>CP141126.1:11905000-13155000 GCA_035236585.1 Warburgia ugandensis
ATCGGGTTTGCCACAGGAAGGTGGGAATATCATTTTCTTTTGAAGCATGGCTCGTTTATATCAAAGATTAGTAAGATGAACGGCTCAAATTATAAATGGGGTAGGCCCCTCCTTTACTTTACCACAAAACAGTGCGGGCCAATGATCACAAAGGAAATGGGAATATCACTTCACTTCGCTAGAAGGAGAGCCTTGGCGAAACGGTAAAAGTTGTCGTCATGTGACCTTGAGGTCACAGGTTCAAGGCGTGAAAACAGCCTCTTACAAATGCAAGGTAAGACTGTGTACTTTAAGCCCTTGTAATCTGCCTCTTCTCCAAACCCTGCATAGGCAGGAGCTTCGTGCACCAAAACTGCCCTTGTTACTGCACTTCGCTAGACATTTAATTACATGGAGTAATAGAAAATGACAGAGTACGCATTTGAAAGGAACACGCAATTAGGAGTTACCCGTAACTTTTTATGTAAATAAAGTTTCAAACGATACCTATTTGCGTGTTCCCACTACTTAGGATGCGTGTCCCTATCAATTTCCTTTAATTAACTAAATTATATAGACGCGGTTTAGACACAAGGATTTTGATTTATAATGCGAAGTTCTACCTTGTATTTTTACAATAAGCTAAAAACCGTGACCTGAAACTACTTCACCGCCGTTACATTAAGGCTACCCTTCTCGTGAAGCCTACCTTTGAATAGCCAAAAACAATCATCTTATTACTCCAACTTTAATTTTCTTATAGATTAAAAAGCATAATGTGAGAATTGTTCAAGCTTTTAATAAGCTGTTGGCTATTTATAAAGCTTCTAAAGCATCTTTTTTATTTCTTTTTCTGAAGGTGTTATGGAACACGGTTTTTTATATGCTTTTTGCATGTTAATAAATAACATATTTTTAATTTATATATAGGCAGCATAGTACATGAAACTCATTCCTATATTTTTAATATATATATACACACACATACATGACATTTAAATTTAGGAGGGGAGTCTTGATGTAATGGTAAAAACTGTTGTTATGTGACCTTGAAGTCACGGGTTTAAAGCATAAAAACAATTTCTTATAAAAATACAAAGTAAAACTGGCTACTATAAATCCTTGTGGTCCCCTTCTTCAAACTCGGCAAGAGCTTTTAGGCAACCTTTTTTATATGACATAATAATAAGGATGGCAAATTTAACATTCCCTTAAAATGTTTTATTGGATTTCTTTATGCTGTTGGTGAAAGAATGACGTAAAGATGAGCACATGTACATTCCCTCGTATCTTAAACTATATAAACTCTGCCGCTCAGAATTTCTTGCCCCCCACCTCTCTCTCTCTCTCTCAATTCTCAGAGAGGAAATGAGTCAGGAAGAGGTTGAGGTGGAAATAGATCGCCTTCCAGTAGACCTTCTGGCCCATATCTTCTTCCTTCTCTCTTCTCTCAGGGACTTGGCACAGTTAGTATATTTTATGTGTTTTTCAATTCTTTGCAACTTGTTTTCTTTTCCTTTGACTGAAAAAACTAATGGTTTGCTTTATGGATTTTCAGAGCAGGAAGCGTTTGTAGGAAATGGAGACAAGGGATGGAGAGGTCTCTAGCTAGAAAAAAGAGTCTGAGTTTTGCTGGGTGGAAGATGGACGATGATTCTACTGCTAGGCTTGTGAGCATGGCTTATGGCCTTAAGGAGCTTGACATGTAATTCAGTTCTTTCCATAACTCAACTCCTTTTCTTTCTATGTGTTTGAATTTTTCTTTTCTTTCACAAGGTTTGTTTTCTTGCCTTGTCAGATGAATAGTGTGGCTAGTTGGTTTTCCCTTGGGTACTTTTGGTTTCAATATTTACCGTTTAATAGGAAATTCGACCTTCATCAGAAACTTTGAGTATCATTTATAGTTGGGAAGAACAAATTCTCTGAAATCAGAAATGGAAAAAGAGAACCATTTACTCACATAATCTAAATTTTTTTTTTTCCCTTTCGAAATTTGCTTTTATTTTTCTGGGTTTGTTGTCTTCTTTCTGATATGATGTGTGACGAGTTCATGAGTAGTTGAATTTGCAGTCTCCTTATATGCATCTTTGCCATCAACAGTTGTAGATAGTGAGGTACATAATCACTGAAAGGAATGGAGTGAACTAAGAAAATTTTCCTTTTGTGTTCATTGTTTTGTGATGCCTCGTAAATAGTTTAGTTAGAAGGTTGTGTTTCAGGCATTTTTCGCTCTTAATATTTGCTTATGACATAGTCATGTAGGAAGAGAAATTTGCCCTTTATCAAGAACCTTTCCGTATCATGAAGAGGGGAAGAAGAAACTAGGGAAATGAGATTAGGGAACAAAAGGTTAGTTTGGCTGTGCAATCCAATTACACATCTGGTGCTAGATGGAAGGTGGGATGATGATTGAACTGTAGATTTGTGAGCCTGACTTAATAGTCTGAAGGGGCTTGACATGTAATTAACTTGTTTTAACAGCCCATTTTTACTTTTCCTTCTATCTGTTTTAATTTACTCTTTCTCTTTCTGGTATATTGTTTTTCTTTGTCAAATGGATAGTTGGTTAGCTAGTTGACTTTTAGGCACTCTCTTTCAGTATTTGCTTGTAGTATAGGCATCAACTGAAGGGAATTGTAAGTTGAGAAGAAAATGAGTAAGATGGACACAAAGAATAAGGAGTCAATTTGGTTATGTGAACCAATTGAAGTATGGGTGTATATTGGTTATAACTATGTATGAGGTATGGGTTTCAGAAGTTCATGAAACATGAAACAGAAGTGGGTTTCCAGTTTTTCCTATATGGTCATGGTCATGAAGAAGAACAAAATTTTTGTGCCGCAAATGAGGAAGTGAGAAATTGGTGGTTTAGACTGGCTTTCTAGAACTTTTTCAATATACGAGTCAAGGGCACATGTGTTGCCTGCTTTCTGCCTTCTATAATAGTTATGATAAATGGTCAAGGAGCACTTCATCAATTACTAAGAAATTATCAGGAAATCTTACATGACATTCTGTTGTTTGATCTATTAAATAGACAATCAACTGTTAGTTCATCCAGGATGGGCCCTTTTGAAAGATTAGCATAAAATTGTAACAGGTTGACTCATCAAGCAGTGTTCTCTTAGGAGAGCTATGTGCAAACACTGATCTTGACATCTTTGTTTTGCCACTAGAAAGGCCGTTGCAATCCAAATTGGTGTTATATAATTCAAATGTTTTTACCCAGTGAGGTAGGTTTATCTTGTCTTTCTTTTTCCTACAATGGAGTTCTGGCATTTCTGTTGCTGCCTCGGCACTTGGTTGTTAAATCTACTCGTCAAACTCTGTAATGCTGCTTTGCTACTTACTAGAAATATTCCTGAATACCCAGAACTAACTCATACGAGGTAAATTCCCTTGTCTATATCCAGACATGGGTTCCACTAATCATATGATAATTACTCTATATTCTCTGTTGTTGAACACAGTCTTACAATCATTCACTGGTGTAATTACCAACTGCTACTTTACCTGGATTTCTAGACCAAAGGTCTGATATATTCTGAAATTTGGCTATTCTAGTTTCAACTTTAGTTGGACATGCTGATGTACCATAGCAATACTAGATGGATGTTTGGGCCTGCTGAAAATTCTCAGAGAAAAACCAGTTAATCATGGATGCGTCTACCTTTACAGAAACATTTTTCACATGGATTTTATGTGCAGGGATGAGTATATTACTATCTGAAAATGTCTTGAAATGGATATTCTTTTAAACAATTGACATTCTGTAGTGTCATTGATATTTTCATTTAATGTTCAACATGCAATGTATATTATACAAACATTTTTGAAGTGAGTAGCTGAGCCCTAATCAGGATAAGGCTTTGATGATGATGATGATTTTTGAAGTGGATGGTTTCTGTGGGTGTGAGTGTATTGCCATCTGAAAAAAAGTCTTGAAATGGATATTCTTTTTAAACCATTGACATTCTGATGTGGCATTGATATTTTTATTTAAGGTTCTACATGAGAGCCAATCCATATTGTCAGAAGTATAATGGTTTCATGGGGGCTTCCGTCTTTCTCTTTGCTAGAAAGCTTGTGTTCTAGAATTGTGGTAGCAGATGTACATATGCTTCCATCATATGTATAGGGAGCAGAGTCTCTGATTCAATGCTTTCAAATACTCATTTCAAGTTCCTATGTAACTTCAATTGCTAGATGTTTTGGTTCTCTCATGTCTTTAGTTTTTTGCAGTTCAAGAAGTTGTTGGGGATGCCAAATAACTGATGATGGACTCTACAAAATATCTTTGGCAAGATGTGTTGGCAATTTGACATCAATTTCCCTGTGGGGTATGGCAGGGATCACAGACAAAGGCGTAGTCCAGCTGGTATGTGACCTTATGAATTGTTGGGACTTGTGTTTTGGCACCCATAGTTCAGCAGACATTGTTTCGACCTTGCAGTTAAAGATTGGATGGAAATTTTATATTCTAACATATCCATCTTTGAGCCAATTAACCTTTAGACAGTTGGCTGGGGCATTCCTAGCGATGATGAACATTGATTGTCTATATGACTGGCAAAAAGAGCAGATCCTTTTGGGACTGGGAATTCTCTGAATAATCTTAACTGACATCTAGAAAAAGCATCTGGCTACCACTTCATTCCAAATAAACATCTGGGAGATAGAAGGTTGCTCTGGTCGAAGTCTTCGAGCTCTCAAAAGGAGCTAATAGGATCCCATTAAGAATTACAGCCATTTGTAGCCTGTTTCACTGCCCTGTCTATCAATCTGAACACAGAGCCTACTGTTACATGACTTGCTACAAACATTCCCTTCCACGTGTTATATGCCTGCTCCGGTGTCTAGCTTTAGAAAGAGATTTTGGATCCCATGGTTCTTCTATTCAATATCCCTCAAACATCATGATCTCGAAGCTTTTCATCCTTCTCCAAGAATATACTTCTTGGAGGTGAGGTGTAATCATTAGTATCGTCTACTAGTCACAAAGAATGACCAATCCCTGTTTAGTAGGATGAAGATAATCATGAGCAGGTGACAGTGGTCCATAAATTGTAGGAGAACAGGACTACTACGTGGCCTGTTTTTATGTTGGGATTTTCTGACAGATACCGGACGAGCTTTGTTATGTGCTGGGATCAGGATAAATTTTTGACCTGTTTAATTTGGAAATTCTAGGATACCAATTTTTTATACCCCTCGTTTTACATAACAAGTTTTCAGTATTACTAAGTGCTTATTTAGACAACTCAAAATTTATAAAACGGCAACATAATGTAGGATACCAATTTATTATACCCCTCATTTTGCATAATAAGCCTTCAGAATTACTAAGTGCCCATTTAGACAACTTCCCAAAATTTACAAAACAGCAACTTCGTGTAACCAAATTAATACTTTATTTGGAGTTTTGAAATATATTAGAAAAACCACCCTGCAGGAAAGTTGATAATAATATGACCCAATTTTCACAAACACCTTTCTGGGAGGTAAGCAAAATATGTCAAGAATGCATTGGTGTTTATTCATATGCATATTGGCTAATTGTCTTCATTATTTTTGTGTCATGACTAAGACCTTATGTGGTCAATAAAAGCTATTTAATAAAAAAAAAAGGCTCAGGAAGTTTGAATTTGTCTAATGGCTACTTGTCTTGGTGATTTTTGTTTCATTTTCTTTTATCATTAATCTCTCTTAACATTATTTTTCTTGTCTCAACAGGTTTCAAGAGCTATGTCCCTTCAGCACCTGAACATAGGTGGTACATTTATTACGGATGAATCTTTATTTGCAATTGCTACTAGTTGTCCCCAACTGAAGGTAAGATAAAAATGCTCTATGGAAATTTTCTTCCGTTATAATGCTAGAAATTATTTTTTCTGTCCAGAAGTTTAGTGTAACACTAGAATTATTGTTCTTCTAATACCAGTTAGTATAATTGTATCTTCTAGGTTATTTGATGTATGTATTTTGTCAATAGAATGGTAATTCCACCTTGGAGTAACAAACCACACCCTTTTAGTTGTTAGACATGCCAAAAGGGCATTAAATTCAATTTAACAACCATTTCTTTAGCTGAAGGTTATATTATCATGGAGTTTGTGCTTGACAAGAGTGATGTATGCTAGTCGGGCCCATCTAGTCTTGCAAAGCTTTCAATACAACAAGGATGTACCACCATTGGGATAAACCAAATACTGACAATTAGCTATTATTGCTCCTTACTTCCATGGGAAGCGGCTAATACCCATCTTCAGTCCTCTCACGTATCACTAGGAAAGGGAGAGAAGATGTCTCTGTAGACTAATCATCCTAACTGGATGAAGAGGAATCTACATCTGGGAGCAATAAAATAATGGTAAATACTAGTCTGGGGATGTCAGTCATGGAGAGAGCGTTAATATGTTTTATAACTTCATGAAAGACCAGATTGCTGCTTCCTAAGAAGCTTATGAAATGCTGTTATTAGAAAATGCAATACTCCGGGTTGGTACTTATTTTAAATAATTGGTTTGGTCATTAATATTGCTAAGAATTAGATACTGAAAGGCACTATAAAGTGTTTCTGACTTAAAGCATGTATCAAAAATCTGTTCATTACACGCTATAATTAGGAAATATTAGAACATGGGTGGAAGTATTCATATAGTCATGGTGGATACATTACCACCTTTGATAGAAAAGAAATGCTCTGTCCATTAACATTTATGATGTGATTTTCTAGTGAAAAAGCACCTCCATGGTTAAGATGAACATGTACTTCTTCAGATTTAGAAAGTCAATTTACTTTCCCAAGGTTTTGATGTAAAAAATGATAAATGGGATATGTAATAGGAATCAGAGTCAGAATCACCATTTGCCACATATCCTCCTTGAGTAAATATCTGAAATTGCTGCAACATGGTGTGACTTCCAGACAATATGACCATTTTTATCAGTCTGTTGCTGATTTTCTGGGAGAATCATACTGTAGGCTGCTTGAATAAGAAATGTTGCACGAGACACTGCCAAAAAGTATGTTGATATCTCTCATTTGAGTGAGCTTATTAGGCAATTTATCTCAAATAATGTACCAGTGAATTGTTCTCTGCTGTAAGCTCTCTTCAATCAGTGCCTTTCCAAACAGGCTCATGCATTTTCATTCACATTTCCAATCAACTTACAAGTGATCAAGAGGTTAGATATGCCTTCCCTCTTAGGTTTCAGATAATCTACTTCTTGCAGTGGATCCAAAGTGTAAATTTTCCATTATTGGAAAGTACACCGTTTTTTCCTCGTCATTGATGATTTTTCTACAAAAATTCCGTGGCATACCAAGAGCATATGAGAATGAAGGGGAGCCTTGGCGCAACGGTAGAGTTGTCGTCGTGTGACCTTGAGATCACGGATTCAAGGCATGGAAATAGCCTCTTTCAAAATGCAAAGTTGTGGTCCGCCCCTTCCCCGGACCCCACATACGTGGGAGCTTCTGCCCTTTTACCAAGAGCATATGAGAATGGTCCCATGGTATGGAATTCAATTACATGGAGTCCAATAGCCTTTGTGGATGGACAAATAGGTTAATTGGGGACCATGAGAAATTCAGGTAGTGGAAGTGTTAAGTTGAAGATGTCGTGGAGAAAATTGAGAACTGTGTTGCAATAGATGGCATCTATGACAAACTGATTGATCTTAAGATCATGATGTTAAATTTCTAAGTTACTTTGGAAGAAATTGTGGATTGAACTGTAGTTCTCAAGTTCTAGTGCCTATCATTTCCAAACCAATGAGCAATCAAAGGTATGTTAATTGGACCCTTCAAAATTTTGGTGGAGAATGCTAGATGATGGATGAAATCTTGGCTCAAGGAGATTATGCATGCCAAACTTAACACTACCTTCAAATGTTAAGTTGTGAGATAACACAGAAAAGTGAGTTATCATATTTGTAAGATTCATGAAGAATACGAAGAGCCATAAATGACAAGTACAAGAGTCCCTCTGATCTGCATTTACTGGCAAAGGAGTTTATAGATGGTAAATCAGGTATTGGTGCATTCCCATGATGTGCATTTTCCTAAATGTTCCAATGACAAATTATCCCCCATGTCCCAAGTATCGCGCGATGTAGAACTGGCTTAAAATCAACAACTATTTGAGGAAGAGGCTCATTTATACTTAGTTTTTCAGAAAGTTGACTGTGTTAATGCTTGAGAAGTGGCATTTATCATCCTTACTTGACACTAGATACTGGGGGTCAAGGCAGAACCTGTGTAAACCAATGTACTAGGCACTTGCACGCACTTTTTTGACCACTAATCTGACAGCATGTATTATTTCTGTAATGTCCTTTCGTGGATGATGAGCATAGCTTAATGATAGAGGAAAGCTGATCTGTATACAAGACTTATGAAGGAAAAGGAAAGAAAGAAAGTCTTTAAGGACTACTATGCCTTTTGACCAAATGATAGAGAATTTGATTGCATATCATACGGTACACATTTGAATTACTTAAAATTGGTATCTCTTTATATGTACATGTGTTTGTATCCGCATGTGGTGTGTGTATCTGTGAACAAATTAACACGGTTTAACTGAGTTCATCCCATTCCATTTTTTCTGCAGGAATTCACCTGTTAGCATAGTTGAGATCATTTTTTCAGGAAAACTAGGGCTTTTCTATGTTCGATAGGGTGATTGGAATCTGTTAAGGTTCAAAGATCAAAATTGTTTCTTTAGGAGTCGTTTTCCTACATCTGCTTGCACATCTGAGGCCATAATGTATCCATATCATTGTTTAATAACTTGTCAAATGAGGAAGTCCCAGTGGCTATGTACTATAACTCTAGGCCCAAACTCTATTATCTAACAGTTTACTATGTGCTGCTGTTTTTGATTGCCGCAGAACACCTTGTTTTTGGCTTCACTGCACCCTTTGTATCACTTCTGTCTCTTTTCTTAGTGTTTTTTCATACATAGAGAAGCTAAAATTAAATTAGATTAGTTGCTTTTGTTAATCCTTAATGTTAAATGGGCTTTGTTGCAGTTGCAAACCCATGCCATTTATGAGAGTTCCTGGCCGTTGAGGAACTATGACTAATTTAGATCACTCATCCAATTGACAGTTAACCATTGCACTTGTTTGGCTTGCTTCTTTCCTGGTATTTTGATACTGACGTACTTAAAAATTGGTTTACTCAATACATGAGAGCATGACAATTTTGTATGCTGCAACCATATTTGAAGATTCTAGTACTTTGGAATATATGTATCCTAGATTTCCAAATCATGCATTGACAGCATGTGACTTACTAGATGCTTAGAAATTGGCTCAAGCAATTTGGAGCATTTGAATATCCCCTAGGAGATAGTAAAAGTGAGAATAGAACTAGCTTTTAGAGACAAGTAACTCGGGCTCTAAAGCTGTGTATTTTGCTGTGATTATATTGAGTGAGCATCCCATGACGCCAGACATTACATTCCTTTGGTGAAATATCTAATCATCGTGTAAAAGAGCTCACTTCTATCAAGTTAATTATGAGCAAGATATTATTTCATTTTACAGGCTATCATTCTATGGGGATGCCGCCATGTCACTGAGAGTGGGCTTCTTATGCTTGTAAATAAATGTCACAAGCTTGAATCGATCAATGCGTGGGGTATGAGAGTTCCTGTGGACTGTTTCATCAGTTTGCTTGCAATCAGCCCTGCCCTTCAGATTAAAGCCGGGGGAGTACAACCAAATGCTTCACTTTGGCCTGTCTTATGATCTGTATGGATACGATTTTATTCATTCCAAAGCTGTTGTTGATATCTGTTGTTTGGGACATTGTTGTTACTATTGGACAAAGAATTTGTTGTGAATATTTAAAAAGAAAATTTTTAAAATCATTATACTTATATCTTGGATTCGGATTGGTACTCCAAATTTAGAAAAGGAACTCTCAAGAGTGCCACTTTGCTTACACTTGGCATACTAGCACAGCTCTTCTAGGACGTTAGAGCTAAATATGCACTAGTATCTCAAAATATCATCATATTGCTTCGATGAAAGGAAGCGAGTGGAATTGTTCAGATTGCAGACTTTGAGCCTAGATCTGGCTCATTGACAAGAGTTAGGCCCGGATATGGCTCTTGACAATCCTTTCCTTTTGCATCCCCTGTTATATCTTTTCTTGTACCAAGAGCTTTAATGTCTCTCTCTCTCTCTCTCTGCGTAGTTTCTTAACTCAGTCTACTGACCTATTGTTTTTCTCTGTAATCCAAAAAATGTAACAAGCTAGTACTAGCGTGAAGAATCTTGCATAGAACTTCATACTTTCTGCATGTGTAATTATTTTAGTAAGGAGGACAGTTAGGTGCAGTTAATGTATATTCCATGACTTTGGCTGCAAAAGTCAGACAGCTTCACTGACATTAATCTCTAAGTTAAACACATGTCTGGTTTAGAAATTTACCTACTCTTGTGAGTAATCTCAGACTTCTATAATGAATACAGAAGGTCTCACATTTTAACAAATAAAACTATACAATATTGGGCTATTTGTGCATTCTCAGGCTTCAGAGCCTGGCTGATCTTGGTAGAAATTTACCTACTCTTGTGAGTAATCTCAGACTTCTATAATGAATACAAAAGGTCCCACGTTTTAACAAATAAAACCATAGAATATTGGGCTATCTGTGCATTCACAAGCTTCAGAACCTGGCTGATCCTGGTAAAATAGCAGTTGACAGGCATGTTCATGGGGAAGGAAGAGCAGAAAAGCTTAAAATAGATAACCAAGCACATATCAGAGTTGCAGAAGAAAGATTGAAAGAGTGTTCATGCTTGACTCTAAGACCACAGCAAATAGTTGATAGTCAAATACCACCTTGCATCTAAATAAGAATAGAGAAGGGGAGCCTTGGCGCAACTGTAAAAGTTATCATCATGGGAC
This sequence comes from Warburgia ugandensis, assembly GCA_035236585.1. Taxonomy (NCBI): domain Eukaryota; kingdom Viridiplantae; phylum Streptophyta; class Magnoliopsida; order Canellales; family Canellaceae; genus Warburgia; species Warburgia ugandensis. Next base: position 11,915,907 of record CP141126.1, read on the forward strand.
GTTGAGGTCAAGGGTTCAAGTCGTGGAATCAGCCTATTGCAAAAATGCAAGGTAAGGCTGCCTACTTTAGGTCATTGTGGCCCGGCCCTTCTCCGGACCCCGCATAGGCGAGAGCTTCATGCGCTGGGGCTGCCCTTTATCTAAATAAGAATAGAGAATTAAAATTGTTGGAAATTAGAATGTTGAGGATAGGGAGTTTCTGATACCAACTTGTAATGGTCAAATAAGTATTTTGCTAGTTCTTTAACTTGGGTATATTTGGCATTTTTATCAAAATAGAAGGCGTTGAATAAATATTGTCATTGGAAGATATGAGCCAGGAATTGCACATTGGCTCACTCTGTTCAGATATGCAAACCATCTGGTAAAGCATCCTTTTATTGTAAGCATTTTTTTTTCCCTTTTTTTTTGGCTAAGCAAAGAATTAGCCAAGCAAATCCACTCACACGTTCTCACTCACACCATCCGGTAAAACGTCTATGAAATTGTAAGCATTTTTTTTTTAGCGAAGAATTATGAAGCAAACTAAATGAAGCCATGGTATTTAATAGAGAGGAATGGAAGAATAAGATTTATGTGGCCAACCCTTAATTGGGATAAGGTCTTGATGACAATGACGATAATGAAAGAAAAGAATTATGAAGCAAATCCTCTCACACATTCTCTTAAATCTAATACTTGGACAAAAGAAAAGGCAATGAGTGTCACTTATGACCACAGCCTATTACAAAAATGCAAAGTAAGGCTGCCTACTCTAGGCATATATTAACACGTACTATAAGCATTTGATGTTACCTATAACTTTGAGAATCCGAAGAACCCAGTAGTGCTTCCCTGGAAGCATTCGTCATTTTAGCATGATGTGATTGGTTAGGCTTGGATATCTAACGGGTGCCTTTACTGCAAAATGTTGGCGCTTTTAGGGAAGTGCTGTGAAGCATTTCATTATAGAAAGGAATTCTAAACTGACTACAAAGGGAGGTGTGTCCGGGGACCATAGTTTTTGAAGCTTACTTTTGCATGATCCAACCCATTATCTCTTTGCTTTATCTTATATCATCAAATTGAGAAGAGATTTTATAGCGGTACTGGCACCTTTATTATTTCACTTTTCCCACCTCTCCCGTGACTTCCCGCACCAGTGTTGTACACTGAGAATTACAAAAGAAACCAAGACATTGAAAATATTGCTCTTTTTATTTTTTATCATTATGTTTTTTAAGCATGGCGAAAAGTTATAAAACAACCTATAAATATATCCTAATTCCTGAATTCACTTGATATCTCCCAGTAAAGAAAAATGCCACCTTGAACCTCAAACCAAGTATAACGACGAGAGGTGTCATAATATCTGCAACCAACTGTACTAGACATAGTTTTTTCGTCAAGATTATTGTTTTGATCATTGAACTAATCGGTTGTATCAATCCTTTGCATATCTTCAACAACTTATTGGTTGTAAGAGGCTGTTTACATGTCTTGTACTCGGGACCTCAAGGTCACGCGTTGATAACTCTATCGTTGCGCAAAGACTCCCCTTCAATGGTAAGATTACACGCGTAGAAAATAGGACGCCAAGCTAGACCCGGACAGTGCTGCTCGGGAGACCGGTTTCTAAAAGGTGAGTGCCATTATCAAATGAAGGGAGTGTCATTATCATTTCCCCCCGATATATTCGCTATTGGCGCGCGCGGCAAACTTTAATCGATGCTGCTGACTGATTTCATTTTGTTTTGGGGTCGGCGCTCTTCTTTTCATTCTCTGTGCTTTCTACCTCTCACTTTCCACTTCCTTCTTCCGGTTCAGATCGCCAGCAAAGCCTGGTACTTGGTGCATTCTGCTGCCAAGTTCCTGCAAGAAGGACCCTAGATCTTGAAGACTTCATTTCTTGGTACTGCAAACCTTAGATTTCTCTTGTTTCTCCTTGATATTTCATGGTAGAACCTTTTTCACTTATTTTCTCTGCATTAAGATACACTCTCCGTTCGCTGCATTCAATTCTCGACCTGGAGATTTTCCAACGAAATCGCAATTTTCTGTTGTTCTGGATGCCTGGGATATAGCCTCATTTCATTCTTCTCTCTTTGTTAGCATCGAATTTCACGTATTTTAGCTTTGAGCGTCTTTGAATGCCCTAGCTTTTGCATATGGGGCTTTTGACAAACCTAGGGTTCTGAAGGGATTTTTTCCGGCTTCAAGTTTTGGATCTGCCCTTTTTCTTTCAGTGCTCTGCGTCTCTCGTACCGGCACTTTTGCTATTAAAAATTCGACGTGGGATTTAAATGGCAAATAAGATCAAGGATGAACTGGTAGAAGCAGTTCGATCCGTTCTTGGCCAAGAATTCTCGGACATGGATATAGTCCGAGCTCTTCACATGGCTAAGAATGATGTAACTGCTGCAATCAACATTATCTTTGATACCCCTAGTTTCACCACTAGGGAAATCCCAAACCCACGGAGGAGTTCTGTCAAGCCTTCTAGGTCCCCACCTGTTCGTAATTCGAATAGGGAAACTGTCGTTCCAAGACTCAAGGTTAGGGAAAATGAGAATTGGGTTCAGTCTTTTGACTCGAACGTGGAACGTGCGTTCAATCAAAATACTAGTAATGACTGTGACAAAAATTTAGAATGCGGGAACGAGATATTTAAAGAGGACCCAAGCAATGGTGTCACTGAAATTGTCGCTCCCGAGAGCAAGTCTTCGAGTTCGGCTGATGAGAAATCCAGCAGTGATGTTCGTAAAATTCTTCAATGTGAGAGCAAGTCTTCAAGCTCGGTTGACAGCAAGTGGTGGCTAGTTGGTAGGTCCGACCTGGCTGGGTTGCCCATATGCAAGGGGAGGAGCAAGTGTTCAAGTTTGGTTGACGGCAAGTGGTGGCTAGTTGGTAGGTCTGACCTGGCTGGATTATCCACATGTAAGGGGAGGAAGCTTAAAGCCGGTGACAGAGTGGACTTCTCATTCCCTTATGAGAAGAGCTCAAAGTCACCTTCAGGGGGCAGATTTCACAGCCGCGGGAGGACAATGGCGGCTTGCTCTGACATTGTAAGGTTCTTCACAGAAGATTCTGGAGAGGTTAGTATAACAATCAGTTATTCTTTACACTCATTTATCAGAGCAATTGTCATATAATCTGGACTTTATTTGTTTGAAGATTGGTCGCATTCCAAATGAATGGGCAAGATGCCTCGTGCCGCTTGTAAAGTCAAAGAAGATTCAAATAGAGGGGTACTGCACTTATGCTCCAGATGTCCTTGGCATCATGGACACAATTCTTTTGTCAGTCAGGTATAATTAAAGCAAGGAATCAATGCAAGCTGTTTCATTTGGCAACAGATAAAGCTGTGATAAGAAAAACAATGCTGCCACTCCCTCTTTGAATTTGAAATAATTGTCTTCAGATTTTTGGGAAGCCTTAGTGTTATGGTTGTTGTGGGTTTGAGGCATGGAAACAGCCTCTTGCAAAAATGCAAGGTAAGGCTGTGTACTATAGACCCTCTTTGATCTACCCCTTCCCTGGACCCCACACATGCAGAAGCTATGTGCACTGGGCTGCCCTTTTAGTCTTCAGATTTTTGGGGAGCAATACTATCAGATGCACTTATCTAATAACTAACCCTATATTGCTTGAGTATAATCACCATAATGTAATTTTGATTATTCTTGGATGTTTGCCACGATGAGCAACCTCTGGTAACATGTAACATATTCGGTAGGATCAGTTGCCATCATAAGTTAGATGAGGCAATTGCTGCCTTGAGATTGACTAAACCACTGACAAATTTCCTATAGGGTAATGCATTATGTAGGAGACCCAAAAACTCTGGTAACACGTAACATATTTAGTTATAATCAGTTGCCATCAAAGTTAACGAGGCAATTGCTTTGCTGAGATTGACTGAACCTCTGACAGTTTTGCTAAAACTTAGTCTTTTGTCCATTATACCACGTGTCATACCGTCCCCCTATGATAAAAAATGAGAAGTGGTAATGGTGGAGATTGCTGTGGCTCATAGTATCATTACCCTTTTATATTTCTGTCTTTCACTACTACTTCTTCCCACTCTTGGAAAGTCAAGTCTTCTGATTCCTTTTCTTTTTTACTATGCAGCATTTATATCAACAGTTTGATGATCCAAAAGCAATACCAAACTTCACTGAAATCGCCTCGTAATTTCACAGAAGAGTCTGATGTGCATCCATTTCCAACGTTGTTCAGATTGCTGGGAATGATCCCTTCTAAGAAAGTGAGATACATGTTATATTTGGTGCAAGGCTTAATTCTTCCAACTGATAGTTATCTGAAATTTTCATTGTATTTCACTATTTTATACTTATTCCTTTCTGTGAATTCTGTTGGATATCCATTGGAACATTTTGTCAAAAGCTTCTTTTATGTCAGGAACAGCATCAGATGACTGTTAACTGAGTCTTTGAAGAGCTTTCTAATGAAATCTGTCTTACAAAGGCCATGGATAATCTTTGTTTTCTAATATTCATGACTCCTGCTTATTGTCTGGAACTAAGCAATGATGGGGCAGGCGAAATGTTAAGCATCAATGTGTTGCCACCCAGCCTGCATAGTAGGGAGGAATGACGAAAATAGAATGAAAGGCAAAAAAAGAACCTTATATCTAGAGTAGCAGCTTACTTGAAACTTCCAATGTAAATATCCTTTGTAATTCTAATCCCTTCTGTTCAAAGTTCAAACCATATATTGAAAAACCTGTATGTGGATAGTGTGACAAACTGAATTGTACCATGTTCCAACATTCTTGGTAGTGGATACCCAGAATATGAAAATGTTGAGGTTGAGCTTCGACCAATGTTTTTATGCTCTTTCTTGCGGGACCAATGTGGCTGATTTGCTTATCCAGCTTACTGATGTAAATAAAAGATTGATGGACCATGGAGTAGGTATTAAGTTTTGAAAAGGATAAGAATCTTTGTAGGTTGATGAAGTTATGAGATATCTTTGGCTGTCCTGTTTTTGTTTCTTTACTTGGTAGTTGGTTGATGTGTCAAGCTGTCAAGCCTTGTCTCAATGCCCTCTCTCTTGTTCAAGATGCTTTTGTTAATTTTTATTTGAATTAAGAGATAATTGACATGACCTCATTATGGATGCAGAATTGGGTTCTACTGAAATATTCTGGGAGTCTTTCTGTCTGGACGAATTTATTTACCTTTATTAGATCAATTGGTAATTCAAACAATTAAATATGACATATGAACTGTATAAAGCTTCTTGTTTATGTAAATCTCCTCATTCTGTGTATGAGATCTATTAATCTTTTGTACTTCTTCGTAAATAAGAACTCTCCAATTAAATAGTAAAGATTAAAATAATTATCTACAAGCAGTTCAGAGAGGTTCATAAACGGGCAAGTCATCACTTTTCACAGGAGAACAACAGTCCCCTTTCTTTCCCATTCTGGCAGGGTTAGATGATGGATCATGACACCACCTGGCCCTTGATCATTTAGAGACCATTTATTCTTTGGAACAGTTTTTTCATTGATGATTGTCTTAAGGAGTTTTCATTCTGTTTCAGTTGTCACTGATTGACTGGGGATTAGATTAAAATGACTTTTTTGACGTAGCTTAGGGGAGGCATTGGACTCTCCAGAAGCCAAAGAAATTCATGTTATGGGAGGCTCCAGTTGCTGGTGGTGGATGGCTGTGACTGAACATTTGGAATTATTGGCTTCTATATTGGGCCCTAGAATTCCATTGTCAAAGATTAATGCAAGAGGCCTGGTCATTTATGACTGGAATGCTGTTACATTCTCTTAAATGCTTGTGATAGTAATTGTTTGTCATATCTAATTGAGTTCTTTCAGGATGTTTGCCCTTATTTTGCAAGGAATTGCTCTGACAACTCTTTATCTTGAACTTGGGTTCTTTTCTTTCTTTCACTTCCAAACTTAAGTTTTTTTCTTATTCTTTGTCAGGCTCAATTTACCCCTGAGGATTTCAATACGAGGAAGCGCCCCCTAGAGAAAAAGGTTCAAGAACTAACTCATTGAGCTTTGTCTCGTTTTATTTGTGCTGAAATATACTGAGTACTAGTATTCTAACAGGACAGTGCTGGGATCCCCTTGCCAACATTGCCATCTACGAAGTACCAGAAATCATCTTCCGATGGTGGGGGAATTCAAAATGAGGAAATGGTTATTTCAGATTCTGATCTGGATAACATTGTGGGTATTTCAGATGCTTCTAAGCTTGAGGTAATCTAACACCTGAAACAGTACATATTGTATTTGCATGATATCTATAGTTTATGCCCTGGTCCTTCCACTTGTATGATGTTTGACTGAAATTTACTTCCCAATACAATCTTTTTGCTTGGAAGAAAGAGTGTATACAGTGAAGATTGCTTTCTCATGTCTTCTATCATGTTATACAGGAAATGGAACCTCCTGCTACTCTGCAGTGTGAATTACGACCTTATCAAAAGCAGGCTCTTCATTGGATGGTCCATCTGGAGAAAGGAAGATTCTTGGAGGAGGGAGCAACAACTCTTCACCCTTGCTGGAGTGCATATCCACTTGCAGACGAGTACAACAAATACCTAATATCTTAAAATTGTTTCATTTTTCTGCCTGTGGTGTTTGATGTTAATGTTTGTGTTCCAGGAGAGGAGTTGTAGTCTATTTGAATGCATTTTCAGGGGATGCTACAATTGAATTTCCAAGTGCTCTTCAAATGGCAAGAGGAGGAGTATGTTACTGGCCTGATTCTTGCTTCAAATGCTTTTGTGGTAGATATCAATGCAGCACTTTAACATGAAAATGCATTGAAGATTTTGGCAGATTCAATGGGGCTTGGGAAGACCATTATGACAATAGCTCTTCTGCTGGCTTATTCTGACAGAGGTGGATCAGGAGCATGCTCTGCAAGTCAGTTCTGTGGAGAAACTAGTGAAATTATTGGTGATGTGGATGAATCTATGACTTCTACAAAGAATTCAACAAGCATTGCTAGTATTAAGAAGCCAATGAAATCTGAGCAACCGTTAATTGGTGGTGGAAATTTGATCATTTGTCCAATGACACTGTTAGGTCAGTGGAAGGTGAGATAGTGAATTCATGGTTTTGTTTTTGATGCTTATCATGTTGTGTCTTAACTGGAATGTTGCAATATATGTTTTCACCTTTTCTTTTTCTGTGTTGTTGCTGCCGTTGGCCATAATTAGTTGGTTAGCTATCTATTATTGAAGTAAGCTTACCTGCACAACTGTGGAGCATCAGTGAAAATCTTCTGGAGTTCTTGACATTTCTAAATGTATTGAATGACAGATGGAGATTGAAAGCCATGCTGAACCTGGATCTTTGTCTATCTATGTCCATTACGGGCAGAGCAGGTTGAAGGCTGCAAAGCTATTAGCACAGTATGACGTTGTTATTACAACCTATGGTGTAGTAGCATCAGATTTTTCTGAAGAGGTAACCTTGGAACTTCAGAATTAGGAAGTTAAATTTATTATGATGTAAGGCATGGCTGATATACCCTACATAATGACTTTCAAAGATAACAAAATAAGATCTTTGACATGGTGATTTAGGTTGATAGGTTACTAAAAAGTGTAGTACAAAGCATGTGCTTCATGCTGTACCCCTAAACATTTATTTTAGTGAATAGCTTGTTTAAGGTAAGTGTAAGATTTAGAATGGCTTAGATCTTGCAAAAGGTGGCCCTTATAGGACATACTCTCTCTCTCTCTCTCTCTCTCTCTCTCTCTCTGTAATGGATAAGATGTTGTTGTATAGCCTATTGAAGACAAAGGCAAGAGTTTTGACTATTTAAATCTTCCAAAAAGTGGAATAAGAGTTTCTTTATCTCTCTCTCCCCAATAGATGAGATTCCATTGCACAACACTAGGTAATGCCAAGATTGTGGATGGTTTAGATCTTCAAAGAAGTGGGCCCAATAAGAATATATATATCATCATCATCATCATCATCATCATCATCATCAAGACCTTATCCCAATTAGGGGTCGACCATAGGAATCTTATTCCTCCATTCCTCTCTATTAAGTACCATGGCTTGCGCTTTTAGAACCTTCTACTTGTATTGCCTCACTCCTAACCGGTGCCGTTGTTCGTCTCCTTTGAACATGTCTAAACCATCTAAGTCTAATATCCCTCATCTTGTTACCTATTGGTGTTACTCCTAAATTTTCTCTAATATTTTCATTTCTAATTCTATCCTTTCTTATCTTACCACTCATCCATCTCAACATCCTCATTTCTGCGACGCTCATCTTATGAGCATGATGTTCCTTAACTACCCAACACTATGATTCATAGAGCATGGCTGGCCTTATGGCTGTCTTATAGAATTTTCCTTTAAGTTTGAGCGGCACTCGCCGATCACACAAAACTCCAGATGCACATCTCCATTTGTTCCAACCCGCTTGGATTCTCTTGGTAACCTCTCTCTCAATCTCTCCACTCTCATGAATTATTGATCCTAAGTACTGAAAGTGGTCTTTTACGGGGACTTCTTGGTTATTAATCTTGATTGGTGTTCCACTCCTACTCTCATTGCTAAAATTGCATTCAATATATTCTTAGTTCAGCTAATTTTAAATCCTTTAGATTTTAATGCTTCTCTCCATAACTCTAGCTTTATGTTTACACCCTACCTTGTCTCATCAAGTAAGACTATATCATCTGCAAATAGCATGCACCAGGGAATCTCCTCATGCAAATGTTTTGTTAACTCATCCATAACTAATGTGAAAAGGTATGGGCTTAATGCCGATCTTTGGTGCAATCTTACAATGACAGGAAAATCACCAGTCTCACCACTAGTGGTCTTAACATTTGTTACCGCTCCCTCATATATATCTTTAATTATGTATATATACCCATGTGAAACCCCTTTATCGCCCAACACCTTCTATATTAACTCTTTAGGGACTCTATCATAAGCTTTCTCTAAGTCGATAAAGACCATGTGGAGGTCTTTCCTCCTCTCCCTATATTTCTCTACTAATTGTTTTAATAAGAAAATAGCTTTCATGGTAGACTTCTCAGGCAAGAAACCAAACTGATTCTCTGATACACTTATTTCATGTCGTAACCTCTTCTCAATCATTCTTTCAAAAAGTTTTATAGTGTGGCTCATAAGTCTGATCCCTTGATAATTAGTGCAACTCTGTATGTCTCCTTTATTCTTATAAATTGGTACAATAGAGCTTTTCCTCCACTCAGCAGGCATTTTCTTTAATTTTATAATTTTGTTAAACAACTTGGTCAATCAAACTACCCAAATATCTCCCATATGCTTCCAAACCTCTATTGGTATACCATCGGGCCTTATGGTTTTTCTTGATTTCATCTTTTTCAAGGCTTCTTTCACTTCAGGTATTCTAATCCTACGTTCATATTTATAATATCCAATGTTATTTAGATTTATAGTATTTTCAATCCCTATATTCTCAGAGCCATTGTCATTTAACAATTTTTGAAAGTATGTTTTCCACCTTTGTTTGATCTTATCATCTTTGACTAATACTTTTTGATCATCGCTTCTAATTCATCTAACATGATCTAAGTCCTTACCCTTCTGTTTTCTTACTTTTGCAAGTTTAAATACATCTTTCTCACATTCTCTTGTTATGCTTTAAGTTTAGCCTCACCATTCTCTTAGCAACCATTTTAGCATTCTTGTATTGTTCATAGTTTTCATTATTTCTAGTCTTCTGCCATGCTTTAAAATACATTTGTTTTTCTTTAATAACTTTTTGTACTGTTTCACTCCACCACTATGTTTCCTTTACTAATTGCCTTTTACATTTAGATACTCTTAAGACATCTTTAGCCACTTTTTTAATGGACTCAACAATATTAATCCACATGGTATTTACTTCTGTTTCATAGTTTCAATTTCCTTCTACCATCAACTTATTTGTGAATGAGGTTATTTTCTCTCCTTTTAAGTTCCACTACTTGATTTTTGGCTACCTATTAAGTTCATTTCTTTTCTTTCATCTTTTGAGATGGATATCCATAACCATTAACCTATGTTGTGAGGTTAAACTTTCATCGGGTATCACCTTATAATCCTTACACATAGATCGTTCATTATCCTAAGTAGAAAAAAGTCTATTTGGCTTTTATGAAGTCCACTTTTAAAGGTTATTAAGTATTCATTCCTCTTCTTAAAGAGTGTATTTGCAATGGCTAGGTTATATGACAAAGCAAAATCGACGATATTCTCCCCCATCTCATTTCGTTGACTTATACCATACCTTTCGTGTATTTTATCATATCCTTTTTTTTCTTTTCCTACATGGCCATTTAAGTCTGCTTCTATAAATATCCCGTCAATGTTGGGAATTTCTAGCATGACTCCCTCCATATCTTTCCAAAATTGTCTCTTGATTATATCTTGTAACCCTACTTGTGGTGCATATGCACTTATAACATTTATAATGTGCACTCTTAGAACAAGTTTTATTATTATAATTTTATTATTGATTCTTTTAACGTCCACAACTTTATCCTTTAATTCTTTATCCACTGTTATTCCTACGCCATTTCTGTTATTATCCTTTCTTACATACCATAATTTATACCCATCTATTTCTCTAGCTTTAGCCCCTTTCCACTTGGTTTCTTAGATACAAGCGATGTTGACTCTCCTATGTTTCATCGCATCTACCAACTCCAAACTCTTATTTGTCAATGTCCCTATATTCCATGTGGTGATACAAATCTTATGCTCTGGAGATATTCTATTTACCATCGCCTTTCTCGACCTCCATGGCATGAACCCATGTCCACTTTTCAGTGCGCTTGGGTTCTGATGCAGCGTGTCTCTTCCAAGGGGATGCTCTAGCAGCCCTTACCCATTTTTTACTACACCTGGGATCCAATGTAGTGCGTAGCTTCTGGGAGAACGCCCTAGCAACCCTTGCCTATTTTTCACCGCACCCGGGATCTGATGCAGGGCGTTGCTTATGGGGAATGCCTTAGCTCGAGGGAATGTTAGTTTTTTATTCATGTCATGTTAGGGTTGCCATAGTTTTAAGAAGCTGAAGATGATTTTCATTTTTTCCATACAAACTAATATACAAATGTATATTCATTTGCAAGCAGAAAAGAAATAACAAAATCATCTTCAACTCACCCTTGTCAGCAGGCACCTGACGCAAGGGTTGCTATATTTTAAGAAGGTGGAGATGATTTTGATTTCTTCCTCACAAACTAATATACAAATGCATATTCATTTGTAAGTAAGAAATAACGAAATCATCTTCAACTTCTCCCTTGCTGGCTAGCACCTGATGCAAGACCCTCCTCCTTTTTCATTCGGGCTTGGGACTGGGATTGGTGGAGTTATATATACATATACATATACATATATATATTTCCCCATTGAAGTAAATCTATCAGATTTACTTACTCTTGACAGTCTAGATCTTTAAAAATGTGGACCTAATAGAGGTAAATCTACTCTCTCTCTCTCTCCCCATTGAATGATAACTTGTGCATAGTCGAAAAAAAGGTCAAGATTGTAAATGATCTATAACTTAGATGAGGTGAAAGTGTCTATTTGACTATTAAAAAAGAGAGGGAAAACAAGCTGCTGGAGATTATCCTTTAGATAAGAGTTTTAGTTTGTTTGGGGAATCTGGGAGGGGTTGAATCAGATGAACATATTAGATCTCTGAAAATCTAGAAGGGAGTGGCTTGGATCCCAAGTTTTAGACCCTTTGACATATACTCCTTACTCTCACTTGTAAGGGATACACACACACATATGGGGGCGTGTTAATTTCAGCTGTTTCATGCAGGTACAAGGAGCAGGTGACATGTGATTGGTTGGAAAAAAGTCAAAAGCAGCCATTTCCTCTAACTTTTTCTGCTTTTGACTTTTTTCCCGCCAATCATATGTCACTTGTACTTTATATCTACATTAAATAGCTGAAATTAACACCTCTCTCTCTCTCTCTCTCTCTCTCTCTCTCTCTCTATATATATATATATATATATATATATATATATATATAGATGAATGTTTTACCCACTAAAGTAAATGTAATAAAAGTAAATTTATTAGATTTACTTACTCTAGACAGTGTAGATCTTTCAAAAAGTGGACCTAATAGAAGTAAATCTACTCTCTCTCTCTCTCTCTCTCTCTCTCTCTCTCTCTCTCTCCAATGAATGATAACTTGTATGTAGCCTAAAAAAAAGGTCAAGATTGTAAATGATCTAGAACTTTGACAAGGTGAAACTGTCTATTTGACTACTAAAAAAGAGAAGGAAAACAAGCTGCTGGAGATTATCCTTTAGATAAGAGTTTTAGTTTGTTTGGGGAATCTGGGAGGGGTTGAATCAGATGAACATATTAGATCTCTGAAAATCTAGAAGGGAGTGGCTTGGCGTCCAAGTTTTAGTCCCTTTGACATATACTTCCTGCTACTCTTACTTGTAAGGGCATCATATATTTCTACCATGCAAAGCTTTGCATTGAATTGAAATGCATAGCTGGTCCAAACTCTTTCATTTTTCAGTGATCCAAGCAGTCCATCTGCTTTGGGCCATCCCAAATGGTGCAAGTACCAGAAACCTCCAGTATTAGATATAAAACCTTGTTTCTTGGAGCATTTGCCGATGCTAAGCAAGCAATTAGCTTATTTATTTCATAACCTACAAAATCAATGGTTCAGATAATGTAAAACATTGGCCCTACTTGTATTTTAGTTTAGCTGCATAGCTCATTATCATATAATTTATCCTCTCTGTCTCTCTAGAATTTGTATCAGGCAAAACTTTACATTGAATTTAAATGAGTGGCCGGTTATACATACACACGCACACACACACACACACAAAATTAAAGTCATGTGCACATGCAAGTATAAGTTGGAGTAAGAAAGTATGGTTGGAGAGAGATAATAGTATGTGGAATTTTCTCTCTCTTATTAATGCTTACTTTTTTAATTATCAAAACACCTTTTATTATTTTTGTTATTTCCCTAGTATAAAACCTTTTTCCATTTACTAAAAGGAAAGGGACTCAGACATGTCTTTTGGGCTTCTGGTGCAAACGTTTAATGTGCATACTATACTCCTAATGTGGTCACTTTGTCTGGTTCATCCTATCTTGGTTGGTCCCATTATACACACACATTAGTAAAGTCACGTACACATACATTTGTGCATGCAAGTATAAGTTGGAGAGAGAAAATAATAGGTACAATATTATCTCTCATTAATTCTTACTTATTATTATTAAAACAGCTTGTTTTTTTGTTATTTCTCAAGTATAATACCTTTTTCCATCTACTAAAAAGAAAGGGACTCAAAACCTTTGTCTGTTGGTTTTCTGATGCAAACATTTAACATGCATACTATACTCCTAATTTGGTCACTTTGTCTGGTTTGCCCCATGCATATATATCCAAGCCGTCCATCTGATTTGGCCTATCCCAAGCAGTCAGATGTAGTAGAATGTTGAGGGATTTCCATCTTGATATATTATGGTAAATTCTACTCAAAATGATGTGGGTACCAACAACCTTCACTATTGGATATCTGTAAAATATTGTTTCTTGGGACCTTTGTGGTTATAGAATAAATGGTTATCTTATTCACTTTATAGACTACAAAGTTAATGGTTCATATCATGCAAAACATTATCTCATGTTACAGTTTTGGGGCATAACTCATCCCCTGGAATTTCTGTCATGAAAAGGCATCGCATTGAATCAAAATGTTTTGGGGGTGCACAAAATTAAATGGTTTTATTGCAAAGGAGAAGAGAGAGAATTATATGGGCAACAATATGTATTTACCAAAGCTTTAAAATGGTAGGAAACTTTTTTTGGAGTTATAAGCAAATTAAAAAACAATAAAAGAAAAGCCATTTGTGAATCTCTGTCTCGCCCACAATACATTTATGGGAAAAGGGGAAGGGGTCGGATTTATCCCGATGGAAGCAAGAGTAACAATACAGTCTATAATGCTACAACAGTAGGTATAGTAAGCAAAATAGTACGTAAAGAAAAAGGGGGATATGAAATAATCATAGCTGATGCATCGGATGGACACCAAGTGGTTGATATTATACCTCCAGGGCCAGAACTTCTTGTTTTAGAGGGTGAATCTATCAAGCTTGATCAACCATTAACGAGTAATCCTAATGTGGGTGGATTTGGTCAGGGAGATGCAGAAATAATACTTCAAGATCGGGGAGTACAACAAAGGGTATGCTCTTCAACTTGAAGGTCTTTTCCTTTCTAAAATAAAAGAAACCTTTTTTCATTTTGCCAGTATTAGACAAAGCCCAAGGAGGATATGATGCCTTATTAGGCAGGGCGGCCTTAGCTCCAACCTTGGTGGTCCATGATTGGGCTAAAAGCTGAGACGTCCCCAGATTGAGTCTCAATTATTGGTAAAGCGGTCATACTTCCTTCACCTAAACGAGAACTTGATTTAGCGGCTCTTTCCAAAAGGCGTGAATGCAAATAAAAAACATCTCCTGGATAAGCTTCGCAGCCGGGTGGTCTTCTTAATAGAAGAGACATTTGGCGATAAGCTTGTGCTTGTTTGGAGGGATCGTCATAAATTATTGAAGTATGTCGTTCACGGTACATAAAATATTCAGCCTGCCTTTCCTATTGCTTTCGATTGTGTGCTTTCCTTCGTTTGTGTCTGACTAGAGGAGATAGTTACCAGCGACGAGAGGGGAAGAGAGAGAGACGGTTGCTAACCGGAGGGGATAGTGACCAGTGACCAGAGTTCCATTCAAAATGACAAAACTAAGAGAATAGGCTAGGGAAGCAGCTCCTTTGAGGCTGTCCTGGACAAAGGACAGGGGATAGTTACGGCTAGGGAGTAGGGAGGGAGGAGAGATTGAGAAGATTCCCTACCTTTACATCTAATTGAGTTGTAGGTATTGCGCTTCTTCGATTGCATGGTGGAGATAGCATTTCTCCTCATTTAAGAAATTTTTTCCAATTTCAATTTAGAATAGTCCGTCACTCTACTGAAAGCGACGTAACTTACATCTAAATAGGAAATAATAGATGCATCAAATGCAAACTCCTATTAAATAGGCAAGCAAGGAAGGAAAGGGTTTTCCGTGAGATGGGAAAGGAGAACTATTAGCCCCACATGAGGTTTGTGAATAAGTGATTGTGTGATAATGAGCAAGGAAACCCATTTTTGTCGACCGAGTCCCGTGAGCTTGAAGGCAAAAGCAAGAAAGTTTTCTGTTTGGAATTGGAATCTGTCTTTCTGTTTCCCTTCATGCTTGGGCGAGCTGAAGAAAGCAATCAATTTCCATTTAAGTGTTGTAAGACGGAGACACGAGGAAACTGCTCAGACTCGTTTGTTGAGAGACAAGACGGCTGTGATTGTTCCACTGATCCCTTCAGCTGTAATCACTCGGTAGCGGAGAAAGTGGAACGTCACTAGATACCATTACCGGGTCACTCAGAGATATGCTTCGCAAGGTATGAGAACCAGAAGCTTGGGGCAATAAAAGAAATGCCATTTGTGAATCTTTGTCTTGCCCACAATACATTTACAGAAGGGTTTTTTTTTTTTTTTTCCATAATGCAAGCTAGTATACCAAAAAAGTTGCAAATTCATGGATTCAAAGAACAATGGGTGATTGATGGCTTGGAGGATCTTTCTCAAACCGTGTGATTTTGAAGGATCACCTAGTTGGAATCACTTATTGAAACTTTCTGTCATTAGTGTTTCATCTTTTTTTGTTAACTCTACAATTTCTACATTCCACTTTGTTATTTTATCAAAATCTTTATTGCTGGGGCAAAACTGTAAATTTTTCATGCCAAGTTGTTTCTTTTGATAACTTACTAGTAATTAGGAAGGGGAGCCTTGGCGCAACGGTAAAAGTTGTCGTCATGTGACCTTGAGGTCACGGGTTCAAGGCGTGGAATCAGTCTCTTGCAAAATGCAAGGTAAGGCTGCCTACAATAGGCCCTTGTGGTCCACCCCTTCCCCGGACCCCGCATTGGCGGGAGCTTCGTGCACTGGGGCTGCCCTTACTAGTAATTAGAAAGCAAACAGATTCTGTGAGAAGGCAAGGAATCCTTAAAAAATGAAGATGTTCCTATTTAGTTCTTGTGTGTTGAAAGTTTGATTCTCCCATTTGAACTTGCAGAATATCGAAGAGAATGGTGGACTTTATTTAGTTCGATGGTTCAGGGTTGTGCTTGATGAGGCTCACACAATAAAATCCTCCAAAAGCCAAATTTCTATGGCTACAGCTGCTCTAACTGCGGATCGTCGATGGTGTCTTACTGGTACTCCTATTCAGGTAAACTTACTCGAATCTAACTGCAGGTTGCTCATTTACTTTGTTTGAACCATTTATCACTGAAAGATCCAGCTTTTTTTTTTTCTTTCTATCCTTCATGCAATTTTGATACTCCGACGTGCTTCATTGCCTACAATAAAGTATTCAGAGCACCATTAACAGATTAGACAGCTTTCAGAATTATCTGGTGATGTTGGAGTTTTACACATTATGTTTCAATGGTATTTTCCTTCTGTGGAATGTTCTCCATTACAATTCACTCAAAAACTGTGATGTTGAAGGATCAGTTATGATTAAGAGTTTAAAGTCAAATTTATATCTTAAGAATTGAGTTGTGAGTTATATATTTAGATTAGCTTCTATGCTCTGAAAGAGGTACATTCAACAACTTCAAGATGCCATGAATTGTTTTAACTTGTCTGTGGTTGATGTGGACTGCAGGAATGCTATTGATTTTGGCTATATCTTCTTTTCAAATCCTTTTCAGACTTATATATTATTAGTCACTATTTTTCAAAAATCAGTTAATGTTTATGGACTCAACTCACTCTTGCCCTCTTATGATAACAAAATTTTGGAGACTTTCTCAGTAAATAGTTTGTTCTCACGATGACTAGTTCTTTTTTCTTTTTCCTTTTCAAATGCTGTCCACTCTTATGTCCATGTCTGCCTGCATCCCCATGCATCTGGCTGATTTGTCATGGTTTTATATCTTCAGTGGCAAGAGATTTCCCTGCTTGTTTGAGGCATTTATACCACTGAATATAAGTCAAACCTCCTTGTGCTTGTTATTTTTATTAAAAAGTAGTTTAATTATTTAGTTCTAGTTGAACTGCAACTAATGTTAACGCAATGAAATTGAGTGTTATGGTTTAATGCAGCATCCATGGTTATGTAATTCCATGTTCTCTAGATAAAGGATTCCTTTTCATTTGTATGTGTTTTCAGCCTAATCAGTAATTGCCTTCTCTGAGCTTTTGTTGATGCTGTCTTTGGGTTTGGCTTTACTTGGTTAGACCCATAGCTGTTGGGAAGTGTCTCTTAGATGGGGGAGCACATCGCACAATCGAAATGGGAAGCAAAGCAGCAACTTTTGTCATTTTGTGCTATAAGCATGGGATTTGCTCTTCCAAATTGAATTCACAGATTCCTCTTTGAGCTTCCCAGTCAAGGGTCCCACTTTTCCAGTTCATTGAAACTTGTTCCCAATCCGCTTCCCCATAGTTCCCTTGCTGCTGCTGCTGCTTCTTCACTGCCTTTCACTGTTGGATTTGTGGTGAGGGTTTTAGTTGAAATAAACCTTCTTCTGACTGATAGCAATTTTATCTGTGAAATCCTTTTTCTCTCAAATCCTTTTTACTGCTGATATCAATGATTTGGAGTTTATTTATTCCCTGAGTCACACTGTTTGTTAATCTTGGTAACTCAAGTAAATATTCCCTCCCCCCTTCTGTTCCTTTAGGACACCTTTATTCCGTTTAGTGTAATCCTCTTACTTGATAATGACACTACTGTTTCTTCAAAAATTAAAAGGAAAATTGAAAAATGTATAGATAAAAAGGAAAAAAAAATTATGGCTTACCTGCTTGGCACCCTCTCAAAAATGCTTGCTTCCCACTTCCACTTTCCCTTCTGCTTTGCCCTCCGGCAACTAGACCAAAACCAAGTCACACACACACACACACACACACGCACACTATATATATAATTGTGATCATGTCTCATGTATGGGGAACTTCACATATACCGTGATGAGATGAATATTGAATGCAATATATGTATTTATCATCTTTTAAGTCTGTGGGCAATAATTGTAAACAGTAGTTTGTAATTCCTAATTTGAGGATGCTCTGTGTGGTTGGGATTTCCATTTTCTTGATGCTTCTGTTTGTCCAATGGCAGAACAATCTGGAGGACATTTACAGTCTTCTTAGATTTTTGAGAGTGGAGCCTTGGGGCAACTGGGCACTGTAAGTTCTCTTGTGGCTTATTTAATCATTCATATATTTCTGCTTTTGAGTATTGAGATTCACACACACACACACACACACACACACACACACACACACACACACACACACACACACATTTGTTAAATGTTGGTGTGGGTAAAACAATATGAGATCTGCTTTTTGTTGCCTTAGTGTTTTTTATAGTTCTGTAAGTTACTGTTGTACTTGTTAAGTACCATCTCTAAAAAGCAAGATGAGACATAGTTCGAGACGTACTCTGGATAGCTTTAGGTGTTTCATATAAATCTAATTCTGTAGCGTAGTTTATCTCTGCTTCATTCTTATGCAGAGCCTCTTGAAGTTGTATTAGCTTAAACAATTACCTTTTTGTGATTCTAAGTTATGAGGTGATGAGAGAAGTTACTTGACCTCTTTCATCATAAGGATTGAAATCCTTCTCCAATGTGCTTGCAATTTTAAGGTGAACTTTTCCAAAAAGCTTTTTATCATTTAAAGTGCCCTAGAGAAAATCAACCATCTTAGGGCCACAATTGGAAGGTGGATTCATGGGTACCTAGGGATTTTGTGTCTGTCCCACTCCAAAGAGCTTCTCTGAGAAGGCAAAAAACCTTCCATTGTACTACCTTTAGAATCTCTTCAACTCTGAGAATCCATATGTAGATTTACAGATCCTTTTGAAGGTTACCATCATAGGTGGAGGGAACTTGGCTTGTGTGGAAAGTTAATATGCCAGCATTGCCTATGTTATTTGTATGTTAACTGAAGTAAATTGATCTGCACTTAGAAAAAATTGTTCCTTGGTATGAGTTGGTGTTGGTCATGCCCTATGTTGACATCTCAGTTCCACAGGGATACTGTTTCTTTAGTTTTCCAAGTAATTGTTCTGTTCTGGCTGGTATGCTGCTATTACCTGTTTAGGTCCAAAAAAGGTACAAAAATAGGTTAATACTGGTCACGGTAAAAAATACCAGTTGTACTGCCCAATACCGGATGTATCTGCTGGTATTTGCATTCCGGTATTGATAAGAAATCTTATTTACGATTCTTGTTTTGTTTTAACATTAAATCAAGGGGTATAAAGTTCCAAGCAGTTTGGGCAGGACTATTTCATCAAAGAACTGGCCTTTTCCCACTTTTTCTCCAAGACTGAACTGTAAACCTCACAGATCAGGGAAGATGATGACTTTTTTGTGATCCACCAGAACATCTGTGAACTTGATTTTTTTGTGAAAAAGAACTTGACTGTTGGTCATGCATGATTTTGTTAAGTGGTGGGCGAAATTGATGGAAATTTATGACTGCATCTGTGAACCTCATAGACTAATGAAGAAGTTGACCCAGACTGTCTCTTTCTCTCTCTAGGTTGTTTCCTGATACAGGAGTACAGTGACCGCCCTTTAACCAAGACAGAAACTAACAAGTTGTTCTGAGAGGTGCTAAGGCTGTTTTGAGGGTATTATGTCTAGCTTAATTGGATAAAAATATTCAAAGTTTGGGGTTTTTTAAAGAAAAATAAGGGTGAAGTGTAAACCCTAAGTTTGACAAAGAAGACCACCCCATTTTTGCAAAAGATTATTTATCTGGAAATTACAGAGGTTTGCTGCATCCTGCAACCAAAAACAATCTTATTCTCAAGAATTTTGAAGTATTTGGCAAGAAATTTCATCTTTTCTATTTCTTGTCAGTTTTCTTAAAAACAATTTTTTCCCTTGATTTATTGTTATTGCTTCTTAAAAAATGCTTTCACTACTTCCATGTGTGCTTGAAGAAACTTTTTCTAGCATTTTTAATGTTCAAAATTTTGTACTTTTTTTTTTTAAAGGAATTTTTGGTTATTTTTTTAAATCCTGTCCCAGAAATTTCTGCTGTTACCTGCTCATACCAGTTTTGCTCCTCACTCGTACCATGACTGTTACAAATCTGACAACTTGGCTTTAAACTTGACAGTTGCGAATGAACCTCTGAGGAAACTTATGAAAGCATGAAAATTCGTGACTGCTGTTCAAGCCCATTGATTTCTGTGGATGGAAGTGAGATATCTAGCATAAGTTAATTGTTTAATGTATAACTTTATTATGTGAACCATTTTGGGAAACTGTCTGCAATTACTTCACTCTCGGTTCTCTGTTCAGCTTCAAATTTCTCTTATCATATTGTTGGATTATCAATTCTAATAGTTTATTTTTGCCCTCCCTGTGTTTTTCATGCTTACACTGTTACTCCTCTACTAACTCCTCCTGATGGTTTGGGTTTTGTAAGTGTCTTAGCCCAAATTGTTTTTGAACTTGAAGTTCTTTAACTCAAAAATACATGACTGTTATTCTGTCTGATTTGTTTAAGGTGGCATAAGCTCATTCAAAAGCCTTATGAGGAGGGAGACGATCGTGGCTTAAAGTTGGTCCAAACAATCTTAAGACCAATAATGTTAAGAAGGACGAAATTCAGCATGGACAAAGAGGGCAGGTAAAACCAACCAGTTGCAAACATTTTTACCACCTTCTTTGTTTCTGTTGGTTTATCTCTTAGTTTCCAAAAACTCTCCCGCCAGTTTCAAATTTGTGTTCAAGAAGCCAGTTTCCCGAAGTGGGAAAACCAAAGACCATCCTAACCCTATATATTTTTAATCTTTTATGATATTTGTAATTTTCTATAATATTTTACTAATTTCTTGGCAATTCTCATTTTCCTAAATTAACTTGCTTGCATCCCCTTTCATTTCCAGCTTTTGTTCCTGTTTTTGTTTCCTGCTCTGGCAACTAAGGATTCTTGTTTCTGCAGGCCAATTCTTGTTCTACCTCCAGCCGATACTCAAGTAATTTATTGCGAGCTCACAGAAGCTGAGAAGGACTTCTATGAAGCTCTGCATAAAAGATCCAAGGTCTCTTTCATATTAATGACTCTGTGGGATTTATCTTCTAAATTCTTAATTTTAGTATACTTAGTGCTACATCTTGTTCTTTGATTTTCTTTCAGGTCAAGTTTGATCAATTCGTTGAGCAAGGACGGGTGCTTCATAACTATGCTTCTATTTTGGAGTTACTTTTACGTCTTCGTCAATGTTGTGATCATCCATTTCTTGTGATGAGGTTTGCATCAGAGTCAATTATGTTTTTGTCTCTGTTGACTGTGCAAACGGAAATAAGAGAGGAGAGGGACAATTACTAGTGTGTTTGTACTTATGCTAGATTGCGTAAGTTCCATAGGCTACACTGTATGAGTGATGTGAAGTGAAGCTGACACAAAGAAGTTGATTATGACGGCATAAACTGGCTGTTGAACCTTATTTTTTTAATTGAGTAGCTCATCTGAGTAATATAAATAAAGGCCTTAACAGCATCTCTGAATTTGAGTATACCAATGCTATTTTAGCTATCCAATTCAACTGTGTGGCTTGGAGTTTAGTTTGATATTTTAGTTGGTTGTTATTGATACTTCTTCTTGGTTTTTCATTGTGCAACCATAGTTCTCTACATCTTGTTCCATACCGATGACAATTATAGTATGTTTCTGTGTATCATTATTTTCTTTTCAAAATAATCTATCAAAGTGTTTGGTGATGGGCTGTTTTTTTTTCCAGTCGAGGTGATACACAAGAATTCTCAGATCTGAATAAGCTTGCAAAACAATTTCTTAAAGTTGGTCATGATGCTGTTCATGGGGAATCCAATGATGCACCCTCGAAGGCGTATATTCAAGAGGTTGTGGAGGAGCTTCGTAAAGGAGAAAAAGGAGAGTGTCCTATTTGCCTAGAAGCTGTTGAGGATGCAGTTTTAACACCTTGTGCTCACCTGTTATGCCGGGAATGCCTCTTGGCCAGTTGGAGAAATGCTACTGCTGGCCTTTGTCCTGTTTGTAGGTACTTTTGATTTTTTTTCTTGGCTTTTATTTCAGATCACTTCCAGACAAAACTGATGCTTATCTTTATATGTTTGAATGACAAATATCAACTTAAGTGGATAAACTCACAGGTTGTTTTTCCATGTTTACAGAAAAACCATTAACAAACAGGAGCTCATCACTGCCCCAACTGAGGGCCGGTTCCAAATTGATGTTGAGAAGAACTGGGTGGAATCCTCAAAGGTTTCAGTTCTTTTGAAGGAATTGGAGGACCTTCGATCATCAGGCCGCAAAAGCATTGTTTTCAGTCAATGGACTGCCTTTCTAGATCTTCTGCAGATTCCTCTTTCTCGGTGAGCTCTTGTTTTACTTGGAGATTTTTAAGGAATGTGTTTCTGGATGGACTACTTGGTTTTGATGAGTTCTCATTTCTGCATTTATCTTAGATCCTATGGCACCAGTGGAAAGGACTATCTTCTCAGCTACCTGCAATTGCTATTATTTACAGATAGATATGTGCAAATGCAGCTACATCTGAAGCTAAATGCCTTAACACTTCTCGAAAATCACATTGGATTTGGGAGATCCATCACTACTTAGGTATCACAGATAGGAGAATTTGATCACTGATTGCAGTATATTCAAGTAAACACTTATGTCATGTAAATGAGTTCAAATGGAAAAGTTCAGAAATGGTAATAAAAATCTGGGATATATGTATTGCCTAAGTATGACAGATGGGAGAATTGATGTCTAACTGTACAAGTCCATGGATGATATACAAATGAGTTCAAATGACAAACTTCAAAAAGCTATATCAGCAGTGCTTCTTGTGCGAGTCTGACATTTCTTTCAGATGGCAATTTTCTACAAGTTAGATGCACATCTAACATATAATATCGTGAGTTCTGAATATGCTGAAGTCGAAGATGCAGATATGATCCTAAACCGTAAAATCTAAATTTCTAAGCTGGAAACAGTGATAGAATCTCAAAAATCATTGACTCTTTAGTTCCCTTAGTTCAGTATCAGTTCTGCCTGTTTAAGTTTTAGGGTTTCCCTTATAACCACCATTTCCTTTAATCAATATTTATTTTCATCATATCTGATTGCTTCATCTAGTTTAATTTTTGTTGTTTCCCTGAGATGCCGTTCTTATTTTTTGAGTCTCTTATCTTCTGATTTCAGGAGTAATCTTACATTTGTTCGTTTGGATGGGACACTAAATCAACAACAAAGAGAAAAGGTGCTCAAGGAATTTACAGAGGACAGCAAAATTTTGGTAAGTTATGCCAGTGTTGTATTGGTGTGGATTACTTCAATAGTACATTCCTGGAAAGGTGGCCTTTTCACTTAACTTGGATGTCCATGCAATAGGTGTTATTGATGTCATTGAAGGCAGGCGGTGTGGGGATAAATCTTACTGCAGCATCAAATGCCTTTGTCTTGGTAATGCAAACAACTCCAACCTTCTCATTTCTTTGATTGGGACTTTTTCAAGTTTGTTGTTTATCATTGGTTGTTAAGTTATAGTCAGTCTCATTCGAGAGGAAAAAGTGCAACCCTATTGGAGTTGTCACATTTGTCCTTTTACATGTTGCAGCTCAATGTTGAACTGAAATTCAAGTGATTAATTTGTCAGTGTTACAACCTGTGGAGTTTTGATTTAGTGAATGTGAAAGCTGATTGATTCAGTTTTGTGACAAAAACACAAATACATAAAGTTATAGGAAAAAGTGGCGAGTGTCTTGTAGTCTTGGTGAAGAAAAAGGGGAAAATCTGTCTTTCCCCCTCACTACTTTACTCATCCACTTAGTTGAAGAAGAGCAGAACAAAGAAGAGGTCTTTCTTGGATGTGCAAAAAATTAATGTCTTTTAGTTCCTAAATTTCTCATTCTTCCCAAAAATCCTCAAATATTGCTTTCATATACTTCCGCAATTTGCTGATCGTACTTTATTGCTGATTATTTAACTCGGGACTCTGATATTAACTAAATCATCATTCCACTAGGTTTGAACTTATTAAAATATTGGCCTAACCACTAAAGAATGATTCTGTTGAAGTAAATATTCTTCTGGTATTTAGCTTCATGTAATCTAGTCTCCATTTTGCTAGCGATGAGTGACTTCTTTTGTATTTCTTCCTTAAAAATAGTTTCCAGTCATGAGTACCTTCTATTATGTTATACTAAGCCATGCCCACTCTTGCTTTGTTGGGTTATATGAATTGGCATGGAGCATTTGCCTCTGATGTCAAAACCTCTTTCAAAGACTCTTCTTGCTTAGATCCCTTCCAAGTTTTCAGAATAATTCTGATTCGGTTAGCATCCAGCAGGAAAAGACATGGAGGTAAATCTCCGAATTATTCATTTTAGCAAAGAGTGTTAATTTCATTATGTAAATTACAAATGAATATAGTGCCTCCGTTGTTCACTAATGATGGAAAACAGAGAGAAAAAGTTATGTAAGAGAAGCGAAGGATAATTTATGGGAGCAAAAGCATGCTGATATACTATGTGCTCTCATACGCATTAGGAATTCATAACAAACTAATTATCTTTTCCTCACATTGGTCTTTATTATAGGATCCATGGTGGAACCCAGCTGTTGAGGAACAAGCAGTCATGCGTATTCATCGCATTGGGCAAACTCAAAGAGTTTCAATCAAACGATTCATTGTCAAGGTATGCACTTGATAGCATGTTACACTGTATTTTAAGTATTCTCTGAATTTCCATGAATGCAAGTTGTAGGCAAGATTGCATCTGATTTGGAGGATCAAGAATCGTCTAGTTGAGACAACATCCAGCATGAGTTTCAAAATTCTTAAATATTTTGAATTGTAACATATGTTAGTCTTAGTTTTACTGTTTCAATTCGTGCCTAATGCTGGCAACTAAAAAGCTTGGAGGCAGTAGTAATTAGATGCCTTTAAATTAAAAGGGCTTCGTGCCTTCATATAAATGGCAGCCCCGGTGCACAAAGCTCTCTCCTATGCGGGGTCCGGGAAAGGGGCGGACCACAAGGGCCTAAAGTACACAGCCTTATCTTGCATTTTGCAAGAGGCTGTTTCCACGCCTTGAACCCGTGACCTCAAGGTCACACAACAACTTTTACCGTTGCTTTATAGTTCACATCATTCATGCAGAAATTTAAGAACTAAAGTTTAAACCAGCAAAATAGTTGATTAATTAGTTTGTTAGGATGAAGTGCAACAAGTTTCTATAATAATATTTACCATTCTTTCCTTGATTTTGCACTTCCTCGTTATTCCTATTTGTGGTTTGGATAATTATGGTTGGCTTGTTCAAGAAGCTGATGTGGATGGTGCAGTTTCCCTGGTGTTCCACCACATTGTTGACTTGCACAGCAATCTTTCAATTGGAGAGTTGAAAATCAGAAATCAAATTGACTTGGCAGGATCTTGAATTGTTCAGTTAGTTTCTTGACATGATTGCTTTCTGTGTCTCTGATCACAGGGGACTGTTGAAGAAAGAATGGAAGCTGTGCAAGCACGGAAGCAGCGGATGATTTCAGGAGCCTTAACTGATCAGGAAGTCCGTTCTGCAAGAATAGAAGAACTGAAAATGCTCTTCACTTGAGGGCGAGCACCTAATCGAATGACAAAAGGTACCTGAAAGCAATTCATGGGTTGTGGGTTTGATTCTGATCACCTGCACTAGAAGAAACAGTGCCAAAAAGAGAAGAAAAGAATGGGAAAGTGAGCGCCCTTCACTTGATTGTTAAGTGCCTGTTGACTTGTTTCTGCATACCTGACATGGAAATCCAGTGCTATTTCTTAGCTCGTACAAACTGTGGCAGAAAGCTGTGCAGCAAGCTAATGGATGCTAGCAATTTTTTTGTGGAGCTTTGCTATACACCTTGTACACTTGTAAAATAAATTTGCATTCAGGTCAGCCTTTTTCCCTTTTCTTTTTGCCTTTCTGAATTATAGAATTCATAGGGAGCGGAGGTGAGTGGCTGAAGCCCGGTAGGCCTCTGTCTTAGAATTCCTGTATATTCTTTTAGTCAAAAACTTGTTTGTATGCTGTATGAAGGGAAAGGGTGTAATGTATCTAATTTTTGCCTCCACATAGTGCATGATTTCTTTTCCTTGCCATTTCTTTTGGGTACAAGTGAACGATTTTTGTAAATTAAAACCACTCCCTAAATACAAGGCATCCCACCATGACACTGAGGATGCCAACAATTTTGATGGAAGGCCTTTGGCATATACCAAATGATTCACTTATAGTTTAGAGTATTTGGACTGTACCTGAAAAAGAAGGTACGATCTGGAATAAATTTATTTATTTGCTCGGGTTAGTCCCTGGTGATGCGCCCAATCACCCGTAAACCACATTTATCTCTTTAGGTCTGGGTATAGAATTTGAAGTCTGAGAAGGGAGACGATCATTTACACGTCCATGTCCTTTATCAGTAAGTGGTTTGACCAAGATCAAGCGTTGAGATAGTGCTGGTTTGTGCGTCGGTATAATCTTTACTTGATCCGAACAAATCGGTTAAAGGAAATGTGTGTTGCTCTATGGTTCCCTAGCCCTCTTGCCTTGCTGTTATAGTACGGATTAGGCTGCTTTTTGCAACCTTCATGTACTTTGAATGGTGAAGGGGAGCCTTAGTGCAATGGTAAAAGTTGTTGTGTGATCTTGAGGTCATGGGTTCAAGGCATGCAAACAGCCTCTTTCAAAATGAAAGGTAAAGCTGTCTGCCAACTATAGGCCCTTGTGGCCCATCCCTTCACCAGACCCCACATGGGAGGTATGTAATCTTATCTTGCAGTTTGTAAGACGCTATTTTCACACCTCATTCAAAAAAATAAAATTATTTGTAAAAAGAAAAAGAAAAGAACAAAAAAAATAACATGTTTGCACAAGACCTAACATTTATAAGATTTTTCATCGTTACTGGGAGCTTTATTACATACTCGCACTTATTCGAGTAAAATGACATTTTCATCTTAAACAAAGCTACATTACAAACTTTCATCGCGCTATGCCATCGTGAAAGTCGATCCCATCCAAACTAAATCAGACCATCCAAACACGCATGAGATTTAAGATCCATGTCGCAATCCAATCAGGTCCATTCCAATGATCACTCGCTCCAATTGACAGTGGGCTTCTGCGACATTATATCATACAGTACTTGCGCCATTTGGTGTTTTTGTGCTCTCCATGGACCCAAAAGAAGCGACATCAGCGGCAATTCCCGATTCTCGCCACAAGTTGTCTTGTACCACATGTTTCGACGCTCTCTGGTTCTGCTACTGTAAGACATAATTTTGCATCTTCTTGCTTTGCTCATGTTATCTTGCCCCAATCTCCGAATCAATTGATGCCGAAGCTAGATCTTCTTACTTGACAAACCATATGCCAGAAACTGTATGTGGGAAGTTCATCGATCAGATCACTAGCCTGATAGTAAATTTCTGGGTGTTCTGCGTGCTGTCTATTCTTTACTTCTTCTTATTCACTACGTATTTGACGAATTAGGGTTCTTAATTACTGCCTCTTTTGGTTGTTGGGTGGTGGTGGGGTGGTCACTTCTTCTTCATATGAATTTGCCCATGGATCTAAAGGAGTGTCCGATGATGAGCTTGGGTGGAGCATTTTGCAAAAGCAATCATCGATGCCAAGTATGAAATTACAGACTGAACTGGTGCAATGAGCACTTGTTTTTGCCATTTTTGGGGGCGCTCAACCGGGTGTCTAATTAGCAAAGGTTTGGGCCAGTGAGGATCCCAGGAAACCTCTGCCCCTGTCGTGGGCTTGTAAATTTTTTTGGATTCATGCTTTGATAGCGTTGGTTAACTTATTTGTCTTAGAAAAGGAGAGTCTGCACGAACCTCGTGCTTGTCTATGTCGAAGCAACGTAGCTCTAAGAAAAGAGCTCACACGTCAATCAGTGGAACTGTAGCAGTAAGTTGGGCAGATGGATGCTGCTATCTATTGAAGTATTTAATGATAAATTTGTGTCAATGTGTCCTTTATATGGAACTTCAATGGCTTCAAGCTAAATCAGTGTAAATCGCTTCTGACAACTCTTGCATTTTGTCTATATACTAGCTTTTATACGCTCTCAACTGTTTCAATTTGATTGTATCTCTCTGATCCTTGTTTTTGAGATTCGCTCTCTGCATTTGTTCAGTAGCTCAGAAAATTTTGCCTACAATTATTGGTTTGTGTTTTTTCTCAAGTTTGTTACTGTGGTCAACTGAAGTTGTTCTACTCGTTGGCAGCTCCAGTTCATCAGATGCAGCAATATTACAGGCATGGGGTATTTGATAACTGTCAAGAAAAGTGGAATGCTCTTTTCGATTGTTTCAATCTGAAAACAAAACGATCATCCGATGTCCAGGTGAGCACTAAGGATTTTATCGATGAAACTTGATATCCTGTACTCATGTTTCAAACCATCTTATCCAGGTACCTTTTGCAAAATTAAGATGTCATACATGGACTTCCCTTGGACCTAAATACCCTGCTAAATGCTTAGGAGAGAGCACCATGATGTGGTACTTCTAGATACTTGCACATATGGACTTCTCCTTAAGCTTAAAAACATCTAAATGCATCTTGGTATGAAATTCCGTTTCTAAATACCAATTAGATTTTTCAGGACATCCGTGTATTTTGTGCTTTTCCTTGGTTGGATGAAGAAACATATATAAGCATCTTGGTTTCACCTATTACATGCCATATCCGTTTATTCTGCACTGGTAGACTTTTGACTGTATTGGCCATGGTACTGTATCTAGGTCCATGGAAGCGTGAACCTTTTGTGAGAAGCGTACTTTGGTCCGATTCAATGAGGCTCAGATGGCATTGCTTAAAATTTAGCCATATGATTTTAAGATGCTCTTGTCTGCTTTTCTGAGGTTTCAAGTACAAGACCAGTTCAAGTATCCAGCGAGGTTGAGTACTAGGTTCTGTTTTTTCAAGTTCTACAGTACCGTAGGTCTTGATTGAGGTGACAGTTCTTTTAGGTAACCTGTTGAGACCTTGCTTGCAAGATAGCCTAGATACTTGTCAATAAATGCTGAGGTTATTTACCTGAAGAAGAAGGCATTGTCATGCCATTTTGTCCCTTCAAAATTTTCTGTCATTATCGTCTCAATCTTGTTCATATCAACTAAGTTACATAACAATCACGCTCAACCACTACATTAGTGAGGTTAAATCCAAGTTACAGTGATGGGCAGATCAACTTTCTGGCATGCTGTTGGCCTTGAGTTGCTCTTCTTTTAGCAGAGCAGGGCCTAATTTCCTGTGTGTTTTCTAGACCTCTAAGTTCCTTTGCTTTCCTGGAAATGAAGTTATGTTCTTTTCTCAGTTTCCAATAGCTTGGAAAATACCAGTGTTCTCTGTAGTCTGATCATTGTTTATCATTCATTTTTCCTTTTTCAATGAACTTTTTCTTAATGTCCATACAAAAGAAGTTAGGAATTTTAGCAAGGATTTTCTGATATCCTAACGTACATCAGTTCCATTTCTTTCTGAAGAAAGTTCATTTCCCTCTGCTTGTGCTTCTGTCATTTTCTTTGTCTAGACCATACACTAATCTTCTTCATTCGTACCACGTTCTTTTCCAGACAATTTTCTCCTGAATTCTGCTAAGACGTGTTATGGATACCAATGCTTAAGTGAAATGCAGATGGTTTGAGCTATTAGACTCGTGGATATAAGGTGCAGGGTAACACAGATAGCAATGATGCATAAAAGTTGTCTGTCTGAAGTTGTGAGAACATCGACTGAACTGATCCGAGGATGAGAATGCTCAGCCCTACTCTTGTTCCACATTTACCCAGCAGCTTCCCAATGCTTTTCAATAAACACAATTATGGTAGACGCCATTTAGAAACTTTAACACATTAAAGCTCAGTAATACTTTTTTATGATAGTATTGAAAAGCAAAAGGGCAGCCCCGGTGCACGAAGCTCCCGCCTATGCGGGGTCCGGGGAAGGGGCGGGCCACAATGGCCTAAAGTAGGCAGCCTTACCTTGCATTTTTGCAAGAGGCTGATTCCACGCCTTGAACCCGTGACCTCAAGGTCACATGACGACAACTTTTACCGTTGTGCCAAGGCTCCCCTTCTATTGAAAAGCAATATTCGTAAATGCTTTATTGAGATGTAATTCTTGTTAGAATGTCATATATTATTACTTGTATTTATAGATATATTGTCATCATTCGACAGTGAAAGTTTTCTGGGTCCTCAAGTTTGGTATAAGTGGCAGGTGATCATGTATTTGACTACTTGCTGAGGATCGTGAAGTCCCAACATTGACATTTGACCCCTAGTTGCAACACAACTGATTTGTCAAGGTTAGCGAATCTGTAACATAGACATGGATAGGATTGATCACCTTGACTCATCTATACCATTCTATTATTAGTAGTCAGGGAGATAACATCTCACAAATATTAGTTCATTTATAACTCAGAAAAATGTATCAGAGATAAATAGAAATATTTTAGAACTCTATAAACATCAATTTGGTATACAAGCATAGAGAAATAAGACAGGTTTGGGTACAATGAGTTGCAAGTGCTGTGTACACCTAGGTTGGCATGACCACTACCTTCAGAATTTGATCTGGCTAACAACCTGGTAGATTGGTGGCTGAAAATGATCACAACTGCACACATTCTGAACATTTGATTGATAGCCTAAAAAATGAGTAATTTTTTGGTTTTTGACTATGTTCCATCAATGTGGTTCTCCATGGTGTTCTCAGTTCCTGTTATTGCACAAGCAGGCAACTTGTGTACTGGTCTATGACTCATGGAAGCCCAGCATGAATAGAGACTTCACAGTAGCTTTTCCCAAGTAAAATGGGTCCATCTCCTGTTCCTAAGTATTTTTGTTGGTGTAAGCCTGATATATGCATCCAACAGATTATATCCAGGAGACTTCCACAATAGTTCTGTCCTGATTAGATGGTTAATTCAGTTGAAAGGTTTATCAGAAGTTCCCAGGAAACATGTTTGACTGTGTTTGAACCATTCTATATCCTCCAAAATGTACAGTTGGTGCCCATCAAATCCAACCATTTTCTTCTCAACAGTCCGAAGCTTCTTTATCAATAGGGTAAGCCTATTGATTAAATTTCCAGAATTATGAAGATGGTGCTCATTTTCATTGATCTAGATATAACAAAATGGCAATTCCTTCAAAGTTCAAATTGCAATCTGGTGTTATGAATGGTAAACACAAATTTGCCTGACATTTTCAATTGTCTATGTATTGCAAGCTGATTTTTGTGACTCGAAACTCTTTAAATTGCCTCTTTGATACCTGGAATTTGCTGCTCATTGCCTGTTTCCATGTTGAGGAATCCATATTTTTTCCCAAATCCTTCCAAAGCCATATGAAGTTCCCAGAAGTAAGAAAACGCAGCAGTGTAAGATGGTATAAAAACACTTCTGCACTATGTTATACTTACCTACAAGGCAAGCTTGTACACCATACATGCACAGACACATATACGCAGACGTATATGTGGAAAATAATCCAAGTTCAGTTAATTTATTTAATGCATGAGAATATACAAATAAATTGACTTTGAGAAGCTGGAACTTATGCTGGATGATTAGAGGACACATTCACTTGAAGTTGTGTCAAAAGGCTTTATTTTTCCCATTCTTCTGGTTCTCATTTGAGGCTCTAGATTGTGCTGTTTCACCTTGTCTCAGCTGAGGACATTGGGTCTTCCTGGTGCAGGAAATTCTCGAGGCACGCGAGAAAAGCAAGACCCACATTTGGTCCTTCAGAACAGCTGAAGAAGCTTCAGCGCACTGGCAGGAGCTCTTTGGTCATGTAAACGATGG
Organism: Warburgia ugandensis; assembly: GCA_035236585.1. NCBI lineage: Eukaryota > Viridiplantae > Streptophyta > Magnoliopsida > Canellales > Canellaceae > Warburgia > Warburgia ugandensis. Next base: position 11,947,881 of record CP141126.1, read on the forward strand.
CGAATGACAAATCTCCCAGTTTTTCCAATTTTGGTCCCGCCATCTCTACTTGTTTCTGCAGTACAGTGCTGTATCATTTACATTGATATTCTTTCAGTCCACGGACTGACAATGCATCATTTAGTATGTTCATCTGATTACATTAATGAGGCCAGGTTTGATCCATGTTTACTCGTAAAAACAAAGTGATGGGGACCCCCGAAATGATATGGGCGCCTGAATTCAAATGCTCTCAACTGCAAGGAGTCTGTAGACAATCTCCACAGTCCACTTGTAGTTGATGCTGGAAGCATTTGCAGCTGAAACCGTATAACCATTATTCTGTCATAGCATTTATCTGCTTCTTAAGGGGAGCCTTGGCATAACGGTAAAGTTGTAGTCATGTGACCTTGAGGTCACAAGTTCAAGGCGTGAAAACAGTCTCTTGGCAAAATACAAGGTAAGGCTGCGTATTATAGGCTCTCGTGGTCTGCCCCTTCCCCAAATTCCGCATAGGCGGGAGCTTTGTGCACCGGGGCTGTCCTTTTTAGCATTTTATCTGCTTCTCCTTTGTACAGAGTTTTGCAGTTATACCATAGTTACAGAAGTCTTAAAATAAATTGAAATTCTTTTAGAAGGCTTGCATTTCTTGATGTGCTGGTTTAACGTAGATTAATTACGAACTTCTTGCTTGATATGAATCTAGTAGATTAAATCAAATTCTCAAATATTATTTGTAGTTCTATGAATCTGACTGAAAAGCTTAAACTAAGATCCCAGTTGTGGGTTTTCCCCAAACTTTTCAAAAAAATTTCCCGGAATTTCCGAATTTTGCACTTCCAATTTATTCGGAATTTGAACTCTGTGACTGTGCTACACATTGGGAATGCCGAATCGTCGAAGGGTAAAGCTGAAATCAACGCGGCAGGGCCCGCCTGCCAAAAAGAAATTAGTAAAAGATATTTTAATAATGATTCGCGTGCAGAATTATGCACTTATTAGCCAACAGGTTTTGAGATTAACAACGTCATTCACATGGAGGGGAGCCAAAGGGTTTTGATTCTGTACCTATTGCTTTTGCAGCTTTATTTTCTTGTTTTTCCGCTTTTAATAAAAAATAGTAGAAAAATGTAAAAAAAGAAAAAGAAAATGGAAAGTGATTGGGCGTGCCTTTTGTTTTTTCTATGAAAAACAAAATTTTTTTTCAAAGAGTCCAATTAAAAAATGGCTGCTAAAAGTTGAATTTTTTTTATGTAAATATCTCCTACCAAGGCATTATTGGAATCCCAAATTTAATTTAACTGTCTTATATTAATGGGGTTACCCCCCAAAACTCACATGGTCGTCGTTAGGAATCTGCCTTTTGTGGAACTCTCATTTCCTCCTTTCTAAACTAGAAAAATATAATTATAATAATTATAATAATATATATAAGAAAAAGGCCGGCACTTCCGGAGGTCTGAAGAGGGCTAATGTCAGCTGACTTACCAATCCGTATTCAGGATATTTAGGGCTGATGTGGGAATTTTGAATCGTGTGCGAGTCATTCCTATTGGCCACGATCATCCAGTGGATGAAATATTTAGATCCAAATGGGGCCCGCAAAATGAACGGTCCAGATCTTTACATCTATCCTGGATAAAGCAGTACTCCGTTTCTTCACTTTGCGGGAGTTTAGAAGATTATTGCCCCAGATTCTTTGGCCCCACATTTGCATTAAGATGCTGTCTCGATTTAAGTGCAGACATGGATGATCTAATAGCAGGAAGACCTGATCCAGCGTGGGCCACCATCACTTCCCGTTTCCATTAGCGGATTACCACTCTAAATTCGAGAGAATGCCTACTCTTCAGCTAGAGTTGGGGACCCCACCTCCACGGAGGCTTTCATCCGGCCATTCATCTCGCATCTCGACCAACCGAAATCATGCAAATTGATTATTCCAGCGATCCAAATTATACTTTTAATTATCAAAACCGTCGTGTTCCTAGCTCAGAACAGGAGAATTAGATGAACGGCAAAGATCAAAATAGTGGGCCCACTACGTAAAAATGGCTGCAGCCTATCGCCTTCAAGTTTCATTCGAAGAAGTTGATGCGGCAGTTGGCCGTTCTAAGACACGCGTACTTGGAGCTGTTGGGACATTACTTTCCACGTCAGCTTCCGACGTATAACGTGTCGAACTAATACCAGTACATGGTTTACCACGTCAGCAGTAATGGCAGAGAGAATGTGGATGGTTCAATCAGGACCGTCAACTTTTAAATCGCCCGTTCGCTTTGAAATAAAAAGCCGGATTTCATTTTTGTTAGGAAAAGTAGGTGTCGGCATTTGAACCCGAGCTTAATATAATAAGTATTATTTTATGTCTGGTTTTAACTTTTACAGCACAGCATCAGTTGACCGGATTAGATTTCAAACCACCCATTTTCTTTCCTACCAAACCATACGCGGTTTAACGGTCCGAGCAAAACCAGCACCAAGCCAAGCCCCATACAATTACATAAATACCCCTAAACTCCACAGATTTTCCCCACAATGCTTTGTTAAATTCCTTCTATTTTCTGCTTTCTAAATTGAGCTCCAAATGAAGGATTTGTTACAAATTATGAACGAAATTTGGTTTTTTACTTGAAAGAATTGAAAAGTTCAAGCTGAGAGTGTTACAATTTCTGTCCAAGAGAACTAGGGGATGTAGCTCACCTGGTGAAGTGCTCCCTCAGCATGCAAGGGATATAGGGCTGGATATCACTGATCTCCCTTTCTCTTAAGGCTTGAGCACTTAACTGAAGACCTAATCTTGCACCTAACAAGTAGTGGGTTCATGTTAACTCATTATTAGGAAGAAGAAAAATGTTATAATTGCCTTACATTACCTGCTAGTACTTAGGCTTTAATTTGAAGGGGAGTTTTGTGTAAAGGGGCTGCCCTTTACTTAGGCTTTAACCTCATAATACAACGGGAAAGTCTTTTCTTGTGGTCCAAGAATGCTCACTACTAAGCGCAAAATACACTTATTCATATCTTTCAACAGTCATTAGGCTATGGAGCCCATGAGGCTACTCATAGTTATCCAAAATAGAGCTTTTTGCAAGGTCTTGGTTTGTGAGACAAGCACTTAACCATCTTGCTTGAGTGGTAAGACATGTAAGGTCATTAGTAAGCTTTCTCCAAAAGGGTTCATTGAGCAATGTCATTAAATTATTCTTCATTTCTTTTGTGTGTTTAATAGGCACCTAAAATACACCACAAACTATAATTTAGAAAAGTACGACATTAATCTATGTTAAGGGACTAATCAACATATGCCAGAAGTCCTAAGACCAGTGGAACATGTCGAGTCAAATTATTCAAACTAATGTCCCATATCATTGGTGAGTCCTCTTGCATCCCATAACATTGATGGGTCTGACTTGGGATCTAACAATTAAGCTATAAATTTCTGTAACGGCACGTTTCCTTTTATTTCCACTATTGAGCTAGAAATTTGTAAGCTTCTCTCAAATGCCATGCTTTGATGATCTGTTAAATGTTGAGCTCCTAACTGCTGGCCTCATTTTCAAGCATAGTTGACAATTATAGGAGTTCTTAATAAAGTAGCCATGACATTATCAAACATAAAGGAGTTTGAGTATCATCTTTTCTATGATTTTTACATGTATTTTTTTTCTAAAGACTTACAAACAAGTGTCTGTGCAGGTACTTTTCAAATATTTTTTTTAACTCCCTTCTATAAAATACATCTCATAAATATCTCCACAAATTTCTACATGTGAAATTCATCTGAGGATTGGTGTTTGTTAATCAACATAAAAAAATATTCATAGAACAAAATAAGAAGTTCAGATTTTTACAAATCCCGATGAGATTGTGCACATCAATCCCTCTTTTACCTTAGCCCTACTTAGTACAATGGAGAAGGATTAATTTTTTCTATATAAAAAGAAGTACAATGCACCTAGGTTTGAATTTGGCAGTTCATGGGTAAATCCAAAGTTTAGTGAGACTAAGCACTCAGAAAGTCAAGCAGAGTAATTTTTCAAATTAAAGGGGTAATAGTGTCACGACACTTGTAAGTGGGTATTCCCGTAATTCTGTTCTTGGACGGCCTAACGTTGTAAACATGGACGAAAGGCTCTCCGTCGATGGAGCATTTTATAAAATCGACAGCAAAAACACTCTCGCACCTTCTTCTCGCGCCATTCCCACAGAAAACTCCCCTTTCAAAAGAAGAAGAAGAAGAGGAAGGAGGAGGAGAAGGAGAAATCTTTCCCTCTCTCTTGCAGTAGTATGTCTCATTTCTTCTCTCTCTCAGATACTAGAACGTTCTGTCATTGCTGAAATTTCTCCTTCTTGTAGTTTCCACTGTGTGAACGAGCTTGCAAGTACATGCATGGAGGTGAGAGAGAACATGGGTTCAGCCACACAGTCGAATGCCGTCGAATCGTTGGCATCGGCAGCAGTAGTGAGCAGCAGTGGACTGCCGCAGCAAGTGATGAACATGGCGGTAAGCATGGGCATGGAGAGAAGTTTGGGAGTTGGAAGTGGAGATTTGGAGAAGAAGAAACGCGAAAGGCCGAGGAAATATGGTCCCGACGGTAGCATGGCTTTGGGGCTTTCTCCGGGATTTTCAGCTTCACCTACCGAATTCTCTCCCAAGCGGGGTAGAGGCCGGCCACCGGGATCCGGCAACCGGCAACTTCTTGCTGCTCTAGGTGAGCTTCTGTTAACGAAAGTTACAGTCAAAATGGGAAAAATATGATCTTTTTCTTTTCATTTTTGTTCAATTTAGTGTTTTTTCTATAGATCTTGATTATTAATTTTTTTAATGGTAGAGATATTTGTGGGTTATATGGGTGGGATTTAGTTTGAGAAAGGGTTGTGCTTACTCTGGAAAAGATTAGGTAGTTTTACTGGAGTTTTTGTCAGAGAAAGCTAGCTTGTCATAGATTTCTGGTGTTTTTCTTTTCCTTTTTGTTCTTTTTGGGGTTTGATTTTCATAGGGCTGTCTTAAACCTTAGGCTGTTTGTTCTTAAATATTTTCTATCTAAGGCTGCAAATAGCAGGGGAGAAAATCACTCTTCATGGGTAACTAAATCCGCAGTTTGTCATCCCCATGTCAGATAGCCCCCATAGAAAATAGGAAAAACAGGGTAGTTTGGTGAATTTCACTTTGATTTATGCTGGGAATTTGAATTTGAGGGTTTAGTGAATGATGTCCTTGTGCATGGATTTGATCGTGAAGTATGTGTTTGATTTGAGTGAAGATTTTATTGGATTGGATTGGGCTTTGATTTAAAAAGTAAACTTTTTTGTGTAATTTTGTTTCTTTGTTATATTTTTAGCTCATGTTATATGCCTTTTGAATTTTGAAGGGGAGTGGGTTTCAACATCAACAGGAGGAAATTTTACGCCACATGTTGTGACAATTCAAACGGGGGAGGTAATGGATTGAAAAATCATGTGGGAGTTTGTTTACTGTGTTCTTCATTTTGTAATGATGGTTAGTGTGTAACTACTGGAAAAATGATGAGAGCAGAGCTCTGATGTAGAGTGACCATGTACTTTCTGTTGGTTATAGGATGTTGCGGCGAAGATCCACTCATTTGCCAAAAAAGGCTCCCGTGCCATTTGCGTCCTCTCTGCCAATGGAGCTATTTCTAATGTTTCACTATGCCAGCCTGGTTCTTCTGGCGGAACTCTAACATATGAGGTATGTAACAAAGCCATCATAGTGTTGAAATTTTACTCAATTCATTTGGAGATTGTGTTTTCGAATGGTTTGTATGGTCACTAGGTACTTTGCAATTTCTTTTTACACTATCTATATATTCCAAGCTTAGAATGACGAATTGTAAATTTTGTTGTGTTTAACTGATCAAAATGGTTACTATCTTCTTCAACTTAGTTCATTAGTACATTGTAAAACCTAAAATGAGCTCTCAAACGGGTTATTTTCTTCTTTTATTGCAAGCTGTCTTGCCTCGTTGCTTAAAGTTAAACCACATTAAGTTTCCCAAAATTTTAGGAATACTTGGGTTGCAAAATTTTAGGCATCTAGATGGTCAATGAGACAGTATCATCATTTTGTGGACAATACTGCAGTCTCTATAATACCTAAATTGTGGACTATGTACATTAACTTTGCAAGGAAGTCAACCAAAACTATCTTTCTCTTTCTACATGTAGAGCTGTGATGAAATTCTCCCTTCTCTCTTACTTAATTGCTATTCCTTCTCCATGTGTTTGGTTTACTCGTATGCTCCTAAATGGACAAGAGAGCTGCTGCTTCTTGCAAATCATTATTAAGATACTGGACAGAGGTTCCTCTATCCTTCAGCAAAAAACATTTGATGCTCCTATGCTCTATTGCATGCTTTTGCAACAATGGTTTGTTCTTTGGTTTCAACATCTCTATGCTAATGAATTGACTTTGAAAGCAACTCATTTTGTGGTTAGTTCGTTTTGTTTCTGCTGGCAATGCAAGACCTACTTTCTTTTCAATATCTTAATTCCGTTGCTCACCCTCACCATATCAATGCCAGTGAAGTAGTTTCTCCTTTTCCAAATTGTCAATGTGGATTCCATTTGTGCATTTAACTTTTAAGTTGTTCATTCCTTTTGAGTTAACTCCTTGTGAAATATTATGCTGTGCAGACTAACAAGTTAAAATTCCTGGTCTCTCCTTTTGTTGGTTTTTGATGTGAGCTTTTGCGCGTCAACAATAAAATATAAATAATAGGTAGCTGGACAAGTTCCAATGTTCTACTTCAGAGATAAATATTTCTTCCTAAATAGTTTCCTTTTGCTTTCTTGGTAAGCAAATCAGTCCAAGTATGCCCAACATATCACCAGGTTTTGGAATCTCTCTCACAAGAGGTATTCTCCTTACCTCACAACTAGTTAACATTTTGACTGCATTGTTACAAAAGTAAGAAGGAAGAATATTGAAATTGGAAAGGCACATCAAGAAACACATTGATCAAGTGAAGAATATTTTTTCCAATAGTATCTGTTAAACAGATGTATGCCAAGAAGAAAACTAACAATACTTCGAATAAGTATGAAGAATAATACTCTTCTCAGATTATGATTACTGTTGAATTGGAGGTAATCTTATCGTGATTACCCTGTAGAATCTTCTCTTTTTTTGGAGTTAAGATTGGACTCCATGTTATATGCTCGTCCTATGACATGTCAACTTTACCAACAGCTGGAGATGGGCATGCTAGAGAAGGAAGAATATTGAAATTGGAAAGGCATATCACGAAACACATCGATCGAGTGAAGAATATTTTTTCCAATAGTGCCTGACAAACAGATGTATGCTAAGAAGAAAACTAACAATACTTCGAATAAGTATGAAGAATAATACTCTTCTCAGATTATGATTACTGTTGAATTGGAGGTCATCTTATCGTGATTACCCTGTAGAATCTTCTCTTTTTTTGGAGTTAAGATTGGACTCCATGTTATATGCTCGTCCTATGACATGTCAACTTTACCAACAGTTGGAGATGGGCATGCTAGAGAATGAACAGTGACTTGCAATTATGATTGAACAGGATGGCTGTACCAAACCTCCTCAATGTTATGGCAAAGAAATCACATCTGATTTCTGATTGTCCTGTTCATCTTCAGTTTTGGCTATCGTAATATTAAATTTGTCAATCTGTTCCTAGTATGCATGAACTACACTAGCTTCTTTGTGTTGAAACAAGAACTCCTGATTTCAACATTTATAAGTTTGTAATACCTATGGAGTGGGGGCACCCCTAATGTGGTTGGAATATATATAGCATGAACTGACCTCTATTATGTTTGAATAAAAGGACAAGTGGAACCTATGGAACTTATCTTCTATTGAATGACTTCTGCTACTTATGATGCCTATATATATACCACATACACCTAGTTATAGTATTAGAATTCTCAACATGTGGCAAATAGCTGCATATAGCATTGGTGCTATTTAATCTTATACCATTGCAATCAATTTTTTTTAGTATATATGTGTATGTTCAGATGAATAGTTAGTCTGTACTTACGATTTACATTAATTATACATGACGTAGAAGGGGAGCCTTCGCACAATGGCAGGGTTGTAGTCGTGTGACCTTGAGGTCACGGGTTCGAGGAGTGGAAACAGCCTCTTGCAAAAGAGCAAGGTAGCAAGGTAAGGCTGCGTACTTTAGATTCTTGTGGTCCGCCCCTTCCCCGGACCCCGTTCATAAGAGGGAGCTTCGCGCATTGGGCTGCCCTTTTATATGTGACATGGAAAAGTACCAGGGTTGATATGCCTACCCTCTTTCTTTAGCCATCCACACTTTTAATTAGCTTTGTTGCTCACTTCATAAACTTTGATGACACAGAAAAAGACAGACAGCGAGAACTTCATCATTCACTTTTCATGGAGCTCTCTACTTCATCATGGCCTTGAAGTCATGAAGTTAGATATAACCGGAGCTGCCTAGATGGAGTTACATTACTTAGTCTTAGAATGACCATGAGGATTCCATTTATACGCCTAGAATGAGGCTGAAACCCATTACACTCCCTATAATTTGCAGAGAATAGAGCTAACAGTCTTAATTCAGCTCTAAATCTTCCACTATAGTGATCTGCAATCAATGTGGAGACTAATCAACCTCATGGGTTATGGACTTAATCCATGGGAATCTCTGATTATGCAAACAACACATAAATATGTAGGTGGAGAAGACAATGACCTTCAACTAAGCATGGATAAGGAGATTACAGGATACAAGAGTCAGATCTCAAATGACCTCATTTTGTAGCACTTCTATTAATTCTTGGGGTTTTTTTGCAAAAGTGCCATTGCATTTTGGCATTCTTGCAAAAAATCCAATGTTTTTTTAGTTTTGCAAATTTGCCATTAAGTCTTTGTGAGCTTTGCAAAATTGCCGTTCTGTTAGTTTTCCATCTCCTTCATTGCTAGTTTTTTGAAAATTTCGATAATACCCTTCTCTATTTTGAATTCAAGTTCTATACTAATTAAACGAAGATTTCAGGCTTTGTAGATGTAAACTGTATGAAGGACATGCAGGCTAATTATGTATTGAACTTTGAACAAGAATCTTCTGACAACTTGCTCTGCAGCCACTTAGGAGGGAGGATACTGAATCCACTCTCTGGATATTACCGTATTATTTCATTGTGATCCTAGGAATATCAGAAGTTGGGGAAATTTATTGAAGAATAAACTCAGAAAACATCTATCAGAAGTAGAAATGTGCTTGAATGTGCACATGTCAATTGATGAATAGCTTTCAATTGAAAATAAAAACCTTGTCTCTTTGTTGGTTGTAATCTTTGTTCTATCGGATGAACTATAGATATTTTAGTCCCAAAGCACTTTTGCTGCCATGTCAAACCCCCAGGATGTCTCCAGTTGTAGGGGCTGGCCCATGGATTCTGGACCCAACAGTTCGATCTGTTTTGTTTTTGCTGGCTGGTAGTTTTTTCTGTTTGTTTGTGAAAGTTAGACACACAGATGCTCATGCACAGCCTCAAAACCTACGCACCCAAGTGAGAGGCTCCTCCTTTTGCTGGCTGGTAGTCCATTTTCTCACCTGCTCCACAAATACTATTCTAGTGAATAACAGATGAAAACACTAGACCAATGGTGGCCGGATGCTTTGTTACTTGATCATTTATTTTGGTGACTTCCATGCTTTCAAACTTACCTTTTCATTATTGGTGGTTTTCTTCTCTTCTCCTTTACAATTTGTTTAGGATTTGCTTCTCCTGAGCATGGGTGTCCTGTCTATTGAAACTGAGCTTTTTATACATTTTCATTCAGGGGCGCTTCGAGATATTGTCTTTATCTGGGTCTTTTGCACTTTCTGATAATGGTGGAGTAAAAGGCAAAACTGGTGGGCTAAGTGTTTCACTAGCAGGACCAGATGGGTGTGTCATTGGTGGTGGAGTTGCGGGTTTACTGCTAGCTGCTAGCCCAATCCAAGTAAGAATTTAGTAACTTAACATATATGTGAAATACTGACTCATATGCCACTATTGTCTTTGTTGACCATGTATCATAATTCCAAAGTCAGGTTCTGTTGCTTGTTAAATATGGTGACATCATTGTTGTCATACCCATGGAAAACAGTAGCAGTTCTGAACTGGATTTCTATTATTATACTAACCACTCTTCTATTAGATATCAAGGCAGAAGTAAAGCTGATTGCGAACCTCATTTATCAAAATATGTAGAATTATCCATCTAGACCTGGATCACTGAAAAAATACGGGAGTATGTAACCACCTGATAAATTCTTTTCATTATATTTGTTTTCTCTTTTCTTTTAGCATAATGGTTGAATACCTGAACAATTTGTGTTCCGCCTGAAGTCTTGAACCCAAGTTCCTTGGATAACTAATAATGCTTTGACTAGATGAAAAATGTATGTTCCACCCGGACAAAAGTTGTGGAAAGACCTTATTCATCACATAAGACCCTTCTTTTTTGGGCTCTAATTTGCCCTTAGACTGGCGTGAGATTACAATAGGTCTTTGCACTAAGTTAATCATCAGAGTTGTGCTATGGCTCCATCTGCATAAGAAACTACGGTATCCATTCTCTAAGACTAGAATGAAGTAAGTCACTAATTTATGTAATTATTTATATATGATATTACTTGTAACAATTATTCATATCAGTTCTTCAAATGTGGCTCATTGGCATTTGTTTGTTCTTTATCACGTTTTGTTTCAATGGAATAGATGAATCTCTGAATGATTGAAGAATTTATTAAATACATCTTTAGCTGGAAACCTTAACCTGTTTGTAAGTTGACATGGAAGTGGTCCCTCTCTTACCCACATCCAGAGTTTCTCTGACTTAGAGGACTGCCTTGATCCATTAATTCGCCAGTAACCTGTATCCATATCCAGATAATGTAGGTATTTTGCATCTAAAAGTCCATTGGTTATGGTTCCAGACCAGGAAATTTGAACTGTTTAGTATACAAAGCATTATTTGTTTTGTCTGTGAGTGGCCCTGCTACATGATAAAACCTATCACAAGACATCGGTGACACCCAAGTCTATACTACTCGAAACATAATCCAAGTTGGCTTGGTTAGTTTAATAATTCCTGGTACAGTGACAAATTATTTTTTGACCTATTCTAAGTCTACTCTGTTACTTCCCAACTTTGATACCCTGTATCCTGTCGCATGGTAGATGATCGTTACCGGTCAGATCCTGTTAAATCTACTCTGATGTGACCTTCTACAATAACAAAGTTACCTTGGTATAGCTATAAAACATACATTAGACTGACATCTATCATAAAACCCGTCATAAGAAAATATTAAGCAAGTTTTGTCGGCTAGCTCATCCTCCTATGGTTAAGCTTGCATTTTTCACTCATCTGGATCAGCAGTTGGGAATTTTATGCAAGGGATGATAATTGTGGTTAAGTTCTACATCCAAACCATCCTCGTACAAAACAATGATTACCCTAATGCCATTGTGACACATGTACTACATTGACCTCTAACATGAAGTCCATGCAGGCTTTGGTCATTTCACACTTGTGCTAGGGAGGTGAGAAAATATCAATATACTGTCATATGTAACTAAACCTCTAGGCATGCACATTGCAGAAGATATGACAGAACGTACAAATCATGTTAAGTTACTATACACCGTTACACCAATATGTTAGCACAATTGTGTGTCCTGATTAGTTTATAGCGTGTGGGGAGAGAGAGAGGCGTCTGAACATCTGCAATACCTTTTATACTAATGATTGTAGTGATGTGCGGGGTGAATATACTGCCCAAAAAAAAATGGTCCATTACTTCAACCCAAATGCATATAATAAGTGAACTATCACAGAATTCATGTTGGCCTCATTTATTTTACTAGTTATGGAGCTATGGTGGCGAGAAGAAAATAACTCTCACTTTTCATCCAAAGTTTCAATATGCCATATCATTTGAGAGAGAAAGTTGCAAATCATAACTAAGCCGAAGTATACTCCTGCTATACCGCCATGATTATTCTAAGTGTACTGTCAATGCAACACCTATGTCACTAGAACCTTACCCTAAAATTTGCCTCTTTCTTCATCTTCCCTTTTTTTTTTTAACAGCTTGTAGTGGGCAGTTTCAAGCCCAACAGTAACAAGGAGCATCGAAGGAAAATAAATTCTGAATCTCCAATCCTTTCCGCAATTCCGACTACAGGTGTAGTCACAGTGGCAAGACCCATATCCCAAGCATCACCAGAAGATGACACATGTGGAACGCCAACCTCTATATTGCCTGGGCAAAGTCAAGGAGATGGAGAAAACAGCACCGAGAATGACAAGAAACCCAACTCCACTTCATTACAATCACTTCGTTGGCATGATGCTAAGTCTGAGGCTGAGCAAGAACAGAAGCCTTCACCCGACATCAATATTTGTGTGGCTGGGGAATAGGCTGAAGGGTATCCTTTGTTTTCTTTTAACAAAACTATCCTTCAAGCCTACCGTTACTTGAACTGTTCTAACAGGAGGGGCTGGCATTTCCGTGAGGTTCTAGATTGGAGGGTACAGACTGGCCGGACATTCAAATTGGTCATTGAATTTCCTTTTCATTTATGTTACATTTTATCTGTGTTTTACTGTTACAGCTCTTGCATTTCTCTTGTTCTTCTAGCTGCTCAAAGATTATGGTATATTCTTTTAGTGGTAATACTTGAAAATTAGAAGCCTTGGCTTGCATGTAACTTGGTCCATCGAGATTCCTTCTGAATCTTTGGCCAAATCTTTAAATGGTGAAGACCTCTAAGGAGTTTTGGCGCTTGGTAGACCACTTCTTTAGAAAGAGGTTTTGAGGTTTAAATCTGTGCTTTCCGTGGTGTAAATCCAATGATTTTACGCATGCAGATAGAAGCGAGACCAAGATGTTTCATTATCCTAACTGAGTGGCAGTCTTAGATGGGCCAATTTCTTATGCATTAGATGATCCTGATAGCTATTCTTTGCCGCGTAAAAGGAATCAATGCTTGGGGTTAGGATTTCTTCACACTGCAGACTTGGGCAATGGCCTTCCAAAGAGGGTCCAGCAGCAATGGAATCGGTTGGGTTACAAAATGCTGTCCACTTGCAACTTTGATTTTATTGCTTTCATTTGACAAGGAAATATCATGCAAGTTCTAAGCAGCTTAGATAGGCCATCCTCTAAAGCTTTGACCTTAAGGTTCAGCAATTTCAGACGGGGGAGGCACTTGGGGCCATGACTTACTAAGAAGGATCCGGCAGCCAATAGTTTTAATCGGCCAAAATTTGGTTCCGGCACAACAGTAGAGTTGTCGTTGTCGTGTAACCCTGAGGTCACGAGTTTAAGGTGTAAAAACAGCTTATTGTAAAATGTAAGATAAGGTTACGTGCTTTGATTCTTGTGATGTGTCCCTTCCCTGGACCCTGCATGTGCATGGGGGCTGCTCGTAGCTTGGTTGGATGGGTTAGACGCGGTAAAAGTATGTGCAATTGGGGCCCGGTTGATGGAGTGATGATCTATTCTCCAATACTCTGGAGAGATTATATTGAAAATCTGATCGCAGGTTAACTTTTTCAGATAATGGGCCACCATATAACGAGCGTCTGCATAAGTTTTGGTAGCCAAACATTAACCCAAAATCACGCTTGTTTTTGACAATTCTACTATCCCAAGCACGTTCTTGGTCATTCAATGAGCACCGCCGCTTATACAAATTTCAAACTATCCTCATTGGAGGATCAAACATATTTTCTGACCAAGAATATTGGTCTATTGGATATCCAATGTGGTTGTGTGACTTTGAGGTCACGGATTCAATCCATGGAAACAGCCTCTTGCAAAATGCAAGGTAAGGTTGTGTACTTTAAGCTCGCTCTTGTGGTCCGCCCATTCTCCAGACCCTGCACACGTGGGAGCTTCGTGCACCGAAACTGCGTCGAAGACATTTGATTCATTATGTGAAGCTGAGGTGCACTGTCGGATGGTGATCTGCCCGTCTTATGAGGCAATTCTTTGCACGGGACTTATTTTATTGAAACAAGAAAATGAAAATAAGAACTTCCTTGGTTGGAGGAAAAGAGGAATTTGTGCTTCTGAAAACGAAGCCTGTCCGTCCCTTGTGTTTCCTTATTTGATCGGATAGATCAAAATCGGAACGGGCTCTCATCCTTAGAATCACAAAGTTATGATAATAGATTTTTAATTGATAAATTCTATAAAAAAAAAAAAAAAACCTTCAACTGATTTAGTTGATTCTGATATTATTAATTATTTTGGGCATTATAATTGCCGAAAATACTAGGTCCAACTAAAGGCACAAAAACAGAGGGCAGCTTGAGATCTATTATAAATTAGGTGCCTCAACTTAATATTTATACCTATTTTAAAAGATGTCACTCTACAGTGTACATGAAATTTTCATCTCAATTTTTGTTCAAGTCCTCTCTCTTTTTATCCAAGTTACTTTCTTTTTTCTTTGTGAGTATTAAGAATATTTCTTTTCATCGGTTCAAAATTTACATCTATGAATTAAAAGGTCCTAATAATTAACTCTGCGATCAGTTGTTAGGATCAGTTCAATTTATTAATTTAAATAAATTAAAAATAATTAACCCATTTAAAGTGGCTCATTTTGTCTCAAAAAAGTCCATGCATTAACAAGGATTAATGAAGAAGTTTGAAACAATGAATCCGGAGTCTCAAAAAGTTACAGCAAATGTCTGGAAGTATCCCGAGCCGGCAAGAACCTTCCTTCCCTTCTCTATGCCATGCCACGTGGTAGAGTTTTCTAGTAACATCTCTCTCCTTCCACCCACTTCCTTGCCGAAGTAATAAAATCCTCTCGTTCTCCTTCAATCTCATCATCGGATCGGTTTCAACGCACATAGATTTCTTCAACAGACATTATTTCTTCGAGAGCCGAGACAATGGGGAAGGTAGCAGAAGGAAAGGAGACGGTCACGTCGGCGGAAGGTCGAGAATCGGTAGGGATTCGAGCCGTAAGTGGCGACGAGGAAGGCCAGAAAAAACTGGAGAAGATTGAGGTTAAAACACACAATCCCGATACATTGCAATACATTGAGAAAAAGCTGCACGATAAAGGAATCCAGCGAATGGATCGTCACCCAGCGGACGGACTCGGTGGACTGAAAACGGTGCCCAAATCGGGACACGGGGGAAAGTTCACATGGGAAGGTCCGGGCGATTTGGCGGAGAACGAGCTTGAGCCTGCTCCGCCGGCACTAGACGAAAGAGATCCGAATTATGTGGATGAAGAAGAGGATGCGAGCGAGGTGGGCGGCGTTGTTATTGGGGTAGTGGAGGTTGCGAAGGCGCCGGAGTCCAAGGAGGGTGTTTCCAGGATCGATGTTCGGCCTCCTTCTGAGGAAGCCCTGAATGCTGCTGCTCCATGATAATCTATGGGTTTTTTCAGTGTAACATGAAGGAATGAAGAGGACAAAGTTACAAGACTTGTTAATGGTTTTCTGAAGTAATTGCTGAGAATAGAATCTACTTTCATTTTTCCTCTCTTTCCTGGATTTTCTTGTAGTAACGCTGCGTGGATATCTTAGGCAATTTTCATCCATTGCGAACAAGTATGTCGCTTGATTCAAGCCTACAAGGGTTTCCAGACTGTAGAAAACTGTCCTTTTTCCTCCAAATGGCCAAATATCAAAGGCACGCAACTAGCGTAGAGATTGGTACAATTTTGGTGCATCGATGCATGATTTCTCACCTGGTGTATTTGTTTGGATCAGTCCGATAGAGTGGCTGCACTTGTCTTACTAGCTGCTATTTTCCAATTGTCCATCAAATTTCTGAAACTTAAGAGCAAGGGTCAAGATTACAGCCTCTAAAAAAGGCAGCCCCGGTGCACGAAGCTCCCCTGCGTGGGTCGAGGTCAAGATTACAGCCTCTTTGCATTTAAATTGCATTTAAAACAGCTTTTTGCACTGTATATCGTGAATAAATGCAAAATGCTTGTCTGTACTTGCACTTTATGTTGTGAATATTAATGAAAATAATTTTAGTACAAATTTTATAATCCGTCCCTTATTATAAACACCTGTACTCCCCTAATCCAGCATAAAAAAGAAATGAAATGGCATTGAAAAAAAATAGTTAATATATTTAAGATAATTACGTATTTATAAAATAGTGTCACATTTCATCCTATTTGTCCAAAACCGGATGAGGACAGTTTCAAAACAGTTTCAATGAGATTTCATTCTTGAACAAAAATGTATTTTTTGCTGGATTTTATTTATTTATTTAATTTATTTTATGAAAACAAAATTTTATTTTTTGATGGAATTTTTTTATTTTTTTTCAAGGATAATTGGATTGTGAAGGAGGAAGTCTATTGGCAAAAGTTGTGCGTGGTGTGGCCCAACTAAAGATCACAAAAAACACAAAGGAGCAGTGCTCGAAGTCACAGGTAAAGAACCTGATGGTTGTTGGAGAAGTAAGACCAGTGTCGACCATATTTGTTCACTTTTGTGGCCAGTTTTTCATTACATAGCTCCTGTTCAAACACCCAGAGAGAAAAGCTAAGTTTCAGCTGAAGACGTGCAGATCAATTGTCTGCATCATTCATGCCAGTTATAATGAATGACCAGGGTCTGCAAGCATGAACTAGGAAGAAAAGCAGCAAAAATTATCCGGAAAATAAGGCCATTTTCTGGAGAAAAATAAAGGGATCAAAATTTCATGACTTGAATTCATCAAAACAAATGAATTAAGCAATCATAGTTTTGTAGAAAGCATGCCTCAATGCCACATCTGCTCATTGTAAGATTAGTGGCATGATGAAGATCCTTGAGTAATTCGATCAGTTTGTGGCCGTATCTGTGAACATTGTACAAGTCTGTCTTCATATTGAAGAGATGACAGATTTGTGCCGAAACGGTTAATTTCTGTCAAGTTCCATTGTACGAGATTAGGAGCAGCAGAAATTTCTACCTGCAGACTGCTTCCACATTTTAGTTCCTTCCACGGTGAATATATCTAATGGAACCTGAATTCCCTAACTTAATTCTATATATAACAGAAGATAACTAGTCCTAATTTCTTTTGCATGCTATGAAGTTCTGTTTAGTACAAAAGAAAAGAGAGAGAGAGGGAAACTCACGCCATCATATTGATCAACTTCTTGATCTTCTCATTCCCTCTATGTTAGATCAGCAAATTCAAAGAGACCAGATGAACGGGTGCGATGAACAAAATGTGGGACCCATCATGCACAAGTTTGTGTCGGTGTAAATAAAAGGTGAGCCTTGACATAAAGGTGGAGTTGTCGCCATGCGATTTAGAGGTACAGCCTCTTGTAAAAATACAAGATAAGATTGCATACTATAGACCTTTTGTGCTTGAATGCAATACAGAATCCTTATCTGCAAGATGGTACCATTACTGGGAGCATTATAGGCCATCGTTATCTAATGCAAGGGGAGCTGAGTTTTGGAAATGTTGTTCAGCTGGGTCACATATCCTGGACACGTCTGGTACTTGTTCTAGCGTGGAGCAGATTGGATGGCTGGTTTCTACTGCCATTGATGCTGTCAGTAGGAAAATAAAGGTCTCTTCTAGCCACACCCTTTCTTTTATTCCTGGTGCCATCTCAAGAAAAAGCTATTAAGGTTTGCATTGATTCTGTTCTTAGCTTTTTGTAATTTGTGTTCATCCATGGCGTTGTTCCATAGGTTGAAAGGTTTGCTAAGTTCTAAGAAGACCACTCCATGTTGTCTTTAGCTGGAGTGTGAAGAAATTGAAAGACTGATTTGTCTTAGGTTTTGACCAGAACCCGCTATTTGCAATCTGAACCTTTTCAAGAGAAGCTGGCTTGGACCTTTCTCTTTAGTTTTCGAAGGTTTTTTATCTACCTCAGATTTCCTCAGCTGAACTTCTCCGGAGTTCTTTCCTCTCATTCGAACTTGACTTCTTATTTATGAAGCTAAATCATGTTTATTTTCTTTCCAGACTTTTCTTGTCGTCATAACTAGCTAGTTCTTGTGATGTTAGTACTCTCTGGTGTTACTTCTAATCTGTTTTGCTCATGCTTCACTTGACATTCTTGCTCAGGTATGATCAGTTTCTAAACCACTTAAGCCCCTTGGAATCCGTACAATTAGCCTGCATCCTGATGCCTCAATGCACCACCAGATTCAAGGGTGAGTATTCTGCCAGAGTTTTTTTCATCTGCACCTGTAAATGAAATATCTTCTCCATTCCCAGGTCACATAGTCCATATTTATCAGCAAATACTGATTATGGTTGCATCCAAGTGAAGTGATAGAAGAAGAAACTTGATTGAAGCTAATTTTTATACTTGTAGCTGTCTTTCTAGAATCTAGAAACTGGGAAAAAAATGGCAGCAAGAGGAATTATTCAAGACCATACATATCCTTCAGCAACCTTAGGTCTTTCTTAAGCATGTTTGGAGATGCGTTTTGGAGAGGAAGTTTGGAAAAGTTAAAGTCATTTTCCATTTATTCTAAATATTGTCTTGATTGTGATTTCATGACCGCCTCTTGACATCTTCAGCAATCGTTGTTAATTGACTGTTCTCATCAAATATGATATCCATTTTCTTTTAAGAAAATATGTAGATAAACTTAATTCCATACTCAGCACAGCTATGTTTGAGAGTTCATTAAATGTTATATACTCCTAGTTGCGGGGGAAGCTTTGTCGTGGTTGAATATCTATCAAAATTTATGCATGTAGGTATTTGGGTGTCCAGAAACTACTGCAAGGGAAGGCTTGTCATGGTTGAATCTCATCTATGAAATTTTATGCTTGTAGCTGAGTTAAGCATTCACAGAACAGATAGGAATAGTAAGAAATGAGGGGAAGCTCCTGCCACAATCTACTCTGTTGTAGTTGGGCGGCACAACAGGCGAAAACATATTATCTGCCACTGAGCATAGCCTTCTCAGATACAAACTTGAACAATCCCAGTACTTGTAGGTAGGACCAAGGAGAATAAATGCTAGGATGGCTCCGTGCATATAGACAAGTGGGCATAGTCTTTGGGGGAGGCCCATCATTCTTCATTCAGGTTCCTTTTTAGATGGGCTACATAATCAAAATGGAGAGCAGTCCATGGTCTTGGCTTTTGCTGCTTTAAGTTGCAAAATTACAGCCATAATTTCTTAGAGCTTAAAAGGACCATTGAAAAGAATCATCCTATGGTCCTAAATTTAAAGTGTAGACAGATGCTATTTGGTGGGAGATCTCCTGCTCTTGGTAGGGCATTGATCTTGCTATGTTGTATGTCATCATACAGAGACAAAAGCTATTTGGTGAGGCCAACACCCCAGTATCTCTGACTTCAGATGTTTCTAAGCATCAAATGTGATGAGCCATTTAAATAACCCAAAATCTCCTCCACAGTGTGATTCTAGCCATCTGATCCATAGGCCTGATCCCATTGAAATGTATAATCCTGACAATTCATTTTCACGGCCCCATTCAAGCGTTACAAAGTCAAATGTTGATTGTGTTGACATGGGTGGCTGTCTAACATATGAGTGTTTTACCCGAGGAACAATGACCCACAATAAAAGTAACTGGCTCCGAAAGGAAAGCAATAACATTAGCTCCGGATGTACGCACTCTCTGGGCCATTGAAAGTTTCAACATCTCCCAAGTCGCTTCTCTGGGAAACCATAACCAAAAGCTACTTCCACTGAACTGATAATATAGTTGGAAATCCAGGAAAAATTGCGTAGAAGAAGTCTGAATACTCGCCTAAGTTTCATGGGTTTTTTAGTCCAAAACATCATAAAAGTAGGGGTGTTTAAGCAAAACTCTCCTTGTACTTCTCTCATAGATGGTGTGGGGAGGCCATTTAGTATTTTTATCGGGACTGTTCATTAGGTCGGTTCCTATCATAGATCGAAAGTCCAATGATCAGGCCATCATAATTGTCTGATCATTGCACCCTTGTTACTTGAATAGGGGTCCATTGGCTGAAACTATCAACCATCCAGTTCACTTTGGAGGAGAACACGTGTTTAGATTGGAAATGACTTGTGTAAAAGGAAAATAGGAAGCTTTCCTTTTCTATTTCTGGATGCCAGCAAAGTGGAAGTGATCATGAGGATGCACATGCAGTAGTGCCCGTCTATGGTGATAGTGCTTTGGGCCTACCATTTGCTGGGTATGAAGACATCCAGCTCTCACCCCACAAGTGCTGTATTTGTTTGTCTCTGCAGCTGAGTCATAGAAGGGGGGCAATGAATTGCAGAAAGAGAAAAGAGGGAAGAATGGTAGGATAAATGAGTGATCCTGCTAAGTGATTCATGTGCCAAGATTTGAAGTTGAAGAAAACCTCTTAATAGCAGGCAGATCTTTGAAGCGAGAATCGAAAAGTTCCACAA
Source organism: Warburgia ugandensis (assembly GCA_035236585.1). Lineage (NCBI taxonomy): Eukaryota > Viridiplantae > Streptophyta > Magnoliopsida > Canellales > Canellaceae > Warburgia > Warburgia ugandensis. The sequence continues at coordinate 11,968,261 of CP141126.1, forward strand.
TTTTATGTCCCTGTTAGTAGCATCCCAAAATATGGTGTCTAACAAGGATGGAGAGTGATCCTCTGGATGCCACTCATACTACTGCCCCAATCATTCATCCTCCTTCGAGACCTGACACTTAATATACAACTGTAACCATTTGTCTCTCAATGCGAGTGCGCAAATGGATCTGTGGGCAAAGTCAGTGCTTGTATGATATGGTTTACAAGGAGAGCCCTGGCGCAACAATAAAGTTGTAGTTGTGTGACCTTGAGGTCATGGGTTCAAGGTGTGAAAATAGAGACTTTTGTAAAAAATGCAAAGGCTAAAAACTATAAAACTTTGTGGTCTGCCCCTTTTCCAGACCCTGCAAACAGCTATCGTCCAAGCCGTTTGTGGGACACAGTTTCATGCCCAAAATTCAGTCCAAAGAAAGATTATTAGCAACTAAAAAAATAGTACTTTCATCTTGCTAGATAAGAATGGTACGAAGCTCTTCAGAAGCAACGGTTTGCATTCAATAAACTAAAACACAATTTGTTGGATGCTAAAAACATTCTTTTGGAATGTAATTTGGGCCATCAGATACCCAAATTCAATTCTGTCAGATGATAGGTTTGGATCAATAGAATATAGGGTCCATCAAGAAAAAGTGCTGTGGAACTTTATACCAGCATTCCTCGTCTTTGTTAGGGTAACAATTGTTGGGGATTTTCGTCCCCGCCCAAGATCATACACACAAAAAACGCAGAGTTTTAACGTGGTTCGGCCAATAAGCCTACGTCCACGGGAGAGAATGATTTCACTATGAAACTGGGGTTTTACAGAGAGGTATACACGGGGTTTTTACAGAGGAATGGGATTCTCCCTTGCCCTCTTGGTATCCCTATAAATAGGGAATTTTCGGGTCTGATTTTCAACCCGTTTTACACAAATTCAAAGGTCGGTGGCCGACGGCCGACGGCGGCGCCTGCCCGTTGAAGCCGGTCGCAGCCGCGTGCATGCCGCGCCGCCACCATTGAATACGGCGGCGTCGAAATGGGTCTGACCAACAAATCTCCCCCCTCCGTGCCCATTAACCGAAGGAGGTTTCTTCACGTATGGACTTTTGTGCGTAAGCCCATCCCGACCAATTCTCTCGCAACTCTCGAACTTGCTTCGAGGTAATGCTTTGTCACATCATATCCGAACTATTATCATCAGTATGAATTTTCTCAAGCTCTAACGACTTCGAGTCCAAAATATCACGTATCCAATGATACCGAACATCAATGTGCTTTGACCTTCCATGAAAAGTAGAATTCTTCTTAAGGTGTATAAGACTTGACCGTCGCAAAATAACGCATACCTCTTCTCGCATAAAGCCAAGTTCGTTCACGAACTTCTTCATCCACAATAACTCTTTGCATGTCACACACAAAGAATAAACTCGGCCTCCGTCAGATAAGGCAACCCACTACTGTAGCTTTGATTGGCATGACACAGCACCCCCTGCAAAAGTAATCAAGTAGCCTGAAGTAGACTTCCTGGAGTCAATAGCACCACCATATACGAATCGTTAGCAGCCCTCAAGCACGGGCTTGCTGCCAAATCCCAAACACAACTTAGAAGTACCACGTAGATATCTCAATATCCACTTCAATCGCATTCCAATGTTCTTTCTCGGATTTGAGAAAACTACCACCTTTCTAACCGCATAATGTAATGTCTCGGTCTAGTGCATACCATGGCATACATAAGACCGCTAACAAATTAAGCATAAGGAACATCTTGCATGTATTCCTTCTCAAAGATCACTTGTTGGAACTTGATTCTTACTAAGCTTAAAATGAGTAGCAAGAAAAGGTGTACTAACCACTTTAGCTTTATCCATGTGAAATCGTTGAAGTACCTTTTTCTATGTACTTCTCTGAGATGCCCATAACCTCTTATTCTTCCCCGTCACGAATGATAGAAATCCCGAGAATCATCTCATGGATCCTAAGTCTTTCATAGCAAAGACTTTGTTTAGGCCTCCTTCTTTAATCGATCGATCCTTGAAGAGCTTCTTCCAACAATAAGCATATCGTCGACATAGAGTAGTAAGATGATGAAATCATCTTCTCGAGAATCTCTCGCACAAACACACGTTGATCTCGAAGTAGTCTTTCGATAACCCCGTTGGGTCATAAAGCCGAACTTTCTCGTACCACCGTCTCGGGAGCCTCGCTTTAAGCCATACGTACTCTTCTTCAGCTGAGACATACTTCTCTTTGCCTTTAAGCAACAAACCCTTCCGGGCTGCTCCATATATATCTCCTCCTCTAAGTCACCGTGGAGGAACGCTGTCTTCACATCCATCCGCTCAACCTCCAGATCAAGGTTTGAGGCCAAACCCAATACAACTCGGATTTAAGTCATTTTAACAACCGGAGAAAATATCTCCTCGAAATCAACACCTTTCCTTTGACCAAAGCCTTTCACGACAAGTCTGCTTTGTATCGTGGTTGTGAAGTGTCACCTTCGTACTTCACCCCCGTATATCCACCCCATTCTTCAAAGCATGTCCGCTTTAGGTAATCTTACCAAGCTCAAAAGTGTGGTTGTCTTGTAAGGATTTCATCTCATCCTTCATACCGCAATCCACTCGCATTCTCTTCACTTTCACCGCCTCTGTAGCTCTCGTGTTCTCCCGTCGGTGAGGAGTACGTACTCATCCGATGAGTATCGAGTGGAGGGTTGACGATCTCTCGAACTTCGCCTCAATGAAACCGCCGGTTCCTCGGTAGGAACCTTCGTCGAATATCATCGCCTCCGACGAAACATCCATGTCTTCGCAGCTTCATGTTCTCCCTCACTCGATTATCTTGAACATCAACCGGAGCACCACCATGGTCATTGGTGCCATTCTACACTTGGCGTATGTGAAACAGGAAGGATCTAAATTGTGAGTATCCAGTAACTTTGAGTTTCGATACTTTGGCTTTGTCGATGTGTTCAATGGTTTGGTCTTCCATAAAGACCACATCACGACTTCTAACCACTTCTTCGCAACAGATCATATAGCCCGTAACCAAACTCATCCCGCCCATAGCCGATGAAAATGCATTGTTTGGTCTTCGACGTCTAACTTGGACCTCTCATCCTTAGGTATATGTACAAATGCTTTGCACCCAAATACCCGCAAATGATCGTAAGAGACATCTTTTCCATACCATAGCCGTCAGAACATCCGCATTCAAGGCAACTATTGGAGATAGGTTAATAACATAGGCGGCACAGTGTATAGCGCTCACCCTGTAAGGAACCGGGCAGCTTTGCCTCGTAAAAGCAAGCATCCGACCCTCTCCATCAATGTCCTGTTCATCCTTTCGCTAAACCATTTAGCCGAGGAGTCTTCGGAGGAGTTCTTTGATGTCTGATCCCTTACTTCTTACAATAAGCATCGAAAGGTCCACAATACTCGCCACCGTTGTCTGTGCGAATGCATTTCACTTCTTCCGTTGCCGCCAACGTACGCTTGAAATTCTTTAAACTTGTCAAGCACCCGATCCTTAGTTTTCAAAACATAGACCCAGAGTTTCTGGAATAATCATCAATAAATGTGACAAAAATATAATGCACCACCAAATGTGCGTACCTTCATAGGACCGCATACATCCGAATGTACCAATTCAAGTACGCCCGGCTTTCGGAAGAATGATGGCTTTTGAAGGAAACTCGTTGTCTTTCCCAGCAAGACAATGAGCACATTTGCTCACCTTGTAGCTTTGAGCCCCGAAAGCAAATTCTTGACTAGACAACCTAGTCCTTTCTCACTCATGTGGATCGAGCCGCTGTGCCACAACTCCGAAGAACCACAACATCAACTGCGTTCACGAGTTAATAGGAATCGAAGCTTGCATCACATACAAGCTAGATGATTTCTTCCCCTCGCGCGACCACAAGCGCTCCCTTAGAGAGCTTCCACTTGTCCATCGCAAAAGGTACTACGGTACGATCATCATCAAGCTTTCCTAGGGCTGATATTAAGTTCACCGAATATCCGGTACATGTCGAACGTCCTTGAGAATCAACCTTGTTCCGTTGTTGGTGTCCAAACAGACGGATCCGATACCAAAGAACCTTTGATTACCCATCGTTACCCATCTTCAACACTCCAAAGTCACCAGGGAGTGTACGAGGTGAAAACTCCCTCTTCGAGGTAACATGAAAAGAAGCACCACTGTCAACAACCCATCCAATCTCATTGGAGGCTAGGTTGATTTCATTTTCATCATGAGACCACGACAAGGCCCGAAGTAGTGGCATTACACGATCATTCCCCTCATCATTTCTTCTCTCTCGCTTGGCATTTTCTCGTTTGTTCTCGGCTTTCCACTCGTAACACGCTTTGCAATGTGACCCTTCTTGCCACAATAATTGCATTCCGCATTCTTGTATCTGACTTAGACTTACTCCTGCTTCTATTATTCTTCTCCGTCCTTTGATCTTGCTTTCTCCCTCGATTTTCTCGAGATCAAAATCTCGCACCGTGATGTGGTGACAACTTGAGCTCGTCGCCTCATTTCTTCATTTAGAATCGCGCTTCGCATTCCCATGTCACAGCACCACCTGGAGCAGAATTAGCCAGAGAAACACTAAAATTTTCCCATGAGTCAAGCAAAGTATTTAAAAGCCATAAACCCATGATATCATCGTCAAACTCGACGCCAACATCGTATAGTTGCCGAAAGCATCCTGGGCCAACTACGCTCAAGTGGCTCGGAAATAGAACTCCCTTCCTTGTATCTCAAGTGCATCGCTGATTAAGTAGGAATAACTTATTATTCCCTCGTTCTCGACGCGTACAAGGTTTCTAATTTGATCCATAGAGTTCTAAAGATGTATTTCATTTTGAATATGATTCAAAACATTATCTTCTACCCATTGTCGAATAAAACCACATACTGCTCGTGTTCAAAAGCCCACTCTTCTTCTGGACTTATCTTCCTGGGTTTTTGAGTAGCAAAACAGGTAGATGTAATTTCTTCACAAAAAGAAGATCTTTCATTTTTCCCTTCCACTTGTGATAGTTAGTACCATTTAAGCAAATCATTTTGCTCATGTTTGCCTCCATAAGTAAAGAAAGGGTACTTACAAAGAATTTCGGGAGAAAATCTTACAAATTTGAGAACACCACCGCGTTTGCCAAGAATCGGGTCTATCCCCCTTGAAAACCTGCCAAAAATAGGTCTACTCCAGTCGAATCACTGTTGCAACTCGTTACTATTTCAACTCAGCTACGATTGCACTCGAATCATTGTAACCCGCACGTTGTAATACGCCATCGTTTCAACTCGGCCTACCGTGCAAATGCGCTACTATTTGACTCGCACGTTACAACTCTATACCGTTGTAACTCCGTATTTGCTGAAACTCAACCGTTGGAACCCGCCTGCATCGAGGCCAACTCGATCTTGTAGTATCGCAGCGACATCGTGGCCGACAGTAATGATGATGCTTTACTGTAGCAACATGATAACGTGCTTTTCACTGTAGCAGCAATGATGATTACTGTAGCAACTGTAGCAGGAACAGTTTTCTTCCTCCTCTCGACCGGCGAAACTGCAATTCCGTTTTCTGCGTACGTTTCCGCGTAACCGAGCTCTGATACCACTTGTTGGGGATTTTCGTCCCCGCCCAAGATCATACACACAAAAAACGCAGAGTTTTAACGTGGTTCGGCCAATAAGCCTACGTCCACGGGAGAGAATGATTTCACTATGAAACTGGGGTTTTACAGAGGAATGGGATTCTCCCTTGCCCTCTTGGTATCCCTATAAATAGGGAATTTTCGGGTCTGATTTTCAACCCGTTTTACACAAATTCAAAGGTCGGTGGCCGACGGCCGACGGCGGCGCCTGCCCATTGTTGAAATCAGCCACGACAGATCGAGCGCCCGCCACCATTGAATACGGCGGCCGTCTGAAATGGGTCTGGACCAACAACAATCTGGCATAAACCTGTTCCTGGCCAAATATGGGGCCAAGTGCCATTGCTTAAAACAATATATGTAAAATGTGTCAACTGGAAATAGGTTGGTAGTTTAAAAGGCTAAATAATTTTTATCCATAAGAAAAAAAATAAAAATAAAAATCCAAAAGCACATGAATGCCTGCTAGAGCAGTTGGATGAGCACAAGGGAGGAGGCATCTTTCAACTATTTTACTCTGGGAATAGGAGAGAAGGCAGGTCTTAGCCTATCCAATTTGTGGTATGCTTGTCAAGTAAGTAAAGGTCAGAGTATGACTAGTCAATGTAATGGGTCCAAACTCATAATATACTATGAGCTGGATCTAACTTTAGTGTTTGGATCTTGATTGAGTTACCCTTAGGACTCATTGTTGGTTGTCTCGATCTGATTGGCACTGATTTAAGGGAGAGCTGACCAAAGAACGTTGGAGGTAAAATAAGCTTTTTGTGGAAATCGGGAAAAAAATGAAAAGGCAGTTCATATTAGTGGCTTGAGGCAAGGCATGTTCCGGATGATTCTGCGTTCACTGTGCTCTACTGCCATCAATCTACACTTAGAACTACAGTCTATGTTGCTCTACGTTCTACTCTTGAACGAACCGTTTGCTTCTCTTAATAGCATGTTCTAAGCACCTATAGTATTTACCAACAGAGTCTAATGCATTTAGTTGCAGACAACAAGGTATTTCGTAGGTCTAAGCTGTTGCCTTTGGCCAGAGATTAGATTTAGAAGAATATGTGAGTGCTGTCTCGGCTGTGCTACTGGAGGCTCTGGGGAAGTCGGAATAGGAGAGCACTCATCTTGGGGTAGGCTTACTACTTAGATGCTTTCAGCAGTTATCTACTTCACACTTAGCTACTCAGTGTTTACTGTGGGCACTATGACCGGTACACTTGAGGTGCGTCCTTTCCGGTCCTCTTGTACTAAGGAAAGGACCTCTCAATGCCTTAACGCACACACCGGATATGAACCAAACTGCTTCTCTCGAGAGTTGTGTATTTTGGTGGAGAGAAAGAAATAGAGAGAATATTCATTTGAAAAGACAAGCCCAGAGCATCTGAAGAAAAGTGAAGAGACTAATGGAGAAGTCATTAGGGATGCTAATGCAGTGGCAAAGTATGCTTGGGATAATAAAGGAACTTTCATTTGCTTTGATAATCACCACATTTTTGTTATAAGACTACCTTTTTTAAAGGCTGTTAATTTAATTATAAGGCACGAGAAATGCTTGAAGTACAACCAATTCCAAAAAAATATGAAGGGGAGAAGGTCTCCTAAAAGCTCAAACCAACATGTGGCTAAGCCTTGGGTGTAACGGTCAAGGCATGAAAACAGCCTCTTGCAAATGCAAGGTAAGGCTGTGTACTTTAGGTCTTTGTATTCTGCTCCTTCCCCAGAGCCTGCATAGGCGGGAGCTTCGTGCACTGGAGCTGCCCTTTGCTTCATTAGCTATTCTACTGTCTGGGCAAGAATCTTCCTTGTCCCCTCCCTTCCGAGGAGTTCAGGGGAGCAGTTTTAACTAAAAATGCATTCAAAGTCTGGGGTTCTCATAAATGACTACAGATTAAGCACATGGCCCATCATGAAGTTCATTAATGACAATGGTTGCTCATTAATGAACTTGATGATGTTGTCATGTGCGTTCCTACAAACTTGAATTTGGAAATTACACTTTGACTGAAACTCATATATATGTATATATTTGGCAGCATGAATCCACTGTACTTCATTGAGTCTTGCTCAAGTCAGGTAATAAAATTTTATCATACCCTTCCCACAATCCCACTCCATTGATTCTCGCTGCAGCCGGGAAACTAAATATTATCGTGCCCTTCCTATTTGTTGATTCTGAAGTCAGCTTTTTCAGTGTTATTTTGCAGATTAATATATTACTTAAGGCCTTTTATGCTGTTCCTTATAAGACATTGAGATTAGGTCTCTCTCTCTCTCTCTCTCTCTCTCTCTCTCTCTCTCTCTCTCTCTCTCTCTCTCTCTCTCTCTCTCAAGAATAAATATAGAAAGAGTTAGCAAAGGGACACATCTATTGAAGGGAGGGCCCCCCCTTCTTAAATCACTGACTCAGTCAATGATTTACATCCTTCAGTTCAGCTGCTCACATTTTATCATCTACAACAACTATCCTTGTGATTCCAATATAAGTGTCAAAAATAAAAAAGAAAAGAGCTAAAAGAATGTAATTCAAATTTTCCCTCCAGGCCTTATTTCCTTTCAAACAAACCCCAAAAACTTAAAATGTGAAAAAGAAATACAAAAATCCCACAATTACAATCAACCCACAGATGTTTACATCTCGGTGACCAAGGTTCAAAACCCCAGGGATATGTATCTGCTGCTGCTTTCTTTCTGCTACTTGCTTCCTCTTTTTCTTCTTTGGCTTCACTTTATGTATACAATCCCTTGTATTTAAAAAAACATACAATGCATGCTTTACTGGCTCTGAGTATTCACAAGAGTATTTCTTCTTGGCATCAGATGGACGCTTTTCTCCAGCACAAAAGAATGGCAGGTCTTTTGCTTGTTCATGAGCTAAACACAGTAACAAATTCACTATATCTATACCGTGGCGAAGAGAGAACACAAACATGAGCACCCAAGAGGTGTCTGTTTCAAATTCAGATCTCCATGGTTATAAACTTGGGACGAATGTGCCAACATGGCCGAAGCCCACGATGAAGAATGCTATGGCCTGGAGATAGAGGTATATGAAATAATGGTTCTTCCCAAAGGCGAAATCAAAGCACGCACAGAAGAAGAGGTAGGCCCCAAATCCGAGCTCCAATAGATGAAGCCTGGTAGAAAGAAGCATAAACAAAGATGAGAACTTAGCAGACTACAAATCGGCCGGCCTAACAACCACCAATGGGTGAATGTAGAGCTCAAATGGACAAACAAGATTATGTTACAGTTAAACACATATGGATGAATGTTTCTTCTTTTTGGTGGAGGCAATTATCGGACGAGAAGTATACATTTATTGCTAGGGGAAAGGAAGGCAAGACTTCTAGGGGACTGTCTGTATACGGATAACAAACCATGGACCAAATCATCCACCGTGGTTATCTTTTTCTGGAATATAGACAAACACATTCATGTAGAGTCTCAAACCCTGGTCACCCAGGTGAGAGACGACTCCTTGAGCCACTGCGCTAGAAGGATTTGGTGCATCAATGGTAGTTATCTTAAGCCCCTGCTACTGGCAACCATACCACAGAAACAGCTATCTAAGAACAAACAGTATTTTGACTATGCTGCAGAGCTGCCATATCAGGGAACAAGATAATTATTCGTGGATATTTTGTCCTAAACTTGCCATCCCCGTGCCAAACAAATCCCTTCCAGTAATTAGTAAATGAGGTTACCTTTCTCCAATTCTACTCCGAGGTTTCTTGGCTGCTTGTTTAGTGGCTGCTTTGTTTTTAAGAGCATCTCCTAACTTTTCTGTGACAACCCATTCATTTACTCTGCCCGCCTCCAATAGACCGATTAAGGTCGCTTTCGTCCGGTGCAGGGACATGACGTTCTCGAATAAGATCCAAAACACAAGGAGGTGGAGGGACCTGGGACAAAAACCCCCATGAAAACTGATAATAAGGAAGGAGAATACAGACAAACATGTCTCTGTCAGAATCTTGACAAACACCTCCTCAAGTTTGGAAATCAAACTATGACTGAAGCACAAAGAGAGAGAAGTTAAATTGAACTTTAGAAAATTAGACTCGCCCAAGAACACCACAGAAAGAGAGCCACTCGGGCAAGTCCCTGATGACATGGTCAAGTTTTAATTAACTTGGAGAACAGAAAGGAATTTTGATTGAGCTGATCATAATACCTTGGTGTTCCAACAGCATTGAGGAAGGTAATGATGCAAGGGATGTAAATCGCACCCCACTTGGGGATCTCGACTTCGGGCACCAAAACGGTAGCAGGAATTACAACGCAGTAGAAAACGAAAGTGACAATGTGGGCTATAACCTTTCTTACGAAGAAGAAGCTGTAAATCACATAAAGCTTCTTCCACAGGGATACTTTCTGCAATTGAAAAAGATGAAGATTTTCCAACCTCTTTAAGTTGCAGTAAGACTAAAAATTGACTATATTCAACGAATTAAACTTCATTAATTTTCACCAAAGTAATGAAGTCGATCAGATGCAACCGACCTTGTTCCTGACAATCTCCATTGCCATTTTCCTGAAGAGATTGGCGGGTCCACAAGACCAGCGGTGCTGCTGGTAACGGAAGGCCTTGAAAGTACTTGGTAGTTCATTTTTAACCTATAATAACATATACAGAATTAGCAAACAGAACCAGATAGAAGGACAACAATTGAGGCGTGGAAATGGTAAAGGCATAGCCTAGTGCGTAAAGCTCCGCATATGGCGGGCATAGGAAGGGGTGGATATAAGGGTCTATAGTAAGCAGCTTTGCCTTGCATATTGTAAGAGGCTATTTCAACACGTCCAGACTATGACCTCAAGGTAACACTAAAACAACTCTACAGTTGCACTAAGACTCTCCTTCAAGTAAAGCTGTGTAATATAGACTCTTTGTGGTCCGCCCTTTCTGCTAGACCCGCCATAAGAGAAAGTTTTGTGCAGGGGCTACCCTTTTAACTAAAAAATTAAAAGGACGATTATGGATATAAATTAAAGTGATGGTAGTTGAAGGTTTCTGGCTTTAGTTAATGTCTTCTAGCTTTCAGGGAATTGAATGCAACAAAACATGATGTAAGGAAGCAAATGTAAGGGCCATTTAATTGCTTCTGCCCATCGGAAATAGAGGGACCACATAACAGTTGCCAATGGCCCGCAGAGAGAGGAAGGAAAAGAAAACAACGTACGTGGAGATCACCCAGGTATACGAATTTCCAGCCTTTGAGACCGGCTCGTACAGCCAAGTCCATATCCTCCACGGTGGTCCTGTCCTTCCATCCGCCTGCTTCGTTTAAAGCCGCAATTCTCCATACACCCGCGGTCCCTATTCCATATTTTCACAACAACAACACCACCACCAAATCAACAAACCACCCGGGATTGACTCGTAAGAAACTGGAGAGTCGTCGAGTTGAGTTGAGCGGTTTACCGTTGAAGCCGAAGAAGGCGTAGGTGGACGAACCCACTTCCTGCTCCACCGTGAAGTGGTAATCCAGCGACATCTCCTGCATCCTCGTCATTAAACATTCGTCGGCATTCACTGCCAGAGCCAACCGTTGAATGAGCCAAGTCAGCAGAAAGGTTCAACGTTGGGACCCACTCTGTTTAACAGCTGCGGTAACGATTGACCGTGCACTTGAACTCGTAAAACTCTCTCCAACCCGTCGGATTGGTACGAGTTTTGGAGCACGAGGCGTCCACGTGGTCCATCGGTTACGGACATCGCAAGTGCACACGTGAATTACGGTCAAATCGGTTGGCACTGCGCGAGTCACGGTAGCGTTGACAGCAAAATTTAAGGACAAAAATCCGAGTGTCGGTAGAGAGGGGAGTTGAGTTCCACCAGCTACATTCAGCGTCGGAATAATTGCACATGGGTTTACAGAAGTTTAGTGAAAGGACGAAAATGGCCTCCTCTTCGCTCGGAATTCCAAATTCCCGTCTTTAACCGGAATGACACCCCGATCCCCACAATTGCAAAAGGGTGTGTGTTTACCAAAACAGGGGTGGGGTGGCGTGGGGTGGTGTTGGGGTGCTTAGACGTGGTCAAACAAACGAAGAGGATTGATTTGAAATAATAAAAAGAAAATGCATTAATTTAATTTAATTAGGTTTAATAAATATAACAAATTTTATCCTCTTCCCAATTCACCCTTTTGTGGGGTAGAGGGAAGCGGTTGCAGTTGGACCCTGATTTCATTGTTGGCGAAATCAGACCATCCATTAAGAATAAGTAGATCTCGCTGCCCTGTAATGACCACGGTTAGAAAACGTGGACGGCTAGATGCTGCCAACAAAGAGCACCACGTGTATGGTATCTATCTAAAAGAATTTTCCGATCGTTGGCCGTTTTACCAACTGAGAGAGAACATGCGGTGGGCCACGGCCCATCTAGGGTGACGCTCTATCTCGGCAGGGAAATCAGAGGAAGTGGGTCCCAAAACCTGATCGAAAATCTTCCTCCAGTCTCTGCTTGGCTTCCAATCAGCCGTACATTTGGGCACGGAAGAGAGAGAGAGAGAGGAAAAAGGAAACCACCGACACTCTGATGGGAACCGCACCATTAATTAGGTAGCTTTGCTAATTACGGTGTATTTAGTTTAATACTCAATAATTAATTTGAGGGGGAAGATAATTACCGAACTTCCAGCGAGCCTGGACAAGGCCGATTTCGGGATTGTGGATGAGAAAGGGGATGGTTCGCCACAGGAAATCAGGTTCAGGTTGGAAATCGGCATCAAAAATGGCAATGTAATCGCACTGTTTGACGTAGCTGTGTTTCATTCCTTCTCTGAGAGCACCAGCTTTGTACCCGTTTCTGTTATCCCGGATCTCGTATTTGATATTGATCCCTTTGCTCGCCCACCGCTGGCATTCCAGCTCTACCAAATCCTGCAAAAATGGCAGAAAATAGAAAACCCAGATATGAGATTGAGACAGAATTTGGAAAAGAAAGTGGTTTCTTTTTTAATTGCTGTTTTTCTATATTTGAGTGGTTTTGATTACTGGGGACTTTGGAATTAGGTTGAAGTTTTAGGCAATTGCAGAAGAAAAGAGATCCACATCAGACATTAATGGAGATAGTGGAAGCTCTAGGTTAAGTAATGGGTGAGATTAGTGGCTTTATTTTACTTTGGTGGTTTGGTTAATGGATTTTGACCTGAAGAACATCAAAACCTGGTCCTTTTGGGGAAGAATTAAGAAGGAAATAGATGAAATTACGTGAAATTATGACAGACAATTTGAACTAACCGAAGAAAATGCAGTTTTATTTTCCGCTATTTGGGTCGATTTGGTTAATAATGATAAGAACAATGAACAACAATCAGACCCTGCCAAAAAAAAGATCAGAAATTACGTGAAATTATGACAGACAATTTTTTCTCCTTGATGAGGACGTCCTAGTTAATGGGTTTGAGATAGGGACGTCACAGTAGGGAGACAGTGAGAAAGAAAAGGAAATTGCAAAAGAAAAATGCTTAAACTGGGAACTGAAAAAGATAGAAAAGTACACTAAGGAAGAAGAAAAACACAATTTGCCTCTTTCACAGTACTGTGGCTAACAAGTTTTAAGCTGCTCTCTGAAAAAAGAAGAAAGAAAAACAGACTGATGAAGCGAACGTAGAAATCTTCACAAAATAGAAGGAAAAGGCAAAGCAGGGTAATGGGATTGGCTGCTAGGTGGTTTGTGGCAATGGGCTTAGATAGAAGATCCCGATTAGTGGGTCTGAAAAAGGAAAAGACAAAAAGCAGCTCAGAAATCAACAGAAACTCTGAAATCTCACAGAACATAAGAGAGAGCTCAGAAAGGTTCGAAGTTTAAGGTGAGTTAGGTTGAATGGGAGGACCTTGATAGTTGGGTCTGTAGAATCATCCAACACTTGGATTACGATTCGATCAGATGGCCATGAAAGCCCACATGCAGCTCCAATGGAAAGCTTGTAGACCTGCATTAATGTCACATGAACAAAATAGCAAAACAGACGCAAATTAATAACTCCCGTCTCTGTAAGCAAAAAAACCAGAGAAAACAGAGCAAGAACAGCAACCTAGATTGGAGAAATGTGGAGAAAATAAAGCAGAAGAGAGACAGAGAGAGGCACCTCTTTTTCATTGTACATGGGGATTTGAACAAGGACCATAGGATATGCGGAGTTACCCAGCTCCACATCATCTTTCATGGGCTCCCATTTGTAACGCTTCTCTGCTCTTCTGCCAAAGAGTTTTACAAGAACAATCACAATACCCATATAAACCCTCTCCATAAAAAGCATTAGCGACATCGTTAAGCACAGAACCACAATGAGTCTTAGCAATGGGACGATCAATGGAGCTTTGATCTGGTCCCAAATCAACCCAATTTGTTCTGTAACATCATCTCTCGCTCCCTGGAAAGCCTCTGGAAGAAGGGTTGCAGAAGAAAGCCGATCCATTCTTTCTCTCTCTCTCTCTCTGAACAAAGAAGAACGGAGGACTCTATGAGCTAGAGAGAAAGACAAATGAAAGCGAGCCAAAAACTCAGCTAGATCTGCATGGATTTAAAGAGTCTCCTTTGCGAAAAGAGCACGAATCTTCTCCGCCTTTTCCCCTCTTCCCAGCGATTTTGCTGCTGAATTACGCAACGCAATGTCGCAGAGCTGGACTGTCAGTCACTCCCCACAACCATTACAGAAAACCCGACTGTGAAACAATCTCAAAAGCAGATGAAAAAGAAGCCCAGTTCGGATCTCATACTCTTCAACCCGAAACCCCACCAACAAGCAAAAGAAAAGGCAATGCAATTAGAAATAGCAAGAGAAATACAACCCGAAACCCTGCTTTTTCTTCCCTCTCAAAACTTATCCTACAAAATCTAGAAATCCAATTCAGATCTAACACTCAGATAATAGCCCACAACAAAGAAAGCAGAGAAGAAAGGGATTTATTTTCGCCTTCCCTTCAAATCCTCTCCCTCTCCACCAACCAACTTGCTCCTCTTACGGTAGGAGTGAGAAACAGCAACAGCAGAGGCAGCAGATAGAAAAGATAATGAGGAGAAGAGAGAGAGTGAGTGAGTGAGTGAGTGTGAGAGAGAAACAGAGAGAGAGAGAGAGCTTTCTTTCCTCTTCTAGTTCTTCTCTCCCTTTCCTCCTGTATTTTGTAAACAGCCGACACTTCAAATGCGTCAAGTACAGGACTTTATAGAACAAGAAATAAGTGTAATCCCCACAAACTCAAACCGGCACTTGCGTCAGATCCCGGCGAACTTGTCGGCGTAGTTTACCCCCAAAACTCTCTCTCTGCATTTCCCATTTTACCCTCATGTATTCCCCTATTTTCTTTTCCACGTATTTTTATCTTTATTTGGACTAAACTACCCTCTTTTTTGTGACATTGGTTACTCTCTCTGTCTTGTAGTCATGTGACCTTGAGGTTATGGTTTAAAGCGTGGAATCAGCCTCTTATAAAATGCAAGATAAGGTTGCCTACTATAAGTCCTGTGGTCTACATCTTCTTCAAACTTGATATAGGTGGGAGCTTCGTGCACTGGGGCTGCCCTTTTTTGTCTTTGAGTTGGTCTTAGTTTCTTGCTACAAGATCCGGAAACCCTTGTCAGATTTGAAGAAGAAGAGGAGTATATAAAGTGGTTTGGAGGAGAAGCTTTCATGGGAAATAGAGAGAGAATTGGGACAAAAACTAGGTTTGCTGAGTCCTAGACGTTCATGCGCAACAAACAATTAAATCTCATCTTCATTTGAGAGATTTCAAGTTAATAGCCTAAGATCTATCAGAACCAGCTCACATTCAACATATAGAAATTGAATATTTTTTAAAGGAGGTTTTGCACGGTTTTTTTGGTTTTTGATTGATATGAAGAGGAATGAACAGCCCATAACTCCTAGATATAAATAATAATATTGTTAGTCCACTTTTTGTCCATTTAAGTTTTAGGTGTAATTGTAATTCAACATGGTATTAAAGCTTTATTGACGGAGAGGTTGCGAGTTTGAATCAGGAGAGTTTATATATATTAAATTAATTTCTAATGCAATCCAGATGAGCACGTAGGTAGGTAGCCCAAAAAAATTCCTATCAACTTAAATTTATAAGCCAAATAGTAATTCAACAGAAATAAATTGCATAAGATTGTCTATTAACCTTCTGCTTGTGGCTAGTATTTGAACACTACCATTGCAAATGTGGATAGGTTTTTAGGCTCTGTGAAACTGAGAAGAAGATGAAGCAAACATTTTGTTGAAAAAAGATGAGATTTGCACAGATGGTATGAATTAGAGGTTTGATAATCATGTTCAATAGTCCAAATCCTTTGAGGAAGGGGTGAGTGCATTTAAAGGGGCATATGTAGAGTCCAGGGAAGGGGCAGACTACAAGGGTTAATAACATGCAGTCTTATCTTGCATTTTGTATGAAACTATTTCCACACCTTGAACTCGTGACCTCAAGATCACATGATATCGACTCTACCATTGGGCCAAGACACCCCTTTTGAGTGCATTAAGAAGATAAAATTTAAAAGAGAGTTGTATTGGTATTGCCATGGCCACCACAGCCAAAGAGTTTGATGGTAGGAGTGGGGAGGGACAAGGGCATTTTAGTCACAAAACTTAGTGACCACTAGATTTAGCCCTCGTTGGGACTTGAACGGTCCGTGTATCCTCAATTGGGAATATATGTGGAGTATTTGGACTAGTGAAGAAATGCTACTCCGTCAAAGCCTTGGGACTCAATATGTGATCTTTTTATTAGCATTTTGCCTTTGGATGATCTAACTCATTCATCTTGTTCACATTCTCTTAAATGCATTATGTACAAAAATTTACTCACGTTGATAGCTTCTCCCTACTAGTTTTCTTAGTTGAAAAGTCTACAAAGACAATTAAAATAGTTTTCAACTGAAAAACTAATAGCTAGAAGCATACAATTGCTGTGACTTTTTACAGCTGGTCTAGTAGGGGAGGATGAAGAAGGTGAATGGGTTAGATCATCCAAATGTGAGGCCTAAATGGAGCTGTCACGCGCTAGTCTAGAAACTCAAGTTATATAGCATTTCTTATCTTTTCAATTTTTACCAGCCCTTTAAATGGAAAAAAAAAAAAAGGACAAAAATTCTTTTGAGAAGGGCTCTTGCTTATTCAAGAACGAAATACACATTTTGACGTCCACGTATGCCTTGCATGATCTAATCCGTTAATTTGGAAGATAATGATAAGTTCATCCCATCCACAGTAACTTTGCCTTGATTGAACATTCCTAGACCCTTTATGATAATGACCTTTCCAAGATTCATTATGTTTAACTATTAATAGTGTGCAAGTTTATTAATATAGATTTATAGACAAGTCTCTCTATGTGGGCCCCAAAAGTGTACTTCTTCTTTTATCAAGAAAGTGCCTTGCTTTAGTGGTTAGACTCATAAAAATCCTATAGAATCTCATTGTTGTGCCTTGCTTTGGATAATCTCACCCATTTATCTGGTTATACCTGTGTTGGGTGGATAATCTCACCCCTTTATCTGATTATATTTATCTTGAATTCTTAAGACTTCTGTCACTCCATTCCTGCAGAAGCAAAGAACCCATTGCTGTCTCGGCTCTGCTATCGAAAGCTCTAGAGAAGCCGGAGTAGGAGAGACCTTAATCAATGTGAATAGTTGTTCAATTACCTCCAAAATTAAGAGTTGACAAGGAGCATCTTCCCAACTAATTTGACAATCCAAATAATTCATTACTGAACTTAATTATGGATACACCACAACCACATAACAAGGGCAGATTCAATCTCAACCCTTGAAGTTTAGAATTGTTTCCTTGAAATAAACAGTTGAGAAGCAGAGATTATGCCCAGATTGATCCACAAAATGTCAGCTAGAATAGTAGCTGCAAATCTACCCTCAATTCCCCGATTCATATCGATCTGCAACGTGTTACACCAAACCCGTTCCTTGATTATTAGCGTCAAGCCATGGAAGCAGCTATCATTTGTATTTCTTTCCCTAAGCATCCACTTGAGGACCACTTAAGGCCCTAAATATCACTCATTTGAATTGATTAGATGATCCTGGCCGTCCCTCTTTGGTGGTAGACCAAATCGGCGGCCACAATACACCCGTTTTCCAACCGAGTCAGATGATTGAAAACCAAACTAGTTGGACTCTGTAAACGAGTCATCCACGGTTGACTCTAAAAATCCGAGTCAACCCGGTCATTTTCCCAGACCAGAAGTGCAAAAGAACAGTTTTAAGAGCTATTTTGGTCATATTAGTAACGATTTCTTATTAAAAAAAAAAAAAATTTACTGTACCCCACACAACTAACTCAGTAAGTTCGAAGTGTCACTCTCACAGGGAGGAGGAAAGCACAAGGTAAGGGCACTTCCGTTAATAATAGAATACTCAAGGGCAACTAAACATTGTTCGTCGTATAGGAGTGTACTAAGAAGACAGAGAATAAGGACGTCCCAGTGGCTAGCTGGATCGATATGTAGACTGCCCAACCTCTTCGGGCAGCTACTGCTCGAGCTTTCCCGGGCAGCATCCAGCGGCTGCCCGTACCGTTGAGCCGTTTAATCATCAATTTTAAAAAGTTATTTTCTATTGGTTTATTTAGCAGGGGACGACCAAATATACATTTTTATCGATTTTATACGAATTGGCTTGAGCCGGGGCTGTTGGCTCTCACCAACAACCGTCGGCAGGTGCTTAGTTTTGGGCAGGAGCCGAGCTTGACAGGGTAGCCTAAGTGTGTTTAAAATAGCTGCATAATTTCTGATAACAAACTTATACCAAAATGGGCGGTGGACCCACTTATATGTATCGTCACGGATCTCCTGATATGGAGGCGGACCCTGCTCTGATTGCACGTATCCGGAAATTATTGGACCATTGAGCAATCAAAATTGGAAAGCGAAACAAACATAAGAAATGTGACACGTTAATCCATTCGAAAGCTGATCCATCAGACGGTTAGGATTGCAATTACAGTGGGGCCCATCCACACTGAGCTTGAGAGCATAGGGAAGTCAGCGTCATTGTTTGCTTGGTCTTTGGAAGGTAGTTGGATGAGTGAGGGGAAAAGAGTCCCCAACTTGTGTCTCAAGTAGTCTGCAAATAGAATGAGAGAAAACTAGGGTTGGCTAACTTGGCTTGGGATTTCAAATCGATCAATGGCACATCCGATTTACACTGCCTGTTCATTCCCTTTTAGCTAAATCTACAAGCATGGCCCACCTTTTGTGTGTGATCAAACCATTCATCTTCTGCTTTTGCCTCAAATAACCCATGCTTGAGTAAGGTAAACCACACATTCCTAAACGCCTAATTGCCATTGGTTTTGAACATTTTGACCCTTACATTATGCACTTTTGTAGGGGAGCCTTGGTGCAGCGGTAAAAGTTGTCATCATGTGACCTTGAGGTTACAGGTTCAAAGCGTGGAATCAGCCTCTTGCAAAATGTAAGATAAGACTGCCTACTATAGGCTCTTGTGGTCCGCTCCTTTCCCGAACCCTGCATAGGCGGGAGTTTCGTGCACTGGGGCTGCCCTTTTTATTATGCAGCTATCATCTAAACAAGTTCTTCAGGATATAGACTATCCGATGAAGATTAATGGTTTATATCCCTCTCACTGTTTGATTAAGCTCTTTAAATCATGGATTGGCATAAAGAGTCTCTCTCTCCGTCTGTATATGTATATATATGTATATGCACCAAAAATGCTATCATCCAAACAAGTTCTTGAGATATAGACTATCCAACAATGATTAATGGTTTCCATCTGTCTCATTGTCGGATTAAGCTCTTTAAATCATGGATCAGAATAAAGTCTCTCTCTCTCTCTCTATATGTATGTATGTATGTATGTATGTATAAGAAATGCTATCATCCAAATAAGTTCTTGAGTATATAGACTACCCGACAAAGATTAAAGGTTTCCATCCATCTCGCTATCAAATTAAGCTCTTTAAATCATGGATCAGAATAAAAACTCTCTCTCTCTCTCTCTCTCTCTCTCTCTCTCTCTCTCTCTCTCTCTCTCTCTCTCTCTGTCTGTGTATATATATATATAAAAAAGAAATGCTATCATCCAAATAGACCATTCGACAAAGATTAATGGTTTCAATCCATCTCACTGTTAGATTAAACTCTTTATATCATAGATCGGAATAAAAACTCTCTCTCTCTCTCTCTCTCTCTCTCTCTCTCTATATATATATATATATATATATATATATATATATATATATATATATAAAATTGAATATTTTACAAGGGAATTGAGAAACAAAGAGCTTGTTATGAGTAAGTGGCTCTAGGACAAAGTAGCTAGGTGAGTGGGTTCCATGGGGAGGCTCTAGCTAGGTTAGTGGGTTCCATGGGGAGGTTCTCAAGCTCACATGGAAATGATGGGTTCTCCAACTTGTCTTTGAATAAAAAGATAGAGAATTCAATGAGACGCTCGTGAAGCTTCGATACATCACGCAGAATTCTTGCCTCTTGCTTCCTTCTTTGCCTTTAATTTATTTTCTTCATACGATTTCGTCTCTCTTACTTTGAGTTGGACCCCCCACCATACTTCATCTAACACCTCTTTTTTACTTTATTCGGAAGGTTGACCTCAAACTTCTTCTCACTGTTTGAGTTAGTTTAGTGAACCGACAATGCTTGTTCATGCCTTCTCTTCCTTCAACTCCAGAGACCAACCCCACACCCTATTGATTTTGGACAGTCAATGATCGACTTTGCAGTTCTAGAGCAAATTAAGCACCAACATCCAACAATGGCCTTCCACCCAACTCTTACCTGATAGATTACTAGCCAATCTCTCACTTTTTTCTTTTTTCTTTTTCAATTATAATCTAACCCATCTTAACATATCCCCTTGTAAATCTTAGCTACATATTAGATGTCTTAACAAGAGAGATAGAAGTACAACTTACAAGAGTTAAAATAAAAATTTTGTCCATTTTTATTTAATAAAGTTATGGGGGGGGACTCACCAATTTTTAATGTATAAAAAAAGTTAAAAAAAATACTTGTAAGGTAAGAGATCAGTGGAATAGCCAATCCGGGATGAGCAGGTTCTCCTTGAGCATGCAATCAAGGACAAACTTCAAGCATATGCATTCAACTATTTTCATTTATAGACATTTCCAATCATGTGCAGGACCTAATATTAAGTTCTTCAGCTTCTTAGATGTAAATTCATACTGAGCTTCAATACTAGTACTTGGTTATGGTAGATATTTTTACTGTATGTGCCCATAAACATGATAAGAAAAGTTATAAAAATAATAAGCTTTTTCATGCATAAAAGGTTATAATTCACGAAAACTCAATTATAATATGCCATAAAATATAGATTTCGCCCAACTCACACACAGTCTCATCCTATACCACAAGCGTTACATCCTCCTTAGAGATGGACTGTGGCCTCCACTTTGAGATGGAGAAGAGCTACCCCTTGCTATAGTTGGACTTGTCTTTTGATGACTGCTAGCTCTTTCATACATGTAAATTGGATTCATGGATTTTGCCAAGTCTTGAAGTTTCTATCCTGCTTTCACATACCTACCAGATCTTAGTCAAAAACCAATATTGTCAAAGAGAAATGACATTCAGACTCCCTGTGACAATGGCACTGAATCTAATTGGGTGTTTGGGGCTGCTACGCTTCCTGAAAGCTATGGACTGCCCATTAGAAAAGTATGAAGGAGATGAGTATACTTTCTCCCTTGGAAAATGAGACTTGGATTCAATGGCCTTCACTGGAAGCTCAGAGGATATTGTCATTGCTTAGAAGCCACTGCCATAAGGTTTGATTATATAAAATATTGGAGGGAATAGTCAGCCTTAGAAAGTTCCCCCAATACCACTACTAATCCGGCCTTTTCTTCAACTTGTGTATAATATAAATGGTGCCTAGTTTTTCTATCTACACTTAATATGGACAAGCTATATATTAATCTGAAAGTGAAATGAAAAATAGAAAGAAAAGGGCTAGTGGACAGACACAGACCCTAGAAATTGTGGTTTACCTACTCCCATTGGTGGGAAAGGAGAGGACCCAGACGGACATTCTATAGGTGGAATATCAGCTTTCAACTATTCCATAGAAAATCATCCCCAATACATACTACTCCTAAGCTCCTACTTTACTTAATGATTGCTATAGATCTTAACTGATCCAACAAAATAAAGAAAGACAAGTCCTAGACCTAGGAAATTGTATAGAAATTGCACTCTAACTACTACTCTTGGTGGAAGGCAGGGGACCCATATAACACCAGATATGAGGCCGATTTTTACCACCGGCAGCACAACAGGTGGCACTATGATTAGACTTCTTATGTGATGCATGCAGGTATTTTTTAACTTGGAAAATGGTAGCCTGCAAAGTGATAGGTAGGGCTCCTGTTTTAATCATCTAAATCATTTATTTTGGTAGAGATTATCATGGAATCTTATAAAATAGAAATATTTTAAATTAGTTATTGACTCTAAAAGAAGGATAGATCAGTGCACGAAACTCCTAATTATGCGAGGTTAGGAAAAAGGACAGGCGAAAAAGGGTCTATAACACATGGCTTTAGGTTGTATTTTTGCAAGAAAATAATTTTATGCCTCGAACTCATGACTTTTAGGTCACACCACGACAAATCTACTATTGTATTAAGACTCTCCTTTTAGTTGTTGACTCTAGCACAATCTGTCTAGTAAGATGCCAATAATCAGAGGCATACAGTGTGGAGATGCGTTTCAATTTTGGTCTACGGCTCTTCCATTGGATGGACTGCATGCCAAACTGTTCGGATCATTGGAACACTGTGGGACCAAATTGGGCAAGAACTCCTCTATTTTTAGCCAGATGTAAATGCTGCATCCATTGTACATGTCTTCCCATTATGGTGTTATTTTGCTTCTGTCTTCCCACTTGTGTCTTGCGATGTCCATGTCTTATTTGGGCTTATAAGATGTAACATGCCATGTGCCTCAACAAGAGATGGCAAATTAGGTAGGCCATAAGCAATATTGTGGGGCTCACACATGGTGTCATCCAGTTTTCCATGTTTCTGGGTCCCTTGGGTTGGTCCCAGCACTAACAGCTAATCAACACCTCTCTCTCTCTAAAACAAAAAATTAACATGGGTTTGAGCTTTAATTATTGAATCACAAGGTAACAGAGTGAGGTACAAAATCCTCGGAGGGAAGTAAATCCAGGATTCCATGGGCCTACCACCAATAGAAAAGAAGTCCCGTTATGAGATTGCCCCTCCCCTTTTGGCTACCTTTACTTTGGAAATGACAAGCTTTAAAAGTTAGTGACACTTGGAACCCATCCTGTTTATCTTAATTCATTTGTCTGCCAGTCACTTCAAATTAACTCATGACTTCTCTCTCCTGTGTAGGCCTTGTACTTAAGCTATTTTCTTTTCTTTTCTTTGTATTTTTTAAATCTTTATATATATATATATATATATTTTCTTCCTCTTTTATAAGTAACATGTGTATATGCATATTGAAGGAGGGCTTTGGTGCAAAGATAAAGTTGTCACGTGCGATTATAGGTTGCTTCTTGCAAAAATACTAGATAAGGCTACATATTCTGTGGTTGACCCCTGTCTCGAACCCTGCATATGAGAGAGTTTTGTGCACTAGGAATATCAAGTTCCGAAGAGAAAAAAATAATGAAGTTGGGTGGAAGAATGCAAAACGTGTCTAAAACTTTGTGCAACGAAGGATATGTAGATAAAGTTGAAGGAAAGTTCAATGAATTATTCATCCTATATAACATAACATTTGTCCGTGGCCAAGAGGCTGGTAGAGAAGGATTTGTGCCTCTTCTATTCATGGTTTGGTAGAGGGCAACTTTGGTGCACAAAGTCCTGTGTATGTAAAGTTTGGAGAAGGGGCGAACTACAAGGGTCAATAATATGTAGAAATCCTTGATCGTAAGGTGACATGACAACAACTTTATGCCCTCCTCCGTCGCTTGCATTTTTCCTGTTTTTGATTGGTAAAAGTATCTCAAACACCTAGCGTCAAGAATCTCCTGTTTGGCGTTCCTCTCGTACGGCCCTCCAACGTTGGTTGGCATGATAGGAAGCCTTGAAGGACCATCCATGACACAGATCTAGATATGCCTTTCTATCAGCTGCCATGTGAATGGTTAGAGTTTCACTTATCTACGAAGTATAAGCAACTACTGAAAGCAATTAATGGAATTAATTATACATATTCATGTTTATTGTGAGGTATATATTTTGAGTTTTTTACGAACATGGACTTGGCATGTATACTACATCACAATCCTAATTAATGGTCCTAAAAGACTGGGTTTTTCAGCTTGTTCTAAAGAACAAAAATCTAGGAAGTGGTTGATGATTATCCAATTTTTTTATTGGCAGTCTGCTTTGTTACAAGTTTGTGAGTGTTTCTTAAAGGCTCGTGGAAATGGAGTAGAGACCAGTTTACCAATCATCCAATGGCAATCTATCTGCAGGTAGGCTATTCTATGGCGTAGTGGGTCGAGTCCATTCACAAATCTAAGCCACTGATTTTTGTGTTTAAACAGAAGTCTTGGGAGTTGAAATTTAAGCAGCAGTGGCCTACACTCATCAACGAACACTCCACCTTAAAACCCATGACTTCAAGGTCACACGACAGCAACTCTACCGTTGCACCAAGACTTCCTTTCAACGAGTACTCTACAAATAAAAACCTTAAATAGGACCATCTGACTCATTGACCGTTGCCCTTATCAAATAAATGGTTGGCATTGTTAAGATCAACAAGGAACCAACTTCTGTATTTTGGCTCTAATATTTTCCAAGTGAAAATTTCCTTATCCAACATAAACTGCAATAATCATAGAGAGATCATATGGCGTTCTATCAACAATTACAGAGTATAATTCTAGTTGGACGGGGTAAATTGCAGGTGCAGTGTAGATTCTAATGATCTAAACAGCTCAAGGGGACCCACTTATATATAAGCAATTCCTGAGATACTTACCATTTGATGATTTTCATTGTTGAAATTTCCCAAAAGGATAGTGATTATCATATCTCAAGCCGCTTGTCCAGTTCTTGCCACTGACGACCTGTAGTTGTTAGAATTATCCGATGGAGAAATTTTTTGGTTCATCACTTATCTAAGCTGTACCAGAAGATGACTAGTTTAAATCTCTAAATGTTTGCATCATGCATCTAATTATCTGGAATTCAACCAAGTCGAACTCAATTTGTACCTCAACTGATTTGCAAAATCGGTTTGTACTTTGTCTCCAAGATGAATTCCTTTAAAATCTCTCTTCAAATCACAATAACCTCATAAAAAGAAGAAGAAGCAACTTCATAATTCAATTCATTTCAGAAACAAGATCAAAATGGATAAAAAATCTCAAGTTTCAAGAGAAATTGAAAGGCAAGAAGATCTTCACAAGTTTAGAAAATCTAAAACAAGAGTGGTAGAAAGATATAGTGTTGCAATTCTAACTTCAACTCTAGAACCATATACCTTTACAAATAGAAGAACCCTTAAATAGGTTTTCAAATAATGGGGAATCTCTTATTGAACCAAAGGTAGAGAAAGCCTTTAACTGGTCAAAATGCACAAACTCTAGAGGGAGAGAGAGAGAGAGAGAGAGAGAGAGAGAGAGAGAGAGAGAGAGAGAGAGAGAGAAGATGGTGCAAGGAGCAATAGTTTGAGCCCCCCTTTATAGCCAAGCTTGGTTCCCAAGGCAAGCCCTTTTGGGAAGCCCATAGACCTCACTATTCTTGCATCTCTTTGGTAGGCTCTAATGGAAAGGTATGGACATGTCAAGCCATCTCTGCAATGATGGCCCAAACATCCTGGACCTAACCTGACAGGCTGACTAGGCACTAACATGCCTAGGCTAAGTCACATTTAAAATCAAAAGACATTAGGGTAGCTGACATTTCAAGCCTATTGTCACGGACAAGTGTTGCGAGGTCTGTAACCAAGGGCTGTAGACTCCAAAGGAGGCCTACTTAGCTCATGGACATGGCTTAAGGGACTTAGGCTCATTGTTGAAGGTCTATAGATCAAGGCCTGATTCTAGAAGACCTGGTTTTCTAGAAGTTTCCTTATAAATATCTAGAAAGAGAGCCTGCTAGATATTTATGTAAAGATTTCTTGAAAGGGTTTTAGAATGGTCCTTAACTATTAGATGGTTGACATATGTATTAATCCTAGCCATCCATTGAGAAGGTGAATGGAGGAGAACAACTATAAATAGGGTAAAGCTCCTCACTTGTAACTCAACTTAGCTCAGTTAAGGTCAATACATTAGTAGGTTTCTCTTTTGAGTTCCTCTCATTGTTTTTTGTGGGTGAGTGAGTGTAACCCTAGCAAGTGAGAGTAGGAGTGGAAGGTTGACTTGTGCCTAGCAAGAGGAATTGTGTATAAGTGTCGCAGAAGTTTAGCAAAGGCAAAACTATGACCCTGTAATAGTTAGTATCAGAGCAAGTTGAAGTGGCCGTTGCTTATCAAGTGTTGGAAAAAGCTCGTGGCAACATCATGACAGGTGAGTTAGGAGTAACCAATATGCTAGTAGAGGTTCAGCAGAAGTCGAGGTGGAAAAAGTGCACAGACCTTTTTCCATAAACCCATCGTGGAAGTTGGCTTTGGACGTTCGGCTTTCTACTTTGGATGTGAGGCTTGGTAAGTTTGAACAAATTGAATGCATTCATCGATGCCTTGAAAAGCCTCAAAGATGACATGTGAAATATGGTTGATGTGTTTGAGGTTATGGACGCTAAGACCACGAATAGAGGGGGATACATGTCTAATTGCTTTGAGTGCGTGGAAGGCAAGATGACCAATCTACATGAGGAAGTGGCTGGGTCGAAGGATATAGAGCTAGCAAGAAAATCCACAACAAGTGTAGAGATGTCACAGCTAGATTTATCATGCCTAGGTGTTATAAGGTTGCTTGGGTCTAATGAGTTCTGGGAAAAGATAGTGATCAACAAAGGAGTTGATGCAACTGTTGGCATAAAGGAGAGTGTGCCACAACAGGACTCCACAAAGAGCGAGAACAAGCAAAGAAGTGCAAGTAGCACGATGAACCATAGCTACCACACTAACATGCAGGTGGCGCAATAGTAAAGGGTAGTGGCACAAAGGGGCAAGGATTCCCCTACATTGAAGAGGATAAAGAAGGTCCCCAATGGGCACAAGCGTGGCTGGATGCCAATATGCAAGGTGAGAAATGAGGAGAGGCTCCTCACAAGAATCACTAGATAACATAGGATGCACCAAAGATGGAAGTTTGCAACACCGATGGAGATGTATTGACGAGGGCCTCGACATTATCAGGTGGGGGAGAATGTCATGTACATACTTTGCAAAGTCCATGATCAAAGCCTGCAAACTCCAAGGGAAGCCTGCTTAGCGAATGGACATGGCCTAAGAGACTTAGGCCCATTGTTGAAGGTTTGTAGATCAAGGCCTGATTCTAGAAGGCCTGGTATCTAGAAGTTTCCTTG
Organism: Warburgia ugandensis; assembly: GCA_035236585.1. NCBI lineage: Eukaryota > Viridiplantae > Streptophyta > Magnoliopsida > Canellales > Canellaceae > Warburgia > Warburgia ugandensis. The sequence goes on from CP141126.1 coordinate 11,995,414, forward strand.
TAAATATCTACAAAAAGAAAAGACTAAATATTTATGTAGAGATTTTTAGAGAGGGTTCTAAAATGGTCCTCAACCATTAGATGGTTGACATATGTATTAATCCTAGCCATCCATTGAGAAGGTGGATGGAGGAGAACAACTATAAATAGGGTAAAGCTCCTCACTTGTAACTCAACTTACCTCAATTAAGGTCAATACATTGGTAGGTTTCTTTTTTGAGTTTTGTTGAGTTCCTCTCATTACTTTTTGTGGGTGAGTGTGTAGCTCTAGCAAGTGAGAGTAAGAGTGGAAGGCTAACTTGTGCCTACCAAGAGGAGTTGCGCACAAGTGATGCACGGGTTTAGCAAAGGCAAAATTATGATCTCGTGACACTATGCTCTTAAAAGTAATATAAGGAAGTGAGAGAGTATTTATAAAAAGTGAAAACTTCTGCCAACTTCCAATGTGGGACTAAATATTGTGTGTTGTCTTCAAAAGACAAGTTTAAATTTACATGATATTTGAGTTTCCTTCCAAAATTAGTGAAAGACTAATTTTCACGAATACCCATTTGTTTTAAGAAGTTTTGTACAAATGTTTTATAACTTAATATTTATTAAAAATAATTTCAATAACCTCTCACTTATTTTAAGTTAAAAACGACTCTTGAAACATTCCTCATTTGTTTGAAGTTAAAACAAAAAATAGTGGTAAAGTACATATCAAAATAAAATTGATGTAAAGAAATTTTGACATTCAAATAAGATCTGTGTATTAAAGAAAGTAAATAGAGTTTTGAACTTGCTCCTAATGTATATGAAGTCTTGGACTTGCTCCTAATGTATACACTTCAAGAAGTAACTAGGTAACTACCAAATTGAATCCTACAACTCACCAAGTGCTTTAGAGACAAATCTAAGCCTCATAAGAGGTGGGGTAAACCTCCACACTTGGAATATGTGAGTCCATACATAGTGTTCCTATATACACCATAGCCCAAAAAGAGACAGCTCTACATACTTATTAAAACATAATTTATCTTTAATATTATAGGTCATATTACATACACCACGGGAATCAGTTTTATTCATAAATAATTGCATTACATTCAATAAATCTAGAAAGCTTGTTTGTTCCTTGGAACTTAGTCAATAACACTAGGTACGATTGCAGCTACTGATCAATGATAGGTCTTTAAGCCAACTACTCTAGATATTTTCACCACCTGCTCTCTTCTTAGTTTCCACATACGTAGGGTATCAAATTTTATGTTCCCATCTTCTAACATTTGTGCCACAAATGATCATGACATGTTAGTAATCACCATGTTTGAGTTAAGAAACTCATCTTTTCTAGGTTCACATAATATATGGAGGTATAATTATCTTTAAATTATTAGAATTCTTGCACAAAACTAATCTAATGAACCTTAGAAGCACATATCAAAATGCACTTCTTGGAGATAATTGAAGCCTCCCAAGAAGTGCATCAATATGACAATTCTATCTCCTAGATTCAACCAAGCTAGGCTTAATATATACCTCAATTGATTTGCATTATCAAAATCAGTCCGTACTTTTTCTACAAGATAAATGCCTTAAAAAATAAAGTCTTCAAATCATAATGAACCTCATAAGGAGAAGCAATACCAAAATGCCATTCACTTTAGAAATAAGATCAAAATAGATCAGAAATATGAAGAATAAAGAGAAATTGAAAGGCGGGAAGAACTTCACAAGTTCAAAAACTTCAAAAGAAGAGTACTAAAAAGAGATACTCGCGATCCCATCTTTCTAACTTAAACTCTAAAACCAGATATTTTCACAACTAAAAAAACCCTCCAAGAGAATGTCAATAATAGGAAAAGCTTTTTACTTCAATGTGATAAAAACAGGCCTCTCCAGGGGCATATAGTTGGTCAAGGGTTCAAGGTGCTCATAGGCGTGTATTAAACATTCAAAATAATGATATGAAGACTTTATCTCTATTCTAAGCTGCAAATAGCAAGGCATAAAATCACCATGCAAATAACTCAACCATGCAATTTAAGTGCCTGTATGAGTCGTGCTATCTTGCCGTGTATTAGGGGTGCAGACTGATATGTCAACACATGACCTGAAAATCAATATTCAGAGGTCCATCTATAAAATGATGAAAATACCCAACTCTAAAGATAAGAAAAACGACATGCGTTTGCATTGGTATGGACGTCGAAGCAACGGATGGGAGGAGCCATGTGATATCATCTTGCATCAGTTATCCGTTGATGAATTCGTTAAGTGCTGAATTAGACAACTTTTGTAGCTATGCAACTTTAGTCTTGAACGTGATAAAGGATAGGAAAGTGACACATGCCACCTTATTTTATTGTAAAAAAAAAACGGTTATAACTTTGAGTGGGCCAAGGTTTTCAAAGATCTTAACGATTCATAATCTTCGATAGGGTATTGTCATAGGGTCATAGTTTCACCTATGATAAATTCATGCGATACTTGTGCTCAACTCTTTTGCAGCATATAAGTAAGCCTTTGATTCTTACTGTCACTTGTTAGGGCTATATTCACTCACCCACTAAAGTAATGAGAAGAACTCAGAAAGAGATTTTGCTCAAAGAGAACTTGTTAACTCTTGCTTGAGATACAACTAAATTGTCTAAGTTGATTACAAGTGAGGAGCTAACACCTATTTATACATATTCACCCCGCCTACCTCCTCAATAGATGACTAGAATTATTCCAAGTTTTAATACATTAACGACACAGATCGTATTTGGAACTCTCCTACTCTTTCTAGACTTTACCATTCTTCTAGAGTATTCTAGACTACTTCAAAAGATTTAAAATATTTATAAGGATTTCTTCAGAAATTAAGTATTTTGGAATAAGGTTTTGCACTAGAGATCCAAGAATGCAGGCTAAGTCTTTTCGGCCACATCCATGAGTTGAGCAGACCTTCCTTAGAGCCTACGGGCCTTGCAAAGTAAGTCTATGAAACCACGCTCTGTAGTTCTCATCTATTGAATAATCCCAGCAACTCTTAGTTTCAGTTGTAAAATGGAGAGTAAAAACTTTTACCGTTCATTTTACAACTGAAAATAGTAGCAAAGATCATTCAACGGATGAGAATTTTGAAACACCTCCCACCTGTGTGAAGGATAATACAATGAATGATAAAGGGGATGAGCTTAGAGAGAATGATTAGGAGTTCTTGTAAGTGGAAGCATGTAGTAGCAGACGCGGACAAATTCTTTATGCAAGCCTACAAAACGAGTTACCACTAGAGCAGATTAAATAAGGAGAACCGAGTCGGGATCTCCTTGGTTCTATCAAGATTTGTTTTCTTTTTTGAATACCAAAAACAAGCATGACGTCATTATGAACATAGAGTTCTAGGGTATAGAACCTCAGAAAAGGGCAGGTGAACTTATAGCCGTTCTTGCCGTTTAGCGAGGGGCTCAAGAGAAAAATCAAGGGGCACATATATAACAATCATACGGTAAGAAATGGTTAAGAAGTCTTTGATGCTCAGTTGCTCGCTACTCGGCTCTTATTAATTCATAAATAAACATGACTTGACTTGAAGACAAACGACTAACTTCTGAATTCAAATTTGTAAGTGGACAAGATTAACGGTCAAATTACACCTAACATGTTTGATCAATCGTTTGTGTATCTACGTAATCAGTCTCTATAGATTATGTGAACACAAGCCGAAAGTTCAAGTGGGTGTTCATATTTCCTGAATCCAGACCATTCATTTGGAGGCCTTGTCTTAGACGAGCCATGCCCGAAGATCTCATCCACTCGATGATTCCATCCTTTAATTTTCTCAGAGAAAACGTATATTTTTCAAAACATAATATCGTTGCTAACTATATACCACATAACGATGGGTTTACCGTTGCCTATCTTTACATTACACATGGCAATAGATAAAGCATGCCCAGTCATCCATTTAGTGGGGCCAATCCAAAATGATCACTGACTGAAAATTCCACCACTGTTCAAAGCTACTGTAACTAGCTGTCTCTCATAATGTCAATTCACCTTTGCTTTGACAAGCTGCTTCCATCAGCTGGTTGTTTCAACTTTACAATGATGGTCCTGTGCCAAAATTGGATTAATTATCATTTTATCTGCCTAAATATGAAGGTTTATTATATAAAAGTAAAATTTGCAACTCTCCGAAACCAATGGAAAATACACATAGTTGATCCAATGGTGATGATCACATCTCTGTATAAGATTAAAATACATTACAACAAATGTATCCATCAATAAAGTCAATTTGATTTAAAATTAAATTTCAATCAATAATAAAATTCATACCATCACCAAAGTTGTTTGATCTTTTTCTAAGGGAGATGTTGTATATTGCAATCATCTTTCTTTTGCTTTTCTGACTTTTAACAACATTAACAAAAAATAATTTGATGAATTTTATATTAGAGGTGCGCTTGTAGCAGCTTCTTGAAGATAATTGAAGCCTCTCAAAATGTGGCGGTTTTACTTTGGAATTTAATTACGTCAGACTCAATTTGTACACTGATTTGTACAATTAGAATCGTTAGGTACGTAGTCTCCAAATGAATGCCTTAAAATTATTTTCTCAAATAAATTTGTGATATGTGTACGTAAATATCAAATAATTAAGAATAGTGACCTTGAAAGACCACAAAGGCAGCAATCTCAATCAATTAACCAAGCCAATATTGAAGAGTACCCATGAAAGACAATACAAAGAGAAAATTATCAATGGATTAATCAAGATAATATTTAGAGTTTTGAAAGACGACGAGATCAGTCGATAAATCAAGACAATATTTAGATGTCTCAAAGATGATAAGAAGAGAAATCTTAGTCAATCAGTCAAGACAATACTACAAGTCTTGAAAGCAGACAAGAAGGAAAATCTCAGTCAATATGTTAAGATAATGTTTAGAGGTCTTAAAAGTAGATAAGAAGAGAAATCTCTACAAAATAACTCTTAGAACTAGAAAGAAAAAGGGGATAATGAATCGGTTCATGGAGGAATCACCTGGGCTCCCCTTTTATATTGAAAAGCTTACTTGGCCATCAAGTATCTTTGCTTGATCCTGAATTCTACGAGGATTACTTGGTTGGTAAGGTGTTGAATCTAAACATAAATGAGACCTGGCAAGCAAATTCACATATATTTAATTTCTTTTCCATTTAGGAAACTAATTTCGATTTTCCATTCATATAGATCTTGGTTCCTTATTTATGCAAGATAATGCTAAATGCTCCTCACCACACTGCTCTCTCAATGCTTAAACAGATGGAGAACAGTGTGGTGAAGCCATGCAGTATCACTTACAATCCATTAATGGCTTCTGTAAGGTGGACAAGATGGCTGAGGCCCAGGAATTGGTAAATGACATGGAGAAGAAGGTAGTGTGACCAAACATGCTCATTGATGGGCACTTCAAATTTGGTATTTCGTAAGATGCTATTGGGTTGTTTGAGGAGATAACGCAGATGGGACTTCCCCAAATATGATAACATATAACACTGTGACCGACGGTCATTGCAAGGAGGAGAGGTTGTCCGAGGCTGAAGAGTTGGTTCTCAGAACAAAGGTTGAAGGTTTTGAGTCCTGATGCATTCACGTAAAACTCCTTGATCAATGGATACTGCAGACTCGGCAATACTCGGAAAGCTTTGGAGATATAAAGACAGATGCCAAGTTTAGGTGTCAGACCTACTTTAATTACATATCATACGCCAGTGAACAAGATTGAGGAGAAAGGAGGTGTTCAGGATGTAGACCAGCTCCGCCAGGAAATGCTGGAAAATAATCTTGTTCCTGATCAAATTATATATAGTTCACTGATCCGAACAAATTCTAGGTTTGGAGATGTCCAGAAGGCATTTCATCCATACACCAAGAGATGGTTGAACAAGGAGTGACACCCGATGAGATGACCTATACCAATTTGATTATGGGACATTGAAGAAGGAAAGTTGCAACAAGCAGACGATCTCTGTGTATATGAATGAGAAGGGTCTGCTTCCTAGTACAGTCACTCATAGCTTGCTGATTGACGGTCACTGCAAATTAAGCGAATTACAATGGGACATATGATTTCTTCATTGAAATGGATGGGAAGGGTTTCTTTCCCAGTGCTTATACTTGCAATGAACTGTTAAATGGTCCCAGAAGTGAGGGTGGAAGAGGCTCAGCTTCTCTGCCGTGACACCAAGGAAAATGGGGTGAGATGGAGCTGCAATGAACCCCCGTCTCTCCATTGTTGAGTTGTAAGATAGCTAGTTCTCTCTTTCTGCATAAATTGTCAACAGCTAAATGATACCCCACAGCATTACGTAGAAAAGGGTACTATTATATTTAATTGGAACGTGATTCAGAGAATACATGCCATGTTATTTAATTTTCACATATTTCATTCGTGTACATATATATATTGTGTATTAATTCTGATACACATGTTGCTTTGAGTTGTCAACATTTGCCACCAGGAGTTGGAAGTAGTTTTATGTTTTAAGTGGAAACCGCACAACCTTTGCTGTCAATTGCATTGTTGCATTATGTTGGTAAAAGAGCTTTTCTTATGTTATCACTCTTATACGTGCTTTGTCGAGTATTTATACCAGCAAAGGTCTTTGCCCTCTGTTCATACAGAGTTACAAGCACTGCAACTTCAGATTAAATAAGCTTACCATCACTAGCCTAAAAAAGGGCAGTCCTAGTGCACAAAGCTCCCGTGTATGCAGGGTTCAAGGAAAGGGCAGACTATAAGGGTTTATAGTATGTAGTCTTACCTTGCATTTTGCAAGTGGCTTTTTCCATGCCTTGAACCCGTGACCTCAAGGTCATATGACGACAACTCTACTGTTGCTCCAAGGCTCCCCTTCCTTACCACCACTAGCCTATGTGAGATATATTGATATTTCAGGCAACATGGATGCAATGATCTATGCTATAAGTTAGAATCATGAGAAAATATTTTAAAAACTTTTGGATTAAATGAAGCCATGACACTTAATAGAGGGAAATGCAGAAACAATATTCATGGACGACCCCTAATCAGGATAAGGCCTAGATAATGGTGATAATGATTACATTATTGCTTCTAATCAACAATTGGAGTACCAAAATAGGACTTGATGGTCATACTTAAAATTTGTGAGCGACATTACGATGGTGTGTAAGATTTTGTGATTAAAGAACTTACTAGTTTTAGCCGTATGAGAAAAAGTCTACTCCTTCCCAACCGCAGTATACAGGAAGCTCCTCCATTTACCAATAAGGGTGAAGAAGTGCACCACAAATAGTAAAAACTAATTTTATTATGGGCTGCTTACTATAGGCTCTTGTGGTCCACCCCTTCCTCGGACCCTGCATAGGTGGGAGCTTTGTACACCGGGACCGCCTTTTTTTATGTCTATCGATATTTAAAATTATGTCACTTCAGGGTAAGAAATCAGGGGAAGGAAATTTTCAGGACTTAGACCACCATCTAGTAATTCTAAGAACTAAAAGTGGCTTTAGATAACCAAGCTCACGCCTGATTGCTTTGATGGATGTCCTTCCACCATGGCAGCTTAGTGCCCTTCCAAAAGCTAGGATCCAAGATCAAAGGAACTGCAGTGACCTAAGGCTATATGCACCACAATCTCAGTCCCTTCGAGTTTAAATTATGAATCTGCTTCAGAGATTTGTTTTCACGTGGCACTGTTCCATCATTTAATTCTAAACATCGCAGAGATGGTGGGCGCCAAGAAACCAGAACATGAGTGGAAATGATATTAGACAATGAATTGATTCCAGCTCCTTCGAACAGGATGTCTCAGTGTAGATGACCTGCTCCTGCGCTGCATTACTTGATTTTCATTCTTCTTCTGAGGCAATGTTTAAAAGGACAGCCCATTGAAGCTCCCGCTTATGCAGGGTCTAGGAAGGGGCGGACCACAAGAGCTTATAGTAGGCAGCCTTACCTTGTATTTTTATAAGAAGCTGTTTCCACTCCTTGAACCCATGACCTCAAGATCGCATGACGACAACTTTTACCGTTGCGCAAGGCTTCCCTTCTAGGTCACATGGTGACAACTTTTAACGTTGTGCCAAGGCTCCCCTTTTGAGGCAATGTAAAGGATAAAATTATCTCTGCCAGTTATGAAAATCAGTTGAAGAGGAGCCTTGGCACAATGGTAGAGTTGTCGCCATGTGACCTTAAGGTCACGGGTTCAAGGCATGGAAACAGCCTTTTGCAAAATGAAAGGTAATGCTGTATACTATTGACCTTTGTAGTCTACCCCTGTCCCGAACCCTGCATACAAGGGAGGAGCTTTGTGCACTGGGCTGCCCTTTTAGTTATGAAAATCAATTGACGAGAGCTCCCATCCAGATAAGTTTACCGGGCATTTAATCCAAACCGCTGTGGTTTACTTTTTCTGTTCTTGTTCTTATAGTCTAGCTACTTTGACTTGGGGGAATCCTCTCTGGAGATAGTAATTTAGTTCAAGTATTAAATTCTCAGTACATCATCAAACTGGCTTATTTCCTTCAGTTTTGCCACACTCGTAAGCAGGTGGAAAAATATGCTTTCTCAGGCATCTAAAAGCACAGGAACAAGAAAGTTGGTGGCTTCAGGTGATGTTCTCATCCTGACTTCTTCTCTTCCATCCCATGTCTAAATTATAGCTTCATGATCAAAAGCTGATGACTTCTACGACTGTGGCATGCTGGAAATGTCTGATAGGCCCGCATGAACAGTATCTGAATGACTTGGCCGTTTAATGTGTTGTGATGGCCTATATCTACTGGTATGATCATTGTAGACGTGTTCTTGAAACTTGGCACCATTGAAAGAGTATGAAACGCCACACTCTTATCAATGTTGATCAACTGGTTAGGATCAATCTTATCAGAGTTATATTAGCTTGGCTGTGAATCAAAGCCCCCAATCTATACCAATGTCTATGATAAGCCACTCACTTGCATGATATGGTCCATCAAATCAAGGGAACCAATTGACAGTTTGCAAATTTAGATCGTTGGAAATGTCTGATTTGACAGTTATGCCATCTTCATGGTAGGGACTATCAACGAAAGGCTTGGTCCTTGTTGATATCATGCGACTTGTACTCTTGTTTATTGCTTGTCCGCCATTTTTATGGAAAATATTGATTGCCGATGCTTGAGAAGATCTGGTAAGTATGATTTAAGTTCACACGGCCTCCAAATTATTGCCAACCAAATAAAGCTTTTGAGTAACATGGATTTCGTGTATTCGGCAGATTATCTTTCTTTATTAGCCCCCAATTAATAGCTATTGATCTAACAATCTGAACCATTCATTTATTGTATTTGATGTCATATTATTATTTTCTACTGAATGAATACATCTATTCCTTACGATCATTAATAAATCTAAATGAAGCAACCTAAGATCTCATATAAAACAACAAAATACCAGTCTCTAAAATGCTAACAAAGGCAATATATTGTTTTGTGATATCAGAATCACATCACTATAGTGTCATCGTGTGTTTTCTGCATAAGAAATAAATATATCACAAGAATAATTATAAGGAGGAAAATCTTGAGACTGGTGAGAACTGCCTAAACCCAGATCCAGACATGAAAAGCCAACCCATCAGAATGCCCACTGTGTTTATTGTCTTAGAATCTATCATAAGCTTGTGTCTCATTCTTTCATCTTTGTGGTGTTCAAGAATGCCCCATAGATGGAGACCTCTCGTTCATTGCAGCACATCTTTGGTCCACCAACACATGACTGTGTAGTCTCTGTTGTTGATTGCTCAACTAAACCCAGCACATCACTTCTGACGGTGATTAGATGCCCTGAAATCACGGTATAGAGCCAAGTTTTTTTTTCCATATTAGCCAAGTTTTCTTATGTATTAACAAAGTTATGAAAATGACAATTGTCCACATTGATGCAACCTCACAAGCTTGTAGTTGAGGTGTCTATTTTGTAGGTATTTTCATGTCACGGAATCATGACAAATGGACAGGTAAGCTAGATTCAGAACGTTGTCTCCTCATGACAAATTTAAGTATATATTTAGAGCATATAATGCTTACTTTGGAGCTGGTTTTATCCTAATGCTTAAGGCTTGACCTAATTGGAAGTAAGTAGAGAGTCGGTGATGCATTTGATAGGAAAATCCATGCATAATGATGCCTACATCCGCCATTTCCTCCTACTATCAATAGGGTTGGCAAATCTTGTTGGCAAGTCCTGTTGAGATTGACCTATTACAGTATATGGTTTGACACGAACACAACACGATTAATAATGGTGTCAAGAACCCGTGACTCGAATACTACCCATTTATTAGACAAGTAGACATGATTGTGTAAATGAGTTGCTAGTCAGACAGGTTAACATGACAGGTTAACAGGTTGCAAGTCAAACAGGTCAACACGAAGAGTTAACAAGTTGCAAGTCAGATGGGTCAACATGGTTTAACCCAAGCACGACACGATTTTTGACGTGTCATTTTCGAATTGACCCGATAATGACACAAACACGATAAGACTCGAACCTAATTCGCTAAATCGATGTCGAGTTAGAGTCGTGTTATATTTTGCCTCCCCAACTGTTGAGAAGGATGTGAAAGGGGGAAGGGGTTTTACGCGCAGAGGTGACCGGCAGTCTATATAATCACTTCGACCCAAGACCATTGATTCAGGTTTCCACCTTTAAGATGCCACAATTTGAAAGACATTCTATATAAGCCTGGACAAGCAGGAAAGCTGCAATGGAGTGATTTCAATTGTCAAATAAATGTACTGAGACTTTTTAACATAGTTATAGGGAGGGGAATTATGTGTCTCGTAATCTAAGCTAACCCAGCATCTAGGTCTAAGGTAATTGTGCTTTGGACTGGGCCTCCACCAAAGTTTATTTTGTGTGCACATAGGAAAGATGCTTTTGGTGTTGGTTTTATCTGCGTCTTCTAGTTTGGTGTTGATGGTGGTTTGTCTTTTGTCGATTTGGTATTGTCAGTTTGTTTACTCATTTTGATTGATGGTCCTTCAGAATCAACTTGGAGCAAAGGCTGTGGATAGTGTTAATATTGATCTTTAACCACCCTACAAGCCTGAGGGAGAGAAATTGTTACTTCAACAGTTGGGGTCAAAAGGAAGAAAATAGTATGGATCAAATGGAGATATTCTCCAACTAGTTGTCACATTTTGAACTTCGATGGTGCTGCCAAGTAGGGGTGGCAAAATATGACATGACACAATACGATAACACAACTTGAATCCGACACAAATTTAGCAGGTTAGAGTTGAGTCTTATCGTGTTCGTGTCATTTTCGGGTCAACCCAAAAATGACACCCCAAAAATCATGTTGTGTTGACTTGTTTGTCACGCGACCTATTAATTCGTCGTGTTGACCCATCCGATCCGCAACCTGTTAACCAATCAGGTTGAAGTATTGAGCCCATAGCCGGCATTATAGGTGGTCTTGATCTTGCAAAGCACGGGGTTCATTTCGAGAAAAAGCTATTGGCATTTTATAGTCATGTAATTTGTCTTGAGAGTTTGATACATGGTAGACTTTCTCTCTCTATTTCACAATTATTTGATACAACTCTTCTATGGTGTTTGCATCAAATAATTAATAAAAAAGTGCAAGTTGGCCAACTTGCTGGACCATTTTCAATGCTCTAAATTGTTCATCTGATTCATAATGTATCAAATGGACTAAGAGCCAAAGCTCTCATTAGAGCATCAGGCTAAGATCTTCTTCATAGGCACAACAACCTTCTATTTTACTATAACAAATAACAATTTTTGGGTTGCACATTCTTATGAGAATTTTGGGTCTTAGGCTATATAATGATGCATTGCGATTGAATAGATGGTTTGGACTATTAAAAAAAACCCAGTGAGTGGGGCCAACTTTCATTTTCATTAACTCTCTGACACAACAACCATATAACTGGTTGTATCAAATAATTTATCCTCTATGGGAATGTGCATGAAAAACTAGAGATCTTTGCAAGTAGATTTACTAATACGTTATACAAGTTAATTAGACAGTTATTTCTGGCTTATTAGAATGGTTTAGGCCATAACGACCCTTATATAATTCAAAGACGAGCTTTATATGTAGTCTCTTACAAGGGTCAAACATAATAAAAGTATAAATGTTTGCTCAAAGAAAATCCAGCCTATCATAGCAGTTTATCGTATAATAATAGGGTCATTAGCTAGCTTTGCCTCTTATATAATGTAAAATTAGAGCCAAACTCAGCCTGACTCTCTAACTCTGGTCAAAATCATTTAGACATATAGTAAAATCAGTTGTTATATATCTTGCTGAATCAAATGAAAACTAGATTTTGTGCTCAAACTCTTGTCGGATCATACAAAATCTAGTTAAGTAAAGATCTAGCAAATTCTAGATAAATCGGGTGTTTTTTACTTTGACTAACATACCATAAGATACTGCGCTCTTCTTTTTTAAAGAATTGAAACTAGGACATTGGTCATACACATAAAGGAAGGCAACTTTCTTTGCACTTATTTTGACAAATGAGGCAATTGAGATTAAGTGGATAGGAGTGGCTTATCCGCCCTAGAAGTAGTTTAGTTCTAGCATTATAGTATGATTCTTTAAGAAGAGCTATTCCTTGCGTCAAATAACGTTGGGAACTCCATTTGATTATATTTCAAAATTGTTTTCAATTTGATGAAAATAGATACAATAAAAAATACTTGCCAAATACACACTTTGCATTTCTTTTTCTTTTTGTTATTAATGAACTTTAGCTTTTCCAAGATAAAATCTAGGGACAATTTGCATATCAATTTCTTGTTCAAATGGCTAGTATGACAATTCAGATAAATTTAAGGAAAAGAAGAAGAAAAAAAGAGAAGCTTTAGGTATGAGTGGCTTGGTGGAAGTCTGTTGAGGGTACAAAGCATACGATCCAGCTTTTATTGTTAGCCCGTCACAGGCCCGTCACTTCATTCGTACCTTCTTGGTTTAGATACGAAAAGTTTCTTATTCCACAACAATGAAAGTACTTTTTCATTCTTTTATATAATCTCTATTTCACTCAATTACTCTCGATCAACGCTAAGTTTGACTATGTTTTGTATTATCGATTTTGTTATCGTTAATCCAAGCTAGGCGATTTTTATGAAAATCTGGTCAGCTCATTGTTAGTTTATCACGAGCAACATTAAGCGAGACCCAATATTAGCCTAGCTCTTACAAACTCATTATTAGTTCATCTTGAACCAGCAACAGTTTTACAAAACGTAGCCTAACTCATTGTTAGTGAATGAAATATCTAACTAGCTTGATTTGAGGTGAGTTTAAAAGTGTGGAATCTATTCCTACTATAAATTGAAAGTTCTTTTAGGTTAGAGAGAAAACAAAAGTCAAAATATATTTAGAAAGAAAAATGATTTTAAAACGCAGTTGGAATATTTTGTTATGAAAAAGGATTTTTCACTAGAATGTGATTTGTGGGCAGTTTTGGTGACTTGTATTCCTCAATAAAAGCAACCCTAGTGCACGAAGCTCCTGCCTATGCGGGGTATAGAGAAGGGGCAGACCACAAGGGCCTATAGTATGCTGCTCTACCTTGCATTTTGCAAGAGGCTATTTCCACACCTTAAATGATCTTAATAAAAGCGTAACTAATTATTTGGACATGCCTCCACGTTTTCCTGGCACATCTCATTTATAAAGAAGCACAAAAATGAATGAGTCATTTGCTTAGTCAAATAGAGTTATTCCTTTCTTTTTATCATTTTCTTTCCTTAAATAAAAATGAATTTATAATTCCTTCAATTTAGCCGTAAAAAGGTAATAATTTGTAAAAAAGATATAAAGGCATAAAATATTCTTATGCTTCTTCTCTATATGATTACTAGTCAATGTGGAGACAACTTACTCATAAAAGATAACTAAAAATGTGCAACCCACAAGGGAAATGAGCACAGTCACAAAATTCTCCAAATAAGTAAAAAAATAAAAATAAAAATTTAAAGCCTGAACATTTTTCGGACAAATCATCAATTTCTATAATTTTCAAATTCAAATCAAATTTCAAGCCACCTAATTAAACTCAAATTTAAAAAAATAATTTACTAAATTATCATATAATATTTATAAATTTAATTTAAGATTCAAGTGAAGAGCTTAAACTCATACATGAAAAATAATTTTTCTAATTTTTTCAAAATTTTCAAGATCATTTGCCGAATTTTATGAATATTTGGCTTGCCGATTTATTTTAAAATCCAAACTTTGTGACTATGAAAATGCAATACTAAATAAACTTCTTCGTAATTGAATTTCCATCAAACGACTCCCTAAATTAAACCCATGGGAAGTCATAAATTACAGCCTCGTTAAGGTTCCAATAACTACTCCCAAATTTGGTGCATAAGCATAGCCATCTACAAGGCCCTCAAGATGAGCGATTTGGATCAGTAAACATCTAGATGTCTCATGAGCTCTATGTAGCGGACTTGCTTTCCACGACCCGTGACCAAGGTCTGCAAAGGTGAAATTGCGATCCCATAACATATATTTCTATTGATTTACACGCATATTAGCCATATAACAACTCTTATACTAGGCGACTGCCTAGCGTTTAACATAGTCATGAATTACAGTACCAAGGCCAATAAAATTGGAGAAAATTTTATTATACTCCCTAGGTTTCACGTTGTTAATGATTTAAGTGCTGCAGTAGACTTTAAGGCTGATTAATAGTGCGTGCTTGGAAAACTAAATCTGATCGCTTTTATCGTATTTTATAATATTTATAATAGAAAAACAGTTAAATTTTAATTGTGAAATATTCTAGAATACAATAAAAACAAGGTCTAATCACACCAACACTAATGCATCGGATTCCATGAAAAGTTCACAATTGAAGTATAACCGGTCTCTTAAAAAAATTATTCAGGAATACAATAAAAACAAGTGTCTGATCACACCAACACTAATGCATTGAATTCCACAAGAAGGTCGAATTAAATTGTGACTGGTCTCTTAAAAAAATATTTTAGAATACAATAAAAACAATTAAATCCAATTTCCCAAACACGCACGTAATATATTATAATTTCGAAATGAAAAATGAAGTTTATGTCTACATCCGCCGCGGAAGAAATGGATTTTGAAGCTAAAACAATTTCCTTTAAGATGGCAATACTTCTCTACAGAGAGTTTTAGAGATCGATCTTTCCTAACAGACACGCCTTGGAACCCAAAGGTGCTACATCGATGTTTCTGCTAATCCAATTTCAGCTGATTTTGCATTGATCGGATGATTCTAGACCGTTGATCCATGATGTTTTGTTAGAGATTCTAGCAGCAAAAGTTGAACTATTGACTTTTGTCATACCTTAGCCTGCCAATGGGTTGTCAGTTTAGCATGGAACCAAAGCCTTTGTGGAGTATAGGGAGAGAGTTATCATTTTTATCACCTCATCTGAAGAGAAGGGAGTCTTGGCTCAATGGTAGAGTTGTTACCGTGTAACCTTAAGGTCATGGATTCAACGGATGAAAACAGTCTTTTACAAAATACAAGGTAAGACTATATACTATTGACCCTCATAGTAGACTGGGACTGTCCTTTTATCTGAAGAGAAGGCCAACTTATCTTCCTCTTCTTCAGATAATATCTTTGAGTGAAGAAACCACTGATTCAAAGGCTGGACAAACCATTCAATCAACGACCAATTAATTAAATAATTGCAGACTAGACACTTTACAATCTAATTAGTGCAGAGCAAAAAGGGCAAGGGACGGACCACAAGGGAAAGAAAAAGTACTACCAAGTATAAAAGAAAGAACCGAAACTTGCACTGGGTTCCGGCATGGTGCATGGCATAATATGGCACCCCTATATAATCGGGGCATTTTTAACCTGCAGCCACTTAATGCTTTTTTGAGTGATCCATTCTATTCATCAGATTTGCCATTTTTCGAGACAACGCAGCCTCATCCAACAAATAGCGCTAAAGCGGGGCCCTTTCTTTGAAGTATAGACATTACTTAACAAGGATCTCTTATTTTGTTAACACCATCCACACTTCAAGGGAGATATCTAGGGTACTCATGGGATGAGATTTTTGGTACACTCAATCTAGGGAGAAGACCAATCGAATGAATGAACCGGTTCACTAAAACAATGGAGGAACAGGACCCGCATTCTCAGCTATGATTTCTGCAGTACATTATGAGCATCCACGGATAGGTACCTTTACAAGGTGGCTCAGTGGGAAGTTGAAAATTCGGGTGCTGACCGCGAGGAAACCTTTAAGCGGGGTAGGTGTGCCATCTGTTAGGTCCATATTGTTGGCATGTCGTACTAGGCGTTAGTTCAACCACTGGTGCCTTTGCCCCGGATAGAGTGTAAGCTAGGTTCACGAGTTTCCTAAATTAGTCCGTGAACCATGTTTTGGTCGAAGGTAGTACGAATGTACCCCTAGTCTATCGTCATATGCATATTAAGGCCTCGCACCACTTATTTATATGATCACAGGTTCGTTGAGATTGTTTTTCAGCCAATTAGTGTTTTTAATACCATGGGTCTTAACCAAGTGCTCTAGACTGACCATACTCAAGAAAAATAAAAGGCGAAAAGTTTGGTAGTCTGATCGGCCGTGAACCTAGGATCCTTAACCACGCTTTCCTAAAGAAAGATAAAATGAAAGAATTTAAATATGATACGCATGATGCATAGAGTTCAAGGCAGCTAGTAGACATGTGGGGTTATGTTATCTCTGAGGTTAACTAATTATCCTAACAAAGAATAATGCATATGTGAGTAATGAAATTTAAATAAGAAAGTGAAAAAGTGAGCGAATTTAGTAATCAAACGGGCCACAAGGCCTTGGGTCCTTAACCAGACCTACCCCAAAGAAAGATATATTAACAGAATTTAATTGTGATGCACGTGATGTAAGGGTGGTCAAGAAAGCTAGTAGAAATATGGGGTTATATTATCTTCGAGAGTTGACTAATTGGTTTGACAAAGAATGATGCGTGTGATACGACTTCTAAAAATTAAATGGGAAGTAAAAAATCAGACATGTCTAGTAGTCCGACAGGCCACAAGGCATTGGGTCCTTAACAAGGTCATTCTAAAGAAAGAAAACATGACAGCATTCAAATTGAGCACTTAACAGTCAACAAAACCTCCAAAATTACGAGGGTTGCACTCACTCAACCCACAAAATAGTCTCTACTAATCTGTTGGCATGTTGAGGCTTATTTTTAAAGTTTTAGGGAGGAATTGCTTAAACTAGTGGCGTACCACTACTTAGTCATCAGATTACAATATATGAGAAGACCTAATAGGGCTGAAGCCCTGAACTAGCTATTCACTTCTTTTCTCTACATAGCTTGCAATTTATATACACCTAAAAATGGACAGTCTAGTGCACGAAGTTTTCACATTTATGTGGGATCCGGAAAAGGGTCAAACTACAGGGGTCTATAATATGCAGTTTTACCTTGCATTTCGCAAAAAGCAACTTCCACGCTTCGATCCCGTGACCTCATGGTCATATGATGACAACTCCACCGTTGCACCAAGGCTCCCCTTCTAATTCCTATACATATGCACGTGGAGATTCGAAACAAAAGGGAAAAGAGTAGGGAAAAAAGAAACTAACAGGGACAATGCTTGATTAACTTCAATATAAGATGTTCAGTGTTGAGAAATGCCCTTCATCATCCTCGGTTTTTTATTATAATGGACTATGCAACTTGCAGTACAGAGATGGTATGACCATATTAACGTAGGTTTTTTCGAACAGCTGCAAGATGGGATAAATTTGCCGAAATGTAGGCTCATTCCTAGACTTTGAGCCAGAACTTCCTAGGTTCCTGACCTGGATTTCAATGCTTGTTATGCTATTTTTGGTGTCTAGGAATATTTCCTTGGGAGAGGCTACCTTCAGCTTTTCTTCCCTAGGTGGTAGAGGAACAGGTTTCTTAGCCATAGAGATTTCCTTAGCAGCTCTTAGCCCTCCTTTGGTGATGTGGTATGGGTCCCAGTGGTCCTGCATTCTTGCCATTGGTTGCATGAGGTGAAGTGGCCCCATGTGATGATGTTATGCAGCAGACTATACATGTAATGTCAGCTAATTCTTGATAATTCCTTTTCAATGATGATAATATTATCAGTAATGGTTAAAGTTTCACCATTAATGCATGTAGCCTTGTAGGAACCACCCAGGGGTGTCTCTTCATGGGCCAAGAGGCAAAGTGATATTGAGTTGCCACATCTCCCTTTTCTAAATGAGATGATGTAGCCTCTTCATGTCCCCTTATAAAAAGTTCATTTTCCTGCCATGCAATGGACCCTCCCTCGATTGGTCAAGCCTGATTAATAAAGAGGTGGAATAGTTGTACCATCCGCACCCATATTAGTAGTATAGTTGTTCCATTTGCTTTTTCATATTTTTATAACTAGAGATGCATCGATAGAGTTGTCGTCGAGTGAACTTGAGTTCAAAAAAACCTCTGTTTTATAAAACTATATACTGAAACGGGCGAACTAGCAAAATGAAGGAAAACAGAACACCTTTTCAACTGTTAATACGAAACTCCAACTTGGAATAGGATTTGGGTAATATTTGACAGAAAGGTAAGACAGGGGAAAGGAGGAGGTTGCAAAAGTTAAACAGTTTGAACTTTGAAGCGATGCAGCCCCCTTGAAAAGAGCTGTCTAACGCCCTCCTACCTCTCTGAGCTCTGTGAGAAATGAACAACAAATGAAGAGATCATGGAGGAAACAGAAATTGAAGATGTTATGGAGAGGTTAAGGTTGTGGCTGGCCTAGTTTTTGCAGTGAGATTAGCAGCAAGCAACGAAGACATGCTGTGCCACAGAAAAGAAAAAGAAAGTAAAAAAGCAAGGATGCAATGCTTCTAGAAGCTCTTAAAAGAGGAAACAGGTGAGATGTTGTTCTGGAATCAGCAGGCACTCCCGAAGCTGCTTTCGGATACTAAACCATTCAGAGAAACCAAAGCTTGTCATTTTAGTGAACTACAGCAAAGAGAGAGAGAAAAAGATAAGGGAATTAGTACGATATTAGGGTTCTCATTAGCAGCAAAATGCAAGGTAAGGTAGTGTACTATCAAACACTGAGATCGGCCCCTTTCCTGGACCCCGCATATGCTGGAGCTTCGTGCACTGGGACTGCCTTTTAATATACTATACGCATGAAGATCTCACCATTGAACAAAAGTGGTTTGCAACAATACAGCAAAAGCTTGTTGTTATGAACTTAATTACAAGCGGGACATTTAAGTGACGAACACTAAGCCTTGTCAACAGCTTTCTATCAAGATTTGACAGAGGTGGTCAAATATGATGTTTCTAAGGGTGATGAATGGGTTCTTCACTAGAAGCTGTGGTAATAAAGAACATAAAGCATCCACATTTCCTCAATCCCAGAGAAACATATTGTGGATTACCAACACATCATCCTTCCTGGAAGTCTCTACAAAAATTGCAAAGACCCTCTACATAAGACATAGAAATGCCCCTTTTTTCTGTTTTTCTTTTAGTCAGTGATAACATGGAATTCCTCAGAGAGGGTAATTTTGAACAGCAGCTGCAAAGCCAATGAGTATTTGAATTCAAGAAAAATCTAGAGAATGTATTCTTTATAAGATCAATCACACAGAAAAATTATGACCATGCAAATTGGGTTTTCTCAGGTACTTGCCATTAGTGATAAGAACAGGGCTTGGAGAAAACTTGGGTACTGGAAAAAAAATGTCAGGAGAGATACTCATTTAGTTCATGAATTTTCATTTTGCAAGTGAAGCTTGTACAGCCAAACTTGGGGCCTTGAGTTGAAGATTTTGTGTCTATACGAGCCCAAAGAAGTGAATCTGGTCACATTCCAAAACTACCACTAACAATCTATGGCTCACTGACTATGATATCAAATGAATACCTACAATGGCACGAAATTTTTTACTCAGGTCATCTGCTAGAAACCTACAACATTTTAGAAATTGAATATCCCAAACTAGCCAACTCCTTGGCAATCATTAACATGGTATTCACATGATCGGATGCTCTTATCCACATGTCATTGTATAATGACACAGATATAGGACTTAAGAGCACTCACAACCTGATAAATGGCATAGAAACTGAGATTATCCTCAAACAGGATCTTAATGTCCAGCTCCGTGAAATTAGCATAATAGAAGTCACCTTCAGAAAATTTTCATATTTGCGCCATTGTGCAGCTTCCGCACTACCAGGAAGTTCAATAGCCTCAATAGTATTAAGCACTTAACAGAAACCTGGAGGAGGCATATCTGGTTCCTCCACATCAGATAATTACTTTTGTTAAGCTTCTCTATTTTACTGAGTTTGGAAGCAAATATCTTGAAGGTTATTATACTAGTTTTAGGATCAACATATTGAATAAAAATGATCAGCATACACCAACCAAAAGAGAAAAATCTATCAACCTCTAATGAAGTAAAAGATTCACATGCAACATGATCTAAACATGCACATACAAGTGTAATTAGCTACCAATAAAACAATTAGAACATGCGTAATTCTTGGGTAGACTTGATGAGTAGACTTGATATCTCTTCTTTGAATTCTTTTATAATGACTTAGTGTTATTAAGATTTGATGACTGCAGATAAGACAGTGTGAGGCGATGAAATTCAATCCGATTGCTTGCCATTGAAGTCCCTAATGATGACACAGTACCTTTCGATGAGGCAGCAACTGGGGACTACAACTTCTACGAGATGTTTCATGGTTTGGAATTCGGAAAGGCAACGGGAAAAGAGACCCAGCGGATAAGGTCAGGTCAAGCCATTTTATGAATGCTCCATCAAAGCCCTTTATAAACGACAGGGGTACAGATACCCCTTCTTAGCCTCCCAATCAAAGTTATGCCATCACATAACAAGATCATCATTATCATCAAGACCTTATCCCATTTAAGAGTCAACCACATAAATCTTATTCCTCCATTCTTCTCTATTTAGGACCATGTCTTGATCACATAACAAGATCCACAAATGAAAAGCAAAAGGAAGGAAACATGTAATTAGAAATCTCACAAATATGCTGCATTTTTTGTCATGGATTATCAATCCATTTAAAACCTGATAGTTTTTTTTCATGGTTTCTTAATCCATTTGAAAACTCTACAAAGCATGCTAAACCAGAAAATCAACAGATCTTAATCTTCTGCACCTACAACAGGAATTGAAAACAGAACCAAAAAACTATAGGAAGAGATCTATGCTTCAACTACAAAGAGAGAGGTCGAAAAAATTGAATGAGATTTTAAGAGGTCACTCCAAATTTAACGACATTTTAAGGATTTCCAGTGGCAGCTATAACAGCATATTACATAAAGATAAAACATTGGCTTCGCCCAATACATTTCTCAACATGGAAAAACAATTTTACACGGTCCTTGGGCCAACTTCTCTCCCCCTACAATTCGCCCAGGGCACAAAAAACTGGCCGGTAAACATTGCCAGCTAGGAGTTAACAATCCACCAGGAAGCTACAGCCTATAATTTGTTCTTTTCTCTTTTTCACTGGGCCTCAAAAACATGACGAATAGGCTGTTAGATCCTCCCATCCATTCTGATCATAGGGTTGAAAAGTAGGAGAGAGCGTACATCGTCACCTCAGTTTACGGAATAATTTCCACACAGAGAGAGGGAGAGAGAGAGAGACGGGGAAAGGGGACACAAAGATGATGCATCTAGAGATTCTAGCTAGATATGATTGATGGCTCCTCGCCTAGTAAGAGTGCCCTTAAGATTGTATCACACCAACCATCCACAAGCATGAACAAGTGGCCTTCGTTAGGAATCTCGTAATACTTGATCCACGCAAGCTTACTGGAAAGATATCGTTGCATTTCAACCGGGATTAGTCGATCATCAGGACCTTGCCAGACGTGAACAGATCCTTCATTCTTAGGGAATGGGTTGCTTATTTCCGTTGGATCAAAGTCCCAAGTCCCATAAGCCATCAGAATATCTCGATAGCTGGATTCCGAAGGCCCTTGTTGTACCGCTTTATCCTGCAATTAGCAATGCCAGCCAACATCATTTCTCCATGGGCACTAGCTGTGGCTAATGCTGCTGATCATTGAAACTTTATACTTAGCTTGAACACAGCCATTGCAAAGGTTATACAGTAGCTTAAGAGAGTGCAAAGAAGTTCACAGTCGTTCTCTGCTTATGTATCTAAGCCATTCATCATGTTCGGAATAGGTTGGATATTCTAGAAATTAAATTTTGTGTCCATTGTCTGCTTTTAGCTTATATTTCTTTGAGTAGAAAATCACGGCCATTTATTTTTGTTAATTTTCAAATACTCAAAACAAGTTAGGATCACCAAATAAATTCACACCAGTATAAATAAATTATAATTAAGAACTAAAGCATTCATCATGTTCTTTGAATGCAAACACTCTTGGTTTGATTTTTTGCTTATTACAAAAATAAAAATTATAGTGGGAAGGTTGATCGTGATCTCTTGATTAACAGTTCATGGGTGTGAAATGTGAATTTGGACAATTATATGGCACGCTCATGGCACAAACCAGTGTTTAGAAGTTATATTTTGGTCTCCAAATTTCAGGGATATAAACTGTTTTTTTTTTCTATAGAACAACATGAATGGTTTAGATGATCTTAACTAATTGTTTATACAGGCAACAATATGAATGGCTTAGACCCGATATGCCAAACTTAAACAAGAAATGCTATCAAGGCTGAGTTACTGGACTAATTCAAACTTCACCGAGCTAAGTCTCACTTTTGGATGTTCTGATCTATTCATTTTGTTCAGCCTCCCTTAAATTAGCTAGACGCCAAAATTCATGACCATTTGATGAGTTTTTAAATCAAGATGGGTGAACTTTTTCAATTAAAAAGGCAAATAACTAGAAGCATCCAATAAGCATGATGCTTAGCAAATAGTCTAAATAGTGGAGGCCGAACAAGATTGGGTGAGATCATGTGTGTATAGAGTTTGAGAACTGATCAATTTTAAAAATTCGAATTGACCAGCTCTAACTTAAAGGGAGAGATTTGGGAAACTAGCAAGTTCTCAAGTTCTAATCTTGATAGATTTTACAAACTGACCAGTTCTAAAATCTTTCAAAACACAAGTTATAGTGTATTTCTTTTCTACATTTAAATTGTGGGAGAAAAGTTAGAATTGGCCAGTTCTAGAAACAAGTAGCAGAGCGAATCCAGTGAATGACTTAGATCATTGAAAAAGTACCCAAAAGTGAGCTCAATTATCAGTTTTTTCTACTCCCTGCTATTCACAAATGTAGCATAATCTCTCTCTCTCTAGTGCAGGCCTGGCTGGAGAAGACGATCGAATCTTATAAGATGAATGGGTTGAATAACTCAGATAAAGATTATAAGTGAAATAGTAAACTGGCTGGATCTTAATTAAGAACTGATAGGTTTCTCTTAGAACTGATCAGTTCCTGCAAGAACTTGCAGGAACTGGCCAGCTCTCTAGAACTTGCCAGTTCCCAAATTCTACACCCACCTCGGGCGGACTCAAAACTCCAAGTCTAGGTAGCATTTCTCAACCTTTAAAGGCAGAGCACATAGTACGAACAGGTTAAAAACTGGAAGTAGGGTCGGGTTTAGCGATCCAACAACTCTCTGTTCTTTCACCCAGTCTTTGGAAAGCAGGACAACAGAGGTCCTTCAAAGGATGAAATTTGGACCCACTTGTAACTTCTAACCGACTGCACTTGCACTCTGTTAGTCTGCTATAGCCCTTGGAGTAGCATATAAATCTGTGTATATGTTTGTGAAAGTTTACATACCCCTTGGTTGATCCGATTTGCGAGCACCATACGCATGATCTCTACATCCCGTGGACAGAAATTCTCTGGGCTTCCAGCAAAATAGATTAGCGGAAGATACAATTTAGAATTCATCCATAATTTAAACAAGAATGGCGCATAATGGGCAATCCGCAGCCTCCACCGATCGTGTATGTGCAACCGCCCGTAGACATGTCTAAATAGAGTGGCTGGAAAAGATGGCCAAAAGTAATTGATGACTGGAGCCACCAGTGTTGCGCCGGCCAACCTGCAAGCATGGTAAAATAAAATAAAAGCTCAGTTTTTCCTTAAAAAAGAAAAAGGCCCATCATTTTCAGGTGCTATATCGTACCTTCTGTTCAAATTTTTTACCGATATTTTTGTTTAAAACCCATCTTTTCAAGGAAGAACCAATTCTTATGACTCATTTATTACATTTTTACTTTCTATTTTTAAGTTTTCTTTTTACGACTTTATGCTTTTATAATTTTTATTTATTGGAATTTTTACATTTTGAGTTTCCATTAAATCTTCAATAGTTTAATTCTAAGATCTCTGATCTTTACAACTTCAATCACCAGCTTCCAATATTTTTGTTTATATTTTGAGAATTTTTCTAACTATTTTCCTAAACGTTTTTAACTCTTTTCAAAATTTCTAAGTTTTTTGAAGTTCTAGCAGAAGATCGGGCAAGCAGGGTTATGGTCCTCTAGATCAATGGAAGATGCACCTCCAGTTGCATGTAGGGCAAAGGGGGGAGAGGGCTAAATTAAAGAGTTTGATCAAGAGGACATACCTTTGTGGTATGTACTTGAGGCAACCCCAGACAGTGGCACCCCCCATCGATATTCCAAGCACATAAAATTTCGATCCTATTTGTAGCTGATCCGCCAGATCTTGGATGTCAAAAGCGTCACTCTTGGGTGATCTCTTTGGATTTGGATCACTCTCTCCGTACCCGGCCCTGTCGAATTGCAAGAAATATATCCCCAGCTCCTCTACCAGCTCCTGTAATCCATAACACAATCTATTAAATTCAAGGCCAATTTGATAAACCAACAAAAATTTCGATCAGAATTTCTAACTACACAGAAAAAAGCCTATGCTTACTTGAGATGCCGTTATCTTGAATTCTTTGGAGCTGCCGTAGCCGTGAACGAAGACGATTTTATACTTGGCCTTCTCTTTGGGAACTCCAGTTTCAATGTAGGCAAGATGTCTTCCATCCCTTAGTTTGATTCTTGGTGATGTTGCAGGACCGCTTGGAGAACCCAGCATTTTTGGAGAGAAATATGGATTAATGGCCCTGTAAGCCCATCTCAAACCGCCCATCATCAGAACTACTGGTATCAGTGTAAGCACCACTTCATTAAGATTACAGAGGCCGATATAAAAGAATGCACAAACATGGATGCAAGCTTACTGCTTTTAGACCAAGCATAAATCAGTTTGAAAGGACAGAGATGAAGTAGAGGGCATGAAAAAGCTCACCCACCTTTGAGAAGATTTCCAGCTCTATCCTTTGCTCCGGTGAGAACGATTCTCTGTGTGTGTTTTCTTGTTCTTGCAAACTCATCCTTTTATTCCTGTGGTTGCTGCTGCAAGTCAACCGTATAACATATATATTTAACAAATAATATAAAGTAAGTAGCTTCCAGAACAACTTTTTTATGGTTTCATTTTTCTAGCTTCTTTATCTTTTACTAAAACACAAAATTTTAAGAAAAAAAAAAGTGGGGTGCTGATAAATTGTAGCGGTGGAAGGGAGAGAGAGAGAGAGAGAGAGAGAGAGAGAGAGAGAGAGAGATGACAAGGCATCTTTTCCGGCCAAACAATCCATGCCAAAAACCTTGTGTCAATGTTATACCTCTCCTCTTATCCTTCACCCTTTCTCATCTTTTTACATAATGCATAAAGCTTTTCCTGTCCTTCTCTGTCATTCTTCTTAAGCCAAAGATCACACCTACCCCACGTTACCAAAAGGAGACAATAGAAATCAATCAAAACCAACACATATAGACACCACCCATGTTTACAACCACTCCATCCTGCATCAGAATCAATAAATCTGGTGCCACCAATGCCACCAAGCAATAAGAATCACCTCCGATCTCACTTTTGATCTCTTGTGTCTATGTTGCTACGGCCAATTCATCTCCCAAATTGGATTTGACCCCTCCCTGACTGCTCATCTTGTTAAAGCCCTCTCTCCATTTCTCCCACTACCTAATGTGAATTGAACCTATGCATTGGATGTTAAATTAAGACAACCCATATTGGAATTGGAATCAGAAACCAACCCTGGCCCTTGAATTATATTCCGGACTGGGGATTCCAATAGGAGTACTCGAACTCTCACTCACGGTGAGAATTCTCCTCCAGCTGCTTTTGATCCTAGGAATTACTTCACTCGACCCAAGTTGAATGAATTGATCGACGAATTCACCCAAAATATCAATCTATGCTTTCACATTGAGGTGGAGCAGCAGATTAATGGCGTATTTTTTAATTTCATTTGTTTCAATAGTATTGTTGAAGGTGAGCCTTGGCACAATTGTAAAAGTTATCGTCATGTGATCTTGAGGTCACAGGTTCAAGGCGTGGAATCAGTCTTTTGCAAAATATAAAGTAAGGTTACCTACTATAGACCCTTGTAGTTTGCCCCATTCCTAGACTCTGCATAGTTGGAAGCTTTGTGCAGTGGGATTGCCCTGCCCATTTTTTTCAATAGTACTGTTTGTGTTTGGAGAATCAAGGCTCTGGACAAGTCTAGAGGTTGGCTTGAAAGAACGGCTATCGAGGATATGAGCATTGTAGTTTGTACCCACTCAATGAAGAAGAAGAAGAAGAGCTTCATGTCACGGGTTACAATTTCACCAATGATAAACTCGTGAGGCACTTGTGCATAACTCCCGCTCTGCATAAGTTAGCCTCTTGGTCACGGTGCAAGTCCATGACATTTCAGCTACAATTGCCCTACAAACAAAAAAAGAAGACTCTCTCCCTCTACAACAACACATGGTTGAATCCTAATTCAACCTCTCTAACCGACGATGATTTAGCAAATCCTTGGGTAGTAGTTTAGTAGATTCAAATTAAGCATTGATCTTTAGATTAGAAACCACCAAAAAATGTAAAATCTTAGTAGTACAGTTTTAGGTTTCCAAAGAACGTTTACTGTCTTTTTCTCTTTTTCACGGAGATGCGTCCAAATATCAGCTCCTCCCTTTAATTTTTCCCTCGTTTTTTCTTCCAACTGTTGCGGGCATTCACGTGGCACTTCCCGGAGACAGTCAGTCTTGGCGTCTGATCGATTTCCAGTGTCTTTAAGTCGCTCTTTAAGGCGCACTTGACGCATATCAGCTCCTCCCTTTATTTTTAGCCCTTTTTTCCTTCTTCCAACTGTCCCGCAGGTGCACGTCGCACTTTCAGAGAAAGAGTCAATCTTGGCGTCCGATCGACTTCCACTGTCATTCTACTTATAACGAATAGCGCAAACGAAGGCCTTTCCATGTGACCGTGTACTTATATTATTATTTTATTCATAATGTGTAACCCAATGGATAATACATACTTAAAATTTTGGTTTACTTATTTTTAATTTTATATTATTCACTTTGATCATGATTACATTTATTTGTTTATTTACTTAGACCTAAGAAGTAAATTATCTGCTAATCTGCTAATTTCTAAATTTACTTAAAATTTCCGAACCATTCGACCAGCGCATTTAATTGTCTAGCCTTGACCATAAACGAAAATTCACAACGGTTTCATGAGCTTAGCATCCTAAGCATTAGATTTCTGAGACTTGAATTTAGACATGTTATTTACGTAAAAGCTTTTAACACTCTATTTCTTGTAATAAAAGGTTATATTTTTTTCATATGTTAGATTTATTCCGGGATTACTTGCTGTTTAAAATAATAGATATCGAAGCCTAAACAATTATATCAACGGATTAGATCATTCAAAGATAGGTCGCTTCAAGGGAAAACAATGAGGAGAGCTTCTCGGGAAAGTGCCCTTCAGGGCCTTCCTTACTACCATTTGTTTTTAGTCATACGACACTATATAACTTTTTTCTTAATTTTTTTTTCTTACATTTCACTCCATGTCAAGTTCACATGCACTGGAGTGCCCGTTAGAAGTTAAGGACCACTTTCTTTTTCATCACCTCCCCACCCCCACCCTGGCTACCTTCATACTTCAACCATCTCAATCAAGATTAACTAAAATCCTGGAGCCAAAAGAGTCCAGTACAGTTGGTCGCAGACAACAATAGAACATTCCTTTACTTTGGTATTTCTTTTCTTCTACCCAAAATCCTAGCCAACCATGTCAGGATTATCCCAGTTTTAAGCTGAACTTGGACAGGTCTTCGTTTTTTTATCTGGGGTGGTCTGGTGTGAGGGTATCAGCAGAGATATTAATGCAAAATTGAGTTGTAGCCTACTCTAGACCGATAAGGGAAGGGGATTCAACTAGGTCAGAGGTCCGGATTTATCATTTGGGCCTATCAACAATGTTACTCTCCCATCAGTAGAAGGTCACACCTTGAATGTCATTAGTTGGTTATCTGGAGACTCTGACCCACCTTGGAGATATTTTAATGAGTTTGCAACAATTGATCAGAGGATTATTGGATTTCAAATCCACACGTCTCACGTTAAGTGATCACCTAATATAGTACCTGACAGTCAGTGAAGTCGTTCCAATCTGTTTAGAATTTTTCAGAAATACCAACGAGTAACTCATCTAAAACTTAAGGAAAAATTGATGGACAGCTCTACCTGTAGGTCTATGGGATGAAAACTCTATCTGTCGGTTTATGGGATTTAGATTTGGGGTTCATGAAACACACATCGGCAGTCACTCCTGTACGCGGTGGCATAGACTTGCTCCACTAAAAAAAAGAGATTTTGGAGTCGCCACTGGTGCCTTTGGCCTAGATAGAGTGTAAGCTAGGCTCACAAGTTTCCTAAAGGAGTCCGTAAACCATGTTGTGGTCGAAAGTAGTACGATTGTATCAACTGCCTACCATCAAATGCTTTTTAAGGCCTCGCACCACCTATTTATATGATCACAGGCTCCTGAGATTGTTTTTCAGCCAATTAGTGTTTTTAATAGCATGGCTCTTAACCAAGTGCTTTGGATTGACTATACTCAAGAAAAATAAAAGGTGAAAAGTTATAGTTTGATGGGCAGTGAAACCTAGGATCCTTAACCATGCTTCCCTAACGAAAGAAAGATAAAATGAAAGAATTTAAATATGATACACATGATGCATGGGGTTCAAGACAGCTAATAGACAATTTGGGGTTATGTTACCTCCGAGCCGATTAATTATCTCAATAAAGCATAACACATATTTGAATAATAAAATTTAAATAAGAAAATAAAAAAGCATGCGGGCTTAGTAATCAGACGGGCCACAAGGGCTTGGGTCCTTATATTAACAGAATTTAATTATGATGCACGTAATCTAAGGTAGTCAAGAAAGCTAATAGAAATATGGGGTTATATTATCTCCGAGAGTTGACTAATTGATTTGACAAAGCATGATCATATGCGAGTACTGAAAATTAAATAGAAAGTAAAAAAGTGGCAGGTTTAGTAGTCCAACAGGGCACAAGGGCTTGGATCCTTAACTACGTCCACTCGAAACAAAGCAAAAACGACAGCATTTAATGGTCAACAAAGCCTCCAAAAATTAAGTATTTTCCCTCAATTATCAAATGAGAAGGAACAGGAATCTTAGCCATAGAGATTTAAGTGGCCCCATGTGATGATGTCATGCAGCTGACTATACATGTAATGTCAGCTAATTCTTGATAATTCCTTTTCAATGATGATAATATTATCAGGAATGGTAAAAGTTTGACCATTAATGCATGTAGCCCTGTAGGAACCACCCCTCATGGGCCAAGAGGTGAAGTGATCTTGAGCTGCCACATCTCCCTTTTCTAAATGAGATGAAGTAGCCTCTTCATGTCCTCTTAGAAAAAGTTCATTTTCCTGTCTTGCAATGGACCCTCCTTCTATTGGTCAAGCCTGCTTAATAAAGAGGTGGAAGACTTGCACCACCCGCATACATATTAGTAGTATAGTTGTTCCATTGTCTTTTTCATTCTTTTATATGACTTGAGAATGCAACAATAGAGTTGTCCTCAAGTTACCTTGAGCTCACAAGTTCAAGGTATGAAAACAGCTTCTGGCAATGTAATGATTCAAACATTTTATGCTATTTTTACTAAATTGAATAGAAATTAATTAATTTAGAAATTTATATCTAGACTTAATCATATTAAATGTTCTATTTTAATTAAAATGTGAAACAAAGGAAATTATTAGAAAAGTTAGTATCATTAGATTCTACGCTCGAAATGGAATCTAACACCTCAAAGAACACTGAAAACGGAGTTCGTATGAAAAAGTTATAAGCATTGAAAGATGAAGGGTATATCTGTAATTTAACTGTAAAACAACTAAGACATGAAAACACAGGAAGCTGTTTTACTAACAGCACCCCCCCCCCAGATCGTCCCCTACCTCCCGCCACCGACCTGCACAGCACGGTCTCTATGAGGCAGCGCCAAAAGAAATGGCGGCACCACCATTGGGCAACATCACCTTCACCCTCTTTAAAAAGCCCTTTCCTCCTCTTCTCAGATCATCCATTCTTCTCCATCTCCAGCTACTTCGAGCTAGGGTTTCCGGCAAAACCAGAAAACCCTTCTCCAGATTTCCTCTGCGATTTCTGGTGCCAGCCCAAGTCTTCCCTTTGAGCTGGCCATTTCCCTCTTTTCTCTTCCCCATTTTCCCTTGGAATCACTAGAAAACTGGGTTTTCCCCTTCTTCGGGTTTTTTGGCGACCTGGGATTCAAGCAAGCGAGCACCATCTTCGGCTGCCCAGGTAAGGTTTTCTCCCCCTCTCTCTGGTTTTCCCCTTCCCCAGGCCAAATCCATGCCGGATATGGTGTTTCCCGGCCGAAGAACGCATCGAGTCCCATCCAGCTCCATGCGAACCAAGCATCCCAAGGATGCAGTGCGTAACGAGCGCCCAGGACGCACCCCTGGGACGGGCTTCAGGCTCGCACCACGTGTGGGCGTGGTCCCATTCGACTAGGATGCGTGAGAACCCCGAGAGCCATGACACACGCACACCTGCGCAGAAGATGAGTTCACGCGATGCCATCCAGGACGCACCCCCCCTGGCGCCCCACTTGAGCGTGCGAACGTCGTCGCAATTCGACCAAGAAGGGCACACGTCCTTGGAACCATGACGCGTGGCCCTAGTATGGACGAATCTATTTCATCCATGACATTGCGACACTAAAAATGCAATAACAGGGGTTGTAGGACTCCAATTGCGTCCGTATTAACGATGCGGACCTAATGAGACTATAAAAGTTAGGGTTATAAGCCTATTTAGTATGACTATAGCCTAAACACTATAAAGATCGCATAGATCTACAGGATCAAAGATTATCAAACTTCATAGATTAATTTGTTGAGTCTATTAGGAGACCAATGTGCCTAGATTCAGTCTAAGTTACATACATCCACCTTGAACTTATAGATTTGACTGTTCAAATTAAGTACAGACTTGTTCTAGGCATCAGGATAGGCAACCTAGGAGATCTGACCATTCAATTACACGATCTTGATGACATGAAAGAAATTAAAGGTAATCTAATCATTAGATGTTAGTACTATATATAAGATCTAGCCTAAAGACACACTAAGCAATGACCTAAAAGGCAAATATAACCATTAAGCTATAATTCTAATTAGTGGATAGAAAATAATATTTAAAACCTTGTTAACCATTAATATCCAGGGTTTCACAAAAGTAATCCAGGGTTGAGTAGTGAAGAATGCGACTCCAGAGACATCGAGGTAGGTAGTCTGATGCTACTAAGTTTTTAAATGCATCCCAAACTCTAAGTGATTCACTTGCCGTTAATACCGTATTTCATATGCTTTTAAGATATGATGTCCTTGTATTAGTATGCAGCCTTGTCTTTATGATTTTATGGCTTTAAATGCAATACTAGCATAAACTGATTTTATGCATCGCTCATATGGTTTGCAAAATAAATGCATAAATTGCATGATTGTGATAATTGAGATTTGGATTTATCTATATATGCTTTTTGGGCTATTGAGCTTGGTGGGCACTATGCTAAGAGGTTAGTATGTATGGAATTGGCCTCCCAGCCTCTACCACCAAAAAGGTGGATGGTATCGCTACCAAAAAGGCTTGTCCCTTCCTCGCTACTGTGGTAAATAGGGACGACCACTGGAAGTGTTCACGGCACCCTTTTCGAAGATAGTCATAGTCACTGTGGAAGCTATGGTAGGTTAGTCTTTACATACCGGAGATGCACGATTCCAACTGTGTGCTAATCGTGAGCATAATGACTCTATGATTTCAGTGTTATCGATATACATATAGCATTGAGATGGTCGTATACGAGTACTCGTGACCGGTTGCATGTGACGTGTTCCCCGAGAGATTCTTGTGCATGATACTTACAGTGATGCTATCATCTGTTTTTGAATAACTACTTTAAGAGTTTCATGATTATTATATTTGAATCGTTGGTTTTGATGTGTTTACCGAAATCTTCTTACATGGATACTATTGATTTCTACCTTATGATGTTAGTCATGTTTATATCGTTGAATACTATATTTCGATGAAGGATTCCGTTATTAAAATTGCATCAATGAGCTTACATGTTATGCACAAATATGCATGTTTACATAAAAAGGAATCACTAATGTTTTCTATGAAAAGCTCCTTGATTTATGCATATTGCATGACTAGTTTTCAAAATAGTAGTATCAAATCACCTACCGGGTCTAAAGAATACTCACTCAAATATATTATTTTTACAAATTTACTCTAAAAGAATTAGAAGAAGCATCAGAAAATGTCAATGATACGATCAAGTGAATGAAGAGAAGACACGTATAAATGTAAATATATGATATACTCCTTTAGACATGTATCTATAATTACTACAGTTGAACTGTGCATTGTGACTGGATAGACCTGGGAAGACATTTATGATTTCCAAAATTTTTAAAACTACTTTGGCCATCTTGAAAGCAAATGACACTCGAAGTTTTCAAAATGAATTTAAAATAAAAGATTTTTTCGCTACATTGCATTGTTTTCTAAAAGTGTTTTTAAATAGGAATCGATCCCGCGCTAGGAATTAGTTATTGTATTTAAAAATGCATGTGAAAACCCAGGTCGTCACAGGCAAAATGCAAAATAAGGCTGCATACTATTAACCCTTGCAAAATGCATACACGGGAGCTTTGTACATTGGGGTTGCACCTTTTACTTGAGGATGCATGCGAGATGCTTCCTTGATGATGAGAGGCATTATAGTGACAAAACCTGATAAGTACACTACCAAAACACATGACATACACTTCTTCAATTATATATAAGCTTTTTATTATTTTTTTTAAATTATATATATAATATTCTTTTGTATACACTAGGTCTAAACATTTCAATTTTTTTCCTTTGTGTGATGACTCCCCCCCCCCCGCTCTCTCTCTCTCTCTCTCTCTCTCTCTCACATTTCTATTGTGTTTTCCTTTTAGTTTTCTAAGTGTTCCCACGTTTCTCATTTCATGTAAAACTTTGGCATACGGTTCATATATCGTTTCTCGAATATGTTTCACGTTCAGGTATCTATGGTCTAGTCAACATTGAGCTGCCCATATACGGGATATCCAAGCAAGGCAGATGTACAAAATCCTACACCTCCCACTTGAACATCTAGCAGTTTGTTTCTTGTTGTAACCATCGTTTTTGTTCCCATGGCGGTTACATATTTTATGTCCATGTTTTCGAGGACAGAGGTGATATTAATCCCAGCAAACATGAGGGAGGTGGATGGTTGATGATATCACAGAGATAGGCTCCTTGGTG
The DNA here is from genome assembly GCA_035236585.1 of Warburgia ugandensis. Taxonomy (NCBI): domain Eukaryota; kingdom Viridiplantae; phylum Streptophyta; class Magnoliopsida; order Canellales; family Canellaceae; genus Warburgia; species Warburgia ugandensis. Next base: position 12,029,222 of record CP141126.1, read on the forward strand.
CCGAGCAAAAGGTAATGGAAACTTGGAGATAGGACTTATAACATGTCACTGCCGGCTCATCGAGACCCTCAGACTCAAAGGGAAAGAGTAATCCCTGACATAGGTTATGTTCTGCTGATGGTAGGTAGTAGGAGGTCCAACGAAATATGTGGTTATGCTTTGCATCAGTTTTTCTTATATTTAGCATCCTCTTTCTCTATCTTCTGTTTTATCTTCAAAAAAGTCTCTGTTTTCTAAAACTATGTACTGAAACGGACGAACTAGCAAAACGAAGGAAAACAGAACGCCCATTCAACTGTTAATACGAAACTCCAACTTGGAATAGGATTTGGGTTATATTTGACAGAAAGGTAGAACAGGAAAAAGGAGGAGGTTGCAAAAGTTAAGCAGTTCGAACTTTGAAGCGATGCAGCCCCCTTGAAAAGAGCTGTTTAACGCCCTCCTACCTCTCTGAACTCTGTGATCAGTGAACAACAAATGAAGAGATTATGGAGGAAACAGAAATTGAAGATGTTATGGAGAGGTTAAGGTTGTGGCTGGCCTAGTTTTTGCAATGAGATTAGCAGCAAGCAGCGAAGACAAGCTATGTCCCAGAAAAGAAGAAGAAAGTAAAAAAGCAAGGATGCAATGCTTCTAGAAGCCCTTAAAAGAGGAAACAGGTTAGATGTTGTTCTGGAATCAGCAGGCACTCCTGAAGCTGCTTTCTCACTTGGAATAAGAAAGTTAATAGGAATTTGGCCTGAACCCTAACCCTTGGCTACTAAACTATTCGGAGAAGCCAAAGCTTGTCATTTTAGTGAACTGCAGCAAAATGAGAGAGAAAGAGATAAGGGAATCGGGACAATATTAGGGGTCCCAATATACTTTACAGCAAAATGCAAAGTAAGGCTGCATACTATTGAACACCCTGCATATGCAAGAGCTTTGTGCACTTGGGCTGCCCTTTAATATACTATGCGAGTGAAGATCTCACCATTGAACAAAAGTGGTTTGCAACAATACAGCTAAAGCGTGTTGTTATGAACTTAATTACAAGCGGTACATTTAAGTGACGAACACTAAGCCTTCTCAACAGCTTTCTATCAAGATTTGACAAAGGTGGTCAAATATGATGTTTCCGAGGGTGATGAATGGGTTCTTCACTAGAAACTGTGGTAATAAAGAACATAAAGCATCCCCATTTCCTCAATCCCAGAGAACAGATTATGGATAACCAACACATCATCCTTCCTGGAAGTCTCTACAAAAATTGCTAGGACCCCCTACATAAGACATGGAAATGCCCCTTTTTTCTGTTTTTCTTTTAGTTAGTGATAATATGGAATTCCTCAGAGTGGGTAATTTTGAACAGCAACTGCAAAGCCATTGAGTATTTGATTCAAGAAAAATCTAGAGAATGTATTCTTTATAAGATCAATCACATAAAAAAGTTATGACCATGCAAATTGGGTTTTCTCAGGTACTTGCCATTAGTGATAAGAACAGGGCTTGGAGAAAACTTGGGTACTGGAAAAAAATTGTCAGGAGAGATACTCATTTAGTTCATGAATTTTCATTTTGCAAGTGAAGCTTGTACAGCCAAACTTGGGGCTTTGAGTTGAAGATTTGGTCTATACGAGCCCAAAGAACTGAATCTTGTCACATTCCAAAACTACCACTAACAATCTAAGGCTCACTGACTATGTCTTACAAGTGAATAACCAAATAAGGGTAATGGCTCAAATTTAGCGTCAAGTACGGCAGTCAGACCAAACCCCCAATTACAAGCTCTTATCAAAATGAGAAGAACAAACAAGCGAATGAAATGGCATATCCATCTTCATCAAAATGAAAAATGCACAATCTCACTTATCTAACTTGTGCTGCCTTCAGCATAACTCGTACATTGTACAAATTCTACTGGAGTTTTGCTATTTCACTTTCATCTTCTCATTATGCAAGTTTTTTAAGAGACAAGAAGTACTGACTTCCATCAATTATTCCATAAAAAGAGAAGGAAAAAACTGCCAGCATGAGCATCAGAACCCAATTCTCATGAACCAGAGCTCAAAGTACATAACAGAGAGAAAACAGAGGGAATGAAACAGGAAAACTACCAATCTAAGAGCAAAATCACAGAGCTTTGAGCATGTCATCCGCACCGCTAAAAGTAAAAGCCCCTCCTTCCTCCAGATTCAAAACCTTAACAACACCATCATCGGCAAGAAGAGCATACCTTCTCGACCTAACTCCCAGACCCACCGGCTTATCACTCAGATCCAGCTCACATCCGATCGCCCTCGTGAAATCCCCATTCCCATCGGAAAGCAACCAAACCTCATCGCCGATCTTCAGATCCTCCTTCCACGCCTTCATCACGAAAGCATCGTTAACAGAAATGCAAGCGATTGTATCCACGCCCTTAGATTTAAGCTCGCTGGATTTCTCGACGAATCCGGGGAGATGTTTCTGAGAGCAAGTGGGAGTGAAAGCGCCGGGAACTGCGAAGAGGATGGCCTTTTTGCCCTTGGTGAGCTCGGAGACTGTAGTGGTTTGGAGCTCACCGGCAGCGTCGAGGTAGGATAAGGTGGATTCCGGCAGCTTGTCTCCGACGGAGATTGCGGCGGAGATTGAGAACAATCTTTGGCGTGGTTTGAAGCGGAGGGAGGAAGGGGGTGAGATTTTGGGGGAGAATCGGACCGTGGAGGACAGAACGATTGTGGAGGTGAGAGAAGATGCGATTGCTCGTGCCATTTTTTTCTTCTGGGCTGGAGTGATGAGGGAGAAGGGAAATGGAAATTTCAGAAAGAAAGAGGCGGAGAGAGAGAGAAAGGAGGAGATTGTCTTTATCTGGTAGAAGGAGAGGTTGGAGTTGGAAGGGCTGTTTGGACGGAGGAGACGAGGAAGGGACGGGGGCAAATGGAGATACGTGTAGAATGATGGACCCGACAAGCGGTTGATCTTACCCGTCCATCTGATTTCTCCAATTTCAATGACGGATGCACCGGAAACGGCAAGGATCGGATCACCGCACATGGACGGTCGGAAATTTGTTTAAACAACGGTCCATATTCAAAGATTAAGAATTACAGTCTTAGGATGTTATATTCATTGAATTGCCTTGGGTCTGGCAGACAAGTGATGGAGATCAGTAGAAAACAAATGGACGAGCCTGATCAGCTATTTGTGGTGTCCATCGTATAAAAGCGGGGCGCACCCTTATGCTATCATCCCCCCCCACCGGAAGGTGGATGATAATGGGCCCACGATTTCAACCTCCAAAATGAGGCCGTTCATCTGTTGCACTTCCTTGGGGATTCGACATGGACTGGACCTCCAACTCCAGCTTCGTTAGATCTGCGAGAAGGCTAAATCCAAGTCATTCATATTATGGGCCGCTTTTTATACGTAACGGTGCAGCCTCGTGCACAAGTTACTGCATATATAATTAAAGGGTAGATCACAAAGTTTATAGTATGTAGTTTACTTTACCTTTACTTTGCATTTTGCAAGAGACTATTTTTATGTCTAGAACCAAGATCATGAAAAGCGCCAACGTGAAACACGCATGATTTGTAAACTGTAAGTATTCATAGTAGATCTTAAAATAGTGCAAGTGTGAGACACGCATGCATAATTTGTAAGCTGTAAGTATTCTTAGTAGATCTTTAAAAAGTGCAAGTGTGAGACACGCATGCATGATTTGTAAGCTGTAAGTATTCTTAGTAGATCTTTTAAAAGTGCAAGCGTGAGACACGCATGACATTTTGACATTCTAAAAGAAGGTGACTCTTACGGTAGAGTTGTCTTCGTGTGACCTTAAGGTTACAGGTTCAAGGCATGAAAGCAACCTCTCGCAAAATGCAAAATAAGGCTGCATACTATTAACTCTTATAGTCCACTTCCCCAGACCCTATATATGCAAAAGCTTTGTACACAAAAACTGTCCTTTTTATGTTTGACATTCTAAAAGAGTGCTAATCGTGACCTCTTATCCCTTCTTGAATGAATTATTGCCCTGGTTGCGATTGCTACAAAGGGTTCATGCCTTGAGTAGTTCTTTTCTCCTTCATTGACACTTTAAGAGGAGATATGATTGTTGTATATTATTATTATTAGTGTACATAGTTTTCATCAGGTCAATGAAATCAATTTTCAGCAGAGATTCTATCTAGTATAGACAATCAAAAATTCGATTTTGTTGACTGTAGGATGTACAGTTAGCCTCTTACCTAATTAATATGAGAGTAAAAAATCTATGACTCAAAGTAGGTTGGGGCAGGATAAAAGCATTAGGGTCAAGACAAGGCTAACCAAAAATCCGCCGGAACCTGCTCGTTGCCATCCTAGAATTTTTAGAAGAATCAAAGAGAAATTACTACTATCGTGAGAGTTGGAGCTCAGAAGTACTTAAATTTTTCTAAGGCAATCGACACATTAGCCCCTAAAAGTTATACGTAGATCTCAGTATACAAGTGCTTGTAAGCTATTTGACAATTAGTTCGCTAATCAATTTGATACTGCAAACTAAGAACAAGTCAGTAAACAAGAAAAACAAATGATTCCAAGTGACAAAACGAGATCGTTTGGAGGTCTCCCTCCTAGCAATCAATCAATGACACTAGGCTAAAAATATGGAGTCAAAGAAGAACTAAAAAAATCCAATCTCATATCATAAACTTCATAAAATATAGAACTTTAGTCGAACTTCCTATCTTTGATGGACCAGTTTTTACTAAAAAATCTTTATATAAGTTCATAGATGATGCCACAATCCCAGCAAAGGGAACCAGTTCTCAAAGGAAAGGTTCAAAAAACCATGCATCCGAAGAGAATTCAGAGTGTTGACAGTCCCATCGTGCGAGACATCCCAGTATCCCACACCTTAAGGTTTGAGATCTTCCTTTCCATGACGCGTATAAAGGAATCTCCTCCTACTAGTGTGGAGTTCATCGTAAAGGAATTGCTAACAATTGTTTAGAGTTGAGAAACAACAGTCCATCCATGGCAGTTCATTGTAAATCTATGGTTCGGAGCACTAAATAAGGGGGATCAGTCAAAGATAAACCAACCACAGTAAAAGCTTCTAAATCAATGGTGCTCAACATTCAATAATAAGTAGGATCAGTTATACTTCCAGCAGCTGGTATTTGTCCTTGGGAAGCAGGCAGAGAATAAGGGTTCCTATATCATGCATGCACATAATATTTCATAGAATTTATAAAGGGGCAATGGGTCTCATGCATTCATCTTTTAAGTGATTCATTTCTTTCATCGGTTTCACCATCTCCCAAGACGGCAAAGCACGTCTGAGTACTCCTAAAATAATTCCTTCCACTTAAGTATGGTCATACTAGGGGTGGCAAATCATCTTGGTGGTGGGTTGTGTTCGGGAGACATTGAGATTGACTCATTAATATATGGGTCGATACGAACACGACAAGATTAATAATCATATCAAGAACTTGTGACTCTAACATGACCCATTTATTAAACAAGTCAACACGACTTGTGCAACACGATTATATAAACGCGAGTCAAACAGGTCAACATGACTGGTTAATAGCTCGCAAGTCAAATGGGTCAACACAAGGGGTTAAGAAGTCGTGAGTAAGATGGATTAACATGACGGGTCAACATGGGTTAGCTTGAATATGACATGATTTTTGACATGTCACATGATTTTTGTATTATCGTATCTTATAGTATTTTGCCTCCCCTAAGTCATACCATCCATCTTTCAAGAAGTGGGCTTCCACGTTAGAAGAACTTGATGGATGAGATTTTGGTACCAACCCATTTTGAGAGACAATGAATCCAATAAATGGGCTGAATCAGGGGAAAAAAAAAAAAAAAAATTGTAGAGAAAAGGGCTGCATGCAAAAAAGCAAACCCAGCCTGTGACATCTAAACATATAATGCGCATGCACTGTATTCGAACCCACAGGGAATTCCTCGCATTGACGAGCCCTGCTAAGCACCATCATTCATGCTTTCCTTTTTCCTTTTTAACCTACTACTTCCTTCCGACTTTGCTAGAGTATCAGCAGCAAACAACAAGTCGAAGTGGCACCATTTGGATGCTCCATGGTTAGGTAGCATCCAAGGAGGGTCAACACGAGAAAACAACAGTAAATGAGCGTTTTGTGCCATATATTACACTCTAAGATGACATAATCCCCAGCCAAGCGTGCATGATTAGCAATTGTAAACCAGATGAGACATAGAAAAGGAAAATGTAGCTCTTTTTTCGAAGCTAGTCCTTTCTTCCCCGCCGATCTTACAAATTAGAGTATTTGTTTTGTTTCGGTCTATGAAATCAAGTGTTCGAAGTGTCACAATCATTAATACGAAGATTACAACTCCGAGAGACACCAAACAAATTTCCTACGACTATCATAATTCGAATGATATAGACCCAAAAAATATGAAGGTAAACTATAATGGGAAACGTGAGCAAGGGGAGATGTAAGAGAACCTACTTGACCCTTAGTCCAAGTGTTATATTTAGTTATTTACTAAAATTTTCCTTTGAGAGAGAGATTGGTTGTTAGTGTGGACGATTTACAAGATATAATTGGAGGATATATATGGTCAGGTTACATTTGTATATTTGATGGAATCTTAACTAAACCCTTTGCATAGGCTGCTCACCGAGCATTTGCATGGTCATAAAACCCATTTTGTGGAATCCATTATTACTTTAAGATGATCAACCATCAAAGTTCTTGCCTATGTGCTCACAACTGATTAGCGTTCTTTTTTGCAAGTATTCGAGAAAGGAAAAAGGTAAAAGAATGAAAAAACGAAAAACTCAGGCACTTCACCGGATCATTCAAGACCATTCTTCACGGATTCATCTTTATAAAACATTTTTTTTTGTTGAGAAAGAAGAAAAAGGGTAGCCTAGTGTACGAAGTTCTCATAGATGTATAGTCTTGAGAAGAAGTGAACCACAATGGTCTATAGTATGCAGTCTTACTTTGCACTTTGTAGAAAGCTATTTTTACGCTTCAAACCTGTGACCTTAAGGTCACACGTTGCGCCAAGGCTCCCCTTCTTTTGTGGAGAAAGAAGAAGAAGAAGAAGAAATTGGAATGGAACCTATTAGAAACTTTCCATATTTGCTCATCTGTGTTTATCGTTCTTTACTTGCACCTTAAGCTGGGGTTGCAAAGAATCAGTGTTAAGTAATTCGCTGTAGCTGAACCTTTTGTCGAACCTCTATAGTTAATGGTCCAAGCCACACGGGCTCCGTTTTGAAATTGGCCCTACTTACACGTTCCAGCATTTCCACCAATGCAATCTGTGGACTAGAAAATTTTATCTGGGATAAACCAGGGCCGAATAATGTATGTACTTCTGATTGGCTGTGATGCTGCGACTCGAAATGGTTAACAAAGAAAGGAGTGCCATTATCAAACGTCGACGTGCGAATATCTCTTCCCCTCTCTAGATTGCCTGAAGTGGCTGCCAAGTCACGACGACCTTTTTAAATCTTCGAGAAGGGAAATATGCGGAGAAAAATCGAACCAAACGGCATAGATATTTCAATGGCGGCTAGCTGCCCATTGGTCCTCTATAACCATCTGACGGCTCACAGTGACCGAAGCCATCGTCTCTTCCATTACAAATAGTGGCGGGGCGCTAAAAGCTGTGTCTATCTAAAACCTCAAACGAGTCGCTTTTTAACCATCTCTGGTTTCTCGCAAGATATAAACATGACGATCATCCACTCCGTCAAAGCCCGTCAAATCTTTGACAGCTGTGGAAATCCGACCGTCGAGGTTTGCTGATCTCTTCTTTTCCTCTGAATCCCTTTGATAGTTTCTAGATCTTCTTCAAATCATCGGATTTAGGAAGCTAGAGTGATTTTCCGGCAAGGTTTGGTAGCTTCTAAATCTGTCATATATTCTCGATTTAACGATGAGTTAGTAATCGTAGAATCAAGCAAAGTTTCTTCGACGGATGACTAGCTTGTAGGTGCAATGGCTCGCTCTGAGCTCGTCCTGATCCATTTCGACCAACTGAGATGGGTTCAACTCCACATCGCAACCGTAGAGTTCCCTGCACAGTCAGAAATCTGAACCGTCCATTGCTGGTCCCACCGTTATATCTGCCATTTGTTGACTGAACTGTCTCAGATGCACAATCAGTGACTAAATTCATCCATTCGATGGCCAGTAAACACATCTGAACTCTTTACATGACCCACTACTGGGGCCCCATCGTATGGTCGGTGTTGATCATTTAACTGCGTTATGAGGAAGCAGAAACCAAATCTACCGTCACCTGTGTAAAGCAAAATAATTTAACGTACAGTTGTTTCCGATCCGGGGAGAAAAGTTATGCCAGTACGAGAGTTAATCGTCCGTGGGCTTGAAGATGATCCAGGGCCCACATAGGCCATCCTGATCCTACGGTTTCTGATAAGTGAAACTTTTGTCCATTGACCCGGTCTGCTACAGGGCCCACATTACTGGATGAATCTTCTATTTTCTTTTGTTTCGGAAAGAAACTAATGGTGTTATGATCTTGACCGTTGATGAAGGGGACATAAGGGCAATCCCATTCTCCTCGGAGAAGGAAGACAGTATAGCTACCCATTATGCACACTTCCACCGATTTTTGTACATTCTCTTGATGTGGGAGGTTCATTTTTATTGTTGTGAGTCTGTATATGATCTGCCGGAGCCTTACTGTAGAACAAAGAACTAGAAAATCTAAACAAATGCTGTGTAGAAAGATGCCAATACCAGTTTTAGCAGCAGTTGTAGTTCTAACTTGTTGGATAATTTGTAGGTGGATGTCACGCTCTCTAATGGCACATTGGCTAGAGCTGCAGTTCCTAGTAGCGCATCCACTGGTAAGATTTCAACCATTTAATCTTTGTTAATTTGCATTTATCAAAATGAAACCATACCGTCTTTAGTCAATTTCTGCAGAGCTTGATTTCACCTTAAAATTCATTTGTCTGAATTTGCTGTGGACTTTTGTGATTCCTTATGGTTCTGAATGTGTTAATCTTGTGTAGAAACTGTTTCTCGATAGTTGTGGGTAAACCAGCCCAAGTAAATACTTCAGTTGGTTCTAGTATAACGTAACAGAAGTGTATAAATTGTGTCTGTGTACTTAGAGAAATATTCATATGTGGTTGTGGTTTTTATATTCACTGCATATAATGTCACAGTTAACAAGATTACGTTCAAGTCACAATATGGTTGAGTCGTTGGCTCATCCATTGTTCTGTTTTTAGGTATTTATGAAGCCCTTGAACTACGAGATGGAGATGCAGACTATCTTGGAAAGGGTGTGTCAAAGGTTCGTTCTTATACTACCACTATTTGAGGATTGTGGGTGCTTGATTTATAGAATAAGTTTCGGTTTGTATGTGAGAAGCTTTGTTTTGCAGTAAACAGATATGGTTGGTTTGGTTTCTCAGGTAGTGAAGACATTTGTATGAGCTGTGACGCAGAGATGGTTCCAGAATTGTTAACTGAATCCAAAAGTATTTTGCTAACTTGTTTGTGTTTTTTTGTAGGCTGTTGAAAATGTTAACTCAATCATTGGACCTGCACTCATTGGAAAGGTGCCACTTCCAACTACTTCTTTGTAGGAATTAGTTTACTGTCGTCCATGTTTTAGAATTCAGCTCGAACTGGAAATTGGTTCTCCCTCAAATTTGCCGAGATAGAAATTGTCATTAATGCTCAAAGCCTAGCATGTCCAAGTTCACCTGGCAGAGTTTGGAGTTGATCAGCAAGTTCCAAATACCATTTATGATGCTGTAGTGAAAACTTTAAGAAATTTTCTGCTAGTTGGTTACTGGAGTTTGTCATGCACCTTTGCATCTGATGTTGAAAGTCTTGTCACCTTACAGGACCCAACAGAGCAGGCTAGCATCGATAACTTCATGGTGCAACAGCTTGATGGAACTGTAAACGAGTGGGGTTGGTGCAAAAAAAAGGTATTTTGGAAGTTGAGATTGTTTATCATCCTACATATCCAAGAAAACTTTCTTCTCGTATAACCTATGATTTTCAGCTTTTTGCAAATGCGATTCTCTCAGTATCTCTTGCAGTCTGCAAGGCTGGAGCCAGCGTAAAGAACATTCCCCTTTACAAGGTATGTATCATCAAGTTCTTATTATCTACACTGTTGGACTACCTTATGGTGATCTAAAGTACTAAACACTTTCAGAAATGTCCTCATCTAAAGTAAATAATACAGCTTCCTTTGAAGAAGTTGAGATGCTTCTTAACTTGATTAAATTCTTAATCAAGCTGAGTTGCATCATTATTATTTTTAAGCTTTTGGTTCAGTTCCAAAGGACTGGAGTAAGATTATTTTACATGCATAAGCATGCAGCAACAATGACACGACTGGTAGACCTTCAGCTGATTATAACTTCTAAGATGCCTGGTCGAGGCTGTCCTTATGTTTTCTCCAAAGATTTTCCAGAAGCTTCAGAATATGGATTTACTCCCTTTAGTAGGACGTTCCCCCTAAACAAGATCCTGTGATCTCTGACCAAGTTTATTTCCTCTTGTCCTGTTTCATCATAGTACTCTAACATTATTTAAGTAGCGTTAATCTTAGAATATTTATCAAAAGTTCCGAAGGAATAGGCTATTTTAACCTGTGGAGTAATATTGTATGCAGCAGAACCCTCATTGTTCTGTGAGTTATAACAATTTTGTATTTAAAATGCAGCATATTGCCAACCTTGCTGGTAACAAAACCTTGGTGCTGCCAGTTCCTGCCTTCAATGTCATCAATGGAGGTTCACATGCAGGAAACAAACTTGCAATGCAGGTAGAGCTCTCTTAATCAATTGCATACCCTTGCTTGAAAATGTGTTTTGCCTGTATTCTTATCAGTTTCGTGTCTACAGGAGTTCATGATCCTTCCTGTTGGTGCATCCTCTTTCAAAGAAGCCATGAAGATGGGTGTTGAAGTATACCATCATTTGATGGTGTGCATGCCACCACACTCCATACCTAAAACACGATGCTTACCCTTGACTAATTTGTTATATGCTAACAATGTGTTCTGGCTCAGGCTGTGATAAAGAAGAAATACGGTCAAGATGCAACAAATGTTGGTGATGAAGGTGGATTTGCCCCTAACATTCAGGTCTGGCACAATAAAGTGACATGTTTTTGAGCAAAATCATGATCTTATCAAGTGACCTGTCTATTCTAACAATGTGTTATGCACAATGCCTCAAATAATTGTGCAACTGTTTTCCACAAGAACTTGCATGGCACAAAAAGTAGTGAACTTGTTCTTGTAAAATAATGGACGACTGTGGATGATCTAGATTGTGAAGTAAGTTTCCCATGTTCCTCACATTTTACTTATCTTACTCTGCATTCATGGTTTGATTATTCAGGAGAACAAAGAAGGGCTTGAGTTGCTCAAGACTGCAATTGCTAAAGCTGGTTATACAGGCAAAGTAGGTTTTCTTAAGTTAATATTCTGTTTGTATTTTTGTATGATCATGTTTGCCTTCAAAAGATACAGAATCCATAAACTCGCTTCTAACTGTAGGTTGTTATTGGGATGGATGTTGCTGCTTCTGAATTTTATGACGCTGACAGAACTTATGACCTGAACTTCAAAGAAGAGGTGCATTTTCTGTCTTTCCCTTGTGGTGATGACCCAAAGAAAAACACAACGTTGCAATTGAATTCATGGTCTCATTTTATTTACAATGAAGTTCATTCTCTTTTAGCTTCATCTAACTTGTTTGTTTGATTGTCATGTCATTGCAGAACAATGACGGATCACAAAAGATATCAGGAGATGCTCTGAAAGATGTGTACAAATCATTTGTCGCTGATTACCCAATTGTATCAATTGAAGACCCATTTGATCAAGATGACTGGGGGCACTACTCCAAACTAACTAGTGAGATAGGAAAGCAAGTACAGATTGTGGGAGTTGATCTCTTGGTCACCAACCCAAAGGTTTGTTCTTGTAACTGGTTTATGTTGAGACATACAGCATACCCCTGGGACATTTCTGCTATACTAGTGGTCCTTTAGGATGATTGTCATGCCTCTCCATATATTTCACTCATAATCTGCCCATTAAAATAGTTAATACATATAAAACAATTTTCTCAAAGTTTCCAATACAGAATGGAGTTGGAACACTTCATTATGTAAAAAGCTAATAAATGTGTGAACCTAATACTGTTGGGATTTCTTACACACTAACTCTGCACTTCCAGCAGATTTCTGTTCACCTAGAGATATTTTCTTTTGTTATCTGTTCTTGATTTGAACTAAAAACGTATGAAGTTATGACATGGTTGCTTTCTTGGTCTGGGCATGTTAGTTTTTTGGGTGACCATATCTGCTCCCTACATTATATTATATTTCCATGTCTAACTATGGAGACTGAAGCATATAACTAACTTCCTTTACTAAACTGATAACATCGTGTTGCTTCTTAAAACAAAAACAATCAGTTAAATACAATGATATCAGCTACCATACAACATACAACTTTCTTGAGCATTGAAATTGCCAAATATTTGGTAGATGGTTGCATGAATAATGTTAAAAATTTAACTTACATCACTCTGGCATGTACCTTATCCATTCCTGTTTGTGGATTAATATTAACAGCGTGTTGAGAAGGCTATCAACGAGAAAACTTGCAATGCCCTTCGTCTCAAGGTACCATCTTCTCTTTGTAGGACTTCAAATTGTAATTTTCACCAACTCAAAAACAAACACTATGATAAAGGTGCTTGTTTGGCCAGGTTAACCAAATTGGTTCTGTGAGTGAGAGCATTGAGGCTGTTAAAATGTCCAAGCGTGCAGGGTGGGGAGTTATGGCCAGCCACAGGAGGTCTAATCCTTATCTTGACCCAAATACATGATAATGTATCAGATGTATTTTTAGTTCTCAATAAACTTCAAATCTGTGGAGCTATTCCAATTGAATCAATTTGTATGTATTGATTGCAGTGGAGTGACAGAAGATACTTTCATTGCTGATCTGTCCGTGGGTTTGGCAACGGTAATCTTTCACGTTAACCTTTTAGCTTGCTTTGCATAATATCATCTATTGCAACACTGTATCAGGAACTGATCTTTTACTACATTTGGCTAATATCAGGGTCAAATCAAGACAGGGGCTCCTTGCAGGTCAGAGCGCCTTGCAAAATATAATCAGGTACCAGTTGCATCTCCTTTAAGTATTGCATTGTGTTGTCTATGCTATTGATTCATCGTCAACTTTCTTTATACCAACCTTGCAAATCCTTGTCTTTCGTTTATGTGCAGCTCCTTCGAATTGAAGAGGAGTTGGGCTCAGAAGCAATTTATGCCGGAGCTAACTTCCGTAAGCCTGTGGAGCCCTATTAGTTTCTACGGGATCAAGACATCATGGTTCATGGTTGGCTAGCTCAATGGTTGCAGATTTAGGAAAGGAGCTTGGGAAATTTTGCTTGCAATTAATAAGTGTATCGATGGAATCTAGACACATTTCAATAATCTTATGCAGAGTTCTATTTTCTTTGAATAATCTTACGCAGAGTTCTATTTTCTTTGAATAATCTTACGCAGAGTCCAGTTTGCAGAGTTTTATCTCTCTCTCTCTCTCTCTCTCTCTCTCTCTCTCTCTCTCTCTCTCTCTCTCTCTCTCTCTTGTTGGTTTAATATGCTTTATTGATGAATATTCATTCATCACACCAAGATCCTCCATGAAAATCATAAAAAATAAAGACTAGATGCAGAAGCATACCTGAATCCATGAGTCCGGATGTGATCCTTGAGCTTTGCGATTCTTGATTTTTCAAACTAATGCGTATGACCTTCCTAGAGAATGATATTCCCTCTTTTCTGATGATGGGATGTCAGAAAAGAATAATACGTACAATTTGGGGACCATAACCATTTATAACAGTATCCCCTTCCTTATTTCTTATTTTAGCCCATCATAAAATAGAAATTAGAGATTATGTACCTACACATAATAAAACTATACCTTTTGAGATGACTATGGCCTATTTAATCTTAAACTTATTAGATCACTTTAATTTAGGCCAAACCCATATGATAGCATATAATATACAATGATAGCATATAATATACAATTTACATATATATAAATATATACGTCCAATATCTAACAATCTCCCACATGGACTATATATATATATATATATATATATATATATATATATATTACTTTATAATTGTATATCACAATATAATCTTATGAGCTCAAAATTAAGCTATCATAAAAATATCTCCGAACAATCTCATCCATTAATTATGCTAATATAGGATCAAGGCGATCTTTGTTACATATATTGTAACTAAATCCATCCATGGTCATGTATATTAACATAACCAAACGACATAGATCAAGTATGTATGTGTAGCATGGAAATTACATGCAATGTGATCTAAGCATGCCTATTTCCAACTGGTCCATCTTTATTCCTTATAAGATCATATCAAAACTAAATCAGAGTAAAAAATGGAACTGAATACTTTATTTCTGCAGAAAATATCAATAAGCACAAGATGTATCTAAAACAGAAAAGCATATAAATACAAACTCCCACTAATCGAGTATATCATCAAATGATACAACACCCATATGAGCAATATGCGCATGAAAGACCTTGGGTGGTAGCCCCTTAGTAAGCGAATCCATAATCATGGAGTTTGTGCCAATATGCTCTATACACATTTGACCACTCTAAACTCTTTCTTTAAAAACTAGGAACTTGATGTCTATATGCTTTGACTTCGTCCAGCTCTTATTGTTGTTAGAATATAAAACTGCTGACTTATTGCCACAAAATAACTTAAGTGGCCTTTCAATTCCATCTACAATTCACAACCATGTGACAAAATTCCGTAACCATATTCCATGATTGGATGCCTCATAACATACAATAAACTCAGCTGTCATGGTGGAAGAAGCAATGAGTGTCTGCTTAGCACTGAGATATCTCCTCCACCAAGTAGATAGATATAGCCTGAAGTGGATCTATAACTGTCTTGGCATCCAGCAAAGTCAGAATCCGAATACCCAATGATCTCTAACTTATTCGACCTCCTATATGTGAGCAAGTAATGTTTTGTTCTCTAAAGATACCGCATGACACGTTTGGCTGCTTTCTAATGATTCATTCTCGAATTGCTCAAATATCTGCATAACATTCCAACAATGTACGCAACATCTGAACGTGTACAAACTTGAGCATACATCAAACTCCCCACTGCTGAAGCATAGGGAATCTTCTGCATTTCCTTAGTTTCAAAATCATTCTTGGGACACTAGTCGAGGCTGAACTTGTCTCCCTTAGCAACAAGAGTGTCGCCTGATTTGCAATCTTGCATGTCAAATCTTTTAAGTACCTTTTTGATATAGCTCTTTTGTGATAATCCAAGAATACCCCGAGAGTGATCCCGATGTATCTGAATTCCTAATACAAAAGATGTGTTCCCAAGATCTTTCATCTCAAATTTCTTTAATAGAAATATCTTGGTTTCGTGCAACAAGCCTATATCGTTGCTGCCAAGCAATATGTCATTGACATATAAAACCAGGAATATATGTTTACTCCCACTGAACTTGTGATATATACAATCATCAACTGCATTCATCTCAAAACCGAATGAGATAACAACTTCATGGAATTTATAATAACATTGACGAGAAGCTTGCTCAAGCCCATAAATGGATTTTCTTAATTTGCAAACCATATTCTTTGCATCTCACAACACAAAGTTTTCTGGCTACAACATATAAATTGTCTCATCAATGTCACCATTGAGAAAGGCAGTCTTTACATCCATCTGATGTAATTCAAGGTCAAAATGTGTCAGTAATGTTATTATTATCCTTAAAGAGTCTTTCGATGAAACTAAAGAAAAAGTCTCATTATAATCAATGCCTTCCTTTTGAGTGAAGTCCTTCGCAACAAGACGCGCCTTATATCTCACCACATCACCCTTCGAATCCCTCTTAGTTTTAAATATCCACTTGCAACCAATGGGCTTCGCACCTTTAGGTAATGGGATGAGTTCCCAAACGTCATTGTCTTTCCTGGACTTAATTTCTTCATTCATGGCATCAATCCACTTTTGAGAATTAGTACTTTGCATGGTTTGATGAAAGTTGATTGGATCATCTTCCACCAATCCAATGTCATCCTCATCTTCTTAGAGAAATATGATATAATCATCAGAAACCGTACTTCTCCTTTCTCTAGTGGATCTCCTTAATGGCATCTATTCTTAAGGTTATTAAGTTTGTTCTCCAAGAATAACCTGTAGACCTTGATTAGGGAGATTTCAGCATTGTCTTGTAGTTCTTGTATTGCTTCTTGAACAACATCATGAATAGGAGCCTAATCATTATTAATAACAATCATATGAAGAGAAAAGACAAAATCTTTAACCTTATCTCTTCCCCCAAACTCAATATCCTCAAAGAACCAGGCATTTCTCATCTCATAAAAGGACCTGGTAGTGGGATCATAAAATTTGTACCCCCCGAGATCGTTCAGAGCTCCTAACAAAATAGCTGTTAATTGTTCTTTAGTCCAGTTTCTTTTCATTTAGCCTATAAGGCCTTGCCTCAGCTGGACAACCCAAAATGTGTAAATGCTTTATACTAGGCTTCTTGCCCGTCCATAATTCATAAGGGGTTTTAGTCGTTGTCTTAGTTGGAACTCTATAGAGGATGTAAGCTACAGTTTTGAGTGCCTCTCCCCAGAGTGAATCTGGTAAGATAATATGACTAATCATACTCATCACCATGTCCTTTAATGTTCTGTTTCGTTTCTCAACAACACCATTCATGCTAGGACTTCCCGACATGGTGTACTATTGTGACGACCCGGGTTTTCTCATGCATTTTTAAATGCAATATCTAATTCCTAAGGCGGGATGCATCCCTTTGAAAAACATCTTATAAAAACCATGCAATGCAGCGGAAAACTTTTTAGTTTTAAACTCATTTTGAAAACCCCGAGTGTCATTTGCTTTCACAACAACCAAAGTAATTTTTGAAAAACTTCAAAAATCATAAATATTTTTCCCCAGGTCTTTCCAGTCACAGCACACAGCCCAACTATAATTAAATACAAATTCATGTCCAAAGGGTTGAGAATTTACTTACATGTATGATTGTTTCCTTTTTGATTCACTTGCTCGTAGCACTAATATCTTCTGAGGCGTCGTCTATTTGTGAGTGGAACTATCCTGAAAAATGTTAAGGATAGGGTGAGTATATACTATACTTAGTAGGAGCCTACACTACTAGTTTTATAATGCATGCGATGTTTTAAAATCATATTCTCTTTCAAAACATGTGCAACATCAATAATAAAATCCATTATTAAACTGAAATACTAACGACTTAAAGGATCACATAATCCAAAATCGAAAGTATCATATACATATATATCATAACATCATGATATGCATAAGATGCTTCATGGAATCCAACTCATGGATTTCTAGTATGGTATGGTTGACCAACCTCATATCATGCCATATGCAATGCAAATAAGTCCATAAACCATAGGGTCCAACTATGCCCACGACCTCCTCGCCGTGTGGTCCCCCAGTACCTGAGGACACTCGGTCATAGCCTCCACGGGGCCTATGACACGTCGACCCAGTGCCATGACACCAGTGGTAGCCCCCTGTACCACATGCAGTAGACGTAGGGACTTGCCTCTTTTTGGGCATGGTACCCACCCACCTAATAGTGGTAGGCCGGGGTGGCCAACCTGGACCCTCGGCATAGCACCCACGAGCTTACTAGCCCAAATCACATAAGATCAAATAAGCAAAACCTCTTTTCAAAACCTGTCCTCTTTGGGTCCCTCACAACTGCCTGGCCCTCGGCATTCCAACGTCTTTTGGCAACCCTCAAGGACATGCAATCTTTGCAAGAACTTAATGCTCATAGATCATGCAATGTATGCAATAGTTTGCAAAACATATATATGCATAATGTATATACAAAACATGTCTATGCATAAAGCATTTGTCACATGCATGCTAAACAAGTCATATACTTAATCATGTATTTACAAAACAATCATAGTTTTTTTTAAAAGAATCTAGTAGCGATAGAGCACCTATCTGGCTAGGTCACGTTAACCCTTTTGTCATCATATGCTCCTGAACATGATTTGGGGACTCAAGGTTAGTTTAGCCTATCTTTTATGGGTTTAGAGTAGTTGGGTCTTACTATTTA
This sequence comes from Warburgia ugandensis, assembly GCA_035236585.1. Classification (NCBI taxonomy): domain Eukaryota; kingdom Viridiplantae; phylum Streptophyta; class Magnoliopsida; order Canellales; family Canellaceae; genus Warburgia; species Warburgia ugandensis. The sequence continues at coordinate 12,047,450 of CP141126.1, forward strand.
GGCATTAGGGGTCCATCCCTATGCCTATGGGTGTCCTAAGGTCCTAATTGGGCCTTGGTATCCTCAGTTTTCCAAAGGTCTAGTGGTCACGCGCCACTATCCTATTCTAAGGGTCATGCCCACCTTTGATTGGGCCTTAATCAGAGATTTTATAGTTTGAATGTGTCCGCGTCGTCGACACGGACACAACGCCTTTTGCAGCGCCTCAATCGGAGCTCTAGATCTCAAGTTATAAGCATTTTAATGTCGCATATACATAGGAGTCTTAAAAATGAAAAAACGGAATGCTAGGGCGCTGCACGTCTGCGTCGTACGCCCCGGCTTCCTTAAGGAACGAAAAAACCCCGCACTGCTAGCGCGCTGTGCGTTTGCTGCGTGTGCCTCAGCGGGCGCGTCTGCAGACGTGCCGGGTTTTCTGCCCGGCTGTCTCTTTTGAGGGCGCGTCCCTGGACGCGCCCGTTTGGTTTCTCAAACGGAATGACGTGGGACATTCCGACTAGAACGTCCTGCTCGTTGGGGAACCGGGGCATCCTCAGGACACCTTGGTTCGACCCTGTCGAACCAGTGCGGCCCAAGGGACGTCCCTGGGTCCTTGGTGAGTCTCCAGGGCTCCATTTTGCATGGTTTTTCATGCAAAATCCTAGGGAAATTGACCTTGGAACTATGGTGGAGATGGGTTTTGAGGGATCTTGGGCGTACCTAGCTCGTTGCTGGGTTTTTCTCCTTGTTTTCTCCTCTAGGTCACTGCTCTTCAACGGGTTTTCTTCAATGTTTTGGGCTGCCATTAGAGGTGCCCAAGAGCTCTATTTATAGAGCTAAGAGAGGGTTCTGGAGGGGGCTCTCACCGCCTTTGAATGGCGGTGGAGAAACCTCCAGAATGGCGGTAATTTCTCCTCCAATCACCACCGTTCTAGAACCCTCTAGAGGTTGAAGATGAAGGGTGATTTTGGTCTTGTTGGATTCCTTTTTTCGAGACGCATCTAATGGTACCATTTTCAGGACCAAGTTTCTGGGTTCAGTCAAGGCGACTAGTGAAATGACAAAAATGCCCTTATCTTTAAAACTGAACTTTTCATGGGATTTTAATATTACAAAAATTGGGGTCATTACATTATTACCCCCTTAAAAGAATTTCGTCCTCGAAATTCCATAACTTATCATCTTCCAGGTATTTGTCTCTTAGATGATTTCTTGGTGAATGCATTCCCCCTTAGGAATCAAATCTAGGTTCATCCTCAATTTATCATTTCTATTGTTCCTCCTATAAGGCCTTACCTATAAGGGCCGTTTTCGCTACGTACTCTGATGCAGTGTCATACTCTCATACGTGCCAATTTAATCATAGTGGTTTCTAGCAGTAATTCATCCATCTCGAAATCCTTAGATGCCCATCCTTTTCTCATCATGTATAGGATAGTCTCCTCGTAGGTTCATGCTTCTATATTCATGTATAAATTACTCTATACTTCTTTGAGATCATATGATCTTATTTCTCCTATTTTGAATATCAGAGGATAATCCCTTTTTCTTTTTATCTTTCATCTAATGATCTCTTCATCATCCATATCTCCTTCTAATGGTTGGTTATATGTCATTAGTAAGAGTCCAAAAATTCACCTTCTTTCCATTGTGTCTAACTTTGCTTCTTATCGTTCATATTTGTTCCTAAGATACTTCAATAACTGACATGGTATCATGTGATCTACAGCCAAACCCTTGATTAACTTCGAATTTCAACTGTCTGTCGTTTTTCATATGTGACTTTATTCCTCGATCAAAGTTACATTCAAAATAAAATCATGAAAGCCAATTAGTAGCTTCTTCCATTGAGGACCTTATCATATACTGAAAGTAAATGTCCTAACTCCATATCCAGTTTCATAATTATTGAATTCATTAAACGCTTTCCTCTGTGAAGATTTTATCCAAACTCAAGTCGATTCATCATCATGGGTCAAATGTTCTTGTCCAGAGGCCTATCTCACTATTCACATCAATTTGTCATTAGGATTTTCAATAATGTTCCTATTCATGCAAAGCAAAAAGTCTTTTATTCATAACCGAGTACCCTTACTAGGTCATGATTGAATCCTTCATCATCCTCTTTGTCCTTTCTTTGCTTGATGGTTTTCTCCGTTACCTTCTAATTCAAAAGTTCTATACTCAATCCAGTCGGGTTAGTCCTTAAGAAATTCCTTTAATTGATTTTTAGTACTTGGTATATGCTCATAACAACTAACTATTTGTCTATAGGCAATGTAATATCAAATCTCACCTTATAGTGTGCTAGCCATCTCACCTTTTCTCCTTCCATCCCCCATGTTAATATATCGTGCAATCTTTTATCAAGGTTTTATTGTCAATCATGCAATCTATATTGTTAGGAGGTATACTCGTAAGTAGTGATTTTCTCAATTCCTCAAATTTTATTCTTCTAGTGCCTCCTTATTTTATCTTTCAAGTGCCTTCTTATACTTAGTTTATAATAGCAATAATTCTCCTTCAATAGCGATTATATCAAATTGTACTGAAGTTGTTTACTCAACAAGTTTTACAATACTCAGATAAGCATAAACATTTTCTTAAACATAGAAAGACTTTATTTGATTACCTATTGATCTCTTCCCAGATACGTTATAAGCTCAAGGGCCTTTAGAGTGATCGGTACTTATCTACCTTTCTTTCAATCCAAGTCTGTAGTATTTTTCAGACCCAAAGTAATTTCTTCACCTTGTCATGGTAGCCACTAAGGTTTGAAAAACCTTTCACATTGGTTTAGATCACTTCTTATTTTTGCTCCTATCTCAGTTGTTACTATATTTATTGTACTTGTAGCTCTTCATGATGTGGCCTAATCAACTTCATGATATGGCCTAATCAACTGGCCTTATACCCTCAAATGACTTAGCCTAACAAGTACTCAAGTCTAAAGACTTATAACATCCTTTTGAGTATATAACTTCAACTACTAACTCATAGACACTAACATACCTTATTAATTAGCATGGGATACCTCTATTTAGTCTACAGCACTCAATGATGGTCTTAAGATATTGCTCTTCCAATCTATGATAGTAAGATCTCAATTTGATTCTTGATGGTACCCTACTTGCTAAATGAATGATCCTTTATCTTGGCTTAATTCCTTTTTCAATATACTTTATTGGCAAGGTGGGACATCACCAAAATTTTCTTTTTTCTGGACTATATCCATTGGTGTTCCTCATAAGTTAATGGATCTGATAAGAATCTAATCAATATCAAACCATTTTTAGAAGTTTAACTTCTAGTTGGTCGCCATTCTTCTTTGAAAATTTCTTATCACATAATCTCCTGAAATTCGATACTCTACTCAAAGTCTTAAATCCCATATGCTTTCTCTCTATTATACGTATCATTGCCAACTCAACTATTATTATTCCTTCAAAGTTGATTGGTTTATCTTCCCAGATGATTCAAGATGAAAGATTTCTATGGATCTATTCTTTCCTCAATAAAGTCATGACCTTTTTCTTTTGAATATTCAATATTCATTGAATACTTATAGTTACATCTCTGTCTCTTTCTCTCTTTTCTTCAAAATCCTCATTTGGTCTACCTGGATCAATGTCTCTATATGCTTTGTTGCATATAATTGATACTTCATCTGTAACGTATATGATAAACTGAATGCTTCTTAGAAATTCTAAACTGTTTTAAGATCATTGAAATCCTCAATTGCCTATAGCCTCAATAAAATTCATATAATGTCTTAATAATGGCATTGATGTTTGATCATGCTATACTTCTCTTATAAGTTCATGTTAGGATTGATCTATTATCATCCTTAGTATTATCATCAAAATCTTTTGATAACTCGATCGAATTCATTTCCCTATCATATTCGTGTTATATTCCTCATAATATGTCACTTGTATACATCTTCTGATTTGCTCCATAATACTCAGGTAATTATTATTCGATAGCACTTTACTCTCCTGAATAGTATCCAAAATTGAGCTAAGTCCTTCAAGAGCCATACCTTTGTGACCTAGTTCGAGTCATAGTTATCTTGCATTCTCATTCCTCTTAAATTATCATTAAAATCTTCAAAGTCTGTCTTTTACATCCCCCGTTATACTTATATCATATCCTTGTACTCATATTCTGATATTCCTTACAATGGTAAGATAGCCATCTAAGTTCTCCAATTTTCTCACCTTTGATGAGATTATTTTATTGATGGTAAGATAGTCATCTAGGTTCTTCAATTTTCTCACCTTTGATGAGATTACTTTAGTGTAGGTCAGAACTATCTACTAACAAGTTCACTAACATCCTCTTTCATCATTCTCATAATATGATCCATATATGAGTTTTTATATTTGCACCACACAACAATTCTTAATCCTTAAGTTGTCTTAGACTGGATTTTGGATAAGGGTTGCACTATCCCTTGCTTAATTTTTGTTAAACCAAGCTCTGTTTCACCTATTTATTTAAGGTGAAATGCCTTGAGCATTAATATGGTAATCCTCAAATAGAAGTAGTCATCTCTACTACTCCTTTTTCTACTACTTATTCTTGATTTTCTCTATTGTCCATGACCCTTGGACATGCCGGGTAATTTGTGAAAGGATAAAACCTGGGCTCTGATACCAACTGTGACGACCCGGGTTTTTTCATGCATTTTTAAATGCAATATCTAATTCCTAAGGCGGGATGCATCCCTTTGAAAACCATCTTATAAAAACCATGCAATGCAGCGAAAAACTTTTTAGTTTTAAACTCATTTTGAAAACCCCGAGTGTCATTTGCTTTCACAACAACCAAAGTAATTTTTGAAAAACTTCAGAAATCATAAATATTTTTCCCCAGGTCTTTCCAGTCACAGCACACAGCCCAACTGTAATTAAATACAAATTCATGTCCAAAGGATTGAGAATTTACTTACATGTATGATTGTTTCCTTTTTGATTCACTTGCTCGTAGCACTAATATCTCCTGAGGCGTCGTCTATTTGTGAGTGGAACTATCCTGAAAAATGTTAAAGATAGGGTGAGTATATACTATACTCAGTAGGAGCCTATCACTACTAGTTTTATAATGCATGCGATGTTTTAAAATCATATTCTCTTTCAAAACATGTGCAACATCGATAATAAAATCCATTATTAAACTGAAATACTAACGACTTAAAGGATCACATAATCCAAAATCGAAAGTGTCATATACATATATATCATAACATCATGATATGCATAAGATGCTTCATGGAATCCAACTCATGGATTTCTAGTATGGTATGGTTGACCAACCTCATATCATGCCATATGCAATGCAAATAAGTCCATAAACCATAGGGTCCAACTATGCCCACGACCTCCTCGCCGTGTGGTCCCCCAGTACCTGAGGACACTCGGTCATAGCCTCCACGGGGCCTATGACACGTCGACCCAGTGCCATGACACCAGTGGTAGCCCCCTGTACCACATGCAGTAGACGTAGGGACTTGCCTCTTTTTGGGCATGGTACCCACCCACCTAATAGTGGTAGAGGCCGGGTGGCCAACCCAGACCCCTCGGCATAGCACCCACGAGCTTACTAGCCCAAATCACATAAGATCAAATAAGCAAAACCTCTTTTCAAAACCTGTCCTCTTTGGGTCCCTCACAACTGCCTGGCCCTCGGCATTCCAACGTCTTTTGGCAACCCTCAAGGACATGCAATCTTTGCAAGAACTTAATGCTCATAGATCATGCAATGTATGCAATAGTTTGCAAAACATATATATGCATAATGTATATACAAAACATGTCTATGCATAAAGCATTTGTCACATGCATGCTAAACAAGTCATATACTTAATCATGTATTTACAAAACAATCATAGTTTTTTTTAAAAGAATCTAGTAGCGATAGAGCACCTATGTGGCTAGGACACATTAACTCATTTGTCATCATATGCTCCTGAACATGATTTGGGGACTCAAGGTTAGTTTAGCCTATCTTTTATGGGTTTAGAGTAGTTGGGTCTTACTATTTAGGCATTAGGGGTCCATCCCTATGCCTATGGGTGTCCTAAGGTCCTAATTGGGCCTTGGTATCCTCAGTTTTCCAAAGGTCTAGTGGTCACGCGCCACTATCCTATTCTAAGGGTCATGCCCACCTTTGATTGGGCCTTAATCAGAGATTTTATAGTTTGAATGTGTCCGCGTCGTCGACACGGACACAACGCCTTTTGCAGCGCCTCAATCGGAGCTCTAGATCTCAAGTTATAAGCATTTTAATGTCGCATATACATAGGAGTCTTAAAAATGAAAAAACGGAATGCTAGGGCGCTGCGCGTCTGCGTCGTACGCCCCGGCTTCCTTAAGGAACGAAAAAACCCCGCACTGCTAGCGCGCTGCGCGTCTGCGGCGTGCGCCTCAGCGGGGGTGTCTGCAGACGCACCGAGTTTTCCGCCCGGCTGTCTCTTTTGCAGGCGCGTCCCTGTTTGGTTTTTCAAACGGAACGACGTGGGACGTTCCGACTGGAACGTCCTACTCGTTGGGGAACAGGGGGGTCCTCAGGACACCCTGGTTCGACTTGTCGAACCAGTGCGGCCCAAGGGACGTCCCTGGGTCCTTGGTGAGTCTCTGGGGCTCCATTTTGCATGGTTTTTCATGCAAAATCATAGGGAAATTGACCTTGGAACTATGGTGGAGATGGGTTTTGAGGGATCTTGGGCGTACCTGGCTCGTTGCTGGGTTTTTCTCCTCTAGGTCACTGCTCATCAACGGGTTTTCTTCAACGTTTTGGGCTGCCATTAGAGGCGCCCAAGAGCTCTATTTATAGAGCTAAGAGAGGGTTCTGGAGGGGGCTCTCACCGCCTTTGAATGGCGGTGGAGAAACCTCCAGAATGGCGGTGATTTCTCCTCCAATCACCGCCGTTCTAGAACCCTTTAGAGGTTGAAGATGAAGGGTGATTTTGGTCTTGTTGGATTCCTTTTTCCGAGACGCATCTAATGGTACCATTTTCAGGACCAAGTTCTGGGTTCAGTCAAGGCGACTAATGAAATGACCAAAATGCCCTTATCTTTAAAACTGAACTTTTCATGGGATTTTAATATTACAAAAATTGGGGTCATTACAACTATGGGACTATACTACACTCCTCTAGGAATTTGGCCAACGGCTTTGACGTTGTTCACTTGATCTGTCATATCTGCCATAGTACTCACCACCACGATCAGATCTGACAGCCTTAATGCTTTTGCTAAGTTAGTTCTCAACTTTAGCCTTAAATACCTTAAACTCGTCCAGTGATTGAGACTTCTCATAAATGAGATAAAGGTAGCCATAACACGAGAAATTGTCTATGAACATAATAAAATATTGTTGACCATTCCATGAAGCCATAGGGAATGACCCACAAATATCCGTATGTATTAGTTCTAAGACGTCTGAAGATCTATTAGCACCTAATCTCCTTATGTTTGTTTGTTTCTCCTTAATGCACCAAACACAGACTTGAAAGTCTGACAAATTAAGGGTATCAAGAATTTCATCTAACATAAGTCTTTTAATTCTTTGTTTATATACATGCCCTAAAAGCTTGTGCCAGAATGAAGCAAAATTCTCATTGGTTAATTTGAGCTTTATACCACATGAACTCACATGCAAGGTTTCATTAAAAGAGGCAATAGTATTAAGCAAATAAAGGTTATCATAAAAATACAAAGAACCGGAACCAACAATATTAGAATTTAGACAGAGACTAAACTGATTATTTTCAAATAAACAACAATAACCAAATTTATCCAAAAGAGAAATAGAAACCAAATTTCATCTAAAAGACGGTACAACATGTCTCTTTTAAATCCAAATAATAACCGATTTTTAATAATAACCTAAATGTCCCTATCGCCTCAACCTCCACTGATTTTCCATCGCCCACATAGATGAATCTTTCAGCATCAGTTGGCTTTCGGCAACTCAGGCAACCCTGCATAGACACAATTATGTAAGTCATAGCACTAGAATCTATCCACCAAGTGTGTCTAGGTACTGAAGCTAAATTAACCTCAAAACAAACCAAAGTGAGAAGCATACTTTTCTTTGCACATCAAGTGTGATATTTAGTACAATCCTTTTTCATGTGTCCAGAATTCTTGCAAAAGTAACAGCCAAATTTCTCATTTTGTTTCTTTTGCTGTTTCTTTTGAGGTGGACCACTTGTAGCTTCTTTATCCTTATTCCCTTTATTGTTCTTATCCTTAAAGATACTTGCCAAGTGAGCACTTTTAGTCTTTTCTTGCTTTAGCCTTTCCTCCTCTTGCACACAATGAGAAATGAGCTCATTAAGAGACCATTTGTGCTTTTGGCAGTTGTAACTGACCTTAAATTGACTGAATTGTGCAGGAAGAAGAATCAAAACTAAATGCACGAGCAAATCATCAGATAGCTCTAACTTTAGTGCCTTTAGTTTTGAAGCAAGATAAGACATCTCCATGATGTACTCCCTGATGTTGCCTTTTCCTTTATACTTTATTGAAATCAAGTTCGATAGAATTATACTTGTTTCAGCCTTTTCGTTTTTTAGCAAAACCCTTTTCAATTTCCTTAAGGAACTCCTTGGCAGTAGTTACTATTTTGGACACAACACCCCTTAAAGTTTCTAGAATTCCACGCTTCATGATCATAAGACTCATGCAATTTAAACAATCCCACTTCCCAAAGTCCCATTTTTCCTCAGTGGAACTTTTGTCCGTAAGAGCAGTGGGTTGTTCAATTCTTAGCGCAAGGTCCAGATCCATGTAACCAAGAATGATCATGATATTCTCTTTCCATTCCTTAAAGTTTGTCCCATTCAACATGAGAATAAAACTGATGTTGGTAAATATGCTAGAAGCAGAAGCATTAACTGAAAAATAGAACAAAACACATGTTCACATGAGTTTTATATCATACTTAAATTCAAATAATGGTAGGGCATGTCACAAAATACCTAGTACAACATTAATATTTAGTCTTTAGACATAAATATTAACTTGTAAGTGGTACTCTTAGTGTAGTAATCAAATATTGACAATAAATCCTATCAAACAATAAGCTTTTCTTTGAACCGACTTATTGTTCACATAGAGTACCCAATAATTGTCACATATTTATTACCACATGTGTGCATGTAATTCAACCAAATATTGACCTTCCTTTGGGCCAGTCAATGTATGCATGAATTACATACTAACAACCATTTTAATGTTAAAAAATAAATTGATTTACACAAGAGAGGCTACTTTGGTAGCATGTTATTTCAATCAACTTATTTTAAAATATTATACATCAAAAAGAAACTTGTACGAGGATTTGAATTCAAAAATTTCCTTATTAATTATCAAATATTCCAATTTTAGGGCTTGATCGCCCTCTAATCGGCTCGATCCAAGCAATTTGGCACTATTTTATGAATTTAACCTATGTAGGTGTGATCAGATCAAAGATTTAGTGCCAAAATCATGTTCGTGTTGTCAAGAGCTTTCCAACAGACCTTTTGGATCTTAAATCAGGTTTCTATTACTCCCAAAATCTCAATTTTTTTATATTTTAGTACACCGTTCAACTGCCTAGATCAAAATCCGAGCTGGAACGGTAATTACCATTCTGTGCCACCAAGATGCCTGACTGCAAAATGCCTGGGGCGAACATGCTGCATGCGTCTTAGCGACCAGGATGCCCGGCATTCTCGCTAACGTGACCGCTCGGCTCTGCTCTTTGGCACACGACGAAGTGCCTGCGCTCGTCATCCCGCTAGCGCATTCCACACATGACGTCCTGGGCGCATCATCCAATGGAGACAATAAGCTCGAGCCATTCATTATCTTTTGATCCGATCGGGATCCCTAATGACCCTATTTTTGTTTTGTTTTCGCCGTTTCTTGAGTTTTGAAGGTCCATGAATCCATCTATTGGTTCAGATCATTCATTTGAAGTGTCTATATAATGAGTTTTCTACTGTACCACGGTTTTCAAAGATTAAAACCTTAATCTCTTAAAAAATCTTCAATCTAAATCATGAGAGAGAGGAAAACAGTCTATTGTCTTTAAGAACCGTTTTAAGTAATCACATAATAAGAAAAACAGATTAAGAAACTTGTTTCTCAATGATTCAACATGAAGACACTCTGATACCACTCGTTGGTTTAATATACTTTATTGATAAATATTCATTCATGACACCAAGATCCTCCACGAAAATCATCAAGAATAAAGACTATATGCGAAAGTGTACCTCAATCCATGAGTCCGGATGTGATCCTTGAGCTTTATGATTCCTGATCTTCCAAACTGATGCGTATGACCTTCTTGGAGAATAGTATTTCCTCTTTTCTGATGATGGGATGTCAAAAAGGAATCATACGTACAATTTGGGGACCATAACCATTTATAATTGTATCCCCCTCCTTATTTCTTATTTTATCCCATTATAAAATAGAAATTAGGTATCTACACATAATAAGATCATACCTTTTGAGATGACTATGACCCATTTAACCTTAAACTTATTAGATCACTTTAATTTAGGCCAAACTTATATGATAGCATATAATATACAATACACACACACACACACACACACACATATGTGTGTCCAATATCTAACATCTCTCTCTCTCTCTGGGATTTTTTTTTTTTCCAAAAAGCAAATAAAATCAAATTGTTTTCATCAAGATATGCCTTGCAAACTTAATTGGAAGTCTTCAATTCTGAGGCTACACGACATCGATGTTCAAGTGTTGAAGTTTTTCATTTTGTGCTTAATTGGAAGGTCCGCCTATTTTGGTCTGATACTATCAGCTTTCCAACCTTGCCCTGCAAGAAGATGACACAGCTGTGTAAGAAAAGGAGAGAAGAAATGGGCTTATGTATTCACTGCAATCACATGTTTAGCGGGTCACAGTCACAATTTCAAGAAGCTGTTTATGATTTGAGCTGTGTTGGTGTAAGGGAAATGATGACAGAGATGCAACAAAGTAGAAGGGAGTGTCTTCCTGAAAATGGATCTCTCACATCGTTGAGGTGGTCTGGTGCATGAAGCTCCCTTGAAAAGGGGCGGACTATGGGGGTTTATAGTACACAGCCTTATCTTGCATTTGCAAGAGGTTGTTTCCACATCTTAAACCCGTGATCTCAAGATCACACGACAACAACTAGTACCCTTCTCTCTAACAACCTTAAGAACAAGTATAATTTTTAGATTGAGGGCAATGTGTCCTTTAAACACCTCGCCCACTTACAAGTGGATTCGAACAGCTAATACAAGGATTTTCAATCCTTTAACTAGTTAAGCTACCTGAACCACTTTCCTAAAGTGTGTTTTCTTCATCGCCAGAGGTCTTCAAGTAGCTAACAACAATATGTATTTAGTTTAGTTTTAGGTTAGTTGTGAGAAGTTATTGCTCATGTGTGTTGTTGTTAGATGCTAGAACATTATTTACTTGTATTTAATTATCGCAAAGTGTAACTATGTGACCTTGAGGTCACAAGTTTAAGGTGTCGAAACAGCTTCTTGCAAAATGCAAAATAAGACTACGTACTATTAACTTGTGGTCTGCCCCTTTTCTGGACCTAACATATGCAGGAGCTTCGTGCACTAGGGCTGCCTCCTTTTTTAAGTATAACTGTGTAAGAGTCTTGTATAAATTAGTAGTGGAACTAGTGGCGGTGAGTGTGAAAGTATTTTTGAGACGTGTTATGGAGGCTGGGTTTAATGTAATTAATCCAAGTAATCTTCCTTTCTTTTCTATTTTTCTATTAAATTCTTCGTGAGTAGTTGACTTTAAAAATGTGGCCCATCTTTAAGATGAATGGCTTAGATCATTCAAAAGTAGGCCCACAAATACTTTTTTACTCAAAAGCCACTTTATTAATCATTTTTCATAACGTAATATAAGGCAATCTCCGCCTATGCAGGGTTTGGGGAAGAGGTGGACCACAAAGGCCTAAAGTACAGTCTTACCTTATGCCGTTACAAGAAGGGTTTGGGGAAGAGGTGGACCACAAAAACCTAAAGTACAGTCTTACCTTGCATTTACAAGAAGCTATTTCTATTCGTTAAACTTATAACCTTAAAGTCACATGATGACAATTTTTTGCCGTTGTACCAAACTCCTCTTCTTTTTCACGCAATATCTCCACTCAGAAGTCCACTAATTGCATTGATTGAATAGAGTTTTCGAGCAAAACTATTTTTAACAAAAAACAACATCCTCAAATGATGAATAATTTAGTTCCCGGAAAAGACTATTCCTAGAATAAGGTAATGCATGAAAAAGTTTATTCCCAATTGTGCGTCTCTGCCGAGGTGGAAAGCACTAGAAACTTCTCTTCATCCGACAGTCCTTCTTCATCTAGCCATCGCCACATTTGGCCTTTGCATATATCCAGATCCCTTGCCGCACTGTAGCCATGTTTGTGTATTTTTTCCTAGTTGCTGATTTGCCCTTTCTGATTCCGTAAATAGCTTGGAATTCTCCTGATATTCACTTTCTTTCCAATCGGATCTCTGTTTTCCTTTTGAACTTCGTTGTTCGATCTCCTCCTCATATTCTGTTCTGAGATTTTTGGATCACGATCGATCGGAAGAATAGGTAGGGTTTCTGATCTGTTTTCCTCCTTCTCTGATCTGCATGAGGTTTCTGATCTGTTTTCTCTCAAGTTTTTTATCATCGTGTACCGATTTTCTTTTCAGGCATCTATAAGTTGAATTTGTGAAGAAGATCCGATGGCGGAGCACTTGGCGTCGATCTTTGGGACAGAAAAAGATCGGGTGAACTGTCCGTTTTACTTCAAGATCGGAGCTTGCAGGCATGGAGATCGGTGCTCTAGGCTTCACACGCGGCCAAGCATCAGTCCTACGCTTTTGCTTTCGAACATGTACCAGAGACCTGATATGATCACGCCTGGAGTGGATCCTCAAGGTCAAGCCATGGATCCCCGCAAGATCCAAGAGCATTTTGAGGTTAGGATTTTCTTTTCCTTCCGATTATATAATCCTTTACTCTTTTTTGGGTTTTTTTAATAGTCTATGACTATATCTTTGATTTCGCATTCCAGTACATTCTTTCGATCTTCGATCTGTTTCTGTTCCTGCACATATTCCTGATTTTACACTAGAGAATAAGTTTTACTGGCTTTCCATTTTCGTCTTTGATCCAATTGTTGTTGTTTTGGTTTCTGATAGATTTGTTAGCATAGATTCAGTTATTTTGGTACAGAGATTAGGCTTATCTGTTCCTGATTCATCAATTACAACAATGATCTCTCTGTCTGTGTTTGATATAGGCTAGGGTTTCTTGTCTATCATAGTTTAAAAGCGGGAATGAATTGGCATGGCAAATATTCTAAAGTTGTTGAAATGTTGGGCAGATTTTAGGATTAATTGGGAAAGGAAGCATGACTAGTGTGTGAATTTACTTTTGAACTTGGATCTCAACTAGATAGGCAAATAATATTTGAAAATTTAGTTATGAAATTTATTCTTAATTAGGTTAAGTTGACACTGAAGTAGAAAACACATCAGAACTTACAAGTTTTTCGATATTATTTTGGGACATCAACTTGGGGCTCTTTTTGAGAAATTATAGTTTGGAATCAGATACTTTTGTAACCATGCTCGTTCTTTTTATGCGTTCTTCTTTACAATGGTAAATTGGTTGCCAATGCTGTATATGACTTTCTTTTTTGCATAGAGTTTTGATTGAGATTGTTTATGTTTCTAACTGTTGTTCGATTTTACTTCTCTAATTTTTATGATGTTTGGTTTTGACTTTGGGAAATCCTGTTTTCAAGGATTTATATACCCACCGATTCTATGAGCTTATTTAGTCCATAAGCAACAAATGAGAAGGTTCAATGTCCTCCGTAGTAATAGTTTTTAAAGTGCCTGCTCTCTTTTCTATTGCATAATGATTATGTGGGTATCAATAGTTTTCCACCTGCATTTCTGGAATGCTTACACATTTAGTTCATAAAAATTGGTTCTTATTAGTCTTTGCAATTCCCTGGCTGTTTAAGTTTTTGTATGTTCCAATGGTAGTAATGTTTTGTCATGCTGTGTTCTTTTGAACAACTGGAATTGATTCCAGAGCAATGATATTATTACAAGGAACCATATGGAATCATTAATAATTTAGAAATAAGAAAGTGTATTCTTTTTCTCTCCTGACTTACTTTACTTGTACAGTTTATTTAGAGGTTATATTTACTTCTTTTTTTTTGTTATCTGACAATTTTATATTTAAGATTTTGGCTTGCTTGGATGTCTTCGTGATTTGAGAGGGTTGTTTGAAAATGCAGGACTTTTATGAGGATCTGTTCGAGGAACTGAGCAAGTATGGGGAGATTGAGAGCCTTAACATCTGTGACAATTTAGCTGATCACATGGTAAATGGCTTACAGTCTTTGAATCTGATTAGCTTAGAATCTATGAATTTTTCATTTTGCATAATTATCTTGTTTGCTCAAGGCTGTTACCTCTTTTGGCAGGTTGGTAATGTCTATGTCCAGTTTAGAGAGGAAGAAAATGCTGCAAATGCTCTGCGAAATCTGAGTGGAAGATTTTATGCTGGTTAGTCTTCTTCTTTCTTTTCATAGGTGGTTGGTTTTGAGGTAATCTAAGAAACAGTTGTTTTCCCCTGCAAGTAGGTATGGTGGACATTATCGTTGTCTAGATAAAGGTTACCATTTTTTCTGTGTTTGATAGCCCTAGTGACTGACTCTGGATGCCTGCAGGGCAACCCATCATTGTTGATTTTTCCCCAGTGACAGATTTTCGTGAAGCAACTTGTAGGCAGTATGAAGAGAACACCTGTAATCGAGGTGGTTACTGTAATTTTATGCATCTGAAGAAGATTAGCAGGTGAATATGAGTATCTTTTGTTGAACTCTGCTACCTCAGTATTGTCTATTAATGTTCAGCTGTAGACTAATTATTTTGTTTTTGTTAGGGAGCTGAGGAGGCACTTATTTGGGCGGTATCGACAAAGGTACAGTCGCAGCAGAAGCAGAAGTCACAGTCCCTACAGGTACCATGGCCATGAAGAACGCTCCCGTGCTGGGGCCCATAGTCACAGTAGGAGGTATTCTGAGAGGGACCACTACCATGATGAGGGCAGGAAGGCCAGAAGTCGTAGCCCTGGACGTAGTAGAAGGGGTCGGAGCAGGAGTCCTGGAGGAAGGAGAAATAGAAGCCCTGTCAGAGAAGGTAGTGCAGAAAGGAGAGCTAAAATCGAGCAATGGAACAGAGAAAAGGAGCTGGCTGAAGCGGCTAATAAGTACAGCAATCCTGACAGTAACGGTTACACACAAAATGGGGCGGACTACTATGATGAGCAGCAACCCCAGCAGCTGCAGAAACAAGGAGGATATGGTTATTGACATGTTGGCTTTGTCCAGGTTTGTCCCCTCGCACTTTACCGTTTTTATTTACTCTGAGCTGTTAAAAAAAGGATATCAACTTTTACACACACACAACACTCGCATTCAATTAATATAGCTTACAGCCCATTTTCCACTGTGCAGGTGGTGTGCAGGTCCACCGTTCTGTGATATGGGATGTAAAATCTTTTTGTTTCTGTTTTTTATCTCCTCCTTCCTGTGCCATAGTTATACTTGATTTGTGTGCTTGTATGCATGTTTTAGAACTCATCCATAGTTTTTCATTGCAAACTGCGATCCGTTTGGATTTGTCAGAAAATAACTTCAATGGTGGACATTTTCAACTGCTTGGTTCCACTGGAGCCAGTGGTCCATCTCTCGAGCAGGGTCCACCTTTTGGCTATTGGTTCTTTATTAGGAGAAACAAAAGGTTAACGGACCAAAAGTCACAGATCTATGTTCTGTGTAGAATAAATCCCACATGCATTGGTTTTACGTCTAAAGAAAGTATTTCATTGCATCCTAAGACAAGTCCAAGGAGTCATTACTTATCCCAAAAATGCTCAAGCTTGGTGCTTGTGGCCTGTATATTTTAATTTCTTGTGGGTGCTCTGTGTTTGATTCAGGGTTGCAGGCGAAACTTTGGTTTTCTTCACCTTCTTTAGTCACTTTGTTTATTTTTCATTCACAAGGTCTTGAGCTTACCTATTTCATGAGTTTTGCAGGTTCAGGTATCCCTGCTTCTCAGGATCAGGCCTCGTTTTTATGCAACTTGTTGAAATTTGTTTACAGGTTTTTGGGGGCGTTATTGCCGAGTGAGCATGCAGGATGCAGGGAAGGTTTTCGAGGAAGCTGTAGTGCATTATCTCATGTCAGTTGAAAATGTAGTCCAATCATTCAGACAGTGCAGGTGGATCTTGCGCATGGATGTGTAGCGCATCCAATCTGGACATTCTAAATTTGCACTTTTTAGTTCTTTGACTGTACTGGCATAAATGTCTCTTTATAGTTTTGGTTCTTAGTGTTATTTTTGCTACTTGTTTCTTCTTTTTTTATGAATGGTTGGTATTCTCATTGTAGCTGCAGTCCATGTGAGGACAAGTATCAGGGAGGATGATAATGTTTCGCTAATGGGGAGCAAGGAAAAGAACCGGGGAGTTTGATCAACAAAATTCTTTTCCTGAGTTTTTATAGACCTTCGGTGGATTGAAGCTTCCATCGTATGGTGTGCGGTTGTTTGATCAACAAATTCCATTTTTGCATTGTCAAAATTGTCACCCTGAGGTTTTTAAAGTGGTGGAAGCCTAGTTCCGTTGCTTCTCCAGCCGTAGAAGTTCAGAGGCTATAAATCGGATGCCTACAATTCTTTGGGTGGGTCCAACTTTTATCTCAGCCGTAGAACTAGCGTTACATTCGGCATGCATGGTTATAAACGCAATTCCCCGAAGGTAATTACGTTTATAGTTAGCATGGTGTACAGCATCGATCCACATGCTCTAGCAGTTGATGTAAAATTTTGCTTCGGCATGATCATTAAGACCTATCTCAATTAGAGGTTTGCTACATGAATTTTATTTCTTCATTCTTCTCTAAGTAGCATAGTTTCATTTAGTTCTTAAGTTTTTAAATCTTTTCTTATCACTTTTATTCACGTTCTTTTAGGCTTTTTTCGTGTTAACCTTCTACTTGCATTTTCTTATTCCGAACTAGTGCGGTTTTTGTCTCCTTGTTGTCTCCTTCAACATATCTAAACTATTTAAGTCTAATCTCTTTCTTCTTGTTATATACAGGTGCTATTCTTAAGTTTTCTCTAATATTTTTATTTTTAATTTTATCTTTTCTTGTTTTTTTAATTATCCATTTTAACATGCTCTTTTCACAATTCTCTATAAGCTGTCCAACATTTGATTCATACAGCATGGCTGGCTTTTTGGCCTTTCTATAAAATTTTATTTTTACTATAAAATTTTGCCTGTGAAAAATAAAAATGTCCTGTTGATGACTTTAGCAGTTAGCCCGCCGGACTTAGTGGACTACCGAACATTATTAATGTGGCATTCTTTGGGAATTGAGAGTGGCTTAGGTGGACCTTGTGTTTTTAATTATGCGATGATTGTGTAGATTTGGTGCGGGCTATGATCAATGGACGTGTTAGATTTTCTCGTATTATTGCTTAATCATTGTAGATATAAGCTTTCCTTGTCAGGCGTAGATGAAAGAAAGCAGTTTAATGTTTACCAGTCAGCTAACAACAAGACGAAGAAGTAACTTAGAGAAGAAAGGGTAATGCTGAAAAGGAGTTCACAAGTCGCGATCGCCTTGTATTCGTGCTCTTTTCATCTTCTACAACGCCTTCTCCATCTTTCTCAACCTTTAATATCCATTGTAAGCTCGGCTTCTTTATGTTGTAATACGTTTAAACGTAGGCCTGGGAGGTATCAACAGAAGTAACAAGAAACGTGGAAAGTCGTTTGTCTATTGCTGAGTAAGGCATTTTTCCCAAGGCCTGGACAGAGACTGAGATTCAATTTGAGGTTTTCGACATGGCTTTGATCAGTGAAGAAACTTGGATCTGGTAAAGGTACCCACTACTAAGAAAAAGACTTTCGTTCCAGAACGAGTAAGAAGTGAACTTGTGAGCACATGTGAAAAATGTGTGGATCTATACCGAACTCCTATATCCTGTCCGGCCAAAACCCGTTTAGACTTCTTGCATAATTTATGGGCACTAGATGCTTTTGACTATTAGTTTTTATAGCTCAAATTATCAAATGATCATGATTTTTTGGTGTGTAATCAATCAAGATACTTTAAATGAGATGAATGGATTAAATCATCAAACATGCTCTCTCTCTCTCCAATTTGAGTGTGCTGCGATAGGAAAGGGGGACAGTTTTGAGGTTTCGCAAGGTTACCATCTTTCCGATGCACCCGAGCCCCCCCTCTTCCAATTTGTTAGAAGTTCAAAAGTTCTTAGAAGATAAACCATTAAGCCTATACACAGGCATAACAGTTAATTTGCATACAGATATGAAATTAACATTTCTAGACCCTGTTTGTTGCAATTATGAGAAATAAACATACAAAAAATAAATAACCCTACAAATGAGGAAGACACCTGAGTAACTACGATAGAGATCAACGGCGGACCATGCAATTCATAAGACGTGAACCGTTTAACTAATCAATTGTTGCTACGGTCCCCTACAGGCCATTTGTCATGTCTTTATTCGGCTCTAATCATCGGATTGAGATAGTAACGACTTCAGAGAATACACGACTAGACACCGCACAACTCTGGAAGCTCATCCACAAATGCACTTTTTTATAACTTACTCTTGAAGTTTATCCCAGCTATTCATCCTTTCAATCCAGGCTCATTTATGGCAAATAAGAAACCACAGAGATTGTATTGCTCAGATATTCGAAAATTCAACAGCTAGACCACGCCACAAAAGGGTCGACGAGAGGTGAATGCAATAAGTAGGAAACATTTTGCCACTCTTCAGGCACTTCATTTTTTGTGGAATTCTGCATTTTGTACTTCCATTTGGAGAACGACACTTTTGAAGTTGGCAACAGGATGACAGCTAGGAGGCAGTAAAATTGCAATATAACAAAGATACCAAAGCCAAGCCTCGTAACAAAAGAGACGATGGTACCAACTTCACCAACCGCCACAACGGGAAGCAGATTCTCCCCTTTTACAGGAGGAAACCACACCAAAACATGCACGGACAACCCCCAAACAAGAATGAACCCAGTAGATGGCAGAACACTCATTATTCTTACTTAAATGTTTTTCCGTGGAAAGTAAGAGAGAGAGGGGATATTAATTTTTAGAAGAATCGACTAGCATAATCGCCAGTAGCAGAAAACATGAAACTAAGATATATTATCAGCAATTGAAAATCTGACAATGAACATCCACCCAAATGTGACCCATCTAAAATATCTCAGAACGACTACAGAAAGATGTATTTTTCACATCATCACTGCAAATGGAACTGGAGACCATCAGAAGATGCAAGAACCTGCGACGAACTAATCCAGAACCTCATACCAGGAAACAAGCCTACAAAACTTTAGGACAGATCAATATTTCCATCACTTCCCAGCACTGTGCTTTGCCTTGGTGTGAGAACTCAAAGCGTTTTCTGAGTTAAAACCCCTGCAAAGCAAAATGATGAGTATATCTCTAAAGACTAATAGGGCTGGTCTCAAAGAAACAACATTTTCAACTTAGGACACGACAACATTAAACAACACATTAAATAAATGATTATAAATTCTTTTAAGTTTGGAACTAACAGCCAGCAAAAACAATTGTTCCAAGAGTCCTATTTAAATTGAAATGCAAGTGCAATAGAAAGGGAATGAAAGAGCATACTTGTTGCAGGCCTTGCAAGAGAACTGGCCACCAGATTTTGGTGTCTGTTGCTTGGACTTGTCATTAGCTGCAGGTGTTTTTGCCCCTTGTTTTGAAGGATGCGGAGTTGCAGTGTGCACACCCTTCTTGCCATCAGCACCTGCAGTAACGTATCCGTAAATGACATGTATTCATTATTTGAGCCTTAAATGCACAGGGATTTCCAAACATGTTCTTTCGGATTTCTGAAAATAATTACAAAAACTAAAATTCCAAATAATTGCATGCTCCATAGTACCTGTCTTTTGGCCAGTGGGTGTAGCCAACTTGGCCTTCTTTCCTGAGATTGGCGTCTTGCTAGCAGGTTCTGCGAGTCTCTTCTTGCTCTGCTCAGCCTTCACAAGCAGAAAAAATCAGACTTTTAAGAAAAAATAAATTTATTATCGTTAAGTATTCCGGACCATATCAAGTGAGCACAAAATTTGAAGGTATTGTGCATCCACACCTTCTTGGGTGTAGCTTCATCTTCCTCGTCAGAGCTCTCCTCCTCACTGCCCTCATCATCTTCGTCACTTTCATCCCCAGCATCAAGCATATCCTGTAACAGGACACCACAATAACACGAAATGCAAAATAAGCTTTTCCAGCACAAAAGATTACTATAAATCTACATTATTATCATAAGACAACTATTAAAAAGACTAAACCAAGAATAGCAAATTTTTTACGTTAAAAAAAGCCTGATATAAATATATTGAGGAATATCCACCAGCAATATATGAACAAAGAAGGAAAAAGACATGAAAACTCTAAAAACCATTTGGAAAAACAGGAGATATCTAATAACTAAACAACAAATTTGTCCTCCTAAATTAGACAGTATACCTCATCATCAGATTCATCTTCCTCAGATTCATCACCATCTTCATTGTTGTCATCTGATTCATCTTCGTCCTCTTCCTTCTTGGGCTCCACTACTTTAACCTTCTTAGCAGCTGATGATTCAGGTTTTGCAGCATTAGCTTTCTCTGAAGCAGGTTTGGGTTGCTCCTCCTTTGTCAGAGGCTTTCCTGAAAGGTAAAATGAAAAACAACATATTAATCACATAAACTATCAAGCACTACTGTGTATTTGAATTCAATGGGTAAAAGCAACTAGATACCATTTTCCTTCAATAGCATAGGAACTTCCTCCTCATCAGAATCTGGAAATTTGACACTAAATCAGAACATTGTAGTCCATACGTGTTCAAAAGGGTAATTTTATAGGATAATATTTCATTTAATAATATAACATTTCATGTAAAGCTACTTGGATTTCGCAACTTACCAGAGAAATCATCGGGTGTGGCAATGGGAAGAAGTAAGAGTCAAGGAATTAAACAAACAATAAAAGAACCATGCAATAATCAACTGCAACAAATTATGTCATTAAACTAATAGACGAAAAACTTGCAGCTGAAAACAAACCAGCAAAGGATATTCTTCTTCCTGGACAATAGTTTTGTAACCGCAGAAGTAGACACTCCCATTCTTCCAGTTGTGGGACAATTCGAAGTCCTTCTCAAAGACTAGATCAAATGAAATGTGGGTACAGTTTTCTGATGAAAGTGTTCCAAGGACCAATTTCTGATCCCCAACCTTCACATAGAGGCGAACTGGCTCGCTTCCTTTCTCCTTCTTAAATTCGCCAAGTGAAGCCTACACGATGAAAGCAGAATAATTAATCCAAGAACTTCATTTAAAGTGGAGAAAACAATATAGATCTCAACAATGAAAGAGAAACTCTGGACTTGATAACAACCTGCGAAAGATGCACATATCTATCCTCGCCAGGCTCGCACTTCAAGGGCTCCCCAGCTTTAACTTCAACACCTATACATAATAACAAGTTGATGAGATATAGTAGTTCCACATCAAGAACCATATTACAAGGGAAAAACAGAAAAACAAAACAATGAGACATATTGATTAAATCCATTAAAGATGAAGAAGCCAATTTAAATAAGTCCTAGTATAGTTTTACAATATTACTCTGACAAACAGGCATCACAAAATACCTTAGCACCAATAGAGGCAGTATAACCACATCCAAGACAACATTTGGTACTAATAATACACACATGAACAAGCACCCAATTCGGTTTCTGTAACCCCAATTTCAGGAAGAATTATTACAAGTAATGGAATCACAAGATGAAACATTTCTTTAAAAAAAAACTAGAATCCCAGTGACAATCATGGTGAAATTTTTTGAAAGAACTAAGCTGTTCACCATGATGAAAATGGAATGTCTTGGATAGGATAAGTACAAAAACTTTATGCACGTAGAATTCTTATAGCCTAGGTTTCTTTGAGTTAAAAAATCTAGACAATCCAAGTTTTTTTCAAATACTAAAACAAGTGGTTAGGATCATCTTAATGCATTGATTTCTCACAGGCTACCTATTGTTGGATAGGCCCAACATGATGAACGGCTTAGATTTTCCAAAAATTTGCACCATGCATTTGAAAGTGGTGTCAGTTTCTCCATACTCCTACCAGTACTTAAAAAAAAAAAAATTTTAAAATATGGTTACAGACAACATAATCATGAAAGGACAATAAACAAGGAACAGGGCAGCAAGTAGAGTGAGGAGGAAATATACTTAGAAGCAACATTCTCATTTAGGGGAAAGCAAAAGGAACTCCATCCCTCAGTTTATTGCATGAGGAGAATTAACAAATCAAACTCATATTGATGAGTGGTGAAAAACCCACCAGAAACAATAATATGACAAAAGAAGAAACATGCCAAAAATGGATACAGTGATCAAATATAAGCTAAATGAGCAGAAAATTCACAAGTAAAGATGAAGGCAACACATACCAAATCTAGATCCAAGGTTTCAGGAAGTAAGCATGACTGAAGGAAAACAAAATTCAATTGAAAGCATACAACAGGAATTAGATGAAACCAATTTCTAGATCAAAGAACTGAAGGAAAAATAAAAATAACAGCTTCTTTAGGGTGGTAATTGAACTGTCAACCTCTTAGTTGTGCAAGGCACTACCATCTCAATTAATCCCAAACCTCAACATCCAAGTAACTAAAACATACAACAAGAAATGAAAGGAGCTTCACTAGTAGGTATGTCATTGCCAACATCATAGTAACCACTTAACATGGAGTTATCGCATGGTAGAGTTCCACAATAAATATTAGAATGCAAGAGTACCAGTCCAGCTTACTCCTTTCCAGTCGATCTATCAGGTCGTGCTGATCTATCATGTCATGATATGGATGAGCCATGCATCCAAATTAAATCCTTTTTTAAGCCTCAAATTTGCAGCCTTCAAGTTTGGAAATCATTATATCACCATGCATTTGCATCAAAGATAAAAAAAAATCAAAGGCTTGAAATCAGCTCATGGTGAAGAATTTTTATGTTCAGCTCATCAATAACAAGCTCTAACAGATAGAATAGATGTTTAGGATAGACAATTTTGATCATTGACGCTGTGCCTTCAAGTTTGGAAATCATTATACCACCATGCATTTGCATCAAAACTCGAAAGTCCAAAGGCTTGAAATCATCTTATGTTGAAGAATTTTTATGTTCGGCTCATCAATAACAAGCTCTAACAGATAGAACGGATGGTTTCGGATAGATGGTTTTGATCGTTAAAGTTGTGGCCCTCACTTGTACTCTAGCCACGCTACTAGTTTCCAAATATTTCTAGTGGCTTTCCATGGTGTAGGTATAACCACCAGGGAGAAGAGACGAGATAAGTATGAAAAAAATATTATTATGTTAGCTAATAAAGGAGAAATATTATAGTCAAACAAGCAACACATACATTGCATGTGAGAAACCGCTATTATGTAATCAACCCAAAAAAAAATTATTGCAACAAATGCAGACAACACAAATGACGAAAGCCAACCGGGTAAAGGAAACATAATAAAATACACGCACATTTCCAGCTGTTGCTAAAAGGAATATAAGAAGACAAGGTGAACCACAACAACGACGGTTAAAGGGGAAAAGGGAAATGCATCAATAGTGTTTGTAATAGATTATCATTAACAAAAAGGAACACCGTATGCTGCAACCACTCTGAAGCCAAGAGAACCAATACTAAACAACAACCACAGAAGAAATGCAGGAAATACCGGGCATCTAAATACCACAAGCATTGGGTCGCAAACAAAAAATTCAAGCACCGCACATCAAATATATCAACAACGCCTTCATCCTAAGTAGGAAGATCGAACAAACAAAGAGGAGAAGGCACGGAAACAAGAACCGAAACCTAACCCTAGCAGATGGTATAGAACATAAACATAAAAACATGGAAATCGTATCAAAAGTCAGAGAAAAGGGAATATAAACGGCACGATCTCGAACAAGCGAAGTTAATCAACGATCGAAACAGTAATAAAGGGAATCAATCGGACAAGTTGCAGAGAAGAATAAGAATGTTAGAAAGACAGGAGGATTACCCCAAAACTCCATGGATGAAGAGACTGCGAGAGGAACGAGAAGGATTAGGGTTTTGAGAGGGTTTTGAAATGCCAAGAGGGAATGGAAATATAGAGTGAGACATTAGGGTTAGAGGCCGCCTTTTAAAGCCCACTTTCTCTCTCCGGAGCATCCTCATTTTAGGGCTAAATGAACACCGGAATTACGGGGGTGGCCACCCCAGTTTTAAGAAAATATGAGAGCGGGAAAATGTAGGTGGGACCACTTTTTATAATCGTGACCGTTCAATTTCTTAATTACAGAAGACACACAAAGTAACTGTCGAATGTATAATTCCTGGGCCCACACTAAAATATATGTGTTAAACTTCTAAATAATTAGTTACGCCACCAAAAGGATAATTGATCACATAGCAAACTGATGTCCAGACCGCAAGATCTAGGTCAACAAAAATTAACGATTCAGATTTTGCTGGCAGAAATTAAACAAGGCTTAAGGGACCGAGGATTTAGGGTCGTCCGATTGAGACAACTTCAAAAGAAATGGAACGGCCTTGTGTTCAACTGCCTCGTTCACGGTTTAGATCCTACTGCTGTGATATATATGGGCCTATTGTGCTTTTCTTCTTAGATTTCTATCCTAGTTTTTTTTTTTTTTAAGCCAACTCCTATGATAAAGTCTTGACGATGATGATTTAAAAGAAAAAAAATTTATTTTCATTTTTTTTTAAATTATATCTTTTTCTTGTGATATATCAATGTTTAAAGCACCCATCTTTTTCTCTTTTTTCCGTTAAAAATTCCCTCTTCAAAAGAACACTGATTTTGTCATAATATTTTTTTATATGACACTCAATCCTAAACTTCCAGTCTATCGTAATTATTATCTAGAACAATCCAAATCATGTTTTCAGAAAACAAAGTTCAGAAAGCGAGAATCAAAAAAAGATAGGTGCAGAGACTCAATGGAAGCTATTCCAACGAATAAGGGGGTTGACTACCTTGGTAGAGGAATCTTTCTAGCAAAACTCCAAAAAGGATGACCTTATATAATATACGTACGTATATGTACTAAAATGTAGTGATATAAATTTTTGCCTGAAAAGTTGGAAAATAACTTACTATTATTTTCTTTTCTTTTAATATTTTATAATTTTGAAATTTGCAATTTATTTTGAATGGATACTTTGTTAGATAATACTTAGATGCACCTTTAAGCAAACTCAAACTTGACATACTCTAGGACCATTATACCACACACCCAAATTTCAAAGCCTTTTCCCAGCTTTCTGAATTTTTTGAATTTTTCACTTGCCAACTTTTTGAAGAGGAGCCTTGGCGCAATGGTAAAAGATGTCGTCATGTGACCTTAAGGTTAGGGGTTCAAGGCGTGGAATCAGCCTCTTACAAAATGCAAGATAAAGCTGCATACTGTAAGCCCTTATGGTCTGCCCTTTCCCTAGGCACTAGGACTGCCCTTTTTACTTGCCAACCTTTTCTCAAACTTTGAAATTTGTAGCTAGCTCGTATACTAGCACTATCTCACTCGCACAAAGCAAAGACACGGACCTCAGAGCAGTCATGTGTAGCTGTATGTTGTTCACTAAAGGGAAAATCTAATGACCAAAATGTGACTAATCTTGCTTATTCTAGAGATCTAGACCATCTATCCACACCATTGATTCTAGAAATGTATTTAATGAGAATTTCACACAAATTTCCTTTTGCACTCAAAGCAATTTATTTTATAACTCATTAAATACCATGCGAAGGGGCCAAAGCCATCAAACACAATTGTGCCTCTTCTCAATACTCTTGCTTGAAGGTTTAAGGTGACACTACCTTGTTGTTGGGGAGATTTCAACTAGATTTAGGGAGCAATATTTTCACCCTTATTTTTTATACACTAGCTCCTCACTAATGCTATAGATAGCTACAGCTTCATAAGGCTCAATTTCTTGAAGATCCAACTTGATCACAATGTTGCTTCGACTTGGATGTTTTATGCTTTGAAGTCCTCGTCGATTTAATGATCCCAACCATTGTTTTCTTGACTTGTAAAATGAACGGTCAATGTTTCACCATCCTTTTTTATACTAAAACTAGCAATGGCCAAGATCTTCTAAAAGGGCACCTTGATGTACGAAGCTCCCACCTATGCAGGGTCCAAGGAAGGGGCAGACCACAAGGGCCTATAGCTTGAGGGTTTTACTCCTAGCATAAAGAGGACTACAATGGACACTCGAATCTTCGTTTCGATTTCTCTTCTTCATAATGGAATCTCGTAACCAACAGCTAGATTTATAGTTACCGATATTTTTCATCGGTGAAAATAGCGGTGAGGAGGGGAGATGGTGCATTGGATTTCCTTTCATTTCCCCTCTCTTTCCCCATTTTTTCCTCTCCTTCTTCTTCTTCTCCGTATTCCTCTCGTCAAGTTTTCCTCTTCGTTTAGTTCTGTTTTTATTTTAAAAGAGGGGCACGGGATGCTATTATCAATTTGATCCCTCTTTAAGTTATATTCTATTATATTATTATTTTAATATATTATATTTTAAAATTTTCATTATACCTTTTTTTAATTTTAATTAATTAATTATGTGCCCCGGAATTAGTCTCACCTAGGCCTTCTAGGCACAAGTCACACCCCTTGCACCTGCACATACGAACGGTCACAAAAAACAAATTGGCCCTACATTTTTTAGAATCTTAAGCTTTGTATAATAAGTTGTAAACTAGATGGGTTATGCACCAAAAACCAGCTTCTTCTAGGACCTCTTCTAGATGGATGAATAGAATTGATATCATATGTGAAACGAAAGGCTGGTGAAAAATTGTTTACATGCCATTCAACCACAGTACACCACCCAGGTGAATAGTTTGGACTTTGGATCATTGAAATGGCAGTCCTACATGATTGGTACCTTCTTAAAGCCCTACATCCATGCATTTCATGTATTCCTTGTCAGAAGTACTTCACTGTCTACTGGTTCCCGTAATCATCAATGGCATGATAGTGAATCGACTGAACCGCGTTCCAATCACCATGCTCCCACAATTATCTTCTCGAGTGCCATCCCCATCTGGTTTTTCAGATGCCGACCCCTGACTAGATAAGGTCTTGATGACGATTATGATAATCCATAGTAGATAGAAACTGATATCTTTTGGACTTCGGAAGATCCTGGACAAGGCATGTGATATGAAAACCAAACAACTAGTGGGTGATGTGACCTGCTGCCACTGTGCAAATGTATAGACTTCTAATGGATGGATTAAGATTTAGTTGGTGTTCTTAAATATAGTAAACATAAAGATGCAATACATATTCTACCAATTAGCAAGCTTGCAGCCCTTCCCACCCTGCTTTGTTGCAAAGAAAGGGTTGTAAACTACTAGTAAAAAATTATTCATTGCGGTTGCAGTGGTTCAAATTAGTGGAACTGGCACAACATATTATTAACGCACTAACAGACCTACCCTCTTATCAGTCACAATTTTTATATGTTTTTCTGAAGAATAAGAAATTTTATTTATAGGGGAGAATAGCTCTAACAGGCTCTTGTAGTTTGACCCCTTTTTAGACCCTTCATAGGTGGGAGCTTTGTGTGCCGGGACTGCCCCGTCATGTGCCTTCCCATCGCTGTACAATGGTATGTTGAGTTACTAGTCCACTAGTTTTAATTAATGCATCGAAGACATCTACCATGCGTTTACTAAAACAAAGAGGAAAGAGAAATATTTGTTTACAAGTAGGAAAGAGGCCCAGGTCTTGGATCATGGGCTCAACTTTCTAAAGGAAGGAAGTGGAGGAGAATCTGCCTTTTAGAATCTCTCCATTTTTTAAAAATAATATAGAACTTTTTACATATTTTTATTTCTGTGTGGATTCACCAAATTACATATGAATTTACTAGATTAAATTCAAATTTCAAAAATAAATAATAAAATTCTCAAAAATATCATCTACAAATCTAGTCAAACCTGCAAATTATATCCTTATAGATTGCTTTTGCCAAATATCTTTTGAATTTTATGGTTTTTGTTTTCTTGAGAGGGGAGCCTTGGCGCAACGGTAAAAGTTGTCATCATGTGACCTTGAGGTCACAGGTTCAAGACGTGGAAACAACCGCTTGTAAAATGCAAAGTAAGACTATGTACTTTAAGGTCTTATGATCCGTCCTTTCTTGGACCTCACATAGACGTGAGCTTTGTGCACCACAGCTGCCCTTTTGTCTTCCCGACTTATTCCCGAATCCAAACTTCGTAACTATGGTCGTAACCAATGTACAAGCAACTAGGAACGCCTGTCATTCACCATTCACCACACGTGCATACGGACCCGCAAGTGACAGAAAAAGCAACGGATACGATTGTAGAAGCTAAATGGTGCTTTCAGTTGCACAAAACTAGCATTACATTTCCAAGGACTTAAATTTCATTCAACAAATCAAAATAAGTTCTTTATATGTATTTTATGTACAGTAGAAAGCTTCTCACAAAAGAAAAGGTAGCAAATGGATTATAATACAGGCGTCCATCCCAATGGGAAAAGGGGAGAAAAGAAATAGAAAGTAGTACAGAAGGGTCAATAAGAAGAAAAGTTTTGGTACAATGGTAGAGTTATCACCGAGTGATCCGGAGTTCACGGGTTCATCCTTGTTTAGACTCTTCATGTGCAGGAGCTCTGTGCACCAGGCTGGCTTTTATAACAAGAAATCCATGAACCTTAGCCATGGAAATCCCATCTTGATAGCTGCTTTATCCGCTTGATTTGAACATGAAGTGTTTGCAGCAGGCAAAGGCCTCGCACGTAGGAAGAAGTTCCTAGAACCCAACATTATCAGCTTGTCCTTTGGATCCAAAGCTGCCAACCAACGACACAACGGTTAGCTCCTCTAAAAATTGGCATGCACCGAAAGCGAGAAAAAAACAGGCAGCTCAAGAAGGGTTAATATTGTCATTTCGAAAAAAGATAGGGAGAATTCCGAGATTTTATGATTCCTTACTTTCTAAGCTAAACTGCGAATAATGAAGGTCGAAACCGATCGGCTCGGCCGTCGGCAGCAGCGGCCGCCTTCCCTCCTTCCCGTACTGCCGGATTACAGCTCCGATAAGTTCCCCGACCATCAACTCCGGCGATATTATCACCTGCACAGGCCCGAGGCTCCCTTGTACTGTCACGTTGAGCAAAAGCTTCGTCAGCCGCAGCGGCACCGCCTCCCGCTTCTCCGCCGCGGCGGCCTCATCGAGTTTCCTCCCCAGGAAAAAGTCCGCCACCGTCTTCGGCCGGATTAAAGGATTCTTGGGCGGCACCAGCGTCCTTCCGTGGAACGACTTCGCTCTCCCTATCCTGCCCTTGTCTTCCATTCCCTGTTTTCGGTTTCTTGCAAGGCTCGGCATGACGATTACGAGTCAATTCACCTCAATCTCCTGTAGCGGAAGAATCTGAGACGGGGGAAGCCGAGAGCTGCCGACGAGCTTAGGCTCTCAGAATCCCCGTATCGAGCAAGTGGCATAACCAGGAGGGTACAAACAGTAAATCTGGAGGACAGGGAGGGGTATGAAGAGGTGGGAATGGCGGGGAAGGAAGAGAGGGGAGGTTCGGATTTATGGAGAGGGAAGGGGAGAGATAAGAAGAAGAAGACGCAACTGTTTGAGCGGAGCATTATTTGAGGTGACCGCCTATAGCAGGTAAACCTGGTCTTAGAAAAAGCCTTCCTTAGACCGAGATGTTTACTACATTTATCTTTTTATTTCTTTTAGCCAGCTTTTCAGTCAACCTCCCAGTCTTTGACTGGGGGTCGCCGGTCCGCCCACCACTTGTTCGGTGGGCCTTCGGGGAGAAAGTGGACGGTCGGTAGGATATTCCGTCTCAAATTCAACTAAATAGAGATTCAAAGATTCCAAAGCTGACTCGTCACTCGGGCTGCCGAAAGCATAACTCGGAGGAGGTGTTTTATTTTTTGTATTTGTTGTGAAAAGACACCGGGGGACCCCTCCCATATCTAAGCCATTCATCCTGTTCACCTCACACAGGTTGTTTAGGTTACATTTGTAAGACCATGGCCATCAAATGATTTAAGAATTAATACTTGTGATTTTCAAGCTAATGAAAATATAGGCTAAGATCATCCAATTGGATTTATAATGTATAGGTAACCTAAGAGAGGTGAAGGGAAGCTTTGGCCTAACAATATCTTGTAAAATGTAAGGTAAGGTTGTGTACTATAATTTTTTTATGGTCCAACCCTTTCTTGGACCCTACATATGCAAGAGTTTCATGCACCGAGCTGCCCTCAGGTAATCTAAGAAAGCAAGATGAACGCCGTAGATCTTTTGTTTGGGTTGATTGACTCTTAATATAATTAGAGATAATTGTTAGCCACTATGGGTCCAGCTTCAGCTTTTATTGATTACTTATGGTTTAAAAGGTTGACATGACATGATGGACCGTTCTAGATTAAACATATATAATTACATAGCTGATGATTAGGTTGGTTGAAGTGATGGACAGCCGTATTATGCTCTTTGCGGCTGTACATTGGGGGTTTATTTAATTGCATATTTTGAGTGTTTTTGTTGGCATATTTTGTATGATATTTTTGTGATATCTTCCGCGGATGTGTTATATGTTTTGTGATATTTTTTGTAATATCTAAGATATATGATATATATTTATGATATCTTTTGTGATATTTTTAATGATAACTAAAATATGTTAAACTTTATATTTTATTAATATTTTATTAATAAAAAATAATGCATCAACCAATTAGAATGCAATGGCCCTTAAACCAGAGCCATTGATATAGATAAAAAGAAAATCATTTGATTTTCTTCAACCATAAATAGGCACCTAGTACAAGATGTAAATCTGCACCGACCATTCATATGTTTTTAGGTGGGCTTAAGCAACTGGTGTTAGTTGGGGTTAAAGAGAAGGAGATGGGTTTTGAAGTTGATAGAACTCTGAGATGGGTGGTGACGGAGAAGAAGGGAGTCTGGAGTGGAGAGGGTGGACATGGGTATTGAGAGCAATGTAGTTTATTGACTAATGCTTTTAGTATTAATGTGTGGCACTGTCTTGTCTAGCTCAGGATTCAAAATTGGACGTTCCTGACATCTTAACTGTCAAGATTATATGATGCTGTTTGCAAGCTTTCTCATTCGTCCATTAACAGCAGAGAACATTACTAATTAAGGCCATCCCCTAAAAAAGATTTTCAGCATCGCCTATCTAAGGTGGGACCAATGGATGAATGGTTTGATATGCCAATAATTGAATCCCAATATCTATCTTGAATTCTTGGATGCCAAATCATCGAGAAAGCTCCATGATATGAGATACCCAAATGGTTATGATGCCAATCGTTCATCTTTGGGCCCACATTCTAAATAATTGATAACTCCAAAAATCTTCTCTATTGCTCCATCTTGACCATTTGTCTATTGAACCTTAACTACCATCATTTTGAAATATTTTGAACCGTCTATTCTTTCACCCAATAATCGTGGTTAGGATCAACCGGTGATAAGATTTCAGTGCATTATCTTTCTATGATATGGCCCACACACCAAAATCTAGCCCTTATGAGACCCTCAAACATGAGAAATGCTTGGCCATAAGTTTCTGGACAATTTGCATGGAAGAGTGAACTTTTAGATGATCTAATCCGTTGATTTGATTGTTTTGGCTTCGATTATCTTGGAAAGAAAATATCACGATGATTAGTTTATCCTAGCATCTAAGAACTTCGTTTTGGGACTTGAATTTATATGTTCCAACAATCATTTTAAAATCAAATCTACAAGGAGATGGTAGAAATATCCAAAATGCACTCTTTTTTAAACTCCTATTCATCTAAAGCCAGAAAAATTAGATGAACGGGTGGGATAATCTAAAGGTGTGTGCATTCATGCAAAACGTCAGATGTCGGCATGTTCAATAGAAATTTACATATGCGCAGGATAATACACCCCAGTTGCAAGTAAGATTTCGTAAGTATTTAATTGTTGTATTCTCTCACTATTGTAGTCAGATTCTTTACATGTTTTGAAGTTAATTTCTCTCTCTCTAGAAACAATCAAATTTTACATTATAAAAAAGGGTTGACATATCTCTAATAACACCAAACATATCAACTGTGATAATGTTAAATACACCCAATATTTCACATATGCCCAAGATATCGCAGTAAAATAAACTTGATATCTCACATATACTCAAAATATTATTATTAAATAAGCTGTACATTTGAGATATGCCATGATATCTTAGAAATGCCCAAGAAACTCATTTAAATAAACTCCCCTATGTTATTGGTAATTCTTCTCGTGAAAATATGAGAAATAGATAGAAAAAAATGTTGAACTATGTTGACTTTTGCTTTACCAGAGTCTCTGATTCACCTGTCCCCTTACCGAAAGTTAATAAAGGTGTCACATTTGTGCACAACCTAGATTGCTGGTTAGGTCTTCTTGTTGGGTGCTACAGCCTAAAAGTGGCCCTTACTTGAGAGAAAGAGGGGGAAGATGAAGGCGGGGTTAGGAAGGAAAGGTCTGGTGAGTGACGATAGGGAGAGTAGGCGGGGTTAGGAAGGAAAGGTCTGGAGAGTGACGATAGGTAGAGTAGGCAGGTAGCAAAAATAAAATTCA
Source organism: Warburgia ugandensis (assembly GCA_035236585.1). Classification (NCBI taxonomy): domain Eukaryota; kingdom Viridiplantae; phylum Streptophyta; class Magnoliopsida; order Canellales; family Canellaceae; genus Warburgia; species Warburgia ugandensis. The sequence continues at coordinate 12,080,340 of CP141126.1, forward strand.
TGACGTAGTCTCTCATTAGATTATGAAAGACGATTCCTTTTTCATACCAAGCAAAGCTTTCAAACCTTAGTTTTCAATTTAACGATCTTTAAGGTAGAATGAGAACTGTCTTATACGTAACATAAATGCACATACCCTAAGTTTTGATCCCCTAAACTTATTTAACAATTCCCTTGTTATCGGGGCTGACATGCTACGCCTGCTATTACAAGCGACCACAGAGCAGTTCCCAACTGGTAACTCATGGGCACATGTGATGGTTGGAATCTGTCACGCCATAAAATCCAAATGACTCGAGGGACCCGAAGCGGGATAATTTCCAAGACAGGCAATCACTGTCGTTGGCACCTAACCTTGTTATTTGATATAATATATAGAGCCCAAAAAATCCTCAACTGCTTAGGTTTTGGCTCTTTCAAACATAGGGTTTGGTTAAGCCTATAATTTTTAGTACACCACTGTACACACCCTGCTTTGCCACTCTAACTCCTGGCGTCATCAAAGAACTATCAAGTGAACATCTGTGAACTTATTTAACAATTCCCTTGTTTTCAGTTTCTTGCCATTACATGCAAAGATAGCGGTTCCCGAATGAATGATAAAGGAGGGGACATGTAACGGTTGCAATATTTCATCATCATCTTCAAGATTTTATTCTAATTAGGGGTCCGCCATAAATCTTATTTCTCTATTCATCTCTATTAAGTACTATAGTTTTATTTAATTTTAAAGTTTTTAAATCTTTTGTCACCCCTTTTATTTACGTTTTTTTGGGCCTTTTCTTTATCTTTTTAGAACCTCCTACTTGCTTTGCCTCATTCTCTTTAACCGATGCTATTTTCAGTCTCCGTTGGACATCCTTAAACCATCTAAATCTACTCTTTCTCATCCTGTTACCTATGGTGCTATTCCTAAGTTTTTTATAATATTTTCATTTCTAATTCTATCATTTCTTGTTTTGCCACTCATCTATCTCATCATTTTCATTTAAGAGATACTCATTCTATTAATATGATGTTCCTTAACTATCCAACACTCTAATTCATGGAGCACTATGTCTCCAACACTCACTCACTCACATGGCACAAATTGAATACGATGAAAATATGGAGTCCTATATTTTGTTTTCATTTTGATGCAATTTTGCATTTTCTCGTACAGTTAGGTAAGCTACCGCAACCAGGTTGAATGTTTTGGACAAAGGCTGATACAATCATGGCCAAGGGTCAAAACTTCTTTGAGTAGAAACCCATCCGACTCGAATTTAAACTCGGCCGACGCAGGTTCGTATCCGCTCCACGCACGCGTTTCATCGTCTCGTCGCTTTCTCTTACCGACGTTTGACATGTCCGGATGCCTTGTGACTTAACCAGGACAGACAAATAGCCGATGTCACTCGCGGCCAATCAGGGCTGGCTCCGTGGTGGTGATCCACAGGTGCCACTAGCTGTTTGTCGACTAGTTATGGTCCGACCCTTGATCCAGACCACTTGGTTTTACTATTTAATCAGAGTCATGCCATCTTTTGATCTAGAGTTAATAGATCACAGGAATGGTGAATGACCAGATCGTCAATGCCAACTCCCAAACACCGTGGCATACGTATGGACCATTGGTTAGGTTGTGGTGTGGCCCCATGTCTTTATCTGCACAGCTGCAGGGAAACGGACGATGTAGGAGCCTTCTGACTATGTGGGTTCATCTGCTCAGTTGCCTTGTATTTAGGCCAATGAACCTAGCAGGACAAATTGACATGGCCGGGAATTCGTTTGCAGGAATGACTTCCCAAATTGTGAAAGTAACGATGTCGTTTCTTCCTAGTGGCCAGTGGACTTGAACCCACAACCCAAAAGTTTCTTTATCGATGAGGCTAATGCAAATGTTCACCATTCGTCATATTTAGTAGGCTACCAAATCAACAATCGTGATCATTCAACACTTATAGTAATGCCTCGGATAGATAAGAGAAAGGCCGAAATCAGCTCAGCTACAAAATCCAGATTATATAGCAGTTTTTGTTTAAGGTTTTGTCAACATTCTGTGCTGAGAGGGTGTCTTTGGACCATAACCCGAACAGGTTGGACACGCCTCACATGTAGTGGTTAGAAGCAGTGATAAGCACCCAACGTAGACTTTTGTCCTTGAAGGTGGAACCCAGACTGGCGAGTGCTGTTTTAACTGCTTGATTTTATGGCATAGCGAATAGGAGAAGCTCCGCTCCCCACGGACCATGTGTGATTGTAAGGACGTGGTCCAACCTTATTGACTCAAGTAGACGAGCAGATCATGCTGCCATACACGTGGAAATGTTCCTCCAACTATAAGCCAGGTCCATTCCGTAATGACTCCTTTCTTACACAATTTCTGTAACTTTTAACTGGTCGGCAATTCAAATCATAGTATGCAAGCCCACGTAGAGCTAAGCTGTGCGGAGACAGCACCAATTTCATTGGATACGGAGGACACAAGTTGGTTGATAGCAATTATTGAGAAGGGACAACCCAAACACGGCCCTCGCCCTCTATTATCTTATCCCAACAGGTCTCTTTCTCTTGGAGCTCGAGGCTTTGATTCTACGTTCATTTTAGTGAAACTGCCAATCGGAAAAGAATTAATCAAGATAAAGCTCAATGAGGACAAAGATTAATCAAGATAAAGATCAATTAGAACAAGAATTAATCAGAATAAAAATCAATTAGTATAAGGATAAGCATAGTATTGGATAAGAATGATCAAACAAGTATAAGAATGTTAGATAAATATAATTATATAAAGATGTTATATAAGGTTGGTTAAATAAGGATTATCAAATAGACTTTGAGTTAATGTAGAAAATATCAAGCCTTGCTCTCAACTTCTATAAATAAGATCCATTTGAAGGCATCCTCTTGTAATTGTGTCTTCATAGTGAAAATCATGTTCTCCCTTTTCTCGTGAATGTAGACTAAATTGGCTGAACCACATAAATCTATTATGTTGTGTGTATTTGTAATAATGTTTTAATTTAAGTTTCTGCATAACAGTACGTGCTTAGTTGCAAGAGACACACAATTAGAGTTAACTTAGGTCTTAGATATTGAAATTCTTGACAGTGTATTGGGCAGTCTTTGAGAACTGGCGGTCCCTATCCGTTACAAAGTTTGTAACCTAGCAATGGTGGTCACACAACTCTACAAGTTGCGCGAAGTTCTCAGCACCTTCACAGTCTCTCTCATGTGGGAGCCGATGACACTATTTTGGGCATTGTGATAGGACTTTAGCTGGCCCCATTAAGGGTGGCATTTCCTAGCAAGATTAGAGATCCGCATGCCACCACTATATACCCCTCCACTTGCGCTATAGGCCTGTTTAGCACTGGACAAAAGATCAGGGTTAAAATTATCAATGAATTGCGAACTTGTCCCTTGCTAAAAAAAGTACAAAAATTCTTTAAAACATAGATCAATAAGACAGTGCCAAGTAACTCCTCTTACTAACTCTAAAGGGCAGCCTGTGCACGGTGCTTTCACATATGTGAAGCCCGCGAAAAGACAGACTACAAAAGATCTATAATACATAGCCTTATTTTATATTTTTGCAAGAAATTATTTTCACGTCTCAGATATGTGATCTTCAAGTCAAATAATAATTCAACGTTGCACCAAGGTTCCCCTTCAACTCCTCTCATTGACGAAGAGTCGTTAACAAATCCTAAATTTTTGTTTGCATTTGTTTGTTTTCGAAATCTGCACTGAGTTCATATAGTGGCTCCTTGAACTATAATTGGACCCATGACCCAAAGAAATAAGCTGATTGAACTAGTGTTTGGTCATCTGACCGTCAACTTGTAAATAGATCACAAAAAGTTTTGAACAAAGCCCCGTTTGGCAAAATTATCTCCATGAGACGGCTGCAGCCCCTGACTAACCTGCCAGATAAGCAGTGCCCATCACCAGATACAAGCCGATCTGTTAATAGATGGCAAGTCATGGTTTCCTATGGCTCGCTAGTACGCTCCAAGGTTCACGTGGCAAGTTTGCTGCGAATGTGAAGTTGTCTTTTTCTTTCTACAGCCACCCATCTAAAGGCAGTAAATCTGAGGCTTACAATTATTTGTTTGAGGCACGCTTTAGTTCGTAGCCCAACAATGAGTCGCATTCAGGTAAGTCCTATTTGTACTTTGGTGCATGCACTAGTTGAAGTTTGTGATCAAGACCAGCTTAAGCGCAATAGAATCATCACAACTAGCACGTAGTCACGTCAAATTTTCGATCGAGACACGATCATACGGAGAGAATAATACTTTTTCAGCTACGAAGGGAAGCCTTTAAACGCCCATAAAAGTTGTCATCTATTACCTCGAGGTCACGTGTTCAGAGGGTGAAACAGCCTCTTATACAATGTAAAGTAAAGCTGTGTACCATAAGCTCTTGTGGTGCATTCCTTTTTCAGACCCTGCATAAGTAGGAGCTTCGTGCACTCAAACTACCCTTTTCTGGACCCTGCATAGGCGGGATCTTCGTGCATCGGAACTGCCCTTATACTTTTATAGCTACGAGTGTTAGCAATTTTATACTTGTTGAGTCTCTGGCTGATTATAGATGGACAACTAAGATCGAATATAGATGAAAAGGAGAATCCAGGAAATAAGAGGAAAAAGAGAGAGATTACGGCCTCTTTTAAACTTCTTTTTCTAGGGAACTCTAGATTTCTCTATATAGAAGTCTCATCTAAAGTCTTCTAATCCTAATTGAAGTCTAACTTTAGTTAGAATTAGTTGGATGACAAATATGTCCCTAAAATCTCTATATTTGAAAAATAATTAATATGTCCTTCTCTTTTTTATATAATTTCAGTTGCATCCTAATTGATTAAAATACTACAATCTTTTAGAGATTGTAAATCTACAAATTAAAATTAAATAATTAAATAATTTCTTATTATTCACATAAGCATCTAAATTTAATCTCTCATATAGAGACAACAGGTGAGACTTTCAAGATCAATCACTATCCCAAGCACAAAAAGCCCTATGCCAACTCTTCATCACATTAGCATGGCAAGATCCTATCTCCATCTAGCCCACCCTAGACCCTCATAATATACACCAAAGTGAATTAGCTCTAATCTTATCGTGAGCCTCCATCCACCTTAGCATGCACTCATCCAATATCAAGTAAATCATTATTGTTGCAAACTCATTTTAAAATAATCACAGTTAACTACTAAATAGATTTATAAAATAATTTACAAATAAAGGGTAGTCCTAGTGCACGAAGCTCCCGCCTATGTAGGGTTCAAAGAAGAGGCAAACCATAAGGGTCTATAGTACGCAGTCTTACCTTGTATTTTTGCAAGAGGCTGTTTTCACGCCTTAAACCCATTATCTCAAGGTCGCGCAATGGCAACTTCACCGTTGCGCCAAGGCTCCCCTTCAAAATAAGTTACAAATCTATCCATAAAATCCTAATAAAAATTTGCAGCTTAAAATAAAGGTTAAGTGCATGCCATGATTCAACTCTCTGTAATTAAATAATCTAATTAGCAATGCTAATTAGATATAACTAAAGTCATAGAGCAACATAGTCTTCCCCAAGTACATTTGCTAGGTATCAATCTAGCCGTTTTTCAACAATGCTCCAATAGTTTGAATCAATCCAAACCATAGGTAAGCACATCAAACTATTGATCATCAGACCTCAACTTCTCAGCATAATGAAGAATTGCTGAGAGCACTAGCTTACCAACCTAACCTGCTCCTCGCATAATACAAGAATAGAGGTTCCTATAGGTTAGAGTCTCTAGCATGTATTGTATGATACCCACGTCATAACATAACTCTAAACTCGTAATGGTCATAGACTAGATATATAGTTATATACTTTGGTCTCCTGTGAAATCAGAGCTACTATCCACCTCCTTTTGATTAGCCGCACCTCATACATCTACTCATGTTGAGGTAGTCATCATTGTGCGATTAGTTGACCCACCTGTTGATAGTTAAATAAATTTATCATTATTTAATTCATACAGTCTGCGAAATATGTATCCGCGTGAACTTGAAATAAAGTATAAATATGAAATCCCTAAGTAACTAAAAATAACCATCATAACGTGAGCATCCACATAAAATAAGTATAGATAAAATAAAAAGGCTAAAAGGCCACGCTAATTTCTGATAAGAAGCAATGACTAAAAAATTCTAACCTTTTAATAATTCTTTTGTTACAAGTAAAGAATTAGAAAGCAAATTACTTGCACACTTTCCTAAACTAATCCAATGGCTAAGGGAAAAGCAACAACTCTAAACTACTATGAAAAGTATTTTAGGACAGATCCAGAGTAGCTTATAACCAACTTTGCTAGACATTTTTTGGCTTGCATTTTAATAATGAGAAATGTTATCCTGACTGAGCTTTCGTGATTAAGTCTGTGACCCCTATATCGAGACTTAATCTTTGGATGATCTAATCTATTCATCTTCTTCATGCTCCCTTATATAGGCTTCCTAAAGAAACTAGTGCCTATTAGTTGCTTTGAACTACTAGTTTTCTGTGATTTCCCTAGTTGAAAAGTTCAAAGATCATGACTAAAATACTTTTCTATTAAAAAACCTTCTAGCTAGAAGCATTCAAAGGATATGAGATATGAATTTTTCAACTAGACTAATAGCAGAGGATGAATCATATGGATGTGTCATACCCAAACATTTAAATAGGATTATGCATTTTCCTATCCATCTCAGACAAAAAAAAAGAAGAAGATAAAAGAGCACCCAAAAAAAAAGAAAGAGAATTGCTACTGGCATTGGGTTCTAGTGCAGCTCCATAACCTCTCCCTTGGCCTAACTTTTGGTGATTTGATCTATTTGATGTTTTTGGCTATTAGTTCTTCCGGTTGAAAAGTACATTAGTCCTGATAATTGGACTTTTGAATTAAGAAAACTAGGAGCTTAAGCTGCCAACAGATACAAAGTTTTTCCACGTAGCACGTGTAAGAAAGGCGCAGAACATGAATACGTCAAATCATCCAAAGATTGGGCTCCACTGAAGGGGTCATGATCTCAATCACAAAAGCTTGATCCAGATAGAATTGTAGATAGCTTTCTTCTTCCTCTCTCGGTTCTCGATTTACTTGAATTAAATTTATGTGCCTCTTCTTCCTCTCATATTCATCATCGACCAAAACAAATAGTTATAAAATGAAAATTGGCAACTCGGACTGCTACATGTACACTTTTTTGGTCAAGGAAGATGTATACTTTTTGGGGCTCACGTGTGCCACGTTGGGAATGGTCGAATCCATTAATTTTGCATACAAGGAGAAGCCTATCCTGTAGACATTGATGTATTCTTGATTGGACATTTCTTTACCCATTGTCCATATAGCTTAATTTGTGTTTTGCTAGGAAAACGAGAACCATTGGTCTTTGATCAACTACAATGTGCCTGTAAAATACCGACTTGGGTGGGATCGAAGCCATTTGGGTTAGTTGTCGATGATGTGCAAGTTGTGGATACACACAGTGTGACACCCCGGGTTTTTATACACACTAGAATAATATTTTCCAAAAATAGTAGTCGGGATCACTGTTTTTGAAAAAAAACACATTTCTAAAGTGATCAAAAATAAAAACTTAAACAAAAGCATTTCTTTCAAAGTCCGAGGAGTCATACAACCACAAAACTACGGATTTAACAGTGAAATGACATACCATTTCTACCGAAAATCCGACAGAGTTTCCTCTGTAATTTGAACCATTGCACATGACCAGTGCAATACAAAATCACCTGATAAACAATATATAATGCATATCGTAAGGGAGACTCAGTCTCCACACCCATCCACAACCAAATGTTGTTTTCAATAAAATACACTCCAACAATGGATAAGAAAATACAATCACTACCAAATACCCAGGGTCCCTCCATACAGCCATCACACCCAACATAAATCCACATTTTTACATCCACGTCACATTACATTTTTAACTAAAGTACAGCCCATACTCAAACCCAAAGTGAGGTCTTGAGCAAACCTGGTCATCTCTGAACATCGTCTATGCTTCGCCGGAAGCTGCCATCACTTTTGCTTGCTCTGTCAGCACATCAACCTGTTGTCACTCTCTGTATCTGAGGCATTGCAAATCAAAGCAATGCCTCAGCAAGCTATGCTTGTGCAGGTGATTACACTCAAATAAAGTTTAACAAAAGTTTACAATAGGCTTCTCATAAAGGAAGCATACCCAAGAAATGTCAAATAACTGAAATGCTTGCAATCACAACTTTCACAAATCAGATACCGAGGTAAATCAATATAGCATGCAAGGCATGATCAAAATACATGGCAAGTACATCAAAACCATACTAGTATATATACCCATGGAAAGATATGCATGCAATCATTGATACCCAAAACACTGTATCAAAACTATATCAAAATTTCTCAATATACTCAATCACCGGTGATGTATATTCATACTAACGTTGGTACCTCCCGTGCAGTCAACATCAGCCCCCGGAGTCTCTCACGGCCTAGGCCCGACTTGCCCCGGTTCACCATACATACAACATCATATAAACATGCACAACAATATGGGTTCTTATGCTTTGCGGTGGCAACCCCATCAGGGTCTAAACCACCGCCGCTCCTCGTCGACACCAAACGAGAGACTTTCTCCGTCCCCATGGGAAGGAACGGACCCGTAGGGGTAGGGGTGGCAATTCGGGTTGGCGGGTCGTGTTTGTGGCGACACGAACACGACACGAATAGTGTTACGGGTCGACACGAACACGACACGCTTAATAGTCGTGTAAAAAACCTATGACTCGTACACGACCCGGTTCTTAAAAAAATGACACGACACGACCTGTGTAACACGATTAATTAATTGAGTCGTGTTGGATACACGACACGAAATGACACGACACGACCCGACATATTAAAAAAACTGCCCTCTCAAGTCAAGTCCCAACTCCCAAGTGAATAGAAGTTATAGAACGGCTGCCAAGGCCCGAACGGGCCAAATCCCAAAACAACCACAATAAAATAAACTAACATATAGGACAGTTATTTCACAACCGTTCTATAAAACCCTAACATATAGGACGGTTGTAACATAACCGTCCTATATATCATTGGTTTTATACGACGACTGTGAAATAACTGTCCTATATATATATATTCTGATTTTATAGAACGGTTGTGAAATAACCGTCCTATATGTTATTTTATAGTACGGTTATTTCATAATCATCCTATATGTTAGGTTTTATAGAACGGTTGTGAAATAACCGTCCTATAGTTTACTTTTTATAATTTTATTCCACTCCACCGTTATGACTGATCTTCTGATTCTGACTGAACTGTATCTTGAATCTTTGATCACACGAAGCAATGACAATGAGGTTACGGAGCGAGAAAATCAGAATTGAATAGCATGGGTCTTTCAGTTATGAAGAACTAGACTTTCAACTCAAGTTACCAAGTACCAACCCCCACATAAATTGTTAGGAGGGAATTCATTTCTCCAACTCCTTTCATGCTCATTGTCCTTTGGTCATTGCTATATCCATTGAATGCGGTGGTGATCCACCACACCACACGACAAGTACATAGACAACCAAATTACCAATAATGTTCTGTAATATTTTGTTATTTTATTTAGAAGCAACATACGCTTCTTTATAGTTTAGTATTACACCACTCACCACTCACCGACTCACTTCACAAGTTCACAATTCACATGATATGTGAAAAAAAGAGACCGAAATGAATCAAATAACCACAATAGTAGTAAATAAATATGGATTAAGTAGCACATGATGGAAATATACTTCCATCAATGTATTATGTATCAAACACAACAAATTAAAATAAGTCATGAAAATTATACAAATTAATCAAAATGAATTGATCCAGAGTCTTGATTGGTTGAAGTGATCTCAGTTGCTACTTATGCTTATAATGTCCTCGCAAAGCTCATCCACTCAAGAATCGTAATGGTAGAGTCTACAATCATATAGAATAAACAAGCATTAGTTATTACTAAGCTCATATAAAATATAATGTAAATATAGAATTATAAACTATTACCTTTCAATCCATATAGCCAATCTCTCACACAAATCAATGCTTGCACGGTTTACGGCTTTAAAGTAGATCTATATTGGTCAAGAACCCGACCACCAACACTAAAAGCAGACTAGATGCAACTCGTAGATATAGGAATGCTCAAGACATCACGAGCCATGGCAAAGAAGTTCAGGATACCTAAAATCAACATTTGAATCAAATATAAATGTAAATAAGATTACGAGAAAATAGTGTTTACATGAGATTATTAGTCAAACAACCCGTATTGATTGCCTTTCCAGAATGCAAGAATGTCTAGCTTTGACTCTTGCAATCTTGGTTCATCTAAATAAAGCTCCAATTGTGATTTTTGCATAGCCAAAGTACCTCCTTCACCTTCAAATGAATCAAATTCCTAATGCAAATGCAATTATATTATTCAACGTACGATAAGACAATTCATACTTCATAGCAAATTTTAATATGCTAAGTAGTAAGCGACATATAATGAAAGATACAATTATAAATAAAATCACCTTCATGACATCTAAAGCCTGTTGACTATATGACATGTTAAATACATCATCAGCACCTGCACCTCTAGCCACTTGTGTAGATGAGGAGGAAGGAATAGGATAAATCTTAACCTTATATTCATTGAAGAGAGAGAATAACTTTTCCCTAACTTGAGCAAACTCCAAGCAGCCACCGCCAAACAATTTCTTGTACGAGAATTCCACAAAGGAGAGCTTATACCGAGGATCCAACACACATGCAATTGCCAAAATGGTACCGAATTCGGACCAAGATTACTTTGAAAACTTGGCAAACATTTGAGTGGACATACGCTTCATATAGTCATCATCACTTCTCATGTATTGTGTTAACCGAAATAAATTACAAATGCTGCACGAAAGTAGAGATTTGCAATGGGATATTTGGATCCAGAGAACATGCAGGTGGCATCATAAAAAACTGCCAAAAACTTCGAAATTTTTGTAGCCTTTTCCCATTCAATGAAAGAAGGACAATGCTTATAATTTGAGTCACTTAGTTCTAAGTGACAAAATGCACGTTGGTAACAAAGAGCACTTTCAAGCATCAAATACGTTGAATTCCATCTTGTAGGACAATCTTGTCTTAAGCCCTTTTTTGTCTCAATTGACATGTGATTCACACACTCTAAAAATTTTTGTTTTCTACTTTGTGATGCTTTGACATACTTGATACTCTCTCTAATTTTTTGAATAGCATCATCAATTTCTTTCAAACCATCTTGCACAATCAAATTCAAAACATGACAACAACAACGTAGATGAAGGAACTCTCCACCACAAACAAGAGTGTTCCTGATGTTTAATTGATGCCTTAATAGCTCAACAGAAGAATCATTAGAAGAAGCATTGTCTAAAGTGATTGAAAAAATCTTTTTCTCAATCCCCCATTCTACCAATAATGAGTATAACTTTTCTGCTAATGATATTCCATTATGTGGAGGTGGTAGGAAACAAAAATTTAATATCCTCTTTTGTAAGACCCACCGACTATCTAGAAAATGTCTTTGTGAGACTTATATAACCATCGATAATACAAGAAGACCACAAATCCGATGTCAAACTTATCCTGCTAGGTGCCAATTCTAACATCTCTTTTATCTTTCCTTTTTCTCTTTTATACATTCTCAGAACATCTGCTTTTACTGTATTTCTACTAATCAAGTGCAAATCTGCACGCAAATATTTCAGTAGAGTTCTAATTCCATCATACTCAACAAATTGGAAAGGCAAATCATGCATAACAACCGCAAATTGCTACTAACTCACGATAAACTTCAGGATCAAACTTATTATCCGAAGCTGCACTTAGTGACACTGACATACTCCCCTGACTTTGAGATAAAAGCAACTGGCCTATATCACGAGAAGAGCTCCGTTGACAAGTCTTTATATGACGATTTAAGTTACCAGTACCAAATTTGCTATCGCAAATGTATATTGCAGAGCACTTCTTGCATTTACACCTTTGCCTTCCATCTTTTGATAGAGGAAGGTGTTCAAAAAAATTCCAAACTGGAGACATTAGTTTCCTATGCTTTTTACCTCTATTGGATTTTGAAACTAACTCCATGTTCTCCAAATCAGCAAACTCATCATCATCGTTGTTGTGGTGTAGCATATTCAAGTTATCAGAAACATCAGTGCTCCCAACTTCAACTTGTGCCTATATTGCAAAATGCAAATGACAAAAAAAAATTAGTTCACATTGACAGTAAACTAAACACTTCAGAGTTCACCAACAATTACTAATAAGTAATAAGTAATAAGGGAAGGGAGTGAGTGAGTGAGTGAGTGAGTGAGACACTGAGACTTGAGAGTTGAGACTCGAGAGTGAGGAAATTGAGAGGAATGAAAAGAGTCAGACTCATAATTTTATAGAGAAATAACAAAAAACAAACACATGACATACCTGTGGTGCTATAGTAGGGTCTGCTGCTCATCGTGTTAGAACTTAGAAGGGTTGATGTATGAACTTGAAGAAGATATCTGGATTACGGTCCTCTCGGAGTCTGAAAGGGAAATCAAAACGGATGTAAAATTGTAAATTATAAAAGCTTTCGCAAACCCGCAAGCCTTCAACTTCAACCTTGGGTTGGTAACGTTGGTTATGTTACTTATGTATTACAAGATTAACGGTCCTATATATATATTTATAAAATATAGTACGGTTATGTATTAACCGTCCTATATTTTAAAAATATAGAACGGTTACTTACTAACCGTCTTATTTTTTGTAAGCTTTAACATATAGGACGGTTACGGACAAACCGTCCTATTTTACATAATAATATAGGACGGTTACGGACTAACCGTCCTATTTTACATAATAATATAGGACGGTTAATTACTAACCGTCCTATTTTACACATGGTTTATTCCTTCATTACCAATCTGTGAGTGTGACCGTGAGTCCGTGAGACCGTGACCGTGAAGTCCGTGATGTGCTGATTTTCGCTTCAAGTGACCACCGTCGACAAAGGCGATGATAGCCTTCTTTCCTCCAATTCCAAACTGGCAAGTGGCAAGTGGAGTTAATGAAAGTTGAAACTTACACTTCAATCATTTGTCAAATATTTTGATGCCCCTAGTTATTGTCCTTAATGTTACTTAACTAAGTTAACTTACTTGTTAGATAACTTAGATAGTTAGATGTCATGAATCATGATAGATGATCCGAGGTGGGGGCGGGGGGGCCCCCTTGTAGACTTGTAGTGGCGGGAAAACAAAATGAAAGTTGAAAACTGAAAAGAACATAAAGGTTTAACTTTAACTAATTAATAATTATCTAGGTATACTAACTACTAAGTCAATCTAGAGTCTAATCTAACTGTCTAAGGCAATTGTTTTGTCTTTTTGTATAATTGTATTGTATCATGTAAGTTAAGTAAGCCCAAATCCAATTATCCAACTATAAGCCTATAACTATAAGTTATAAATAACTGTATAACCAATTTCTTATCAACCATTTTCAGTTTAGCTACACATTGTCACATGTCAATTGTTACAACTTACAAGTTACACTTAGTAGATAAGTTAACCAAGTTTTGTAAGTTGTACAAGTAAAAGTGAAGTGAGAGAGAGACTAACTAACTGTCATATATTGTTGTATAAAATTATAAATGCTAATGAATAATGATTTTCTTATGTTAATTTCACATGTCTCACCAACCAATTGATCTAATATATCTCTTTTCAATCAAATTCATGAATATCATGTATCCAACTCATATAACTCAATATTTGTTTCTCATTTCTAACTCCCAATTGATGATAATAGATTAGGAATAACTCATTCATGATTCATCCATGATCCTTTGATCCATCATTCATGTAGATATTGTAGAGTAAAATTTAGTAACTCCTTTAGTAATATCATTCAACATTTGTGTTAATTCAACACACAACTCCTATTCTCTGTTCACATTCTCACCTCACCTAATGAGTTAATTACAATGTTACATAACTAAATAACTAATAACTATTCCCTTGGGACCCTTCCTAGTTCCTATACTATACTCATTATCCTCTAATGAGATAATTACACAACTCTTTCTATACTCATTCTCAAGCTACTGAGTTAATTACATAACCTGCTTTCTATTCTAGTTCGGTTAGGTCATTCTTACCTAATGAGTTAATTACATGATTCTTTCTCTTTCTTTACTTATTATCATTTATCAATGTTATCATCAACATTCAACAACTTTTGAATTGAGTATGAGTTACTTACATAACTTTGCTTTTTTAAGATGATCCTCAAGTGAGATCATCAGACATCAGATGAGTTAAATACATTATATACATAATTAACACCAACTTTACTCATCCTCCCATGACCTCAACCTCAACAACTATGTTGAATTGAATATGATAGTATGAGTTACTTACATAAGTAACATAACTTTGCTTTTAAGCCGATAGATACTCAAGTAACTCAACTCAACCGAGAAGTCCGAGCACGAGATAGTGAGATGAACATAATACATATATGATATATGCCTATATGCTATTGCTCTGTCTTTTTAAGCTCATCCGGTCATCCTTAACTTAAGGAAATTAAGATGAGTTAATTACATAACTCTTTCTCCACTCTATACTTAATGACTAGTTTTATTTAAGGACATCATCAACTAAGATTAATTAAATACATAACTCTTATAGCTTATACAACTCCTATATTTCAATATATAGATGGTTATAAACAAACCATCCTATATTTAAATATATTATAGGACGCTTATTTTAAAACCGTCCTATATTTAAATATATTATAGAACGGTTATTTTGAAACCGTCCTATATTTAATATATTATAGAACGGTTATTTGAAAACCGTCCTATATTTGATTATGTTATAGAACGGTTATTTGAAAACCGTCCTATATTTAAGTATATTATAGAACGGTTATTTGAAAACCGTCCTATATTTAAGTATATTATAGAACGGTTATTTGAAAACCGTCCTATATTTAATTATATTATAGAACGGTTATTTGAAAACCGTCCTATATTTAATTATAATTATAGAACGGTTATTGAAAAACCGTCTTATATTTAAGTATATTATAGAACGGTTATTGAATAACCGTCCTATATTAGTATATTATATAGAACGGTTATTTTAAAACCGTCCTATATGGTTCTATACATATAATATATCGTTTTCACTTTTCACCTTGGTCATTCTGAGCCCTAATTTCAATCTTCCAAGTTCCAACCCAACGATCCAATCCAACCTATACTGAGAAGTGAGAAGGTGAAAACGACCATTCCTCTTCGATCTTTCACAGATCTAAGCAAAGAAAGGTATGTATTTACGATTTTTTGCATCTTTAATGTAATTTCATATACTGATTCATACTTATGCAAGTAAAAAGTAATAAAAGAACACAATCTGATAAAAAAAAAAAAAAACCTCTGTCTGGTTTCTCTGATCCTTGCCTTGAACTTGTTCTGTCATTTCGTTGTCAAACACCTATTTCTCAGATTTTGATTTATGTTGTCTTTCATTTGAGTCTGGAAACGGGGTTTGTTGGGAAAAAGATGGATGAGCAAAAAAAAACGGACCTGGAAGCCTGGAAGTGGAATGGGATTATGGGAGATATCAGATATGTATGTTCCTCTGACGAAAAAACCAAACATATAAATTATAAAGGTTCTGAGTCTTCTGACTTTGCCCATAGTTCATTAGTGTTGAATCAGTGAATCCTGATAGATAGGTTCTCAGAGAACTGCATCTACTGAAATAGTCTCCACTCTCCAGCTGAAATGTAGAGCAGACTGAGCAGTAGAAGAAGCAGGACAGATGTCAGAAGATTGAGGGAGAGAGACATTAAACTAGTTCTTTCTTTTACAAAATGGAAAAAAACATTACCTTTATCTAATTTATCACAAACTAGCTACAGCTTATATCCCAATTTCTTCTTTGCCTTAAGGGAGCCCTAGAAAAAAGAACCAAATCAAGAAAAATCTCTCAAAAACTAAATTAACATATCTCATATATGCATCAAACAATGTCAGATTTTCAACATTTTTGATGTGTTGGAACTATTGAAACAAGAGGAATGATTAAGTGATAGTTGACCAAAATAAAAAATAAAGGATGAAGGAACATAACAGATTTTTTAAATTATTATTAGACTGGAATGAATGTTTTGAGATAGGAAACTTAATGAAATGGCCAAATCAAGCTACAAATAATGAATGTTATACAAAAACAAAATATCACATTTTTTTTTTTCCACTCTGCATACTGGAATGGCATACTTCTAGGGCTATGACACTATGCCAACATCACAAAAAATGGGAACATGCATAATTGCTTGTTTGAAGAGATAGAGGGAGCAACAATCTGACCTTGTAGGAGGCTTCCAGTATAGTCTCCACTGTCAAATGAAAAATTTGTGATGGTTTTCAAGGGTGCTACTGCTTATTATCCCTGTATAATTGTATTCCTCTTTTCTTGTCTAACTGTAGTCATTTTTATTTTGAAGCAAACATGGAGCAAGTAGAAGAGGTAGGAGAGGTACAAGTAGAACAATTACAACACACGAAGGTAACAATCAAGGCTATCAAGCACATGTCCATCAGTAACACCACCGGTGGTCAGTGTCAAGAGAAAGGTCAGGGGGAGGGGCCCAACGCAAATGGAAAATATAAATAAGAGAACCTCAGTTGGAATAAAAGAAACAGTACAATTCAACACTAAAGGCCAACCGATTGGTGGTGTTGCACATGCCTATGCTAGCTTCATATGTTGCACCGTTAGAAGACTTGGGCCAGTATCAGTGACTGATTGGAGACATGTATCTCCACAAGTCAAAGATTCAGTATGGGAAATGGTCAAGGTATATAAATTCTTCCTACATATAACATAATATGTCCTTTATATTTATATGTTTTGTTTTTGTTTGCATATGAATCACGATAAGATACACAAAGTTGTCGCAATACTCACTAGTTAGTCACTTTAACATGCTTCTTCTTTTGTTTTGTAGTCCGCCTTTGACGTATCTCGATGAGTGCAAGAAGCAAGCCTTCTTAGAGCTGGTGAAGCTTGGAGGAAATGGAAGAGTGAGCTTGCAAGGAAGTACATACTTCCAAATTCTCATGATCCTTCTACGCTTCACATGGTCCCTCAATTGTATTCCTGCTTCATTAACCAGGAAGCATGGAATCAATTTGTACAGTATAGGCTATCTCCTGATTTTGAGGTAATCACAACTTGAAATAGCCAAGCTAAATTTTGAGTCTTGTAATTATTATAATTGATTGTATTTTGAATCTTTGATCACATTACTTTGATGTCCAGGCAAAGCGTATAAAAGGACAAAAGGCTCGTGTACAAAACCACACGCCGCACCACCTTTCAAAGGTTGGCTATGCACGATTAGAGGCAGATGTAGTAAGTATATCATGTCACATTCCATTTTTCTAATCATATTAGATTATTATTTTTATTAACTATGACTTAGTGTCTCTTATAATCTTATTACAAAGAAAAGAAGGTGGGACAACGGATCCCATCGACCGTGCTATTCTATGGAAAATGGCACATTCGAAAGGGCGTAACTCCCGAGACCTTTGCCAACGAGACAACAGCACCAATTGCTTCAAGAATTGTAAGTGGTTTAAGACTTTAAGTTTTATACTTTTACTTTATTTGCATACTGCCTAGTTAAATACTTTTATACTTTTATACCCTTGCATAGTATATTATTTAAATATTACATATATAATAGTGATTTTATCATGTTATGATCTTTATGTGTGCAGGAAGAGTTGACCCAAGAACAAGAAGAAAGTGCAACTACGGGGACTCTTAGCAAAGACCGCCGCAAAGGGGGACATCCCGTATAGGGCAATGGGCAACAAGAATGAGCACCCCGGCGGGTAAGGGGCCAAGGTCGGGATGTTGTTCCTTCCAAATTTTTTCCCAAACAAAAGGCTCCTACGCTACAAGAATTGGAAGAATGGAAGAAGCAAACAGTTGTGGAGATATATAGCATGGTCAAAGATCAACTATTGAAGGAACTCCAAGGTGGCCGAAGAACCTCATGTGAGGATGTTGGCGGCCCTCAAGCTGAAGCTCAACCTCAAGTTCAACCAAAGAAGAAATAATAATAGCTGCACTCCTACTCCTACTCCTCTATCAGATGAAGAGGTGGCAGAACAAGTACTCCCAATCAGTGAGGTATGTATATTCACTTGTTTAGTTTTACAATGTTACTTATTTACTTTTGTTTTTAGTTTACACTTTACATTACATCACTAATTATTATATATATGTCATTTCTCAAATGCAGGTGGGTCAGTGCATGTTGCAGATACATACATTTGAGAACCATGTGGCTGTGGCAACACTGTACGAGGTTCGGCCCATGACTTCCGCCACCTTGCATGGTAAGTTGATGCCTCCACACACTAAGCGTGTGTGCATCACTACTGCCATTCAACCAGATGCTCCCCTTCCATTTCCAGTCGAAGGGGATGATGTTGAAACTGTTGGGGATGCAATTGGATATCATGTGTGTTGGCCAGAGAAACACATAAAACCAATGATATCCAATTCCAAGGTACATATATACTAATTGTAGTCATGGCTTCATTTTCTCCTACCTTTCTCTACCCCCTCCTAAACTGTTCATTGATTAATATTGTCTGCAACATGTCGGACAGTCGGATCACGAAAAGCAAAGACAAGGGGCAATTGAAGCAAACCTTGCCACGGCAAATTCGGCATAGTGGCAAGTGTAGCCACATCCCGGCCTTCTCGTGTAGTACTAGTTCTATGTTTTTCCATAGTCACTACTCACAAGTCATAAGTCAGTAGTACTAGTTCTTTAGTTCAAAACACTTGTAAGGTGCTCACTAGTCACTACTCACAAGTCACAAGTCACAAGTCAGTAGTCACAATGTTATTATTGTTATATTATAAAATATTCTAATTTTACCTCACTGGGTTTCTTCTTTTATATCCGCTAGTATATCAAGATATGCGTATATATTCATTACTAATTTCTAAAATGTTACATGATTACATTTACAGTGTAGGTATCAGGTGGAGGTTCCACCTAACACACCTCCATTCCTAAGGGTACTGCATGTGACCGGCCAATGAAGGCAACACAAATACAATGAACCCTGTAAGGATAGAGGCAGGTGTGCTTTCAAACGATGTGGTTGAGGTTCCACTCTTCAAGGAAGACCTCATAGCCATATGTAATATGGATCAATTGGAGTACATGCACATCATAGTCTATATAGGGTACGTCGTGTAATTGCTCTATTAGAGTTAAGACTTACCAATCAATGTAACATTACTTAATACTTGCTTTTTTAATAAAACTTAATAATTATTTGACATTAACCCAAATTTCAAATGCAGGTATTTGCATGATAGCTTGCATAGACTAGAGGTCAAGGACATTTACAAGTTCCTTGACCCTTCTCTTGTCTTTCAATTGGCCCATTTGCCTAAGGACAAACAAAGTGAAGATATCATCCCTGGTCTCATGACTTGTGCGAAGGGGCAAGCATTACTGATTCCCTACAATAGCGGGTACGTTGTAACATAGGTTGCTTAATTATGCCATTTTAATTTCACAATTCATAGTTTCATACACATGAATACTACATCAATTAAGATTAGAGAAAATTCAATTGAACTATTATTTTTATAGGTCCCATTGGATGTTGCTAGCTTTGGATGTGCATGGTGGCCATGCAATTTTTTTTTATTCATGTGGAGCACACATTCGGGAACACCTTATGGAAATTATAAACAAGTAAGTCTTTATTATTCTTTTTATTATAATATAACTACTCACCTCAAGAACTATAATAATATTCATAATCTAATGCTTTTCAATTATATGTGTGTAGAGCATGGTATAAATGGGCTGAGAGGGAAGGCATTCACCACCCACCAAAACTCAACTGGAAGAAGGCCAAGGTACGGTTTACTAATTATCGCTCTTTAGACTCTTTCATATAATTTTAAACCCGAACTTGTTGGAAATTATATTTTGAAACTTTTATGTTGTCTTTGGTGGCATTGTTTTGCGGTGCCCTCAACAAAAATCAGATTGGGAGTGTGGATATTATGTTCTTAGATACATGAGAACCCTCATTCGCAATGGAGTTTCGATCTCACAATTGAGAAAGGTAACACTTAGACTTCTTGACCAAAGTTGCACTTTTGATTTGTATATTTCTGACTTAATTCAAGATTACATGTCTAATCTCCGAACTAAGTTATTATATGTTTCTTGTAGGTGGATTTTGGAACCAAGAGTTACTCCCAGTTGGATCTAGATGATATTAGAATGGAATGGACAGATCATATTATGATTTTTAATTTGTAGTTCGGTGATGTAAAATTGTAAATGAATGTATATTATCATTCATGTATATACATTTTACTCAAATATAATACAAAGATCAGTTCATTTCAATGAATGTGTTCTATTTTTATTTTTATTGAAGTACACCGTATCAATGTATGTGCTTTCTTTGTTTCAAACTTTCAAATTTCAATGATGTGATTGTGAAGTTGGTGTTTTGATCGAGATGGGTTAATCATCAATTTTCAATGATGGCTTAGATCACAGATGGGTTGTATTGTATCATGTATGTACATACAATCTACAAATACGGTATGAGTGGTTGATATCATATCATGTATTGTATCATGTATTGGAGAGGGAGTCATATATGGAATGGAGGTTGATGATTGAAATTACCGATATATACCGAAGTTGTAGATATGATTCATATGAATATGATACCAAAAACTTTCAAATTTCAATGATGTGATTGTGAAGTTGGTGTTTTGAATGGAGACACGATGGACATCCTCGCTATACAGGCAATTTCATTCATTTGTCGAGGAATGAGGATAAAATTAAAAATGCCAAAGTTCGAATGATTGTCTGCATTGGTGCACGCTCGGGCCTATTGACAATTGGAATGATATAGTCATGGAGATGGTGCTAAGTGATTGATATGTTGGGCAATTGTGATGATTGGAGCCCATGATTCTAAGCTACCAAGTTTCTCGACAATCTAACACAATTATTTGTGTGAACAGAAAGAGGGATGAGGAAGTTCCACTAGTTGTAATTATATCATGTTTGCAAGCTTTCACTTATCTCGTTGCCAATCAGATGTGTTTTATCAGAAGCTTGCAAACTGGAAGGTCAAGTTGCTTCGGCTTACATTTCAGGAAATCCTGCTTCATTCGAGATCTTGAATCATGATTTCGGATTATATTTTGTGAATTCTGTTTATAGTTTGTCACTCTCATGTCTTTGCTTTCTTTTCATATTCTCTAAGATGCACCCGAACGAGAACCCGGAAGAAGTCGTTCCTCTGAGAATATCTTTATAGTATATGTGTGAGAATAACTCATTAACTCTTAACAGTGGCTCTAGAAGAACCCTCCATTCTCCAATATAACTTAGTAATATAGGACGGTTAGTGAATAGCCGTCCTATATAAATAGTAATATAGGACGGTTTGTGAATAGTCGTCCTATATAACTAGTAATATAGGACGGTTTGTTAATAGCCGTCCTATATATATATATATATATATAACTAGTAATATAGGACGGTTTGTGAATAGCCGTCATATATATAAGTTATATTATATTTATAACTACTAATATAGGACGGTTTGTAAGTAACCGTCCTATATAATATAAATACTAATATAGGACGGTTACTCATGAACCGTCCTATATTTTCAAGTGTTAAGGTAATAAGGTCATGAGTGGGTCGCGTGTCAAACAGGTAGACACGACGGGTCAAATTCATTGACTCGAACACGACACGATTTTTGGCGTGTCATTTTCGGGTCACCCGAAAATGACACGAACACGATAAGACTCGACCCGAACCCGCTAAATTCGTGTCGGGTTCGAGTCATGTTATCGTGTCGTGTCATATTTTGCCGCCCCTACGTAGGGGGGACTACCCATGACACCACCCCTACGTACCTGGCCCTGTATCACTCTAGGGCGGTGTCTATCATCATCCTCATCACAAAATCAGAGGGCGGGTGGCCAACCCTACAACCCTCCTAGCATAGTACCCACCGGGTGACAGCACCCGTCATAAATCATCGGCAATGTATAAATCTTACAAACCTTGTAAATTCATTATAAATAATCTCAATAACACAATTAAAGCCCGACAAACATTGTCATTTCCAGATAGAAAAGTCATGCTGTAACATAAAAATAGGGATCTAATTATGTACATGAGAAGATGTAAAATACATGTCTCAAAGCTTTAAAATCCATTCATGGTTATTGAAATCATGAAATAATTGAATATAATCACCTACCTCGTGTGGCGAGTTCATCCATTGTCCACTAGTTGATCGATCTCGTACGCTTCAATCTATACAAGACATAAAAATTCTTTTCTTAATACCTTCACTTATATATAGTTATGATTTAACTATCTGGTCTTATGTCCTTATATCAAGGGTTGGATTTACCTCTAAATTTAGTATTCTCCACAAGATGACAATGACTGATCAACTATATATAAATGATCCATATATTAAGATTGGCTAAAGATGGTCTAATCCACATTTTTCAGGTAATCCGATGGTCCACATTTACTAAGAGTGGTCAGATCCACCCTTTTTCAAGTGATCTAACTGTACATATCTACTAAGAGTGATCATATCTACCTTTTTTAGGCAATCCGATGGTTAAGATCTACTCTGCTTGCTCATATCCAGCTAATTTAGGATTGTAGGAGTCATCCGTAATGTCTGATTATCCGTTAGACGTTGAAAAGTTACTGTGTGAACAGTAACTGATCGGACGGTCCAGATCGTCCGATCTATTTTCTAGCACATATCGCGAATTCCATCACATATGACTTATCTCAGGCATCGATCTACCCATTACTAAGCATGGATTTATAATTTAACGGTTGGATCGTCTTTAAATTTAGATCTAAGATCAAAACTTACGAATTTATCAAAATTTCAACAAATCAAGATCAGGGTTTTGTAGATCTTACCTAAAGAATGCGTAGCCGTGCTTTTTCCCTTCCTAGGCGTGCTAGATTGGCTCCGATCTGCTGTGAACGATCCATCCCTAGCCGCGCGCACTGTTCATGGCTCAATCCGCAGCCATTTCTTCTCCGTTCGTAGCGAATCCAAAGGGGTTTTGCTCCCAACTTCATGCTGTAGAGAATGAACAGCTTTGAGCCTCAATCCATGCCGCCATTTTCTCCGGCGACCTCTGCAACTCCGGAAAAATTGAAACCCTACGTTTCTACTCCTCCATTATGGCTGGGTTCTATTCTCCAGCACACAATCTCTCCTCTCCTCTTCTCCTTTTCTTTCTTTTCTCCTCTCTTCCCTCTTCTTCTCCTTCTTCTTCTTCTTCTTCCCCCTTTCTTTTCTTCCCATCGGTTTTCCCCTTTTCATCGGGGTTGGACTACGTCTGTTTCTCAATTTCGTTTAAGTGAGGGGGTGCCGTTATCAAACCCCCCCCTTAAAAAAAAAAAAAAAACGAAGATGTTACACACAGAGACTTTCTACCCGGCCAAGAAATGCACTTCTTTTCTGACAAGGAAGTTGTAGTCTATATTTTATCTTATTTTGGAGGTACTACCTCTGTTTCTCTAACAACGGAGCCAATATTTTTTCTTTTTTCGACATGTAGATCGCAGTTTATCTTGGTGTTGAAACTAGGTTCTCTTTGTGATTTTCTGTTGATCCACAAAGTCTATTGTTGTTCTACGGCATAACACAGCATCGACTTAGAAAATGTTGATCATATCTATGGCTAAAAGGCAGCTCTGGTGCAGAAGCTTCTGCATATGCTGCATATGCAGAGTTTAGAGAAGGAAGGACCACAAGGTCAATAGTATGCAGCCTTATCTTGCATTTTGCAAGAGGCTATTTCCATACCTTAAACCCATGACCTTAAGACAATGAAAAAAACGTAGACTAGCTATGTTTGCATCGTTGCTGCTGAATAATTTTAGTAATTAATTTATATCCCCGGTTGCTTTTTGTACTTTCAAGCCGTTCAGTTTACAGTGATATCATTACTTCATGTGACGTGATTTAACATTAGACGCATAAGGTAGAACTGGTGTCTCAGTTCAAGGTTCTCAGACTTCTTATTACCATTCTATTTGAATTCTATCTGCGCTGCTTCATTTATATTGATTGGTATGTCCATCTTGAGGTATAAGCTCTGCTTGGCTGATTTATTTTGGATTTTATTATGCTTATATACTTGTTAATTCTATGTAAATGTGTCAATTAATCTTTTAACTTGATTCTAAGATCAAACGGAGTATTACATGTTTCTCCGGATAAGGGTAGTCTCAGTGTGTGAAGCTCATGCATATGCAGAGTCTGCGGAAGAGGTGGACTATAAAAGTCAATAGTACGCATGTTTCTCTGGATGTGGTGGTTCAAATCCACTAGCAACTTGTTTTATTCTCTTTCAACACCTTGTAATTTGTAAAATGGTTCAATCATCCAGGGTTACGCCATGTGATGCGATTCCCTTTCCTGTAATCAGACGGAAAATTCGTGGGATGAGGGGGCTGGACACAGGCACCCATGAGCAGCCTCGAACCCTCGATCACCAGGGATAAAGGCTCCTTTTTGGGCCTTTGTGCTATAACTACAAGGCCTTGTCCCATGTCATAAAAGGATATAATGATCTTGGTCCGTCAATAGGGCAGGCCACTAAATAGTATTGGTCATTGAACAACTGGAAGCCTCACATGTTGTTAGCAGCAGTGATACGCACCAACATCCTACTGTTGAGAAGACATTCCAAAAACAGCCCATCCTACTCTCTCTCTCTCTCTGAGGAGATTGAAACTATATAATTTGGAAATTCTAGTTTCTATAATGGCAGCTTGCTACACAAGGTCCACGGCTACATCCATTGGTCCGATGGGCCAGTGCGCCAAACGGGTTCAACAATGGAGGTGAATGAACCAGTTGAGCAAAGACTCATATGGCAAACATGAGCAAAGACCCATTGGTCTGACGCCTAACATTTCATCTTGCAAATACGATACTACTAAACGTGTTCTGATCTTGCAGTTGCAGCTACAGACGACAGGGCATAGCCTGTACCCTGGGCAGCGTGTCATAGAACTGGCCCATCATCATATACCCGCCCCCCTGACTAATGGAGGGTGTTTTGAGGTCAGTGGAAGAGATGCTTAGTTTTTCTTGAGCAACTAGCTTATATGGTAACGTGGACATTTCCAGATGCATGTGGGAAACTGTATTTTTCTTCTACAACCATCCACTTGAAGGGCAGAAATCTGTGGCTTAGAGACTTAAGTCTTTTCTCTTCGATGATCGTAGGTCATAAGCCATCAACAGGAAAACCCAGTAAGCATATGGTTCGATGAATCATACAGGCCCATCTTGTAATTCTGACCTGATAGTAGGGCGAGAGGGCATCTAAAAGGGCAGCCCCAGTGCAGGAAGCTGCCACGTATGTAGGGTCTAGGAAAGGGGCGGACCACAAGGGTCAATAGTATGTAGCCTTACCTTGCATTTTATAAGAGGCTATTTCCAAGGCTTGAATATTACTTGCCTCCAAGTAATGGCAAAATTCATCACTAATAATATGGGGCCATCTTTGCCCTGCCCCCAATGTCAGCATGTTTGGCTCATTGTCTAATAGGACAGTCTCTAAAGGAATATCCTGACTCTTTACAATCAAAACATTTAAATGATTGCCCTTATGATGACGGCTATTGATGCTATTACCACTACTGAGGTTATCTACTAACTACAAGACATAATTGTCCAAGTGTCTGTCCTTACAACTAGTACACCTTATCATCCGTATCCTAACACCACCTAATCAAATGTTGCTGGGTCAATGGCCTCTGCAACTGTGTCAATGAAAGATCTCTTACCCTTATTAGCTGACTCGAACTACCCATGTCCAAGTTTCTACAATCAACGTTGGTCCTAAGAGGATCCCTCTTTACATAGAGGTTATGTCTACAACCTCATTACCAGCGTAGAACGTGGCACAATCACCAGATCCCTCAATATAGGTGTCAACATATCACAATCTATCCACTATATCATTCTTCATGGTGAAGGAGTTAGGGCAAGTCTCTTCTGCTGACTATACTGGTTTAATACTGTTAAATCGTCTAATTCTTCTCTTTAAGTGGTAAACTCTCTTAGCTTCCAAAAATACTAATTATCACAGGCCTTCCCAAGGGCCTTTTGGTAAAAATATCAATAATGGAGGAACATGTCCTCTCAAATAACCATCATTAGAATTCTTATAATTATATATTTTTCAGTGTCCGCACTTTCACTATTTCACTTTCTTAAACTAATGAATAATTTCATAGCCATCTCAAACTAAAGCATTTACAACTCGATCAATTTCACACCCAATGAAAGTTTTCCTTTATAATACTTCTTTAATAATAAAAAATCGCATTATCATCTCTATCAGTGTTGAATATAATCAATCATAATTAATTTCATCTTGCCTCATTTACTTCTTCTTCCTAGTCAATTCATTTCTATTCAAGAATCATTTCTATAAATTAGTTATCATGCCCTCCAGGTAATATACACTTCAAATCAAAATTAAAACCCCAAGAACAATTAGTAGGTATTCACTCCCACTAAAGTCTGATATCAATATTTTCATAAGAACAAGAACTCATTAGCTTTTATCTCACCTTATTTTCACAACTATATCCATTCCCCATACCTACTTCAATAAGTATCTCTCCCTACTTGATTCACATCATTAATACTAACCATTTTTATGCAATGGTTGTTATATCCTTCAAGTGCTATGTGTCTCCAATCATGATTGCAATCCTCAGAATGATCTAATAGCATTTACTTTCCATTGATGACTAGCTGTGAATATCTCTATATTCACTAAACTCACAAGTATTGATATCAGAAATTCCACCCATAGAAACACAAAGATCTTACTTCATCAAATTTTGAATGATTTTACCATATTAAGGCTTATTGTCAATTAAGTTCACTTCAAGTTTAGATTAATACCATACTACTCTCAACTTTATCGAATCCATATTAAGGCTTATTGTCATAGTTTGGTATCATTTCTGTTTCTTCATTATTCTTATCATGCTATTGTTATTACAAAAATTGTTAGGATTTTTCCAATAGTTTACTCGTAATGTTCAAATTAGAACTTGAACTCTCCAAAGCGAATCATATAAATATATTTGCTACTATATAATAAGCTTCTCATTAAGAGAAACTAATTTATAATCTTTACTTTAAGAATCACACACTTTTCATAAAAGTGTATTTCCTTGTATTCATACAAGGATTTAAAGTCTCAAATTCTCTGAGAAAAATATGCTAATATCATGGTATTAACTATTTCACAATCATCAACATCCTTTACATGATTATCTTTGTAACTCATATTTAGGCAAACACCTCACTTCATGGACTATATGGGACATTTGAATTTGTTGGAATGGCTGTATGGAGTAGACCTGGGCTCTGATACCAAACTGTGACGCCCCCGATTTTACCCAACAATAACATAACAATTTATAAAAACAGTCGGGATCCCTATTTTAAAAACTTTAATTTTTAAAGTGACAAAAAACAAAGCTCCAATAAAAACATGTATTTTAAAATCTTGGGAGTCATACAACCACAAAACTACGGATTCAACAGTGAAATGAAATACCATTTCTACCGAAAATCCGGCAAAGTCTCCTCTATACTTTGGACAATTGCACATGACAAGTGCAATACAAAATAACCTGATAAACATAATATAAGACAAGGCATATAGGAGACTCAGTCTCCACACCCATCCACACAATCAAATACTATTTTCAATAAAATGTATACTCCAACAATGGATAAGAAAATCAAATCATAACAAAATACTCAGTGTCCCTCCATACAGCCATCACATCCAATATGAATTCGTATTCTTACATGCAGGTCACATTGCAATTTTAATTAAGTACAATCCATACTCAAAACCCAAAGTCAGGTCTTGAACCAACTTTGTCGTCTTTGAACATCCTCAATGCTTCACTGGGAAACTGCTATCACTTTTACCTGCTGTATCAGTGCGTAAACCTATTGTCACTCTTTATATTTGAGGCATTGCTTTCAACAAGCTATGCTTGTGTAGGTGATTACAATAAATAAAATATGCAATAAACACTTTGCAAAGAGTACTAATATCATGTTAATTATCAATAGAGTAACTCATTTATAAGGCAAATGAAATCATTAGGCGTTCAGAATATAAAACTCATGAATCTCATAAATTTGAACTAAACAATCAGGATCAAAACATACTTTTTGTCTGAGGCAATGCAATATTAAAGCAAAACATCATGGTATGATCAAAACATGGATGGGCATCCATCAATAGCAATAAGAATCCATGTCCACATCAAAATATACTGCATATCATGATAAAACAGGGCATTGTACAAAAACAAGCCCTAAGAGTGTTCCACGACACTCAAACATTGGTAATGAGTACTCATACCAAACCATGAGTCCCTCACGTGCAGCCTGCATCAGTCTATTTCTTGATGGAAGCCTATTAGCCAAAACTACCGGCTTGCCCTAAAATGGGTACAAGACCTGCCTTACCTCGCTTCATCGACACAATCCAACCATGAGTCTCTTACGTGCAGCCCGCATCAATATATTTCCTAATGGAAGCTCGTCAACCCAAAACTCCTGGCCCGCCCTCAAATCAGTACAAGACTCGGCTTACCCCGCTTCACAGATACAATCCGACCTTGGGTCCCTCACGTTCACCCGCATCAGTCTATTTTATGACGGAAGCCTGTCAGCCCAAAACTACTGGCCCACCCTCAAATCGGTACAAAACTCAGCTTACCTCGCTTCACCCAATAGTCTCAATCAAGGTCCATAATATGATGTAATCCATCACATATCAAAACATGGATAATCATGTAATCAAATGTCACAATATCAAATATAAAATACTAAACGCATTTCAATAAATCACAATAGTGGATAAGACACATGCCTCAAGAATTTTAGATAAATCATGATCGATAAAATCAAAAGGGGAATCCCAAATGTGATCACCCATCTCAGACAAAGAACCACTCGTATGTACTTCTAAAGTCTCGATCAGACCCAGTCTAGCTCAGTCACGTCAATACTCGTACCTAGATAAATAACACATCCAGGTTACACTCAGAATCCAATTTATCTAACTTAGATTCTTGATTATACCACATTATATTTTCATCTTTCAATACATCGCGTATAAGACATTCCAATGATTACCAACCTTGGAATCTCAAGGCAAGGCCCGTGCTAACTAGTAATTCAAATCATACTTAATCAAGCCCACTTATAATCATTTAGTTCTTCTTCTTAATTACATGAATGCATATTTAGAGCTATTAAGCTCAGATCACACCAATTTTAGATAATTTATCATTTAATCAACTAGTTGGACATTATTATATAAATCTCATGCTTAATTATATATAATTACTATCAAATCAACTCATCAAATGATTAAGATAAAAATCTTATCTTGTACCGGTCAATATGAATAACATCTAACTATCTGCTTAGTCGGATCGTCCACTGATCGCCCAATCTTGCCTGATCATCCAACATCCACGGTGATCTCATCAAAGATCCTCACCTGATCACCCCAAATCACATAAAAACTTAGTAATTCTAATCAATTAATCTAAAAGCAAATTTTGAACGGTTTAGATCATCAAATTAGATCCAATTTCATAGCTAGATCTTCAATTGATCTTAGTTGTTGATCAAGATCAGCTAAACAGTCTCTGTAGCTATTTCAGATCCAAAATATCATCTATGGATCTTAATCTACACTCTGTGAGGATAATAATAGGCTCTTTAGATATAAAAATAATGCCAAATCATCTTAGATCAGATCATCTGAAGTCTGATCAATGGTCTGGTAAATCACTGGTTGGATCTTCCCTGATCAAGAAATGGGAAGATGGGTATCGTTCCTCGCGCTACTAGAGTTGTGAGGGTACTCTCAGATCTCCAAGATTCCTCATAGATTGTCTAGAACAGAGGTTCAAAGATCAAGGGGTTTAACGGGGTGCACTGAGTCAACTCAGCTCCTTGAAGCGAGTTGGGTGTGAGTTGATTCGGTGAGTCAACACGGCCAACTCATCAAAGGAGAGAGGGAGACCGGTGGCCAGCAGAGGGCTTTTGCTCGGTCACCGCCGGAGCCTGACTGGGGAAAAATAAAGAGGGGAGAGAGAGAGAGCGGCAATGAGCACTGCTCTCAGGCACGATGGCCCTCCCAAAAGCTTGGCTATGCCATGGAAGGGGGGAATGAGCCAAGGAAGGAAAAAGGGTTAGCCTGTGCAGTGAGTCTGTGCTCACGCCAGTGTACCGGGCTAGCTGGAACCTGATTGGAGAGAGAAAAGTGGGGAGGGAGATGGACGTTGGGGAGGTGATCGGGCCCCTTCCCGTCACCGGTGAACAAGGGGAGGAGTGGCATATGGGTGGTTGGCCGCCTGAGGAGAAACCCACTCTGGGTTTCCATCTGCGCCGAAAAATGGGGTACCTCGATGTGCTTCGTCGAAAAGGAAAGAGGAGTCAATTGGGGCCTCCCTACGTCGTCGGTGGAAAAACCCAACTAGGGTTCTAGCCTGAAATCATAAAACCCAGCTGGAGAGGGATTCGATCGAGGAAAGGGGCAAGAGGAGAAGGGAGTTCCGGCCTCATCACCAAAGCCAAAATCCGCCCACCCAAAAGGGAGATCGGGCGGGGCTGCTCACCGATGAACCAGAAGGGCGCAGGTGTCGAGAAAAATCGGATTAGGTTGTTTGTCATCGTTGGAAAGAAGGGAGAACCTTGGGGAGGCGAACGTTTGCCAGAAAAAGGAGAGGGTCGTTACAATCGAAAAAAGGCGATGATGGGGTTGCGCTCGCTCGTAAATGAGAAATCCGAGGGAGACGATTTTGGGTCACCAGATTTTTTGGCAACCCCTCTCTTTTCACCCTTTTCAGCTGTGCAATGTAGGGAAGGTAGAGCGGTCGACATGTTGCGACGCAGCTGTCACATCAAGCGTCAAGCTATAGGGGGTGTCAATATCAATTTTGACCCCCTTCTAAATTAGTAAAATTTTTAGAATTTTTCACTACGATCTCAGTTTCGCACAAAATTAGTGTCTTTGTAATTGTATCGATGTGTGCATTACAAATTTGATATTCTCGAGTCCAAATTTCAAGCCCCATAAAGAGGTCATTTTTATGAACTTAATTTCCATGAAATTTAATTCAAATTCCTTATCCCTATTAAAATTATAATTTAAAATTATAAAAAATAACTTAAATTTTTGAATTGTTACATTCTTCCTTCCTTATAAGAATTTTGTTCCTGAAATTCCTTTCATGTTATTCTTCAAACACTTTTAAAATATGCCCATATCACAATATCTACAGATTATACCTAAAATTTCCATAGTCAATTGCCAATATCAATCTCATACCTTATCATCCCCTTTAAATAGCAACTCATATATATAATCCCATGAATGTTAATTTTATTATAGATCAAATAATTCATATTATGGTTAGAACGCGTCATAATCCCTTATTTGCAATTAGCATAAATTATACTTTCATCGAATAGCTATTGTGAGTAGATCACCATAACAATACAATCAGAAAATCTCAGCTCATATATGCAGTTCTATACTAAGTCTATATCAGGGCACATTACCTCACTACCATGCCATGTATATCAATCACACCATATCATATCAACTCCTGAACATGCAATACATGCCAATCAAAATTGGAACATATCTGCTCATCGACAGACAATTCATGCCTAAACAAAATTAGAGCATACCAGCTCAGTAATAGGCAATCATATCCCAATCAGAATCAGAGCATGCCAACTTAATAACAAGCAATCACATGCTAATCAGAATTCAAATCCACAACATGATCATACTGTGAGCACCTATAAGCTTGCCACCTAGAAGCTTGCCAGTGCCTCTCGCACTTGCCCTTATCAGTCACCTTCATTGGCTACTCACAAGTACATGCCATAATCCAGAACCAGATTATACATAAGAAAATGCTTTCATTCAAACATACTTTATTGTTACACTTCTCACCTTCATGAGAAATCCGGCTTATATAAATAATATAAACAATATACATATCACTGCTATTCTGGAGAATTCAATAATCCAGTGATAACATGTAACACCTCGGATTTTTAAGACAAATTATTATTATTATTATTATGGCATTTTAAATAAGAGCATTTGGGATCCCATGAGAAAAGATTTATTCAACATTTTACTAAACCTATCTTAAAAACTCCGGGTGTTAGTTTTCCTTTCTCAAAATGGTGTACATGTAATTTAAACATAAATAAATAATCCGCGTATAAATCAACGTCAAATAAATAGGCGCCTTTATTTTAAATCAAATAAATGTCCAAAACACAATAATAATATGGCCCAGGGTCTATCCATCATCACATCCCATATAAATGTCCAACATATGTCCAAACATCCAATTCACGTCCAAATATAAAGTATGCAGTCCATAATAAAATTCAAATGATAATCCTCTCTAATGACTCATATTACTGTCTAAAACTATAGGGAAAACTAGTCTTTAGCAGCTCTCAAGGTTTATCAACCGCTTTTCCTTTCCTGGTGTCGCGCTCGAGATCTAAGGCATTGCAAAACAAAGCAATGCCTCAGCAAGCTATCGCTTGTGTAGGTACATAGACAATTAATGTAATAAATGAAAGAAATAATGAACGGCATGATGCCCATCGGGCGAGAGCACCTGTCATCAAATATAAAACACGAAAATCATATGTATATGCTAAAACTCAAGAGCACTTATAGCTTGCAATCCCCAAGACATGCCCCTCATCCTGGGGTTAGCCTATAAAAGGACCAGCTAATAAGCCTCTATTCTCATTTTCATGTAAATCCATGCATTTTCTACATGTATAATAAGAAATAAGTCTCTAATTAAGCATAACTAATGAACATCATGCTTGTAAAAGTATTTTAAATAAGTTTATTCAGTAAAAGATTTCATTTTGGAATAACCATCCTGTACTCAATGTGGCATGAAATACACGGTAAATAAGAATTGCAATTTAAAACATGATCACACATGATGCTACATTTAAACATGGTTTAAAATCAAGGCAAAATATTAGTTGTCGTCACCTACCTCAGTGTGAGACCACTAGCTTGATAATAACTCCCTTTAACTAGTATATTCAAGTGCACCTGTACATGTCACATCACTATTTTAATATTTTTCTAAAGAAAAAGTGGTCATTTCTAAGTTTTTAAGTTAAAACTAGGTCCGCGTCATCAATACGGTCACAACGCCTCTTTCGGATCATGATTTGGACCTCTCTAGCTCCCAGAAATCAAGTTTTTGTGAAAACTACCTCAAATGGGGCCTGCTGGACCACCATAAGGTGGTTTATACAGGCGGTGCCCTTTTTCGCCGGTTTACACCGGCATATACCGGCGCACGAAGACTCACGAAGACGCAGACGCCTCATGGACGCGCATCGCGTGCGTCACGGTGGCCAGGACGCGCCGCGTCCCGGCCCCACCGAGACTGCCAATAGGCGCCTTCCAGCACGCGCGCGGCGCCGCGCACGTGTGCGACGACGACGTCGTATGACGTCGTCCAGGGTGCGTCTCCGAGTGCGTCCTGGCGTCAGCGCCAGGGCGTCGACGTCGTGATGACGCCGGAGAAGAAGACCGGATTCCGGTCGCCTCCGGCGGAGCTACAGAGCTTCGTTTTGCATGATTTTTGAGCCATTTTCTTCAGAATTTTCTCTAGAATCCATTTATGCCCTCCTTTTGCACTGATTTTTTCCAAAAACCATGGTTTTTAAACGATTTTTTCCAAGTTCCTAAAATCATCCCTAGGTACTGTTTTTTGCATTTTTTGGAGAAATCCACCGTTGGATCACTCCCAAATTTAAAGGGTTTGCTCTTAGTTCTCTTGTGCACTAGTTGAACGGTGCAATTTTCAAACGGGAGAGGTTTGATCCATGAAATCACGCTCCAACAGTAGCTTGCACACAGGTTCCAAAAAATATCCGATTTTTTCCTAATTTTTAAATGCTTTTCTAATTATTTTTCTAATTAATAAATACAGAAAAACATAGATTTGAGGCTTACCTTGCGCCTGGCCAAGGTTGCTCGTGTTGCCGGGGTTCCACTCGCCGAAAAAATGCAATCTTTCCAGGCTAGGGTTCTGCGTAAAATCTCAGAGAAAACGCTCAAAGTGGAGCGTTTTGGCTCCTAGGGGAGCATAGATATAGGGTTTAGAGTCCTAGGGGAAGAGAAACTCTCCCCCACACGTCTCTTTCCACGTCTCTCCGGCGATTTCGCCAGACTGGTAGAGACGTGTGAAAGACAGGGGTGCCGTTATCAATTTGGACCCCTGTGTAACACGTTTCTGTCAAAAGACCAATTTGCCCTTACAACTTCGACGGCTCATAACTCCCTCGTTTGAGCTCCGTTTCTCGCGTTCTTGGTGGCGTTGGACTCGCATCGACGAGCACTTTCTAATTCTTATGTTTTAGGAAAAATTTCCATCTATAGATTTTTATTTTTATTTATTTAAACATTTCCTATTTTATCCTAAAAATTAAGGATATTACATAACAGTTCACCAGACTAAGGAGACTATCAATCTTAGTCATCAATTTAGGCTAATCTAAGCCCATCGTAATCTCAATAAACTGTCTCTCTATCAATAGCGGTATTGCGGTCAAGAAAATTCATCTTCTTTGACCACAATCCATATTCACATACATTTATCACAAAAGATGAGTCTTTCAGATACTCAGAATAATGTACAAAGACTTTTTGTGCTCATCAAAGTCGTGGAATACACAAAAACATTATCCACCACATAATCATCACTCATCCCAGTAACTTTCAGAAATTCAGCCCATCATATCTATACATATTACTAGTGTACTAATTTCATTAATTAGTATCACTTAGAGCTTGTAATAATAGTAACAAGTTCCAAAAATTGTCTTAAAGACATATCAGTCACAATTCCCAAATGCATATCCACCAACACCATGCATATCATAGTTTGATTGCGTAAATCATCAATACATGATAGAAAATATCAATTCTCCACTGTGGTGCTATCAAACAATCAATAATCTGTGCATTGTAATAAGGATCTGTCTTTCTTTTGATTAATGCATCCCATGAAGACCCACCAGGTTTGATAAACTCTAGTCAAATAACGATAACTTTTACTGTTGCGCCAAGGCTTCCCTTCAAGAAGGATCTATTCCAAATGTTAGAAATATATTCCCAAGTGAAACATGAGAGAGATCATTGTAGCAGTGGCCTGATTATTCACTTAAAAGCAAGAACCAAGGTTTAGGTTGACATTAGCGGTGCTGGCTATGGTACTTGGATAAAGAACTTCTCAGCAGAAAATTACTAGAAAAGCATGTTTCATAGTTACATATATACCAGAGTGAAGGTCATTAGCTTCAATCTTGAATTGGACTCGATGTAGATCCCCTCTAAGTCGACCAGAATGCTTTGCTATTGCTAAGTATACATCTAGAGGTCTTTTAAGCTTAGATTCTTAACTTCCAGAGCACTTGATTGGAGTTCTCTAAGTACTCACGAAGATGAAAAATCTTCCCTGAAAACTGACGCGTTTCGCTATGGCTTCGCAGTCTCTGAGTGCCAGACAGAACTACATACTGCTATGCTCATAGTCCATACTATCCTCGACCTTCATTTTGCTATAAGCAAAATCATGCAGGAAAGGTACCGCTACGAAACTCTTACAGTACAGGGATTTAGTATTCTATTGGGTACTAAATAGCTTAGCTTCTACTTCTTGTTACTCGGCACTTCCTATCAGTTAATAAGATGCTGCTAACTACATGTTTAAAGAAAGATAACTTCATGCCTGAACTGCGGTTTCAGTGCTAACCGACTTAAGCAACAAGGTAATTTTCCTAGCACATGATTGAGTGCTTAGACCTCAGAAGTAGATGCAGCAGAAGGCCACATGCTATACCGGACAGAATTCAAGTAATCTGGAACACTAAGGCCAGATGAAAACTGAGTTACCACCATAGCTTGATCTGAGTCTTTACGAATTCATGTTAATGTAACGAGTTCTCCACATGTTAGATTGAGAGTTTAAACTATTATGTCTGTCCACAAATCAAACTGCATGAAACTTGTTACTGCAATCACCCCCACGTTCTTCTTGCTCTACTGTGCCTATTGCAAGTCGTTACTCATTTTATTTCATATCATAAGTGGCTAAGAATGAAGAAAGGGAGCCGTGGCGCAACAATAGAGTTATTGTTGTGTGATCAGGATGTCGCAGATTGGTGGTGTGGAAACAACCTCTTACAAAAATACAAAATAAGGCTGCATACTATAGACCCTTTGTGGTCCGACCTTCTCGGCTGCATAACAACTGATATGAATGACTGAAAAAACCATAGAAACTGATGCAATCTCCTGAAATTCTAGATGAAAAACTAGCCAACAAAAATGTAGTGATAGAGAGCATACTTAGTGTTTGATGTGCAAACTATTCAGGCCCTTCCCATTACAAGATGTAAAATGCTTGAGATAGTAGCAAGTGAAACAGAAGTAACAAGCCGAAATTTGGAAAGAAAAGGTGCCTAAAACTGAATTCTAGGGGTTATATGTATATCGCATAGAAACAGCCATGGTAGAAATGCAGAAGACTGGCTAGTAGTGTCTGACAAACTGTTAAAAAATGGACAATTAGAAATTTTATAAATAAGAAACTGTTTCTTAGAAGCTAAATCATCCATGCCATGATAAGTCCGAAGTTAGCAGAGAGATGGACAATTCGGATCATGCAAAGTGACTCCATGAAATGTGGTGCTAGGCTTGGCATTCCTTTACACAGTTTTACCGTCCATTTGTAACTCCGGGCAAATAGTTTCATCGTCCATTTCGCAACTCAAAATGAAAAAATAAAATAAAATAAAGAGTCTAAGATCATCCGATGCATGAAGTTCTGGGACATGTATGGCAGGGACTACAGAATGAACGGTGTCGATCACCCTCAAATCCAGCTTTCATTTCCTCATGAAAAATGCAGCTTCCCACCGTTGTTGGAGAAAATAAGGGACCAAGGGAAACCTAGAGATGGGGGCCACCCATCAATGTTGGTAGGTCCCGTGATTTGCACCAATAGGAAGTACATGAAATATCAAATTTGGTAGTCCGGTGGAGTAGCAAGCAAGACCTCAGTAGGCCATAAACCCTTCGTTTCAAAGACGCAGCCGCTTCTCCCTCTTTCCCACCTTATCCTCTCTCTCTCTCTGAAAATGCCCGAGGAAAAACCAGTTGAATTAATGGAGGGGAAGAACAAAGCAGAACCAGAACCAGAAGAAGATGATTCTTCTTCCTCTTCCTCCGAGGAAGAACCCGAATATGATTCCGATGATTCCGACGGCGAAGTAGCAGAATACGTCGTCGAAGAGGCGGAAGATGAAGACGATAACTCACCGGAAACCACCGTTAGGAAATTCTCAGAAGTTCTTGATAGCAAACAGTACAAGAGGAGGCTGGAAGAAGAAGACCGAGAATATGTTTACTACGAAGACCTCTTCGATTTTCCTGAGGACAAAGAAAAATGGAGGGAAGAAGATTTGAAGGAGCTATGGGCCGATGGACCCGTTGAGATGACGAAGCCTGGCTGGGACCCGGTTTGGGCTGATGAGGAGGATTGGGAGATTGTCCAAGACGAGATTAAAGAGGGGAGAGATCCTCCAATTGCCCCATTTTACCTTCCTTTCAGGA
Organism: Warburgia ugandensis; assembly: GCA_035236585.1. Classification (NCBI taxonomy): domain Eukaryota; kingdom Viridiplantae; phylum Streptophyta; class Magnoliopsida; order Canellales; family Canellaceae; genus Warburgia; species Warburgia ugandensis. Next base: position 12,118,352 of record CP141126.1, read on the forward strand.
AGTATTATCCGGCTATACCAGATAATCATTATGATATATCGAATCCGAAGAGTGTGATTGAAGAATTGGATAGGATTGAGGAATTCCTAAAATGGGTCAGCTACATTTTCCCCGATGGTAGCTCGTGAGTATTCTCTCGCCGGATTATTCTCTCTTTATTCTTCTTTCTTTTTTCTGGGTGCGATTTGGAGTGAAATTTTGTTTTCACCACTGTTGATTAGTGAGAATATTCGTTAGTCGCGTTTTTCCAAATGAGAGCTTGTGAATTTTCCTGGCTTCTCTCTGTTACATTGGTTTTCTTGGTTGTAATGATGCACATTGAATTAGGGTTTTGGAGTATCTTGATTAATGTGGGTATTCCTTATATTCGCCAGTTACATTTTCCTGTATGGAGGCCTGTGAATGAAATTTTATTCCTTTTTGTATTGCAATATCTTATTTCTGTCTTTAGCAGAGTTTATGAATTGGATTTGAGGGCTTATGGTTTCTTTCGTACATTTGATTATATTTTTGCAAAAGTGGATATAGGTATATTAATTTTCTTTGGTGGGTTCTCTTGTGAATTTGACTGAGTTGCTTTTATTGATTTTTCCCCACATTTTTCTTATTAAGAAGTCGAAAATTAGTTTATGAATTTTCTATTTATTTAAATATTTGTATATCAGTTAACGATGAATTTGTTGGTTATATATATAAACAAGAACACAACATAAGAAATAACGTATAAGCTAAAATTACATATCGTGCTGGCATCGATAGAGTAGAGTGGTTAGCAATAGCATGAATTCAAATAGGCAAGCAAAACACAACACAAAAGGGGAAGAAGGAAGATTTTGGAGTTTGAAGAAAAAAAACAAGGAAAAGAGGGAAGAAAGGAACATAAATTTAGGAGATTTGGCCAAAACGAGGGAAGATTAGAGGATTTTGTTAAAAATTTGTTGATTTAGGCAACAATGAGGGGGATATTGAAATTGGGTTAGGCCTTTTAAGGGATTTGGCCGAAAAGAGGGAAAAATAGAGGATTTTGCTAGAAGTTTGTCGATTTGGTGACAATGAGGGGGAGTTTGAAGTTGGGTCAGGGCTGAGAGATAGAGAGAGAGGACTTGATGGATTTGGGGACAGTATACATTTCATTTCCCCCATTCCTATTTATTATTTTGCCACTAAAATGTTGATTTATAGATAAAACGCTGTGGTTCATCTACAAATAAGCTCAAAACTAGGTGCCAGATTACAATGAAATAAACTAAAAGATATATACAATACAAACAAAACAATTATGAAAAAAATTATTAATTTTAAATTGCTGTTTTACTCTGATAAACACATAAGGTTGAAATAACTTTATAAGAGCATTTTAGTCTAATAATTCATATCTTTTTGGTTCTCAGTTCTAGTCCAGTTACAAGGTGTGAAACTAGTATCAAACCAATAAGACTCGGTTCTTTGAAATGAAAACGTTCCAAATTGAATAACCATATCCAAAATTTTCGGTCAAGTTCCTGTAGGTTTTCCGATTTTGGGCATGGCATTTACACCCCTAGTCCTTACTCCTGTTGGTCTTTTGGTTACAAGTAATATAAATTAGATGGTTTTTTCTTGCTTCTTGATTGGGAGATTGTTCTACTGCTAGAGTAGTTACATTCTTATGTGCTTTGTAGTTGATTAGTGACACATTGTATATTAACTACGGCAATTGTCTCACATGTATTTTCATATGAGTAATATTCCATCATTTATCTGTCGGGTGAAAGATTTTGTCACTGATATTCATATTGGAATGTTTCTAGTGTAATGTATGGAGAGAGATAATGAACACCCAATGTTTGTCTTTGCTTCAGATTTAAGATGGTCCTGAAATTCTCTCTCTCCTCTCTCTCTACTCCCTCATCCTCTCTCTTATTGTTGTGCTATACTAAGTTACGTCTGGGAAAAAGAAATTTTATACTGTGCTAACCTTTTTATGTTCATCTTGTTGAAGATATGAAGGGACCGTTTGGGATGACCTGGCGCATGGAAAAGGAGTATATGTTGCTGAAGATGGTCTAGTGAGGTCATTCATTTTCTATGGCATATTAGCTATCCTGTTGGCTGCTTTTCGGATTGTGGGAGAAATTGAGTGAAATTTCCTGTCTATCACAGTTCCGGTTTTCCTTAGATAATATTGTTATTTCTATCTATATAAAGCTATAAAGAGGGCAATCTAGTACAATTAATGCATATGTGAATATTTCATTCTTGTTATAGAGGGCTAGTGCGTTTGTTCATTTTCTACTGCATATTGGCTATCCTGCTGGCTCCTTCTCAGATTGTGGAAGAAATAGGCTGAAATTTCTTTTCTGCCATAGTTCCATACTTAGATAGTATTCTTAGGTTTATGTTTATATCAAGCTATAGAGGGTGCAATTCTGGTACAATTATTGCATGCGTGAAGATTTCTTTCTTATTAACAAGCTTTTTGTTGTGGCAGGTATGAAGGGGAATGGCTGCAAAACAATATGGAGGGTCATGGGGTTGTAGAGGTTGATATTCCTGGGGTAGAACCTGTACCAGGTTCTAAGTATGTTCTTTTTTTATCTGTTTATCGTTGTTCTTTTGCCACTAGAATTTGATCTTTGAATGATGCTACTTCCATTAATGTCCATGCCTTTTGTGCTTTTTCTTTGCCTAGGCTGGAAGCTAAAATGCGTGCAGAAGGTAGAATCATATCCAGGGATTTTATGTCTCCAGAGGACAGGGAATGGTTGGAGATGGATATAGAAGATGGTGTCACGTTGGCCGGTGGAGACTATGAGATTCCATTCTATGAAAACAATGAATGGATTAGGCTGTTCGGGAAGAAACCGTAAATTTTTACCTTCTTCTGCTTGGCTGTTTCTTATCTCTTAAAAATTCATCGAATTTTAGTTTGGGTTTATTTTTTTGAAGCTTTAGATTTATCTTGGATATTGTCCATGGGGATTTGATCTCTCGTATGCTGAGTTGATCTCTCATATGCTGGTACACTATAGTGTACCCCATTATTTGTTGTTTTTTATCATGAGAAATATCATTTTCTTCCCCCATTTCACCTTCACATTTTTAAGTCTTAACTGTCGACTTCGCTGGAATGAAGGATATGGTGACATTATAATAATTTTATCAAACTGTGAAAATTAAGTGCTAAATTTACCCACTGTTGAATTGACTCCTCTTTCCATGTTAAAATTATCAATATTGTATACGTGCAGATCTTGCTTACATGTTCCATGATTCATGTATTGATATCAGTATTCTTTGTCACAGGGAGAAAGGTCGATACAGGTATGCTGGGCAGTGGAAGCATGGACGTATGCATGGGTGTGGTGTATATGAAGTTAATGAACGAATTACATATGTAGGTCCATGAAAATACACCTCTAGCTAAGTTGTTGTTAGCTTTTTCTGTTGTTTAATTACAATGAGTTTTGTTTTCCACATTAAATAGGAATGCTATAGTGAGGGGTGACCACATGGCAAGTTGCCTTGTGGCGTCCCATTGGCCCCACCTTTTGTTGATGCAGCCCATTTTTCTGATTTCTCTCTGGGTATCTTGTAGCTTGGAAATGGTGTGGATTGGATGACTCTAGCATCTAAAAGAATCCACCATTGACCAGTAGAATCAGACAATCAGAAAGATTGTGTTAGCAATGATCCATATTCAATGACCAAAGGTACAGTTTTTCACATGCTAGAATCGTCCAGTCACTGTGATTTTTGGGCTACAAGATATCCAAAATCAGGTAAATCAGATGAAAAAGGATTGGCAAAAAGGTGGGGCATCATATGAACATTGTGTATCACATGGCAACTTGTCATGTCGTTGCACTCTGCAATATCATTCCTCCACGGTGACAGGATATATTGCTATCAGAAGTTGACTTGGTAGTCAGAACTTGGCCGGTAAGCTTGGTTTGGCAAGGTTCTGATTAGTCAAATTGCCAGGTTGATGATAAAGTTGGATCAGTTAGTGGTCGAATTGGACTTAGGTTGAATTTTATAAAGCCTTTAAGTTGTGGATCTTGTGATCAACTCTGGCCAATTTTGTTCTCTGATGATGTGACTGACACAAGCTTTAGAAATTGTAAGACCAGTTTCAATTATTTAGTGTCAACTATTTAGTGTCAATTATTCTGTCTGCAGTGGTCTAAGTCGTGATTGCATGTCTTTTACTCAGGGTAGATTCTACTTTGGCGAGTTCTTGGATGATTCCAGTGGCTGTGATGCCAATGTTTCAGCGGTATTACATATTTTCTTTGTTGGATATAAACATCTTTCTTATTGGATCTTAAATCTTTTGAAAGGTTAATATGAATGCATAAGATTGTGGGCTCACATATGTAATTTCAGCTCCATGCGGGTATAGCTGACGTTGCTGCTGCAAAGGCTCGAATGTTTACCAACAAGCCTGATGGAAGTAAATCCTCGTACAAACCCTTGGATTTCTTGCTGGTTGATAATCAATGCATGCTGATATAATTGTTAGCACATCATCAATTGCTTCTACATAAAGACTTCATGTACATGTATATGGGCTTGTATATGTTGCATTTTGCTGTGCAGAATTCTGTGTTACATGTATCTTTGCTACTTCATCTTTAGAATACTAACTCCAAAGGTGGCTTCTTTCAAGAGTCAACAGGACCTTTCCTTTTCAAATCTTAGAATATGCAGACTTTTTAACCTCTTGGCTTGAGACAGGGCGCTTAAGACATGCACACTTGACAAATTTGATTGGATGAATGCACCTTTTAGCTAGCTTTAATGTGCTAAATATGGTGGTCTTTGGTGATAGTAGCATCCATCAAGTTTTAAGTGATGCTGATTGGAACTAAGACATCTGTCTTTACTCCATACTTTAGATCTTGTTTATAAACTTCTTACATCCTTCTAAATCTGTAGTTTCTTCCAAATCCTCAAAGCTTCTTGGTGTTTGACAATGGGCTTAAGCTGCTACAAGTCGAACATTGGACCATGGGCTGTGCTGATTATCTAAATCTCTGTTTTATGTATTCTGCTCTAGAGTGCACCATGGCTTGTAGGTTAATGCACTTCTCTTTTACGACCTTGTTTGTAAACTTCTTATGCCCTTACTAGGCCTAGATCTATAGCTTCTTCCAAATCTTCAGAGCTTCTTGGTGTTTGACAATAGGCTTAAGCTGCTACACGGCTCACATCAGACCATGGGATGCGCTGATTATCTAAATCTCTGTTTTATATATTCTGCTCTAGAAAGCACTGTGGCTTGTATGTTAATGCACTCCCTCTCTCTGTCTCTCTCTCTCTTATATATATGCTGCACTTGTTGAATTTGTCTGTTGCAGCCAAATAGTATATTGTAAGTGGCAATCTAATATCTATACAATGTGTCTCACAATTAGACATCACTTCTCTGATGCCGTGGTATCGACCTTAATCCTTATATGTGCTTCATGAATGAAAGAAGGGTCAGGTAGGAGATTTCTCATGAACTTGTTGTATGCAACATTTCTAAAGTTATTATTATCTGTCTCTACTGCTTGTTTCTGTATATGATAGAAACCTTTTTGCACAAGTTGTATACTTGAAATTGAATTTTTAGTAGTAATCTAGACTTGTTACACAGTTGTACTTTCACTTCTGACTAACAAAATATTTGAAAACCATGACATAGATGAAACTTCTGCCAAGTAACAGTGGAAACTTTTTTGCATCAGCTAGCTTGTGGTGGCTACCCTGGAAAAATATGATCTGCCTATAAACCACAAAGTAGAATTTTTTCTGCTCTTGTCCGAAGTTGGCATCTTGATCCACAATGTAAGCCATTATACCTGTGCTGAGAAGAGGAGCTGTTTCTTGCATTTGTACCTTATGGTATGTGCTTTCATGATTTGGTTTGAAAGAAGCAGCACCTGTGGTTCTTTTCCACTCAAATCACTCAGATGAGCTCATATTGTCCCCAAGTGTTACATTCCTTCTTGCTAGAATTGGACCTGCCACCATGGTGTCCTTAGTGTCCGTTTCTTTCTTTTTGCCCTTTCCCCTGAAAAGAATCTCTGCGCTAGATCTATTCTGGGGCAATGGGTTGAACACTCATTCAGTGAAAGAAATGACATAACTATTTTGTTGGTAAAACATGGAAATAGTAAGCAGCACAATTCTCCTATCATCAATCCTAAATCCGTCTTGTTACTTTGGTGGGCCATTTTTGTTGCAACTTTGGTAGGGTTTTAGCATGGACTTATGTTATAATTTTACTTTTAGAATATTACTTCATTCAAACCAAAAGAAATTGCATGGTACTGACTAGCCTTCATAAATAGATGGAAGCTAACTTCCATTAATTTAGTATTAGAAATCAATTAACTAATAATATGGTCTAGTTTTTATTCTTTGCTGCCATGTTGTTTTTTGGGCCAAGGACATTCTTTTATCATTCCTAATTGCTTTTTCATAGGATACTGCTACTGACAAACACATTACAGAGGATTTTTGCACTGTTTGGTTACAATTGGAGGTAGGCCTGCTGTCCTTCTCCTTTGTCCCAATTTAGATGTAATGTGCGTGTTACAGCTGACTGAAATAGCGTCTTCCAGCTGATAGCTGTGTATGCTTTGTTGTGAAAGGTTTCTCATCTAATCATAACTACCTTAATAAAGTCCAGTCTGCCAAAAGCTATTGTACTTTGTGATTCTTAACCATGTTAAGGTTTCAAGTTGTGAGCTTTTTTATCTTTGCTTCTCTGCTATGAGAGTGATTTATTGGAAAAAGAAGCTCCATAGCCTCATTTGATGTGATGAAGACAACTTTTATTTCATTTGAGTTCTGTTGATTTTCCTTTTTCCTTCACAGTGGTTAGAGAAGAGAGAGGTCCATACAACGACCCTCAGCATCCCTACTTATATGATGAAGATGAAGTCTGGATGGCCCCTGGATTTGTTAACCAATTTTATGAGGTATGGATGAGTACCAAATTTTATTAAAAATGAGTCTTTTGTTATCTCATAACAGGGATTAATTGTGGTAGGTTCCTGATTACTGGAAAACGTACACACGTGAGGTGGATCAAGAGAGGGAGATGTGGTTGAACTCCTTCTATAAAGCACCCCTAAGGATCCCTATGCCTGCAGAGCTTGAGTACTGGTGGGAAAAAGGTAGATACACTCCTTTTTTAGGCATCTTTCTCCTATTCTTCCTCCTGATAACAGATGATTCTAACCAGATTATTGATATTTCTTTCCCACTTGCCTCATTCTACATAACAAATCAGAAGCATATCTGACCAATTGCCTCGTGATATGTAACAAATAAGCAACACATCTTTCTTTCTGTAACTCAAAGCAGCAGATGCTGATAATGATTTATGAATTAATGTAGTTATCTGCTAAGGAGATGCTTCTTATGGGAATGCCCCAGGACCCCCTATGGCATGCTGTCACATCAGCCTGGATTTGTGGGGCCTATCCCTTCATTTATGGTCACATTGGTGCAGGTGATATGATAGATGTCCCAAGGAGCATTTCCATGAGGGGCATCTCTTTATCGTCTTTTGTTAATTTATTTGTGAACACGTTAATATGGTCATAAACTTCATTTCTGTGTCCATGTGCATATACATGCAGTTGTGCGCACACACACACTCGCACTCTTAGTTGAACTTTTCATTCTTGTCTTAGTCCCTCCTTTGAGTTCTATCCCTAAGAAGACTTTACCCAGTTCTATATCTCACAACTCCCATTTACTACTTACTACTTGAGGTCATCAAGAGAGGCTCCGGTGGATGTCAGAGTACATGTCCTTAAAATTGATAATCTTTGTCTAAAGTGCCTATTTACTTGTTCTTGTATCAAAAAAGTTTAGTAATGTATTAACTAGAGGCACCAAGCCTTCTAGCGTAGTGGCAAAAGGAGTCTCCCACCTAGGTGATCAGGGTTTGAGGATGTGCATGGATGTGCATCTATCTGACTTTAAGAAGAAAAGGGATTAACAAGAGACAGAAATAATGGAAAATGCATAATCTTGCCTGGACACCTTTGTATCATTTTTTATCCCTTCTGCGAATTTTTCATGAGTTTCTGTGCTTTCCCATCCATTTCTATGTTCTATCATGTCACTATTGTTGTCCTCAAGATAAAAGCAATGTCACACTTTGCTTCTTGTCCCTTTGTGGCACCCCGAAGTTCTTGTCTGAACAAAACGGACTTCCACATGAATATGACAGATCTATTGAACTCCTCAAAATGGCTCGTGGGATGAAGAACAAAATGGACATGCATCATGTGATGTGTAGGGAATTGAAGGGTTATCAAATTACTCAAAGTGAGGGAACCAGGAGAAATTATTAGGATATCTATCTTGAAAAGGTGACCCCTCCACTAGTTGAATTATTGAAGCATGGAGATTTATTAATTTTTTATATGGGCTCAAGGTCAGGGTGTGGGGTTAGTATTAAATTAGGGACGTTATTTAATTAGATGGGTTCTTCTATACTCATTAAATATTGAGTCTGAGTACCAACCAAGACACTTTCTCTATCGAGGAAGATTAACACCTTTTTGGGCCCACATGGAGAGATATATGTGCAGATCAATACCAATAAGCTTGCACTCTATTGACAGCTGAACTACATGGCTCTGGTCCCATGCTAAATGGATATGATATAGGAATGCTATATGCCTATAAATCACCAAAAACCAACAGTTCACAGTTTCCTGGGTAAAAATTGATCAGGGTTTTTGGATGAAGGGTCTGGCAACGTCCAATCAAGATAGAATTATTGCTGATGGAATGCATTTGTCATTATCTGCTGGACTCATGGACTGGATCATGCCAAAATGGCACATCTGAGCACCAAAACATGGGCATTCTTTAGGCATGCAAGTGCACTTCTCAAAAGCATTTTCTTAAATAATTATGTTTATCCTTTTTATAAAAAAGGCAGCCGGTGCATGAGCTTCTGCGTACGCAGGATTTGGGGAAGGGACAAACTACAAAGTGTCTATAGTATGCAGCCTTACTCGCATTTTTGCAAGATGCTGTTTCCATGTCTCAGACTTGTGACCTCTAGGTCACACAATGACAACTCTACCGTTGGGCCAAGGCTCCCCTTCTATGTTTATCCTTTTTGTGGTTGGTAATTTTACAGCATAACATCATTATGTTCGATATTTCTATTACTATTATCAGGGTTGCCATAAAATCTAGAACTTCCGAGACCCATTTTTTATTTCTTAACAAGATGGATGGCATTGTCATTTTAATCTCTTTTATAGCAAACATTGTGTGGTTTTTGTTACTCTTCATGTGACATATATAAACAATCATTCCAACTTAATTAACCATCATCTGAACATGTTTATTTCTCCAGATGAGGAGCCTGAATTTGTTCTCATTAACAAGGAACCAGAGCCGGACCCAGAAGACCCAACCAAGCTCGTTTATACTGAAGATCCACTTATTCTTCACACACGTACTGGGCGGCTAATAAATTTTGTGGAGGATGAGAAACATGGAGTTCGCTTGTTTTGGCAGCCACCTCTTAAAGATGGGGAAGATGTTGACCCAGATAAAGCTGAGTTTCTACCTCTTGGCTATGATGAGTTCTATGGACGAGCTGTGCAGCGTGCACCAAAGGAAAGCAAATTAAAGGGCATGATAACATCTCTAGAAAATGCATTACAACCTATGTTTGATAAACTGGAGAAGTGGTCGGAAGAAAAAAAGAAAGCCAGTGAAATGAAGCTGAAGCTGATTGAGAAAGAGCTCGAGTTTGTTGAGGCCCAAATATGTCTGGAAGAGGCAATGGAAGACATAGAGATGGAGCTTAAGCAGAAGCAGGAAGAGGAGGAGAAAAGAGCGGAGAAGGAGTTGAAAGACGTAGAGGATTCTTCCGCTGTTTCCCGCCAAGATGGTCCAGATTCAGATGAGGAAGATGAGGAGGAAGAGGATGAAGAGACACCTTCAAGTTTTGGGTCAGTTATTCAAGGAGAAAAAAAGCAGGTTCTTACACAGGATGATAAGAAGCAAAATAAACCTGGAAAATCTCCTTTTTCTACCACTTCGTTGTCATTTACTTCTTGCAGCCTAAATTCAATGGTGAGTTCTTTTAGCATTTGATGAAGCTTTATTAATGAGCAGTCTCAATTGGGCATTATGTACACTATGTTTAGAAACTGAAAATCAATTCAAACTCAAAGCTTTTTTGGAAACTCAGTTGAGTTCTCAAAACAACCGTTTTAAGTTTGAAAAGCTTATGTTAACTGTCGTCTGGTTCTTCTCTAGTTCTTCAGTTACATAATCATCAAGTATGACCCAACTTTTGGGTGATGAGTACCTAGTTAGTGGGGCGTGTCCGCTTCTAATTGCTAATACAAGTTGTATCACTGATATGAACTTCAACGTGTCTGCTTAACCATTATTCACTTTGTTGGTTTCATCTTCTGCAGAATTTACTGCTTTCTGGTATCTTTATTTCAGGCAAATACCATAAATAGCCTAGCTTAAGATTTTGGGCTTAATTATCTGCTGGGGGATTCTGTAGGTTCCATCCAATCTGCGGGAATCTTTCTTAGCATGGAAGAACAGAAGGGGATTGCCAACGAATATGAAGCCTTCTCATCATCAATGCAGTGAGAGTACCACGGGTCCTCAGGAAAAAGTAAACTCAGTAAATTTTCCCCGCTTAATCAGTCCACATGCGGGACTTAAAGTGAAGCAAGAATGGCAGAGATTCCCCAAGAGAAAAGGCAAGTTTCAGCAACTGCATTCACTGGCACGCATCCGATCATGTCTGCAACATTCCACTGGGCAGGAAACTAGCCCACAGGGCCATTGTAAGCTGCAAATGAACCTTCAAAAGGATTTAGAAAGCATACTGTGCATGCAGATACCAATATGTTCCTTGGAGTCATATTCTGATGCTTATGCATGACAAGCAGCTCACAAGCTCATAACCATACGTTTGTGAGGATGTCTTTTTGCCTGGAAATGTTTTCGGACTGAACAAGAGGGTTTCTGGAGTTCTCTAGTTTGCTTCATGAGAGAATAACGTAGAATTCAGAGGAAGAGGATGAGGTGGAAGGATTGTAGGCTGCTTCATATTTTTGTTCAGGATTTCCTGAGCAGCTTGTTGATTGGCTACCAATATTTCAATTGGGAGGGAATTACCTTTGTTAATTGGACATTTTCCCTCTGTTGTTGTATCTACTTCCAATTTAATGCTCTTGGGCATGCAGATTCTGAACTATTCATTGACTAGAACCATAGTCGCTAAATTCTTCAATAATTGATTTTTTTTTAGAGTCTGGACTTTTTATGCCCAACTCCTCCCAAACGAACCGTGAGTTTCTACATTTTCTAAATTTAAAGAAAATATGAAGAAGTTAACATGAATTTACCTTGTAAAACTCAAATTTCACAAACAATTTGTCAAATTCTCTAACAGTATTTATAAATCTAGTTAAAACTTCAACTGAAAAGTTTAAACTCTTATGTGACAAATGATTTTTCCCTGACTTCTTTGTCTGAAATTTTCAGTAGCATTTACCAAAGTTTGCGAATATCTGGCTCACCGATTTATTCTGGAGTTCGAACTTTGTGACTATAATTAGAACCCATAAAGTGTATCATATCATTTTAAATTCTGTTATTCATTCATCACCATCATCATTCTCATCGAAACTTTATTGTGATTAGGGGTTGGCTATATGAATCTTGTTCTTCCATTCCCTCTATCAAAGGTAATGGACTCATTTGGTCCAAAAGTGAAGTTCTACCGGATTGATTGTGCTAAAATAATGTGAAGGTGAGTTAGACCTTATGTCAATTCACTGACCTGGCCTCGGGGCACTTACGTGTTAGCTGTAAACGTTGTTCAAGTCGAGCTAATGAATTACTACTTGGCTCATCATCATGACTCAGTTTACTTAAAGGGCTGAGTTTTCGTTGAAGTCTCATGAGTAACTGATTCACAGTTGTTCAGATTGGCATAATGGAAGAACAGGAAAAATCTGCTGCTGCCAGCCTTTGGAGCTTCCATACGATGTTTGCTTTAAAAAATTGACATGCAGCAAAACCTGGTCCCATATGGATGATTGCAATCTCTATATTTTCTAATGAAACATGGACGGTTCAGAGTCCAAAGCACCTTATCATCTAATGGGGAAGAAATTTGGCGAACAAACTATCTAAAATGTGGCCAAAAAGTAAACGGTTTGGGCCCAAGTGTGCTTCCATGGGATTGCTTTGAATGCTTAATTTTCAAAGAACTTGATGTCAACCATTTTCTTTTGGCTTCTTCCCAACCCAGGGGAAAAAAGGGGCAGGCCCCGGTGCATGTAGCTTGCATGTATGGCAGGTCTGGGAAAGAGGTAGATCATAAGGGTCAATATTATATAGCCTTATCTTGCATTTTGCAAGAGTCTGTTTTCACGCTTTGAACCCGTGACGTTAAGGTCACACGACAACAACTCTACTGCCCCTTGTTAATTTCCTTCGAAGCATTCTTAATCCCAGCCTTAAAATTGGATGGGGTGCTGAATGTAGGCGCAAAAGATTTTGCCTTAGGCACATGGTTGGGCCCAGTGGTTTAAGCTCATTTCCTGATTCCCTCCCGCCGTACGCTGCTGTTGTGAATATCGTCTTTCGGACAAAAAGTCAGTAAGAAAGTGGGAGACAGAGTGAGCGAGAAAGCGAGAGAGGGAATGGATTTGTATTCTCTTCTACTCGCTCTGATCCCTTCGTGGAGTTCGGTAATCTATATTCAGAAAAGCAGTTTCTTTCTCTGTAATCCTTGTTTCCATTTTCTCATTTCTCTTATTTCAATCCCTGATCCTCTTTGTTTGTTTTTTGTGTTGGTCGTAGGTGGTTTTGCTACTGTCCTTCTTCGCGTACTTAGGGTTAGCAGGATCTACTATCCCTGGCAAGATCGTCCCTGGCGCCATTCTATCTGATGGCACAAGACTCTACTACCGCTGCAACGGTCGCTTATTCCACCCTAATCTTTGCATTTCATCGTGTTTTTTTCATCGCTTAGTTGGGTTTTGCATCAGATTTCTGTGTTCTCGTGATTCTTCCGCCTGAACGTTTCGACGTCCATGTCCCTGGAAAGTTTAGCGGCCAATGCCAATGGAATGCGTGCTTTTCCGAAGATATTTTCGATATTCCTAAAAGTTTTTATGGCACTCGGACCATATGAATTGGTAGTCCCCCATGAGGCGGTTCATCTTTTTGGGCCGCAATTGATGGGGCGATTGATCAAATGATCGGCATTGTCCGGTTGTTACCAATTCGGCTTGTCCGAGGACTATTAATCTAGTCTTCTTTCTGTTTTGCTTGAAAGAAAACCTATATATTAGGGTTTATTGGAGAATCCAGACTTCCTCTCGTTAATCTGTTTCGTGGCTCCATAAAGAATAACATTTAAGTTGTTGTGCCTTTTCTTTTCAAATTGTGGACTGCTTTGAGGGATATATGGTTAGTAGAACTAAATTTGGAATATGGTAATGTGATTGTTGCGTTAATACCGAGTAAGGGAAGCATCTGTGGCATCAATGTTGGCAATGTGGTCCTACTACCTTTTCATTACTTTAACTCTTTACCAGTTTGACGCTTGAACAAATAATTGATGTTTCAAATATATATCGTGTTGTGTATTGCTTTGAAACTTACAATTATAAATAATGGAAGCGTACAGATGTATAGACAGGGATTATTGCTTTAGCCTTGCAAAAATGCTTGGTGCTGTCACGCTTGCATGCTTAATTTCGTGTTTTCTAGCTATGTTGACTTTATTGAATGGATTATATTTGTTAGTCAATGTATTTACGGTGCCAGACTCATTCTCTCTTACCAGGTCTTGTGATGCTTCTGCTTCTGATCATGTTTCTAGGAATTGGAATTATTATCAAGTTGATATCACCAACGGTTCGTCTCCTGCAATTTAGAGATTTTAGCTCTTTTTCTTCTGCCCTATATTTTCATACATCGAAAACCATTTAATAGTGAGCAGTTCTGCTCCTGTTATTTTAGTGAGCATATGTAGAGTTAAGCTGTTTGGTTTCCAATGTTATTCAATCTGCTATTTCAGTAAATTCAAAGGAAAGCTTTGCAAAAACTTTCCTACGTTCATTTAGAAAGAAATGGAGAGTGAGGTTTATTCAAGATAAGGAGAAAAATAAAGGTAAAGACATTTTAGACCAGAAGAAGAATGATGACTCCTGGATCATGATCATCCTCCTTTGTGAGCGTGTAAAGTCTAGATAGAACATGATAACATCATGAAATTATGAAAAGAAGAGAGATATGAGTAGGAGCCTTAACTTGGTTCTATCTTCATTCTTTGAAATGTGACACTATACGAATGTTATACATACACGAATGTTCAGAATAACCAAGATATGTTAATGTTTTCAATGACTACTTCCAACAAAGGATTCCAAAAGCATTGTGGATATTGTCCTGGGCTTCTACTACAACATCAGTATCTAATCATCTCTACATATAGCATTTAATATTCCATCACTACGTAGGTTCCTTTTTTGTATTTGTGGCCTGATACTATTACCCTGCTCTTAAGCTGAAGTTAATATGATTAATTAGCTCTAAGGATTTCTAAACTGTTCCAATAAAATACCTTCTACGGTTTCTTTTTGGAAATATATTAAATCAAACAAAGTAGAACATACAGAGGGGGCAGAGATTTCCTTATATACAAATCAGTGGACCAAGGTTTCCTTTTTGGTGGGGAATCTGCATGTCATTGGCAAATCTAAAAGAAAAATAGGTTATGACTGGAAAGACAATGAATCTCATCAAGAATTGATGCTAAACACCAAGGACAATTGGCCATCCTGCTTAGCCAAGCAATAAAATGAGACTAATTACCTTCCACCATCAATGAACCCCTCAAATCTGATACCAAAGTATTCAAACCTGTACTAGTGATCTGACTTGCGCCTCCTTAGAATATTCCCTTTGAAACCAAGAAAGCCCAAAAAAAAGACCCCTCATGATCTCTGAAAACTTCACTTACACCAGCCAGACCTGAACTGTGGAAACACGTCCCCTTAAAGTTTGACTTCAGAAAACTCAAAAGGTGGGGATTCTGGGGATTACAAGAGCACTGGAAACTGATTTCCCACCTTGACTTGGATGATTGACCCCTTCCCTAAACCTTCTACATGTAACTCAGGTGTGATCATGTGTTTCAGTGTCATCAATAAACACCTTTAATAGTTTTAGTTGATCCTTAAAACCCTGCTTTCAACCTGTTAAGGATGATAGAACCCACCCTAAAGTACCTTATAGATGTAACTCTGGTGCAAACATGTGTTGTCATCGATAATCACCCTTGGTGGTTTAGGATGATCCTTAAGAACCCTGCTTGTGCACCCAAAGATAGAAAAAGAACGGATCATCACCTTTGAAAATCTCTTATAACATTGTCTTACAAATATTATGAGCTGTAGCTGATTCTGTATGAAAATTTGGATTCTGGGAATTTTTTATCCTTCTTCCTTTGTCATATGTAAATTCATGCTTACATTTTGGCAAAAGGTCATAGTTACCAGTGGTTAATTTGTTCAACATTGAATGTAGCCTTAGTAGTTTATCAAAGTAACAAATTGCCTACTACATTTTGCATGATAATAAAATGTTCCTCTTGCACACTGGGCCTCTCACTTATGTATTCTTGAATTGCAAAAGGATGCTGTTGGCACACCTCATGCCCTGGAGCATTGTACAGTAACTCGTCCTTGAAGCCCATTTCAAATTAGAAAAGTTCTGGTTGAAATTGGATTCTTATCTTAAGATGATTGCAGGTGGTAGCCGACAAAGGACTTGAACTGCTGTCTGCGACTTTCTGGTTTAG
The DNA here is from genome assembly GCA_035236585.1 of Warburgia ugandensis. NCBI lineage: Eukaryota > Viridiplantae > Streptophyta > Magnoliopsida > Canellales > Canellaceae > Warburgia > Warburgia ugandensis. Next base: position 12,134,220 of record CP141126.1, read on the forward strand.
TGTTCTTGTAAGTTCAGTAGTTCTTGTTTGCTATTACAAGAGACATTCACTCAATATGCTTTGGGATACTGCAATACATTGGCTGGTGGCTTCATATATTTTTCACATTTTTCACCTGTGCAAGGAATTCTAATGTAAAATTTTACCTGCATTATTGTATGTTATGACCTGGCTTGTTCACATGTTTGCAGTTGTATGATTCCTCTTTGCTCTTATGCACAGGTAACATTCATTCTATATGCTGCTGGATGCAATTCTCGTGATCAGGGTGCCTCTTTAAAGCCGCATGTCACAGGCAATTTTATTCACGACTGGTACCATGATGAGTCTCCTATCTACTTTAGTAAATTTTGTGATTTATGAACTATTTGTTTTGAAGTGGAAGAGGCAATGACCTGATTCATATGTTTCTTTGAGCTTTGTCCTGTGTATGTCTGTGTTGTATGTATAATGTGTATGGTATATGTATGCATGCATTATATTGTGCATAATCTATATACTTGCTCGTTTTCTTAATGAAAGTTTTTGTAACCTTAGTGCCTAGATTTGGACAATCATTCTTGAGCCCTCTACCTGCGAGTTTCTCAGATTGCATACTGGGATATTTCATCTTCACATTCGTATAGACATATATTATAACTAAATGTGAAAAGGAAAATCAGTTTCTTCATCATGGGCTGGATTTCTATTGTCTCTAATGTCTGGAACAATATTAAAGAGGTGTTTCTGTAGGTAAAGGTTTCGCCTGTGGAGAATTTCTGGGCCTTCTTCTCTACAGCATCTTCCTGGAACGCTCTTAATTCTAGGCTTTGAAGTTTGAACTGAATTTTCAGTAACATATGATAGTTTCTGATTAGTCCTTCCAGTGAGCGCTTTTTTTTTTTCTTTTTTCTTTTTCCTTTTATGGTTGATAATGTCAGACACTAAGAACTAATTTCTTCATCAGATGGTTTGACTTTGATAGAGTACATTTGGTGCTATTATCTTAACTTGACATGCTTATAATGCTTTTTGGCCTGTGTAGGTGGTTTGGAATACAGCTGAATCCTCAGATTATGGGAGTTGACCTCAAGTATGTCAACTATTTCTATGGTTCCTCGGATTTCTCTTCTGTAGTCAATGATGGATCCACGACTAACAATGATAATTAATTTGTGTTAGAAACCTGTTGTGCATGTCAATTGCTTTTGAAAAAATAAATCTTTCTGGAACATAATCTTTCTACCACTTATATTCAAACTTCACAGTGTTAAAGCTATAGCCCATCCCGTCAGTTCTAGGAATCCATGGAGTTCTGAGTGTCTGTAATGAACTTATTATATCTGTTGCTGTTCTCAAACAGCCTTTTTCACATATTGATTACTCCCTGAACCTCAGCCATTTTAGTCCAAATTGATGCTTTCACTGTAGTTTTAGTCTGAACCTTGTGTTATTCTTGTTGTTCTAGTCCTAGTCATGAAAACTTAGTCATAGTAAAGTCATCCTGTACAGTCTATTTCAAGTTGATGTTTCTTATCACCTAAAATTGGTTGTTTCTCTTTGCAGATTTTTCTTTGTTAGAGCAGGGATGATGGGATGGCTGCTTATCAATCTTTCCATTTTAGCAAAAAGCATTCAGGAAGGCATCATTAACCATTCAATGATCCTTTACCAGCTCTTTTGTGGGGTACATTAAATATTGTAGCTTCTTTTGTCGATTTTACAGAACTGTATATTAACTGAGATGTCTGAGCTTCTCACCGTTCAATTTTTCTTTTTCAGTTTTACATTCTGGACTACTTCTTCTATGAGGAGTACATGACCTCCACGTAAGTCTATCCTTTAGTTTCTGATCTGTAATTTATTTGGCATTTTTTGAACTTTAATCTTTCTTTTTCTCTCATTCTTCCTCAGTTACTTTATCAATTTTCTTGTTTGACTGCCTACCTCTAAAACTAATACTAACATTTATTCTCACTTTAACATAAGCTAAGGTCTGTTGGTGGCTGCCTTCCATTATGATAATTCTAAAGACAATCATAACAAAGAAAATCTCCACATGTGGGCTGATTAGAATTTTCTGAAGTTTACAGGCATCCAACATTAAGTCTCATGGTATGCCAAATTGGAGGTTTTGCATTGTGAATTACTCATTACTGGATCATGTCTACTGGTTGTCTTTATTTTCTGAGTAAGTAGGAAGAAAGGGATATTCATACCATTTCAGAAGATAAATTGTCACTGTAGGGTCATTCATATGAAAATTAGAGGTGCTGCGTATCAACCCCATGCCTTTTGGGATGTGCCTTCCCTATTATTTTTTGGTTCTTCACCCCATATCCAACATCGGTCTGTAATAGATTTATAGTAGATAAAACCTTTAATTTTGAAGCTAACTGGAATTGCCTACAACGTTATAAATAATAGTTGGATATTGTTTTTTGTGACATGTGCTGTCTATGATCGGATTCTTGATTGCCAAAAGTTACCCATTTGATCCCACAGGCAGTATAAGGTCAATTTTTTTTGTGAAGTATACATATGGTGGAGCTATGAGATGAAGCTTAAACGTGGTTATGCTAATTAGTAATTACTTATTATAGTTCCCAGCATAATCACATCTGTTTATAGACATTCATTTGTACTATGAGTTATTTCACCAGCTTATGTTGATGGCTTTCTGCTGATGTTGTTCTTCTCCTATGTCTTTCCTTGTGGTCAACAATAGTAATACCTTTACCACATTCAAATTTCAATTTGCTGACCAGTTTCATGTGGCTATCTCTTGTAGATGGGACATCATTGCAGAGAGGTTGGGCTTCATGTTGGTCTTTGGAGATTTAGTTTGGATTCCATTCACCTTTAGTATACAGGCATGCTATAGATATCATAGTGAAAATAGTGGTCTTTTGTTTTCCCCACTTCTTTCTTTTGTATCCTTTTACTTGTATATCTATATGCTGGATTGTAGTTCCTCTATACTTGCTCAAAACCGCAATTCCTCTAGATGACCCCTTAAGTAGGGATTGTAAGGTATAACTCTAAACACCAAAAATTAAACCCTGGTCGAATCACTTATATCTTAGCCAAATAGCATTCACCTAATCATACTTTCATCTCTAGTGATAAACCTCTAATATGTAATCTGTGTTGATTGCCTAACATTTCTTGTTAAAAATCATATCCCTAGAGAGTTGATATTGTGGGAGTTGGATGAGAAAAGGGTTTCACGAGAGTATGTAGACATAATTAAGAATATGTATGAGGGAGGGTTAACAAACATTAGGACCACTGGTAGAGAGACTATTGATTTTCCTATCACTATGGGACTGCACCACTTTTCATGTTGGTTATGGATGAATTAACAAAACATCTGCACGAGGAGATTCTATAGTGCATGTTATTTGCAGATGATATAGCTTTGATTGATAAGACAAGGGAGGGTGTAAACACAAAGTTAGAGTTGTGGTGTAACACCCTGGGGTTCCCACAGTCACAATATTGTCTGCTTTGGTCGCCTATACAGAGAGAGAGAGAGAGAGAGAGAGAGAGAGAGAGAGAGAGAGGAGGAGGCTGTGCCAAGGATCAGCCACACCCCACGTTTTTGGGAAAGAAGATTGTAGAAGATTTATTTGCTTCTAAGAGGTAGGGGACACAGGTTATTCTAGCTTAGATTAGTTTTTGTTTTCAAGGTCATGGATTTCGTTTATGCGCGCTTATGATTTGTTCGGTTCAGACTGAATTGTTAAATTTTTTGCAATTGATGTATGCATGATCCATGCTTGCTTGTTGTTAAAAGTATGTTGTTGATCCATATTATTATTACCGAAGTAGCTACAAACAATTTGAATCTCACCATTGATTTCTGTCCATTTAGGCGCATCATCTAAAGATTCTGTTTTTTTTTATTTCATTTGTTAAATTTTGACTCTATAGGCGCATTGAATTGTTTGGAGTGCATGGTTTTGATTGTTATAAGCACATGGAGAGCATGGGTGGTTTGTTATAGGTGCATGGGTTGTAAGTGCATGAATTAATCTAATATAGTCACACGTGTTATGGGTTCATGGACCTATTGGTGTAGGCACATGGGTTGATTGAAAACACAAACACATGAACCAGCTAAATTACATTCATGTTCCAAGGAACAAAATTGCAAATCTTCTTGTCCTACCATTAAAGTTCACATGAGACATAATGTGAGATGGGTTTCCTACTGCCATCTATTTCCAGATGAAATCCAAGCGTTTAGAGCTCAAAACATACACTTTGTAGCGATCAATGGTACTGATCTGTTATCATCCATTCCGAGTTGCTATTTCAAGGACTCGAACAATCGCGTGTGCCAGAGTGATGGGTCTCATTCATAGGGGGATGCTAAAGATCACACTTCCTCTCTAGGAAAGAGCCAACCTCTGTTATTTAGCCGAATTGATAGATAACGTAATCTATGTCAATCTAGGATTTAAACATTGTTATATGTATATGTGCTGACAAAAGTTCAGAACCAAATGCATCAATCCATCAAATATCATCCAATAGACCAGCACGTTTTCTCGTAGGATTTTATTCCCCAAGCTAGGCTCTTTCATATATTGTCATTTCTTCATTTTATAATGATTCTTTTAGCATAGCTTGATTAAATATGTACATGTGACGGCTTGGGTGTGCTTTATGATATTATAAGTATAGGTTGGCTTACCAATGCATACACATCAATCCCATCGCCTCTTGCACATGCCCACCTCATTACATTTCATGTGTATACTATTCCTAGCTAGCTTTTACTTTTTGGTTCTCTCTTTTAAGCCTAGAATCACGCACACGTCCTTTACGTGTCATGGTTATTAATCTAAGGTGCCATGCGAACCTATGGTTTAACATTTAATGTTATGTGCGCCTATTTATATATTAATTTGAAGGCAAGCGCACTATCCACTGTGATTGACGGGCAAGATCCTAAGACTTCATTTGTGCATTGGCCATATTGGATTAATGCTCAAGACCCCAAAATTTGATCAATGGACGGTTCATGTGCATGATCCTTATTGGGTGGTCATAGGATTTAGGCATATGACTTTTATAAATTGATAGATAATCCATATACATAAAACTAGCATGTGTTTTGTTACTTAGAAAATTATTTGAAAAGTCATCATGTGGAGGAGAGTGCACGCCTATCAAGTAGTATTTCTAAGGAAATCATGCAAATATAAATTTACACATGAATAAGAGAAGGGAAATATAAAACTTAGCTATAACCCAAGTCAAGCATTTCAATAAAAAAATAAAAAAAATAATGATAAAATATTCATGCATTTCCATTAACCTCATGCACACGTTCCATGCAAAGCTTCATGCACATTTTAAATTATTCCCTTGATTTGTGCTAATTCCATAAGATTATGTGTACCCATGTTTGAATAGCTACAAATCCTATGTACAATTCAAACATCATCTATCGATTTCCTGCTAAAGACACTATGTATATTCACTTTGAATTTCATCGATCATTTGAAATGTAGGCGCATCACCCGTGATCGTTATAAATTACATCCATTGGTCATGTTCTTAGATGCTTTTAAAGTAGAAAGAAAGCTTATGATAAATGCTCATTTGTGTGTGAATATGAAAAAGGGTGATTGCCATATATGATCGTTGAAAGACATGCTTACATGCATGCTTGAGATACAAATAAGTTTTATTGAAAATAATGATACGATGGTCACACTTAGGAGTGTTTACATGATTGTACTATAAATATTAGAGCAGAATTGTGATTAAATTCTTGGGAGTCATGTATGAGGGGTAGTTGATAAGACCCCTGTAGTTTACTATGCTAGGGGTGCAGTTGGCCATTAACACTCTGAAAAGAAATTTTGATACCCGCCTGAGGTAAAGGCTTCTATACATTTGGAAGGGTCATGGGACTTTCCATTCAGTGTGATCCGTTCTCCCCCATGAGGACCGGTGTAGGTCACGCAGTATTCACGATCAAATGTAGTTATGAGATATTGGTTCTCTCTATGTGCATCACAAACGAGATTTGATATGGACATATATGTATATGTCGATCAACCTCAAGGGATTTAGACCACTTGCCTTTATGGCTTCAGCAGGATGTTGCTGTCTGAGCAATTGATATTGCATGACATGTTTTTAGATATTTGGTACAACTTTTAATGTTGTGTTCTTTTGATTGAGATTCACAATACTTCATGTGATTTTTCGTGGACTTCGAGATTTAGTCGTTACTGAGGTTTGATATCGATGGCGTTTAATCTTTTACATCCTAATATCTCTATGCATTCATGTGTTTTTGCACGTTTTGTCTAACATACAATTTCCCATTGAGTGGTCATACTCACCCCCACCAACAATACTAAAAAAGAACAAAACTATGAGGGGCGTATGGGCGTATCAAAGCGGACAATATTGTGAACGTTGGAACCTCGGGGTGTTACATGTGGAGAGATGCATTAGAGTCCAAAGGATTTAAAATTAGGCAAACTAAGACAAAGTATATGGAATGCAATTTTAGCAAGGAGATGAGTGGGAGTGGAGCACCAATAAAGATTGATAACTAAGAAGTTCCCTTAAAAGAACACTTTTGATACTTAGGATCGATAATTCATGAGAGCAAAGAGATTGGTTAACCAAAGAGTCCAAGCAGGTTGGTACAAATAGGGTTGCGCTTCTGAAGTTTTGTGTGATTGACAAGTGCCACTCAAACTAAAATGAAAATTCTATAAGGTGACGGTAAGGCTGGCCATGCTTTATGGATCAATGTTGGGTAATTAAGGAATAATATGTATATATGATGAGCGTCATTGAAATGTAGATGTTCAGATGGATGAGTGGCAAGACAAGAAATGATAGAATTAGAAATGAAATAGAGGAAACTTAGGAGTAGCATTAGTATATAACACGACGAGGGAGATTAAACTTAGATGGTTTGAACATGTCCAATGGAGATTAAAAAGGGCACATATTAAGAGTGAGCTGATCTAAGTCGAAGGTTCTAAAAGGGCAAGGGGAAGGCTAGAAGAAAGTGGATAGAAGTGGTGAGAAAAAATTTAAAATCTTTAGGACTAAATGAAGCCATGACACTTATTAAAGGGGAATGGAGGAACAAGATTCATGTGACCTACCTCTAATTGGGATGAGGTCTTGATGATGATCTAGAGTAGTTGCATATTGGTAGTAGTTCCCTAAGTTGGTCGTTTGTGGGGTCCACCGGGGGAGTTTTCTTTATATATAGTATAGATTAGGTGTTGTATTTATGGAGTTCCAGTAGGACTAGGCCCTCAAGGCACATGGAGAAGTAGATTCTCCTTTCCTTTCATGCATAGTGATATTTTCTTTTAGATTTAAGCCATTCTTCATGTTTGAATTGGCTTAGATAGGCTAACTGCTTTTAGCCTATGTTTCTGTGAGTTGAAAATCATGACCATCAATTTTTATTAATTTTTCAAAGATAATGCAGCACAAAACATGAAAGATAAATATTAAGGAAGAAGAACACCGACCTCTCCCTTAGATTCCAATTTAAATCCATAAGATGAAGAATCTTGAATCCACTAGACAATAAAGATCTTCAAACATTCATTGAAAAGATAAAAACCCTTACAATTGCTTTAGCTTAAATAGAACCACCACTAACAAATAGGAAATAAAGTTGCTCAATAGAGATGTATCATAAAGCTGCTACACCTGAAATAAGAAATTTTAACTAAATAAGAAAACTAAAATCGTTGTCGTCGTCGTCGTCGTCAAGACCATATCTCGATTAGGGGTTGGCCAAATGAATCTTGTTCCTCCATTCCCCTCTATTAAGTATCATGGCTTCATTTAGTCTGAAGGTTTTTAAATCTTTTCTCACCACTTCTATCTATGCATATTCTTTTGGGCCTTCCCCTTGCCATTTTAGAACCTTCGACTTGCATTGTCTCACTCTTAACCGTTACCATTTTCGGTCGTTGTTAGACATGTTCAAATCATCTAAGTCTAATGTCCCTCATCTTATTACCTATTAGTGCTACTCCTAAGTTTCCTCTAATGTTTTCATTTCCAATTCTGTCCTTTCTTGTCTTACCACTCATCCATCTTAGCATCTGCATTTTAACGATGCTCATCATATATACATATTGGTCCTTAGAGCATGACTACTTTTACAACCAGCTTATAGAATTTTCCTTTTAGTTTGAGTGGCACCTGCCAATCGCACAAACTCCAGAGGCGCAACTCTATTCATTCCAACCAGCTTGGATTCTTTGGTTAACCTTCCTCTCAATCTCTCTGCTCTCATGAATTATTGATCCTGAGTATTGGAAGTGTTGTTTTAAGTGAACTTCTTGGTTATCAATCTTTATTGGTGCTCCACTCCTACTCTCCTTGCTAAAATTGCATTTCATATACTTTGTCTTAGTTCGATTGATTTTATATCCTCTGGGTTCTAATGCTTTTCTCCATAACTCTAGCTTTGTGTTTACATGCTCTCTTATCTCATCAATTAAAACTATATTATCTGCAAATAGCATGCACCATGGAATCTCCTCGTGCAGATGTTTTGTTAACTCATCCATAACCAATGTGAAAAGGTGCGGGCTCAATGCCGATCCTTGGTTCAATCCTACAGTAATAGGAAAATCACTGGTCGCACTGCTAGTTGTCTTAACATTTGTTAGTGCTCTCTCATACATATCTTTAATTATGTCTATATATGCCATGAAACCTTTTTCTCACCCAACACCCTACTTATTAACTCTCTAGGGATCCTGATCGTAAGTGTTCTCTAAGTCAATAAAGACCAGGTGGAAATCCTTCCTCCTCTCCCTATATTTCTCCATTAATTGTCTTCATAAGAAAATAGCTTCCATGGTAGACCTCCCAGCATGAGACTAAATTGGTTCTCCGATACACTTGTCTCATGTCTTAGCCTCTTCTCAATCACTCTCTCAAAAAGCTTCATAGTTGCTTGCTCACTAAGCAATCCTACATCAGTCCCCTTCACTTGAACGAAACTTGTTACTTGTCCTTGAGTTAAACATAACATTCATTTGAATGTGCTCTCTTATCTCCATAAAGATCTGTCTAATTTTCTTTTCCCTTTGTTTTCCTGATCCAATGGCTGGATGAGTTCAAGCCTCTTAACGGGATGTATGATCCCCAATTCTTGCAAGTTGGCTTTGATCCTTGGAACACCGTTTGCAAGAACATTGTTTCGTGTTTCTGACAGCCATGATTGAGGGTGGTGCTTGCCCTGGTACTAGATAACACAGTACGAAACATGAAAGATAAATATTGAAGGAGGAAGAATATTGTCTCTAGTGTAGACACCATCTTGGAACCACAAGATGAAGAAGTTTTGAATCACCATATGATAGAAGTCTTCAAACTTTCATTGGAAAAATGGAAAACCTCATAATGCTTTCAACTTAAATAGAAAACCACTAGTGAATAGGAAACAAAGTTGCCAAACTAAAAGAAAAAAATAATGCAAAGTTGGTAGATCTAAAATAAGAAATTTTAACTAAATAGGAAACTACATAGAAGGGAAGCCTTGGCGCAATGGTAGGGTTGTCAATCGTGAGACCTTGAGGTCACGAGTTCGAGGCGTGGAAACAGCCTCTTACAAAAATGCAAGGTAAGGCTGCGTACTATAGACCCTTGTGGTCCACCCCTTCTCTGGACCCTGAATACGATAAAGAAGTGGGTAGAATCATCTAAATGTATTGATTTCCCACGTTTGCCTAATTATTGTATGCCGAACATGATGTGTGTGTGTGTGTGTGTGGCATTTTAAGGGAGGAAAAATGATATCTGAGGAAACTCCTTGAGCAGTTCTTCATGGGGATGACTTACAATTTTCTGTAATATAGATCTGACCCAAGATGGTTGATAGGATTGTGGTACCCTCTTTTGTTCACCTATTTTTCTTCTTTTTTCTGCCATTTCCCTCTTAGAGTCTGTCTTTTTCCTGAGATCAGGTCTTGTGAGAAAACAATCCTGTCTTCAGTTCTCTATATCTTTTCTGTAATTGGCGCTTGAGGATCTCCTGATTAATATTATAGAATCTCTTCTTCATTTTCTTTCATGTATTTGCCATGATTATTCCAGCTAATTAACAATTCTTTCTTTGGTCCAGGGTTGGTGGCTTTTGGGAAATAAAGTGGAGCTAACAAAAGCAGCTATTATAGCCAATTGCTTAGTTTTCCTAATAGGGTAAACTAATGTCGATGTACTGCAATTATCAACCATTTTACTTTATTTGAGAACGCCTGCCTGAATCAACAAACCATTTGGTTTTTGTCAAAGATGGCAACTGAGAATAGCTGCATTGTTGCAGATATCGAGTTTTTAGAGGTGCCAACAAGCAAAAACATATATTCAAGAAGAACCCTAAAGCTCCTATATGGGGTGAGCCTCCAAAAGTTATCGGAGGCAAGTTGCTTGCTTCTGGCTACTGGTAAGTTTCCTGGGTGCATTTTCCTGCTATTTAGGTTCATTATGAAGTAATCACTGCATTTAGCTTGACGAGTTCTTTACCTTCTTTCTCTTTTATGTGCAATTAAATAATAAATTCAGTAAAATTAAAAGGCAGGATAAAAGATGGAAGAAAACGAAGCTGCCATATATTGATTCCCACAATTGTGATCCAATTCTGATAAAGTGTGAACAGAATCACTGCCAAAAATGCACAATCATTCTGATCCTTCAAAATCTAAGAATATATATATATATAGAATCTAACATTGTGTTCAAAAAGCAACACTTTAAACACCTTCCCTAATCAAGAAAGTTCTTTTCTCCAAAATAAACCCTTCTTCTATAACCAAGCAGAACCCTTCCATCATGTTCTATTCACTCAAGGGATGCTTCAGCTTGAAGGTGCATACTTTGTGAAGTCTGGAAGTCAAGTATTAAGCCTTTAAAAAAAGGAGATCAGCTATTATGTTGTTGGTATTTAGAAGGTCAGTTTGCTGGTTGGTTAGGATTGGCATCAAGTTGTATGTATACCAAGTTATCATTTTATCATCTTATAGAGATTCTGCTGATATCTGATTAAAGGTGGTTTTTTTATACTTCCAAAATGACTTAGTTATATATGCTTCTTATGTTGCTACAAATTTGTCAGGTTGTAGGCTTCTAGGTCTTTAAGTACTTCTAAGGACTTAATTTGATAATAAAATATTAGAACACTTTGTGGTTGTGGGGGTTGTGCATTGTTTATTAGTTACCATAGTGACATAGCTAATACAAGTAATTAGAATTAACAGGTTGTGCATAAAAAATACTAGAAATTATATGTAATATCAGTAAATTCATCGCCCTGATTCTAATTACTTGTATTTGTTACATCATAGTGTAACTAATTTCATGGGCACAGAACCCCCCACCTTTAATATAAGCAGTTAACTTGTAGCCACAGTTTGTTGACACGTGCAATTTGAATATTTATCTCTCCATATCATCATGAGTAATGGTCAACTCATCCTGCTGTTTTGAATATCTAACCGGTCTCGGTGGAAACTAAGGCTCGTGATCCTTGACTGTCCATCTATCCAACTTTTTTGCATAAATATAAGTACCATTGCGACCAAAAAATATAGTAGGAGGTGCCAGGAGATGCATACTATTTCATTAGCATATAATATGCTTCAAAACTCGTAACTCATCATGATTCTCACTGTTGTGTCGTCATTATCAATGTTTTTCGGTAACCTTACCTGGGGATGATGTAAAATCATCGAAGCATGTGAAAAACTGAAATTGGTAGCTGTTGCCTATTGGACCCAAACAGACTCCCAGTTACAATGACAAGTTTTGGGATACTACATACTTAAATTTGAGATTCCTGTAAATTCTTCCTATTCTCATCCGAGGGTGCGACTCTCCTTGCGTTCAAAATGTATATTTTGCTGCAGGGGTATTGCTAGGCACTGCAATTACCTTGGGGACTTGCTACTGGCACTGTCTTTTAGTTTACCTTGTGGAGCAAGGTAATATCTCAATTGCTAATAACTTTCTCGTTCATGGTGTCTATTTTGAAATGGGAAGAAAAAAATGAGAGAGAAAAATACAAAAGACAAAAGTGCCATACAATGTAACGGGACAATTTCTGCCCATTCCTTTTGCAGTTCCGTGATTCCATACTTCTACCCAATTTATCTTCTGATTCTGCTGATCTGGAGAGAGAGAAGAGATGAGGCTCGGTGCGCCCAGAAGTATAAAGAAGTCTGGGTAGAATACTGCAAGCTTGTTCCATGGAGGATATTACCATATGTGTATTAGAAATGACCTTGGGAATGCATATCAAACGTAGCATTTTGCGTGATGGATTAGATATCAACAGAATGAATGTCCTTTGAATGGAGGATTTCAGCTACTGTCAGAATCTTTTAGTCCTCCTCCCTTTGCTAATTGTGTTTTTGTTAGTTATTGATGTAGATATATTCATCACTTCTGGGTCACTTTCTCAGACCATTCAAGTATTTTCATGTTTCCACAGCTAATGATGTTCCTTGGTTCGTTGCTGTATTATATGCCACAATCTTCATCGAATATAATGTGGGATGATTTCTCGACCTTAAACACGAGGGCTGGGTCATATTTCACAAGTTATACAGAGAACACTAGCCGAAACATTAGCTTCTGAAAAAATAAAAAAGGAAAAAGGAAGAAGGAAACTAGCGGAAACATCTGTAACTGTTACAATTACAACTGAAAGAGGCTGTTCTATCCCTGCCTCGACAAAATATGACCAACTTGATGTGGTCGGCTAAAGTCTTAATTATCTTGCCAAATGTAGGTGGAAGTCTTATCAATTTGGAATCTATCATCATCATTATCATCAAGACCTTATCTCAATTAGGGGTCGACTACGTGAATCATATTCCTCCATTCCTCTCTGTTAAGTATTATGGCTCCACTTAGTCTTAAAGTTTTTAAATCTTTCCTCACTACTTCTATTCACATTCTTTTAGGCATTCCCCTTGCCCTTTTAGAACCTTATACTTGTATTATCTCACTCCTCCTAACCGGTGCCTTTGTTGGTCTCCTTTAAACATGTCCAAACCATTTAAGTATAATCTTCCTCATCTTGTTAACTATTGGTGTTACCTCTAAATTTTTTCTAATATTTTTATTTTTAGTTCTATCCTTTCTTGTCTTAACACTCATCCATCTCAACATCTTCATTTTTGCGACGCTCATCCTATGAGCATAATGTTCCATAACTGCCAACACTCTGATCCATAGAGCATGGGCGGCCTTATGGCTATCCTATACAATTTTCTTTTCAGTTTGAATGGCACCCACCGATTACACAAAATTCCAGATGCACATCTCTATTTGTTTCAACCTGCTTGGATTTTCTAGGTAACATCCCTCTCAATCTCTCCACTCTCATGAATCATTGATCCTAAGTACCAAAAGTGGTCTTTTACGAGGACTTCTTGGTTATCAATCTTGACTAGTGTTCCACTCTTACTCCTCTCCTTGCTAAAATTGCATTCATATATTTTGTCTTAATTCAGCTAATTTTAAATCTTTTAGATTCTAATGCTTCTTTCTATAACTCTAGCTTTTATGTTTACACCCTCCATTGTCTTATCAAATAAGATTATATCATTTGCAAATAACATGTACGAGGAATCTCCTCATGCAAATGTTTTGTTAATTCATCCATAACCAATGTAAAAAGGTATGGGCTCAATGTTGATCCTTAGTGCAAAGGAAAATCACCACTTTGCCATTAGTGGTCTTAACTTTTGTTACCACTACCTCATGCATATCTTTAATTATATCTATATACCCATGTGAAACCCCTTTATCGCCCAATACCCTCCATATTAACTCTCTAGGGACTTTATCATAACCTTTCTTTAAGTCGATAAAGACCATGTGGAGGTCTTTCCTCCTCTCCTTATATTTCTCTACTAATTGTCTTAATAAGAAAATAGCTTCAATGGTACACCTCTCAGGCATGAAACCAAACTGATTCTTCGATACACTTGTTTCATGTCGTAGCCTCTTCTCAATCATTATTTTAAAAAGTTTCATAGTGTGGCTCATAAGTTTGATCCCTCGATAATTAGTGTAACTCTTTATGTTTCCTTTATTCTTATAAATTGGTACGATAGAGCTTTTCCTCTACTTATCAGGCATTTTCTTTAATTTTATAATCTTGTTAAACAGCTTGGTCAACCAAACTACCCCAATATCTCCAATATGCTTCCAAACCTCTATTGGTATACCATCTGGCTCCATGACCTTTCCTGATTTCATCTTTTTCAAGGCCTCTTTTACTTCAGGTATTCTAATCCTACGTTCATATTTATAATATTCAATGTTATTTAGATTTATAGTATTTTCAATCCCTATATTCTCAGAGCCATTGTCATTTAACAATTTTTGAAAGTATGTTTCCCACCTTTGTTTGATCTCATCATCTTTGATTAATACCTTTTGATCATCGCTTGTAATGCACCTAACATGATCTAAGTCCTTACCCTTCTGTTCTCTTATTTTTGCAAGTTTAAACGCATCTTTCTCACATTCTCTTATTCCTAGTCTATTATAGAGCTTATCATATGCTTTAAGTTTAGCTTCACTTACTATTCTTTTAACAACCTTTTTAGCATTCTTATATTGTTCATAGTTTTCATTATTTTTAGTCTTCTGCCATGCTTTAAAACACATTCGTTTTTCTTTAATAACTTTTTGCACTGTTTTACTCCACCACCATGTTTCCTTTACTAATTGCCTTTTACCTTTAGATACTCCTAAGGCATCTTTTGTCACTTTCTTAATGGACTCAGCAATACTAATCCACATGCTATTTACTTCTATTTCATAGTTTCAATTTCCTTCTACCATCAACTTATTTGTAAATGAGGTTATTTTCTGTCCTTTTAAGTTTCACCACTTAATTTTTGGATACCTATTAAGTTCATTTCTTTTCTTCCATCTTTTGATATGGATATCCATAACCATTAATCTATGTTGTGAGGTTAAATTCTCACCAGGTATCACCTTATAATCCTTACAAATAGATCGTTTATTATTCCTAAGTAGAAAAAAGTCTATTTGACTTTTATGAAGTCCACTTTTAAAGGTTATTAAGTGTTCATCTCTCTTCTTAAAGAGTGTATTTGCAATGGCTAGGTTATAGGACAAAGCAAAATCGAGGATATTCTCCCCCATCTCATTTCGTTGACCTAAACCATACCCTCCATGTATTCTATTATATCCTTCCTTTTCTTTTCTTGCATGGTTATTTAAGTCTGCTCCTATAAATATCCCCTCAGTGTTGGGAATTTCTTGCTTGACTCCCTCCATATTTTTCCAAAACTGTCTCTTGATTATATCTTGTAACCCTACTTGTGGTGCATATGCACTTATAACATTTATAATCTGCTATCATAGAACAAGATTTATTATTATAATTCTATCATTGATTCTTTTAATGTCCATAACTTTATCCTTTAATTCCTTATCTACTTTTATTCCTACACCATTTCTGTTATTATTCTTTCCTATATACCATAATCTATACCTATCTATTTCTCTAGCTTTAGCCCCTTTCTACTGATTTCTTGGATACAAGCGATGTGAACTCTCTTACGTTTCATCTTGTCTACTAACTCCAAACTCTTACTTGTCAATATTCCTATATTCCATGTGGCGACATGAATCTTTTGCTCTAGAGATATCCTATTTACTATCGCCTTTCTCGACCTCCATGGCATAAACCCATGTCCACTTTTCATTGCACCTGGGTTTTGATGCAGTGCGTTGCTTTCGAGGGGATGCTCTAGCAGCCCTTGCCCATTTTTCACTACACCCAAGATCCAATGTAGCGTGTGGCTTCTGGGAGAATGCCCTAGCAACCCTTGCCTATTTTTCACCGCACTTGGGATCCGATGCAATGCGTCGCTTATGGGGAATGCTATAGCTCGAGAAAATGTCAGTTTTCGATTCATGTCATGTTAGGGTTGCTATAGTTTTAAGAAGTTAGAGATAATTTTCATTTCTTACTCATAAAATAATATACAAATGCATATTCATTTATGAGAAAGAAATAACAAAATTATCTTCAACTTCTTCCTTGTCGGCTGGCACCTAACTCAAGGCCCCCCCTCCTTTGCTTAAATCTAGCAAATCATGTTACGCCTCCGTACACGCCCGTTGATCATGTCATTTTTTCTTATATTTGCTTGTTCGTTCTAACTTATGTTTTATTTTATTTTTTTTGTCTAGTTTGTGCCTGTAACACCTGGCGTGGTGTCAAATCTTTTGTGCAAGACTTTAATGGAACCTCGTGCTTTGGTGTTTACACAACTTTGTCAACCTTGTAGCTATCGACGAAAGGCCAGATACGCATTTATTCAAAAGAGCCATCGTAGACTGCCTTTCGAGCCACGAGTTTACTCAACTTCATGGGAAAAAATTGCAGAAGAGGATATCGGATCAGCACTGGAATCCTTTGCATCTTCAAATGAGAAACATCAAGGACAACCATTGGGTCTTCTGCAAACTGTTAACTAGAATCATAAAGGTCACTATTAGCTCTAAGCCTGATCTCACGCTGAGTTGAAGGCAGATAAAGAAAAAAAAATGTACCGAAGCTCCCACCTATGTGAGATTCGGTGTAGTAAAAATAGGCTGAGAAAGACACACAAAGCTGTAATAAACAGGTCTTCCAATTCTCTTAAAACCAAGTTGACTGGATTCTACTACTTGACCCCTGGACTCGCCCCTTCTGCTTTAAGTAAATCCGATTCAGCACTTCAAATTCGGCACTCCCAATTTAATATTATTGTCTAATCTAATCTGTTCATCATGATAATTCTTTAGATCTACTTATTGTACCAAAATAGGGATCCAGTACAAACCCAATCAGTTGGATGACTCCAAACTAATTGAAACTTAAACTAAAAACATCCAATGAACTTCTCTAACATATCTAAGCTATTTCAAACATGATAATTTACTTAGTTCAACACGCATAAAAAAATTAGGTGTGAACTTCTTCTCATGCTTACGAATCTTGGTAGATGCCAATATATATAAAGGAAGTCCTGATGGGTGTACGTGCTCTTAGGCATGTGAAGAAGTCCATGATCTTTTTTCTTTTCTTTTTTTCATACATGAGATATATTTTTTATATCTAACTTGTTAATCATGCTCTTTGTGCCTAGAAATCAATGCATTTAGATAATTCTAAGCACTTGTTTTGGGTATTTGAAAAAATTAAAAATAGATGCTCACTATTTTTTGCTTATTGAAACCTAGACTAAAAGTGTCCAATGAAGGCGAAATTTGATCTTCGGCCAATCTAAGCTATTTTAAACATGATGGATGAGTTTTTTGGGGCATAGTCTATCTAAGGATGGACTTAAAAGATGAACGGTCAGATCACAAAAAATCTGGGGCCTCCTTATACTTTAGTCATCTGCATTATACCCTTAAATCACTCCATTTAGCTATCCTAAGATCTTTTTTTTGTTGATCTAATGATGAAAATAGACCATTGTTGGGTCATCTTTTAACAATTTCTTTGGAAGCTAGCAAATGTCTTGTGCAGTTGGTCGTAAACAACTCGGCATCTTCCTTGAAATATGCTTTATTGCAAGTTTGAATAATCACTTTCTCCTTTGATCGGGATTAGAATTAAGAATATTTGTGAGTCTTGCTTTGTAATTCTTCAGTTCATTTGGAAACTAGAAACCTTTAGTCTTTACATTCTCTTTCACATTAGGGATTACTCTCTATAGTAGATAAAGAGTTGTATCGTCTGTTAAGTTGGCTACAATTTTATCTTAATTGATCATATTTTCCCCTAAAAGAAACCCGAATCCTTCATACATGACCTTGAGCTTCTATCCAAAGATCACTCCACCAAAAGTTACAAGTTCAACCCAAATGTGAAAATTCTGATTGTACTACTCAAACCGTGATCTCATTGGGCTCGACAGTCAAGCAAGCGTAATCATTTGATGGCGCAAATCTTATGCCATATCTTGGACATTTTGGCTGCCCACCTAGAACTACAATGGTTAGGATCTTCCAATGGAGACCAGCTTGGATCGTAGCCTAGCCAAGCTGAGGAACTCAGTGATTTAGATCACCTAAAGTCCGGGACCCAGTTGTATTTTTGGCCGACTTATACTTTTTGGGCAGGGCCCCGCCAACTAAAAGTGATATATTATTCCATGTCAGATATCACTTGCTTTCTTTGATTCTATAAAAAAAAAAGGCAGTCCCAGTGCATGAAGTTTCTGCCTATGCGGGGTCTAGGGAACGTGCAGGCCACGTGAGCCTAAAGTATACAGTTTTACTTTGCATTTTGTAAGAGATTGTTTTCACACCTTGCTCAAGGTCACGCAACGACGACTTTTATCTTTGCGCCAAGGCTCCCTTATTTATTTGATTCCATAATCTATTTCAAAATAAAAAAATAAAAGTCACCTTTTGCTCCCTTTAGTCCAATTCCCTCAATTTCGCCCTTACCAAGCAATTCCAAGACACTGTCAAATATTACCAATTATATGTTTGGGGTTGACAATCCATTCATGCTTTGATAGGAACTTTAGGCCCCCTCCACGATCAACCTAACAATCACCCAAAGCTTCTCTCTCTTCCTAGCTTGTCTCCTTTTCCCATTTTTAATTCAAATCGATAATGAGTTGCAGGTGACATTGATTGACTGAAAAAAATTTTCTAAGTACTATTTTCTCTAACTTTTTTTGCTTTTTACATTTTTTCCAGTCAACCAAATATCACCTACTCTTTGCATACACGCACACATATATCTGTGTGGGGGAGGAGAGTAATTTCAGCAAGAATTTGCAGGTGTAACATGTAGGTGACATTTGATTGGCTAGGAAAAAGTTCTAACTGTCATTTTTTCTTATTTTTTTTGTTTTCTACTTTTTTTCAGCCAATCAAATATCATCTGAACAGTGTGTATATATATTGTCCACATTGTGTAAAGTAAGGCGTTTTTTATTCTTAAGCTCGTCTTTTTATGATGATATTGGCCTTTGGAAAGAAAGCCATGCCCACTAACGGCACTTGGCTTTCTCCTCCTACTTGGCATACTTATTTTAATGCGAGCCCCCTAATACTGCTACACCTTCTCCATTATATCACTTTACGGGGACTTACTGTTTGATGATCGAAACAGAGCCCACGGCTATTCGACAATTCGATGCTAGTTATGTGATTGGTATCTTGCAGATGAAGGTTCAGTAAGCATTTGCTTATTTGAATGATTGTATGGTACTTGTACTGATAACTGCAATGAAATTCATGTGTTAGGAAACGTAAATACCAGGCCCAACCATTTGATGGGTGCTCCAATGATTTATCTAATATGCCCAAAAGCCTCGTGCACCACATGATCAGTCAAGTTTTTAGAGTGAGACTCTCAAGCTTTGAAGGGGTAGCCCTTTCAAATGCGAGATTTGTTTAGTATCATCCAATGATTGAGGCATGGTTTAGAATTAGATGTGAAGGGGAGCCTTGGCGCAATGGTAAAGTTATCGTCATATGATCTTGAGGTCATGAGTTCAAGGCGTGAAAATAGCCTCTTGCAAAAATGCAAGGTAAGGCTACATAATATAGACCCTTGCAGTCCTCCCCTTCCCCGGACCGTGCATATGCAGGAACTTGCACTGGGGCTGGCTTGTATCAGATAAATGATCTGATTATCCAAAAGATGCAAATTGTATATGGATGTCAGAATGTTGATAGGCGAGACTTCAGCGCACTCAACAATGGCACCATGCTTATCTCAAGCTGAGCTTACTATAATTTTGCAAAACTAGTTTTCATGGATAAACCAAGTTAGTCTAAGACATGCACCAGTTCTAATTGCTACGAGTTTGCAAATACGCCACTCTTGTCTACTCTGGCAACATCCATCTACCTGAATTTGTGATCGGATTAGGATCCTTACCAACTTGCATTATCTGATTTTAAGGAAAACAACATACAATAATCTTATGCAAGAATATCTGTCATTAATTTGTCAAAGTTAAGAATGCCAATTTGCCAACCCATGTCTCGCCTAGTTGGTCACATACAACTCGACATCTCCATTGAAATACGCTTTGTTGCGAGTTCGAGTCATCATTTTCTCTTTTAGCCATGGATTAGAGTTAGAGTGTGCGTGAGTATTTGCTTTGTAATTCTTCTGAGTCCCAGACCTCATAACTTATTGAATCCATTATAACGCTTAAATTGCCCTATTTCAGAATCAAAGATTCAAGAGGTTGCGGGTTCAAGTCCACTTGCAATTCAACTAAAAAGAAGTTTGGCCCTCGTATTCTCCTTAAAGTATAATTAGGAAAATCTCACCAGAATAATTAAGATGTTTAGTGATATGGATAAGCCCAACTCTTCTTGTGGTCACTTTTTATTCTTTAATGAAAGCAAGACAGGCTAATGTGTTAGGTCCCATATCTAATTTTGTGACTCCAAAAAGTTGGATCCACTCCATATTTTCTTCGCTTAGATAGAATTTTAACAGTAAAAATTGTCGTCGTGTGACCTTGAGGTTACGGGTTTATGTGGTCCTCTCCTTCCTCGAATAAAGCATAAGCGAAAACTTTGTGCACCTAGGCTGCCCTTTTAATAGAATTTCAGTCTCAAACTTCCTTGTCCATCAACTAGATAGCAACAGGCCAAGGGAAACAAGCTGTATCGTGATCTACCTCACAATACCATTTTCCCAAGTGAAAAGTGCTATAAATATTTAAAAACCCATACCACGCGACTTCTATGCAGGGCGTTGTCTCTTATAATCTTCACTTTCCCTGTCAATGGAAAATAAAAAATACCAACTAATCTGCCGTTAGACATGGACATGTCAAAAAATTCTTTCTTTGACAAACTTCCAATTGAAATAGTTTAAATTTTTTATTTTTTATAATGGTGGTGGATGCTTGAAATAGTTTAAATACATAGTTAAATAATCAGAGTGAAAAGGCAGTATACAACGTTTATGAAGCCATTAGAGGCCGAGGCACATCGGACTACAGGCCATGTGCCCATCCCTTTTGTACTAAATATATGATAGTGAGATGGCGCCTCAAGCAAACCACATAAACATGAATCCTACTTTCTCTCTGCACAATTCAGAAGAATCATTCCTATCTGCTAGCCTCTGGGTTCAAATAGGAAAATGTAGCATAAGTAAATCTTACAGAATTATGGAGCCATCTTGCATGGTCCTGGTGCCATCTAGAAGAGAAATCCAATCCATTACATTCAGCACAGTAAAACTCCTTAATGATTTAGACCATTTTTGCACAACGGTAGAGTTATCGTCGTATGACCTTGAGGTCATGGGTTTAGGCGAGGAAACAGCCTCTTACAAAATGAAAGGTAAGGCTCATACTATTGACCCTTGTGGTCCGCCCCTTTTCTGGCCCCTGCATACGTGGGGGCTTCATGCACTGGGGCTGCCCATTTTTTTTGTGTGACCAAAGTGAAGGATCTATATGGTTAGGTCAAGGTGGGATTGACTATGACAGGCTGATAACTACTGAATGCTTTTAGCATTTTATTTTTTTTGAGCCAGAAATCAAGATAATTTATTTCTGTGTAAATTTTCAAAGATCCAAAATAAGTTGTTAGGATTATCTAAATACAATAATTTCTCATTAGTTATCTAATTTTTGTATGCACACAATGAACGGCTCAGATCTTCTATAAAAATATCCTAGGGGCCGCATGTACTCTTTGAGATGCATAGGAGCGTGTACCTATTGGGACTGTACATGGTGCAAACATCTAGACGCCCAAATTTGTAGCTTCTGAGATAAAAAGTGTCTCTGGATGTTACAATACAACAAACAGCGCCTACTCCTCGAGTGCTTGACACAATATCATTTCACCTTTTTCTTGCTTTTCCATGTCACTTTCGAGCGCGTCCTACTGTTGATGCCTTTCTTTGCCCCCTGCCGTTTCTAACAGGCACCACTTCTTTCCTGCTGTTAAAGCCCGCTCCCTCAGTCGCGTTGAAGAGTGTTACCCTTTCTCATAACATGATTGTCCTGTGGTATGGCCTTGGTACGTAGATTTATACCCCCATACCTGCAGTTATTTACAGAAGGAGTCTTGGCACAATGGTAAAATTATTGTCGCGGTATAATAGAAATAATTTTTTGTAAAAATACAAGGTAAGGCTGCGAATTATAAACCCTTGTGGTCCGCCTCTTTCTCAGACCTTACATATACAGGAACTTAGTGCATTGAGGCTGCCTTTTTTTTTACCTGCAGTTATTGACACATCTAAATTGTTGGGATCATGGCTTACATTCCATGACATGCAAACCTACTTATTTTTTGTCCCAAAATGAAAGACATTATTACTAGTTAATCTTCTCAAGAAAATGGTGAGTTTTATGTGATGCAATTTCTTAGTCCCCCATTTAGAAATAACATATGTTTCTCTCTCTTTCATTGAATCTATATAAGCTGTCATTCTAAGACCAATCAACATTTTCATTCTTAGAATACTCTCTCTCTCCCTCTCTCTTTAAGGAGTAGGTGATATTTAATTAGCTAGAAAAAGGTAAAAAATAAAAAAAGTTAAAAGAAAAAAGACAGTTAGAAACTTTTTTCCAACTAATCAAATGTCACATACTCTTTATACCTGTATCTCCTTGTTGAAATTACCATTGCTCTATATGTATGCATGTGTGAATGTATGTATGTATATGGTTGTCTTCTCTTTCTCTGTCTATTTATGTACACACACTCACCAAAAGGGGTCAACATGACAAAATTAGGGTTAAGAAACACGTTAAACACTTAAGAGTATATTCTTTTGAAATTGCTTAAGCTCTTTTTAGCTAATGTAGACTATAATAACTGCAAAACTTCTCCACTTGTTTGGAGATTTTTAGGCTTTAGTGATCTCTAATACCGAAAACTTACCAGGGGGGCATGAGGCATTTTAACTCCTTGTTAGAACATCAACACATATCGTTTCTACTCGTTAAGAATGGTTTAGATGGGCTATATACCAAATTTCATGTCCATAAAATGCTTTCGGCCTACATTTATTTGCGCTAAGAATTACGAACATTAATTTATCATAAAAGTTGAAAGACTCAAACTCTTTAGAATCATTATCCACTTCTTCTATTCCACAAAAAAAAATAAAAAATAAAATCCACTTCTTCCATGCCTGACAAGATAAAGTTTGTTTGTTTGCTTGTTTTTATATATATATATTTTTCCCTTCTTGGTTACAGTAAAGAATACATGATACATGCTTGGATCTTAGAAAAAAGAAAAAGCAAAAAATGCTGTAGAATGGCACGTGCTTCTCCACACACTTAAGAATAGTGTATCCTACTACTCTTTATGCATTTAAGATAATTTAATAAAAAGGAATGCAAACTGACTCCAAAGGAAAGGAATGCATGTCCAACAAATCACATTTTTTCTGAGCCCACCTTTGCATAATTCAAGCAGCTCCTCTTCTTACATCACATCTAAAAATCTGATGGATCTCATGAATCAAAAGGCAAATGGATTGGTTGATTTTACTGTCTAATAAATTGTGACTGAAAATAAACTTTGATGCCTAGAGTCATCCAATCTGCCTGCATTTTGATCGACTAATTATCCAAAGGTGGAGCAAGGAGATGAACATGTTTGATTCCTCTTAACATAATTTCTAATGTGAGAGGTGGTGATATGCAGAGAATCCTTCACATATATTCCAATTCATCATAAACAGGCCAATTCACACATATCCCAATTCACCGTAAACATGTACCTTTTTTTTTAGAAAACTGCTTCTTCGTTAGAGTTTTGGTAGAGAAAAAATGCCGGTATAATCCGATAGTCAAGTAGATTACCCTCAAACTTAGAATTATGCCAACACAATAACCTGCTTTCAAGCCAGTCTTGTGCACCCATAATTATTCTAAAAAATCGTAAATAGAAAACGCTGGTCAGATAGCCCCAGAAAGGGCTGAGAGGAGATAATTTAATTTGGTTTTACTAAGATGCGGAATATCTTGTATCTTTCCCCAAACTTTTATCCTTACATCATCCGAATAGACGGGCTTTAGACTGCCCACCGCCCTCTCCCCTCCTTAGTTGTCTCTTTTGGCGTTTTTCCCTCGCTCTTCCCTTCCGCGGCCCCGTTCTCACTCTCACACTCTCTCTGTCTTCTCTCTCCTCTTCAAAACCCTACAAATCCGCAGAAAACCTCGTCAAAACCCTAAACATCGATCAGATCTGCGTGCATTTCTCCCGTAATGCAGCTCTAACTCGGGCGAGAAATGGCCAACTCCGACGCGCCGAGACGGCAGCGACCAGGGCCGTGGCCGCCGGCACCGGCGGAGCAAACGGCAATGCCGTCGTCGTCGTGGGCGAAGAGGACTGGTTTCAAGGCAAGGCTCTCTGGAGAGACGAATGCTAGCGATTCAGGTCAGATAATCCCGGTGTCAGCTCCACCGAAGGCTAACCCGCCGAAGAACCAGCTGGATCTGGAGTCTGGAAGAGCTCGTGCTGCTCCGGCTTCCGTGAACGGTGAGCCGCTGGAGAACGAGAGAGTGTCGGCGCCGGCGGATAGAGATTTGAAGAAGAGGAGGGAATCGGATGGAGGTACGAAGATTACCGGACAAAACAGTCAAGTTCGTTCCGATACCCCTGTTCCGGTGCCCAAACGTAGTCGGGGAGAAGAAAATGATATTTTGCCTCAGGTGCATGATGATGAAGTGTTTCCTACTCGGCACTCTCATATGAAGTACGAGCTCAGAGATACTCCCGGCCTCGGTAAGTTTCTCTTTGTAGTCTTACATGGTATCAGTTTCTATCGGCGAAATTTGAATTTTTCTAGTTGTCTGTCCTGCTATCTCATTCAACTGCTTCTTTCCAGTTCCTATAGGATTATACGGGTTCCAGCATTATGTTTCGATGTTGGGTTCTTTGATTCTCATTCCACTCGTTATAGTTCCGGCAATGGGCGGGGATAACGTAAGCAAATTTCTTTATTCTTTTCCATCTTTAGGATTTGTTCAGCATAGGATAGCAGTTCTTTGGGCTAATTGCCAGGCGTGACAGGAAGATACTTCGATGGTGGTGTCTACCGTACTATTTATGTCGGGGTTGACGACCCTCTTGCATACGAACTTTGGCTCGAGGTTGCCATTGATACAGGGTCCATCTTTCGTTTATTTGGCTCCGGCTCTAGCCATTATCAACTCCCCTGAGTTCATTAAATCGAAGGTAAGTTCTTGTCTCACCTTCTTCTTCTTAGACAGTATCTTTAGGTAGTTCTTTTTATTAATTTATGTTTGGATTTACGTGATGCTTATTGTTTAGAAACTAGATCTGCCTGTTTTTATTTCGTTTTCTCTCATAACAGGTTTGATGTTAATCTTTCATGAGTAATTTTCGAATTTTGATGGTTCAGAATCATTTGTTCAGGACAACAATAGAGGAAGTAGGACATTTTGTTCTTGACGATTACATTATGTGGTCCATAGCTATTATAAATAGGATGACGTTGGGCATTGTCACAAATGAAAATCTAGAGAGTGAAAATCTTGAAGTTAGCAACTGTTACGAATTTGGTGCTAACTAAGCAGAAGGGGCTTTGGACACCTGTTGTTGATGTTTGTATCTGCATTAACTGTCATGGTTTTCGGATTGATATAAGAATGTGTCATCGAGCAATGCTAGTATATTTGAGGGGCCATGTAGAAAGTCTTGGCTGTGGCTGTTCCATTTTGTTGAGCCTAGAATTTCTTTACGATAGGTTTGAAAGTGTCAATTCTGATGATCCAAGCCTGCTGGGTATCTCAGTGATAGTTGTGTTGTTTTGGTCAGTAGTCCTTCTATCTAGAATTAACCTTTGTTAATCTATTTGACTCCATGGTTCAGTTCTGTTCTTCTTCTTCATTTGTTTGTTTGTCTACACCAACTCATGCTCTCCTGCTTTAATGTTCAGCAGACATCTTTAGAGATGATGTTCTTTATCAGAACAACAAGATAAATGCCTAGCAGAGCTGTGTTAATTTCTCATCAATCTCAAACCATCTTC
This sequence comes from Warburgia ugandensis, assembly GCA_035236585.1. NCBI lineage: Eukaryota > Viridiplantae > Streptophyta > Magnoliopsida > Canellales > Canellaceae > Warburgia > Warburgia ugandensis. The sequence continues at coordinate 12,160,279 of CP141126.1, forward strand.
TGTATCAACTAGCAAGCTGCCACCTTTAGAGATGACATTTCCTTACCATCCTCTATCCTTTTGTAGAAAATCTGCAGAAGCCTCTCCAAATGGTCAATCTCATTTTGTAGACAATCAAATAAGGTCATGTAATTATAATCTACAAGCAAATTAGGAAAAACAACGTCTTGAGAATGATCCTGTGGATTGAAGCATTCTCTTCCATGTGAATAGTTTCTTCCGAAATTGTTCCTGCATTGGATCAGCCAGTTTTCCGAGCACAAATAGGAAGTGCTTCATATATGCTAGAAATCATCCTCATCTATGATTTAGCAATACCTCAATTCTGCCTGTACACTCCTTTTTCTTAATCCAATTAATATCAGATGAGCAAAGTTTTATCCAGTAACTCAATAGCAGATAATGAGGGAAAACAACTTCATGAGAACGATCCTGTAGATTGAAGCAGTCTCTTCCATGAGGAAAATTTCTTCCAAAATTGTTTCCGCATTGGATCAGCTAGTTTTCCGAGAAGTGCCACATATTGCTAGAAATCATCCTCATCTAAAATTTAGCAATATTTCAATTCTCCCTGGCAACTCCTTTTTCTTTTGGAGCAGTTGATGGGACCTATTCTGTACAGAGAAGGTTTTTTATCATGTCAGGTAGGGACCCATGGCTACCAGTAATACAGTAATAGCTAGTGTTGAAACGAGTAATGACAGTAATTGCACTACCTGAGCCTTTGTAACAGTGCCCATGTTGACACTGACAGCAAAAAAGTCCCAAGTTAACAGAGTTTCCACAGTTTTGATGGATGTGTTACTTTATTCTCTCTTCTTAGTACACTTTCTTTATAGTTTCCATCCATACAGATAATATGTAGCTCAGGTCAGGTTGCCAACTGTCGTTTTTCTATCCATCTCCTTTCTCTTTCCTTCTTTCTTCATAAGGTTCAACTCATGGGTGATACCCGATGCTTTCAGGCCTTCTGCTCAATGAGAAACATGTACATGCAGAAAGCCTCAAAGTTCAGTTCCCAAATCATATTTCATCACTGACTGCTTTCCTCATAGAGCATAACCTTCTCTTTGATGTCAACTAGGGCAGTTTCACTTTTACTTGTATCAATTGTCTTATTTTTTTTTTTAGGAGCCTGTCTAGTGATGTGAAGCAGAGCAGATTATCGTCCTTGCTTTATATGATCTGTCTGTTAAACTAAAGGGAGTCTGCCAGATCCCCAAAGCCTCTTCTGATGTAGAGGATCTTTGGCCGATTGGCTGGTGGAAATTGATTTTTTTTTCTTCCTTTGGTCCTTATGGTTCTTGTGGAGGGTTTCCTAGATTTGACAGTCTGGATGCCCTGTGCCTTCTGAATGTGTTACCTGTGTTTTACTTTATTAAACAATCGATCCTTTGCTGGGTTCCAAAGTGTGCAAAGTATTTTCTTTTCGTTGGTAAGTGAAGTTCAGTGGATGTCCTTTCAGATATTTGACCATCGGGGTGAGGTGGCAGGCACTTCTTCTCATTTTCTGAGAATGGTCAATTATCTTTTGATATTATTTATCTGCTGAGAATGGTCAATTATCTTTTGATATTATTTATCTGCCAATCTGTTGCTGACATCCAGAATTTGTTTACTAGTTCTTCACCTGAATGTGCAACTAAACTGTGGTGGTTTTACATATGAAAGCGGAGTAGCTCTCTCTACAAACTTTTTGTGAACATTATTTTCAGGCATATTCTTACAAAATCCTAGAATTCTGATGTAGAATGGTCTTTGCAGCTGTGGTAAAACATGATGTATTAACTATTTGTTTGATTCAAGTTTCCATGATCTTAGTATCCGTTAGCTGCTTCATATTGAGCATTTATCGACTAGATTCAACAGATAGGTGATGTTCTATTGCAGAGTTTTAAGCACATCATGAAGGAGCTACAGGGAGCTATTATTATATCTTCAGCGTTCCAAGCAATACTGGGATATAGTGGGCTGATGTCGTTGATTTTGAGGTGTTCTTCTATAAACTCACCTTTTTGATTGAAATATGAATTTTAATCCATCATGGCTGAAGTGTGAGATTTAGTTTGCATGTAAGTTCAGTATATTTAGGAAGTCGTATATGAACTGGACATGTTTATGGAAGCGCTTACTATTCTTCTGCGTTCCAAGCGATACTGGGATATAGTGGGTGGATGTCATTGATTTTGAGGTGTTCTTCTATAAAAACTCACCTTTTTGATTGAAATATGAATTTTAATCCATCATGGCTGAAGTGTGAGATTTAGTTTGCATGTAAGTTCAGTATATTTAGGAAGTTGTATATGAACTGGACATGTTTATGGAAGCACTTACTATTCTTCTGCGTTCCAAGCGATACTGGGGTATAGTGGGTGGATGTCATTGATTTTGAGGTGTTCTTCTATAAAAACTCACCTTTTTGGTTGAAATATGAATTTTAATCCATCATGGCTGAAGTGTGAGATTTAGTTTGCATGTAACCTCAGTATATTTTGGAAGTCCTATATGAACTGGACATGTTTATGGTATCACTTACTATTCTTGCTTCAATTTCCTGCTTGGTTATATCATTTTGGTTTTAAGAAAGATTAGTCTAAACTAAATTCATTGATTGCTGATAATCGTGTGTTTAGATTGCTAAAGGCCTTCATCCTTTATTTCCTTATTACTTTTGAATGTGATGTGTTTTTTCATGTTAGCTAGAACCATTATGTACTCATGGTGATTAAAAAAGAAGTGCTTATCTTTTATAATAGATGCTCAATGTAGATATTAATTGTTTTAGGGTCTCACCAAAAGTTAACCTAAAATCCAAATGCTTCATAAGAATGCTTTTGAATCATAGATATCACTACTTGTAAACGTGTGGAAGATGTTGTGAATTCAGGACATATCTTGGATTAGGAAGACGATGGCGTTAAAGTGGTGGGAGTGATACTTGATTTGGATGATATCATAGCAACATCCATGATAAGAACAGGCAGGGTGCTTTGTGTTAAATACAAGGGCAGTATTGTTGCTTCCCTGTACAGTGGTTGTCCTCAACAGAAGGTAATGACTGCTACAGTGCATGTGGTGGCAGGCCTGTAAGAATCTTTTACCTTTCACTTTGGATCCCATAGGCTATGCTACATGGATATTGGTTCAACTGTCATAGCACAGTATCAAGTGCTGGATACAGAAGATTGGATTATCATGAAAAAGAGATTCCTGGATATGGTTGATAGATGTTTGATGAGGTAACCCTTGTGTCTTGTTCATGACTATGTGCTTGCTGGTGAACTGCATTTAGCAGTTTGGGGACAAATACATGCTGCCAAAAGTTTTGGTGGTACTGGGATTACCATTGTATGTACTGCTACTCAAATACGAACTGCTCTCTCCTCTGCCGTCCGTTTATTTGGCAAAGATAGGGGTTGCTGTACCATTATTCACTGTGGCTCATCTCGGCAGGCACCTGAGATATTTTTACGGGCGCATTAATGACAGTTCCCATTGTCACTGCATGATGATGAAAACATTTTTGAAGTTTTTCATTTTTGAATAGAGTGCTAATTAGATTGCTGATGGTTCACAAGAGGGGGGATTGAGTGAGGATATATATATATATATTGAAAGCTTCTTTTTGCTTGAATAGGTGCTATTTCTATTTATTCATTTCATGTTTCAGTTGGAAATAGATTACAGCAGCTATGTTTATTCTTGTTTAACACACCCACCAAATCCAAAAGATATACAGCAAACAAAGTAAATAACAATGTATGTATGTGTGCACATACAGTTGGTGTTTTTATAATGACCTTACTAAAAAGGCAACCCAGTGCACGAAGCTCTCGTATATGCTTGGTCCAGGGAAGGGGCGGACAACAAAGGGTCTATAGTAGCAGCCTTACCTTGCTTTTTTTGCAAGAAGCTGTTTCCACGCCTTGAACCCATGACCTCTAGGTCACATGACGACAACTCTATCGTTGCCCTAATGCTCCCTTTCTTTTATAATGAACTCACTATTACCAATAAATAAAAGGAAGAAAAATTTGAGACCAATTTTTTCTGCTTTTAGTAGTATTGAAACACGTGGTGTGTGTCTGCCTTTGTGATGAAAATGATATTTCTACCTCTTTTGCTTTCTTAATAAATGTCTAGTGCATCTACATTATATCTATATTGTACTTTGAATGGTTATATCTATATTGGGGCTGATAACTTACACCTCATTGTGTTGTTGATATCATGTCTGGAAAATTCTGTTAGACTTGAACTGCCAAGATCAATGGCTGAGAAATAAAGCTTTCTTCTTCTTCTCATCTTTGAAACCTAGAAAGCCAAAATAGAGGCAAGAACAAGATGAAAAGAGCTTAGATCAGAATGGGTGGACGAGCAATGAAAAAACTGATGATAAGCACACCTGGAAATGAAATGGTGAGGTTTTATTCCCATCCGTTGGGTGAAAGAGAGAAATAAATAGGATGCTTAAAAGAGAAATGGAAACCTTGTTTGGGATCACTTTGATATGAAGAAAAAGAAACCATTGATCTTCTGTTCGTCCACAAGGTGCTTGTACAACGTCACCTCTGTGTGTGTGTGCACATGTGTGGGCAAAAAGGACTTTGCTTTTCCACAACCTCTATGTACAAAGTCCATTTATTCTTTTTGGAATTGTTGAATGCAAGACAAAGTATTTGTGCACTGCTCTAACCTTCATTTGGTTTTCTGGCGCTAATGAAGACCTTCATTTACTAGGCCATGGTTCTAATTAGTTTTCAAATAAATAAAAGCTCCCTTATTGAAAGAAAATTTTGAATCACTTGAAAATGCAAATCACTCTCTTTCTGTGATTGGCTACTATCTCTCTAGCCTTGAATAATTACTGGCGGCAGTATGTGTGGGTGGCTCTGACTGGTGGTGGCCCAAAAACCAGCATAATTTCAGGGTTCCTGATAAGGAAGGAAAGGAATGCTTTGAACTGAGGCCAATTTTGTAACATATAATAACACTTCTGTAAGAATGAAAAGTTTTGCCTCTTGAAGGTTATTGTTGGCAACTCCTTATGATTAAATAAGTTCAAAACCTTATTGCGGACATGATAACCTACAACACTACATGCTGTAAGTTGTCAGCCCCATACATATACAAATTCATTGCTGATGTGGGGAATGGACGAGTGAGAAGTCTGAGTCGTTCAACTTGTATTTGATTGACTTCTACTGATTTACATATAGGATCTACTGAAACTGAGCTACCTGCTTCAATCTATGGGCCTGTCTCATATATGGATACACAGATAGACACACATACACCACCCTTGAGATTAGCCAACCACCTAACAGTTTGTCAGTTTCAACCAAATATGAGATTAGTTGATTGTATAGGTAAACAAAAATGAAGTCAAAGTTGTCCATTACTCAATTAATTCACCAGATCATATGCATCTTTTATGTATTTTCTCTAGGAGTTGATTTTGTGTACACCTAAACGTTCTCTCTCTTTGTGTCTATATATTTTTACAGGTGTAATTTAAAACTGTGAGTTGCTGTTGCCACCTTTTGAACCGGGTATGCCATTCAGGTTAGAATGAATTGGCAGGTTGTACCAGTAGTTAGGAATGATCATGCTGTACCTGTTTCTCGTCAGTATCTTATATGAGCCATTTTAGCCAATCCCATAACAGATAGTTTTGAGTTACAAATTACTCTAATGAATTTTCCTCATGTTAGTTCAATCATGTGTATTTATATTTTTCTGAAAATGGTTAGTTTAATAGGCCCAAGCCTGATCAAGAAATCCTGCATATTTATACCTGGCATATACCCCATAAATTTGGCTAATGTAAAGAAGTTTGTCAAAAACCTTTTTTTAGTTCATGGTATTTAATTGACACTTCTAAACTATGTGAGTACATTTCATTGCTTCTGAAGTTCTAGTTACATTTCTCAACAACTTTTTGGATTCATCAGAGATTTGAATACCATGGAGAAAGATTGTATAGTAGGATCTGGCTGTGTTTACATCATTTTCACTACTGTGACAGAATTTGTCTCAAGTAGTGGTGCCTGGACTTCTGGGCCATACTTTTAGCATGCCAACTGTCTCATGCTTCATCAATGAATTTTGTGTCAGGTTGATCAATCCTGTGGTTGTATCCCCAACCATTGCAGCTGTTGGCCTTTCCTTTTTCAGTTATGGTTTTCCTCAAGTGGGTACCTGCCTCGAGATTGGTATAGTGCAGATACTGCTGGTGATTATTTTCTCCCTTGTGAGTATGGAGTGCCAAGGCTCTCATATTATATCTTCCTAATGCTTTTATCTCCCAATGCTGCTGATGGCTGCTATTTATGATTAACTTTTGTTGGTGACAATTGCATGTCAGCATCTAATATATCTCCTACATCTTTGCTGCAGTATCTTCGTAAGATCTCTGTATTTGGCCATCGTATATTCCTGATCTATGCGGTAAAGCCTGAGCTATCAGACCATTATAGATTCTGTCGTGTTCATCATCTGCATATTTTCTAGTTAGGTGGCTTGTGGTAGGAACTGTGATTTTTTAGTTAATATTTCGTGGCATAATTTACAGGTTCCATTGGGTCTGGGTATCACTTGGGCTTTTGCATTCTTGCTAACAGAAGCTGGAGCCTATAGCTATAAAGGTTGTGATGCAAGCATACCTGCCTCTAATATTATGAATGGATGCAGAAAGCATGTGACAAAGATGAAACACTGCCGTGTTGATGCATCTCATGCATTAAAATCTTCTCCATGGTTTAGATTTCCATATCCATTACAATGGGGCACACCTATCTTTCACTGGAAACTGGCACTTATGATGTGTGCTGTATCAATAATTGCGTCGGTTGATTCTGTGAGTATCCTGTGGTCTAATATTTTCAATTTGGGTTTTCAGTTTTGATCAGTGAAGCTGTTCTTATGAATAACATGGCTGTTTATATTGGTGTCCTAATTATTTTGATTCCCCAATGATATGATACTGACTATGACGTTCTTCCATCATTTGTTTTCTCTATCTAAAATATTTGTTGTTCACTGTCCTTTATGCGTTTGAGCAGTATAATAATGCTATCTTTTTATATTAACACAACATCTTGGTTTGTTTATATGGCAGAATGCACATTTTGGATGGTATTGGCAGTTTTTAATGATATGGAAAACACAGATTGATGCAATTGACATTTGATAAGATTGAATAGATATATTTCTCTATATTTTAAACCAGCGATAATGTTAATGCTAGTATGAAACTTTTGTAGTCTATGCCGATCAAAGGTTATCAACAAAGAAAGAAACTGCTCTCAACTCTAAATTACATTTGACAACTGCTCTCAACTCTAAATTACATATGATTTTATATTTGACTGGGAGGTTTTTGCCACTGATTTTTCTTATTGCTAAATTGTTTACATTTTGTTCTTTTGTTTTTTGGAATAAATGAGAACTTATTTAAATTGTTTGGCCTGGGGACCACTTCTCCTAGAGTATATCAGCCCAAAATGTCCAGGTCCCTCCCCCCCCCCCCCCAAGTCAACCACCTTGTCCCCAAGGTGGAAGTTAGAGAATTGGGACTGAATGGTGTCAAATAACTCCCACGTACTATCATGGTCTGGTAATCCTTGCCACTGTACCAGTACCTCTAGTTGTCCAGTCAGTAGCACTCAGGTATTCTTAATGTTTGCGGGATATACTTGCAATTCCAGATCCTCTGAAAGATTGGCAAGCAGAGGTTGAGGGCTGAGAGTTGGCGAAGCCGCGGGTTCAATTGGGAAACATGGAATACTGGATGGATTTTGGCAGTGGCAGGAAGCTCCAAGTGGTAAGTCACTTCTCCAATTCGATGGTTCACCTTGTAAGGAACATAATAGGGAGGAGATAGCTTCTCGTTGACATGAGTGACTAGGGACTTAAGTCTGTATGGTCGAATCTTTAGATAGACAAAATCACCTGGAGAGAAAGATAAGTCCTGTCTGCGTGAATCAGATTGGGTTTTCATGCGCACTTGAGCGCTCTCCAAGTGTTGCTTCAATTCGGCCAGCACTGCATCCTGCAGAAGTAGTAGGCTATTGACCTCATCTACTAATGAGTGAGCTGTCTTTTGGAAATTTGAATAAAAGAGGCGGATCCTGTTCATACAAGGCTCGAAAAGGTTTCATTTCAATAGTGCTGTGGAACGTTGTATTGTACCAATATTCAGCCCAACATAGCTAGGTTGGCCAGGTCTTGGGTTTGCCTCTAATGAAGCAACGGAGATAGGTTTCCAGGCAGCGGTTAACCACTTCTGACTGCCATTCGTTTGAGGGTGGTAAGCCGAGCTCATTTTTAATGTGGTTCTAGCAATCCTGAATAATTCCTTCCAAAAATGGCTAATGAAGATGCGATCTCTATCCGTAATGATGGAACGGGAATAGCCATGTAGTCTGACCACTTCCTTGGCGAAAAGAAGAGCCTCACTAAGCTTATGGATATGGCCCATAAAGTTGAAGAAAAGAATGCTGCTTTGGACCTAGTTAGGGCCCAAGGCAGCCGTTCTATAAGTGGGCCTAAGTTCTCAAGACCCATCACCTTCCCTTCGATAGGCCCGAGTCATATTTGGCGGTGTAAGGATGGCTAAGGGGTATAAAATGAGCATATTTGGCAAGGCGATTGTTGATTGTTTAACCGCAAGTGCACGGGCTATTGTAGTATAGCTATGCAAATACGGGTCGATCCCACGAGGACTTGATTTAAAATTATGGAGTTTTAAATAAAATTCAACTAAAAAATAAAATCCAGATTTATTCAAATGTTCCAATGTTCACAAATATTTATTCCAAGGAAGATAGAAAATAAAAATAAAATGCTTCTTGGATAAGCTTGTCCTTGGATTGCACTGTCTCTGGATTAGTCTGTCCTTGAATAGTCTGTCTGGATTGCAACGTCTCCCGAATAGTCAAAATGAAGATAAGTTAGAACCAATAGCATAGGACACAGTTGGAATTTCGAAATAGGACGTAATTGTAATTTGGAAGATCTTCGAAAGTGCAGATTTGTAATTTCGAGGTCTTCAGTGCAGATTTGTAATTTCGAGATCTTCAAAGGTGCAGATTTGTAGTTTCCGAGATCTCAGTGCAATTTTGTAATTCTCGAGGTTTCGGTTTTTAACGAAAATCTAAAAACCAGAAAACGATGAAACCCTATGAAGGTGGAAGAAGGAAGAAGGAGGGAGGAAAAGAGGAAAGAGAAGAAGAAGGAAGAGGAAGAGGAACGCGGGAGTGGAAACCCAACTTGGGTTTCCTCTCCTAGACGTCCGATGCTTGCAGGGAAGCGAAGGAGAGAAATTGGTCGAGAAGAAGAGGGGAAAGAGAAGAAAGGAGGAAGAAGAAGGATCCTGGGGAAAAACCCGTTCTCGGGTTTTCTTCCCAGACCGTCCGAATGGGTCCGGGCAAAGTGCGTCTTGGTTTGGCGGAGGAGAAAGCTTGGCCTTGCTTGGGTTTGGGTTGACCGAGTGAAAAAATTCGAGACAATCTTTGGATGGACCTGACCGGGGCGGTATGCGTCGGTTTAGTGAAGACGATGGGAAACTCGAGGCCGGGCCGACCTAGGTGATCCGGGTTTGGTGGTTTGTGTCACCGCAATTTTGAACTATGGGAGCGAGATAAGAGGAAGAGGGATGGGATCATACTAGCCTAGGTCAGACGCCAATGGGATTCTTAGGTGGGCGGTAGGGGCTAGCTAGTCAGCTAGCCGAAGAGAACGAGGGTGAGAGAAGATGGCGTTTGGCCGTGTTGGTTTGGGTTGACGCGAGAAACAAGGAGGAAGAGATGGAGATAGGAGACGGGGCGTGAAAGAGCAGCTAGAAGGGGGAATGGTTCTCACCTACAGCTTTTGTGGTCATGGGGAGACAGAAAGAAAAGAGTAAGGAGGGCAATGCGAGGGAAAGAACAAGAGAAAGAGAGGGAACGCGTGTGTGTGAGAGAGAGAGAGAGAGAGAGAGAGAGAGAGAGAGAGAGAGAGAGAGAGAGACAGAGACAGAGACAGAGAGAGAGAGAGAGAGGTGGAGTGGTGATGGTTTATGGACTTAGGAAGGGGAGGGGGAAGGGAGCAAGGAGAGGATAGTGGAGCGTCATGTGGTGATCGAGAAGCGGATGGAGAGAGAAGCAGGGTTAGTGCGGTGCGGTGAAACAAGGGACAAAGGGGGAATAAAGGCACCATAGGTCTTGCCTTGTACAAATGATCCGAGGAAGGGTTGAAGAGAACCCAGCGTGATGGAGATGCACTGGTCGGTGAGCAAAGGGAGGTAACCTAGGAGAGAGAGAGAGAGATAGAGATAGAGAGAGAGAGATATCAGCAGCTCTTGACCTTTTACAAGAGGAAAAAAAAACGTCCCCTTTAGAGAGAGAGATGGGACTTTAAAAAGAGAGAGAGACGTGTGAAAGAGAAGGAGAAAAAGAGAGATAAAGAGATAGAAGAGAGAGAGAAAAGAAAGGAGAGGGATAAGAGAAAAAGAGAGAAGAGAGGAGAAAGAGAAGGAAGAGGAGATAGGTGGGGTCCACTAGCTTTCCTAGTTTTGCTAGAACTCGCAAGTCTTCAAAGTCTTCGCCCTTTCCATGATTCAATCTGGATCGTCCATGCCTGAGTTGACTGATCTGTAATGCACAAGACTCAATTAGCGAAATCTAAACCGTCTATTAGCTTTAATAGTCATTTAACCACTAAATTTTACAATTCAACGGTTGGATGACCAATTAAAGCTAAAATGAAATATTTGATTTAAAATCTTAAAATTAATGGTCTAGATGCTCCAATCAAATACTAAATTAGGGGTATTTTGACCAAATTTGAACACTTAACAGCGATCCACTGCTACTAGAACCGTGTCATAGCTCTTAGCCTTGGGCAGTTTGCCTAGAAAATCCATAGTAATAACTTCCCAAGAAGATAATGGAATTGGGAGCAGCTGAAGCAAACTCACCGGCTTAGTGGAAGCATATTTATTCCATTGACATGTGTCGCATGCTGCTACACACTTCTAGACATTGCCTTTTATCCCCTCCTAGTGCAAGGCTTGTGAAATGCACTTGTAGGTGCAGAAGAAACCCAAGTGCCCCCGTTTGGAGTGGAATGGAACTCTTGTAGTCTATGTAGTCACAGGCGCGACTAGTCGCTAGGCTTATGGGGTGCGACTCAATTTTGGGTAAGCGCAAGGGGAAAAGTCGTAGTGCGACTAGGCATGACTAGTTGTGCCTAGCACGCCTCGCGACTTTTGCACCCTCGATTCCAGGTGCCAGATCGATCTCAAATCATTGATCGTCGATTTTGCTTCGTCAAAGATGGGAACAGGTAAGATGAAAGCAAGAGTAGAAAGAGAAATGCAGATTTTGCCTAAAAACATAGCATTTCCATGCGTTAGTCGTCTATCTTAAAACGACACGAATCATCAAATTTTCTTGGGGCTTTGGTTCTTACTTGGCACTGAAGAGAATGATCGACTCAACCATCGTCTTCTCTGGCTAACCGCTGCAATTCCGACTAACCCGCAACTCTCTTTCCCTTCTTGTCGGCATGTTGCGGCTTTCCCCTGCAAGCTAGCCTCTTCCCCTCTTTTTCTTCCTCCTCTCTCTCTCTCTCTCTCTCTCTCTCTCTCTCTCTCTCTCTCTCTCTCTTTGGTTTTTTCGTTTGCTTTGTTAGATCCGACTCGAGTCTGTTATGTTTTTAAGTAGGGGAGTGCCATTATCAATTTTGGCCCCTCCCTTTATAAGAAAAATCTAACTTATATTAATGGTTTTTTAATTTGCACCTTGTTGTCAAGTCATGCGACTAGGCCCGCCTAGTCCCTCTAGGCGCATGTTGCACCCCTTGTGCCTGGGTGCGCCTACAACTACATAGCTTGTAGTAGTAGAGGGATGCGTGGTGATCGTCTGGACAGACTAGTTTGCCCTAGAAGTATAGCTTCCCTTGCCTTAACGTGTACCTTGGTTGGCTAGTGGCATCTTGCGTGAGCTGTTGGCTGATAGCTCTAAGTTTTGGGTTTGCTTGGATCTAATTAGAAATTTGTTCCTAGCCTTCACATCTAACAATCGTGAGGGCAAAAAAATTAGGCTGGATGGCCATGGTAGATGGGCTTGGCAGGGGAATGGACTCAAGACAGTCCAACATGTAGAACTCTTGCCGTCTGGATAGAGCATCTGCCATACGGTTGTCCGAACCCAGCTTATACTGAATTTCAAATTCGAATCCCACTAACTTGATTAACCACTTCTACTGGTCACTGTTCACGATGCATTGATCCATGAGGAAGCGAAGGCTTTTTTGGTCTGTCTCTATAATGAAGTGCCGACCCATCAGATAGTGACACCATTTCTGGACTGATAGCACAATGGCCATGTGCTCTCTTTCGTAGACGGATTTGGACACTACTCTGAGAACTATGTCGATACTGTGCAACTCTTCGATGCCGGCCAAGGATAATGCGAGATTTCGCCCCCTCGCACGTAGTGTCCATCTCCCACCTGGACTCCAAAAGGTCTGGTGTCTGTGACTGGCAGTCCGTGGCTCTCCACCAATCCCTTGGAGATGAAGTTTTGTGAGGCTCCACTATCTATCAGAACCACCATTGTCGCCGACTTGAGGCTGCCCTTCAGCTTCATAACCTTGCCCTGTGGAATCCCCACTATGGTTTGCATGGAGAGCTCTATCTGAGCATTTTCCTCTTCGGGTTGCTTCCTCTGCTTTTGCTCCGTTCGCGTTAGGGTTTCGTCGAGGTTGCCTCCACTGTCGTCATCTGCCAAGAGAAGGATTTGCAGTTGCCGGCTCTTGCATCGATGGCTGGGGGTGAAACGCTTGCCACACCTATAATAGAGCCCTAAGGCTCGTTTTTGTTTAAATACGCAATTGGTGAGACGCTGGAAGGAGTCCTTGCGGCCATTTCCAACGTTGCTGGCTCGGGATTCCTGGTCCCCCTTCCTCCCATTTTCTCCTTGGTCGTGTTTGGTGCCCGAGTTAGGGTTTGGGTGAAATTCCTATTCTGCCCCGGGAAGCCTGTTCCAGGACTCGAGCCTGTTGAAGGGAAGGTGGTGGGTCTTGAGAACTTAGGCCCACTTATAGAACGACTGCCTTGGGCCCTAACTCGGTCTAGAGCCTTTTCTTCATCTTTATGGGCTGTATCCATAAGCCTAGTGAGGGTCTTGGGCCTGAACATCTTTACCTCAGCTTTGATATCCTCTTTTAGCCCGTTCACAAAGGCCCCCTTGAGGAGCTCGTTGGGTAAGTCTACTAGAGGACCCGACATGAGATCGAAGTTCCGGCGATAATTGGCGATGGATCCATCTTGCCGGAGAGCAAGGAGTGCCTCATAGTCATTGTCGGTTTGGGTCGGTCTGAAACGGTTGAGAATGGTTGCTTGGAACATCGTCCACGACGGCAAGGGTGACCTAGATTCCACCTACAGGAACTAGTTCAAAGAGATTCACCCTCAAGACAGACGGCTGCTGCTGTGACCTTGTCCCCATCAGCGATATGGTTGACTTGGAAGTACCTCTCTGCCTGGCACAACCATCCGTATGGATCCCAGGCTTCGAATATGGGAAGATTGAGTTTTCGGGGAAGAAATTCAGTTGCCGGAAACTCTTGTAGTCCTCGACAACGGTCTCCACCGTTCGAGTTTTCCCCTATCTCTGTTACTCGTGCCTTCCCACCTTTTGCTTCTCGGCGAGGTGGAGTACCTGCCATGTCTTCCCTTTGACGCATCCAGTTCCTTATCTACAACAAATACTTCCCCATGGTAGTGACTTTATCCTGCATCCGCCCTAGATCCCCCTTTAGGTTGCCAAATTCCACGCACATACCCTCCATCTCCATCTCCATCTCCTTCTCCATGTTTTCAGTTCTCTCCATTCAAGTTCTAACCATGCCCCAAGATAGCCGGCTCTGATACTAATTGATAGGTCTGCAACAAAAAAAAACTTCCAGATAGACAGTAGACAGTAGATATCAAGAGTGATTCAATAAGTGTATTCAAAGAAGACGAGGACTACAACCAATGATGAACACTATGTTCTATAGAGGCTATATCACCAAGGAAAATATAGAGGATATAACACTAAGGAAAATCCCCTGCCTAGGCACTGTCTGCCTTCTCCCGTCTCCCAGGGCTCTCCTTCCCTTTCTTCTCCTCTCTTATCCTCCTTTCCTAACAAAATTTCCCTCCATACCTCTCTCCTCCTCCCCGTAATCGAATTAGCTAAGGTAGTTAACTACCTGGCCTTAATTGCCTGGTCTGGGGACCACTTCTCCTGGAGTATATCAGCCCAAAACGTCCACGTCCACGTCCCTGTTTCTTCCCTTGCCTATTACTGTCCCTATCAAAGTCATACAAGAAATTGCCAAACAAATGGACATTTCAAACTTTAATGGTCACGTAGGAAGAGAAAAGGAAGGATATAATAGGATACATGGAGTGTATAGTATTGGAGAAAAACATGAGATGCGGAAGGCTTCACTTGATTTTGCTTTAGCATATAACCTAGTTATAGCAAACATATACCTTAAGAAGATGGATGAACACTTTCTAACCTTTAAAAGTGGACCATATAAAGCCAAATAGACTTTTTCCAATTTAGGAATATCGAAGGATTAATGTGTAAGGATTGTAAGGTAATACCCAATGAAAATCTAACCTCACAATGTAGGTTAATGGTTATGGATATCTACATTAATATATAGAAGAAAGGAAATGAACTTGATAGGTGTTCAAAAACTAAGTGGTGGAATTTAAAAGGAGAGAAGGTGGCATCATCTACAAACAAGTTGATGGTAGAAGGAAATTGACACAATGAAACAGAACTAAACACCATGTGGACTAATTTGACTGAGTCCGTGAAGGAAGTGGCAAAAGATGTTCTAGGAGTATCCAAAGGTAAAAGGCAATTAGTAAAGGAAACTTGGATGTGGAATGAAAACTTATAAAAAGTTATTAGGGAAAAACTGTGTGTTTTAAAGCATGGCAGAGGACTAAAAATAACGAAAACTTTGAGCAATATAAAAATGCTAAAAAGGTTGCTAAAAGAGTAATAAGTGAGGCTAAACTCAAGGCATATGTTGATATCTATAATAGATTAGGATCAAGAGAAGGTGCGAAAGATGTTTTAAATTTGCAAAAGTAAGAGAAAAAGAAGAGTAAGGACTTAGAACATGTTAAGTGTATTAGAAGTTACGACCAAAGGGTACTAATCAAAGATGATGAGAGCAAACGAAGGTGGGAAAGTTACTTCAAAAAATTATCAAATGACAATTACCTTGAGAATATAGAGATTGAAAGTACTGTAAACCTAAATAACATTGGACATTATAGATATGACCGTAGGATTAGGATATCCTAGGTGAAAGATTACTTGAAAAAGATGAAATCAGGAAAGGCCCTGGGATCCGATAGCATACCAATAGAGGTTTGAAAGTATATGGGAGATATTGGAGTAATTTGGTTGAAAAGTTGTTTAACAATATTGTAAAATTGAATAAAGTGTTTGACGAATGGAGGAAGAACTCTATTGTACCAATTTATAAGAATAAAGGAGATGTACAGAGTTGCACTAATTATCGAGGGATCAAACTTCTGAGCCATACTGAAACTTTTTGAAAGAGTGACTAAGAGAAGGCTACGGCGTGGGACGAGTGTATTAGAGAACAAGTTTGGTTTCATGACTGGGAGTTCTATCATGGAAGCTATTTGTCAACTTAGATAATTTATAGAGAAATATAGGGAGATGTGGAAGGCCATCCACATTTCTTTATTGACCTAGGAAAAGCTTATGATAGGGTCTCCAAGCAGTGTTGGGTGAGAAAAGGGTTTCACAGGGATATAGAGACATAATTAAGGATATATATGAGTGAGGGGTAACAAACGTTAGGACCATAGGTGAGAGACTGATAATTTTCCCAGCACTATAGGATTGCATTAAGGATTAGCATTGAGCTCGTACCTTTTCACGTGGCTATGGATGAGTTAATAAAACATTTGCACAAGGAGATTTCATGGTGCATGTTATTCATAGATGATATAATTTTGATTGATAAAACAAGGGAGAACACAAAGCTAAAGTTATGGAGAGATGCATTAGAATTTAAAGGATTTAAAATTAGCCAAACTAAGATGGAGTGTATGGAATGCAATTTTTGTAGGCAGAGGAGCAGGAGTGAAGCACCAGTAAAGATTGATAACCAAGAAGTCTCTTAAAAGAACACTTCTGATACTTGGGATCAATAATTTATGAGAGCAGAGAGATTGAGAAGGAAACTACCCACAGAATCCAAGTGGGTTAGAACAAATGGAGATGTGCCTTTGGAGTTCTGTGTGGTTAGTGGATGCCACTCAAACTAAACAAAAAATTCTATAGGATCGTATAAGTCCGGCCAAGCTGTAGAGATCAGAGTGTTGGCAGTTAAGGAGCAATATGTACATAGGATGAGTGTCCCTGAAATGCAGAGGTTGACATGGATGATTAACAAGACAAGGAATGAAATTATTAGAGGAAACTTAGAAATAGCACCAATAGGTAACAAGATGAGGGAGATTATACTAGGATGGGTCGGACATGTCCAACAGAGATCGAAAATGACAACAGTTAGAAGAAGTGAGATGATCCGAGGAGAATGTTCTAAAAGGGCAAGGGAAAGGCTCAAAAGAATGTGGATAGAAGTGCTGAGAAAAGATTTAAAAACTTTGGGACTAAATGAAGCCATAACACTTAGTAGAGGGGAGTGGAGGAACAAAATTCATGTGACCTACCCCTAATCAGGATAAGGTCTTGATGATGTTGATGATGATGATTTTGTTGTTCAATGGAAAAAGAAATTACTTGAATGGTTTTCTCTTATATCAGAAATTCCGAATAATTTTTGCAACCAGATCTAGAACATGATGAACCATCTATCCATCCATATCCACAAGTGGATTTGCGTAGGTGGATTTCTGAACGCACCAAAGAGTCCTGAGGCCTGGGAAATTATGATATCATGGGCAACAGAAACATGGCTGTTGTTGCAGGGAAATGATTAATATCTAGACTAGATTCTTAGATGCTGATAGATTCATGCATTATGCATATTATTTATGAAAATTTTGCTCCTTGCAAGTTCACTTGAATATATTCTCAAATACAGATAAGTCTCTTTGTGAGGAAACCTCATGGTTGGGAAGTATGTCCTTCTTTCACATTTTTCATTTGAGAGAAACCATGTTCGGTCTATACACTGGGTTCATGTCCAGGTTATTTTTTTTTTCTTTTGTTATCTTTTTAATTGGATTTTGATACCTTTATTGACTTACGTTCTTAAGTTATGTGGTTTTTTCCTTTGAAATTCTAAATAGTATTGGATGTGCAATTGTTTATTCCTCATTGAGTATTTCATTCATTTTTCTTAATTTACTTTATGGCAAGTTTCCTGTCAAACTGGGTTCGTCCTCTAGATTTACTATAACATGCAGCAGCATGATCTTCCTAATCTTTTTTCAGAAAGAATGATCTGCCTAAATTGCCAGCTCATATTTGACAAAACAATTTGTTTTGGTAGTTTGAATGCTCTTGAAGTTTACCTTACTGACAATATCATGCCAAACTAACTAAAAAAGGGCAGCCTAGTGCACGAAACTGCCGGTATGCTGGGTCCAGGGAAGGGGCAGACCACAAAGGGCCTGTAGTAAGCAGTCTTACCTTGCATTTTGTAAGAGGCTATTTCCACGCCTTGAACTTGTGACCTTCAGGTCACATGGCGACAACTCGACCATTGTGCCAAACTAACTAAAAGAAATTCAATTATACAATTGGTGAAACCGTTTTGTTTTGGGATTTTCAACATTTATTGTATTGCTATTTACGCAAGGTTTTATCACTTTCAGTAATGATGGTGTTCGTGGGGAAATGGTATTGGTGGGGACAATTTCTATCCATATTATGATACTTTCTTTTCTTCTGGTAGAACTTTCCCAGCATATTTAAAATAAAAAGAAAATGAAATGGAACTGGAAAAACTTAAGTTAATTGCATGTTTTGCTTTAGTTATGAATTATCTCTTCAAGGGGTTATACTGTAGGGATGGCATTTGATTGCTGTCCATAGCCTGGGTTGGAGTCATGTTTCAGGCTGCCTAATATGAAAATAAATGATTGAATGGGATTGATTAGATAAAGAGTTTATTATCATTTCTTTTTTCATGCTTCTGTGTTTTATCAATACAGAGTGTCCTTCCACTCAGGCCAATTGCTTCCATATTTGTATTTACTTATTTCATCTATTTTATGGGTTTCTGTGCTTTTGTAATGAGACTACTATTTCTTACTATGTAAAATGTGAGGAATATGAGGATTAGTTTCAAAAACTGTCCACATTAACTTTGTTGATTCCATCTCCAATTAATGGGATCTGGCTACAGTTTGTTACACAAGAACATAGTGAGTGCTTGAAAATTGTCTAGATATATTTGACATTTCCTTTGCTCTTGTATGCTTCTATCTTTTTGAAAGGTACATTTCTTATTTATCTTGTTTGTGCAGGTTGGATCATACCATGCGTCCTCTTTGTTGGTGGCATCCAGACCTCCAACTCCAGGTGTTCTCAGCCGTGGGATTGGTCTGGAAGGTCTTTCAAGTGTCTTGGCTGGTCTTTGGGGCACAGGAACTGGGTCTACAACCCTTACTGAGAATGTTCATACCATTGCTGTGACCAAAATGGGAAGCCGGAGATCAGTTGAGATTGGTGCTTGCATCTTAGTAGTTTTGTCTCTTGTAGGTAAGAGAATTTCCTATGTTTCTTTTCTAAAATCTTTGTGTAACCTAACATTGAACATGTATATTGGCATTTGATATGAACATGATGTGTTGCATAGACCATCTTTCATACACGTCTATAGGCAGAATTCGCACCACCACCACCACCACCACCATCGTCAAGACCTTATCCCAATTAGGCGTCGGCCACATGAATCTTATTCCTCCATTCCACTATTAAATACTATGGCTTCATTTAGTCCTAACGTTTTTAAATCTTTCCTCACCACTTCTATCCACGTTCTTTTGGGCCTTCCTTGCCCTTTTAGAACCTTCTACTTGTATTGCCTCACTTCTAACCGGTGTCGTTGTTGGTCTCCTTTGAACATGTCCAAACCATCTAAGTCTAGTCTCCCTCATCTTATTACCTATTGGTGCTATCCCTAAATTTCCTCGAATATTTTCATTTCTAATTCAATCCTTTCTCATCTTACCACTCATCCATCTCAACATCCTCATTTCTGGGACACTCATCCTATGAGTATGATGTTCCTTAACTACCCAATACTCTGATCTATAGAGCATGGCCGGCCTTATGGCCATCCTATAGAATTTTCCTTTTAGTTTGAGTGGCACCCGTCGATCACACAAAACTCCAGATGCACATCTCCATTTGTTCCAACTCGCTTGGATTCTCTGGGTAACCTCTCTCTCAATCTCTCAATCTCTCCACTCTCATGAATCATTGATCCTAAGTACCTAAAGTAGTCTTTAACGGGGACTTCTTGGTTATCAATCTTGACTGGTATTCTACTCCTACTATCCTTGCTAAAATTATATTCCACATATTCTGTCTTAGTTCAGCTAATTTTAAATCCTTCAGATTCTAATACTTCTCTCCATAACTCTAGCTTTTTATTTACACCCTCCCTTGTCTCATCAAGTAAGACTGTATCATCTGCAAATAGCATGCCCTAGGGAATCTTCTCGTGCAGATGTTTTGTTAACTCATCCATAAGCAATGTGAAAAGGTATGGACTCAATGCTGATCCTTGGTGCAATTCTATAGTGACAGGAAAATCACTAGCCACGCCACTAGTGGTCTTAACATTTGTTACCACTCCCTCATACATATATTTAATTATGTCTATATATCCCTGAGAAACCCCTTTACCACCCAACACCCTCTATATTAACTCTCTAGGGACTATCATAAGCTTTCTCTAAGTCGATAAAGACCACGTAGAGATCTTTCCTCCTCTCCCTATATTTCTCTACTAATTGTCTTAGTAAGAAATAGCTTCCATGGTAGACCTCCTAGGCATGAAACCAAACTGATTCTTCGATACACTTGTTTCATGTCGTAGCCTCTTCTCAATCACTCTTTTAAAAAGTTTCATAGTGTGGCTCATAAGTTTGATCGCTCGATAATTAGTGCAGCTCTGTATGTCTCCTTTATTCTTATAGATTGGTACAATAGAGCTTTTCCTCCACTCATCAGGCATTTTCTTTGATTTTATAATCTTGTTAAACAACCTGGTCAACCAAACTACCCCAATATCTCCCATATGCTTCCAAACCTCTATTGGTATACCATTAGGCCCCATGGCCTTTCCTGATTTCATCTTTTTCAAGGCCTCTTTTATTTTAGGTATTCTAATCCTACGTTCATATGTATAATATCCCATGTTATTTAGATTTATAATATTTTCAATCCTTATATTCTCAGAGCCATTGTCATTTAACAATTTTTGAAAATATGTTTCCCACCTTTGTTTGATCTCATCATCTTTGACTAATACCCTTTGATCATGGCTTCTAATACACCTAACATAATCTAAGTCCTTACCCTTCTGTTCTCTTACTTTTACAAGTTTAAACACATCTTTCTCACCTTCTCTTGTTCCTAGTCTATTGTAGAGCTCATCATATGCTTTAAGTTTATCCTCACTTACAATTCTCTTAGTAACCTTTTTAGCATTCTTATATTGTTCATAGTTTTCATTATTTCTAATCTTCTGCCATGCTTTAAAACGCATCCATTTTTCTTTAATAACTTTTTGCACTGTTTCACTCCACCACCATGTTTCCTTTGCTAAATAGCCTTTTACCTTTAGATACTCTTAAGACATCTTTTGCCACTTTCTTAATGGACTCAGCCATATTAGTCGACATGGTATTTACTTCCGTTTCATAGTTCCAATTTCCTTATACCATCAACTTATTTTTGAATGAGGTTATTTTTGTTTCTTTACCCATTTCAATTTATTTTTCACCAGCCTTTGTTGTGTAATGCCTTTTTGATGATAGGTAAAGTGGGAGGTTTTCTTGCTTCAATCCCTGATGTAATGGTTGCTGCTCTCCTTTGCTTTATGTGGGCCATGCTTGCAGCACTGGGCTTGTCAAACCTACGGTATAGTGAGGCAGGAAGCTCCAGAAATATTATCATAGTGGGACTCTCTTTATTTTTTTCCTTGTCAATACCTGCTTATTTCCAGCAATATGGTGTTGTTTCCAATGCCAACTCATCAGTGCCTAGTTATTTCCAGCCGTACATAGTGGCATCTCATGGGCCTTTTCACACCAGCTATGGTGGGGTATGCTTTCTGTACTCACTGATATTGCACTCCTCGAGAATTTAAACTATTTCCTCCTTCATTTCAGATAATGAATTTCGCATCAATTACTAAAAGGAAATATCAACCCATTCTTGAGATGGCAACTAGAATTAAATTCATTTCTGGTGTTAATATGCATCTGCAAATTCTTCTTTGGAAATGAACAGGATATTTCTGCTAACCATGCTTGACGGGTTGGACTTGTACGAGACAAGCTGGCCTGCTAAATATGTCCTAACGTTAAACTCATACTAGCCAAAGCAACATGACCTACATATAGAGTTCATGAAGACACCATTTGCATATGGTTGCATGTAGACAGCTGCATACATGGAGACAACATATGCATTAGATAGTAGCATGCCTTGTGTACATGGTCTCATGGACAGGTGTAGAAGGGAACAGGATGTGTGCTTATGTGCTAAAATACAAAGGCTACCGTTTGGAAAATTGGCTTCTGAACAGCAACCCATATATGATCTTAATCGAAGCTAGAACAAGAGCTTGGTGTCTAAACTAGCCTTTGAATGTTAGCTGCATTAGTGTCCTCTTTCTATAGTCATCTTATTCTTTTCTAGATTTTCTATGGGCTCAAAGTACTGTTGTTAACATGGTACACTGCTGTTACTCATACATGACTTCACGTCTGCTTGTACCAGTTAAAGCCTAGCATCTTTCTTATGTATTTTGTAAGTTAATTGTGATTTATTTTTGTTTACTACTTATTTGCATTAATAATATTGGTAGATTGCTGTTATTGATACTATTAGATTTATTATTATGCCATTTTTTCTAAGTTGCAAGATTATTGAATATCAATCAAACAAAATCGAGAAAGACTAAGCATCATCTGCAAGGAATCATCTTCATGAAGAAAGCTCTTAAGTTCACATCCATTTCCAAGCTTCAAGCTCTAATTCTTTTACCATTGTTTGAGTTGTAATGCTCTTGTTTTCTCTCTCCTGTTATTCCTTTGTGTTGTATTTCAAAGATAGTTTTTTTTTTCTTTAGATTTCCTTCCATTCTTGTGTTGAAAGAGGGTTTCTCACTCACTCTTGGGAAATTGTTGTTCCATTGTTGTAAGAAGATTGCATTGTATGTGAGTGCTCTATCTTGCTGTGATCATGATGCCTCATAGATTCTACTTCTTTCTTGATTTTGCTAGATTGATATTCAATGAAAATGATAAGCGTTGTTGAAAACTTAATCCACATTCTATTTATGGCTAGCATCCCAATTTACCCATTTGAAATTGAAAATCCCGTACTTCAAGGAATTTTCTTATTGCCAAGCATATTTTTCCCATTGAAAATCACAATTGACAAGCATTGTTTTGGTTTAGTCAACTAGCCTATATATTAGTCTACTAGGCTCAATATATGTCGTAAATGAGTTTATGGAGCAACGGAAGTGACTAGTTGACTATACACATTATATTAGTTTAGTAGTTTAAGCTATGGGACAACTTTTCTTAGACTAGTTGACTATTACAGGTGATATTGTCCACTAGTAACTCCTAGACTTGATTCTTGTCAAACTAGTGGACTAAACCTCCTATATAGTTGACTGGCATCTTGTTGATACTTGTTTTCATGCATTAGTTGCATAATGTGTCAACCGTTGTATCGTCTAATCACTTGTAAGTCCTCTTTAATCATGATTAAAGCTTGAAATCACTCTTGAATCATTCTGAAATTTATTGACATGTCTTGAAAGCCTTCTTGAGTTTTGGACCCTCTTTACGTGCTTGGATCAATCTGGAGATGCTTCCATCACTCTTGAGATAGCTTAGGATCATCTTGGATATCTATAGATTGGCCTTGGATCATTTTGAAATAAACTTGGAATCACCTATACTGGTCTATTACACATGCACACTGAAGTAAAATGTTAGATCACATAATATAGGTTTATTATTATCAAAATCAATTGAGGAATTGTCTCAACATTTCCCCTTCTTATGATGACAAAACCTTGAGAAAAAAGTAAGACAATGAAATTTTGGAAGCAATGTGCTTCACCTGAAAATATCAGTTAGTCTTTTCTTTTCTCTCATACCTCTCCTCATTTTTGTCAAAAAAAGGTGGAAGGGTGTAGGAGAGGGAGATAGAGACATAAATTAAGTTCGTTCCCCTTAAAAAAACAGTTCATGATCTCATTCAAATCTAATAAACAATAAGATTAATGAGTTTGTATAGAGAGAACAACACAATTCATCGATATCATTCAAGTAAGTATATGTGGTTCTTCGTAAAAGAAAAAAAGGTACATGTGGTTCTTCAATCAGACATATAAACAAGGATTTCAAACATCAAACAAAGATGAAAAACTAAAACTTTAACTCACAAAAGCATCCAAAAAAGATGAACATCCACACACAAACAAGTTCATGTACCAAGCCAACTTTCAAGCACAACCAATTTTTTGATGCCAGAAGCAGAGAAAACCAAGAAGTACATAAAACAACCAAGGAGAGTACCAACTTCGACATCTTCACATCTCCATTTCCTTGAATTTGTTGATGATGATGTCTAACTTAGAGTTGTTACTACCTGGAAACTCGGTTCTGAACTCTCCTTCCATTGAGTTAATTCTAGCTTCAAAGTGGCTTAATTATAGCAACCTTGTTATCCATTCTATCATCCCTAGATGAAACTCCATAAGAGCTACCTTAGTTGGAATGTGAACTTTCTTCTTCCTCTTTTTTATGAGGACACTCAAACTTCAAGTGCACTTGTTGTCATACACCATTTTCTTCAAGAAAATGAGCTCTGTGAAGAGTTACAACAGCAATCTTTTCCTTATTTTCTCCTTTCAAATTGACTACGGCAGCTGGAAGTGACTTAGTGATTATTATCCCTAGTGGCAAATTTCTGGTATTTTGCCTCATATCCATCTCATGTGATCAATCGTCATGTGTGCAACATTCATATGGTGCCTTTTCATAACGCTACATGATAAATAGCTTGGATTACTAACATGAGTGAAACTAACAGTCTTTGACCCAAAAATGTGACATACAATCAAGTGCATAATTCTCATGGCTGCAGATAATTTTGAAATTTTAGTGCCTTGAGAATTTTCAAACTAAAAAAACCATTCTAATAGCACCTGCTCTATTAAAAGGATCTTCCAGTTTCAGTCCAACAATGGGAACTCATAACATGCTTCCAACAAAAGTAGAATCCCAATCATCTTTTCACTTCTCACAATTGTATACCACGTCAGTTTCAGTCCAACAATTGTATACCACATCGATTAGGTTGGACACCATATTGAATCTTCTTTGATGTTTTTGCCCCTGGCCTACTTGGGTGTCTAGTCAAACCGAGAGAGACGTCAAGAAACTCTAGTATGGTGTCCAACCTATTATGAATGGTGGGCATATCATGAACCAAAATAATTTCATATGGGTGGGAGATAGAGAGTTTTTTAGTGGTTCTCATAGGTAGCATATGGGAAGAAACTTCAAAGAAACTCTAGTATCCTAGCCAACCTATTTTGAATGGTGTGCATATCATGAGCCAAAACAATTTCATACTCATTTAGAGACATATTGTGCTATAAAACAAACCATTCAACTAAGGAGTACAATA
Source organism: Warburgia ugandensis (assembly GCA_035236585.1). Classification (NCBI taxonomy): domain Eukaryota; kingdom Viridiplantae; phylum Streptophyta; class Magnoliopsida; order Canellales; family Canellaceae; genus Warburgia; species Warburgia ugandensis. The sequence continues at coordinate 12,185,241 of CP141126.1, forward strand.
GTCTTCTAAACTTACAAATTTCTCCAAGTGAGGTCAATCCTTGAAAATCATTGAAATTTACTTTTCTACCAAGATTGGCTTCCTTGAAGGGAATTATGCAAACATCTAGACTTGATGACATTTTACCTTGGGGATTGTAAGATCATGTCGGATATTAATATTTCTTTCTAATGTGCTGCCACCAAGTCCACCTCTTCTTTTAGATGTTGAATCCTTCCTTAGCGCCATGGATCAACGGTTGAGATCATTTGGATGTTGGTAGAAAAAGACTTCAAGATGGTGGGATTTTAAGAAAAATGGAGAGAGTTGCAAATCTTTTAGTCGACTCGGGTTTGTAAAGAACTTGACATGGGAAGCATATAAGTCAAATGGCCTTTTAAAACACTTCATATACGTGGAGAGTGGTCCATGTAATAAAGAAATGGGTGAAAGATTCCTATTATATAAACAAATGAGCTTACAATACATATTTTGAATAAAATAAAGCGAATCAACAAAACTAGTTGACTAAAATACCAGTTTGGGTGGAAAATGAGATGCTAGCTCAACAAGTTGACTATGTGACTAGAAATAGTTGACTAGTTCAAGCAAAACTACGTTTGAACTAAGTTAATTGACACATTTGTTTATTTGGAAAGGATTCTTTTGCATAGTTTTATATTCCATGGCCAACTTTCTGTCTAGTTGAAGTCGTTTAGAAGCCATTTTCACTCATCTTCTTCCCATTTCAAGTTCTTTTCAAAGCCCTAGCTGACTTAAACTCCCCAACTCTCGCCATCTTATTCAAAAACCTACCAACTAGATTTCCCTATCTATCACACCCATCTAATCTTAACTGTTGACAAGTTGCCAAATCACCTTTCTTGTGCCTCCTTTTGTTTTCACTAGCAAAGACCTTGATCCATAACACCAAGGAAGGTTTAACATCTAAGAGAAGAGAAGAGGTGATGATAGTGGTAGAACATCCGGGAGAAACATGAAGATCCAACATGATTCACATGTTCTCAAGGTGATCTACTTTAAGATTAATGACGATCAATCTCGGTATTTTCATGAATTTACCTCAAGGAAGCCAATTTCGGGTAAAAAATCAATGATTTTAAAGCATTCCACTAAAGGAGTGGTTTCAAAGACTTCATTTGGATAAATTTGTCACTTTAAAAGTTTAATTCTATCCTCAATTGGTTGGTATGTTCTACAACAGCATGGATTTAAGTGCCAATGATTATGCAATTTCTTCATTTGTGAGGAATGTAAAGAGAGATTGTGGTGCTTCATTTATTGGAAATGTACCACGTGTTCACACTCAAGGAGTGAAACCTGGAGATGACTTAATATAGAAGATATTGTTAGAATGAATTTTCAGTATGATAACTCTCACGGAACTAGAATTAAAGTTGTTTGCGGCAATGAGGATATTTCATTTGGTTGTCTATCATATTTTTGTGCCAAAGACTGGTAGCTTCCCCTATGTTAGTGATTTTGAGCTATTTATCATGTACAACATTATCGAAGGAAACCAAATAGATGTTGCAGAAATGCTTATCAATCATAAGAGATTAATTAGAGGCAAAACAAGAGGAAATTTACTCATTGAAATGATAATTTCTACGTTACTGAAAGCTGCCAGAGTTAATTTCAATGATGAGAATAATGAAAAGAGTAAATAGTGTTATTGTTGGAACACTTCACATAGTACATCTCATAGAATTAAATGGTGAGTGGGTGAAGAAATCCTTTAATGCTTAGATTCCCCTGATGAAGAAGAAGATGAAGATTCCAAATGCTGGCGAAGGTACATCACCTGGAGTTTCATCCAAGGATGAGAGGATGTTCAAGATGCTTGTTAAAGTAGAATCACTTGAAACTAGACATGACTGAACGGAGGGCGAGTTTAGAGGAATCAATTCATAGCTGGACATCATCATCAATAAATTTAAGGATATGGAGATGTAAAGATGTTGAAGATTTTCTGTCCTTGGTTGCTTCACGTGCTTCTAGGCTTTTATTTGCTTGTGCTATCAAAAGGGTAAGGGGAAGGCCCAAAAGGATGTGGATAAAAGTGGTGAAAAAAGATTTAAAAACATTTGGACTAAATGAGGCCATGACACTTGATGAAGGGGAATGGAGGAACAAGATTTGTGTAGCCGACTCCTAATCGGGATAAGGCTTTGATGATGATGATGTTATAAAAACTTGGTTGTTTTTTATAATGTTGGTTCTTAAAGTTGTTTTTGTGTGAATGTTTATCTTTTGGATGTTTTTGTGAGGTTGATGTTCTGGTCCTTTATCTTTGTTTGATGTTTGAATGATCATGTTTTGAAATCAATGTGTTTGAAGAACTACATGTACTTGAATTTTATCAAATGAATGATGTTTTTCTATTTACGTGAACTTGTTTGAACTTATTGACTATTTGATTTGAATAAGCTTATAACATGTTCTTGTAGGCGTAGCTTACATGATTCATTAGCACTTCTCTCATAATTCATTTTCCTAGGGGGAATTACTCTTTTCTTATGCTCCTATACGCCTATACTTTTTTGACTTTTACCAAAAAGGTTAGAGGTATAAGAGAAAAGGCTAGGTGATATTTTCTGGGGTAGCACAATACTTCCAGATTTTATTCTCTTAGTCTTTCTTTTGAAGGTATTGTCATCATAAAAAATAGGGAGACTGTTGACTCAATTCATCACCTGATTTTGATAATAACAAAACCTATGTTATGTGATCAAACATTTTACTTGAGTGCATGCGTAAAGATCAGTCGACATGATTGCGAGCTTCTTTCAAGATCATCTAAGCCTACATCCAAGTATGTCAAAATCCAAAGCCAATCCATAAATATCTGAGAAGACTCCCAAGATATGTCAAGAAGTTTCAGGATGATCCAAGGATGATTTCCTGTCCAAATCATGATCAGGTGTTTGTAAGGGATGAGCTAACTCAGTGGTTGACTCATTAGTTTACACATTAGTCTATCAACTGGAAAAGGCTAGTCGACTATACCATCTGTACTAGTTGACTAGTTTAAGAAAACTTGGTCTTTTCCTTGGATTAGACGACTGATATAGAATGGATAGCCCACTAGTCACTTCAGGATGGTCCAAGGAATTCGTGAAGGGTTTTCCAGGAAGGGCTGCAGGTTAATTCAAATCTGCATGAAATCGTGAATTCTGCAGGATATATGCCACATGTGAAGCACTAAGAGTTTTGCTCGAATGTACTAACTTTTCACAATGGAGGCTCCTCCAATATAGTTTAGGCTAATCGTAGTTGTTTGCATAATTTGGCCTGTAGTGGACACTATTGGCTTATCAGCGCACAGAACACATGCATGTTTACCTGAACAAATGAATAATAGCCATGGGTCTACAGAGACAACTTTTTGCTGATATATATCTCTCAGACAGAACTATGTACGTAGTTCACTGTGGCAACATATGAATGTAATTGTAGTGTGCACATGTAATAAGATTTTTCACATATAACGATGCTGTTGTGGCCTGCCTGTTCATTACATTTGCTAATTTTGGTCCGTACCATAGATGAGAAATACAAGGCCATGCAGATGTTGTGTAGTCTCGCAATGCTTATGGTGGACATGTAGATAGATGCAGTGAATTTACATGGAACTACTGATATTTGTGGAAGTATGCCTCGAGTCTTCTCTCTGTATATCGATTTTTATTTTTTTTGGCCTTTTTTGCAGCTGAATTATGTCTTGAACACATTATTGTCATTCCACATGGTCATTGCGTTTCTAGTTGCTGTGATCCTTGATAATACAGTACCTGGCAGCCGGCAAGAACGTGGGGTTTACATCTGGTCCGATCCAGATTCTGCAAGAAGAGAGGCAGCCGTTGCTAAAGATTACGAGTTGCCTTTCCGAGCTGGTCGAGTTTTCAGATGGGTGAAATGGGTTGGCTTGTGAGCTCAGTTTTACTACGTGTTCGATCGTTTTCTTATGTTCGTGTTACCACAGCCACAAAAAGATCCCGTTGGCGTTATAATTCTGAATCACAGAAAATTCTTTCTTCTGGGCCAAAGCAACTGGCCGTCGAAGATGATTCTTTCCCATATGTTCCAAGGTTACGATGACCTATCATGTTTGTCCCCCATCCATCAATAGTGACCGGAGGTCTTATACTGAACAATTTATACATGTAAAATATAGCTCATGTTTGAGGAAGGCAAAACACCTGGAGAAATTGTTCATGTTTGAAGTCCTAAATACAGGTGTATTTATATCTAAGCCACAGAAAACACAGCAACAGAAGATGGATTTTTGTTGTGCTTTTGAGAAATTTGGTTGGGTGCATGCATTGGTCGATGTGGTTGATGAGGCTGGAAATTTTAGAGCAAGTGTTGTATGTGTACAGTAGCTGCCGGTAGGAAGCATGGTCTTCTTCGACTGTTCTTCTTATCTTTTCCATTTGTCAAATATTTATCAGAGAATTCAGGAGATGTTCCGATTATATGCTTGTCGTGTCATTACAGTAATTCATTCAGCTCTTCCACGCGGGTGAATATTTGATTTAACATACCATCCAATTAAATACCATCTATCGATAAACTTCCAGTGATTGTCTGCAAGTGAAAGATCCATTGATCAGGCTCTTAATATTATCAGGTTGACCTCTGGATTGTGATTCCTCAAATGGGGAATACCTCTTGATCAGTCCAATCTGGCGGAGATGGGATCTAGTGGGAGTATAAAAAAGAGAGGAAAAAATGTAGTGAGCTTTTGATGTTTGTCCTCTAAAGCATAAAGAAAGGTACATCTTTCGTTATCATGTTTCAGGACAGCTTCTGACACGTAAAACGACTGGATACGAGTTTTACTTTTCCGCCCTCGTGAACCATGTCTTGACCTGGTTCCCGTGTCTTGAGGGTTTGTCCAATGAATACATAAAGCTCCAGTGCAGGAAGCTCCCACGTATGCAGGGCTTTATATTGTATTTTTATAAGAGGTTGTTTTCACATTTTAAATATGTAATATCAAAGTCAAATGACGACAACTTTACTGTTGCGCAGAAGCTCTCCTTCTGACCAATAAATACGTTAAAAATACTAATTGGTCATTGTCTTGCAATGTGTGGGGCTGGTGCTGTGCTGTGCACTTGGAATTACTTGGACGATGAATTGAAATTTCAAGAGTCAAATGCTAGTTGTTGTGCTTTTAAATCGAAAGAAATTGAGAATAGAGAATTCGATTCTATCTGAGTCAATAAGCGGATGTTTTGGACTTGTTCCTACCCGTATCCACCTGACCATAATCCCCAGAAATTCACCTACCGGGAGAGGAATGGTACAAAATTTAGTTCTTGGTATTCATTTCTTATTTAAGAATTAGATTCTACATGCACAACCCCGCCTCCAATCTGCATAGATACGGAACCTCTTTTGCCCAAGCAATAACGTTAAATGAATCACTCTCCACAATAAGGTGATGAGGCTACTATTAGGCTTCGTCTAATCGCACGCCTTTGCATGGTTGGGATCGCCAAAATTCACACTTTTTTGTTGTAATATAGCTATCTAAGATGCAGATGAGAATTGAGTGGCTTGGATCACCGAATCTCGTGACTCACATCTACAACTTCAAACTTGTGAAAACCAATACACTGATTTAAACTCGCACGAACACCATGTAAGAACATAAAGTGGAAGTTTTCAATGCTGATCTACCATTGGACCATCTTTTTTTTTTTTGAGCGACTTAAGATTTTGCAGAAAAATGACTTGGTCAACGTCTCTCTTTTTAAGTCAATGCTTTGTGTCTGCTCTTCCCATGTGTCAAGAACTAGCTCTTGAATCCTTACTTTCTCTTCTATTCAACTCAACTTACGAGTTTACATCTTTATCTGCTTTCCTTTTCTGTGCACCTCTTTTGTTGGGCTGCTGGACCGTACAGTCAAACTCGGGCAACTACATCTGTAATTTGACTTTGTTTGGAAAAATCAATATAGAACAAGATGCATGCACTGCAGGGGAGGCCATGAGACATGGTCAAAGGTGGTTATGGAGCACCTAATTGGTTTTAGTAATATCCGAGGTGTACATTTGTTTTAGATCCACCGAGAAGATTAACAATCTTGAACCAGATGAGATGACTGTCAAGTCTCTGGAAAGATAGTTCTTATGGGGAAGAAATTTACAAATGGAGCCCAGATTTTGGATGATCGAAACACTTGTCTCCAGTCCTTGACCACTGGGGACTGCAGAAGGGCCACAATCTGGACACAAATCTAGGCCCACTTGTACATTAGCCTCCGCAAAAAAACTTATAAATAACTTTGGTCAGACAAGATGGATATAGAAAATCAAAGTTGAAGTGGTGATGTTCATCTTTCACTCTATTTCTGACTATCCATCATGCCTTCACTTGAATGCTGAGGACGATCTGATTACTGAATTTTTTATCGTCCTTGGTGGCCCCCTAAATGTCATGGTAGGACCTTATGTCTGCACTTTTGGTGCATGCTATTGCACCATTCCACTAGTTTGGTGTGTGTGTGTGTGTGTGTGTGTCTATATATATATATATATATATAAAGAAATTGCATGTACAATCCCTTTTCTTTTAGTGCTAAGATGCGAGACCATTCTTTTGACCAGGACTCATCGGATCTTTATGTAAGTGCACGCGTCTCTGTTTGTCTTTACCTAAGACTACAGTCCGCCAAGACAAATCTGTAAAATTATGAATTAAAAAAAGGCAGCCCCTGGGCACAATTACAAAAGTCTATATTACTCTGTTTTACTTTGTATTTTGCAAGAGGTAGTTTTCACGTCTTGAACCCGTGACCTTAAGGTCACACGATGACAATTTTACCGTTGTGCCAAGGCTCCCCTTCAAAATTATTTATAAAAATAAAAAATAAAAAATTACATGGTGTTAGTGGCGCTGAGATGAAATGAGTTGAGATGAGTTGACGTATTATGAGATGAGATCTAGCTTTGAGATTATTTAAGATGGGTTAAGATGACCTAAATTTGACATGAGATGAAGTGAAATACCTGCAAGTATGAGGTGAGCTAGGTTCAGATGAGTTTGAGGAGACAGATTGAGATGACATGATATGGTTCGTTTCCATTTCAATCAAAATACGGGGATGGGCTGAATTCTGGAATGAGAAGAATAACTCTCTTTTGCACCAGAAATGAGATGAGATTACTTCAAATAGAAGTTATATACAAAGCACAAAAAGTGAGCTGAGATGAAATTGGGATTTCTCATCTCATCTCAAGCACTACTAACAATAAGCTGCTCATCTCACCTCATCTCAATCAGCACTAGCACTGAGCTAGGATGATATGCCTTTCGTCCCGTCTCATTGCAAGGGCCACTAGCAGTGACATGGCCCATGTCATCTCACCTGAAATCAGATTATCTCGTATCAAGCACCAATACTGCCTTGTTAAGCATCTATTATATAAGGCAATTACATTTTTCTTTGAGCAATTAGAACCTTATTTTTTCTAGTGCCATGCAATATATTTGAATTTTTTTTTATATTTATCTTAACTTATTAGTTGGATAAATGAGACCTTAAAAGATTTGCCTCTCTTTTTCAGCCATCTGTCATTTCTTTAAATATCTCTCTCATTTCTAACCTTTCTTAGAGTCTCTCTATAGACTCTATATTTTTATATTTCTTAGGCACCTTTCCTAAACTCTTTTTATATTGTTTTTTTCAAATTGGCAAACAAACCACAACTAAATGATCAAATTTGTCTATCTAATAGTCTATACTAGTATAAAAAAACAAATGTATATATTAATATAAACAAAGAAATATCTGCCTCATCTTATGATCAAAGGCATTCATCTAATAGTCTATATTAATGCAAAAAATAATTCTCTATCTTAATGTGAACAAAGAAATCCTAAGAGAAGAGAAAATTTTCTCAAATGAGCAACCTCATCTTAATAATCTAAGCCATCCATCTAGGGTCTCCTTTAATGTAAACAAAGAATCTTAAGTGAAAATAATCCATGACTTATGCCCTCAAGTTGTGTATATGGCCTGCCCAAGAATTTTTTTTTTGGATTATACATAATTTAGATTATATATAAATAAATTAACCTCTTACATGACTCTATCTCTTTCTATTTCAAAGGTATCCTATCTTAGGAAACAAACCATTAGGAGGATTTTGGCTACATATAGGCTCAGATTTTCAGCGACTAATGCCATTCATTTTCTGGACACTTTATTAGGTAAACCTTGTATTAAAACAGATTTTTAATGAATAATTTAACTCTATTATTAAATTTTAAAACTAAAATAAAATATTATTTGAGAGTGAATATTATCAATATCTTAGCTAATTTATTTTGGGCATTGCTTGGTTCCTTAATTACCACTATATATAATACTAATATAAATAAACAATGGGATAGGAGAACAGAGTAAGGTTCCAGACTATTTGGGTCTAGGTCCTGCACTACTATTAGGCTTATTAGCGCATTTTAAAACTTAGCCAAATGAGCCCCTTCCTAAATCAAATAATGTAAATAAAAGGAAAATTTGATACAAGCACTCCCTTCTTTGACTGTAGCGTTTCTTGTCCTTTGAAACTTCATCTACAGCCTCCAAATGGTTGTTCTTGCTAGCTCTCAAAAAGCAAATTCGGAGCCAAACTAAAATTGTTTGATACAAATTTAGGATGAGATAAAACTATTTCTCACGTCCGATGATGATCAAACCGATTCAGATTCTGTTATACATAGAACTAGTGACAAGCGCATGGCAGGTGCAAGGGTGACTTGAAGAAAGGGAGTAGTCAAGATAAAAATTAAAAGAAACTATCTTTACCCACAACTTACAAACTTTGGATATATTCATCTTTAAAAGTCATTTCTCCATAATAATTTCTTTTTTCTATTGTATACTTCTGTTTTTTCATGCCGTTAGCCTCGGCGAGTTGTTGTCGTTTGACCTTAACATCATTGTTTCAAGACAAGGAAATAGCCACTTGCAAAATACAAGGTAAGATTGTGTACTATTAACTCTAGTGGTCCATCCCTTCCCTGAACCCCGCATGTGAGGGAGCTTTATGCACTGGGGCTGGGACAGGAATATGAGTGGGAATCCTGTCGGAACCTCGAGTTGGAAGCATTTGGATCATGCTAGAATGTCTTGTTGGTGGGGGAGATCAGCCCTCTGGTAGGTGCTTCTCGCCTTCTATTATTATTCATAATGGTTTCATAAGCCAGTAGAATGATTATGAGATCAAATCACCCATTTGATTAGTTGTAGTTTGGTCAGACTGAAACTGGTTAGCACTGCTTGATCAATGCGACTTCGGTGCCATTGGATATATGATGAGACTGTCTCTATAAATCTCCGAATCATATAATGGGAAAGATGGAATGTAACGGTGGTCATTTTCCACCACAGGGTAAGGTTTAGCACCAAAAAGGATGGAATAAAAAAAATGAAAAGAGATAAGTTTTTGGAAAGCCAAATGAATTTTATGCTTACTAAAATGGCCCTAGATAGAATACACCACAGCTCTGGTGCGCCCACAATGCACAGTGTCCTTCAATTATTTTTTATTTCACCTTTAGGGATGCGATGCCAAATGGGGATGAGCTTTTGCGGTAAAGTTGTTGTCATAATCTTGAGGTCACAGATTTAAGATCTGAAAATAGCTTCTTGAAAAGATACGAGATAAGAGTGCATATTATAGACTCTTGTGGTCTGTCCCTTTGCTGAACCTTGTACAGGGAAAAACTTCGTGCATCGGAGCTAACCTTTTAGAGATGCGATGCGTTTATCTTTCAAATGAAACCAATATCGACTACAGTCTCCCTGGTAGATCAAGGTTCCTATATGTTATATGCATTATATTCCCCCTTCTGTCCACATTATCTGAGTGACCCATTATGTGCATCGGATTCGCCGTCTCTTAAGATATGAGATCTTATCCGATGCGTCTGCTTTTCATTGAAGTGATGACTGGTGCTCGACAAAGATTTCATTTTATATTAACACCATCTAGACTTGAATTGGTGCAGAATGCTTTCGGCTCCGTAAAGATGAGATTTTTGGTGTCCTTCCACTTAAAAGATAGGATGAATCTGATGAATGAAATGGATCACTTGAAAGAACAGGCCCTGCTTCTGATAGACAGGAAATATGATGCGCATTTCCTATACATGAAACCCTTGATCAATAGTATGCTTTATGATCAGTTAACAAGAAAGGGAGTTTTGGCGGCAGAGTTGTCTTCGTGTGATTTACCTTGCATATGTGTAACTTTGTGCACTGGGCTGCCCTTTTTACGTATCAGTTAACTAAATCAGAATTCATTGGATGTTATGAAAGTAATTAGTGAGAAAATTCTGTTTTCCTTTTCTTTCTCATCAAACATCTTTTCTGAAAATTTCTTTTCTAAAATTATTTTTCTTGTTTGGTCAACACATTTCAATTTTGGGTATGCGAGTAAGAGTGTTTTAGAAATATTGCACAAACTAAATTTGATGAAACTTAGTTTAAACACACATATTATAATGTGCTTTTTAAAGATGATTAAAGCCTCTCAAATTTTTGTAAGAGATGTGGCCACTCTATCTATAGGATTCAACTAAGTCAGACTTAATATGTACCTCAATTAATTTGCATAGTCAAAATTGGTTCATAATTTTTCGCCAAATTTGGATGCCTTAATAAATCCCTTATATTAATATTTCAAATAAGTAAGTCTAAAAAATTAGATTTCTTTACTTTAGGGTAAAGTCATAACGAGTTCTAAATTTTATGGCTAACAAAATCTCATTCCAGAGCCTAAATATCAAAGAGCCCAAAGCAACTAATGTCAAGATCTCAAAGAGACTGGATGTACTTGGTGACAAGAGAGATCGACTAAATTGACCTTCTCTTAGTTGAATAATAGAGATATACAAGAGGTACCTCTAATTCTTTAATGGAAGAAAGAAGAGAGCTCTACTAGAGGGACTTTTTCTAATTCCTAAACAAGAGTGATTTTCTAACTGAGGAAAAAAAGTAATCTACTAATGGTCTTTCTCTACTTTTAAAAATTTAGAAGAACACCTAAGAAAGCCTAAAGGGGAGCCTTGGCGCAATGGTAAAAGTTGTTGTCATGTGACCTTGAGATCACAGGTTTAAGGCGTGAAATCAACTTCTTACAAAAATGCAAGGTAAGGCTACCTACTTTAGGCCATTGTGGGGCCCTCCTTCCCTGGACCCTGCATAGGCGGGAGCTTTGTACACCGGGACTACCCTTTTACCCAAGAAAGCCTAACAGCAAAACTCTCAAAAACTTAGAAGAGAGAATAGAGAATAAAATTTTGGGTAGTAGAGAATGGTTTAGGGATATCCATTTTATAGGGAGCCCATATTTGTAATTGGACAGTAAAAGAGTCCAGGTGAAAGATCAATGTATTTGGCCAGTAAAGAGTCTCGGTTGAAACCCGTCTATGATATTGAGTCTAGTTGTGAAACCAATGCATGCAGATAGTAAGAAGTCCAACTAGAAGAAATGCAAGTAGACAACAAATCTAACTAAAAACAATGTACATGGATAAAAGAAAATCTAAGTGGGAAGCTAATGAATGTTATTGGGTTCAGGTGGGAGACATATCTAGGTTCCTCTCACAAATTCTAGTTTCATATTTATATAGTAAACTAGCCTCCTTTGAGCTTGAATGGGTTCTACTATGTTATTTTAATTTAAGACAAATTCTAACAATGTCATAATTCAAGCTCGCCCAATGTCGTGCATAAGTATTTACCTAATAATGTCATAATTCAAAAATGGAAAAATCCTAACAATTTTCTAGAAATTTAAAAGAATGTTCTTTGGTTAATATTAGTGGGCATTTGGCTTTTATTTTGCAAGTTAATAGTAGCCATTTCAAGAGAATATTCTGATATATTAACAAAAGGCAAGTCGTTTTTAACTTTCAGAAAGAAAGAAAAGATTAATCGTGTTCATTTGGAGATCGTACTCTGATACTGTTTGAATGGTACTAAACGGGCAGTTCTGGTGCACAAAGCTCCCACCTATTCGGGGAAGGGGCAGACCACAATCGTACATATCACATGGGTAATAAAAAACATAGATCTTGTCATGTCACAATCCACCTAGACAATGATCCTGCTGAGCGAACGTACCATCCATAAGATTAAGATTAATGGCCTGCTTTCCTTGGAACCATAAGCCGAGAGGGCAACCGCCATTACCATCATACTATGTGGCAGATTTTTGCTTCAAAAATGGTTGCTAGAAACGTTAGGAGACTAGTAGTTAGAATAAGAACCATAGGTGGAGAATAGGAATGGCGAAGCTTGATAAGTGAGAAATCCTTTTTTTCTCTTTTCTTTTGTTTTGAAGAGGAATTCTAATTGTGAGCATGCAGCTTAATTTTATAATCTTTACCTTCTTTTTCATTTGTCTTTAATTTAAACTCTAAATATATACTCATAAAGTAACTATTTATGCACGCACCCACCTACTGATAGGAGCTCTGATACCACTTGTGTGATGACTTGGATTTTTTAAATATATTTTGTAATATATTTTTCAAAGGCAATGACTCCCTTAGTGGTAAAAAAATTTCACAAACAATGTAGCGAAAATCTTTTCTTTTAAATTCATTTGTAACAAAACCCAAGTCTCACCTCAATGTACATAATACACACAGACATTTTGTATAAAATAAAATTTTATTGAATCTCATAAATCATTCAGTAGTTCGCTTTTACACAGCCCTTGTATTACAATTACAATCTATTGTTCAAATACAATCCAAATTACAAAGTACGTAGTATGATTACACAATCTTCGACGAAAATACCTTGATCAGTCTTGCAGCTTCTGAGTCTTCAAGCTTTACGTCTTTAAGTCTCATTCCCTGTATCTGAGATATTGTAAACATTCAAACATTTACAATATTTTAATAAGCTATGCTTAGTAGGGGATACAAAAATATACTACTTTATTAATATAAAAATACACACATTAGTCATTATTCTATCATGTTTATCCGCTTATGGATTATCTCATCATAGAGTATATACATCATTTATGTAGTATATGGTAAACCCATTAAAATAGTGAAAATACTCAAAATTTGTTCCTTCCTCTAGCTATACTCCCACTTAAGAGATCAATATTCAGCCAAATCTCATATGGGGGGATTTTCTCTTCAGGAACTCATGTATTCCATCATACTTGACATCTTATCATGTTATGGCATTTCACTATGCCTATTATATGTGCATCATAATGCAAAATACTCAAGAACTACTATGCCACAGTCTAAATCTATACAGCGCACCCAGATAACTGCATAATAATCCACTGATACCAACTGTGAAAATAATAAATTCCATGTCTGCATGGGAGAGGACCATGGTTGTCACAGTGGCGCCCTTCCAATGATTGCCTACCGGACCTTTAACCTTTCTTTGGGCATGATATCCATCATATCATATATTTTAGGAAGCGAGTGGTCAAACCCTCATAACTTCCCTAACATATCAACCTTAGGCCTATGCCTGTATAAAACAAAATCACAAGTCATCATGCTTGTATGTAAAATACATTGTACATATTAGACGATGTGTCTGTTTAACTAAAGATAGAATATTTTCTATGTCCTATTATTAGGGTTTCATTAGTCCACACATCTTACTAATTTCTCATCGTTTGATTAGATCATTAGATTGGATCAGTTGGATGGATCACTTGGTTGGATCATTATTGTTCTAAGGTACCAAGTATACTTATATCACGAAGGTCTATAATTCTACATAGAAGATCATGTATATATACACACACATGAATTTTTAATACATTCATGTACATCCACCTACTTCAAAGTGGTATTCACTCCATATTATCCATCATGGTCTTAATTCATACATCTCAAGTGGTATTCACTCCATATTGTCCATCATGGTCTTGATTCATACATCTGTCAAATCAAGCATATAAAGTTATTCCTTTATACATGTATTTTTTCTACATGTATTTGGGTTATCCTATGAGGGATGCCCTAATTTAGGATAACCTAATTTTTCTTGAATCATATATGATCAATGTTTCAAATCTACACTGTAAGTAAAATCATAGAACAATACTATACTATACTCTACATTATATTTCTTTTCTTTTTGTTTGTGATCCTTCAAGATCTCTCTAGGATCTTGTTTGATCTTCCTTATCTTATTTACAATTTTTATTATTATAAGGGTTAGATAATTTGTTAACCTTTTATGCTCTTATTATTATTTCTCAACTAGTTACTATTTTACTAGATTGAGAATCATTTATTCATCCCTAAATCTAGACAGCTCCTCTTATTTCCAATTGGCCAAGGTTTACCAAATACGTGTCATCCCCAACGTGGTTAATTCAATCATCATGTAAGGTGTTTAAACCTCACAAATGTCCAAAGAAGGTGGAGGGACAGCGAGGTTCATTAGAACCCTCCTTAACCACGATGAATAATATGAAATGGGATAGCCTTAGCTCATCCTTCATTTAAGTCCCATGAGCTCATAACCTTAAGTTTATTTCTACTTGATTTTAATTAATTCTATGAACATTACTATGTCATTTATGGAGGTTTACTATGCTCCTACGTTGGGCCAAGGAAATGAAAAATCCATCTCTTATATTGTTCTACTAACTATAACCCTTACTATGATTATACTTCATGATGTATATGTATTTAGTGAAGTCCATCTATATGTCATCAATTACCCCTTTTAAGGTATTTTTTATAATTTTATGATTAAAAGAAATTACTCCAATAATTCTAAGGAATTTAAAGACAATCATGTTAAAATTGAAAGTATTGACCTGCATTTAAATTTGCTATTAAAAGAAATTAACTAATAACATTACAACATCTTATTCTAGGAAATTAAAGATAATTACACTAAAATTAAAAAATAGACATGGATCATAATTAAATCAAATTTACTATAAAAGACAATTAATTAACCATGTGATCAAGTTGTCTTTATGATCCAACCATCCAATTTATCCATCTTCTAGATCTAGGGTTGATATTCCATTAAGAATGTAACCCTTGATCCTTTATATTTCTGTTTGATCCAACATCATAATAACATGATCCTAACCTTAGATTATTCAATTTATAGGTCCAATTGGACTAATCATTCTTGATCCATCCGATTAAGGAGATCCATTGAGATTTTCCATTATCATTTTCTCATTTAAGGGCTTACACTTTGATTTATTTCATATTAATCCAATCCAACCATCCCCATGCTGTTTTATCATCATTAGATCCTTAGTGGATCTAGATTTTCAATTCTGATCACCCTGGATCTACTTGATCAAGGGTGTAAGTAAGAGTATTTTTTATTAACAAAAAGTTTTGATGCTTAAAATCTTGCTTTTATGGGTTCAATATGTTCCCCTCATCAAGACCTATTCATAGCATCTTACATATTGAAAATCAAACTTAAATTGAGTGAGTAATTGCATTTTTAAAGTTTTAGCCATTTGCAACGGCTGATTTTAGTCTATATTGTTTAATCAAATAAACCTATATAGAGGATTAGATATCCTACTATGATCATCAATATTAGGGTTTTGACACCTTCTGGATCCATCCATCAGATTAGATTTTCATTTTAAGATCATCTTAGGCATGATCAAAGATTGTTATAACGGATTTTAGCAATTATCTCACGTAAATGCAATTAGAAACATAGATCTCATGATTCCAATATATTCTACATAATATAAGGAATGTATCAATGTTTTCCGATCTAAAATCAGAGCTAAAATGAGCTCTTAATTGAAGAAATAAGATTTTAGTTTAATAGATGAATGATTGAGATCATTCCAAAAGAAAACAACAAAAATGGAAGCGGCATGTGATCGCCTATTACAAGTGGTTTGAGAGAGTTGATCCACTATGGGCGAGACGTGGACCGTCGGATCACCCTGCAATGGATCACCGTCCATCTCTCAACATCAAGGGCTAAGATTACGTCTCCTGAGGTTTTTGGGCCCCAAGAAATCATCCAACGGCTTAGAAGTTTCATCTGAGCCATTCAAGATGGGGATCTCAACCCTATTGCCGAATTTGTCGTTCGTGATAGATCAACAACCGGGGAGATTACTTGGATGCTGGAGAAACTAAGGGAGGTGTCGGAATGGAAGGGGAATGAAGTGGGTGGCCTACCTATGCCGGTCTGGTAAAGGAATTTCACCGGAGAAGCTGTGTACTAGAGAAATAAAACCCTAGATAGTGGAAATACATACAGCAAAGAAATTTTCCATCTTTGTTGCCGGTGAAGACCGGAATATATGGGGGAAACATATATCCCCATGTGCTTAACATATTTAACGGTCCAAGATTTGAGTTTAACGGTGGGATATGCCAAAAAAATGTGAAAAATATGCCAAAGACGGTGACCTTGCCTGAGGTTGTTCTTCGTTTTGAGTTTTTCGGCGATCCAAGAAGAGGATCATCATAGGACCTTAGGGCTTTTGTAGATTTCGTTAGCTCGAACAGATCCAACGGTGGAGATTTGGATTTGTGGGCTAGAATTTGATGGTTAATTGAATTAAGGTTTCTTAGGCGAAAACCTTAGCTCATTGGGGACGACGTGTCCCTGGACGCTCTTGATGCAGACATGGGGTCATGGTGGTCTTCAAGACCGTTGGCCCACCTTGTGAGCCCCTCATAGTTGTGAAAAGACCGTTTTACCCTTTTAATTCCAAAAATGGAGAAACATAGGATTTATTCCTATGAACTAAGAATAGAGCATACTTATTGTTGTTTCGATTGGTTTTCCTAGTACATTCCAAATTTTTGTCTTAGATCTCGGTTATGAGTAAAATTATTATTTTATCCTTTTATTTATAAAAATAGAGAAAAATAGGAATTTTTTATTTTAACTCAGAATCGAACGTACTTAGTGTCATTTTAATCAATTTTTTGAGCACATTCATAATTTTTAAGTTTTAAATCATTTTTTAATCTCTATAAAAAGAGATTTTTCAATAACCTAATATTTTAGCTCAGAATTCCTAAAAATTTAGAATAAATTGATTTTCTTAATCAATTTACAAAAATTGTGGTTATTACAACTTGATAGGGTCAGATCTGTTGATTGGTGCAGATCAGACCATCAGGATCTTGATCTTAAGATCACACGATCAAACACGTGCAAAAGAGATGCAAATTTATGTAGTTCGGCCATCTTGGCCTACATCGATGGGAGAAATACCAATATTTGATTGGATTACGTCTTTTATTTTCTCTCTCATCTCTCACCTCTACGTAACATGAGAGTCTCTCTGTCTTATGCCACTAGGCTGGCGAGAAGGTCACAGTTAGAAGGCTAGTAATATCCATCTTATGGTGAAGACAAAAGGTTTATCCCTATGAAAACAGAAATTTCATTGGTGATGGTTTATCTCATGAAAAAATGAAGGCAATTTTTGGAGTTCGGGTCCTATGCTTTGATCGTAGAATTCACAGCACAATCGATAGGATCGCTCACGATTCTCAATCTCTTTTGACATTTATCTTGTTATCTATCTAAATAGGGCTGGACCAATGAATCTCAATTGCTAATCTTTTGTCTCTTGCGATATGCTGTACTTGTCACCTATCTAAATATGGCCATGCCAATCACTAAAAGTAGGGCCCAGGTCTCACCTTACATATGGATCTTAATCCGAGAATTGTTTAAAATTAGTATGTTAACGAACTTTTACATGCGTTCATTTTTGCCTCAAACAATCCGACAGTGAGATTATCCAATGGATCAGGTTCTTAATTTGAAGGGGAGCTTTGGCACAACAGTAAAAGTTGTTGTCGTGTGACCTTGAGGTCACTGGTTCAAAGCGTGGAATCTTGTAAAATGCAAAGTAAGACTGTGTACTTTAGGCTCTTGTGGTCCGCCCCTTCCTCGAACCCCGCATAGGCGGGAACTTCGTGCGCTGGGGCTGCCCTTTTATCAGGTCCTTACTTTGAGGCAACCTATCTAAAGATGGCTCACCTGGGAGAGCTACTGTAACTAACAAGAGTTGAGACCTATGTAGAGTAAACGTGTATAAGATGGTGTAAAGTGAATTGTTTGGTTGCCAAAAAATGGATTTTGCTATAATGCTATAATTAAAGGAAAGTGATATAATGATTCCCTATTTTGTATTCATCACCCCCTTGCTTGACCTAATTTATGAAGATTCAAACTGTTTATAATGTTTCTGTTGACTTAGAGAGGATAATGTGCCAAATTCCTCTTCTATTGGACGATCTTACCTATTGCTATATCTAGTTATAAAATAGACACTGTTCAAGTTTAGAAAACAATGGCTAGTATCATCTAATGGATAAAATTTTGAAGCATGAAACATCTAAGTCAATGACAAAATTAACATGGTGACTGATTCGAATCTTCAGAAATCTAGGCCTTCTTATTAAGGGACTGTGGATGACTATAGCTGATGTCCCACGGGCATTTAGTATTAATATTCGAATCATAGCATTACTCTAAAAGGGGGAGCCTAGGGTAATGATAAAGTTGTCGTCGTGTGACTTTGAGGTCAGGGTTTTAAGGTGTGGAAACAGCCTCTTGCAAAAATACAAGGTAAAGTTATATACCACAGACTCTTATAGTTTGCCCCTTCCCCAAACTCTGCATAGGCGGGAGCTTTGTGCACCATAACCGCCCTTTTATCCTAGCATTACTCTTGTGGGTTTTCCCAAGGATTCATCCTCCTCAAAACATTTAACATTAAGATTATCTGATGAATGAGATTATGGGATTCTTAGCATAGAATGGATCTAAGATAGAGTCTAGTGGCCTAAAACTTCTATCTTCAAAAGTTGGACCGACTACAAAAAGGGCAGCTCCAGTGCACGAAGCTCCTGCCAATGCAGGGTCTGAGGAAGGGGTACATAGCCTTACCTTGCATTTGTAAGAGACTGTCTCCACGCCTTGAACCCGTGACCTCAAGGTCACATTGGACCGACTACAATGTGATAAACTGAAGATGAACGATCTTTATTGCCAAAATTTGGCTCCAACATTGTACTACAATGTGAATATCCCATCTACAAATAGACCAAATGGACATAAAATGCAAACCCCATCTACAATGGGTTAACGGACCAATGATTTGTGTCAACAAAATTCTGTCCCTGGTGTAATTGTGGCATTTGGTGTGTGACCAACCCAGGCAAATTACTAGAGTAATATTAGAAGTAAGACCAAATTTGAGGAATGATAGTTCCAGGCCGAAAAATTTCCATTATTGGCTCATTCTTCATCGAACCATATCGAACCGTGTCTATCAATCCAGCAATGATGGAATTTCTATTCTATTTTGTTTACTGAATCACATGAAATGGGGAATAATAGTTCCAGGCTGCCTTCCACCATTTCGATGTGGCAATCTGCAGTTTGGTAGTAAAATTTAACAGAGAGTGGCCATTTTGAATGATTTGAATTGTTTATCTTAACCAGTTAAGCTTGCCTTCGAAGGACCATCTACCAACAACCATACGCTTTGGTGGATCCTCTCACTGATTTTTGTGATCTAATTTTGAGAACCATCAAATAATTATAGTTAATTCAAAATAACTACCAAAACCGATGGTTGGATCATCCAAAATACGTGATTTTGGAAACAAGATCCATCTACGAGAAGACAATTAAGATGAACAGTTCATATAATAAAAAGAGCAGGCAACTCTTGTACTTTTAGTAGCTTCACATATAGGACTCGTTGTAGTGACAATTAGGCAATTACGAGCTCCCAGAAACTCCTTTTTAAAACGCATTTTGGCCACAGGCGTGAGATTGCAGTCCTCCAAAATCCAAATAGGAGATCATGGAATGTAAAAGTGAAGAGCCCAACAGAAGCCTTATGGTTTGAAGAGGATTGGTTTGATCAATTTTGACAAAGATCTCGGCATGATTCATTCAATGTTTGTAGTGTTTAGATACCAAGTTCTGTGGATCCATAAAAGTATATGTAACCGAGCTTAATTTCGGTTGATAGGTGACCTTTTTTTGTTTTCTTTTGGCAACATCGGTTTTTATATTTACACCTTTTTATGCATATCGCCGAGCCTTAATGTACACTCTTGCCAAATATATTTCCGAGACACCGCCTTTTGATGTGTAAACTTCCTACATTCCCTAAAGGGATACGATACACTAATTCATGAAAAATTATTTCTAACCACTGTAAAGTGGTCCATTATTTTCCTGACGGGGGATATCACATGAAACCTACTAAGGAGGAATGTGTCCGAGATGTAGTATAACGAGTCAATTGGTGATTAGACCCATTGAAAAATGAATACCCTGTAGACGCTTCATATAACAGCTCGCCTGGACGACAAATTATTTTGAAATTATTATTATTTTTGGAGTCACTTGATTGATCTGATTCATTCTTCTGATTGCTTTGGTATTGGATGTCTAGTAGATAAAAAATTATAATGCGCAGAGCATCCTAGAATCCTAAAACCTGTGTTTTTGCAAGTTGAATTAGACCATCGTTTTCTGCAAACATGGTACTACAACTTTTTGTATGTTAGAGTCATCCAACTCAGCTTTCTAACTTATTAGACATTAAAAACCAAGAGAATCAGATGAACAAGTTGGATCATTGAAAGTGTGGCGTTGCGTGGTTCAGGGACGCTTTTAGGTGAAGCCCCAGTTTTGCCTAACTGGGTGGGGACCGTGGGAGCCGAGTCTTAACCTTGGGACCCTCCCATCATTTGATCCGTGTACTCTACTATTAATGTAGGAATCTAATTCTTAATAGAACAGCATTTAGGATGAGCAAACAGCATGCGGCTAATGCTTCAAGTGGACACAATTGTTTCTGATACCCGAAATTGCTCTTCCTCTGCCAATCTCGTTCCCACCCATCGATGATATACAGCAAACGTGCATTTTGTGGTGTCTGCACATTTTTTTACCATCTCATAGATGGGATAACTCTTTATCTAAGTGATTCTAGCCACTACCATCTTTCTAAAATTTGGCGAATGAAAGCAACCATCGTGCCACCAGGCTTGGTGCCCATGCCCATCGTAACCGTACCTCTCGAAAGGTTAACATCAAAACAAAGATGCCTTCCAATGCGATCTTGAAGATAAACGGTTCTGATCGTCCACAAGTATACGCGGACAACCTATTTATCTTCCCAAGTTAAAAGGCGTTCAAATAGGGCATGCTACATCTACAAGACGAGACTACCACAAGCGGTGGTCCTCCACGTTTTGTACGACTGACCTTTCCACGTCCCACTGTCCTCCTGAGCAAATTAAAATATTAACCAAAAAATTTAATCAAATTAGCGATTAAAAAAAAAAGAAAAAAAGGAAGTGCGCAAGAAAAGGGGGAAAACCCAATCTTTCAGAACGGAGCAAGGGAAGGGAGGGGTAGGTGTGGATTGACCGACACGCCCCATTTCCACTCTCTCTATCGTATAAAATCCCCAACCCCATCTCCCATTTCTCTCAGCTTGTGACGTTCCTTCTCAGAACAGCAAGCTTTCCCTCTCCTCTCAATTCGTACGATCTTACCAGTAATTTCAGCTAGTTTTAGTTTCTCTCTCCTAAATTCGTAAATATGCAGGCGATTTCTTCTACAAATCCCTCTCTTCGTTCCTTAATCGAGCAAATCCCTCCGCGCGAAAAACCGTATCCCCCAAACCTATCCCGCGTAGTCCAATGCGTCTACCGTCCCTCGGATTCCGGCACGGCCACAAGTTTTTCCGGCGGAATCGGCTTCAACCGGGCGGACTGGCAAGCTTCCTGCGCCATTCTTGCTTCCAAAGTGGTTTCTCAGCAGCAAGAAACGGAGAAGAGCGGAAACGCCGACCTAACCGCCGTCAATGGCCACAAAACGCTGGATCTAGTTCCCATCTCGGAGAACAACCTTCCCCGCCCCCTCACCATCACGGACCTGTCTCCGGCGCCGATGCACGGATCGCAACTCCGCGTCGCTTATCAAGGAGCTCCCGGCGCGTACAGCGAAGCGGCCGCCGGCAAGGCGTATCCGGACTGCGAAGCTATCCCGTGCGATCAGTTCGAAGTCGCTTTCCAAGCCGTCGAGCTCTGGATCGCCGATCGAGCTGTTTTACCGGTGGAGAACTCCCTCGGGGGGAGCATACACCGAAACTACGATCTATTGCTCCGGCACAGGCTCCACATCGTCGGAGAAGTGCAACTTCCGGTACATCACTGCCTTCTGGCTCTTCCAGGGGTGAGAAAAGAGTATCTAAACCGAGTCATCTCTCATCCACAAGCCCTAGCTCAGTGTGAGCACACCTTAACGAAACTTGGCCTGAATGTCGCCAGAGAAGCCGTCGACGATACTGCCGGTGCCGCGGAATTCGTCGCGGCGAATAATCTCCGGGACACGGCGGCGATTGCGAGTGCCCGAGCAGCGGAATTATACGGGATGCAAGTACTCGCCGATGGGATACAGGATGACTCGAGCAACGTGACTCGGTTTGTGATGCTCGCTAGGGAGCCGATCATTCCCCGAACTGATCGGCCGTTCAAAACGAGTATCGTGTTCGCCCACGACAAGGGCACTTCCGTCCTTTTCAAGGTTCTCTCCGCGTTTGCCTTCCGGAACATCAGCTTGACGAAGATCGAGAGCCGTCCGCATCGCAACCGTCCGATTAGGTTGGTGGACGATGCGAATGTGGGGACGGCTAAGCATTTTGAGTACATGTTCTATGTGGATTTTGAGGCATCCATGGCCGAAGTGAGGGCCCAGAATGCTCTGGCCGAGGTGCAGGAATTCACGTCGTTTCTTAGGGTGCTGGGGAGTTACCCTATGGACATGACGCCGTGGACCCCATCTCGCGGTGATTGAGATTGGTTTTTTTCAGTAATTCAATCGGACGAAATGGGGGGTTTTCGTTTTCTTTGATTCTATTTACCTTTTATTTTTCCGAATTCATCAAAACCCAAGCAAACTGTTGGTGTATTTGTGCCAAACGTGAAGATCCGTTGTTATTATTGTAACTGTCACTGTAATTGAACTGTTATTTAAGCGCAATATTTGGTTTCTTTTCTCTTCCGTTTGGTCGTCTGGAAAATTGAGTTCCAGGGAAGGAAAGAGTATATAGAGAGATTCAAAAATCTCTTTCCACATTTCCTTTAGCGGTGGAAGAAGATCTCTCTCTCTCTCTCTCACCCCCTGAATAGCTACCCAAAAGAACGCTAATGAGAAAGTGCAGGAAAGCGTGGCATTATCAACAATGGATTTTATGTCCATGTTTTGTAGAAAGATTGGTCGACAGAGAGCGACGCTGCCTGCCCTTGTTTATTTCTATGTTTGGGTGTCAAGAGGATGTTGAAATTGGGCATGGCTTTGGCTTTGGTCGGAAGAAACTTGAGAGTAGGTAACAGAGCGGAAATGAATTCCTTGAATGGGCGTCCTTTTTCTTCTTTCCTTACTTGGTTTACTGTTTCACCCGGAGTCTGTCATTATTCATAGACGTAACTCTTATTAGGTGGGTTCATCGCAAATGCCAAATCTCTCGACCCTTTTGGACCACCGGCAGGGGGAGCTAGTGGATGGTCTATACAAAGCGGTTCTCACAGTGGGACTGCTTACTGGGATCTGCACACGATTGGACGGTTCTTAACGATCTTATCAATGAAATCTTGCAACCTAACCACATTTGCTTCGTCTAATTTCTGGCTGACCACTTTGGGGTCCAATTTTGAACTATGCTAACGGTGAGATCTGACTCAGTTCCATTATTGATCTAGTACTGGTGGTGGCACCCATGTAGCGCACATGCTTGGTGCAGCGTCAGGAGTGGACTGAGTAAAATGGTCCGCGTGAAGGTGAAAATGGCAAGAAGAGATCGCCAGAGTGAAATGGCGTGTTGTTACCTTGGCCGAGGAAGTACACGTTCAACCCTGCAAATGGCGCTTATGGTTTACGACAATGAGATGCAGTGGCTTAGCTTGAAGAAATCAGAAATCCCCAATTGCCAGCTCTTCTCTCGTTGTGGTACGTAAGTTTGCATACTTGTGATCACGGATGATGAACCATGGCATGAGCAAAAGCTAACTATTAGTTGGTATAATCAATGTGATCGTATGCACTGTAACATTCTCTTTTGGCTACCGAAATCCTATGTCCACTACGTACATGTTAAATAGACATTGACATTGCCGGAAGTCTACAAGCTATTAGGTGAAGAACGCGACCTTTTACTTTGGTCATCTTTTTCTCCCTTTCTTTATATTTTCTCCTTTTTTCCCCATAAACACCTACATTTAGTGTTTGAAGAATGATTGATCTCCCACAATCTATTCTAATTAATCAACTAAGAATCATGATTTAGATAAATCATCTGTTTCGATCTAAATCATCAGTTCTTCTAAAATTTTTACGATGAAAATATGAAAAATAGGAGACTTGCATTTTTCTTATTTAATCAACTTATTCGATGGAGTTACATTTTGGGGGCCAGTATTTTCTACAGGAAATAATATTGATAGTTTTGAAAATAAATATAAGCAAGTGTAGGTGAGCATGCACCTTGTTGGTTTGGGGGGGTTGGTGGGAGAGGGGAACGCATGACGGAATGGTTGCGGTAGGTGAGCCTTGAATCGTGAAAACTACCATACTGATGTCGCCCACGTCACCTCCTGACGTCCTTCATTTCTGGCCGTTCATCGTTAATCTCATCTCAGATATTAAATTGTGTTCTTTCTTCAAAATGATAGTATAGATTTCACCACGTTCTACACTTCCCCCGACGAAATACCCTTTTTCTCTTTGGTAAATCTTAATGCCCCTCTACGGGGGAATGCATGTTTTAGTTGGTGATCACATTTCTTGCACCCACCTAACAGTTTGAGCAATTCGTCATAGGCCATTGATGAGGAATATATTAGTAAAGCTAGATTGAAAACAAAGGCCGATCAGACGGCTAGGATCTGTTGCTAAAGTACCTAATTCGAGTTAACAGCGAGATTGGAAAAGTTTAATGGGTGAAGATCCAATGGCTACGGTTAACTATCTTCTCAATCAATAAAATTCAACAATTTCATAGAAAAGATCCGATGGTGTGTGCGTGCGCATCTGTGTTGATATTGCAACTTATCATTATCTAGGAGATCTTGTCAAACCTTTCCACTTTGACCAAGACTTTGGAAATATTTTACCAGTTTCTATATTTTAATTTAAAAGTTAGGTTTAAGTTTAAGAGAACCACTTGTTGCACAACCAAACTCTAGATTTGGTGGAACCAAGGGATCTGAATGTATATTAATCATTCCTGAGTGGGTAAAATAAAATTGAAGCTCTCTCATCTCAACGTTCTGACCCTTACGTCCTAACTACTGGCTTCATGCACTTGTCCTGGATGTTTTGATCAACTTCGATGAAGTCAAAGTTTTCAGCTGGTACGAAGACCCATAAACCATGCAAATTAATTCCACTCACATGGCCAACATTTATCCATCTGATGAGGTCTTAGTCTATACATCATCCTAGTACTAAGATCAGCTTAAACTTTTAACCAGTTTCCAATTCTAGCCGCATTTAATTTTCACAACTACAGATGATGATAATGATATTATATTATATGTACGAGTCCAACAAAGTTCTTCCTAGTAATGAGTGGACTTGAACCCACAACTTGTTGGCTCCGAAACAAGGCATTTAAACAGCTTGAGTCTTAAGTGCTGAGTCCGTGGATGAGTCTAGGTACTTCTCCATCATGAGCAACTACTCCCAAGGGGATTTCTTGAAAATATAAGGTATTTTTGGTATTACTTGATACTTACTTTTATGACCTCAGTCATTGAAACTATGGCGTCACGATGAGGAAAATTATCAATATTTATAATGATAATTTTAAGCTTTAGTCAATTATTGATTTATAAGGAGATGATATGATGATGTTCTTAAGGAAATAATTTTTGGGCTCCCCTTCTTGATGATGACATTCCAATAATGTTTATTCACACTAACATAATTGGCTTTTGAAGGTGGCCCAGATTCTCAAATGAGCAATCACCGTCTGCTAAAATGCGTCTTACAGAGTTAACTGTGCTCTAATCAAATATGGGTGCAGGAAGACATTTTCCTGTTCCTAACCTAGTTGGAGTTCCTGAAAGGGTTTTTCTGTTTACACTACTACACGCGATGGTTCGTGATCCGAAGTCCAAACCATTACTCTGCTGGGTCCTGTCTTGTTGTTAGACGATGCAAACCCTTGATCAGTTAGCATTTTACCTTTTTCTAACTTAGTTTTCTTCTTTATAATGACCTTCTGGAGCTGTCTTGTTCTACATGCTAAAGAGTTATAGTGGTTAAGGTCATCACTGAAGATTTTTCCTTTTAGTTCATGGCTTATATAAGATGTAGCCAGAAGATGAGCTCCGACATTTTCCGGTTCAACCGGGATGAGCATTTTGGAACTTCGGATCACCAAACTGTATCACAGCATGTAACTTTTGCTCATGTGTATGCTCGATCATGTACACTTTTGTCCCCATTTTCTATGCTCATGTGCACGTTGGATCAAGGCACATTAAGTTCTCTTTTTTAACATGATCGGTATAGAAGTCAAGGAAATATTAAACTCGTCCCTAACCTACGTTAATCTTCATTATTCTTGATCTAAACAATTCATTTCCAACCCACCACAAAATAAGAAATAGTAGTGCATCTTACCCCGTCTCGCGATGGATAGTGCGTTGTAGATTCTTATCCAAGACTGGTATCATTTGACCACGTGAACAGCTAGATGTAGGAAAAACTAGAACAAACGGGTATCGAGGTAAAAGTGCTGCACATTTTACAGGTTTTGGATCTGAAGAGTTGCTTAGTAGTAGGAGTAGGAGAAGGATTTTCTTCAACATCAAATGACGGTAAACGTGCTGCAGTTTGTCTTGAATAAAGAATACTTGCAGTCCAGTCGAAAGGAAGACAAGCGCTTCTTCGAAGTTAAATATCATCAGATTATCTTGGAATTTAAACATAATGTAAGGATTCATCAGATTATCTTGGAATTTAAACATAATGTAAGGATGCCAGCTGATCGATTGCCGAAAACAATGCAAGCAGTTTCGTAGAAATTGGTTCCCCTCAAACAACCATTTTACGTATAAGCTCCGATGGCACGAGCTGAAATCGGATCAAAGTTCAAAATATTTTGGAAAATAAGACAAAAACGCGTTGTTCATGTTCTAAGTTCACCTCGTGATTGCAACAGTTTTATCTGATCAGTGAATTTAGTATTACTAAGAAAGAGGGGACCATTTCAAGTACCCAATGGAGATCCCATTTGCAAGATGGAGGCTTGCACACTGTAGTCCCACCGTGATTAGGAGATCCATTTCAAGTAGCCAATGACAATGAATTGAAAGCAACTTTTCTACTTTTTATTTATTTTTTTATGGGAATCCATTTTCTTTCTTCTCCTGAATCAGTTACAGATTGATTTGCGCATCTTGGACAGCGTTAATGTCATGGCAATGCTGGGAGCTATACATCCGTGTACTGCGTGGCTCCCACATTTAGCAGGTGGGTGCTACTGAGTTCACCAACGGGAGATATGCTGGCCCTGAATTGACGTGGGACTGTATGCCATTGCATTACCAAACTAGAATGCCAGATCTCTCCCTAGAAATGAGGAGCCGACAATGGGACCCACGTACTTCTTTTAGGACTTAATTGACGTATGTGCTATTTCCTTCCTCATCTGCTCTTAATTTCTGTGCTTTTATATTAAATATTAAAATGAACAAGAAAATATAATGTGGACAAGCACGTGTTAATTGTTAGGGTAGTCCCACACTGCTCTGTCATAGAAGAGACGTCGCAAAGGCAGTGCTGTCAATGCCTCTTATCAGTTCAGCTGATTGCGCACCACCCCGGATTTGAAGACTAGGAGTTCAAAACGCATATTAAATTTGCAGCGTCCACGAAACTTCTTCCACACATACGAGTATAGGGAAATAGTGGATTACATGGGTGTGTAGTATATAACCTTATCTTGCATCTTGCAAGAGATTATTTTTAAGTCTTGAATCTGTGACCTCAAAGTCACATGCCAACAACTTTACGGTTGTGCCAAGATTCCCTCCAGTTCAAAAATAAATTGTACTTTTGATCACAACAAAATACTGATTAGGAATATCTTATAAACAACTATCTAAATTCAATTTACAAAAAAGACAATCTTTAATACGCTAGAATTAATGGCCAATCATTATTTTTGCTAACTAGATACCGAGTGGTGGAGCAATCAGATGAACAGGTCAGATCATCTAAAGGTAAGACTTCTTCAGCCTTGCTTTTCTCTTATTAGTATACGGCCCTTGTATTTGTTGCAACCAAGAAGAGTATCAAGAATCTGCCAGTGACTTGGGAAGCATTTCTGTAACCTAGTCAAGAACTAGCGTTTATCTTTTTTTACTTTTATTAATGAAACTGCAAACTAATCTTGTCTACTGATGAACTTACTCTGTACTCGTTCATGCCTACTTGCACTTTGACATAAATTTCCTCATCTAATCCACTGGAGGGCAGCCAAAGCGAGTTTTCATAAGATAATTGTCACTGTTTATGGACCTGAACCTAAGTGATGTATGTATGACCCGGACGAATCTTGGGTTTGTTTTTTTCTTTCGAGGGGTATTGATATGTGAACTTTGGGGCATTAACAAAGCCTAGCCTACCCACAACGAATACTAGGGCCCCACCAAGTCAATGGTTTGGATTGTTAAACAAGTTTCCTGGTTTAAGGACAAATCTGGTTCCAGGACTTGTAAATCTCATCTGCTCAACCTGGGAGGGCGTATTCATTAGAGACGTTATCCGAGTCAATGGTCTGGGTCATAGTTCAAACTAATTTTCATTGAGAGTGACTCCAGAACGTGCCTCTTGCCACACACCTATAAAATTGGCAGCTTCTGTATCTTATGAAGAGTGGTTAGTCTGGTAGCATGTGAAAAACGTGAAGGTGATTACCCCAGAAAGAAAAGAAATGGGAAGGTCCCTTCATACGATGGATGCCCCCACAAGCTCTTTCATTTTCTGCGTGGGTAGACCTACAAGGATAGAATGACGCGTTTCTGGTGTGAAAGTCCACATTATACTGGCGCTTTCATCACCCTTAATAATATGGAGAAAATATAATGTCAATTTAGTTGTCCCTACATGGATGGTTTCAGGAACCAAACTTTCTTGCCTATCCAGTCAAAGATTTGCAGGAGAAACGAGGAAGAACCAAGCCATCTGATCAATTAATGTTGAAATGGAAAACGGCCAGCAATGATTGATGAACAAGAAGTCCACGTAACTGTTTAGTGGCTACAAAATGGAAGTCATGTGATCAGAAACAGTTGATATTACGGATTAAGTTATTCCGGGGTGGTGAAGAACACAGTGGAAATAAGTAGAGAAAAATCCATGATTCTGAGAAGTGTCAACAATCCATGGCGTAAGTTACTACGGATTAGTGAAAAATTTTCCCTGCTATTTTCAGCCTTAAAAATAGATAAAGTAGCCTTAGAAGCTTGGGATGTTAGTTCTAAAATTATTTCATTATGTTAATTAGGGCTTCAAACAGTGGGGGGAAAATTAACCATTGTGGAATAGGCTTCTCTGTGAATTGCTATTCCCACCCCGAAAAGTCCTTAAAGGCTATTTGCAACAGGAATAAGACCAAGGATTAAGTTATTCAGCCCATGCTTCTGAGGCTATTATATCTAATGTTTTAATAATTTTGTCTAAGCTCTAATATTGCAAATAGCCGGTAAAACTTTCACTGTCCCGCAACAACTTAATTCTTCATTATTATTCCCGTTGCAAACAACACTTAAAAGTTCGTTGGCTATGCTTATTTGGAAGTTAAAGCTGATAGGATAATGGGTAATGAAGCTGCACCATACCTTTGGACCAAGGTGCAATTATCTGGGATTATAACATTATCTTAATATGAAATTGATCGACGACGGCAAAATCAACATGGAATGATGGATTTCGCCTGAAATTCTGCATTACTCCTTCTTGCTCTACAGGAGGAACAAGAATGACCTCAGTTATGTATTAATCAAAGGATCAGAGTGTTTTGACTCGGACAAACGTGGCCTACTTTTAGATGCTGCCTATCAAAAGATGAACGGCATTGGTCATGTTTGTGAGATGGGTTGGGCCATGTGTTAGGATGGTCCCACTTCATGTTTTTTCCTGTAGTATTTATGCCTTTGCTGGGCCTACCGTAGGGAACGAATGGAAGTCTCTCTCTTAATCATGTGATGGTTCTAGACTTGAAATCCACAACGTCAGTGGCCGTGGTACCAAAGCAATTCCCCTGTTGCATGTGGGCTGAGCCCATGGATGTCCACATCTCTTATAGCCCAGAACCCAAAAACTCCCGCCATGGGCAATTTTGTCAACGTCTTACATTCGTGGAAAAGGGCCCATGAGAGTGAGGCAGATTGGTGTCCCAAAATAGTTGGGCCGCAGCTAATGGTTATCTAGTGTCCATGACAAGTCATTGTTTCTCAGTACTGATGGATTGGAAAAGTGGGAAAAGGCCAATTAACCGGGTGGGACTATCTAGGTTACAGCAGTTTATACTTCTGCAAGTTCATTTCTATTATTTTCTGCGGGAAAAACTCACAGGAGTGGCGAATCATTGAATCGGCTAATCTAACTTTTAGCCGCACGTCAGGGCCATCGCTGTCATTTTAACATACGATGATCCTAGGACTTTTTTATTTGTGAAGCTCAATAAACTTATTTGTCGTCATGTAATCTTGAGGTCAAGGGTTTAAGGCGTGAAAATAGTCTCTTATAAAAATACAAAATAAAACTATGTACTGTAGACTTTTGTAGTTTGCCCTTTTCCCGAACCCTACTTAAGTGGAGTTTTGTACAATGCGGCAATAAACAAACTTATTTGCAGGAGAATTAGAAGAGTGTCAACGTCCAGGTGCTCACTCCCTGAACATTCAGCATTTGGGCAAATTATTAACCAAACAACTGGAGTGGCTGTCCTCCTGACAGTTCTGCTACTTCAGTACTGGCCTTCTGGCGCAGTGGCACAAGAAGCATCGTATACCCTGGTCGGTCACGTAGTCGTTGCAATTCCATTTTTTCTTATGGTAATAAGCACCGTAATGCCCTCTTATATGTATTAAAAAAATTTATATTAAGACATTTTTTGTCATTTGAAATTAACGATATAAGTTGCTAGGTCCCCTAACTTTTCCACCACTGACCCTAACCTGATCCTAACCCTCCTTGGGTCATAGATTTTTTAACCCTATCCCTCCCCGCTACATTAATTTTTTGACTCTAGCCCTAACCCTTGCCGGTCATTAGGGTCGGGTCCCCTTAGTTGGCTCGATTGATTGCTATTCTTACAAACGGTTAGAGATATGTACTTACTTTTTCTTGATTAAAAAAAAACTCCATCCAAGGGAAACCTTTATATAATTTTTCTTATACTTTTGCTTGTTGCAAATTTATGGAATGAACATCTTTTTAGTGGTACAAAGAGATTGCATTTTTGCAAATTTAATAAGAAAAATTATTTAAGTGAGTGT
The DNA here is from genome assembly GCA_035236585.1 of Warburgia ugandensis. Lineage (NCBI taxonomy): Eukaryota > Viridiplantae > Streptophyta > Magnoliopsida > Canellales > Canellaceae > Warburgia > Warburgia ugandensis. Next base: position 12,216,841 of record CP141126.1, read on the forward strand.
GCCCTTTCATCTCTATGTTCATGTATGATTGTGTGAATATGAGTGATCCAAGTGGGTAGGCCCATCTTTGAAGAGATGGCTTAGCACGAAAGGACCAACTCTCATTAGTTGGTCCCGCACATGTGCAGAAGAGTGAACAGGCCCATTCATGTCTATTTGCATGTGTGGATGTGTGAGCGTGAGTGATTAAAGTGTGTGGGCCCATGTTTGCAGAGTTGGCTTAGTACTACAAGGTTTAACTCTCGCTGGTAGGACCTAATCGTGTATAGAAGACTGAAGAAGCATTTTCTTGAGGCTTGCTACTCAAGTCTTTTGCCTTGCCCCTCAAGGTGGCTCCACATAAAGAGTGCCACGTAAGTCATTCTGCTTGCAACTTCTCCTCTTCTTTCTTCAGAGCTCTCAAGATGTCTAGCTTTCTGTGGCTTTAGATACCAACCCTCTCAACATTTCGTTTTATTTATTTTAGAATTTTTTTATTTGAATATTCTCTCCTTTTAAGGTTTTCTTCCTTTGGTTCTAGAGTTCAATATTAAAAATGGGTGAGCTGAGAGTATCACTCTTCTAATGCTTTAGTTTTAGAGTTTCTGATCTTGTAAAGATATTCTTATTCTTTCTTTGAGTCTACATGATTTTGACACTCTCCCTTGTCTAGGTTCTTATCAGATTGAGTTGTTATTTCTCTAAATTGTGGTTGTGATTATTGAGAATTGATTGTGGTTGTAATTATTTTTAAGGGATTTAAAATACATTGAGATAGATAAACTAAAAGGTTTTCAAGAACAATATTTGAATTTTAGACTTACTATTGTAAGGCATTTGATATTGGATACAAAAGTATGACCTAAACTTGACTGTGCAACTTAGTTTAAGAATAGATTGAGTCTAGCTTTGTTAAACCCCATGGATAGAGTTATCACTGTGTATTGAGAGGCTTCAACTATCTTTAAGAAGTGCATTTTGATGCATGCCTCTAAGTTTGTTCAATGAATTCATTGGAGTGTAAGTATCATATTATATGGTATACATTTGCACAAATTGATGACTAGAAATTCTATTAGAACAAGATTAAATTTAACAAGCTAAAATCTAGTATTTAAGATTTTAAAATTAAGGTTTAATAGCTTAACTTTTTTCTTGGTAGGAACTTGTAAACTTTGCTTTTAAAGTTAGAGGGACATTAGTCCCGCATTGACTATCTCAAAAAGAAGGGAGCATAAGCATCCCTATATTAAGCCTTCCTTCTTTACCTTTGGTGTGAAAATAAATTTTGTTTGAGTGGATCCTAGTTGGAGGGATGTGTCTAGTGCCCTTAGTGTAAGTAGTGCATGTGCATAGGCATATCACTTCAAAGACGATCTAATATTATAAGGCTTAACTCTCTTTTTAAGGCCCATCACTATAAAAGAAAAGTGCTAGGGTATTTTTGAGAAGCTTAAGGGGTGGAGTTAGTTGCCTTACCCACCAAGCAAGGCTACTTGATGCTTAAGGCTCCCCTATATAAGGGGGCCCAAGAGTTCTCTTGTTTAAGGCTTCTTAGATTATGTCTACCTAAGACATTTTCTACTCTCTTTTTCTTAGAGTTAACGAATTCTAGCATCATGTAAAGTTCTTTTGCACCTAACTTCAAGTTTGAAGAATACTTGAGAGTATTTCTTTCTAACACTCTTATTCTAGGATTTTTAAATTAGAGATGTTCTTCTTTTTTCAGTTTCACTCAAAACATTAGATTCCTTTTCATTTTGATCTTGTTTATCAAGTGAATAGAGTTTTGATATTATTTTTATTTGAGAGTTTTATTGTGATATGAAGAGAGAGATTTTGGAGATTTTATTTTGCGACATTCATCTTGGTGACAAAGTATGGATCGATTCTAATAGTGAAAATCAATTGAGATACATATTGAGTCTAGCTGGTTGAATCCTATATATAGAGTTGTCGTATCCCTTTAGAATCAATACAACACACACACACACACACACACACACACACTCTATATATATCTATATATATATATATATATATATATATATATATATATATATATATATATATATATGGGCTTTTGTCACACTTGAAATGATTTTTTTTTTTTGTGCTTCTTGGACTACAATGATATGCTTCGATTTGAATAAGTGGGTTAGCTTCCCATCGAATTAAGTTTTTTAAGCTTCCATGATAGTCTCTCTTGAGAACTTGATTAGGATATATTAGGATTGGATAAGTGAACTATCATATAGGGATGAGAATGGGATGTGTCCCACCCCACACCATGAGTTGATTTATTATTGCCCTCCTCACCCTGGTTCATTAAAATTTTCAACCCAATGTGGGACAAGACAGACTATGGAAAAACTCATTTTGACCTGCATCACTCAACTCCATCTACCGTTATCAAGTACAGAAGGATGGGACAACTTTTTCTCTTGCTAAATTCACTTATGGTCATGGTATTTTTATATTTTTTTTGTAGGCATATGTTTGCCCTTCAAATAATGTTACTACTAAGATTGTTGGAAGAAATTTAGAGAGGATGCTAGTGTTTGATGAGGATGTTTGAAGACCATGCATCTTAAAATCTCCCTCATATGATCCTAACCACTATTATATTGTAATGCTTGAGCAATTTACACTATTTTTAACAAAAATTGGACATTTTATAGGAAATGAACTGTGTTGAATGTTTGATTTTATTTAAAATAGTAAACTAAGGAATTTGTAAGGAAACTTAGTACCATTAGATTCTACTCAAAAATGGAATCCAACGCCTCAAAAATCACCAAAAACAGAGTTCATATGAAGAAGTTACAGCCGTTTAAAGATAGGAGTATTTCTGGAAATTAAACAGAAAATGTTTAAAACGAAAAAGGACGAAAACGCAGGGGGCCGTTTTGATAACGGCACCCCCTGTCGTCTTCGACCTCTAGATTTCTCCAAAAACCCTGTTTCCAGAGGTTTCTACCACTGCCAATGGTGGCACCACCATTGGCAACACCGCCATAGCAAGGCTATAAAAAGCCCTTTTCCCCTCCTCCTTAGCCATCCCTTTATCCTCCATTTTCTCCAACGGTTCAAGAGGGATTCCGGCAGCTAGGGTTTCAGCGTGAAGAAACCCCACCACTGGTAGTAGGCATCACTCCAAACTTGCCCAGGTAAGCTCCTCACGACTCCCCTCTGATTTCCTTTCTTCCTTGACTAGATCCATGCCGGATTTGGGAACTTTTCGGCTGGGAAGCACAAAGCAAACCCAGGCTCGATGGGTCTGTCAACCCATCGAGCCAGACTTTGCCCAGACTCCCCTCCTCTTCCCTTCCACTTTCCTAGGTAAAACCAGGCTCTGGGACTCTGGCGTTTTTTGGCTGTACTGCAACCCAGGACCGGACCAACGAGGGAGACGATCCTGGGCATGGTGCGTGATGCACACCTGACTGAGCCCATGGACGGACCCCAGGCACGCCACTGTGCACAAGGGCACGCGACTGTGTATGGGCGTGGCTCCTGCATCCCGTGCACGCTCAGGTTCGACCGGGACGCATGGGCGGCCCGGGAGCCAAGACACATTTCGACTATGCCAAGGTGTGTTCGCGCGAGGTCATCCAGGACACGCGTCATAGCGCGTCACTTGGGCATCCTTGTGCACGTGCGAACACTGTCCCAGGTGCGGCCTTCGGGTATGTGTGCGACATGGGGCACGAGTCCTAGCTTGACCAGGATGCATGGGGTGTCCTGGGAGCTGAGACGCGCCATGCTACAAGGTGTGTCCGTGCGATAATGCGCGTCATAGCGCATCACTTGAGCATGCATGTGCGCGTGCAAAACACTGTCACTGGCATGGCCTTTAGGCGCACACGCACGTGAGGCGGTCGCGGTTCAACTAGGATGCACGGGTGTCCTAGGAACTGGGACACGCAGACCTAATGAGACTTTAAAATTAGGATCATAGGACCATTTATAGAATTTAACTATTGAATAAGTAGGTCCATATTATAAGATCTAGCTAGACAATGAATTATGCAGTTTAACTATTGAATAGTAGATCCACACCATAAGATCTAGCCTGACGAATGAATTAGGCAAGGACCATGGACTTGATAGGCAGAGCTAGCGATCTATTATCTAAATAAATTGAAATTAATAAGGACTCCTTGTATCCATTCATACCCAAGAGTTTATAAATGAGACCCAGGGATAGGTTGAAGTAATAAAGGACGCGACTCCAAGAGACTTTCAGGTAGGTGCTTTATCGCTACTAGACTTTTTAAAAGAGCCATGATTGTTTTATGCATGTTTTAAGTATAAGTTATATAACTTGTTTAGTGTGACTTAATTCAGTACACATATGATAAATGCTTTATGCATAGATATGTTTTGCAAATAATTGCATATACATTATGCATAGGTATGTTTTGCAAATAATTATATATAAATTATTCATAGATATGTTTTGCAAACAAATGCATATATTGCATGATTTGTGAGCATTGAGTTTTTGAAAGATTGCATGTCCTTGAGGGTTACCAAAAGATGCTAGAGTGCCCAAAAGATGCTAGGTAGGCAATTGTGAGGGCCAGGCAGTTGTGAGGGACCTAAAGAGGACAGGTTTTGAAAAAGAGGTTTTTGCTTGTTTGATCTGATATGATTTGGGCTGATAAGCTCATGGGCACTATGCCGAGAGGTTTGGGTTGGCCTCCAGCCTCTACCACTATTAGGTGGATGGGTACCGCGCCCAAAAAGGGCAACATCCCTGCTTCGACTGCATGTGGTACAGGGGGCTACCACTGGTGTCACGGCACTGGGTTGAAGTGTCATATGTCCCATGGAGGCATATGACCCTATGTCCTCAGGTACCTGGGGACCACACGACGGCGAGGTCGTGGGCATAGTTTGGACCCTATGGTTTGAAGATTTATTTGCATTTCATATGGCATAATATGAGGTTGGTTGACCATACCATATATCCATGAGTTGGATTCAGTGGAGCATCTTATGCATATCATTATGTTTATGATATATGATATTTTCGACTTGGATGATGCTATTCTTTAAGTCTTTAGTATTTCAATTCGACAATGGTTTTTAATATCGATATTGAACGTGATTGTTCGAATAAGTACATGTTTTAAGAGCACATGATTTTAAACATAGCATGCATTGTAAAACTAGTAGTGATAAACTTCTACTGAGTATAGTATATACTCACCCTATCCTTAACATTTTTCAGGATAGTTCCACTCACAAATAGAAGACGCCTCAGGAGATATTAGTGCTACGAGCAAGTGAATTAAAAAGGAGATAATTATACATGTAAGTGAACTCTCAACCCTTTGGACCTGTATTTGTATTTATTTACAGTTGAGCTGTGTGTTGTGACTAGATAGACCTGGGAAAAAACATTTATGATTTCTAAACTTTTTCAAAAAACTACTTTGATAGTTGTGAAAGCAAATGACACTCGGGGTTTTCAAAATGTGTTTAAAACACAAGATTTTTTGCTGCATTGCATGGTTTTTATAAAATAGTTTTCAAATAGGGATGCATCCCGCCTTAGGAATTAGATATTGCATTTAAAAATGCATGAGAAAACCTGGGTTGTCACATATATTCTACTAGAAAATTGATGGCTTAGATTGTTTAAAAAGAAAAAAGTAATTATGAAGACTTAATGGATACATATGTGCTAATTTACTAAAAGAAAATAAATTGAGAAAATTTTTATAGCTGCACAATTACATAATTCTAGATCGGGTCATTAGATTTTTTCTTCATTGTCCTAGACACACCTAAGTGACATTAATTTATGCCACAATGGGTATGGTTCACAAATTTGTTATCCCGCCTCTCCCCAAGTAGTTATAGGATGGGGTAAGGCCTCGGATCAACCTGTCCAATTGCCATCCCTCACCTCTAAAAAAGTATTTATAGAGATTGGATTATCAGCAAAATTCGTGTCTCATTCCATAACCAACTCAAATCAAATAAGCTTTTAAAAGTAGAATCGAATATAATCCATTAGTAGGATTTTTCAATCCATTCATGTTGACGGTTTGAATTGCTTATAATCTAATCCAATTGAGAGAGCCTATATAATACATTATGTAGTCAGTCAATATCCGATCTATATTATTCTTTCTCCATTAATAGATCAACTTAGCTTTCTTCCATTCGAAAAAATTTGGACTTATATCATTTGACCTATGACAAGTGACTAATTTAGCAATTTCTTTCCTTTTTTTCCTAATAGACTAAATCTAAATACGGTCCATGTTCCAAATAAAGGATGAAAAAAGGCAAAGGAATAATGTGCAAAATATGAGAAGACAAAATGCTAGTGATGTACATGCATATTCTTATTCCATAATAAATCTTTATATATGCATTTACAAGCAAAAGAGTAGGTACCCATTACTAAACCCATTACTACGTGCATAAACCAAAACTTACAAACCATTACCATATGCATAACTTCTTAAGTGCAACTAATTTCTAGAAACTAGGTAGCCATTACTAACAACACCTAAATAATAAAACAAACTAGCTCAATGATGCCACGTTCCAATTTTGACTAAATCAACTAACAGTTCCTCCCTTAAACTAATGTTTGCAAACATTTAATTTAATACAAGATATGAAGCACCCTCCCTTAAATATGATTTTTCAATGTACAAACACCCAATAGTTTTCTTAGTTTCAAAAATGTAGGCAACTTGAGGGGCTTCGTGAATATGTCACCAATTTGATCTTCACTCCTGTAGTAGATGAGATCAACTGTTCCATCCCTTGTGAGATCTCTTAAGAAGTGATACTTCACATTCATGTACTTGCTCCTTCCATGTGGAGTAGGATTTTTGGAGAGTTTGATTGCTGAGCTATTGTCACAAAAAATGACTGTAGGTCCTTGTTTCTTGAAATGAAGCTCTTCAAGAATCCTTTTCAAATATATAGCTTGATAGCACATGAAGTTACAACCACAAAATCAGCTTCAGTGGTTGATAAAGTGACAATTGGTCGCTTCTTTGATGACCATGAAATAGCCCCTGAGCCAAGCATAAAAACAAATCCTAAAGTGCTTCTTCTATCATTTTGATCTCTCATATAATTATTGTCAGTAAAGCAAATTAAGTTTGACTTTTCTCCCTTCTTGTAGAATAGCTCAAAACCCATAGCACCTTTCAAGTACCTGAAAATCCTCTTAATAGTTAGAAGATGCTTCTTCCTTGGGCATTCCATGTAGTTGCTAATAAGACTTATAGCATGCATTATGTCAGATCGGGTTGCAATCAAATACATTAAACTTCCACAATTTGTTTGTAAAGAGTGCCATCCACCCTCTTTTCTTCAGGATCTCTAGTTGATTTGAAACCAAACTTAGTTGGTGTCCTCACAGAATTACAATTCTTCATTTGAAATAGGTATAATATTTCTCTAATATATTTCTTTTGAGAAATAAAAATTCCAGCATTAGAGTGAATCACTTCAATACCAAGAAAATAATGTATCATTCTAAGACCAATCATATCAAACTCAACTATCATAGATTCCTTAAAATTTTTGAACATAGCACTATCATTTCCAGTGAATACAAGATCAACTATATATAAACACATATTAAGCATTTTCCCTTCATCTCCAATTTTGACAAAAAATGTATGTTCATATGGGCATTTTTTAAAACCTTCCATTAAAAAATAAGTCTCAATGCGACTACACCATGCCCATGGGGCTTGTTTTAGTCTATATAAAGCTTTCTTTAATTTATACACTTTATGCTCATTTCCTAGTTTCACATAACTATGAGGTTGATCAATGAATACCTATTCTTCCAAATCTCCATTCAAGAATGTGATTTCACATCCAATTAGAAGATAGGCCATGAGTTTTGTGCTGCCAATGCGATCACCAATCTGATTGTATCAAGTCTTACAATAGGAGCAAAAACTTCTTTAGAATCAATCCTGAACTCTTGCTTGTAGCCTTTAGCCACTAGGCATGCATTGTACTTGTTGATCTTGCCATTCTCCTTCAATTTTGTCTTGTAAACTCACTTGATACCAATAGTCTTGTGCCCTTTTGGAAGATTAGTTAACTCCTAAGTATCATTTCTTTCAATAGTTTCAATTTCATCATCCACGGCCTTTTGCCATTTTTATTCTTTAATGGCATTTTCAAAATCTATAGGGTCACAATCTGCAAATAAACAAAGTGTGTAAGTGGGTCCTTAGATTGTTCAAATTCAAGTACTCATAGTCAATCATCAATGTGGGTCTTTTTCTAATGCGATGTTGTGGTTGTTGTTCATCATCCACTACTATTGTAGGTTAGTTTTGATTGTCTATTGGAATAATTTGTGTGTTTGCTAGTTGTTGGACACCTTCATAGGCTTTGGTCTTTTCTTATCATTGTCACCATCAAAATCTACAGCAATACATTGTTCTTGTCCAACACTATTTTTGCTCCATGGCCAAGTGCTTTCTTCATCAAATAAAACATTACGACTATGTTAGGATTATGTAGCTTATAAGCCTTTGATTGATTACTAACACCAAGAAAAATGCATTTTTCTCCTTTATCATCAAGCTTGGTCCTTCTCTAGTATAGACTATGAGAGGAAGCTGAAATTTGAGGATGACCTGTCACCGTATTTTTATGTCGTAAGATTTGTAGTCCACCAAAATTCAGATGAACATAGCAAAAATGCCATAACCATGCCTCATCTTTTAATCTTGTAGAGAAGCATGATTGAGTAATATGTTGGAGATATAATGAAAACATTCGGTTGACTGTCATATTGCTTAAGTTATTAAGCCCAATTTCTCATCTTCAATTTTGCAAACTCCATCTTTGATCGAGATTTTATACCCCTTTTCTTGAAGTTGACCAACACTAGGCAAATTTGTTCTTAAATCTGAAAATAATAAGAATAATGATAATAATAATAATAATAATATAGAGATACTCTATACAAAATTTTCTTTGGTTTGGGTTGTTACCTTTCCTTTTCCCATTACAGAAACTTTAGAATTGTCCCCAAACTTCGCATTGTCACAAAATGTTTCATCTAAATTAGAGAATGTAGATTTGTCCCTACACATATGATTGATGCAGCCAGTGTCTAAGTACCACAAATTATTGTTGGTTTCTTCCTTGACATGACAAACCATCAATAATGACACTTCTTCTTCCTTTTTTGCAAAATTAGCTTTTCCACAATCTCCTTTAGATAAATTAGTACAACATTTTGATTTATAATGGCCATACCTATGACATTTGAAGCACTCAATATTGGATTTGTCTACTGACTTTGGTCGGTAACTGCTTCAACCTCTTCCTCTCCCTTGAGAATCATTGAATTGAGCATCTCCATGTTTTTGGTGTGCATGTTTGTAATTCTTGTTGCCTTTGCCTCTTCCTTTTCTTCGATCTACTTTATTTGGTGGTAAAGATGAATTGTAGGTGGAGACTTGTAAAGCTTGATCTTCTTTGTCTTGATGGACCATTTTTTGCTCATGAACCAATAATGAACTTTGCAATTCATCAATTGAAAAGTTATCAAGAACTTTTGATTCTTCAATTGAACAAACCACATAGTTAAATTTTGTCATCATCGATTGAAGATTTTTTTCAATCACTATCACGTCATCCATCTTCTCTCCATGGACATGCATCTTGTTGATAATTGCCATTGTTCTTGAGAAAAAATCAGAAACTGATTCCCCCAATTTCATTCGAAGCATTTCAAACTTCAAACGAAGTGCTTGAAGCTACTGCCTTTTTACTCTTGTTGATCCTTGGTATTTCTTTTTCATTAAATCTCAAATTTGTTTGGAAGTTTCTTTGCTGAGAATTGTTTCCAAGATAGATAAGTCAATTAGCTAAAAAAGATAATTATTTGCCTTTAAATCCTTTAGCTTCAAAGTTTTTAACTCTGCTTTTTGTGTATCTGTCAAAACTGCACCAACCATTAGCTCTTCTACACCGCCATTAACAAACTATCAATATTCTTTGGACCTCAAGAAGTTCTCCATCAACATGCTCTAATGGTTATAGTGGCCATCAAAGCGAGCGAGGAATAGCTAATTGCACAAAATTTTCTAAAGCCATGAATGAATTATTGCTACTGCAATAGAAGAAAGTTACTTATGTACTCTCTCACCTTTTTCTTGACTCACGGATCTCACTTTTGTTTTGACACTCACAATATTTTTTTTCTTCATTCAAGCTCTCTCTTCCCTCACTGTGGCTTTAACACCACTGTTGCAAAATAAAAGATAAAAAAGGCAAAGGAATGCGCATGCAAAATATGAGAAGACTAAATGCTAGTGCTATGCATGCATATTCTTATTCCATAATAAGCCTTTACATAGGCATTTACAAGCAAAAGAATAGGTACCCATTACTAAATTTATTATTACGTGCATAAACCACTATCATATGCATAACTTCCTAAGTGCAACTAATTGCTAGAAACTAGGAAGCCATTACTAACAGCGCCTAAATAATAAAACAAACTAGCTCAACAATGCCACATTCCAATTTTGACTAAATCAACTAACAGTCCACCCATCTCATAATTAACCATCAGCTTAATCCTATTTAGATCAGATCTAATCGAACAATTCCTCAAATCTCATCTTTGATGGTAGATCTTCAACCCCACAACCAATAAAATCTGTAAATTGAGTAATCTCTTCTTGCTGGACGTTGTAACCATGGACTTGGACTTCGAAAAATTCACTCGCCAACCTAACACGATTTCACAAGCTCTGAGAACTCTCTTGAGATTTAAAGCTTGGATGAAACTTTTCCTGAAAAAACCACCAAATCTTCAGCAAATTGTAAGTGCTTACTATGAGTTTGATGATTACCCAGCTGAATCCCTTGAATCCGTCCAAGGTATATGCTCTAGAAAGCATTCGACAAAGACATTCTCCAATGAGAGTGAAGGGGAATGGAGCAATGAGGGTAACCCCTGCTTGAGCCGACATCTTCCAAGCCAAGTTTGTTTCTGAATGCTACTAACGCAGTGAAAACTTCAAGTTATCAGGTATTTTTGTCAAAATAGCATTCGTTCTGGCTTTGGGCTTTCAGGGATGGGCTTATCAGGCCACAATTCCTCCCCCAAATAATGGAATGGGTATGTCTGGCTCAAAAACCTCTCGCACCAAAGATCCCTGGCCCTCTAAATGGGCCTTATGTCATTTCACTTAGAATCAAGCTCAGACATGGAAGTTACCTTGCTTACAAGGAAACTGGAGTTCCCAGAGAAACGGCCACCTACAAAATCATATTCGCACATGGTCTCAGAAGCTGTAATGAATTCTCTATACAAGCATCTCCATTATATGATCGATGCAAAACTCAAACTCTCTTCACACACACACACACACACACACACACACACACACACACACACACACACGTACGTGATTGACCGCTTTGTTTGGAAGTGATTTTTCATTTCAGGAGTTATACAGGAAGTGGGCGTTTGCTTCATTTCATTTGACAGAGCTGGATACGGAGCCAGCGATCCAAATCCAAAAAGGTCGGTGAGGAATGAAGCCTTGGACATGCAGGATGTGGCGGATCAATTCAAAAGCCGAAGAGGTTTTATGTGCTGGGCTTGTCAATTTGGCGGTTACTCTATGTGGGGCTGCCGCAAATACGTATCACACGGGCATGCACGATCCTGCTTCTACTATTATATAGTAGAAGATTAGATCCAATTTTCAGTTTGAGTTGATCAGGTTACAATTTTTGGAGGATGAATTTTCCTTTTACGGATACTTGTAAGATTGTCAGGAGCTGGCCTAGTCTCACAAGCGCTAAGCTTCTGGTGCCCTCTTTTCAGTCAAACCTCGGGAGAATGTCTTTGGGCTACATCTTCTTGGTCATGACCAAGTGACGTATTTGATTAAGCAATATGTGTTAGAAATACCTTTGATGATGAAAACCTTCATCGTACCAAAATCATTCATGTTAAATCACCAATAATAATAGACAAGATGCGGAAGCGTACCTGGATCTATGAGAACAGATGTGATTCTTGAAACTTGCGGTTCTTGATCTTCCAAATTGATGCATATGATTTTCTTGGGAAGGGAATTTTCCTTTTCTGATAATGGGATGTCAGAAAAGAATCATACGTACAATTTGGGGACTATAACTATTTATAATTGCATATACTTTCTTTATTTCTAATTTTAGTCAATCATAAATTAGAGAGAAGATATTAGCTATCTACACATAATAAAACCTATACTTTGTAAGATGACTTAGGCCCATTTAACTTTAATCTTTTCTAGATCACTTTTAATATAGACCAAACTTATAAAGTTAAATGAGCCTAAGTCATCTTACAAAGTATAAGCTTTATTATGTGTAGATAGCTAATATCTTATATATACACGTCCAAAAATCTAACACTATGAACCTGCTCTGCTTTACTCGTGGTTCACTCAAGACTCGCTCGTCCCTTCATTCAGCCAAATAAATGGAATAAATGGGAACCCTGATGATATTTTCACCGAGCAAGATCAACAGCTCCTTGCTGCGACCGGCGAGTTCTTGGATGAGGTGACCACTCTTCCCTTCACGTGGGAAATGAGGAATATGGTATTGTGGAGCTCGATCACATGACAAATATCTGTGTGGTGCCTCTCGTTTACAAGATGGACCTCATCTTTTGTTGATCCGGACTCTTCATCTGATCTGTCGGACATTTTGATATCTGCTAACCCAAACATGGTGTGTATTGAATGATTGTAGCATCTCAAAATAGTTTTTTTATATGTAGAAACAGACGGTTGGAAACATTTATGTAAACAAGGGTCCATATGAACGAGCAGATGTGCAGTTTTTTGGATGCTACAAGCGTCCAATCATCATGATTTTTGGGCTACAACAAATCAGATGAGCAACTATCCGATCAACATAATGTGGGATCATCATGCAACAATGGGCACACATAACCACTTGCAGCTGCCCTACTTGACAGTTTGCTTCTTGGGATTTCTCTCTCAGCTAATTGTTAGTTTAAAGCTAAGACAGCTATATGAATTTTTTTTCCTTTTTGGGTACCTAAGTAAGTTAAGGAGGGCATGGTCGTCGGAGATTAGAATTAAGGAAGGTAAGATCATCTCCTGTACTGTCATTTTTCTGTCTTCCAATGAACCCACTAGCTTTTCAGACAAAAATTCATACGGTAACAATCCACCACCAAACTTAAGCAAATAAATGAAGGAAATGAATCCTCTTTATCAATTCACCTGCACCAAAAACTCACCAGCAAGGTTACTAACTCTAATCCGGTAGCAGAAATCCATCATTGGGGTTCTCTTGCCGTAGTAATCTCCTGGGATCCACTTCTGACTTTTGATCTCTAGTAATTTACAGAACCCATAAAACAGTAGAAAAGATGCTTGAAAGTAGTGTGCTTCGGCTCTGGCATTGGCTGCTGCTGGAGTTAATATTGTTGGTAGAGTTCTTTACACTACGGAGCAGCCCCCAGATCAGTGTATTCCGTTTCATCGTGAAATAGCTCGGGTAATCTAGTTCTGGGGTTTTGAGAAAGTGGTGCGTTTATCGGCATGAGGGAGCTTATTTGTTGATTCTGATCATTTTCTATGGACTTCAATAGTGATCTGTGATCAGGATTATAGACATGAGAGTCAGTATTCAATACAAACATTTGTGTTCCAAATGTTAATGACAATTTTCACCAAAAGTTTACATGTTCTTACCTTTCAAGGGCAGAACTTAGTTTCAAGGCAGATTTGAAACAAAATTTGAGGATTTATTAGTTTTAAAAAAGTAACAGTAATTGGTTTAAAAGACAATTAGGATCTGGCGACTTCGCTCTTAATGCCTTTTCCATGACTGGAGATGCAAAACCATCATTGTTGTTACCCACCAACAAGAATCACTGTTTGTGTTTCATGTGACTAAGAGATTCATAATCTCCTGAGTGATTGGTAACAGTAAATGACACAAAATGCTTCGAGATGATTACAGAAGCAGCAAGGCCAGTCTCTTTTTTCCATCTCTGCTCTCTATCCATCATCTCTTCAAGATGAGCTTGGCTGAAATCCAGCTACACAATTGGCCCATTAAGATGCCCAATTTACTTGCTATGCGTCTAAAGGAGAAGCATGGAAATATGGCCGTAAGCATTGTCGATCGATATCCCATATTCTGAAACTGACCCTAAAAGGGTAGCCCTGGGGCACAAAGCTCCCGCCTATGCGGCGTGAGAGGAAAGGGCGGGCCGCCTATTCTGAAATATGGAAATATAGCCGCCTATTCTGAAACTGACCCTATTTCTATTAATTCTAAGACAAGACGTGCAACGAGGCGATTTTGAGTCCGAGCAGTCAAGATATGCTGGTCTCACTCCGCCCTTGGGATTCTGATTCTATGGACTTAGAGAAGCCATTGCCTAACAATGAGAGTATTGCTCACCTTGCACAAAGTTAATAAGAGAATCGTCTCCCAGAACCTATAAAGATATGCTGCAGAAAGTACCGAACTTCCAGATGGCAATCACTTGTTTGTGCTCTGTATACGGATTTGCTGATACCTTCTTAAGGAAACTTTTACTTGGAGAAGAGGTCCCTAACATCTCTCACTATATTTCATCTTCTTCTTATGATAATGTACATCATTTGTATTGCACCTAATCGAATGTAACTTCTTTTACGAGGAATGCTATCGGACAGGACCCATGACAAGATGTTGTGCACATCAACTTTTGCATGAACTAGAACACTTTTGGTTTATCCATTCTATTTTATAAATTCTTTTCCAATAGATCTTATTGTTGTTTCTTCAACAATTTGTGATCTCCAATGACATTTCAGTAGGATTCAAACTCATTGCTCCATCATTTGATGTTAGGTATTCCAAACGGGCGCAGATGGGTGATTCTAGCGTTTGAGAAATTGTACATTTTCCTAAAAACAAATAGTAAGCTTTATTTATCATAGAGGCCAGATCGAGATTATCTATAACATCGTTCAAGAGAAGCTTATACAGCCCATGGGCCAAAGGGAAACCAGCTACTAGAAGAAGATTACGGAACTGCCCACTTCCAACAATGGAATAAAGAAAGGAAAATTAGAATATCTTCACTTTCACATTTTCAAGGTTCACTCCCTCTTGACCTAGAGAGTATTAGAGGCATTTGTGGAGCTTCTGACATGGAGAACTCAAATTTATGTCTTAAACAAATCTTCTGACTTGATCAATAGTGTCCAAATACCTCTAAGGAAGGTTCTTCCCTTTTGCCAACCATCTCCCGTTGGTAGCTGAAGACCTCTTCGGTATGGTGTTGGAGGAATTATGTTGATCACTAAGCTTGATACCTTCTAATGCTACCCTCATTTCTGCACTGTGGGAATCACTAATGCCTAATGGACCAGCATACTCTGTAAGGCACAAACCTTGATCATTACCTATTAAGCCGCCCACTCCGGACAGACCGTGGTAGCCTAAGTAGATCCTGTCAAAATTAAGCTTCAACACTTCACGAGGAGGATATTTCTGCAACTTAATCTTATTTTTTGTGACGGAGGTTTGTGTAACAGTATCCCAGTCTACTTTAACTTTTCTACAGAAATTTATATGAATTCTGATGCTCCGGAAGCCATTTTAGACCATCCTCATGATTGATCTTGGATAGCTTGAATCTCTCTGCATTCCCCTCGAAAGCAACTAGCAATTCCTTTGCAGCTATATGCCCCACATCACTACAAGACAGCAAACCTTCCAAAGGTTATTCCTTGTTAGCATAGGAGCTAGAAGTAGAAAAAAGAAAGAAAGAAAAGGACAGTCATACTTGAGCATCCGCCTGATTTTATGCAACACTTTTAACAACAAATGGAGAAGAAATCTCATATTTCCTCCCACGAAAACACGTAGGGTTCTATTAAAATTTTAGTAGAATTAGGAAACAAGAAAACGTTTAAAGGTAAGATATCTGTTAGACTTTAAATTTGAATTGGTTTCAGTTCCTTGATGATGCAGGATTGTTTTCAGTGAAAAGTAATCAGTTTTAGAATGTGTTTTTCTTTTAGAATTAGGGATCTTCAGAAGTTCCTAAATATGAGTGTAAAGGAAATCGAACTCCCTTTCTATCTGAATGAAATTAAGGTTTTTTTTTTTTTTTTTTCCTATTAGATTTTTTTCCTTGTACTTCTATTGTGAGTTTAGTTAAATTCCAGAAAAGAATCCAAGGTTAGAGATGTGCTATTGGTGTGAAATACAACATCTCATAACCTTACCTTTGGTCATTTTAGTGTGAAAAATCTCAGTAGATTTTCTAGTTACCTTGGTGATTCCTGCTTCACTTAGGTAGTTTTGGAAAATTGACACTAAACTAAAAGTTATAGACATTGCTAGGCCTAACCCACACACCAATGAATTTCTTCAATACAAAGTGCACAAGGGAGATGGATATAATGGAATTCAGCATGATATGCTCCACAGATTCTGTATTAGCCTTGCAAGTAGCACCTTGAGGACCCTTGCAGCCTCGAGTTTCTTCTTTACTTTCTAAGAACTTCATCCGCAAACCAAACAGAAATTATTCCACTTGATTCCGGCTTCCAACACAATTTGTCGTTCTGGTTTGGGTTAATGAACTTTAAGTTTGGGAGATGATAAGATCACTGAGCTCATCCTCTTCAAATTCATACATTATTATGCCAATAGGAAATTCACTCAACACCACTAAAAGCAGTTGAATATATATCCCATGTTCTTGCTGCAAACCTCGTATACTCTTCTAAAACCAAGTCTGGCTTTCTTTGATTACACCCAGCTTTCTTTGATTACACCATTCCTCTTCACAATATACTTACCACTTCTCACAGAAGTACCGACTTCTTTATAAAAGATTTGCAAGTCCTTGCAAATGCCTTTCTAAGCAAAAGCTTTGGAGAATTTTCTAGCTTCCATGCCCCAACAATTGCCATTTCCATAGGCTGTTTATCAGTTGTTGCCATAGGCAGTAAGGAACATGTCTGGTCTCCGAAACCATTTCCAAGCCACCCCCTTCTTTCTTTGGTTTGCAACAGGAAAAACCTTACTAATGCGGCAGCCTACAAACCGACAGCCATCCATCCAGACGAGTACTAAACATGGTCATATGCATCTCAGTATCAACGTGGCCTACTTTTTGGTAATCAGGAACTTCGTGAAACTAAAGGCTATGCCAAACCTAATCGGCAAGACTGAGACATGCAAAGAATCAGGAGTTTAGGTAATCGGGTCCTTAGATTTCATGGTGATACTCTCTATTGGAGAACGAGGAGGTGCCATCCATCGGGGAGTTCCTTGTGATGGATTGCCATCAGAATAGTAACCCTCGTAACAGGCAATTAGACTAAAGGGGACAGCCGTATATGCAGGTCCGGGGAAGGGGTGGACCACAAGGGTCAACAGTACTCAGTCTTGCTTTGCATTTTGCAAGAGGCTGTTTCTATGCCTTAAACTAGTGACCTCAGCATCACACGATCACAACTCTACCATTGCGCCAAAGCTCCCCTTTAACAGGGCGATTACACTATACAAGACAATCTATTAAAAAAGTCTCCATGATCACCCTGTTAGAAGAGTGCTACTATGGGGAATTTGGTGCGTACTCAGTGAATAGCAAGGCCTAACAAGCCGTAGTTTTGATTATTTATTGAGTAGGCCACTCACATTTTGCTTGAGGCCCTTAACTTTCGAAGCAAAATGTAAAAGGGCAGCCCTAGTGCACAAAGCTCCCGCCTATGCAGGGTCTGGGGAAGGAGCGGACCATAAGGACTTACAGTAGGCAGTCTTACCTTGTATTTTTACTAGAGGCTGTTTCTACGCCTTGAGCCCGTGACCTCAAGGTCACATGACAATAACTTTACCGTTGCACCAAGGCTCCCCTTCCTTTGAAGCAAAATGTGAGCGACTAAATTATATCGATCAAAATTTTGTCAATGATCAAGATGAAGAATATGGAGGGTTGTGAGTGGGAGGAGGACGGCAGTGTTAAATTAAAAAAAAAGGGGGCAGTCCCGGTGCACGAAGCTCCCGCCTATGCAGGGTTAGGGGAAGGAGCGGACCACAAGGGCTTAAAGTACACAGCTTTACCTTGCATTTTTCATGAGGCCCTTAACTTTCGAAGCAAAATGTAAAAGGGCAGCCCTAGTGCACAAAGCTCCCGCCTATGCAGGGTCTGGGGAAGGAGCGGACCACAAGGACTTACAGTAGGCAGTCTTACCTTGTATTTTTACTAGAGGCTGTTTCTACGCCTTGAGCCCGTGACCTCAAGGTCACATGACAATAACTTTACCGTTGCACCAAGGCTCCCCTTCCTTTGAAGCAAAATGTGAGCGACTAAATTATATCGATCAAAATTTTGTCAATGATCAAGATGAAGAATATAGAGGGTTGTGAGTGGGAGGAGGACGGCAGTGTTAAATTAAAAAAAAAGGGGGAAGTCCCGGTGCACGAAGCTCCCGCCTATGCAGGGTTAGGGGAAGGAGCGGACCACAAGGGCTTAAAGTACACAGCTTTACCTTGCATTTTTCATGAGGCTGTTTCCACGCCTTGAACCCATGACCTCAAGGTCACATGACGACAACTTTTACCATTGCGCCAAGGCTCCAGTGTTAAATTAAAAGACCAGTAAAAATGATCAATTACCCCTAACTAAGATCCAGCGTCGTGGAATGAATGATCTTTGGGTGACGGTATTTCACAGTTTCAGAAATTTAGTTTCTTGCACTTGCGAATTGTGCAAAACAAAAACGGTTCTTGGGATATCTTGGGGGAGGACAGATTCACGCGTGCCATGGCGATCAGCTTCAACTGTGCTCCTAAATCTGGAACTCGATTTATTAGAGATGAGATGAAGATCTTTTCCGGAATGCTATTTGAGACGTGTTCTAAGTTTCTCAATTAAGATTAGCTGGTGAGACATCCTTAGAAAGGGCAGTCCTGGCGCACAAAGCTCCCATGTATGTGAGGTTTAGGGAAGGGCAGATCACAAGGGTTAATAGTACGCAATCTTACCTTGCATTTTACAAGAATTATTCTCACACCTTGAACCCATGACCTTAAAGTCAAACGATGACATCTCTGCCTCTGGTGAGACGTCCTTGATTCCAGTAAATTTCATAAATAATCAATCACTGGGAACGATGCTGTTGTTATCCCATTAGGCTATGGAATAGTCTTCCACCTTTATTGTCTTGGATCTATTTATCCCTGAAAACGAACTATCAGTTGGACAAATAGAGGGGATCTGCTCAGGCCCATCACATGATTTGAAATGGAAAGTCAAAATTGGTGAGCAAGAGGGCCCATATACCAAAGTATTGGCGTATTTGAGCTCCGTGCTGAAATGGGCAATAGTATCGTGGGAATTTTGTATCATGAATGCTTCCTCTTCAGCATAAGAACAAAAACAATACGCGTATTTTTCCTTGGAAAACGTAAGCGGGAACAAGTATAAGTGAGGCCTGGGCCCATTTCCTGTTAATAAAGCGAAGAACGAAGGTTTTCAACATTGGACTTGTCTAATTCTGCAAATTTATTTGTGCAGAGTTTTCTCGTGAATCAGAAGTGTTGCTTTTTTGCTCTGGGACATCCTTTTCAGAGGTCACAAGTCAGAGCCTTAGGAATTGTCAGATTGGTTTCCATCATAGTACAATGGCAAGGCATACAAGATAAATGGTTTCGATCATTGAAATAGCTCGTTCAGATGTACTTCACCGATCATTTCCTTACAAATTGAAGATTTGGTTTTATGAGTTTTAACAGACCAAACCAAACTCATGCACAGTGATGGCGTGCAATTCAGAATAAATTTTAGGAAATAAGCTTCACTGGGATTCCTAAAGTTGTGATACAGCGAAACTACAGCAAATTGCTGTAGTACGCCCTCTTTTGGTTTGATGGGCTCCATCTATGGTTGATCGGAGCCATCCATCTGATTGTCTGCGCTGTGAATATCTTGCATCACAAATATCAAAGTGGTTTGATGATTTTAACATCTGTGATTTCTAATCCTTGATTATATGTACTGTTTTTCAAACTCCGTTTGCAACCCATTAGCTGTGATCAGAAGCATATGTTTTCAAATTCCATAATCAATAGAGCTTAAGGGGTTTAGCCGTTTAGGGTCCCGTGACATTAAGACGGAAAGAAAACTAAAAAGTTTCACCCTACCCCTTCCACCATCTCTGCTTTGCGCTTAATTCATCCTATTCACATTTTAGTCTAAAAAATTACAAGAAACCTTGACTTATAAAGCATTTTAAGAATTTAAAATAGCACATCAGAAGGTAGGGGGTTGTCTCACAAAATGCAATTATTGAGAGAATTTATAGGTTTATCTGGGCTGCCTGAAAACAAGCTAGGTCGACCCCAAGTGGTTGTGTCATCGAGAAAAAGGAGAAGTCACTATCATTTTTGACGAGGAAGATAATAATGGAGGTCAATCATCACTGAGAAGATCAGAAGGAACAACTATTAGTGATATTTATCTACAAGGAAATAGGACTGCTGACGCTTCAGCAAATTTTGCTATTTCATATAGAACTGATAATTTTTGGCTGGGTGATATAAAAAGGACAGTCAAGTGCATGAAGCTCCCACGTATGCATGATTCAGGCATAGGATAGACTATAAAAGTCTATACTACAGAGCCTTATCTTGTATTTTTGCAGGAGACTTTCCATGCTTTGAACTCATAACCTCAAGGTCACCTGACATGCATGACCAAAATGATACAACAGTACCAAAGACTTCCTCTTAAGTCTGGTTCTTATCGTTCAATCCTACCACCATTAGAAAGAAAGAAATAAAAAATAAAAATAAAAATCCCAGGCTCACAAGAATTAGCTTATCAAAGGAAGCCTCGTTTTCTCAACTTTCATCAGTGAAAGTAGACCGTCGCCCACAGCCTGTTAGAGCCTTAAGAGTGTGTGGATTTCTAGAGGGGTATGATTCTTGTCGTGCAGCAGGCCCACCCAAGTTGTGAACCTTATCCAAGTTGGTTTTGGGTTTCGGTGGATGGGAATAATGCGGCTTCGTTGCACGATTCTCACATTATCGATCCGTCTTGCCTCCTGTTCTCTCCTAAGATAGTCCTAAACCGACGAATGTGTGAAGATAGACATGGCAAAAGTAGGCATCTCCTTCTCCGACACATGCATTTAACCGAAAACCAAATTTTTATTAAGTAGATTTCAGCTCAGGTTACTAACTGGCAGAAATAATAATATACTGATAGATTATAGCATGCCTATACAACACCCACGTGCTTAAAACTTGAATTGTAAATATAAAAAAAAGGGCAGCCCCGGTGAACAAAGCTCCCGCCTATGAAGGGTCCAGGGAAGGGGAGGGCCACAATGGCCTAAAGTAGACAACCTTACCTTGCATTTTTGCAAGAGGCAGATTCTACGCATTGAACCCGTGACCTCAAGGTCACATAACAACAACTTTTACCTTTGCACCAAGCCTTCCTTTCTTAAAACTTGAAATGTAAATGTATACTTCAATATCGTATATTTTAAACTCGACCACTAATCTGTTTAAAAAAATATAGCTAGAAGATAACAACATATGGAACTTGCTAAAAGAGGAATCTCTACATCTCCTGTGTATATCTACGGGGAAATCACTACCATCCTCTTTTTGCATAGTGAAACAGATTGGAACAAACTAACTTGTTTGTGTGGATAGGCACTTAACCAACACGGCTTAATGCTCGAACCCAGAACCTCTGTCATCTTTGTAATGTCTTTCTTTGCTATATTGGTTCTGTGATTCTTAGATCAATAAAACTACCAATGGTAATGCATACTGAAGAGGGACTCTTTGATCACAAGACACTAGCTTGCTTGAGGAAGGAGTACAAATCAATGAGTCCATGTGACACTGTTCCTGGAGCTTCTGTTTTCCTCTGGTAAAACAAATCCTATTACATCATGTGACATTTTCTCTTGGAAATGGTTTAAGAGGAAAGACAAGGTCCAAGCGAAGTGTCACCTAACACATTGATTTGTGCTTCTCTCTTAAATACGCAAGCTCCTATCTCCTCATAGGCACAATAGATAGAATGATCTACAGCCTCTCTGTGGGCTGGAGACGTCACCTCATCATAGGAACTGGCCAAATCTAAAATTATAAGAAAAGGGAAAGTTTCCTAGAAGCCATATCTACAACCTCGTAGATAATACAAGCCAGACTCATTGCCCTGTTCACGAAACACACACCAATGCGCCAAACAGCTTCTAATTGTTGAAACAAGTCAAAGTATAAATAAGAGTTTAGGCAGGAGTAGTTTCTTACTAGGAAAAGACAATAGCATCATGGTCCTTCCTACCAATTCTTTCCGAGGATCATCAAAAGCAGTTCCCACTGCAATCCTTCGCAGGATAGTGGAAGGCGCATTTTTTGGACACCTTGACAAATGTATCTATATCGTGCTTCGTCTTGCCTCGGTTAATCTTTACCTAATCCAAAAGGAAAAACGTGTCCATGATCTGATTTTAAACTTACTAGCATATTTAATCACTCTCTTCAATAATGGTTCTTGTTTTGTTTTAATAATCAACCATCGGAGAGAGAGAGAGAGAGAGAGAGAGAGAGAGAGAGAGAGAGAGAGACTGTGCTTGATGTTTGTAAGGCATGTGACAAGACACCACGATTCTTTTCCGAGGTAGTTGATTCTCGATGGCTTGTATGAGGTGTAGGAATTCATGTAAAGCCCACCTATCAATTTCTTCTTTTTATATTTGTGCCCTGCACAAAAAAATGTTTGTTTTCTCTTCCATATACACAAGTAGAAGACATGATAGCATTGCTGACATCTGTTTCTTCTTTAGTGGTTTTTATGCATCCTTCCAAAGAATGAGAAGCATTTTCTTTGTTGCTGACTAGTAGGTCTGAAGTTTGATTGCTCTACATGTGTGGTCATTTCCCATTTTAAATGTAGGAAAGACACCTTACATCGGCCTATCGTCGGAAACGCGTTGGACTATCAGGGCGAATGTAATAGTAATGAGTAATGGACCCTGACTTCCAGTCCTTTTGTTCTTTGATATTTCTTTCGGGACTTGTAAGTCTTCCTATTCGGCTCTTAAAGAAGACTAGGAGTCGTCTTATTAGAGGGCGAAAGATATGGACCTTTGAAGCTATCTCATCCCATACGTGAAACACACTCGTCAATCTATTCCTCAATCGGGGGACTTGTAATCATAGATGGACTTTTGATAGTAAAACAACTATAGGAAATGGTGAGACTGTTCCATAATTCATATAGTAATTAAGACCGACACATCAATGCCATTGAGGGCGATGGAGTACTTCCCCGACCTGGATCCACCAATCGAATGCGTGGATAATCGGTTCAAAATTAGTAAAGATTGAACTTAGCCATTTGATTGATTGTTCGAGAAATACTATAGCCAGTTTCATATGTTCATATAATATCCTCAGGTTAGTCTTTCAGCGCAACTGTGACACTGCACTCATCGGCTTAGATGCACAAGCTGGTTACTGACCACATTGAACATATTGATTGGTGGGTTTAGATGGTTTAAGTAAAATAAGGAATGTGCAGAGAGAGAGAGAGAGAGAGAGAGAGAGAGAGAGAGAGAGAGAGAGAGAGAGAGGCATTGTGGTATGGTAGTAAGAAAGAGGAACAAAAAGCACGGGCAGCACGCACTTTTTTGTGTGAAGAGAAAAGGAAGAACAGCCTCTTTTATCGAGATGCCGATGCTTTTTACAGACTCCCCACAGTTATGTAAGGATATTTGCACTGCACATCACAATGGCAATAAAGCAAAAGCATGGCGAGTTGGAAAGTGAGGTTCCTCTTCAATGCAAGCCCACTCGCCCATCACCACGTAACATCTTCTCCCAATTCAGCAACCCTTCAATACTATTTCCCCTTGTCCTCTTCAAACTTTCCAGATAACCAATCCTTATATGTCCACTGTCTGCTTACTAAATGCCAGAGCTTCTTTTATAGCAATATGATTTAAAGCAATGGAAACCCATACCCCATTCTTTTATAGCATTTCCAGCTCTTTTATTTCATCTAGATTATGACAAGCAACCACAAGACTGATCGATTATGAATGATATCAAGACTGTAAATATATCTTATGAAATGTTCCTCGTTAGGTTTTTTCCAAGAGAGATAAACCACTAATCATAATTGTCTCTGACCTAATGTTATAGATGGGAGGTCCTCTATACCATTAATTCCATAATCATTGTTGAATAATGGTCTTAATTCCACAATCCTTGTTGAATAACGGTCTCTATTAGAATTCCATGCCTCTTGAAACATGAACAGTTGATCATTAGACTAGAAACCCACTGTATGGTGTAATTCGTTTCATCTTGTGTTATAAACATGGACTTCTACCAACAAATCCCACATCTTCAGAATAAATTTCATTTAGTTCTTGAAAGTCACGGTTTAGACAACCTTAGCCTGTTTAATTTACATTTCCTTGATCACCTCGATCATTAGCCAATTAATTCGTCAATAAGTTATACATGACCTTCGAAAAGAAAAAGAAAAATCCCCCAATACAACTTATGCTATCAGAGACCAAACAATAACCTTTTGAGAAAAGGACATTCAATTATGTAATTTGGGCAAAACCTACTTTATAAATGATAAAGGGGAATTTTCATTGGATGAAATTTGGTACCTCATTTAGATATGCCTTTTTGGAAAAATAACATTTTCTCCATTTCTCAATTTATACTCACTAGTTGAAAGAATCTAGTTCAAGGAATATATAGGAAAATTTAAGTCACATATATCTATGAGGAATAATAATATCCTGTAGTGTGCTGTGCTAAGTAGCACTTGGCAATGCACATATCACTCAATCAAATTATTTTAGTTGTAGCACAAGCATGTCTAAGCTTTGTTTCCCCTTTTCTCTAACACATCTCTTTTATTTATTTATTTTAGCATTCATGTAATATCTTATGATCGTTTTCACTATTATATTTGAGATGTACGAGATCTTATTCTTCTGCTATCCTTCCTGTTCTCCAACTCCAATCACTGAACCCAAAAAGGGAGTTTGCATGTAGTTTAACATTCACGCTTCCGTAAAGAGCATCATCTCTTAGCTGGACTCAAAATCCAAATCTCTTTGTTTATTAAGACATGATATAAAAGCGTGGAGCAAAAGCTAGCCCAGGTAATTTATTCATCAGATGATACAAAAAACATTACCTATTTGCGGGTGCTTCCCATTGACCATTATGGACTGCAATCGACCAAATCGTGCCCTGGGTTGCCAATGGCTAGATGATCTCATCATGAATCATCCAATTTGAAGCGGAGCAAGCCATGGTAAAACAAGTTGCAATCAAAGTCATCAGTGATACGGATACTTTGACCGGCCAGTTTGAATGAATTTTAGAGCCACGGGACACACTAAGTTGATGGTCAATATCATGATTAGACGTGTTCGAGTGGGCATTAGGAAGTTTCACCCGCATTGCTTTTTATCGTTCCTCTCAAATATTGAAAAGCTAGAAACCTTTAATGTGTATGATGCAATCGTATCTCCGACAAACATATCTACAGAGAATCGCTTCATATTATAAACCCACAAACACCCTTCACCAAACCCAACAAGTACTGATTCTACGTGAAGTTTATCAGTAATTTCCTCCTGCACGAGAGAAATCTAATAGTCTTTGCTCATCTAAGCACTAGGGGTATGTACTATGCCAACAGTATGTTACATATTATAAGACCTTTTATATGGTATCCTCCGCAATTGGAACCAATTTTGTCGTTATCTGAAAGATTAATCTGCTGGCTCAGATCTTAAAGTATGGTGTTCCGCCAAAATCTCATTGCATGACGGTCAAGATTCTCTAGCTCTTTAAGCCGTCAGATTAGTGAATATTAATTTTTAGACTAATTTAGGAGATTCTTGAGTTAAAGCTTATGTAACGAGATACCAAGCAGATTGAGTGGTTCGGATAAGCCCATTTGTCATTTCTATCCACCATTGTAAGCCATTAGAATAGTACCATGCAGAAACACGGGTCAAGTACGCATCCATAGACTGTATAGTCCAACAAGCAGACGTACACGACAGGGCCCAATATTTTGAAGAAACATGGAATTGGGGGTGGGGGGTTGTGTTTCACATACTCTCCCTGTAGCTAGGTGGTGGATCCCACCACCACATCACGATTTGACAGTGACCATGCCGCTGTAGTGACCTTTCTTTATATATGTGGGGCAAAAGTTGGACTTGGGCTAAATGAAATAATTCTAGTATGTATATAATAATCTGACTCCAAAAAGTCAAAGAGATAGCTTCCTCTTTTCCCACCCCTTATCACTTCACACAAAAAGCTAAAAGCATCCTTCCCATAAGCCAACAAAAGCAATTGCATGGAGTCTCTATCTTTCAATCCCTCGGGAAGACAAAACAGTCCCCGGCTCCCATGGTCAAGATAAGCAAGGAATCTGAGATGGGGCCTATCAGAAAGACGGTCGAGATCAAAGAACAGACGCCTGCACGTCCTGTAAATGAGACTTGTTGCACTTGCACCACATTGATCAAAATTTTAGGACAAGGAGTGAGTTACATCGGATCATTCCGCTACATATAATATAGCATAACTGTAGGTTGCCTACACATGGAGTGCATGAAAAAGAAATTTACCTGCTTTTATTGGCAGCTTTTGTTAGGCAAGACGCGGAAGACATTGCAGGATGTTTTATTCTTTGGGAAGACCAGACAGAAAGGAATACCATGTCAAACTACTTTATTCTTTTCAGTCGGTGTCTTTGGCTGCATGTTCTGTACGTTGCTGATCACACCAACTGAGTGATTCTGACCATCAGAAGGAAGATCAATAATTTATATTCGCTCGAAGAAGGAAGAAGTTTAGACAGACAACTATCGTCCATGTGGAATCCCTTGATCCAAACAGTTCATTTGCTGGAATCCGTCTCGGGCTGGCCATGGACGAGGAGTCTCATCCATCGCATAACCATAACCCTGTAGCTGTTTGTGATTTTGTTACCAAGGTAGATGTGGGGCTTGTGACCCAGATGATAAACAAATTGTGTTACCTAACTAGTGGAATCCTGCACGATTTTTACTAGCGGTGCAGAAAGTACAGCTTGTTTATTGTGATCGACGATTGCTAGCCAATGAACGTTCATTTATTACTACTTGCAGGGAGAGTCCATGTTTAGCACGTGCGAAGGTTGGGAGAGAAAAGTAGCCACGTGATATATGTTCGATGGTTGGTGTCGGAAAGGACATTACAGTCCGAAGGTTGACTAGCTGAGGGAGTTTGCAAGTCTACTGCAAATGGCAAATGAGAAAGAGGAAGCTGTGTTGCCTCTCACTTCCTTGTTGACAACGTCTCTCTCTCTCTCTCTCTCTCTCAGTGTTAAAGGAGCTGGTTTTTGGTATTATGGGAGAGTTAAGAGGGTAAGAGTATGAGACAAAAATGGAGGTGTCCCCACTAGTTGAGGTGTTATAACCGCCTGCTTTTGGCTATTCATGTGACCTCCATTGCTTGCTTGCTTGTATTTATATCTCACGCCTGCAACCTTCAACACCACATTCACCTTCTCTCTCTCTCTCTCTCTCTCTCTCTCTCTCAAGTCTAAGTAAAAACATGAAGCAGAGCTACTTCTTCCTCCTCTTTCTCCTCCTGCTATCCTTGTATTCCACAAGAGCCACCCGCCTCATAACACCAAAACAAGGTAGAGAAAGTTCTTCTAAACTTCTTTCTTATCTAGTTCATATATGCATCGACCTGATGTGCGTTTCTTTTTGCAGGGAAAGACACAGTGGACGATAACGGGCTTCCTCAACTAGTTCATTCAGTAGAGATAGCAGAAGAAGATACTCGGAAGGTAAGATGGGCTTACCTTTTCCTTTTTCTTTTGTACCCTCATCAAATTTTCAGTTCTAAGTCTTTGTATTTGGCAATTTTCAGCTGATGGGCTTGGAAGATTGTGAAATGGGAGACGAGGAATGCTTGAACAGGAGGATGCTTTCAGACGCTCACCTGGACTACATTTACACGCAGCATCATAAACCTTAGAAAATAGAGTTTGAGCTAATTTTATGAGGGATTGGCCCCTCCAAATCAAGTATCATCAGAAAAGTATCTCTTTATGGGCTGCCAAAGGTCTTTTGTGGCCTAGTGCTCATTATATGTATGATGGAATTGTTTGTCATTTGATACTATGTATTGATCATACCATAGCGTGAGAGTGATGTTTAGTTGGGACTTCATCGTTCTGTATTTATGGCTCAACCTATTAATATCTGTATTTGCCAAATATCAAATATTATGGGATACAATTAGTGGAGACTCTTTCCTTTTCTTTCTTCATGGCTATGCCGCACTACTTTGCATTTATTTTTAACATCTAAAGTTGGTTTCGGTAGAGGGTAAAAGTTGATTAGATTTTAGGGTATCTGGATCTTATTTTATGGAAGAAGGTCATGAGCTCCAAGAGGACTTCCCGGGTCTTATCTCCCTTGTTAGCTTCATCGAATAGCTGAATCCACTATGCAGAAAGTCTTTTCCCTTAAGTAAGTTGGGGGAGTCTGCAATTACGCTTTGGAAGATAAGTAGAGGTTGCAGAAACCAACTTGCAAAGAAAGGTGCCCTGGAGTGGTCTCGGCATTACTTCTGATTTCATAATCAATTTAACTTGCTCCATGTCCCTAACGATGTATCCTCAGTTAGTGGAGTAAGAGTGATTAACAAATTACAATTCATAATATTGACCGCAATCCACTGTCTTCAGTTGCATAGATATCAGTACGAAGAAATAAGTCCAATTCTGAATCATCTCTTCCACAAACTACAGTGCTGATTCTTGGTTTCTAAAGTTTATACGAAAACCTTGGAACAGTAAGAAAGCTGGTCACATTTGTGAGATAACAACCATAAGCAATTCCGCCGAGTGTTGTCGATCAAACTACGGCTTGCTCTTTCAACTATGTTTTACGGGCTATGATGGAAGGTAAAATCATAACAGGAGTAACACAAGGCTATTGAGGTTGCCCGTTCTAATAACTCGCTTCTTTTCACTTCGTAAGGGGATGCAGACAGAAAAAAGAGACTTCTTTTCAATGCCATGTTTATACACCCAACACTCTTGAATTAACCGACAAAGCTTTCTTGAAACGGGGAGAAGGCTGATCATCAAATATATTTACATGAGAAATGAAATTAGACAAGCAGCTAAAATTACTCGCGGGGCCAAGATGGTTGGGGATGGCCTAGGGCACAGGCATGATATTCCACAAATCTTCCATCGGATTATGTTACCTATAAGCATGTGACTTGAGCAGCAGAAGATTTTATGTGCACGGTCTATATAAGATGTTGCCCAGGAGATGTGCGGTTTGCATCACCAAACAGGTAAGGGACCCACAGAAATGCATCACTCTGCGTGGGCACGTAAATAGTTATATCCAATAGCAACTTGGAAGACCAAGTATTTCATTAATGGGCTTTCCCGCAGTGGTCTCGAAACCATTATACCTTCTCTTTAGATTGCCTACTGTACTCCACATTTACGCAAGCTGATTGGTACCCTCATAAGTTGTGGTCCATTCAAGTTCAACCCCATACTCTGAACTTTGCATTAGTCAACGGATTTTGAGTGTGGGCTGTCACCCACCATTTGTACCTCAACGTTCATTTTCAAGCCACAAAATCGCTTGCTTGGGTTGGGACCATTGATCAGGCAGTCGAGTTTTCAGTCCTTTGATTGGTGAAATCAGACAGATGATTAGTAGTGTTGGATAGTATCTTACGACAGAAGTAGTGGGTGGACTGGTACATCTTCATCATTTTTAGAGCTATTGTTGGTGGGAGCAGTGCAAATTAATATCTACTACTAAACATGGAAACTTTGCTTTAGGTGAAATCAAGTGGGTGGGTCTGCAAAGCAAATAGTACAATCTTATGGAATCTTTTCTATGCACTGAATCGACAATCCTTTGGCCGTTTGTCAAGAAAGAGAAACACCCTACACTAGAGAGGAAATCGAGATCACGAGGGATGGCAGAAAAGTGGACGAGCAAACGTCAAGTCAAACGAAATGTCGACAGATTGGCCCATCTCTCTCACGGATCACTTTTCCTGATCCTTACATCTCTGAAGCCATTTAGACCGTGTATTTTGTGTAGCTCTGAGCCATTCATTTGGCAAGTGAGAGTAGAATCAATGAAAAACTCTTGCATGTCCAAAGCAACTATCCTACTATTTTTTCTTGGGAAGAGGATATTATTGTAGAACTCCATACTACGCTTCACTGGCAAGAAAAACTTTGGAAAGAGAGTAAGTACGATACATTGGCTGCAAGAAGGCGATGCTAACACCCGGTACTTTCACGCCATCTCACTTGGACGTAGGAAGAACAGAATTCCCTCTTTCCGTGATCCTCAAGGAAACATAGTTCCTGAAAAAGAAATTTAAGAAGCCTTTAGAGACTTCTATATACACTTATCTACAGAAAATGAGGAATCTGGAACTTATCAAACAATTGAAAACTTTCGAATGAGACTGTATCAAGATGATGCAATGATCTTGTATGAAGATTTCATTAAAAGGGAAGTCTGGTTAGCCCTCTTCTCCATGAATGGAACAACCCCAGGAACCGATGGCTTTAATGCTTTATTCTTTTAAAAATCTCGGAGCAAAAGTTGGTCATTCTCTTCGTAGAATGTTCCAGCAGACCAGTTGCTTCTTAAGGCGCTGAACATAACCACATTGTTCCTATACGGAAAGAGAATAACCCGATCTCGGAGGACCGCACATGGGCCAATTAGCCTATGCAAGGTCTTGTACAAACTATCTCTAAGTTATTATGCGAAGTATAAGGCCACTTTTCCACAAACTTATTGTTGAGTGTTTAATTTTGCCTAAAATAATCTTAAATTAATGTCTTATTAGATTATTTAATTAAATAATTTTGTAACTTTAAACTAATTTTAGCTATAATCGATTATCCAACTGTTAATTCAAAAAAGTTAACGATTAGATGATCATTATAACTAATTAGATACATAATTTAGATAATTTTAATTTAGTGTTTTGTTTTGCAAGTCATCCAAAATAATTTAAAAGGTTTAGATGGACTTAACCGGTGTAGATCATTGAAGTGACTACATGGACCCACATCACAAGAGATTATTGCTTAAACTAAGTATTTAAGTGGGCTACAAATAATGAACAGCGAAACAAGGAAGAAACAATGGAGAAGGAAACATTGAGCCGAAAGGAACCTCAAAAAAAGAAAAAGAAAAACAAATGCAAATTGCAAAGTTTGGATGTTAAATGCAGATGAGAGAGAAATGGCTCCAGAGTTCGGGTTTTTTATCCTACAGGGTTTGCACAAACAAAAGAGGTGGAAGGACGGTTCTCTCCACCTCTCCTACTCTTTTCTCCTCACCTCTCTCTTCGTTCCTCTGTCTCCCTCTATCGTTTCACAGTAACCCCGTCCTTCATCTTCACTCACCTTCCCAGCTCATTCCCTCTTCCCAACTCGCCTCTTCTCTGTCCAGAACGACCCAGACTTCCCTTCTCTCCACCCTCCACTGCCAGGCCAGCCTAATCAAAACCCAACCCCTCCCCTTCTCGTTTCTCCTGATCCACCTCTACTTCCTTCTTCATCTCTGCCTAGTCTTCATCGCCCCAACTTGCCTAAGCAAATTGGGCACACCCCAGAACTCCTAGATCCCATGTTTTCCTCTCCTACTCTCTCTTGTTCAGACGAACGCAACGCTACCCCCACTTTGCTACTCCTCTTTTCCCATTCGAAGCCAAACCCATCTCTCTCTCTCTCTCTCCCTCTCACCATCTCCACCGCCAAGCCTTAGCTTCCCTTCTTTCTTCATCTTTACATTCTTCTTTCCTCTTTCACGAACCAACATCACTCTGCTGCTCCTCTTTTCCCATCCAGCCAATACCCATCATCGGAAATCACCCCTGGTATGCCCCCTACTACACCTCTCTCTCACTCGGCTCCCTCACCCTTTTGACTCTCCTCCACTGCCCAGACCAACTCGAGCCACCTAGTCCACCTGCACACCAATAGGCATCCCTTCCCTAACACTGTTCTTCAACTCCTCTATTCACCGCAAAACCCCAGATCCATCACCCAGGCGTCGTTTTCCACCGGGCGGTGACAGATCGTGTGATTCCGGCCCCTCACCTCACTCTTCCTTTTTCCCCTACTCCACGAGAAATATCCAACTCCTCTCGTTTCTTACCGGTTTCCCCCTTCGCTGGCATCTTCTCCGGGCCCCTTTTTTCCCGATTAAAAGAAAATAGAAACGGAATACGTCTTTAATTATAATAGCATTTGCATCCCAAATTTAATTACCGGAGTGCCTTATTTTATCCTCATTCTGTTTTATTCATGTTTTGACTATCCAAAGATTGTGTTATCTCGGACAATTATTTGATTTATTTTGTGTTGTAATTAATTAGAATCTATTGTGACTAACTGCATGACATAATAGTCAAACATAGAAGTTCTTGTTAGTTGCTATTTTCTTTCATTTATTACTTAACTTAATTTTAGAATTATTTACTCGTGGACTGTATAATTGTAATGACTCCAATTTTGTAATATTAAAATCCCAAGATAGCATGAAAAGTTTAGTTTTTTAAGATAAGGGCATTTTAGTCATTTCACTATTCACCTTGACTAAACCCAGAAATTTGGTCATGAAAATGATATCATTAGGTGTGTCTCGGAAAAAGAAATCCAACAAGATCAAAATCACTCAAAACGGAGTTAAAATGAGCAAGTTATGGCCCTTTAAAGTTCATGAGCAAAAATGTAATTTTTACAAAAATGGATTTAGCCTGCAAAATACAGGGGCCCGTTTTGATACGGGCACCCTTAATCTTTAACCCCCTAGAGGATTCTAGAACGGCTGTGATTGGAGGAGAAATCACCACCATTCTGGAGGGTTCTCCACCGCCATTCAAGGGTAGTGAGAGCCCCCTCCAGAACCCTCTTATAGCTCTATAAATAGAGCTCTTGAGCGCCTCTAATGGCAGCCCAAAAGCTTGAAGAAAACCTATTATAGAGGAGCAACCTAGAGGGAAAAAGAGGAGAAAAACCCAGCAACGAGCCAGGTATGTCCAAGATCCCTCAAAACCCATCTTCACAGTAGTTCTAAGATCAATTTCCCTAGGTTTTTGCATGAAAAACCATGCAAAATGGAGCCTTGGAGAGCCACCAAGGACCCAGGGACATTCCTTGGGCCGCACTGGTTTGACAGGGTCGAACTAGGCGTCCTAAGGACTCCCCGGTCCCCCAGACGACGAAACGTTCCAGCCGGAACGTGACGCGTCGATCGCGTCTGAGAAAACCAACGGGCGCCCGCAAAAGAGAGAGATGGGCGGGAAAACCCGGCGCGTCTGTAGACGCACACGCGGCAGATGCGCAGCGTGCTAGCAGTTTGGGATTTTTTGCTCCTTTAGAAAAGGCGGGCGCATGCCGCTGACGTGCAGCGCCCTAGCATTCCGCCTTTCCACTCTTAAGACCCTTATGTACGTGTGACACTAAAATGCTTATAACTTGAGATCTAGAGCTCCGATTGAGGCGCCGCAAAAGGCATTGTGTCCGTGTCGACGACGCGTACACACCCAAACTATAAAATCCTTGATCAAGGCCCAATCAAAGGTGGGCATGACCCCCTTAGAATAGGATAGTGGCGCGTGGCCGCTAAACCTTTGGAAAACTGATAATACCAAGGCCCAATTAGAACCTTAGGACACCCATAGGCATAGGGATGGACCCTTAATACCTAAGTAATAAGACCAACCACTCTAAAACCCATAAAATATGGGTCAAACTAACCTTGATTCCCCAAACCATGTTCAGAAGCATCCGATGACAAAGGGGTTAGCGCGACCTAGTCAGGTAGGTGCTCTATCACTACTAGATTCTTTTAAAAGAACTATGATTGTTTTGCGAATACATATTTTAAGTATATAACTTGTTTAGCATGCATATGATAAATGCTTTATGCATAGACATATTTTGTGAATAATTGCATATACATTATGCATAGATATATTTTGCAAACTATCGTATACATTGCATGATTTATGAGCATTAAATTCTTGCAAAAATTGCATATCCTTGAGGGTTGCCAAAAGACACTGGAGTGCCGAGGGCCAGGCAGTTGTAAGTGACCCAAAGAGGACAAGTTTTGAAAAGAGGTTTTTGGCTTATTTAATCGTACATGATTTGGGCTAATAAGCTCGTGGGTGCTATGCCGAGGGGTCTGGGTTGGCCACCCAGCCTCTACCACTATTAGGTGGATGGGTACCATGCCCAAAAAGGGCATGTCCCTGCTTCGATTGCATGTGGTACAGGGGGCTACCACTGGTGTCACGGCACTAGGTCGAAGTGTCATATGCTCCGTGGAGGTATATGATCCTGTGTCCCTAGGTACCCAGGGACCACACGGCGGTGAGGTCGTGGGCATAGTGGGACCCTATGGTTTCGTGGACTTATGTGCATTACATATGGCATGATATGAGGTTGGTCGACCATATCATACCAGATATCCATGAGTTAGATTCAATGAAGCATCTTATGCATATCATAATGTTATGATATATATGTATATGATACTTTCGATTTTGGATTATGTGATCCTTTAAGTTGTTAGTATTTCAGTTTGACAATGAATTTTAATATCGATATTGAACTTGAGTATTCAGACTTGCACATGTTTTGAAAGAGCATATGATTTTAAAACATCTCATGCATTATAAAACTAGTAGTGATAAACTCCTACTGAGTATAGTATATACTCACCCTATCCTTAACATTTTTCAGGGTAATTCCATCCATGAGTAGAGGACATCTATATTAGTGCTACAAGCAAGTGAATAAAAAAGGAAACAATTATACATGTAAGTAAATTCTCAACCCTTTGGACATGTATTTGTATTTAATTATAGTTGAAATTTGTTCTTTGTGTTGGATAGATGCGGGAAAAACACTTATGATTTCTAAAGCTTTTCAAAAACTACCTTGGTTATTGTGAAAGCAAATGACACTCGGGGTTTTCAAAATGAGTTTAAAACAAAAGATTTTTCTGCTATCTTGCACTATTTTTCAAATCGGGATCCCACCTTAGGAATTTAGATTTTTCATTTAAAAATGCATGGGAAAACCCGAGTCTTCACAATAATGCACTTGAATTTTATTTCTGCTAAATTATAATAAAAATTTGTGTAAACTCCATCCTTTCAAGTTGAGTCCTTGTGGAATCGACCTAGACTTATACTAGTTATTCTATAATGGCCGTGCACTTGCGAAAAACATCAACAAGTTTTTAATGCCGTTCTGAGGACCTGCAATGGGGTTTTCATAAATTTTAATTAAAAATCAAAAATAAAAAATTTTAAGAGTTGCATTGTTTTAACATTTTAGGTATTTTAAGTGCATTTTAAGATTTTGTAAGTGCATAAATTCAATTTCTCCTAATTTATGGTACTTATTGATAATTTCTTATTTTGTAGAAAAATTAGAAAAGGAGAAATTTAAGGAGTTTAATTAGGATAATTGAATCGCTCTTTTTTTTTGTGAATTGCAATGGGATTTTATGTAATTATTTAATTTTTACAATTCATTTAAAAGGCTATTACAGGTCACGAGGTTGGCCATCATATCTTGGAAATAGAGGTGGAATGTAAATGGTCCTACCCTTATACGAGAAGACATTTTCCAGGACCCTACTATGAGAAATTTCTAAACTCCTTAAAAGTACTAGTTTAGGTTATACATTATATATTAAAATTGCATTGGTTGTTAAGATAAAAATCATATAGAATACATTTGATATATGTTGCATTTTTAGGGCATGTTTAACTGCTTTAAGGTGATTATATATTGACCAAATTGCCATGAAATATAAAAATTAATTAGTAAGAGCACCCAACTCCACAAGATCAAGGGTGAATTTTATCACCACCTCTTGGCCCACCTAGGATAATCACCACAAACAAGAAACCCAACCTTCAAAATTAATTAAAATCAATTAGAAGAGACCTATAGGGCCCACCACATGCTCATAGGACCCTCTTGGAAAGAGGCGACCTATTACCACTCCAGTGGCCCCTATTTAACTGACACACTAGTTTTTAAATGACTAGCTCTGCCAGCACATTCTATGACTCAAACTACCTATGACTAGCTGAGGACGATGTGAAGTGGTTGGTTAAGTAAGATCTAACTTGTAAGCGATAAGACAAGTCTGAAAGAGAAGAGGAGCGTTAGCTTAGGCTAATCTAAAAGCTTCTCCCCCTCACAATTATATAAGATAATCAAATTATCTTCTTGCTAGCCTTATGGGTGTTTGAATTTTTGTGCCCTATCATTAGCATTTCGGTTGCATTAGTTAGATAGTAAATAAAATATAAAAAAAAAAGCCCTTGTTGTATGCACTTGTGGACACGCGATAAAACTAGACGTTTAGTCAAAAACAATATACAGCAAATTCAGTTAATGACTGAAAAAATATCAAGGGATAACTCACCCTTACGCAGTGTTAGAGGAGATCAGGGCCCCACACTCATTATAAATGAGGACCCACCACGTCTAACAGATGAAGAGCATTAACCTCCACCAAGGAGGAATAATCATCTACCCATCCCTAGGAACTGAAAAAGAAATGGAAATGTAGAGTAAGACCAACAGACTGACCATGAGGATAACTATTTTTATCAAAACCCTCATGGTAGAACACTAAGGGATTACCTTCAACCAACTCGTACAAGTATGTCATCTTGTGTCATTATACCTCAAAATGCAAATACCATGAAGTTGAAAATTGGGAGTAATTCAATTACTCCCCAAATATGTGAATTACTCCCCAAATATCATGGTTTAGATAGTGAAAGTTCTCACCTACATCTAAAAGAATTCGACGAGGCGTGTTTCTACACAGCACACACAGAATGTCGGGTTAGATACGGTCAAGCTTAAACTATTTCCTTTCTCTTTGAAGAAAAAAGCTAAGATGTGGTTTAATGTGCTACCAGCAGGTTCAACACAAACCTGGCAAGACATGACAAATGAGTTCTTGAAAAGTTCTTCCCGACTCATAAAACCAATACTCTTCGTTGAAATATCATGAACTTCATCCAGAATGACAAAGAGACACTCTATCAGTGCTGGAAAAGATTCAAGGATCTGTTGTTGACATGTCCACATCATGGATATGAGCCCTAGCACATTATCAACTTCTTTTATGAAAGACTCAACTCTATTATGTGTCAGTTTGTGGAAATGATGTGCAATGGTAATTTCCTAAACAAACAACTAGAAGAGGAGCAAGAGTACTTAGAATGGTTAGCTGACAACACTCACACCTGAGTAGATTCAAAAAAAGTTGATCAATCAGATAGGACAAAGCCCACCACATCTTCTAAGGGAGGTATCTTTGCCTTAAATGAAAAAGATGACATCAATGCAAAGATAACTTCCCTTACCATAGAAATGGGGAAAATTGCCTCAAAGAAGGTCTAACGAGCATGTGGTATTTGTGAAAGTAATGCACACCCTACTCAGGAATGTCCAACAAATTCGGCATTTCAAGATGTGCTTCATGAACAAGCAAATGCCTTGAATTCTTATAAACAACCTTTTTTCCCTTATTTTGAAACATACAATCCCAATTGGAGAAATCACCTCAACTTCAACTGGAGAAATGGACCCACTACTAATGTTTCACACCAACCTCACC
Source organism: Warburgia ugandensis (assembly GCA_035236585.1). Lineage (NCBI taxonomy): Eukaryota > Viridiplantae > Streptophyta > Magnoliopsida > Canellales > Canellaceae > Warburgia > Warburgia ugandensis. The sequence goes on from CP141126.1 coordinate 12,254,646, forward strand.
AACAAAACCAAGGACTCCTTGCCTTACTATACCAAACTCATCAATCTCCTACTCCTAGACCTTATGTGCCCCCATCCAAAAGACCTAGGGAGGATAATCAAACCTTCCAAAACCAGGATAGAAAAAATTTTCAATTAGAATCTCAATTGAGATAAACCAACTAGTTTATGGATGAAATAAAAAATATAATGAGTCAGATGATGCAAAATATGGGAAAAGGAAAGTTTCCAGCTCAATCAGGAGTAAATCCTAAGGGAGTGCATGCGGTTAGCACTAATGTCTCTTAAGCATCATCCTGCTCTACCATAGAAAAGACCAAGGTTATCACCATTCTTAGGAGTGGTAAGGATGAGCCGCAAAAGATGGAATAGGTAGAAAAATCCACTAAGGTTACAAAAAATTCTAAACAGAAGGACCCTACCTCACTTATTGACTCATGTTCTATCCCTGCTTCATTTCCTCAAAGGTTGCGTCAAGCTTCAAAGTCTGCCTCCAATGATGAGATCTTAGAGATTTTTAAGCAGGTCAAGATCAACATACTGATCTTAGAAGCAATAAAACGGATCCCATCATATGCCAAATTCTGAAAAGACCTATGCACCATAAAAAGAAAAGTCAATGTGCAAAAGAAGACATTTTTTACTGAACAAGTGAGTTCTATTCTTCAACATCATACAACACCAAAGTACAAGGATCTAGGTTGCCCCACTCTTACTTGCATTATTGGCAACCATGATATCAATCAAGCTTTACTAGATCTGGGATCTAGTGTGAACCTATTACCATACTTGGTATATGAATAGTTAGGTCTGGGAGAATTGAAACCTACTTCTACTACACTCCATCTAGCTGATGATCTTTGAAAATACCAAGAGGAGTAATATAAGAAGTGCTTGTCTAAGTTAAGTGTTCAATTTTGGTCAAAATACATCTAATTTAGTATTCAATTAGATCATCTAACCATTCATATTTGTAAAATTTAGCTTGATTTTGAATTTAACTCCAATTGACCTTCCAAACCTTAATTTGTCAAAATCAACAGCCACATGATCATTAGAGCTCATTAGATAATTAATATACGGTTTAGATGATTCTAATTTAGTCTTTTCTTTTGCAGATTAACCAAAAGAGGCATTGATGGATACGATTAAAAGTTAACGGTGCATATCATTTTAAAAAGGATTGCTGGGCCAAATCAACCATAAAGATGGATGGGATAGTTTCCTAAACGATAATTGAGCTCAAGTAGAAATCATGGACAAAAAGGGTAACTTGCAATTCTGTAAAAGTTTCCAAAGTCAAGAGAGGGGACCCAAATTAGCATTAATTTTTACTTTCTTCCTCTCTCTCTCTCTCTCTCTCTCTCTCTCTCTCTCTCTCTCTCTCTCTCTCTCTCTCTCTCTCTCTCTCTCTCTCTCTCTCTCTCCCTCTTTTCTTCCTTATTTCTTCTCTCTTTTTCCCTTCCTCATTCTCACGTACCCACAACTTTCCTATCCACCACTCTCTTTCCTCTTCTCTCTTTCATTTCCCATCCCCTTGCCTTTCCATCTTAACCACCTTCCTCTTCTCCCTTTATCCTCCTCTTCTAAACCACTTCCCATTCTCCCACTTCTCCCTTCTCTTCCTCTTTCTCTCTTCTCATCCCAAGTTTTATCTCTCTTTCACTGCCCTCTCCCTCTTCTCACGTCCTATTATTCTCATCTCCCCCTCCATCTTCCTCCTCCATTCTCTCTTTTCTTTCTCTCCCCCTCTTCCCATTCTCTTCTCTTCTCCTCTCTCTTTCTCAACTGCACTACTACACCAGCCTTCTCTCCTACACTCTCTCTCCTGGCATTCCATCGACGCCACCCAATAGGCCACGTCGATCCCCATCTCCCTTTTGTTTTTCATCTATGTTAACTCTCCCTTCCAACCGGCAAATCCTCACCACAAAAATTGACTGCTTCACCCGACCATTGCTCAGTCCGTACAGTAGCACCCAGCCGAAACCACATCGGAGTTCTTCACCGGCTCTGCGGTAGAACGCATCGCCAACGGATCGCATCCCCAGCTCTTCCGGGGTCTTTTTCCCGGTACTGGTCGGCCCGGAGAAGGAAACCTGAAACGGGTTTCCACTCTTTTTCCTCTCCTCCTTCCTCCTCTCTTCTTCCCTTCTCCTCTCTTCCCTTTCTTCCTTCTCTTCTCCCTCCTTCATTTCTCTTCCTTCATCTGGTTCTTGCTTAAAAACCAGATTTTCAAGAAATTCTAGTTTTGCCCCTTCTCTTTAAAAGAAATTGCATTTCTGTTCTTTTCCGTTAATTTCATTTGTGTCCCCAGTTTATTTACATCTTTGTCCCAGTTATTCCAGTTTTGTTTTATTTGCATTTTTCTTATCCAAGAACTACCTAATCTCTACCAGATCATTTAAGGCTTAACCCAATCGATGGGTTAGCCTTAATCAAAACCAAATCTTCAATTTCTCCTTTGTTTCTCAACGGATTTCAAATTAATTTTGCAGAATCATTCTTGGGACATCCCTAGATCTAAGTGACGTTTCTTATCTTCGATCTGAAATTCATAATTCAATCTAAACCGTCCAAATCTTGAAATTACAATTTAGCCCAGATCTCTTTGACTTTAAGGAATCTAACAAATCCTACCGGTGGATCACTAATCAAGGATGTGATGAAGACATATATGAAGGCTAATCATCTCTCAAGACATCAGAGTTGAAGATTTTGATAGTGTTTGATCTATAGAAGTAGTTTTTTCTCATTATTTGATTTTGTTTGTTTTTTTTAGGAACTGAAAATTTTGTATTTTCGAGAAGTTGATTAAATCTGAACATTGATTCTTATTTCAATAATTCCAGTAATTTTGCATGATTTCTTTTTAATTTTATATAATTAAATTTTATTGAAATTAGTACTTTTTAAATCAAGTCCTCGTGGGATCGACCTATACTTGCATAAGCTACACTACAATAGCCCGTGCACTTGAGGTTAAATAATCAACAACCTCTCAACTGAAAAAATCTCAAGAGGAACAATTGATCAAAATCGTTAAGGAACATAAAAGTGCAATAGGATGTATTGTTGATTGTTTAACCGCAAGTACACGGGCTATTGTAATGTAGCTTATGCAAGTACGGGTCGATCCCACGAAGACTTGATTTAAAATTATGGAGTTTTAAATAAAATTCAACTAAAAGAATAAAAACGAAAATTATACTAGAAATAAACTAAAATCCAGATGTATTCAATTGTTCCAATGTTCCCAAATATTTATTCCAAGGAAAATAGAAAATAAAACTAAAATGCGTCCTGGATAAGTTTGTCCTTGGATTGCACTGTCTCTGGATTAGTCTGTCCTTGAATAGTACGTCTGGATTGCACCGTCTCCCGAATAGTCGGAATGAAGATAAGTTAAAACCAGAATAGCACGGGGACACGGTTGTAATTAAACCTAGGACCCGGATGGTATTTACGAAATGCGCAAGGGACACGGATGGAATTCTTTTAGGGACACAGATGGAATTTCCTGAAATCTGACAGGGGACACAGATGGAATTCTTTTAGGGACACAGATGGAATTTCCTGAAATCTGCCAGGGGACACAGTTGGTATTTCTGGGTTTTAACAAGGGTAGACTTGGAATTTCTTCAGGGGTTCTGGTTTTTCACGAAAAAACCAGGAAAACACGGTGGGAACTGGAGAAGGGGGGAAGAAAGGAAGAGGAAGAAGAAAATGGTGGGGAGAAAACCCAACTCGGGTTTTCTCTCCCGGGGCGTCTGGTGATTGTGGAAGCCGGCAGAAGCAAAGAGGAACCGGATGAGAAGATGGGGAAGAAGGAGAAGAGGAAGAAGAAGGATGGAGAGACGAGAAGATGGGAATTCGGGTTTTCTCTTCCTGAGCCAACCGGAATGGGTATATGCCCAGCCGAAAGAAGGTGGAGCCGGAGAGGAAGGGGGATTGAGAAGAAGGGATAAGAGGGAAGAAGAAGAGGGAGAAAAGGCCAGGCCTTCTTGGTGTGTCACGCACCAATGGCCGGCCAAGAGAAGAGGACGAGATGAGGTGGTTTGGGAAGATGGAGCGGGGGCTGAGAGCTTGGCCAAAAACGATGAGAGATGGTGGGTACGGTTATCGGCTAGAGGGGAAGATGATCTTTGGTTAAGTAAAGAGATGGGGGAACGTATAAGGTGGGTGCGTGATGGACTGGTGCGAAGAGAAGGCTGGTAATAGGAGTTGGGCGGAGGAGAGATAGACAAGGTGGTGTTGGACAGGAGAATCGATGGTGATGGAGTGTTGTGGTAGAAGAAAAAAAAGAAAAAAGAAAAACAAAGAGATGATGAATGGCGGGGGACTTGGGAAACAAGAAAGATAGGGATTTGGAAAAAGAAGGAAAGCTGGTGGAGTAAAGGGCGTTGAAATAGAATTGAGAAAGAGGAAGATAGGAGAAGCTAAGCACAAAGAGAGAGAGAGAGAGAGAGAGAGAGAGAGAGAGAGAGAGAGAGAGAGAGAGAGAGAGAGAGAGAGAGAGAGAGAGAGAGAGAGAGAGAGAGAGAGAGAGAGCCTAGCCTGCACCTTCCTAAAAGGGGAAAAACATTTTTGGAGAGAGAGGGGAAGGGGTATAAAAAGGAGAGTGAGAGATAGAGATGTGAAAGAGAGGGAAAGGGAGATTGAAGAGAGATAAGATAGGAGAGATAAGAGATGAGAGAGAGTGGGGTCCACTAGAAGTTTAGACTTGCTAGAACTCTGCAAGTCTTAAACTTTGTTCTGTCTTAGGACTCTTCAAAATCCACTTTTTTCCATGAAACTTCATCTAATCTCCATCTTGTATCCTTGATTCGATCTGGAGCGTCCACACCTGAGTTGACCGATCTGCAATGCACAGGACCCAATTATCGCAATCTAAACCGTCCATTAGCTTTAATAGTCATCTAACCACTAAATTTTACAATTCAACGGTTGGATGGTCAATTAAAGCTAAAATGAAATATTTGATGTAAAATCTTAAAATTAATGGTCTAGATGCTCTAATCAAATACTAAATTAGGGGTATTTTGACCAAAATTAAACACTTAACATGTATTAAAGGTATTAGTCCTTTAATATGAATCCATAGAATTTACTTAAAGGATAATGCTAAACCATGTCGTCAATTCCAAAGAAGGTTAAATCCTAATATGAAAGATATGGTTAGAGCATGTAACACCCCGGATTTTTAAGACATTTTTTTTTTCTAATGACATTTTAAATAAGAGCATTTGGGATCCCATGAGAAAAGCTTTATTTAACATTTTACTAAAACCTATCTTAAAAACTCCGGGTGTTAGTTTTCCTTTTTCAAAATGGTATATATGTAAATTAAACATAAATAAAACAATCCGCGTATAAATCAACGTCAAATAAATCGGCGCCTTTATTTTATATCAAATAAATATCCAAAACATAATAATAATATGGCCCAGGGTCTATCCATCATAACATCCCATATAAATGTCCAACATATGTTCAAACATCTAAATCACATCCAAATAAAAAGTATGTAATCCATAATAAAATTCAAATGATAATCCTCTCTAATGACTCACATCACTGTCTAAAACTGTAGGGAAAACTAGTCTTTAGCAGCTCTCAAGGTTTATCAACAGCTTTTCCTTTCCTAGTGTCACGCTCGAGATCTAAGGCATTGCAAAACAAAGCAATGCCTCAGCAAGCTATCGCTTGTGTAGGTACATAGACAATTAATGTAATAAATGAAAGAAATAATGAACAGCTCTGATGAAAAGTCTAACATTTATGAAAATGTGATATCATAATGCCATGTTCAAATAAATGCCAATTTATTCCATATGCTAAAACATGCAATTTACGGAGTTAAAACATGACATGAATCAATATAATTGAGCATACAACAATAATAAGAGCATCCTAAGGTAATGGGTCCCACCACATCGCACTAACATCCCTGATCAGAAGTACTCGTAGTCAACCTCTGAGTGTCGTCACACCCAGGCATACCATCCATAACCATGCTCATCATGCATGCACACATAATAAGAATATGGGTCATCATGCTGCAGTGGCAACCCTCCATAGGTATAAACCACTGCTGCTCTCCATTGACACCATAACGGGAGACTTAGCGTCTGTCCCCATGGAAAGGCTCAGACCGGTAGTGTGGACTATCCATGTTACCAAACCCCTACCGAATGCCATCTATGGGCAGGTGTCTATCATATCACAAAATCATCACATCATAATCTAGGAAGGTGGGTGGCCGGCCCTATCCCTCCTAGCATGACGCCCACCGGGCGAGAGCACCCGTCATCAAATATAAAACACGAAAATCATAAGTATATGCTAAAACTCAAGAGCACTTATAGCTTGCAATCCCCAAGACATGCCCCTCATCCTGGGGTTAGCCTATAAAAGGACCAGCTAATAAGCCTCTATTTTCATTTTCATGTAAATCCATACATTTTCTATATATAATAAGAAATAAGTCTCTAATTAAGCATAACTAATTTACATCATGCTTGTAAAAGCATTTGCAATAAGTTTATTCAGTAAAAGATTTCAATTTGGGCTAACCATCCTGTACTCAATGTCGCATGAAATCCACGGTAAATAATAATTGCAATTTAAAACACAATCACACATGGTGCTATGTTTAAACATGGTTTAAAAATCAAGGCAAAACATTAGTTGTCGTCACCTACCTCAGTGTGAGACCATTAGCTTGCTAATAACTCCCTTTAACTGGTATATTCAAGTGCACATGTACATGTTACATCACAATTTTAAAAATTTTCTAAATAAAAAGTGGTCATTTATAAGTTTTTAAGTTAAAACTAGGTCCGTGTCATCAATACGGTCACAACGCATCTTTCGGATCGTGATTTGGACTCCTCTAGCTCCCAAAAATCAATTTTAAGTGAAAATACTTTATAAATTAATATTTATTAATTTATAGGGTGTTTGGCGGGTGCACTGGTTTACACCAGTGGCCCTGCTTTACACCGGGTTACACCGGCGCCCAGTGTACACTGGGTTGCACCGGCGGCCCCGGGTTACACCGGCACCCAGTTTACACTGGGTTACACGAGCAGCCCGATTTACACCGGCGATGCGAAAACCGGCGCCTAAGAAGATGACCGGCTTCCGGTCATCTCTGGTGACCCTACAGGTGTCCAAATCACTTGGTTTTTGAGCTATTTTGTTCCAAATTTTGTCTAGTTTTCATTTCTATCATCCTTTTGCATTGATTTCTCCAAAAACCATGTTTTTTAAATGGTTTTTTCCAAGTTCCTAAAAACATCCCTAGGTACTGGTTTTTGGGTTTTCTGGAGAAATCCACCGTTGGATCACTCCCAAATTTAAAGGGTTTGCTCTTGAGTCTCTTGTACACTAGTTGGACAGTGTGATTTCCAAACGAACGAGGTTTGATCCGTGAAATCATGCTCCAATAGTAGCATGCACAAAATTCCTAAAAATCTGAATTTTTTTTCTAATTTTTAAATATTTTTCTATTTAATAAATACGGGAAAACGGAGTATTGAGGCTTACCTTGCACCTAACTGTGGTTGCTCGTGTTGCCGGGATTCCACTCACCGAAAAAATCAAAGCTTTCAAGGGTTAGGGTTCTGAGTGAAAACTCGGAGAAACACTCAAAGTGGAGCATTTTGGCTCTTAGGGAAGAATAGATATAGGGTTTAGAGTCTTAGGGGAAGAGAAAATCTTCCCCACACGTCTCTTTCCACGTCTCTCCAGCGATTTCGCTCGACTGGTAGAGACGTGTGGAAGATAGGGGTGCCGTTATCAATTTGGACCCCTGTGTAACACGTTTCTATTAAAAGACCAATTGGCCCTTATAATTTCGACGGCTCATAACTCCCTCGTTTGAGCTCCGTTTTTTGCGTTCTTAGTGGCGTTGGATTCGTATCGACGAGCACTTTCTAATTCTTATGTTTTCAGGAAAAATTTCCATCTATAAATCTTTATTTTAATTTATTTAAAAATTTCCTATTTTATCCTAATAATTAAGGATATTACATTCTTCCCTCATAAAAATTTCGTCCTTGAAATTTAGCTACATACCTCTATGTAAATAACTCTAGATGGATCTTTCGCATCTCCTCCTCAGTCTCCCAGGTAGCCTCCTGTAGTGAATGATGCTGCCAAAGGACTTTAACCAAGGCAATGGTCTTATTCCTTAACTCCTTGACTTTTGTATCTAGGATGCGCACTGGTCTCTCCTCAAACGTCATGTCAGACTGTAGCTCTCCTGGAATCTGCTCCAATACGTGTGAGGGATCTGGCACGTATTTCCTCAGCATAGACACGTGAAAGATGTCATGTACATTTGCTAACTGTGGTGGTAAGGCTAGCTGATATGCCACAGCCTCAACTCTGCATAAGATCTTGAAAGGTCCAATATACCTGGGGCTAAGCTTCCCTTTGTTTCCAAACCTCAACACCCCTTTCATAGGAGAGACTTTCAAGAATACATGCTCACCCTCAGAGAACTCTAAGTCTTTTCGCCTCTTGTCTGCATAACTTTTCTTTCGACTGTGAGCTATCAGCAACCTCTTCCGGATGAGTTGGACTTTCTCTGCACATTCTTCCACTAACTCAGATTTCACAACGCGTCTTTCTCCTACATCACTCCAACATAAAGGTGACCGACAAGGTCTGCCATAAAGTGCCTCATATGGAGCCATGCCAATACTAGCGTGATGACTATTATTATAGGCAAATTCCACCAAAGGTAAATGATCTTCCTAGCTACCCTTTCAATCCATAACACAGGCTCGTAGCATATCCTCAATAGTCTGGATGGTCCTCTCGCTCTGTCCGTCTGTCTGAGGATGGAATGCTGTGCTAAATTTCAGTCTCGACCCTAATGCCTCTTGCACACTCTTCCAGTATTTTGAGGTAAATCGCGTATCTCGATCCGATATAATTGTCAAGGGAACGCCATGTAGACTGACGATCTCCTTAACATATAATTTCGCTAAGCTATCCATGGTCTGATTTTGTCTTATAAGAAGGAAATGAGCGGACTTGGTCAACCTGTCCACAACGACCCATATCATGTCGTGGCCACTAGCGGTCCTCGGAAGACCTAGAACGAAGTCCACGGTAATATGGTCCCACTTCCACTCAGGAAGGTCCAGCGTCTGAAGTAGTCCTGATGGACGCTGATGCTCAGCCTTGACCTGTTGACAGGTCAAACATCGTGCAACACACTCACCAACATCTTTCTTCATACCATTCCACTAGAAATGCCTCTTGAGATCCTAATACATCTTCGTACCCCCAGGATGAATTGTATAAGGGGACTGGTGTGCTTCTTGAAGTAACTCGTGCTTCAATTTGTCATCTGCTGGTACTACCAACCTTCCCTTAAATCTGACTCCTCCATCTGATCCCCTCGAAAAATCTGTCTTATCTGTCAGATCCTGTGTTTCTTTATCTTTGCCTTGTGCCTCTAAGATCCTGTCAAAGAACTTAGACCGAGTCGTCAAATTGGCAATCATCACACCCGCCTTCCTACTCAGGGCATCTGCAACGACGTTAGCCTTCCCAGGATGGTACTGTATGGTGAAGTCGAAGTCCTTGAGATACTCCATCCATCTGCGTTGCCTCATGTTCAATTCACTCTGAGTAAAGAAGTACTTGAGGCTCTTATGATCAGTGAATACCTCAAATCTCTCACCATAAAGATAATGCCTCCAGGATTTCAACGCAAATACCACCGTTGCTAATTCCAAATCATGTGTTAGGTAATTTACCTCATGTGTCTTCAGCTGTCTAGACACGTAGGCAATTACCTTCCCATGTTGCATCAACACTGCTCCTAATCCCTTGCCAAAGGTGTCACAATAAACTACATAACCGCCTGCACCTGATGGTAAGGCCAATACTGGAGTAGTAATAAGTCTCCTCTTGAGCTCTTGGAAGCTCTCCTCGCAAGCCTCGGTCCATACAAATTGAGTGTCTTTCCTGGTCAGGGTCGTCAATGGTAACGCGATCTTAGAGAATCCCTCTATGAAGCGACGATAATACCCTGCCAAACCGAGAAAACTGTGTATCTCAGTCACTGTCTTGGGCCTCTCCCAGTGTAGTACTTCCTCTACCTTTGTTGAATCCACGGCCACTCCATCTTTAGATATGACGTGGCCTAAGAAATGCACCTGGTCTAGGCAAAAATCACACTTACTGAACTTGGCATACAACTGATGTCGACGAAGTGTGTCCAATACCGTGTGGAGATGCTCTCTATGTGTCTCATGACTAGGAGAATAAATCAAGATGTCATCCACGAATACAATCACGAACTTATCCAAATAAGTTCGAAAGACGCGGTTCATTAGATCCATGAACACTGCGAGATATCCTCTTCTGTAACCCTCAGCTGATGATACCTTGACCTCAGATCTATTTTGGAGAACACTTGTGCCGATTGGAGTTGATCAAATAAATCATCTATGCGTGGCAAAGGGTATCGGTTCTTTATAGTAACACCATTCAACAACCGATAGTCAATGCATAGTCTTAGTGATCCATCCTTTTTCTTCACGAAAAGGACTGGTGCTCCCCATGGTGATCCACTCGGCCTGATGAAGCCCTTATCCAGTAACTCTTGCAATTGTACCTGAAGTTCTCTTAACTCTGATGGAGCCATCCTGTATGGTGCCTTAGAGATAGGCGATGTACCCAACTCCAAGTCAATGGTGAAGTCAATCTCCCTACTTGGCAGCAATCCTAGTAATTCCTCAGGAAATACATCAGCAAAATCACAGACAACATCAATCTCATCAAGCCGTGGCTGCTCCTTTTCCTCAACAGTCACATATGCGAGGAATGCGTTACAACCTCCTGCATAAAATCGTGTCGCCTTCATAGCAGAAATGATGCATGTACCTGCCTAATCTTTCCTACCCTGGAACACTATTTCTGGTTGCCCAGGTATAAGAAAAGTGACTCACTTCTTTCGGCAGTCTACCATAGCCCAATAGTTGGCTAACCAATCCATCCCAAGAATAACATCGTAGTCTACCATGTCTAATAAGATGAAGTCTGTGTCCATTCTCACGCCTGATATCTTTACAGGTATATCTCTAAGATATTCTGTAGTCTCTACTGTCTCTCCCATAGGTGTCATAATATCTAATCCAAATGCTAGTTTGTGTACACAGACATCAAGGCAAGATGCAAAAATACGTGATATAAAAGAATGTGTAGACCCTGTGTCAAAAAGAACTTTGGCATGTCTATCTGAGACTAGAAGAGTACCTTCTACGACCTGGTGTGATGCCTGCGCCTGTCCTGACGTGATGGCAAATACTCGTCCCTGGCTACGTGGCGCGTTAGCTGCCTCTGCTCCCATCTCGGTCTGCTTCTCTCTCTGTCCCTTAGGACAGTCCTTAATGAAATGACCAACGTCTCCACAGTTGAAACACCTGTATGGCTGTCTCTGGTAAGGTGTATAGGGCTGTCTCTGTGGTTGGGACTGCCTCTGCTACTGTGGTCGGTCGAATCTATTGTACCCTCGCCCAGGGTGCCAACCCTTGCACCTATCACATCTCTTTCTCTCAGTGTCTCTCTTAAATTTGGCCTGTGGTGGATGACCTGATGCCCCATGTGTCTGCATAGCACCAAACGGCCGCTTGCCCTTAAAGGGCTGGAACGCACTCCCTCTACTCCTGAGAGAGTTCTTCTCATGCATGGACGCCATATCAACAGCATCTCGCACAGAAGTGGGTCACGAAGAAATCACTCGATCTCTCAACCAAGGAGTCAACCCATCCACAAATCTGTCAGTTGCCTCTGTATCTGAGGCCAGTGCGTGAGGTGCAAATCTCCTTAGTCATGTAAATCGGTTCAGGTACTGCTGAACCGTCATATCTCTCCACTCCAGGGTGGCAAACTCCTTCTTCATGGACTGCCATACATGAGGTGAAAAATACTGAGTGTCAAAAGCTTGTTTAAAGGCTGCCCATGTCATCGTCTCTGTCGGATCTGGTCGAGTGAGTGTGAAAGTCTGCCACCAGAAGCCGGCCTCACCTTTCAGTAGGTAGGAGGCTACTCTAACTTGATCATCTGTTGAGATCTTCATAGCGTCGAATGTCCTCTCCGTCTCAAATAACCATCGCTCGGCCTCCTCCGTGTTACCATCGCCATAAAAGGGTTTCACTATCTTTTGAAACCTCTCTAGAAATTTGTTAGTCTTCTTAGAGTCACTCGTAGCATCGCCCTCTGTGGCTCTAGGTACTGGTGGTTCCTACACTGGTTGTGAGGACTGAATTGACGAAACCACTGGCGCCACTTGAGGTGGTGGAATAGGTCTAGGGTTTGCAGCGTCAACAGTTTGTCCTAACTTTCTTCTTTGGATAAGTGGTACGAGTCCTGACATTAATTGATTCAATAACTCGGCATCTCGGTCCCCTTGATCAGAGGACTTAGCAGGTGGAGCCAAGGGTGTAGCAGGGGCAAACCTTGTCCTTCTTCGAGGAGCCATTTATCAAAAGTTTTGAATGTCACTAAGTGTAAGTTCCTCTCTCATAGTTTCTCTCTCTACAACTATTATGGACTGTTACTCACATATAAATGGACAATTACAGGAACTATGATGGACTAGATTGGGCTATGATACCAACCTTGTAACACCTTGGATTTTTAAGACATTTTTTTTTTATAATGACATTTTAAATAAGAGCATTTGGGATCCCATGAGAAAAGCTTTATTTAACATTTTACTAAAACCTATCTTAAAAACTCCGTGTGTTAGTTTTCCTTTCTCAAAATGGTATATATGTAAATTAAACATAAATAAAACAATTCGCGTATAAATCAACGTCAAATAAATCGACCCTTTATTTTATATCAAATAAATATCCAAAACATAATAATAATATGGCCCAGGGTCTATCCATCATAACATCTCATATAAATGTCCAACATATGTTCAAACATCTAAATCACATCTAAATAAAAAGTATGTAATCCATAATAAAATTCAAATGATAATCCTCTCTAATGACTCACATCACTGTCTAAAACTGTAGGGAAAACTAGTCTTCAGCAGCTCTCAAGGTTTATCAACAGCTTTTTCTTTCCTAGTGTCGCGCTCGAGATCTAAGGCATTGCAAAACAAAGCAATGCCTCAGCAAGCTATCGCTTGTGTAGGTACATAGACAATTAATGTAATAAATGAAAGAAATAATGAATAGCTCTGATGAAAAGTCTAACATTTATGAAAATGTGATATCATAATGCCATGTTCAAATAAATGCCAATTTATTCCATATGCTAAAACATGCAATTTACGGAGTTAAAACATGATATGAATCAATATACTTGAGCCTACAACAAGAATAAGGGCACCCTAAGGTAATGGGTCCCACCACATTGCACTAACATCCCTGATCAGGAGTACTCGTAGTCAACCTCTGAGTGTCGTCACACCCAGGCATACCATCCATAACCATGCTCATCATGCATGCACACATAATAAGAATATGGGTCATCATCTTTGCGGTGGCAACCCTCCATAGGTATAAACCCTTCTTTGCTCTCCATTGACACCATAACGGGAGACTTAGCGTACGTCCCCATGGAAAGGCTCGAATAGGTAGTGTGGACTATCCATGTTACCAAACCCCTACCGAATGCCATCTATGGGCAGGTGTCTATCATATCACAAAATCATCACATCATAATCTAGGAAGGTGGGTGGCCGGCCCTATCCCTCCTAGCATGACGCCCACCGGGCGAGAGCACCCGTCATCAAATATAAAACACGAAAATCATAAGTATATGCTAAAACTCAAGAGCACTTATAGCTTGCAATCCCCAAGACATGCCCCTCATCCTGGGGTTAGCCTATAAAAGGACCAGCTAATAAGCCTCTATTCTCATTTCCATGTAAATCCATGCATTTTCTATATATAATAAGAAATAAGTTACATCATGATTGTAAAAGCATTTGCAATAAGTTTATTCAGTAAAATATTTCAATTTGGAAAAACCATCCTGTACTCAATGTCGCATAAAATCCACGGTAAATAATAATTGCAATTTAAAACACAATCACACATGATGCTATGTTTAAACACGGTTTAAAAATCAAGGCAAAACATTAGTTGTCGTCACCTACCTAAGTGTGAGACCACTAGCTTGCTAATAACTCCCTTTAACTGGTATATTCAAGTGCACTTATACATGTTACATCACTATTTTAAAAATTTTCTAAATAAAAAGTGGTCATTTATAAGTTTTTAAGTTAAAACTAGGTCCGCGTCGTCAATACGGTCACAACGCATCTTTCGGATCGTGATTTGGACTCCGCTAGCTCCCAAAAATCAAGTTTAAGTGAAAATACTTCATAAATTAATATTTATTAATTTATAGGGTGTTTGGCGGGTGCACTGGTTTACACCAGCGGCCCTGCTTTACACCGGGTTACACCGGCGCCCAGTGTACACTGGGTTGCACCGGCAGCCCCAATTTACACCGGGTTACACCGGCACCCAGTTTACACTGGGTTACACGGGCAGCCCGATTTACACCGGCGATGCGGAAACCGGCGCCTGAGAAGATGACTGGCTTCCGGTCATCTTCGGTGACCCTACAGGTGTCCAAATCACTTGGTTTTTGAGCTATTTTGTTCCAAATTTTGTCTAGTTTTCATTTATATCATCCTTTTGCATTGATTTCTCCAAAAACCATGTTTTTTAAACGGTTTTTCCCAAGTTCCTAAAAACATCCCTAGGTACTGGTTTTTGGGTTTTCTGAGAAATCCACCGTTGGATCACTCCCAAATTTAAAGGGTTTGCTCTTGGTTCTCTTATGCACTAGTTGGACGGTACGATTTCCAAAAGGAAGAGGTTTGATCCATGAAATCACAATCCAACAGTAGCGTGCACAAAATTCCTAAAAATCTGAATTTTTTTCTAATTTTTAAATGTTTTCCTAATTATTTTTCTATTTAATAAATACGGGAAAACGGAGTATTGAGGCTTACCTTGCACCTGGCCGTGGTTGCTCGTGTTACCGGGGTTCCACTCGCTGAAAAAATCAAAGCTTTGCAGGATTAGGGTTCTGAGTGAAAACTCGGAGAAACGCTCAAAGTGGAGTGTTTTGGCTCTTAGGGAAGAATAGATATAGGGTTTAGAGTCCTAGGGGAAGAGAAATTCTTCCCCACACGTCTCTTTCCACGTCTCTCCGGCGATTTCGCCAGACTGGTAGAGACGTGTGGAAGACAGGGGTGCCGTTATCAATTTGGACCTCTGTGTAACACGTTTCTGTCAAAAGACCAATTTGCCTTTACAACTTCGACAGCTCATAACTCTCTCGTTTGAGCTCCGTTTTTTGCGTTCTTAGTGGCGTTGGACTCATATCGACGAACACTTTCTAATTCTTATCTTTTCAGGAAAAATTTTCATCTATAAATATTTATTTTTATTTATTTAAAAATTTCCTATTTTATCCTAAAAATTAAGGATATTACAGAGCAGAAGTCCTTAAATTGCTTGATGTGGGAATCATTTATCCCATAAGTGATAGCAAATGGGTGAGTCCTACTCAAGTAATCCCAAAGAAGTCTGGAGTGGCAGTAATCACTAATGCCAACAATGAATTAATTTCAACTAGAGTTGCTACTGGTTGGCGTATGTGCATCGACTATAGAAAATTGAATACTGTCACTAGGAAATACCATTTTTCTTTGCCTTTTGTTGATTAAATGTTAGAAAGGGTTGCAGGACACCACTATTATTGTTTTCTAGATGGGTATTGTGGATATAATCAAATAAAAATTACACCGGAGGATTAGGAAAAGACCACATTTACATATCCTTTTGGCACTTTTACTTATAAAAGAATGTCATTTGGATTATGTAATGCTCCAACAACATTTCAAAGATGCATGTTGAGTATTTTCAGTGATATGGTAGAGCACTTTCTAGAGGTTTTTATGGATGATTTCTTAGTTTTTGGAAATTCATTTGATATGTGTCTAGAAAATTTGAGAAAAGTCCTCCATCGTTGTGAAGAGAAAAACTTAGTACTAAACTAGGAGTAAGTGTTATTCATGGTACCTCAAGGAATTGTACTTGGCCACATTGTCTCATCAAAAGGAATACAGGTTGACAAAGCAAAAATTGATCTCATTTCTAATCTGCCCACCCCTCAAACAGTTAAAGACATTTGCTCCTTCTTAGGACATGCAGGATTTTACAAGAGGTTTATAAAAGATTTCAGTGCAATATCTCAACCATTGTGTAACCTCCTAGCTAAGGACACTCCATTTGATGGATTGTTAACTATTAACAAGCCTTTACTAAATTGAAGGAGAAGTTAACCACTGTACCCATCATGCAACCACCCAACTGGAAAGTACTATTTGAAATCATGTGTGATGCAAGTGACTATGTTGTAGGGGCAATCTTAGGACAAAGAAAGGATAAGAAGCCATATGTCATCTCTTATGCAAGCAAGACACTTAACAGTGCACAAATGAATTATTTTACCACGGAGAAGGAACTCCTTGTCATAGTCTTTCCACTAGATAAGTTCAGGTCTCACTTGATAGGCTCTAAGATAGTCATTTTTAATGATCATTCAGCATTAATGTACCTTCTTCATCCTTCTACTCCAAGAATTTGATTTAGAGATTAAAGATAAGAAAGGAGTAGAAAAAGCAATGGTAGACCACCTTTCTAATTTGGTCCTAACTGAGCCGTTGGATTTATTGCCAATCAAGGATACCTTCCCTGATGAACAAGTTTTTAATGTCTCCAATCTCCCTTGGTTTGCAGATTTTGCAAATTATCTAGCCACAGGAAAGATACTGGAACATTGGACCAAAAATAAAAAGACCAGATTCTTCTCAAATGTCAAATAGTATTTTTGGGATTATTCATATTTGTTTAAATATTGCTCAGACAAATAATTAGAAGATGTGTACCTGATATTGAACAATCCAGTATCATCTCTTTTTGTTACTCAAAAGCATGTGGTGGACATTTTTTTGTCAAGAAAATAGTTGCAAAAATCTTACAATGTGGTCTCTACTGGCCAATTCTTTTCAAAGACACATATTACTTCTGTAAGGCATGCGAGCACTGCCAAGAGTTAGGAGGAATAACTTGTAGTAATATGGTGCCTTGAAACCTCATTCTCATAGTGGAGGTCGTTGATTGTTGAGGCATCGATTTCATAGGGCCATTTCCACCTTCTTTTGGATACCTATATATTTTAGTCGTAGTAGACTATGTTTCCAAATGGATTGAGGTTGTTTCATGTCAAGTTAATAATCATAAAGCAGTCATTAAGTTCTTAAAAGAAAATATATTTTCCCAATCTGGAACACCTCGAGCCATCATTAATGACAACATGACTCATTTTTGAAACAAAGCTTTTGAAGCATTAATGAAAAAATATAACATCACACATGAAGTTGCAACCCCGTATCACCCACAAACAAGTGGACAAGTTGAAGTGTCAAATTGAGCTATTAAACAAATTTTGCAAAAGACTGTTAACCTAGACCGTAAGGATTGGTCTATTCGAGTGACGGATGCGCTTTGGGCATATCGAACTGCTTTTAAGACCCCGATTGGCATTTCTCCTTACCATATCATTTATGGTAAAGCTTGTCACTTACCTTTAAAACTGGAACATAGAGCCTACTAGGCAATTAAAAGAGTAAATTTCAATATGGGTAAAGTAGGCTTGCATCATAAGCTCCAACTTAATGAGTTGGAGGAGATCCGACAGGAAGCTTATGAGAGTAATAGGATCTACAAGGAAAAGATGAAAGTTTTTCATGATCAAAACATTTTAAGAAAATCCTTTACTCCATCCCAAAAGGTACTTCTTTACAACTCTAAGCTTCACCTCTTCCCAAGAAAACTTAGAACTTGATAGACCGGTCCTTATATTGTTAAAAAAGTATTTTCATATGGGACTGTCAAGATTGAAGACACTAGGACCGGCCACACCTTTAAAGTAAATGGTTAACATCTAAAGCCTTTCTTAGAATATGAGAATCCAAAAGTTGAGTCTACAACTTTGGAGGATCCTGTCTATCAAGATTAAGTGGGTTCCAACCATAAACACGTTTGGCTAAAGACATTAAATGTAGCGCTCTTTGGGAGGCAACTTTGAAGTTTTTCCCATCTCAGTCTTCTACATCTTTCCATCATCATATCGGGTCCTATGTTTTTAAACATTGAGGACAATGTTTCTCTCAGGTTGGGGTGTAGAATTCTAGCAAATTTTAGTTTTTGTTAAATTTCTTGATTTAAAAAAAAAAGAAGAAGGGACAGTTCATATACAATGATGATAATTGGATTTTCTGAAAGTCTAATCTTGAATTACCATTCATAGCTTATTAATATAATTATACATAACTAATTCATCATTTTACTTATTTTCTAAAGCATTTCATGAAAGCTAAGTCTCATATCATATCTGTATACACATTTACATGTATATAGTCTAAGTTGATAAGTAATTATGATTTTAGAGATCCTGAAGAAATTCAGTGGATACCTATATCCTAAGTATGTCTTTAGAGCCATTCATTCTTTTTGAGAGGTTAGAAATGTGTTCTTAATTTTCTTCAGCATGCTCCCATCAATTTTAAAATTGGCCAATTACCTGAATTATTAGAATACTACTTTCAACATTCTAAAATTTCATTGAATCTGATAGATTATAAGAAACCTAGAAAATGATTTAGGCCATCCTTGTTGTTAACCTAGAGACATAAAGCTTACCCAAGAGTATCTTTACCACTAGTTAGCCAATTTGAACCTTTTATATAAGCTTTTTCTTTTCTTACCTAAGTTAGCCTTTATCCACATTAATCTAGTATAACATATATATTACCTATTTTCTTCAAATTATAAGTTAGAGAAGAATGATGATATACCTTTTAATTGCAATAAAGGAAGAAAAGTGAATATGAAGAAAAGAAATGTTCTTCAAAAGAGAGTCAAAAGTGTTGAAAAAAAAATATGAAGAAAGTAGAAAGGTGAAAAAAGAAATATTCATTTCAAGCAAACAAAGTAAAGAAGAATTGTCAACTATAGAAGACCTTTACTTATTTTTGAAGAAAATTTGAATATCCTTTATACCCCTTCTTTTTGTACCCTATCCCAAGCCTTCATTTAGTACCAGTTAATGACCTAATGATTTTAGGATGAATATAGTCTTGATGAAGATATGAAATTTTAGGATTTAAAGTGAAATATTTCTAAAAGATTAATGGTAATGGCATCTTATTCCTTCTAAAGGGATCAAAACTACACTCCTTAGTAACTCTTATTCATTTATGAGTATATGTAAGATAAATTTATTTTTATTGACTCTACTCACATATTCAAGAGAGATATAATTTGAACCTTTATCTGAGAGATTTTATTTTTTAATGTATGTTTATTAGTGAGGATTGAGGTTAAAACATATTTTAGATGGAGTTTAAGAGTTGTACTCTACTTAAAAATAAAAGATCTATTATATATGTAGATTGTACACACACAACACCCTGAGATCTGAGCTTAAATGAAATATCATTAGAATATGAGTAGGATTTTTGAATTTTTTATTCATTTTTATTAACATGTAAAGTGGTAAATTAAGTATGGATAGAAGGAAAGTCTCAGAGATAAATTTAGGAAGTGTCTTTTATGAATTTTGTGGGTAAATTCTCTATAAACCCTTATGAGGCTTAACTCGTCCATTATGAGTAACCTAGGGGTTTAAGGGCTTGTTGCATACGCTAAATGCAACCATGAGTACATACGAAAACGATGACCATTTTGTCTTCAATAATTTTTTGCATGTTTTGTTAGAGATTAGCAAAATGCTGGTTAGGGATGTGTTAAGTGTTTAATTTTGCATAAAATAACTTTAGTTTAGATATATAGTTTAGATAATTCAAAAAAAGTTAACGATCAGATGATCATTATAGCTAATTAGATACATAGTTTAAATAATTCTAATTTAGTATTTTGTTTTGCAGGTAACCCAAAATAATTTAGACGGCTTAGATGGACTTAATCGGTGCAAATCATTGAAGTGACTGGATGGACCCACATCACAAGAGATTATTGCTTAAACTAAGTATTTAAGTGGGGCTGCAAACAATGAAGAAGGAAACAAGGAAGAAACAATGGAGAAGGAAACATGAAGTTTAAAGGAACCTAAAAAAAAAATACAAATGCAAGTTGCAAAGTTTGGTTGTTAAATGCAGATGAGAGAGAAATGGCGGCAGACTTTTGGTTTTTTTTCCTACCAGGTTTGGACAGACGAAGGAGGTGGAAGGACAGTTCCTCTCCACCTCTCCTACTCTTTTCACTTCATCTCTCTCTTCGTTCCACTGTCTCCTGCTCTCTTTTCATAGTAACCCTACCCTTCATCTTTACTCGCCTTCCTAGCTCATTCCCTCTTCCCAACTCACCTCTTCTCTGTCTAGAATGACCAACACTTCCCTGCTCTCCACCCAGCCCCTCCTTGATTCTTCCATCCACCTCTGCTTCCTTCTTCATCTCTACCCAATCTTCACCGCCCCAACCTGCCTGAGCAAATTGGGTGCACCCCAGAACTCCTAGATCCCATGTTTTCCTCTCCTACTCTCTCTCGTTCTGACCGACGCAAAGCTACCCCCACTTTGCTACTCCTCTTTTCCCATCCGGAGCCAAACCCATCTCCAGCCTCTCATCGCACCCATCTCTCTTTCTCTCCCTCTCACCATCTCCACTGCCTAGCCTTAGCTTCCCTTCTTTCTTCGTCTCTGCATTCTTCTTTCCTCTTTCACGAACCAGCACCACTCTGCTACTCCTCTTTTCCCATCCGGCCAATACCCATCACAGGAAATCACCCCCGGTCTACCCCCTACTACACCTCTCTCTCACTCGGCTCCCTCTCCCTTTTGACTCTCCTCCACTGCCCAGACCAACTCAAGCAACCTAATCCACATGCGCACCAATCGGCATCCCTTCCCCATCACTGTTCTTCATCTCCTCTATTCACCGCAAAACCCCAGATCCATCACCCAAGCGTCGTTTTCCACTGGACGGTGATTGATCATGCGATTTCGGCCCCTCACCTCACTCTTCCTTTCTCCCTTGCTCCACGGGAAAAATCCAACTCCTCTCATTTCTTACCGGCATCTTCTCCGGCGCACCTGGCTGTCCTCCTCGATAGCCCCTTTTTTCCCAGTTAAAAGAAAACAGAAACGAAATAAAATTTTGTTTATGTCCATTATAATGGCATTTGCATCCTAGATTTAATTACCGTTGTGCCCTGTTTTATTCATATTTTAACTATCCAAAGACTGTGTTATCTTGGGCAATTATTTCACTTATTTTGTGTTGTAATTAATTAGAATCTATTGCAACTAACTGCGTGACAAGTAGTCAAATAGAAAAGTTTTCGTTAGTTGCTATTTATTTTCATTTATTGAGTAACTTAATTTTAGATTTGTTTACTCATAGACTGTATAATGAACTTGAATTTTATTTCTGCCAAATTATAATGAAAATTTATGTAAACTCTATCCTTTCAAGTCGAGTCTTCGTAGAATCGACTCGGACTTGCACTAGCTATTCTACAACAGCCGTGCACTTGCGGAGAACATCAACACTTATGGATAATGAGCAAGTGGCCTTTGTTCCACAGAGACACATTCATGACTGTAATCCTTGTTCAGGAAATCATGTGGGCTCTTAGAAAAAAGAAAGGTGCGATGGGCAATGTTTTCACCGAGGCTGATCTAAATGAAAACAGGGCCTATGAAACTATTCACTACGACTTCGTTGAGAGAATGTTGAACCAATTCCAATTGCCCCAAAGACTTGCTAAACTCATCATGTTTTGCAATTCTAGCACTTCTTTGGCCATTCGAATGAACGGACAATGCTCAGAAGAGTTGCTTCATTCTAGAGGAATGAGGCAAGGTGATCCATTGTCACCTACCTTGTTTGTTCTTGCGATGCACTCACAAACAGCCACAATTACAATCATGTTCAATCCCGCCCACTTCAAGCACTACATCTGTTTCCAAATTCCATAATGCACCTTATCGCGGTGGATGACTTGTAGCCTGCCAGGCGACTATGCCAAGCAAATGTGTTTTAAGCAAGTGTACTACCTGACTTGTTTGCTAGAGAGGCCAGTCTTGAGATTACTACTCCCAAATCCTGAACCAATTCTCTAAGGATGTGCCCAGGAGGTTTGCCAAGCACTAGTAGAAAGCCATTCACATACACAAGCCTTTGTATGGAGAGGAGTACCTTGGACTGCCTGTGGTGGACCTCAAATCAAAGCACATTAAAATAGCTTTTCTTCTGGATAAAATGAACAATAGGCTCCAAAGGTGAAAGCTCTCTCTACTTTCTAGAGCGAGGAGATTAATTGTCCTCAAATCAGTGGTAGCTGGAATACCGAATTATACCATGCAAAGAAATGGCAATCCCTAAAGACACATTTGAGATGTGTGGGAAGAGGCGGACAAAATTTTTGTGGACCTTCGCCTAATCATTAGATCATTTAGCCATGCGCCAAGCCTCTTGTGGGTTCTTGGACGAAGTAAGTTAAAACACACGAGTAGAGCCTTCAAAGCCAAGTAGGAGTGGCGAGTACTAACCGAGAAAGACTCATTATGGATTAAATTTGTGCATGGCAGGAAAGTTAAATCTTAGAATTTTTTCAGTTCAAGGCCTAAATCCAATGATTCGCCTGTATGCAAGGCATAATTGATAATAGAAAGTTTATTGAGAGGAGGTCAATGGTCAGTAGGAGTTGGCTCTGACATGAACCTATGGAACAATCCATGGTTAAGACCCCAAACATTAGCTGAGATCAACCGTGATACTACGCATTGGGATGATAGACTTATGGTCAAGCACCTCATTACCTCTAGAGGTACTTGGCTCAATCGACTCACCTGCCATTGGAGGCCAAGCATTGAAAGGATGATTAGAAACATTCCACTTTACGAATGCAGCCTGATGACATTGTATGAAAATTCTGGGTTGTTCTGAATTAAACCGTCTACGAGGATTTACACTCTATCTGTTTTAATTTTTTTTCTTCCATTGAATGGTAAACACACGTACACCGCTTTAAGCCTTGGTCATCCAAGGTGAGAGACTCTTTGTTACGCCACTGTACTATATCTTAATTGCTGATTGCTCCATTTAGAAAAGGACAGTTGCATCAAGAGACAACAAAAAATCAGGACGTTCAGGTGGCTAGCAATACAAAAGCGCCTCCCATGTGGGACATACACATCGAGTGGCTAGCAATACAAATAACAATGACGATGTAGCTACGGATTCAAAAGGGGGAGAAGAATTATGGCATAGAGAGAGAGAGAGAGAGAGAGAGAGAGAGAGAGAGAGAGAGAGAGAGAGAGAGAGAGAGAGAGAGAGAGTTCCACTAAGAGTTATGGCATGAACACGTGCAGAGAAGTTGACCTCTATTTTGTGATGGAGGATGACTTCTTCTGAAAGATCTGAGCCATTCATCTTATTTAAAATGGCTTAGATAGGCTGGATACTAAAATTCACAATCTTTTGATGCTTAAAGCTTATTTCATATACAGTTAAAATCACAGCCACTAATCTTTTAAAGCACAAAAACTACAAGTTAGAATGATCCAAATGCATTGATCCTGTAGAACCCCTATTTTTGATAAGCTGAACAAGATGAACAGCTTAGATCTTTTAAAAGGGGTCATCCTCCGTCACAAAATAAAAGGGAGACTTCTTCGTATGCCTTAGTGCAATGTCTCTTGTCGTATGTTTACAAAGGGATATACACTTTTGAGTGAGACAAGATATATGCCGGGCCGGACCCCATTTTGGGTGATCCAAACAGTTCATCATTCTCAGCCATTGTTTTCCTGATTTATTACACGAATGAGGATAATGATGGCAAGGATCATCAATTGGTACAGGGACCCAAGACAAAAACCTAGGAGATCGACCTGACTATCAGAGCCCCTATTATGCTTCGCTGTAGATAATATAATAGACGGCTCAAAAGGCACGAAGTCGTGGATTGAAAGCCCTTAACCAATCGAAAGGCTAGAAATTTTTTCTAGTGCATGAGCTTTTCAAGGCACCGCCTATTAATGGTTTGGGTCACGCTAACACCTCGTACAGTTTTAGCTACCTCTGTCAGCCCTAACTGGTAATCCAGTGCATCGTTACATGTAGACTGCGATGTTACAGGTAGGGCCAGATTTCTCAAGATCTAAAATTTTCACAATGTTATCCTTGAATTTTAGGGCCATGCTCCGAAGTCCTCCATTCCTAGCCTCCGTTTTCTTGAGTCGTAAAAGGTACAGTAAATATTCACCATCTATTTTACAACTAATCAGTAGTTGTTACAATCACCCAAGGGATGAAAATTTCGGATCATGGCCCATCTAATTCAAATGTGAAGTACAGCAGGGACAACTAAAATCTTCAGTCATAACCGTCCGTACAAGGGGGAAGAGCTACACCTCTCGTGGCGTACAGGCATATCGTTCTCCATCTTCCGTATTCTGACCCGTAAAAATTCAAGACGCAGGCACTTTCAGGTCATCCAAACCGCTAATCCTCTAGACAACACATTTCAGATGCCACATTCCATTTCTTATTCTCTGGATGATCTTAGCGACAGTTCATAAGAGTTCTCGCACCCATGCCTGCTAGTTTGTACAACGCCCTGCTAACTAGCCATTCGAGGGCTCAGTCTACCGCCATTCTGGCACATTTTTGACTGCTCTTCTCAAACAATACTATTCATGAACTGCTTATGCTTTGGGGCCGATTTGTCAGGGTCAAATAATCCGATTTGTGCGATTATGCTTGATTACATTATTTCTCCCTATGATGGCCACCCGTAATCACAGAAACCCGATTATATAATATGAAAACTCACATCCCGCATCGAAAAAGTAAGGCCATACGATTTCTCGAGTTTATGTCTCAAGCACAACAAACAGTCCATTAACACTGAACCCACGATTCTTGTTTGACTAGTAAGGCACGATCAAAGACCAAAACGTCTTCACGTTCTAATAAAAGCAAGCAAAATGGCAAATGGCCAAAAAAGCACAAATGTAACCTGAAGCATTGAAATCTGGAGAATTCCTGTTATGAATCATACAGGATTGTCTTAGTTTACCATAAATCCTTGCTAATGTATCCGGATGCAGAATCTGCCCGTGCTGCATGACAAAACTGAATCAGGGGGATCCTTTATAATGACAATCATATACCGCGGCTGAGCATAATGAACTTCAGTCAGCTAACTAAAAGAAACCACAAATGACAAGCAAACACACCAGAGAAAAGCCTCTGAGTAACCTATATGTGCATCTATTTCCTTTGAAAATAGTAAGAGAGATGACAAACATATGGATCAGTGGGAGTTTCGCTCCCGATTTTGAGGTGCAAGCTAATCAGCATGGACGGCGTGCAGCATAGCCTGTTACAGTAAGAGCTGGACCAGCTCCTTGTGATCTTTAAGCTTGCGCTCAATTTGGCTACGAATGGCATGCACTCGCTTCAGAGTATTACTCATCTGTCCGATCCTGCAGGAGTTCATATTTATCAACACATGAATTCATGTGTTTATTCGTAATCTACGCCCAAATGGCAGCAGGTAGACTTCCACCAAGAAAGAGGGAAAGTTTACGTTAATTAATGAAGAGCAAAGGTACGGACGTGCATGCTTCGGTTATCTCCAGGTAGAGGATTCTGCATGTAAACTATACGTTTTGAAGCTAGTATGTTTGGGCTACTCCAAGGAGACGTTAAGGTTCTTTACCAAGAGTACAAATATAAAAGAAAATCACAAATACACCCCTTCGACTAGTTAGGACCAAAGATGAAAAGGTTCAACAGTAGTAGAAACGAACAAGGTCATATTCATCATCATCGATCACAGGGAACTTTCATGAGAGGAGGGGGGGTGTTTGGAGGTTTACTACTAATGACTAACTCTGAAATAGGAACTGTTCAACCAGGGTTTTTTTGAAGGGGCTCAAAATTGGTATTGGTGGGACTGCTGACAACACTATCATCACTTGATCAAATAAAGCACAGGAACTATGTAATGACTCGTGTAAGCTTAGAGTCTAGAGGTACTTACTATCTTGTCATGCTCAGATACTGCCCAATGATCATATGAACTTCTTGATACACAGTTGGCATGGACAATAGGGCCCTGCAATGTACTCTTATCTTGGCCTCCATTATCAGCTTCACCTTTAGGTGTATTCATATATACTGCTCCTTTGTACATCCATTCATCTCTTTCAAGACTGTAAAAATCTTCAAACAGTTCTCCACATAATGCGCATATGCTCTGGCTCTCATCTGCACGTACCAGTGGTTCACTTTTTTCTGCTATCTCCCCAATTCCTTCAACAATAGTGGGAACAGGTACAAATGGTGGTGTGATATTCCCAGCTACCCAATCACTCCAGCCCGGATACCATTTCCTAGACATTTGAACTGAAGTGCTCAGTTCAAGCTTCCTTGAAGCATGCCAGTCCATGTGTCTATCAAGCTGCTCTTGAAGTTTGAGCCGAAAGCCACAAGTCATGCACTGATGTGAAAGATCATCAAAGAGGCTACTTATTACTGTTGGATGCAGTTCTTTGATAATTTCTGGCTTGAACTCAGTCCCAATTAAGTTCTTAATCTCTTCCACTGTGGCTTGAGACGTGGAACTGCTCCTTACAGTTGATTCAGAGAAAGCAAGTTCATTTACAGAAGATGACGGAGGCATTACTGAGGCTGCCGAGGCAGATGAAAGTGGCATCAAGACACTGGTGGAAAGGCCTGTGATCTGATTCTGGTGTTTCATGGGTACCAGAGGTGCTCCAATGGATGGTGATTCCGTTGCTGGTGCTGATATTAATCCTTTTGCAACTAATGAGCTTAAAAGACTTGAAAATGGATTTGTAATGCCACTAGCTGTGTTTGATGTCTGCGCTGACGTTCCTACTAAGGAGGAGGGCGGTGGAGGACCAGGAGGCAATGGTGGCAGTATGGTTCTTGGAGCCTGTGTTGCAACCGCTGTTACATTACCATCAGAAATTGAGTCTAATGCAGAAGAAGTCGAGACAATTGGTATTGAGGATGTGGTCAGTTGGGCAGGGGGAGGTCCACTAGGCAGAGGTGGCTGAATAATCATGTTCAATGGCATTAATGAGTCTGAATTGCTAACAGTTGAAAAACTACTACTGATAGTATTGCTAGTGACTAACCCACTGTTCACAATAGCAGCTAATAAACTACTAGTGCTAGGTTGTTCCGGTATGTCTACAGCAGCATTATTTGAGTTTCCAGATCCCAAGTTCTCTAGCATTTGGGGAACTGGGAAACTAGGTGGTTTCTGCACCTCACCAGATAGTTGAGACCGTGTGTGCTGTGATACTTCAGACTGCGCCTGCTGTGAGGAAGAAGGTAAAAGATGCCTTAGCTGAGAATAAGGCAATAAAGAAGGCAAAGAACTATTTGAATGTTGATGGGGCTGTGACAAAGGCAACTCTAAATTCTGGGAGTTTCTGGGATGGATGTAAGTTTGTGACACAGCAGAATCATGAGCTTGTGGTCCATTGTTCAATTGTGTTGCAAGCTGAGAGGACTTTTGGGCTGGTTGAGGGAAGGACTGAGCAGGAATATAGTCATGATCAGCTAAACTAGATGATGGCAGATGCTGATGGCTCGATGACGATGAAGGTGAATAAGGTCGCTGGTACATAGATAATGGTGCAGATGGTGAAGCAGGTCGCAATGGTGGCTGACTTTGATGCCCAAACGTTCCAGTTGATCCAAAGTTTGAAAAACCTGAACCAACAGATGACCCCACAGGCGCTCGAGATCCTGTCCTGTTTAAAGATGAATTCAGGCCCACGGACAAGCCACCACTAATAGGGGTAGGACGATTCTCCGACTGACCTGAAATTATTGAAGCTGCACCAGTATGGCTCAAAACCTCCACTGGGTTTCGCTCTTGCAATGGCCATGTTGATGGTGTTCGATGACCAAATGCAGCTTGTCCTCTGGATACTGAATCAGTGAAAGCTTCCCTATTAATTTTAGACTCAAACTCCAGTCGGCTTCGAGGTGGTGGGAGGTGGAGATGACTATCACCATCCTGTGCATGAAAATTTTAAATCAGCAAGCAGCATGAAATACATACAACCTCACTCTCACACCAGACCCACCCACACATGCACATAAGCACATAATAGGGACATAAAGAAATTAAGGAGACTATCATTTGTGACACAACTCCATCTTGCATGCATACACTCACAGGGCCACAAGCACACAATTCATGCACTGGCACAGGCAGTTAAATTCACACATACTTGACACAACCCTGTATGAATGACACGCATGCAAGTAAACAGGCAAAAGCTGGCAGACTGGTCCCCCACAGGCACGTCAATCACAGATGAGACACCCACTCCCCTACAGACACATAACACAGGCAGCCACAGAAAGAGACATGAGAAGGAGAATACTCTTTGCAAGGAAACTCCATCTTCACCACCAGAGGACTTCTCCAGCATCGAAGAAGAATCAAGTGAGTTCCATCGTGTCTCTAAAACTTCAGTCTCCAGAGGACTCCACTTAGCTCTTCGGGAGGTCATTGGCTTTTTTGCATCATCAGGAATCCATCCATCTTTCCTTGAAGTATCAGTACCTCCATCATCTGCTAATCTGGAGCTCATATCCTCCCACATGTACTCCTCTTCCTCAGAATTCTTCCAGCTCCCTGACGTTCCTCTGCTGCTTCTGTTTGGAATGTTCTGTGCTGGCTGCAGCTTGCTGATGGTTGGTGCAAGTTTGGGAGGCCGACAGTTTCCATATGGATTAGGAGTATCAAAACCATTCCTTTGGCTAATAATGCTGTCTGCAGGACTGTTACCAGCACCATGCCAGGGTTTCTCAAGTCCTCGCTCTGCAATCCTCTCTCTAGGTTTTCCACTTTCCATATCTGATGGCCGTGGAAGATCAGAAACAAATTCATAATCCCCATATCCAGCACTGGGATTGGTCTCACGAACAGGATCCTTAATTTGGTCTCTTTGAGGATGCTGAACCTTCTGCAAAACTCAAACTCAAATTAGTATTTGACCCAAAAGGATGAAGCAATAACACAGCCCTCAGTAACATATGAAGGCCACTGCTAAGGGAGAGACAACATAATCTAGAAGCAAATGATTAAGCAAATCAAATACCTGTACCTTAACAGGTAGATCTGTCCATGGTCTTGCACTTACAGTAGCTGTTCTATCAGACCTCTCTCCATCCTCCACTGAGCCTGTGCTCCCACTGTTTTCAGTGCTTATTCCTTTTGCCTTCATAACACAAATCAAGTAACCAACCCCAGAAAATAAGAATACAGATGAAGGACACCAGATCAAGCTCACCAGAAATCGCTAAATATGACAATTCACCAATAGATATTTTATCATTAGGCCCATATATGGCAGATACCATTGTTGTCCTAGTGTATAGACCTATTTATTCTTTAGACACACACTCAGACATGAATCAATGGAATAAGCAACTCATCATTCCGTATAAGGACATTTGAAGCTGTGGTAACAAAGATATTAGGACTCCTCACTGACCTGACCAAGTGTCCCATGTTACTGAACAAGAAAAGTATACTGCATAGACTTTTTGAGTAGCCCAAGAAGCCAAGGAAGACTAAATAAGATAACATTGCTTCCACATTGACATTGCAAATTTCTGTTATTCCAACAGCAAGTCCTATAATATGTGCAGAATAACTTGCCCATGTGAATAATTGATGACATGCTTTTTCAGTTTTGGGAGGGACAAGCCTGGCAAAGAAGTCAAACTTAGAATTTTACCTACACCTCATGACTGGACAACCGAAAAAGTCATATACTGGCAAAACTACAAGGGATACCCACAGTGATCACCTGGAATGTAGGACAAAACCAACAGGTTCAACTCAACAAGTATCCACAAGGGTTCAATAGGAACAACTGCAAAAATCTGTTTTTGACCAAAACTAAAGGCTGAGAAAGTACATCACATGTGCCTAAAAGGTAACTGGATATAGATGCTTC
Source organism: Warburgia ugandensis (assembly GCA_035236585.1). Taxonomy (NCBI): domain Eukaryota; kingdom Viridiplantae; phylum Streptophyta; class Magnoliopsida; order Canellales; family Canellaceae; genus Warburgia; species Warburgia ugandensis. The sequence goes on from CP141126.1 coordinate 12,284,766, forward strand.
TAAATTTCCAGGACCGTTTTTCCTTTTTCCATTAACACAAAATATTTCAAGTGTTGCACCTTCAAGTCTAGCACCTTGACACCAATATTGTCCCTTGCCATGGCATAGTAATGCTTCTTATCATTTCCGCTGTGGAATAAATTATTCCACTTTTTCTAGGCTCTCTGCTTTAATGCTCCTCCGTCATTAACAAAAAGAAAGAACACTAATAAGTACCTAATTCCACATAGTCCACAGGATCACTGTCAATAAATATGCTCATGTTGGAAAAATATTCATATCATTTCAAACAAATTTAGGAAATGACTGAATTTGTGAAGCTGCAGGCAAAGTATGGAGTGAAAACCCTGTATTTCAGATGCTTGCATATGAGATTTTGTATATTGTTGCCAGTCCCATAAAGATTTTAGTATTGGAAGGATAACGGCTTCCTTACATGTTAGAACATGGAACCAGGTGCACAGAACCAAATCAAAAACTCAGAAAAAGAAATTATAATAAGAACTTAATTTTCCAAGCATGTCCCATTTATATAGCCCAACTATTGAATGTTTCTGAAAAGATGAGAAATCTCCCCTCCCCACCCTCCCTTCAGGTTCCTCTGGGGACCATGTTCCTACAAGTTTAGCCTCAGCTACTACAAGATGCCACATAGAAATACCAGTAGACAGTAAAAGACAACACTCCTATCTGAAAGGTCCAGAGTCTTTCTTGTAGGGTTAGAAATGGAACAGAATGCATTCAGCACACATCTTTAGTACCCCACTAATCTATCGCTACACCCAGGTCCCACACTTCTGCACAAGCAACTTTTCTCCCATGGCCTGACATTGTTTCATAACTCCTGCTGAAAATCCTCAAATCACTCAAGTCAACTAGGTTTTACCTTGCCGAGTTCTTGCCCTAGTCTGCATTTTGCACTACCAAGTCAACCAAAAGCTCCTTCCAAGAGAAAAAAAGAGAAATTGTAATGATGTCCTATTAAGCAGATGCCTTAGTTTCCTTTCATGGAAAATAATTCAAATTTCATCACTGATATTCAGTAAATATTAGACACCAATATGCAAACAGTTTTAGAATCAAAGCCTTGTACCCTTAATTTTCATTGTTCAGTTCAGTATCAATAAGGAATGTACATGACTATATGCAGGACTTTTGACATATTACAGAGCTTACTACTGCTGTCTTATAATTGTTACACCAATAGTATTTTTTTATCGTATAATCAGCAAGTAGATAGCCATTTGGAGAGAACTAAAGCAACTTCCGTAGAGGGAACACAAGGTCATTGCAGTCCTCCCAGATCATTTTCCATAACAGCTCTTTTCTCACAGACCCAAAAGATTGAAAACAAATATATGTAGTGCAGGAGTATGTCGCATATAATAAGTTGTAAACGGATTGAACATTGGTTATGTCAAAATTCAGAAACTTCTCTACCACTTTGCATCTGCTAAATGCTTGAAATCTAAACCTCATTGCAATAGGTATTGGGTAATACTGCTCATGTATTACACCTATTAGAAACTGTTGTACAATACCTGAGAAAATTCGTAAGGGTTTGGGGATAGCCAACAGTATCTGTGTGATGCAGAAGTGATCTAGCAGCCCATAATTAAAAGAAAAACAAGAGAGAATGCCTCATACTTGTGAAATTATATGCAATACAGTTACATACCCTGCTTGGCTGCTGGAGGCGCTGCCTCGCCTCTAAGTACTTTGGATTGACATGGATGCTATGTGGTGGACGCTGTGACTGAGAATCAGGCCTAGATGTTGTGCCTGAAGAAGATGAACTGTTGACGGCAGGTGGGAAGCCAAGTTCTTTCTCGATTATTTGAAGTGAAGCAGAGGGGAAAACCCCTTTCCAAGTCCCAAAAAGATGCCGCATTCCAGAATGTATGGAAGAATCAACCTGTCTATATGCCTTGCAGAAGACCTAGAAAAAGAAGAACAGTACCAAAGATTGATAAATGATCATCATTATAGAACAAGAAACATAACAAACAAATCAGCAGCTATACATGATTGAAGTACAGATCAAAGTTTTGCTATATATATAGCAAGTACTCAATTCAATAAAGCCTCCTATTGTTTGCAGTAAACAACTGAATGATGTAGCCTAGTCCTCCCACAAGTCTTCCAATATTAAGAAATAAATACAGGACCAAAGATACATAATTAGCATGGAAGATGTAAAAACAAAGGAAAACTCCTCAGAAAATTATTCCAAGAAGAGAGTGACAGAAGGAAGGTTAAAACCTCAGGTAGTCGGGCAGCAAAATATTTGATGTAGTCTCTTCCAATATTCTTCACAATGCTATCTAGAAGATAAAGAGATGGTAGCTTCTGTTCACTAGGAACCTGCACATGAACCCAAAGATCAGATAAAGCACATTTAGAACCAGACTTTTTCCAGCAAGTAACAGGTCAACCACCTACACTAGCCAATGCTTACATCTTTATGGTAATTACAAAATGAGAAACTTCATATCAACAACAAGTGGAATTCATGCATGAATTTTATTGTGGGCACAGAGTGGAAATGGAATAACAGCAAATAACAAGTGGAATTCATGCACCTATAAAATAATGAGCCAATGTAAAAAAAGGGAAAAATAATAAGGAAATGATAACCGAGCACTGAACAAATTTGATCATTCAGAATTCGAATGCTAAAAAAAGAACCATCAGGACCATATACTAAAAGCTTGCTTTATTAGATGCCTTGGGTCTAGTAAAATCATCAAACTGAGCAGCTGCTAAGTTGCTTATGTGATACTGTGGTTCGTGAAGTCAATTCACTTGATCAGTAAGAAGGATAATATAGTTAGGGTCCCCAAATGAGCGTAGAATGAGGACCAAGCACAAGGGCAACAAAGTCAAAGATATAATGAGAAAACCATACAAACTAAAACAGACGTGAACGTGTAAAGTTCCTCAATATAAGCTGCCAGAAGTTAGTGGCGAGCAGATATGATAATTCAATCACAACACTAACTTCTGTCTTTTCAAATGTCTAATTGATCCATTCACTCAATATTTTCTATCTACTTTTTCACTACAAAGTTTTTGGTCATGTACCGCTCTTTACCTTCAATATCAATAACCATAAGAATACAATCTAGCTCTCAAGAATCCACTAGTAGAATTGAATGTTGAACTCCAGTTAACAGATACAAAAAATCTCCAAGTATAATTCAAAAATATGATTTGCCTAATCAGTCACCAAGACAATTTGTAGTGTCAGAGAGAACTGCCCTTGATGAACATTTTATGTTGCTTAGTCTGTTTCCAACACAACGGGGAACAAATGCGCAGCCACTTTGCACCCATCAAGCCCTAGCTCCTCAAGGACATTATCAAATCCACCAAATCACAAGGAGGAAAATTCTGCAACTTATAATCACCATTAGCCTTGCACAGATTGGGAAGAATCAACAAAAAAGTGATTCCCAAAGTTATTGAAAGTTCTTGTTGAATATCGCCTCCATGCTCAACCTGATGAGAGATGAGGCTGGCCTCTCACCTCATTTAGGACTTTGACAACAATTTCCACCGTACATATTCTCTGCACAACAATTATGGTCCTCCAAAACAATTGGACAGCGTAGAGGAATGTTAATCACCTGCACAACAATTAACAGTGCAGGTTTCCTATTAACACCTGCACTGTCTCGGGCAAGTTTCCTACTACAAACCTACTAGCATTAACAGTGCAGGTGTCGAATTAGGCAGAGACAGCCCTAAGCTCTCCTCTCAAGTCAAATTGAAATTCGTACTTAGTAAACATTCAAATTAATTTTATTTTTATAGCTGACAATTCCAAATTATGAGTTCTTCGTACAGTCACTAGTCAACAAAGCCATCACTCTTGCAATAGACGCACACAACTGATCCAACTACATTGCAATCTCCATTCATTAGTTGTGCCGGATTAAGCGCATACAATATAGATCATAAAACATTTCTTGCAAATAATCTGGTTCAGTTATGCACATTAAGCGTAGACCAAAGCATTTTTCTGCAAGGACAAAAGTTCCATTTTTTCCCCTTCCACTTCTTTTCCATGGACCACGGATTAGAATTAAAACACCAGATCAATTTCGTGTACAAGGCAATACAGGGACGAAAAACGGCAGAAACCGAATTCACCTCAAGAATGTTTGCACAGACAGTGGCAGCAATCCACTTGGCAGCATGAAGATTTTCTCCAGCAATGATGGTGAGGTTAGTGATGATCGGCTTTGAATTGAAAGTGAGTTCAGCAAGAGCAGTCTTATACTGTCCAACAAGCTCCTGATGCTGCTGTTGATAAGCGCTTCTCACTGATTCCTCTCGTCCTTGTCTCTCCACATCTCTTTCCCTCTCATTTGCCCTAAATCTGGAACTCAACGGTCCTCCACCGCCAACAGGAACTCTCTGCGGAAAGGGACGGTTCCGATCGATTCCTCCGTTGGAACTGCGACGATCCGGCTCGGCTTCTTCCGCCAATCTCGGTTTCTTCAAACCCGGTTCTCTAACCCTAGGCATGGATCTCCCAGAACTCTCCATTTCCATATCCAACAGAAATAACGAAGAAGAAGAAGAAGAAAATCTAACCGTAGCCCTAACTAGCTCTAACCTTATTTAAGATTTAAAAAAAAACAAAAAACAAAACAAAATTTAACCTTGACCCTAACCCTAATTTCTCTAGGATTTTACAACGACATCAGATAATAAAAAATGCCATAAAATAGCGAAAACGAGAACGGGTCTCGCAAATCCAAAACCCTAGGAACCCCAGTGGAACTGGTTTACAGAAGATCAGAAACCTCATCCGAGAGCCCAGAAGAGCAGAATCTGGACTTCCAAGTGTTTATGGGGCGGAGCGGGTAGATTGCGCAATCTGTAGAGAAAGCATGGGCCTTTTGAAATCGACCCGGGTATGTCTTGAAGCGTAGATTTTGCAAGCAGATTAGAGATGGAGGGGGAGGAGAAGCAAGAGCCGGTGTTTTCCGCTTCTTCTTCCTCTCTGCTGCTGCCGCTGGTCGTTTTTATTTCACCTTAATTTTTCTATTCTTTTTCTCCCGACCGCCAAAAGACGACGGGGGTAAGAGGGCGAGAGATAATTCCCGACTACGGCTTTATAATACCAAGCGAGGCATCGCCCCTCATCAGAACTTTCGTCAAAATTACTCGAAGCACCACTGAAGGAATTAGAGATTGTGTTTTTTTCCTTTTTTAGAGATGCAGTTAGAGAATATCATTTACTACTTTTTCCTTTTTCTCCTTCGATGATAAGCACAGGGCAGTCGAAGGATAACTTGTCAAGTGATCAGGTTTAGGTTGGAGGACCAACATGAGTTGCCCACAAACTGAATTCCTTCATTCAACAATGCAACTGCTTGATTCTTGGACGTCCATTTTATCCAGGACAACTTGTTCTTCTTCTTTCCTCTGAAAGATAAATACAACGCCCATGCGCATCCTCCACCATTAACCTGCCGTAGGAGAGGTTCTTTCTTGTGCCACTAGCCTAGATTGCACCTAATAGGCTAGTGCTTATGCTCAAATTCCTTTTGTTGAATGCGACCATTGTTAAGTTTACTTTTATTTGCACGTCAAAGTATGCCAAAGGCCTTAGTGTAAAAGGGCAGTCCACAAAGGTCAATAATACTAAGCCTTACTCTGCATTACAAGAGGCTGTTTCTATTCACAAAATGGCAACTCCACTGTTGCGCTAAGGCTCCCCTTCTATGCCAAAAGCCTCGGTGTATGCAGAAAAAGGCATATCCCCAGTGTCCGCTAGGTCAGAGTTTGAGGTTGGCACTTTCTTTGCCCTTGGGGATGTTAGTGATATGTCCGTCCCTTTGGTGGAAATGACACACAATTGAGTTTGCGAGATTACACGTATGCGGTTTAATGTGTAAATTTTTCAGTCATAACCCTTCCTCTCAGAGAAAAGGACAAAAAATGTTGCATTGATAAGTTGAGTACACATTCTTGATGGACACAAGTTTTTCTGTAAATCTGTTTCTTGATAGTGGATCAATTAGTCGTGTGAAATATAGATCAACAAAAAGGTTTGAGCGAAGGCCATCTAGCGCAAAAGAGCGTCCTCGCTCGTGCCTAGTACGTCACGGCTTAGAGGTGCTCACGGGTGCTGTTTGCAACATTTAAAAGAAAAGGAGAGAGAAATCAAAATTTAGGTGGAAAGTTACGTGCTACTTTGGTTGGCATGTCTAGCATTCTGTACTTTTTCCATTTAACCTAAGTTCTCTTACGAGATAAAAGGGCAGCCCGGTGCACAAAGCTTCCGTGTATGCTGGGTTCAGGAAGGAGCAAACTACAAGGGTCAATAGTACACGGTCTTACTTTGTATTTTGTAAGTGGCCTTGAACCCGTGACCTCAAGGTCATATGACAACAACTCTACTGTTATGCGATGCTCTCCTTCAGGTTTTCTTTAGAGATAAAGCTCCAAAATCATTATCCTTTCTCTCAAAACTTTCACATATTAATGGTGCATAAAGATCCAAAGCAATCATATATTTAGAGGATTACTTTGGACATTAGATCTTGGGCAGGGCCTACATAAGTTTGACTTGAGGGTGAATTATTTTGATGACTCAAAGAGTCCCAGTAGGAGTAAATGCTCGTAAGTAGCCTATCAGAAATTAATGCATTTAAACCATTTTAATCACTTGTTTTGGGTCTTCAAAAATTAAAAATGGATGGTCTTAATCTTTTTTATCCAGAAAAATATAGTCTACAAGCAAGTAATACAAATGGGGCTGAACTTGAGCAAGAGTCCTGCAGGAGCAATGCTTATAAGACTTGTAAGAAGTAGACGTTAGCTGTTTTTAGTCACGTGGATTATAGATCTAAACCCTTTCTCTCAAAACTTTCACATCATATATTTAGAGGATTACTTTAGACATTAGATCTTGGGCAGGGCCTACATAAGTTTGACTTGAGGGTTAATTATTTTGATGACTCAAAGAGTCCCAGTAAGAGTAAACGCTCGTAAGTAGCCTATCAAAAATTAATGCATTTAAACCATTTTAATCACTTGTTTTGGGTCTTTAAAAATTAAAAATGGCTGGTCTTAATCTTTTTTATCCAGAAAAATATAGTCTACAAGCAAGTAGTTGCTTCCAAAATTTGATTTGTAGTCTATGTAACTCATTCCAAACATGACAAAGGGTTTAGATCTATAATCCCCGTGACTAAAAAAAGCTAACGTCTACTTCTTACAAGTCTTATAAGCATTGCTCCTGCAGGACTCTTGCTTAAGTTCGGCCCCATTTGTATTCCTTGCCATCGTTGTAATCTTCTATTTTTTAATTGGTGACCACGTTGCAAAAACTAAAGAAAAGAAGTTGGGGATATGCTATTAGGACTGAGTTTTAGAACCGCCTCCCAAACCTCATTAGCAAATCCCTATATTTTAAGGATCTAACTCGTATATCTTGTTCAGCGTCTCTTTAATTGGGTAAACACCAAAATTCATTACCGTTGGATAAATTTACCTCTGTCATTTTTATTTTTAAAAGCAACCACTAGATTTTACAATTGAGAAAACTAGTTATTAGATAGACATGATTTATTTTTTTTGTTGATAGCTTAATGGGAAATGTTGAACAAGATAATTGGGCCAAATCATCTAAAGATGAGGATCTGCAAGGTGGGTTTCCAGAGTTAGTCTCAATGTATAGCATTTCAACAAGTTATGTTCGGATGAAGGACATCTTAGTTAGCTTTTGTGTTGATTCTTTATTGATTATTTTAATATTTTCAATCACTAGTTAAAACAGTTTTGGAAATTAAGTGGTTTATAGTAGTCTGGAAAGAGTAAGAGGGTTCCAGAATATAATATGGATTGTTAATGTTTTGACACTTGAAATAATCCTGACCATTCATTGAGGAGGTACATGGGAGAGAGCAAGTATAAATAGGGGTTAGCTCCTCATTTGTAATTCAATTTAGTACAGCTCAATAAAGGTCAATACATTGAAGGTTTTTCTTTCTAAGTTCTATCATTGCTTTAGTGGGAGAGTGAGTGTAGCCCTAGCAAGTGAGAGTAAGAGTTGAAGGTTGATTTCTGCTTTGCAAAGGAGTTGTGCACAAGGGCCTCACAGGTTTAGCATAGGTGAAAGTGTGACTCTATGACAATTGGCATCAAAGCAAAGGTTAGGCAGTTCAAGTTGGGAGCAGCTTGTGGTGATTATGTGAACCTCGCAATAGCATCTTGGCAAGTAAGTCAAGAGTGACTAACATGCCTGTGGAGGTTTAATCAATGACTAGGAGGGAGAAGTTCAGAGATCCATCAAAGAAGTTGGCTTTGGATGCTTGCCTCACTATGTTAGAGGAAAGGTTTGGTAAGGTAGAACAAACCTTTTCTAAATGTTTGGAGAAGTCTAGTGTCTTCAAGAACACCTTGCATAGTCTCAAGGCAGACATGTAAAGTACAGTCAAGGTGTTTAAGTATATGGATGCCAAGACCACTAAGAAGGTAGAGTACATATCTGATCAGCTTGAGACAATGGAAGGCAAAACAACCGCTCTACATGAGGAGATAACCAATCCAGAGGATGTCAAAATTAGATTGGCCTTGTTAGAGAAGGGCGTAGCTACTGGATGAAGATCTGGATCAAAGGAGTTTGCTCCTAAGGTCAAGACCCCTAAACCTACAAGCTACAAGGGAACCAGTGATGCCAAAGACTTGGAGAATTTCCTATCCTATGGTAAATGAGCAATACTTTAAAGCTACCAAGATTTTTGAGGAGTTCATGAAGGTATCTTATTGATGATGCGATGTTATAGTGGCTATGAAGGTATGACGATATAAATTATGGTCATTGCACCATAGCACTTGGGAAGACTGTAAGAAAGAGATTCAAGCCGAATTATTTTCAAAGAATGTGGAATACTTGGCCCGAAAGAATCTGAAGCGGCTAAGGTTTACGGGATCTATCTGTTAATATGTCAACCAATTCACGACTTTGCTCCTAAATATCTCGGATGTGACTGAAAAGGACAAGTTCTTTTTCTTCATGAATGGGTTACAACCTTGGGCAAAAGTTAATGGAGGTAACAACAGGGAGGATAAACCTAAGGGTCATAAGGAAGAAGGCAAGGAGGGCCGACATGACTCCAACGGCAAAGGTAAGTTCATCCCTTGTCTCTTTGGGTGTTTCCTATGTGATGGGGATCATTGGGTAGCAGACTATCCAAAGAAAAAGACGCTCAATGCCTTAGTAGTTAAAAGGGAGAACCACAAGATAATGGATAAGGATGAAGGGGGGGAGCCTAAAATGGGGGCACTTAAATTGCTCAATGCCATAATGGGACGGGCATCATGGACCAAGCCTGTTGCAAGAAGGAGTTTGGTGTATGTGGACGTGTGCCTCAACGACAAAGGCACACAGGCCATGGTGGATATTGGAGCCACTCACAACTTCATCTTAGAAGGGGAGGCTAAGAGATTAGGCCTCAAGATAAAGAAGGATGAGAGCAAGATAAAAAGCAATAAACTCTAAGGCTAGGTCAGTGCTTGGAGTAGCTAAGGAGATATCCATCAAGGTTGTAGAGTGGTAAGGCATCGTCACATGTCTTTGGATGATTATGAGGTTATCCTTGGAATGAATTTTCTCACTTTGGATAGGCTATCCCTCTACCATACCTTGATATATTGAGCTTCTTTGATTAGAAGACCCCTTGCATGGTTTCGATGTTGAAAGATGGCAAGAGGCATGGGAAGATGCTATTTGCCTTGTAGTGAGTACAAGGACCCACAACAAGTGTGGAGTCGGTACAACTAGACTTACGTCATCTAAGTGCCATCAAGGTGCTATGGTCTAAAGGGTCCAAGAAGAAACCGGTGGTTGACAAGTGTGTGCCACAATGAGGGAACCCTAAGGGGAACAAGACCAAGCAGAGATGTGCAAGGATCATGATAACTGGTAGCTGCCATACTGATGTATATGAAGCACAACAATGAAAGGTAGTAGCTCAGGGGTACAAGAGGTGCCATAACTTGCAATGGTATAAAGTTGCACAAGTGTGCAAGATTGTATGCACCATGAAGGAGACAAAGAAAGCCCTTGTGTAGCACAAGAGTGGCTGGATGCTAATGTGCAAGGAGAGGATTCAGTAGAGCATCTCATGAGGATCACAAGGCGGCATGAGACGTTCCCGATGGTGAAGTTTGTGACACCAAAGGAGATGTGTAAACAATGGCGTCGACATTATCATGCGAGGGAGAATGTCATTGACTTATATTGTAAGGCCCATGACTAAGGCCTACAGGTTTCCAAGGAAGGCCTATTTAGCATATCGATGTGGCCTAAAAAACATAGGCCCGTATTATTGGATCTGTAGAACAAGGCCCGATTGTAGAAGGCCTAGTTCCTAGAGAATTCCTTGTAAATATCTTAGACCTTTTGTAATAGTCTAAGATGCTCTAGGAAACTGGTAGAGTAGTCTAGAAAGTGTAGGAGGGTTCCAAAATATGATATAGACCGTTAATATTCTGACACTTAGAATAATCCTAACCATCCATTGAGAAGGTGGATGGGGGAGAGTAAGTATAGATAGGGGTTAGCTACTCATTTGTAACTCAATTTAGCACAGCTCGGTAAAGGTCAATACATTTGAGGGTTTCCTTTCTAAGTTTTCTTGAGTTCTCTCATTGCTTTAGTGGGTGAGTAAGTGTGATGTAAGAGTGGGAGTTGAAGGCTAACTTGTGCTTTGCAAAGGAGTTGCACACAAGTGCCGCACGAGTTTAGCATAGGTGAAACTGCGATCTAGTGACAATAGGCTAAAAATCTAAGATACAATCAAACGTACAAAATGAATGATATAGTATGGCAATTTTCATATATTGAACATTTTGCCTAAGCTTTGGCATGTCTAGGTTCTATCAATCTCTTAGACCTAACATGGATGGTATGGTTCCAGGATCACTTTTAGTTAGAGATCATGACAAGGCAAGGTGGGTTAAATGTGGCATAAACTTGGGATAATTTAGAGCAATTATTCAATAAAGGTCTTCTAGTGTAACAGCACAAGGAGTATCTCTTGTGCTAAGTTAGTGGTTGGAGCTATTCATGGTAATGTGTCAACATTCTAAAACAACATATAGTTGTCGACAAACAATTGCTAAATCCACTTCTGCTTATTAATATTATCCAAACCTAAAGCTATCAATCTAATGGTAACCATCATCCATCCTAACAATCACTGGTTAAGTGAAGAATCTCGCACCCAAAAGGCAATGGATTCAAATATGCTCACCCTTAGAAGAAGCAAAATTCAAACCTAAAACTTCCCCTATTCATATAAGGGGACTCTTACAATGATAAAGTTTGTGTCTGTAGAAGCAGGGAAGCTCCCAACTTTTGCATAAATTGTCCCCAGCTCTAGATGATCCCACTTGCTCATATGGCTCCTTCAACTTAGAATGTCTACTAGTTCAAAAAGCATGCATATTAGATGATTTTAGCATCTAAAATGTTATACTCTTAGCACTGGAAGTGAACTGTTAGAAGCTCTTATAAACAAAGCTTATGAGATGTTCCGCTTAGCATTCTTCAATTTATAGAGCAAATAGTGAGGAGGCCCCCTTTTCTTTCTATTTACTTTAGTAGGACCTTGGAACATGATATTTTGGTCAGAAATGGAAATAGTACAAATGGTTATTCCCAAAACACACCCCACCACCCCTATTTGCTAATGAAGCAGCCAAACTTTGTTCTAAGAAGCACAAAGCACATTCAACTGCAATGGACAATGAAGGTTAACCTTGTTCTACAGTTGGATATTTTATGGACAGTTGGATTCAATAGGAAGGGAAGCCTTGGTGCAATAGTAGAGTTATGTTATTATCGTGTGAACTTGAGGTCACAGGTTCAAGGCTTAGAAACATCCTCTTGCAAAATGCAAGGTAAAACTATCTACTATCGACTCTTGTGATCCGCCCCTTCTCAGGACCCTGCATATGCGTAAGCTTTGAGCAACAAGGCTGCCCCTTTTAAATTCAATAGGCTTAAACTCCTAATAGTTTAGGGCATGGCCTATCTTGATGGCTTGGACCATCAAACTTAAACAGTCGGGGGTCCCATAACAATGATATTGTCCTCTTTGCTTGCCCATATAGCCTCACGGTTTTGTTCCTCCCTTATAGGAAAAGGCCTCAATCGTGTGTATTAGAGTGCACAGCGGACGATATTGTCCTCTTTGGGCCCAGCCCTCAAGGTTTTGTTCCCTCTAGGTCCCTCACTAAACTTGGGTCCTTGAACTATCTCCCATATATGGGGTCCCTATGCCATCTCCTTTAAACTAATGTTTGCAAACATTTAGTTTAATACAAGATATGAAGCACCCTCCCTTAAATATAATTTTCCAATGTACAAACACCCAACAATTTTCTTAGCTTCAAAAATGCATGCAACTTGAGGGGCTTCGTGAATATGTTAGCAATTTGATCTTCAGTCCTGTAGTAGATGAGATCAACTATTCCATCCCTTGTGAGATCTCTTAAGAAGTGATACCTCACATCTATGTGTTTCCTCCTTTCATGTAGAACATGATTTTTGGAGTGTTTGATTGTTGAGCTATTGTCACAAAAAATGACTATAGGTCCTTGCTTCTTGAAATGAAGTTCTTCTAGAATCCTTTTCAACCATATAGCTTAACATGCACATGAAGTTGTAGCCACAAATTCAACTTCCATAGTTCATAAAGTGACAATTACTAGCTTCTTTGATGACAATGAAACAGCCCCTGAACCAAGCATAAAAACAACACATGAAGTGATTCTTTTATCATCTTGATCTCCCACATAATCACTATCAGTAAAGCCAATTAAGTCTGACTTTTCTCCCTTATTGTAGAATAGCCCAAAATCCATAGTACCTTTTAAGTACCTGAAAATCCTCTTGGTAGCTAGAAGACGCTTCTTCGTTCGGCATTCCATTTACCTGCTAATAAGACTTACAACATGCACTATGTCAGGTCAGGTTGCAGGTAAATTGTCATGACCCCAATCCCCAGGGCCGCGATTAGGCTTAATAAAGCCTAACGATTGGGCGAGCTAGGCCTACGTGGCCTTGCATTTTTTATTTTTTATTTTTTCATAATTTATATCACAGCGGAAGTGTTGAGAGGGCTAGGTGCTCTTGTCCTGTACAAGTCACGGATTACTAGTAAAACCTTTGTCTCCTTTAACAACTGAGTCCTACCGAAATTTCGGCAGAGTCTCCCCTGTTTTTCGAACTTATGCATTTAACGCATGCTATGCGGTTCACCTAATAGACAACACAATAATTATGAATCCTATAAGGGAGACTCCGTCTCCATACTATCTATCATGATGCATTCTTAACACCTGCTTACCAACTAGCAGTTTAAGTGGGTCTCATACATGCCCTATCAAACAAAATAAAACCCATAGGATGCATAAGGATCATGATGAAATAAGATATGACTCATATTCAGTGTCAGCACATATATACATAGATATACAATTCAAAATGTTACATCTTCAATCAAGCTTTCTTCATTTCACTCAACCCCCTTTCTCTTCTCGACTTGACTGGTACCTGCAAAATAATACAGTGAGCTGCGAAGCCCAGTAAGAGAAAAGAACTAAACCCATGCACATCCAGACATTCTCGTTGCTACGCTTAAAAACACATTCAATATAACATGAGCATTCACTTCCATTTTAAATAGTCATATACAACGTAGTTAGCATGTGCTATCAAGTAAGGCCTATGGGTATTAGAGCAGAATTACAGTTTTTCCCCAAATTCAAATATGACGCAACGGTCATTGCATGCAACAAGCACACCCCATAAGGATTTCCTATTCGTGTCCAGCCACGGGACATTCAATAGATGAGTGACTAAGTCATGGACCTCATTCTAAAGTTACATGCAAACCATAAGCGTTACATCAAACAAAGCTGCACACTCATTAATGATTTTCTCAGTAATATTAAACATGCCTAGCATCACACCAGGATTCAATAGTCATCTCCCTCAAGGATTACCATCTTGGGCGGCCCACTATGTGTATCATCATCAAGGCAGCCAGACCCTCAGGATTTACCATCTTGGGCAGCGCCAAAGTCAGGTTCCCTCAGGGTTTACCATCTTGGGTGGCTCCACCTTAGTCGAAATCAACCAGGCAGCCCTTTCCCTCAGGGTTTACCATCTTGGGTAACTCAATATGCCAGCTCATCCCTCAGGGTTTACCATCTTGGGCGGCTCCACCGTGATCCTAAAAGACCAGGCAGCCCTTTCCCTCAGGAATTACCATCTTGGGAGGCTCAATACCTGACAGCTCATCCCTCAGGGTTTACCATCTTGTGCGGCTCCACCATGATTCCAAAGAACCAGGCAGCCCTTTCCCTCAGGGTTTACCGTCTTGGGAGGCTCAATACCAGACAGTCCAATCCTCAGGATTTACCGTCTTGGGCGGCTTCACCTTAGTTGCAAGCAACCAGGTAGCCCTTTCCCTCAGGAATTACCATCTTGGAGAGCGTCATCATAGCTTACCGGGCGGCCCTCAAGGCTTACTATCTTGGGCTTGACCATTTTATAACAGTTTGCATCATCACAACAGTTAAGCATAGCAAATCATACTATAACATGACCTTTTTAATAAGAAATTACAATTTCTATCATCCATTAAACCAAGGTGGCAATATATACATTTTACACAAGCATAAAGTTAATTTCAAGAGAACATAACAACAAGAATTTAAAGAATGCAAGGGTTCAGGGTCCTTACCTATGTTTGCAGTACGATTCACATTTCAATAACCAATGTTGCAATGTTTCCCAGCTGGGGCTTCCTATGTACCCTACAAGCCCACAAAAGTGCTCCCCAGATAGACTCCGTAGGCTGTATGGGCATTCCCTTGATAAACTCATACACCTTTTCCACCATTCTAGCTTCCCCCAACGAGTCCACAATACATGCATAATGCTCACACCCTGGTCAATTCCATACTTCCTTTTCATCTCTTCAAAAATCCTCAATCCCTCCTCTACTTTCCCAGCTTTATTAGACACTGATAGTACACAAACAAACATAACATATGTTGGCGACACTGTCATTTCTTCAAACAAAGCAATTGCCATCTCAAAATGACCATGGTTTTCATACCCACCTATGATGCTATTCCAGGTTACCAAGTTTCTCTCTAGCATTTTATTAAAAGCTTTCTTAGAATTCATAATACTCCTGCATTTGCCATACATATAAACAAGGGGGCTTCCCACATAGATGTTGTCCTCAACATAGGATTTAACAGCTAGAGCATGAACTGCCTTGCAAGTTCAAGCCCAACAAGCCCTACGCAAGCGTTAAGCGCGTTGGAAACCATGAAATCAATTAGTTCACTGCCTTCCTGTCTCGCCTGCTAAAAAGTCATAAGTGCGTTGTCTTCCTCATTGTTTTGTACACACACTGCAATCATCAAACACCAAGAGACGTTGTTACATAAGAAATTCCATCAAAGACCATCCCAGCATCAGTAATTTGGTGACATTTTTCTTAGAAGTCAATGTGCCCATTGGCAACGAGGACATATGTTTCCATCCCCAATCAAATAACGAAGCTGTATAATCGGGCCCCAAGCCAAAGGTCAGAATAGTCAAAGTAGGTATTCAGTAACATGCAGAATGTTATTGAATTTGGTTCACGACTAGTGCATTGAAGTTTCAAAAAGGTAGCTACTACATCAACCCCTTTACGTTCAAGGACAACATTAGTAATAAATGCATTCCAAGCAGCAATATTCCATTTGGGAATTTCGTCAAACAGCTTCAATGCATCTTCTCGCATGCTAGTTTTAAAATATGTATCAGAGTCATTGCAGGCTATGAAGACATGAAAAGCGTGACTCACCTTGACAGCAAGAGTGTGGAGCTGTCTCCAGGTCATGGGTATGCGGAATGCAAAAGAGACTTCTCGTATTTGTACTTGTTGCTACCATCTAATATCTCTGGCTGGAAAAACCGCCGCATAGTTTCCTTCAGCAAGGTGCGAATCGAGCAAGATATCAAGGCCGAGAGATTGTACGATCAGCTTTTCAAGTATGCAGAACAGGCAGTCACGTTTTCGTGCAGCATTATAGGATTCGCAGAGAGAGGAATGTTGGTTCTTGAGGCAGAAATTGGCGAGAGGCGGAGTATAGGTTAAGCACTGCAAGACGCTATTGAGATAGCAGGTATTGCCCAAATTCTTCAACCCTAGAGGAGGACCTTATTTTCGGGGGTGGAGATTTGGCTGCCAAATCATTTGCAAGGCCATCAACGATCGGCATCGGGAGTTCGATTCTTCTGCAATCGCAGATTTCTTGCCCGAATTCTCCTCTTCTTCTCTACGTTCCTTGTCATCACAGAGACAGCTGGCGAGAGGGAGGTTTTACTCCAGAACAGGGACCAAGGAGGGAGGAAGAGGGCGAGAGATTTCTCCGACTATGTTCATGGCTGCAGGGTTTGGAACATGGGGAGAAGATAATCAGCCAGGCAAGAAACCTCCTGCTGATTCCTGAGGGTAGGGGAGAAGGAGAAACAAAGGGTGTAGGGAGGAAAGCCATCCGGTGATGGCTCTCTCTCTCTCTCTCTCTCTCTCTCTCTCTCTCTCTCTCTCTCTCTCTCTCTCTCTCTCTCTCTCTCTCTCTCTCTCTCTCTCTCTCTCTCTCTCTCTCTCGTCACAGATCCGTGGGGTGGAAGGGGCTGAGTCCGCGTGGCGAGTCTGACTCCCACGCGTCGACTCGCTTCCCTGTGACATTGTGTAGAAGAGTTAGTCAGGGGGTGCCATTATCAATTTGGATCCCCCTATTATTTGTAAATTTCTTTCGGATCTTTGAGTCCCAGTCTCCGTTTTACGCGTTCTTAGTGTCGTTGGAAAGCTCCTATAGAGCACAATCCAATAATCAAACTTTCATTGCTAGATTTTAATATTTTTAGTTTACTTTATAATTACTTGAATTTCTATAAAATTTCCACTTTCAAATATGTTTGCTCACATTTTGCTATGAATCCAGATGAAATTTCAATTCATCTAATCCTTACGAGATATACAATTTAACAACCTCTAAGGATTCAAAATTTATCCAAAACTGTCTTCAATTTACAACTAGACTCATGCGGGCTCACCTGCTCAATCCTCCCTTGGTTGTCTTGTTTCATAGAATCTGAGAAGATTAATGAGTTAATTCTTCTTTAAACCTAATTGTAGGACACGGGTGTGACATAAATACATCAAGCTCCCCACAATTTGTTTATAAAGAGTGTCATCCACTCTCTTTCCTTCAAGATCTCTAGTTAATTTCAAACCAAACTCAGTTGGTGTACTCACAGAATTACAATTCTTTATCTAAAACCAGTCTAATATTCCCCTAACATATTTCTTTTAAGAAATAAAATTTCCAGCGTCAAACTAAATTACTTTAATACTAAGAAAATAATGCATCATTCCAAGACCAGTCATATCAAACTCAACCATCATAGATTCTTTTAAAAAATTTAACATGACACTATCATATCCAATGAATATAAGATCATCTACATATAAACACACAATGAGCATTTTCCCTTCATCTCCAATTTTGATAAAAAAATGTATGTTCATATGGGCATTTTTTCAAATGTTCCTTCAAAAAATAAGTCTTAATGCGACTATACCAAGCTTGTGGGGCTTGTTTTAGTCCATATAAAGCCTTTTTTAATCTATACACTTTATGCTCATTTCCTAGCTTCACATAACCAGAAGGTTGATTAATGAATACTTGTTCTTCCAAATCTCCATGCAAGAATGCCAATTTCACATCCAACTAGAAGATAGGCCATGAGTTTTTTGTTGTCAATGCGATCACCAATCTGATTGTATCAAGTCTTACAACCGGAGTAAAAACTTGTTTATAGTCAACCCTGAACTCTTGCTTGTAGCCTGTAGCCACTAAATGCGCCTTGTACTTGTCAACCTCACCATTCTCCTTCAATTTTGTCTTATAAACCCTCTTGATATCAATAGTCTTGTGCCCTTTTGGAAGATTAGTCAACTCCCAAGTGTCATTTCTTTTAATAGTTGCAATTTCATCTTTCATAGCCTTTCGCCATTTTAATTCTTTGATAGCGTTTTCAAAATCTATAGGGTCACAATCTGTAAATAAAGCAAAGTGTGCAAGTGGGTCTTTAGATTGGTCAATTTTAGATACCTCATAGTCAATCATTCATGTGAGTCTTTTTCTAATGCACTGTTGTGGTTGTTGTTCATCATGCGCCACTGTTGTAAGTGAGCTTTGACTATATGTTGGAATAATTTGTGTGTTTGTTGGTTGTTGAACATCCTCAATAGGGTGCAAACTTTTCTACAGGAATACATTGTTCTTGTCCAACACTATTTTTACTCTATGGCTAAGTGCTTTCTTCATCAAATATAACATCTCGACTAATAACAATTTTCTTAGTGTTAGGATTATATAACTTATAATCTTTTGATTGATCACTAACACCAAGAAAAATGCATTTTCTCCTTTATCATCAAGCTTGGTCTTTCTCTAGTTTGGAATATGGGCACATGCAATACACCTAAAAATTTTAAAAGGGTCTACAGCTGGTTTCAATTTGCTCCATGCTTCTTCAGGTGTCATACTTTGAATAGTAAGAGTGGCTTTGAATAGTAAGAGTGGGACTTCTGTTCAATATATGAATGCTCTAATTAACTATTTCAGGCTAGAAACTTTTTGGAATGCCGCTACTTGACAAAAGGCTTCACACCATATTTAGAATTGTGCAATTTTTTCTCTCGTTGACACCATTTTGTTGAGGTGTATCAGTTGCTGTAAGTTGCCCCTTAATTTCATGAGTCTCACAAAAAATTGCAAATTCATGTGAGTTGTATTCTCTACCTCGATCAGCACTAATAGTTTTAATTGGACTGCCAACTTCTTTCTCAAGAAGCATTTTATATTTTTTGAATACTACAAAAGCTTTAGATTTTTCCTGCAAAAAGTATACCCAAAATTTTCGACTATAATCATCAATGAAGGTAATAACATATCTTTTACGTCCATTAGAAGTTGGGTTTAGAGGACCTCAAATGTCAGAATGGAGAAGCTCCAAAGCCTTCTTTGCTCTCCATGATTTTCCTTGTGGAAATTGATTGCAAGGTTGTTTGCTAACAATGTATTCTTCACAAACTTGAGAGGAAACTAAAATTTGAGAAAGACCTGTCACCATATTTTTCTGTTGTAGGATTTTTAGTCCACCAAAATTCAGATGACCATAGCAAAAATGCCATAACCATGCCTCATCTTTTAATCTTCTAGAGAAGCATGATTGAGTAATGTGTTGGAGATGTAATGGAAATATTCTATTGGTTATCATATTAACTTGAGCTATTAAGCTCAATTTCTCATCTTCAATTCTACAAACTCCGTCTTTGATGGAGATTTCATATCCCTTTTCTTGAAGTTGACCAATACTAAGAAAATTTGTTCTCAAATCTGGAACAAAAAGGACATTGAGATAGTCTGTACAGAATTTCCTTTGATTTGGATCATTACCTTTCCTTTTCCCATTATAGAGACTTTATAATTGTCCCCAAACTTTATATTGTCACGAAAGGTTTCAACCAAATAAGATAATGTAGATTTGTCTCCACACATATGGTTGCTGCAACCAGTGTCTAAGTACGACAAATTATTGTTGGTTTCTTCCTTGGCATGACAAACCATCAATAATGATACACCTTCTTCCTTTTCTACAAAATTAACTTTTCCACAATCTCCTCTAGTTAAATTAGTATAACATTTTGATTTATAATGGCCATACATGTGACATCTGAAGCACTCAATATTAGATTTGTCTGCTAACTTTGGTTAGTAACTACTCCGACCTCTTCCTCTCCCTTGAGAATCATTGAATTGAGCATCTCTGGATTTTTGGTGTGGCTGTTTGTAATTCTTGCTGCCTTTGCCTCTTCCTTTTCCTCGATCTGCATTATTTAGTATCAAAGATGAATTGTTGGTGGAGACTTGCAAAGCTTGCTCTTCTTTGTTTTGATGGACCATTTTCTACTCATGAACCTTGCAATTCATCAATTGAAAAATTATCAATATCTTTTGATTCTTCAATTGTTAAGTGTTTAATTTTGGTCAAAATACCCCTAATTTAGTATTTGATTAGAGCATCTAGACCATTAATTTTAAGATTTTACATCAAATATTTCATTTTAGCTTTAATTGACCATCCAACCATTGAATTGTAAAATTTAGTGGTTAGATGACTATTAAAGCTAATGGACGGTTTAGATTGCGCTAATTGAGTCCTGTGCATTGCAGATCAGTCAACTCAGGTGTGGATGCTCCAGATCGAATCAAGGATACAAGATGGAGATTAGATGAAGTTTCATGAAAAAAAGTGGATTTTGAAGAGTCCTAAGACAGAACAAAGTTTAAGACTTGCAGAGTTCTGAAGAAGTCTAAACTTCTAGTGGACCCCACTCTCTCTCATCTCTTATCTCTCCTATCTTATCTCTCTTCAATCTCCCTTTCCCTCTCTTTCACATCTCTATCTCTCACTCTCCTTTATATACCCCTTCCCCTCTCTCTCCAAAAACGTTTTTTTCCTCTAGGGAGGCTGGGCTGGATCATCTCTCCCCCTCATTCTCTCTTCCTCTCTCTACCTCACTTCCCCTTCTCTCATTCACCCCTCTCATGATCTCTCACGCTCTCTCCATCTACCAGCATCACCTTCCCATCTCTCTTTCCCTCTCTCACGTTCTCCTTCACCTTCCCATCTCCCACGTTCCTTGTCTTCTTCTCCCTCTCTCTGCTTTATTTCCAACGCACCGCACCCTCTCTCTCTCTGCTTCGTTTTCTCTCTCTCTCTCTCTTGCGCGCATAAACCCTTTCTCTTCACTCTGTTCCAGTTATTTTCCTTCCTTCCAGCCTGCCCACCTCCCTCTGCCTTCTATCCTCCTCTCCTCTCTTCCACCCTCTTCACCGGCCAAATCGCGCACCCAGCCCAACAGCTCCGGCGGATTTCTCGCCTTTGGACGCTCAGAGGAAGGAAACCCGAACTG
This sequence comes from Warburgia ugandensis, assembly GCA_035236585.1. Classification (NCBI taxonomy): domain Eukaryota; kingdom Viridiplantae; phylum Streptophyta; class Magnoliopsida; order Canellales; family Canellaceae; genus Warburgia; species Warburgia ugandensis. Next base: position 12,305,855 of record CP141126.1, read on the forward strand.
GGTCTCCAACCCCGAGTTCCCTCTCTCTCTCTCTCTCTCTCTCTCTCTCTCTCTCTCTCTCTCTCTCTCTCTCTCTCTCTCTCTCTCTCTCTCTCTCTCTCTCTCTCTCTCTCTCTCTCTCTCTCTCTCTCTCTCTCTCTCAGGCCAGCAACGTCTCTGCTTCTCTTCTCTTTCACATACGCACGAGCTTGTCTGAACCAGCCGTGCCCAACCCAGATCGCACCAACCACCCCTGTCCGACAAGCTCTGCACATTCATCCTCTTTTCTCTCCTTCTACTTTCCTTCTCCCCCACCACTCGCATCAAGCGTCCCTCTTCCACCGCCCTCAGCCTCTGCCAGCCAGCCATAGAGAGAAAACCCAGAACCCTTATCCTTTTCCTCCCTTCTTCTCAATCCCCCTTCTTCTCTTCACCGGACGCCCCGGTAGAGAAAACCCAACTCGGGTTTTCTCCCCATTTTTCTTCTCTCCCTTTCCTCTTTTCCTCCTTCCTCTATTCTTCTCCCTCTTCCAGATTTCTCCCAAAATGTGTTTTTCTGGTTTTTTTCGTGAAAAACCAGAACCCTGAAGAAATTACAAATCTGCACTGCGGATCTCGAAATTACAATTCTGTCCTATTTCGTAAATTTCATCTGTGTCCCCAAAAGAATTACATCCGTGTCCCTAAAAGAATTCCATCCGTGTCCCCGGCAGATTTCAGAAATACCAATTGGGTCCCTTGTTTAATTACAACTGTGTCCCTATGCTATTCTGGTTTTAACTTATCTTCATTCTGACTATTCAAGGTCAGTGCAATCCAGGACAGACTATTCAAGGACAGACTAATCCAGAGACAGTGCAATCCAAGGACAAGCTTATCCAGGACGCATTTTAGTTTTATTTTCTGTTTTCTTTGGAATAAATAATTTTGAACATTGCAACAAGTGAATAAATCTGGATTCTATTTTTTTTAGTTTATATTCTTTTATTAATTGAATTTTATTGAAAACTCCATAATTTTAAATCAAGTCCTCGTGAGATCGACCCGTACTTGCATAAGCTACTCTACAATAGCCCGTGCACTTGCGGTTAAACAATCAACATCAATTGAACAAACCACATAGTTAAATTTTAGTGTCATCGATCGAAGAATTTTCTATATCACCATCACATCCTCCATCTTCTGTCCATGGACACACATCTTGTTGATAATTGCCATTGTTCTTGAGAAAAAATCAAAAACTAATTATTCTGATTTCATTCGAAGCGTTTTAAACTTCGTACGAAGTGCTTGAAGCTGTTGTCTTTTTGCTCTTTGATCCTGGGTATTTCTTTCTCATTGAATCCCAAATCTATTTGGAAGATTCTTTGTTGAGAATTGTTTCTAAGATAGACCAATTAATTGCTTGAAAAAGATAATTCCTTGCCTTAAAATCCTTCAGCTTCAAAGCTTCTAACTCTGCTTTTTGTGCATCTATCAAAAATGTATCTGCTGCTAGCTCTGATACCACTGTTGCAAAATATGAGAAGACAAAAAATGCTAGTGCAGTACTTCATTTTTTTATTCCATAATAAGCCTTTATATAAGCATTTACAAGCAAAAAGTAGATTCTCATTACTAAACGCATTACCACAACTAGCAAACCACTACATGCATAACTTGCTAAGTACAACCATTACTACAACTAATAAATGACCACAACCACATGCATAACTTCCCACAACTAACAAACCACCACAACCACATGCATAACTTCCCACAACTAGCAAACCACTACTACCACATGTCCCACAACTAACAAACCACTATTACCACATGTATAACTTCCTAAGTGCATAAACCACAACTAACACAAACATCTTGGCACAATGATGTGCTTTTAGTTTCATATCTAATCCCTCATCCCCACAAACCATACCAGTTGTTAGAATGAGCATATGCTCGTACATCCTTTTATGTTGTGTTTGGATGTAAATCATTTTCCAAAGACTTCTAAAATATTTGAGAGGCCAAATGTTTGGGGGTCTAAGAACGACATATCCATTAGATGAAGCTAATACTACTAGTCGGCAGTAAGATGACTTGCAAATTATAAGAGAAAAAGTGTAGAAACTTGATAGATATAAGGGTTTAGTGCCATCCTATGGAGAAGATTTCTTTGGTATGACATATTATAAGATGCAGACCAAACATCATTGGCTTGTTAAAGAACATGTGCTAGTCCACCTACTGGTTTGCATGAGCAGACACCATACAACAACTCTACATTATAAATAGAGCATTTTATGTCAACCTAGGCAACAACAGCATCTAACAACAGATGGATACAAGGAGTTTCCAAGTGTAATAAATGTATATCTTTGAGGTTAGTACAACACGAACCACTCATCTACATTAGCCTCATTATTAGCAAGTCAACGTAAAGTTGTCGTTGTGTGACTTCGAGGTCATGGGTTCAAGGTGTGGAAACAACCTCTCACCAAAATGCCTGGTAAGGCTACATATATTGTGATGACCCGAATTTTCTCATGCATTTTTAAATGCAATACCTAATTTCCTAAGGCGGGATGCATCCCTATTTGAAAACCATTCAATAAAAACCATGCAATGCAGCGGAAAACCTTTAGTTTTAAACTCATTTTTGAAAACCCCGAGTGTCATTTGCCGTCACAACAACCAAAGTAGTTTTTTGAAAAACTTCAGAAATCATAAATATTTTTCCCCAGGTCTTTCTACCACAAAGACACAAATTCAACTGTAATTAAATACAACTTCATGTCCAAAGGGTTGAGAGTTTACTTACATGTATAACTTTCTTCTTTTTGATTCACTTGCTCATAGCACTAATATCTCCTGAGACGTCTTCTATTTATGAGTGGAACTATCCTGAAAAATGTTAAGAATAGGGTGAGTATATACTATACTCAGTAGGAGTCTATCACTACTAGTTTTATAATGCATGCGATGTTTTAAAATCATATGCTCTTTCCAAAACATGTGCATGTCTGAATTCTCAAGTTCAATATCGACATCAAAATCCATTGTCAAACTGAAATACTAACGACTTAAAGGATCATATAATCCAAAATCGAAAGTATCATATATATATATCATAGCATTATGATATGCATAAAATGCTGCATGGAATCCAACTCATGGATATCTATCATGGTATGGTCGGCCAAGCTCATATCATGCCATATGCAATGCACATAAATCATCAAACCATAGGGTCCACTATGCCCACGAACTCCTCGCCGTGTGGTCCCCGGGTACCTGAGGACACTCGGTCATAGCCTCCACGGGGCCTGTGACACGTCGACCCAGTGCCGTGACACCAGTGGTAGCCCCCTGTACCACATGCAGTCGACATAGGGACTTGCCTCTTTTTGGGCATGGTACCCATCCACCTATTAGTGGTAGAGGCCGGGTGGCCAACCTGCACCCCTCAAGATAGCACTCACGGGCTTACTAGCCCAAATCACATAAGATCAAATAAGCCAAAACCTCTTTTCAAAACCTGTCCTCTTTGGGTTCCTCACAACTGCCTGGCCCTCGGCACTTCAGTGTCTTTTGGCAACCCTCAAGGACATGCAATCTTTGCAAGTACTTAAATCATGCAATGTATGCACTTATTTGCAAAACATATATGTGCATAATGTATATGCAATCATTTTACAAAACATGTCTATGTACAAAGCATTTATCATGCATGCTAAATTAAGTCATGCTAAACAAGTCATATATTTAAAACATATGTTCTCAAAACAGTAATAGTTCTTTTAAAAGAATCTAATAGTGATAGAGTACCTACCTGGCTAGGTCGCGCTAACCCTTTTGTCCTCGGACGCTCCTGATCATGGTTTGGGGAATCAAGGTTAGTTTGGCCTATCTTTTATAGGTTTTAGAGTAATTGGTCTTTTTAATTAGGCATTAGGGGTCCATCCCCATGCCTATGGGTGTCCTAAGGTCCTAATTGGGCCTTGGTATCCTCAGTTTTCCAACGTTCTAGTGTCCACGCACCACCATCCTATTTTAAGGGTCATGCCCACCTTTGATTGGGCCTTGATCAGGGATTTTATAGTTTGGATGTGTCCGCGCCGTCAACACGAACACAACACCTTTTGCGGCGCCTCAATCGGAGCTCTAGATCTCAAGTTATAAGCGTTTTAGTGTTTTATGTACATAGAGTCTTAAAAATGAAAAAAAACGGAATGCTAGGGTGCTGCGCGACTGCGTTATGCGCCATGGCTTCCTTAAGGAACCAAAAAACGACGCACTGCTAGCGTGCTGAGCGTTTGCGGCGTGCGCCTCAGTGGGCGCGTCTGCAGACGCGCGGTACTCTCCGCCCGTCTTCCTCTTTAGCGAGCGCGTCTACGGACGCGCTCGTTGGTTTCCTCTCAGATGCGTTCGACGCGTCTCGTCCGTCTAGGGCATTTTGGTCGTTGGGGGACCAGGGCGTCCTTGGGAGGCCCTGGTTCATCCCTTAGGAACCAGTGCGGCCCTGGGGATGTCCCAGGGTCCTTGGTGACTCCCTAGAGGCCTATTCCCCATGAATTTTCATGCAAAAACCTAGGGAAGCTGAGCCTAGGACTATGGGTGAGATGGGTTTGGGGAGTTTTTGGGCATACCTGCTTCGTGGCTGGTTTTCTCCTCTTGGTCACTGCTCCTCAACGATTTTTCTTCAACATTTTAGGCTTCCATTAGAGGTGCCCAAGAGCTCTATTTATAGAGCTAAGAGAGGGTTCTAGAGGGGACTCTCACCGCCTTTAAATGGCGGTGGAGAAACCTCCAGAATGGCAGTGATTTTCCCTCTAATCACCGCCGTTGTAGAACTCTCTAGGAGGTGGAAGATGAAGGGTGCCCATATCAAAACGGGCCCCTATGTTTTGCAACTAAACCCGTTTTTGTGAAAATTACAGTTTTGCCCCTGAACTTCAAAGGGCCATAACTTGCTCATTTTAACTCCGTTTTGGGTGATTTTGGTCTTGTTGGATTCCTTTTTCTGAGACGCATCTAATGGTACCATTTGCAGGACCAAGTTTTTGGGTTTAATCAAGGCGGCTAGTGAAATGACCAAATTGCCCTTATCTTTAAAACTGAACTTTTTATGGGATTTTAATATTACAAAAATTGGGGCCATTACATATATAGATCCTTGTGGTTTGCCTCGCATATGGGGAGCTTCGTGCACTCGGGCTACCCCTTTTAGCCAATACACAGTACTCTATATTAGTCCCCTAAGTGGGGGACTTAACTATGGACTTCTCATTATTGGGAATCATTTAGAATACCTCTGGAACACTACACTTTTATTTTGTTTAAAATCAGCTAAATTAAGATGTCATAATCAGAAGAATGGTTTAATTTCATCAATGTGAGGTTACATAGAGAAAAGCAAAAAGAATGTTGAGGGGAACACTTTTTGTACAGAATGAGAACATATTAATATCAAAGAAAAGAAGCTATTAGAATGAGTAGATGTGATGCCTTGGGTTTTTTTACAACAATATAATAAAAATTTATAAAAACAATCAGGATCCCTGTTTTTAAAAAACTTTGATTTTTAAAGTGACCAAAACAAAGTTTAAATAAAAGCATTCCTTTCCAAATCCAAGCAGTTATACAACCACAAAGCTACGAATATAGCGGTGAAATGAAATTCCATTTCCACTAAAGATCCAGCAGAGTTCTCCTCTGTATTTTGGACCATTGCACATGACTAATGCAATACAAAATAATCTGACAACATAATGTAAGACATGACACATGGGAGACTCAGTCTCCACACCCATCCACACAATCAAATACTATTTTCAATAAAATATACTCCAACAATAGATAAGAACACATAGTCACGACAAAACACTCAGGGTCCCTCCATACAGCCATCACATCCAACATGAATTTATATTCTTATATCTAGGTCACAATGCAATTTTAATTAAAGTACAATCCATACTTAAAACCTAAAGTGAGGTATTGAACAAACCTTATCATCTCTAAACATCCTCAATGCTTCACTAGGAAGCTGCTATCACTTTTACCTGCTCTATCAGCGCGTCAACCTGTAGTCCCTTTCTATATCTTAGGCATTGCAAACAAAACAATGCCTTAGCAAGCTATGCTTGTGTAGGTGATTACAAGAAATAAAAACATGTAATAAACATTTGCGAAGAGTACCAATATCATGTCGAATATCATAAAACATGCAATAAACACTTGCGAAGAGTACCAATATCATGTTCAGTATCAACAGAGCAAACCATTTATAAGGCAAATGAAATCATCAGGTGTTCAAAATGTAAAGCTCATGAATCTCATAAATCTGAACAAAACAATTAGGATCAAAGCATGCTTTTCGTCTGAGGCAATACAACATCAAAGCAAAACATCATGGCATGCAAGGCATGATTAAAACATGGATGAGCATCCATTAAACGCAACAAGAATTTGTGTCCACATCAAAACATAATGCATGTCATGAGAAAACAGGGTACTGTACCGAAACAAGCCCTAAGAGTGTTCATGACACTCGATCACCAATAATGAGTACTCATATCAAACATAGGGTCCCTTGCCTGTAGCTCGCACACCAGATAGCTCGCCCAACCCATAGGCCTGCCCACATCTGGCCGCCCACATAAGCGAGTCCCTCACTTGCAGCTCACCCAGCCCATAGGCCCGCCCACATCGGTTTCACCCACATATAAATATCACATAAGCATACAGAATAAATGTATGGGCTACTATGCTACAGTGGCAACCACACAGGAGCTAAACCACTACCACTCCTCGTTGACACCTAAACGGGAGACTTTCTTCGTCCTCATGGGGAGGAATGGACCCATAAGGGGGACTACCCATGATACCTCCACCTACGTACTTGACCATGTACCACTCAAGGGCAGTGTCTAATCATCATCATCACAAAGTCAAAAGGCGGGTGGCCAACCCTACAACCCTCCTAGCATAGTACACATCGAGTAGAAGCACCTATCATAAAATAACAAAACATGTTATAAATCATGGAAAACTTTCAAGTGAAATAAACCTCAATAGGCTGAATCAAAACACATGATAATGTATAAACCATCTCATATAAAAATATGGATAATTGTATAATAAATGTCATCCCATCAAAAGCGAAGTAATAAACATGTTTTAATAAACACGATAGAGTGAAAAACACCTGCCTTAGGTATTTCAATTGAGAAATCATGATTATGAATCAAGGAAAATTCTCAAATGTAATTACCTACCTCGATGGACATACTTATCACATCATAAGTCATCGATCACTTGGTGTTCTCACATATCAAAATAAACAAATCCAAGTGACAATTCCCTTGATATGGTAGTTAATCCTAGATTAAGGGCCTAAATCATCTGATAAACCTCCATTAGGACAATCCTGAGCAAGATGTTTGTCCTCCTAACATCTAGACCGTCATATGCCATTTTCAATTTCAATCCCACTCATTTTCATCACGATCCATTAAATTTTTATTTCATTTAGTGATTCACATGTATCTTTATGATTATGCGTCGATCTGACAGTCAAATAGCTCTCTGATCAGCACATCTGAAGGCACCTGCTCAGATCGATGGTCAATATCATTTTTCTTGGCATTCAATGAGATCTACTTTTCTAATTCCCTAGATCATCTCATGTTTGATGTATACAATTAAGGTCTAAGGCCTGATCATATATTGATCGGCCTGATTTAAGTCATCTAATAGTATTTTGTGGTTTAACCATTTAAAAGGTGCTTAAAGTTAAGTTTTTATCTTGAATTCAGATCTGGATCATCGATTTGATCGCAACGCCTCTTTAATATCGCAATTTGGACCTTTGTAGCTCCTAAAATCACATTTTTCGTGAATAGACGACTCATAAAACCCCAAAAAATAAAGAAAAAGCTGCACCATATGTGTCGCTCGCGCGTGTGTTGCGCACGTGGGCTGCTGTGTGTTGCGCACTGGTCATGCCGCGTGTTGCATGCAATAGCTATCGCATGACGCATGCGTGTCATGCGTGGGTTGTGCCGCATGTTGCGTGTGTTGCCCATGTGCACACAGCCCAACATCGCCTGCGCGTGCTGCCTGCTATCACCGGGAACGTCGACTTGCTGGCCGTCATTGCTGAAGACGTTGGCCGGATTTCGGTTGCCACTGGCTACCCCTGGTGGTCCAAGTTTTGCAATTTTCGCACCATTTCGCTCCATTTTTCACGTGCATTCCATTTTTAACTCCCCTTCAACAATTTTTATCATTTTCTGGTATTTTTACATCATTTTCATCACATTCCTAAAAATCTCCTCATTACTATTTTCTTTGTTTTTCAGCGTCCCTAGCCTTCCGATCACCATGAAAATTCATGGATTTGTTCTTTGTTTCATCATACACAAGATGAATGGTACGATCATCCATCTTACACCATTTCATATGGTTTATTTTTGCAAAAACAGTGAGTTACATGTAGTCGCCGAAAAAACAACATTCCATGTCTTTTCTCGATGTTAAAAGAGGTAAAACTCAATGGAATAAGCGGGAAATGGAAGGGAAGAGGAGTGGCGACCTACCTCTGGTAGTTGTCTGGTGGAAAACGAAAATCTTGCCTTGTCAGAGGTGGGGAAAACACGTTCGGTTGCTATGTTGCCCCAGCCAACGTTAGGGCTCTATCTCCGACATAGTCGCCGGCAGCATGCGTAATGGAGTAAGATGAATGCCAGAAGAAAAACGAGGGAGGTAATAAATGGAGAAAACTCATGATTACCAACAATTAATGCTGGTAATCACCACCATATCCTCATCAATGCTGGTTAGATAGCGGGTTTCAATGCCTGGTTTGTGGGGCCCACTTGTGAAATCTCTATTTTACCCTTCTCAATTAATTTATTAAATAATCTAAATTGAAATAATTAGCAAATTTTCATCCGATCTCCGATTTTAGCGTTCTTAGTGGCATTGGATTCTATTTTCCGAGCACATCTCAATTATTGACGTTAACTCCGCTAATGCTGGTCCCAAGCCCGGATAAAAAAGGAGGGTCTTGCGTCAGGTGCCAGCTGGCAAGGGGGAAGTTGAAGATGATTCTATTATTTCTTTCTTACAAATGAATATGTATTTGTATATTAGTTTGTGAGGAAGAAATGAAAATCATCTCCAGCTTCTTAAAAGATGGCAACCCTTGTGTCAAGTAGCCAACTGCCAAGAGGGAAGTTGAAGATGATTCTATTATTTCTTTCTTACAAATAAATATGCATTTGTATACTAGTTTGTGAGGAAGAAATGAAAATCATCTTCAGCTTCTTAAAATATGGCCACCCTTGCGTCAGGTAGCCAGCTGACAAGGGTGAAGTTGAAGATGATTTTAATGAAAATCATCTTCAGCTTTTTTAAAACTATGGCAACCCCAACATGACATGAATCGAAAAATGACATTCGCTCAAGCTAGGGCGTTCCCCATAAGCGACGTGCTGCATCGGATTCTGGATGCAGTGAAAAATAGGCAAGGGTTGCTAGGGCATTCTCCTAAAAGCAACGTGCTACATCGAATCTCGGGTGTAGTGAAAAATGGGCAAGGGCTGCTAGAGCGTCCCCTAGGAAGCGATACGCTACATCAAAACCTAGGTGCAGTGAAAAGTGGACATGGGTTCATACCATGGAGGTCGAGAAAGGCGATAGTAAATAGGGTATCTCCAAAATATAAGATTTGCATTGCTACATGGAATATAGGGACACTGACATGTAAGAGTTTGGAGTTAGTAGACACGATGAAACGTAGGAGAGTCAACATCGCTTGTATCCAAGAAACCAAGTGGAAAGGGGCTAAAGCTAGAGAAATAGATGGGTATAAATTATGGTACGTAGGAAAGGAAAATAATAGAAATGGCGTAAGAATAATAATGGATAAGGAATTAAAGGATAAAGTTGTGGACGTTAAAAGACTCAGTGATAGAATTATAATAATAAAAATGATTCTAAGAAAGCAGATTATAAATATTATAAGTACATATGCACCACAAGTAGGGTTACAAGATATAATTAAAAGATAGTTTTGGAAAGATATTGAGGGAGTCATGCAAGAAATTCCCAACACTGAGGGGATATTTATAGGAGTAGACTTAAATGGCCATGTAGGAAAAGATAAGGAAGGATATGATAGCATACACGGAGGGTATGGTATAGGTGAACGAAACGAGATGGGGGAGAATATCCTCGATTTTGCTTTGTCATATAACCTATCCATTGCAAATACACTATTTAAGAAGAGGGATGAACACTTAATAACCTTTAAAAGTGGACTTCATAAAAGCTAAATAGACTTTTTTCTACTTAAGAATAATGAACGATCTATATGTAAGGATTGTAAGGTGATACCCGGTGAGAGTTTAACCTCACAACATAGGTTAATGGTTATGGATATTCATATCAAAAGATGGAGTAAAAGAATTGAACTTAATACATATCCAAAAACTAAGTGGTGGAACTTAAAAGGAGAGAAAATAACCTCATTCAAAAATAAGTTGATGGTAGAAGGAAATTGGAACTATGAAACAGAAGTAAATACCATGTGGACTAATATGACTGAGTCCATTAAGAAACTGGCAAAAGATGTCTTAGGAGTATCTAAAGGTAAAAGGCTATTAACAAAGAAAACATGGTGGTGGAATGAAACAGTGCAAAAAGCTATTAAAGAAAAACAAATGCGTTTTAAAGCATGGTAGAAGATTAGAAATAATGAAAACTATGAACAATATAAGAATGCTAAAAACGTTGCTAAGAGAATAGTAAGTGAGGCCAAACTTAAAGCATATGATGAGCTCTATAATAGACTAGGAACAAAAGAAGGTGAGAAAGATGTGTTTAAACTTGCAAAAGTAAGAGAACAGAAGGGTAAGGACTTAGAGCATGTTAGGTGCATTAGAAGCGATGATCAAAGGGTATTAGTCAAAGATGATGAGATCAAACAAAGGTGGGAAATATACTTTCAAAAATTGTTAAATGACAATGGCCCTGAAAATATAGGGATTGAAAATACTATAAATCTAAATAACACTGGATATTATAGATATGAACATAGGATTAGAATACTTGAAGTAAAAGAGGCCTTGAGAAAGATGAAATCATGAAAGGCCATGGGGCCTGATGGTATACCAATAGAGGTTTGGAAGCATATGGGAGATATTGGGGTAGTTTGGTTGACCAAGTTGTTTAACAAGATCATAAAATCAAAGAAAATGCCTGATGAGTGGAGGAAAAGCTCTATTGTACCAATCTATAAGAATAAATGAGACATTCAAAGCTGCACTAATTGTCGAGGGATCAAACTTATGACCCACACCATGAAACTTTTTGAAAGAGTGATTGAGAAAAGGCGGCGACATGAAACAAGTGTATCGGAGAATCAGTTTGGTTTCATGCCTGCGAAGTCTACCATGGAAGCTATTTTCTTACTAAGACAATTAGTAGAGAAATATAGGGAGAGGAGAAAAGACTTGTACATGGTCTTTATTAACTTAGAGAAAGCTTATGATAGAGTCCCTAGAGAGTTAATATGGAGGGTGTTTGGTGGTACAGGGGTTTCTCAGGAGTATATAGACATAATTAAAGATATGTATAAGGGAGCAGTAACAAATGTTAAGACCACTAGTGGTGTGATTGGTGATTTTCCTGTCGTTGTTGGATTGCACCAAGGATCGGCATTGAGTCCATACCTTTTCACATTAGTTATGGATGAGTTAACAAAACATCTGCATGAGGAGATTCCCTGGTGCATGCTATTTGCAGACGATATAGTCCTACTTGATGAGACAAGGGAGGGTGTAAACATATAGATAGAGTTATGGAGAGAAGCATTAGAATCGAAAGGATTTAAAATTACTCGAACTAAGACAAAATATATGGAATGTAATTTTAGCAAAGAGAGTAGGAGTGGAACACCAGTCAAGATTGATAACCAAGAGGTCCCCATGAGAGACCACTTTCGATACTTAGGATCATTGATCCATGAGAGTGGAGAGATTGAGAGGGAGGTTACCCAGAGAATCCAAGCGGGTTGGAACAAATGGAAATGTGCATCGGGTGTTTTATATGATCGGCGGGTGCCACTCAAACTAAAGGGAAAATTCTATGGGATGGCTATAAGGCCGGCCATGCTCTATGAATCAGAGTGTTGGGCAGTTAAGGAACGTCATGCTCATAAGATGAGTGTCGCAGAAATGAGGATGTTGAGATGGATGAGTGGTAAGACAAGAAAGGATAGAATTAGAAATGAAAATATTAGAGGAAATTTAGGGATAACACCAATAGGTAACAAGATGAGGGAGATTAGACTTAGATGATTTGGACATGTTCAAAGGAGACCAACAACGGCACCAGTTAGGAGTGAGGCAATACAAGTTGAAGGTTCTAAAAGGGCAAGGGGAAGGCCCAAAAGAACGTGGATAAAAGTGGTGAGGAAAGACTTAAAAACTTTGGGACTAAATGAAGCCATTGTATTTAATAGAGTGGAATGGAGGAATAAGATTCATGTGACCAACCCCTAATTAGGATAAGGTCTTGATGATGATGATGATGATCTCAATTATTGAGGTTTTAACTCGTGATTTAATCTCTAAAATTCTCAATTCCATGACTGCTAGTTGCATATGAGCGCCATCAATGGAAAGCGGACAATATTGTTACTGTGGGTAGACCTCGGTCGTTACAGTGGTATCAAAGCCTAACCCCGACCCGGTGTGGATGGCTAGTTGGTCGTGGGTGCTGCCGTGAAGACCCATGGGGACGCGTGTCCTCTAAACGGGAGGGGTGAACTGTTGCCGTCGCCAAGATGCCTTGAGGGAGAGGCCCCAAGATAGGTTGAGGGACAAAGGCGGGAGAGACTGAGAGTTAGTCCCACGTCACTAGGGGGAAGAGTTCTGGGCTGTTAATAAAGAGGTGGTGGTCTCTCATGGTAACAACGTGTTTTTCTTGAAAAACTGGGGAAGAACAAAGCCGTGACTGCTGGCGGTGTATAGGCACTGTCAGTGGAAAGCGGACAATATTGTTACTATGGGTAGACCCCGGTCGTTACAGTAGAATGGTTCAATGTAGTTGATGTCAAGCTAAAAAAAAAAGTGTTCAGCTAAAGACTTTTTATACATCATAAGAACTTAAACAGAAGATAATGTTCAAGTTATGCAGACGATCCAAGATTCACTTTGTAAGATAATAAAATCTGTCCAGCGATGTTCTGTGGTAGTCCACTGAAACAACTTGAGCTGAGCCTTGGCTGAAACTCCCAATCTTCGTGTTAGTAACTCATGGACAGGAACATCCCAGGATGAATCATCCATGTCTAATTGCCAAAAGGGAGCTCAGCAGAATGCGTGCAACCTGTCAATCTGCCAAGATCTGATACTGCTAAAGCAGTGAACAGAACTGCTACATAAGCCACTACTGCAATAGATTTGGCTGATGAGAGAGGCAGCAACAATGGACTGCATCAGACATGCTGCTTTTTTGTTCTACCATCCATTAAGAAAGTCTTAGTAGCTTGAGGATATCTCGTCCGGCTATGAACCATACAATCAATTCCACAGTCCAGTGACAAAGCATGGACCATTAACAGCTGCAAGATACAGATATTAAGAATGCTTTAGCCTATGCTTCCATATAAAGTGAAACAATAAAGGCAGGAATCCAAAACTATCTATTCACTCGTGTCAAGTACTCTCATAAATCATGACAAGGGCATCTACTTGAAGATTGCAGAGGAAGTCAGAGTGTTCTAACCATGCTAGCTATCCCAGAACAAACATACTGTTATCCAGTGTAGCAGATATGTTCCAAAAACACTAACACAAACCTAAGGGAAGGTCTTCATGCAGTTGTTATCTACCATATTCCTTAGAAAAACACTGCATCAAGTCTGTTCATTGAAATTTGAACACTCAATGGAAAGATTAACATGACAAAGAAGTAGATTTTAATGAAATTGTATTAAGAAATAGTGGGGTGAAGATGGAAGATAGAAGAACTACAGAAACATAAAGAGTAGATTTCTGGGTCAGATATTAACTATAAACAGTCTGATGTAAACATGATAACTGAAGGAAAATGATTGGTGTAATGCACCCTACAAAGACCTTCTAAAGAGTATAGATCCTGGACATGCAAAATAATCTAGTATTTAACATTCTGTAGCAACTAGATTCAACAAGGCTTTTTCCGAGTCCAGTTCTTGCTTTTAAAGTCCTCATACTCCATGCCTCAACTGTCATTAAGATTTACAGATACTGTTTTATTTGTTTGCGACTACATTACATCTTCTGAAATACTGAAAGCATATTCTTGTTCTGCAAATGAAGATACTATATTATAAATGCATTAACATAAATGCAAAGTAGGTGTTATTGCAATTATTTTACTAGCTTCACAGTTGAATTTCCTAGTCAGTTCTTCAATTATAGAACTCCCAGGGGCAAGACCAACACAAACCTGACGGCTCCTACAATATTAGGGCAATTCTAATGAGAAAATACAGAGAGACTGGAAATCTCTAAGTTAGTTCTGTAGTAATAAATGTAGTCCATGCCAAACATGAGAGGTACAGAAAAAAGCACCCACAAGATTCACCATGACACAAGAACCTGCAAAATGTTATAGCACCTTGCACGTGACAAATGCTGTATTATCTTGCACTCAGTAGCATGAATCTTCCAAGAAGTGCAAGACGCTATATTATCTTGACATAGTACCAGGAAATTTCCTAAAAGGTTAATCATACATTATTCTCTTACAAAAGAATCTTTAATGCAGTGGGAGATGCTAGGGTGTGTTATGATCAATTCCTTTCCTAAGCTGCATGCAACAAAATTTAGATTGCCTTCTGATGCTGCCGGCACCAACTCTGATTACCATGCAGGCATGCTCAGGGGGTTAAATGTTTCATGTGTGACCTCCTGTGCGGAGAATTTTTTTTTCTTTTAGCAGTGCCAATACTGACATTCCTAGAAGACTATCAAAAGCGCATGTGTTGTTCTCCATGCAATCATCATACTTCATTTCCTTTAATAGAAAGAGACGGTTAACTTTCTAAGTCAGTTTACTAAGTCACACAGTCTCAATGATAGTCTAAATTAGGTCCTCCAGTACAATAAGATGCTTCTAATACAGTTCTGTGATAACAAACATAGTCTATAATAAACATGAAAAGAAGACCATGTTTGAAACTAGCCATGCCAAGAATCCAGGAAAAACTATGGTAAATCTCATTATTGTAGCTAGAGTTGGTATCAAGGAATTTGCTTCCCCTCTAACTCTGGATTTCAGAGCTAATAGTAATCCTAATACCAGCTACAATATAAGATAGCCATGAAGACTACCTTAATCAATTACACACTCAAAATGTTAGTGTTATCATCCCCTTCTGTTCAAATAAAATCAATATGTAAACAGCAACTCTAGTTGCCATGGACCCATGAAGACCACCTTAGTCAGTTCCATACTTAAAAGAGTTTATTTTACACTCTAGTAAACATTCTTTGATCTTTTATTGAATGTAACGAAAATCTCTCTTTTGTCTGCCTCTATCCTGATGAGTGGAAACCAAAGCTCTCATTTTCTGTTGAGTAGTAGTTCGAGTAAGTCTTGAATGAACCCCTCGAAAGGTTGACGCAAATAAACAATTTTTTGTTTGACGTCTCCGAGCTATATATCCTCGCTTAACTCTGGTCATTGAATCAAATTAAACTTTGATGAATAACTAATTGATTTCTTATCTTTCAGTCATTCTTTTCCCCTCCCTAGTTTATTAAAAACAAAACGGATTCTTCTGATGTATAAAATAAAAATTCCAATGGCTTGAATGTAAATACATGTTTTAATTCGGATTCTGAATTTAGGGAACACCTGTTTTCCAACTAGTTCCTCATCATCTCTAATTATGTCATTCCATACATACTAACTTAATAATTTACTACAGAAAATTTCAAATTTATCAAATTCAGATGCATTCTTTAATTTGTGATTCTTGATTCTTAGAACACCCCTTTCCTGCATATTCTGCTTCAGGGAACTACTATTCATCCATGAAGACCACCTCAATCAGTTCCATACTTAAAAAGAGTTTATTTAACAATCTACTAAATATTCTTTGACTTTTTATTAAATGTGAATACATGCTTTAGTTTGGATTCCGGATTTGGGAAACACCTCTTTTCCACCTAGCTCCTCGGCAACTCAAATTATGTCCTTCCATGCAGACTAACTTAATCAGTTTACTACCAAAAAAGTTTTATATTTGTCAAATTCACTACATTCTTCAACTTGTGATTCTTGATTCTGAGAACACCTTTTTCCTGCATATTCTCCTTCAAGAACTACTAGTCATACTGCTTAGAAATTCTCTTCATTCATCTTGTCAAATTGAACCAGTCAACCGTGTGAGTGTCTGCAATAAGCCAAACTTCCATGTTTCTTATTGCCAGTGTCTGCCCAGGGAGAAAGACAAGCTGAAATTACCCCAGGAAGTGCATATATATATATATATATAAAGGGCAGACCCGGTGCACAAAGCTCCGGCCTATGCAGGGTCCGGGGAAGGGGCAGACCACAAGGGCCTATAGTATATATATATAATCCGTCATGTCTAGGCAAAAGCCTGGCTCCTGGACCAACAGAATCAGTGCTTTTTCCTGTTCAGATGGGGGTTGAGGGAGATACTGAAATCAGACAGACATATATATGCAGCTCATTCACACATTATAATTATACATATCCAGCTATAACCCATGGGACAGATCTACGACACTGGTTTCCTCAAAAATACTCTGTTTCCAGAAATCAAATTCATATTCTTCCATTTAGTTCAAAGTAACAATTCCTTCAGGGATTCTTATGAAGACTGGATAAGTTTCTTGTATTGTAACAGAAATAAGGAGAACACAAATGAATATGGACTATGATTAAACATCAATCAATCAACATTTATAACACGAGTAGTACAGGGAAAGTTATACACTTCCAAAAACAGAAAAGGTACCTTCTTGTTGTGCCAATGTAGAATCCAGAACTCCCAAAGGCCACCTGCAAGATTAATACTAAGTCATAACCATCTAAATTACATAGATAAGATATGTGAAAATAATAATAATTATATTGTATTTTCTTGATAAACAATTTGGTCTGTTATAAACACAGGGAGCAAAGAAAAGTTCCAAATTTTAAAATGCATTGATTGAATTAGAAAAGAATAGGAAGAAGCGAGTGAGATGCACCTTAGCATTCCCAACTTCAACAATGAGAGGAAAAAATCCTTCAAGACAAAATGGTATTGTGATTCCTATTGTTATTGCCTTCAACTCAATCAGTTGTATATTATCCATGGATCATTTTTCATTTCCAATCTCTGACAGGTAAGTTGGTACCAAAACCAATGCCTATGGTTCTGATGTCCAGCACCTCCCAATTGGACTACATGCCTAGTTGAATACAGACGAATTCACTTCCAGTTTCTTCGATAATTTTTTGAGTGGGTCTTTCCGACTGCTCCCTCTTGAGAACCACACTTCCCACTTGGTCCAACTTTGTCTGCTTTGCTATATCCATAAAACTGAACTTATAGTACACTATCTTTTGATCTTGCACATTGCTCACTTATGAAGGCATTACGTTTGTAAGATTTTCGTTGGACCCGGGTCAGAGGAATCAACACTTGGATCTCTAAATTTCTCCGAATAGTCCACAATCATTCTCTAAGTGATTGATGAATCTCCTGTCTACAGTCCTGACAGAAGCAGCAGTAGAAAGCCCAAAAAATTGAATTGATATATTATTATTGTTCTCGGTAGAGAGGCCTTAGAAGCAACAAAGAAAATAAACAGAAACTAACATATTCTGCTTGTTGGTTGCATCTCCATCCAATAAACTAGTTTTGCTTGTCTGTGATGCATTGCATTTCTGCTATATTGAATGATGGTAATGCAATAGTAAAATTTTATGTCACAATTTAAAGAATGACACTGATACACAAGAATATGAATTTACTTAAATATATAAGACAATGTGATAAACATCTAGTGCTTTATAGTAGAAGAACATTCTACAAAAGATTTCTAGTTTCAGAAACAAGAACAAGACACCATGTGCAGTTAACTGCAGAAAGTTTGAGAAAAAGCTGATTTCTAGTCACCTACACAGGATCCTAGGCCTATACTGAAAGATATCATCCCATAAATAAATGAAGACATAAGAAAGACCGATTTTCATGCTCAGACTACAACAAGAGAATGAGCTTAAGTACTTTGCAGTTGATCTAAACAAGTTTGCAGGTGGAACTGAATCTCCTAAAACAGAAGTAGCATAGTTTCTACATAATCCAGTTGAGAATATGATAATTTTACTATCAAGCAGGGAAATCAATAACTGAGAGCAATTATTATGGAACGGCATAATGCTGCTGCGTATCTGCATGGTAAACCAATTAATTTACATTAGAAAATTAAGCCCACTTCCTTGCAAAAGTTTTCAAGAAAAGAAATACAGAGAATGCTGCAAAGTCCCAGTAGAAGCAGTAGTTTCCTTCTTAAGAAACCTGCAGGGTAACTAAAATAGAAAATAACTATGTAACAAGGTAGTATTCATAATTCTATGATTTCAGAGAAATGAAATGATAATTCATCAGCTTACAGAGAGAATGAACCATTCTATAAGTCAGCGATAAAATTACTAAGGAAGAGAAGTGGCAGTACTAGTAAAAGGGCAGCCTGATGCAAGAAGCTCCCACATATGCGGGGTCTGAGGAAGGAATGGACCACAAAGGGTCTATAGTATGCAGCCTTACCTTGCATTTTTATTTCCAAGCCTAAAACTCACATGGCAACAGCTCTACCATTGTGCTAAAGCTCCCTCAGAAGTGGCATTACTAGAACAAGTGCAAAACAAGAAATCTGGAAACCGCAATTCTAGTAATATGCAATGATAATAATCCAATGTCCAAGAAACCTTTAATAAAAAAAGAAGAAGGGATCTTCTAGGCACGAGTAGCTAAAGTAACTGAAGCCTAGGGATCCATATCTTCAGACCTGCTACTTCTGTGCTCCTTTGCTTGCGTTTCAGGAATAGCTGAAGGGGACTCCTCACTAGCCCATGTATCAAGTACCGAGCCTTCATCTGCTTGCAATAATCCGAGATCCCAAATACTACTTCCAACTTCAACCTCTGGTTCTTGGACATCACAGCTAAAAAGATTTCCCCAGACATCATGGCTTGCACTGGGATGACTTGTACCAGTCTCAAACCCCATGTCCCATACTTCTTCTTGTTTAGTAAGGTTTTCAGCTGCCGAGGACAGGAACATTGGAGACATTTTCTCTTGAGACAAATCCTCAGGGAAAGAAACAAAATATTCGGTACCACTGGAACCAACATTCACTGGGGAACTCACAGCATTCTTTCCCTTCAAGAGGACATCATCAGAGCGTTGGAAAGGCAAGCCTGATGCCCCTACTCCAATCTGATCACTGGCTTCTGCAATCTCGTGCCCTGATTTGCTCGCTGCAATATTTCCAATTTCCATTTGTGAGCTAGGGATAGCATCAAGCTCCAGCTTGCCCACCATGTCCTGTAAAAGATAATCTGGAGTTCTTTCATTAGCTTCTGCTTTAAAGTCCATCTGCATCGACGCAGTGGCATCACCCCAGCCACTTGTGTACTTCACCATCTGCCCTTCCATGGTTGACTCCGATTGGCCTTCTTGGTTCTTCTTAAGAAACTTTCTTTTTGCCCGCACAGGAGCAATCTCTCTCCGTTCCTTCTGACTGTGAAGATAGGCCAGAAAGACTGGGTTTTGAAGTGCTTTCGCCAAGAAAGAGACCATTTGTTTCTGCCTCTGCTCTGCTGCTTGCAGCCTCCGGTTCATAGTATCCACCTGGTGAACTGTCACTTGGTGTTCCTGCTGCAATGTCACAACCTCCTGCATCGATGACCTCTTTTCTTTTTTCAGCTTCTCTATCTCACCTTCCATTTCAGACTTTCCCACTTCACTGGAAGACCCAACATAGTGCCCAATTTTCTGGGTCTGAGATGACTTCCGCCTATGGATGTTTCTCAACAAATGCTTCTGTCCTCGTAGGAAATCTTCATGTGCAAACTCCCATCGATCAGTGTCGACCTTGCGGAAACCCTGAAGAAAAAACCACAGCATATGTTACAAATTAGAGAAGAAATATCAGGACCATACTGGAAAAAGGGAATGCAGTAAGATGGAGGTAGTAGAGGTTTCCAGGATACAAAGATGGCTTCCTCAAGACCGTGCATACAAAAGGATCAATTGCACTATACACGCAATCTGCAAACAGGTTCTGCTATGAAACAGAAGAATCCATAATTAAGAAAAACATGCAGCAAATACTGATGAACTTGAAGAGCTAGCCAACATCAATAACTGAAATATAGCACTACCTGCAAAAGCATAAGACCCCCTTCTGCGGCATATCAGAATCAAAATCACAGAGAAGTATATTCTTTTGATGGCATCCATACATTTTTCCAGGAAAAGCTGCGCATCTGAGGCTGGTAAAATTAACCTAGAATCTTTTCCCCTCTAAACCCCTGAGTAAGCACCAAGAAAATGAAGTGGAAGACCGAGAGACATTGAGTACTTTGAGAAAGAAGCCAGAGGACTGGTTTTCAACAATATAGAACTTCATAACAGAGAGACTGACACAGCAACAAAGCTAAAACATGAGTTATCACTCAAACATATTACAGAACAGCAACTCCAGCAACTCCAACCATTCAATAACATTGGAAATATGTTCTGTACAGTAGTACATTTTCATCCAACACTTGCTCCAAAACAGCACACAAGTGATATAAACAAGAAGGGGCAAAATAGATACAATTTAAAAGGGAAAAGTTATTTCCCCCATAAAAAACAGTTCCCCCGGCTTCCAATAAGGCTGGAATCAAAGAAACAGCGAGAGCAAACCAAACAATATAACAGGTATCTCAATTACAAATACATATACTTTGGCATTTCCCTTAATGTATAAAATCAATGCAATTAGAAAGCTACAGGCAAATTCTCCCATTTACATATCGCCTTATATTACATGGTAATTCTACACAAACACCTCAGCAACAATTTACATGAATGAGTTCTCGATCAGGTCCAGTTACAAGCTAACAAGAAAGTGAAAAGGGAGGGGAAATTACATCTAGAAAATAAGAAAAGTTACATCAGGAACATTACACAGTGAAAGCAAGAGAAGTTACACGAGAAACATTACGTAGAAAGGGCAGCCCCGGTGCACAAAGCTCCCACCTATGTGGGGTCCAGGAAAGGGGCGGACCATAAGGGCCTATAGTAGGCAGCCTTACCTTGCATTTTGCAGGAGGCTGATTCCACGCCTTGAACCCGTGACCTCAAGGTCACATGACGACAATTTTTACCATTGCGCCAAGGCTCCCTTCATGAGAAACATTACATACAAACGAAAATTCAAATTACATACAGATCACAACAGCCATCTTTGGCTGGGATTTTGCAATACCCACATAAGTATTGAGTTGCCGAACAAAGCTGGAGAAATTGTTGTGCTTGAAATGTCGAGGAAGGATAGCTCTCGCGAATTCCACGGGGTCCCAGACAACAAAGCTCTGCCCAGTTGAGCCCCAAGAAATAATTGGATCCAGTGTCGGATCATCAATTAGATCGTAAGTCTTAGAGAGGAAAGGAGGAACAGGAACAGTGTGGAGGGATTCTAGCGGCTGAGGAACCGGCATATTCTCTCCTTCCCCACATCTTTCAATCTCGGGTATCACTGGAGGAGACGAAGAAGATGAAGAAGCAGAAGAGGGAAAAGGCAAGAGCTTCTCCCCAAACGTGGGCTCAATTTTCCCAATAGAACGTTCTGCCAAAGCAGGAAAACCAGATTTCTCCCGGAAAGAGCCATATCTGGCTCCGAAATCAATCGTCGAAGGAAAATTCAATCCTCCCCTGCTCGACGACTCCATCCCCTGCGAAGAAGATAACTTTTGGGCAGAAGAAAAAGCTTGCACTTCCATGGGAGATGAAGGCGGCAATGACTCCGAAGACGGCAATGACGCCGAAGCCGGACTCTGTTTAACTGATTTTTCAGCTGGAGTAGGAGATTTCTTCGGTGGAAGTGAAGGATTATCTCCAGAATCCATTCAGGGTCTTCGTTTTTTCGTTTCTCTAATTCCGTCGCAGGGTGGGGTGGTGAGGGGAAAAAAATCTTCCCTCCCTCCGGTACACGGCGATGAAATGAAGGTGGTTTGGTCGGTGGAGTTGTGTATTTATAGGTGGTTACCGGTCGCCGCCTTACTGTGAAGTGTAGTTTAGAGGCCAAAATATCTAGGTTTCTAGAAATCTCGGCTCTCTCTGTGTTAACGGCAGCGGTGCTGTTGGTGGTGCCGAGAGTAAAAGAAAGACGAACCGCGATTTCCTGGCAGTTACGTTCGTTGGCCGGGGAGGAGAAACGAAATATCGCCAGAAATTGGTAGGCAACGCTGTGGGCCCTATTGTTTGGAGAAAGCGACGGATATTTTTTCTTTAAAGGGAAAGGTTTTCTCACCTCGTGGATTTTTCTTTTCTTGTTTTTACCTGTCCGTGGAATGTACACCGTCACTCTAGATTTGGGACGGGACAGTTGGTAGAAACTTCATATATATATATATATATATATAAAGGTAATTTAAATAAGAAAATGGTGACATTTTATTGGTTAAAAAAATAAAAAAATAAACATTTTCTCTAACTCTTTTAACTTTTTACAGTTTTTTTAGCTTTTTTATACAGATGCAAAGTGATTGAAATTAATGCTTATACATACCCTAAGGTTATATAAAGAGTGAAAAAATATTTTATATTTTGTGGTGACTATTTTTTATTATAAAAATAATAAAATAAGTACCTAAATTCTAAGGGAACTGCATAAATTTATATATTTTTATTTTTCTTTATAACAAGTACACGTGAGTTGCCCGCTACAAGTTGAATAGGCCTGATTGCTCTGATATTTCCACGGACGCAGAAGTTCACGACACATCCTACACCAATAACAGTACACGCATAATTGGACTTAAGGAAGAACACCGGAAAAGGCAGTGTGGCGACCAAGTTGACGCGCTTTACCGACTGATCAGCTCCACTAAACACGATTAACGTATGCGACCGATTTAACCATCCAATGATCCTAGCCCTTAATCCGTTTATGATTTCATCACGTATTTAGAACACTTAATTATCTTTTTGGAATTTTTTTCTTTATTTTGAAGCGGAAAGAAATGACAAATAACAGGAGCCAGTCCTTAACCGACAGACGGGTAGGATTCCAAGGTATCAAGTTGGATGCTATCATCCAATGATCACGCTTTTCCTACCATACCTCATCAATGGCTGGGTCCACCATGTCATGACCAGTCGTCTCCAAGA
Organism: Warburgia ugandensis; assembly: GCA_035236585.1. Taxonomy (NCBI): domain Eukaryota; kingdom Viridiplantae; phylum Streptophyta; class Magnoliopsida; order Canellales; family Canellaceae; genus Warburgia; species Warburgia ugandensis. The sequence goes on from CP141126.1 coordinate 12,329,283, forward strand.
TCCGCAACTTGATTGTAAGGGGAACACGAGTAAAGCACGTGCCACTGCCAGCACACCGGCCCATAACATCCAACCCTAAAAATCATGTCGAAAAGAAACAGAAAGCTACTTGGTTAGATGCTTAGTCGTTAAGGAAAAGATAATGACAGGCTAAACTATCTTATGATGAAATCCACAATCACGTTTTCAGAGGCAGAAATGGTCGGCCGTCCGTTCTTGCCCTATTGGCGATGTGTCGTTGAATAAGCTCGTTGGCTGATTAAATTGTAGGACAACTAGTGGCATAATAAAAAAGGATTGAATTAGAAATAAATATATTAAAGTAAACTTACAAATAAAATCAATAGATATTAAGATGAAAGATATTATATTTAGTTGATTTAAATATGTGCAACGAATATTAAAAATATTAAGCGATGCTAGTAGAAAGTTCTAAAAGGATAAGAAAAAAGTCCAAAATATGATAAAAGATTTAAAAACTTTAGAACTAAATAAAATCAGAGTAGTTAATAGAGGAGAAGTGAGAAACAAGATTCATGTGGTCGACTCTAATTGGGATAAAGTCTTGAAGAAGCAATAGCCACTTATTAATGGGTGATTTTAGAGAGTGAATATTCCGTGAATTAATTGATTTGCAGAGTGAATATTCCAGGATCTTTTACCTGTGTCATGTCTTCTTTCTCAATTATTCTCAATTAGTGAGATAATATTGACGATAATGGTCTTGAATATCGGTAAAAGAAGCATCTCTAGCAACCGATTTTGACTTGAATTTTCAAGTCGGCTCCGAAGGTGGTCGCTTCCGCAGCGGGAACCGCCATGATTGAAGAGACTGCAGATCAATGATGTGAACCGGGTCTATGATTCTTGATAGCCATTACGAGTCACAAGTCTCAGCTTGCTGATTTCTCCTTAAAATCACTGGTGGGCAGGAAGGATTTTTAAGGAAAACCCAGACACAGAGCTGCAATTGGAGACAACCAATTCCGTTACAAAAACAGAGACGCACGGTACTTGCAAAAAGCGAGGGACAGACCAGCAAACAATTGTTGCCAACATGATTAGTTCAAAGAGAAAAAAATCTCATCTAGGCTCTAAGCTCATCTCAAGATGATTTGACTTATTCATCTTCTTTCTATTTAGTCTCCCTGCAAAAACTCACACCCATTGAATTAGGCCTTGCAATTTGGGTTGGCAGGTTGTATTCGTGTTGCGTCGAGACTAACCCATTATAGTATATGAGTCGATACGAACACGACCCACTTAATAATTGTGTCAATAATCCATGACTCAAACACAACACAATTATTAAATGAGTCAACACAACACGACTCTGTAACACGATTAATGAATGTAAAATAACTAATATAGAATGCTTTTTCATATAAGAATATAGGTGGTTAGTTTTTAAAAAATTATTAAAATGTAGGATAGTTTTTGAAAACTTATCCTGTATTGAAATATAGGACGGGTAATAAAAATCGTCCTATGTTACTAATATAGGATGACAGTTTTTCAATAATTGTTTTATATATTGATGGTTTTTTAAAAAGCATAAAAATATAGGACGGGTAGTAATATAAGACGGTTTTTGAAAAACCTTTCTATATTTTCAACCCGATTAGTTAACAGGTTGTGAGTTAGATGGGTCAACACGATGAATTAATAAGTCGCGTGTCAAACAGGTCAACACGACGGGTCAACATTGATTGACTCAAACACAACACAATTTTTGGCTTGTCATTTTTAGGTCCCAAAAATGACATGAACACGATAAGATTCAATCATAACTCGCTAAATTCATGTCGGGTTCGAGTTGTGTTATCATGTCGTGCCATATTTTACCACTCCTACATTGAACACTTTTACCTACTAGTTTTTCCATCTGAATTCATGTCGGGTAAGTGAGAGTGGGAACAAATTCCCCCTAGGTAAGTGTTAGAATTCAGACATGACATTGAGAAGTTAGTTGGAAACTTGGCATCGTTGGGGTAATCGGATCATATGCTCTGGTGATCTTTCAGGCTATCGGCAAGCATGAAATCTCAATAATATCGGTAAAAGTTAATACCCAGGAGAAAAGACCAAAGTAGTCTCAGCTAATCCCCACCCCCCCCCGCGTTTTTGGTGACAAGTGAGAGTGGGAACAAATTCCCCCTAAGTGTTAGAATTCAGACACGACATTGAGAAGTTAGTTGGAAACTTGGCATCGTTGGGGTAATAGGATCGTATGCTCTGGTGATCTTTAAAGGAACAAGCCTAAGTTAGAATATTTCCGTCTACAGATGTGATGAAGTATTGTCGTCAATCAAAGTTAAGAAAGAAGTATAAATGTGGTTCAGCCATTTTGAGTGAGGAGGCAGGGCGATCTTGTAAAATTAAAGAACGAGCGTTTGCTTGTCGTTCTAGCATCAGCCTCAATCATGCGTCAGTCAGAGAGGATCAGGAGCATCCACTTCTTTCATGGCTGTTCACAGTCTTTCTTTCCCTAGGTTCTTACTGTTCTACCAAGAGTCAAATGATTAGTATGAGTTCATCATCTATATCTGTGAATATCTATCTACTTAGTCGATTCTAGCTGACATGTTCTCCTCCTTGAAAGTCTTGAATTTGCAGATTAAAGGTGGAGAGGGTTGGGTCACAGAGGAGAAGACGAGACCAGTTCTGCTCCACCAAATTGCAATAACAAAAACTACTCTTGGCATCCGTGTAAGGTCACCCAAGTGCCCAACTCCCCTTTCAATGAAGCCAAGCAGCATTTCTCTGACTATAAGCCTTTAAATTGGAAATGCAAGTACCATGACTCGCTCTATGATCCATGAGGTCAAATACTTTCTTTTTCCTTTTCTTTTTTTTAATATTTCACAGTAGTTGTGTTTTAAATTGGGCTTTAATTTGTTATGTTTGATTGTGCATGGAGTAAAAGTCCTCCTCCCTAAATCACTTGAGATTTAGATGAAACCTTATTGATAATATAACTAGTTCAGTCATGTGGGAAGGAAATCACAAGAGAAGAAAGCTAAAAATGGTGGGTCATTATCCAACTTGCATTTACACAATTGATCACATCTGGACATGGAAATCAAGGAAAAAGGTAGTAACTCAATGGATCTGAAAGGGAAAATAAATAGAAAATAGAAACAAGAAAACAATCGTTTCAACTTTCAAAAGCAATGTAATCGAGCCCCAAGGCTCATGCATGCGCAGATTTGGAAATAAGACCACAGCCATGGAGGATTGCCTCCTATTCATTCTAAAAGTGTCGGTTCATGGGGTCAGCAGCAACATTTTCTAGCTTCTGTTCCTCAGTTAGTTCTGGTATTTACATTGCCTCCTATTCATTTGTTTCTATCATTTAAATGCATGTGGCCTAATATGATACGATTATGAATTTTACTGATAAATTAATTTAATTATTTATTTCTTTTTGAGTTATTAACAGCTTTAGAGTCTTAATTAATATAGTGTCTCAAAATAAGTTGGTTTTTACTATGTTGACACGTAAATCATTCTTAGTTATTCATACAGATGAAATTAGCAACACTTCCTAAAGCCTGCCTCGCAAATTACGTATTGGCGTAAGCTGGGGGACCTGATCTCAGAATGATGGACTTGGTCATGTTTTAGAGGGTCCTTTAGGGCCTGTTCGGGAAACTTCTTTTTTCTTGAATATTTTCTATTTTATAATAGAAAATATATTTGGTTTTCTGTTGTGAATAGAAAAAAATTCAAGAACAAAACAAAAAAAACAAGTTTCCCAAACCAAACAGGCACTTAGGATTCCATACTAATAAAATTTTCGGACGGATAACCAATGGCTCCTCTTTGACATACGTCAAAATGAAAGCACTAACAAACCACATTAAGGGACAATTTAATTCAGACCTTTGTATGCAGTGACTTGATCGATATACTAGCTGTATAGGTCCCACTTCTTTTGTGAGTGGATGACTAAATTAACGTCGAACGAGAGTAGTCATGGGCACTTCCCACATTGGAGGGGTTGTTAGGTCTTAATAGGAGGGAGAAGAGGAGCCTTGACGCAATGGTAGAGTTGTCATGAACCGGGGTTGTATCCCTCTGTCTACTTCAAAACCACAACCAGAGCTTTGATATTGTCCATTAGCTTCAAGCTTTGGTCCATGTGGCTCATGAGGTGCATGACCTACCATAAGAATCGGTTGATCATTCTATAGAGAGTGAGCCCTACTTGTACTTTTGCCTCCTAATATCTTCCCAATGAAATCTGTCGTGCAATTTGAATGATCTACACATTTCATTGAGAATCACAACAAAATTAAACATTGTTTAGGCATGATTTAAATATATCTGTTTATACAACTTCTTAACTTATCTTGGAGTTCCAACGAAGTTGGACAAATGGCATTCTACATTCTTCTCATTCTATGCCATAAAAATAGAGAACTTGGAAGCTTTACACTCTTCCTATTCTCAGTGTCGAAAATTGAGATGTTAGAGGTAAGCAAAGGCCACGAATGCACAACTCCACATGGGTTCATCGTCCACTTTGTCAGAAGAGCTCATAGCTGGGCTGATAACCGGATCACAACAATTTTTTGGCACCGATGTGGCACGCGGTCTCGTCACGCTTGTCACAAGCTGCAGCTCAAGGGTGGACAAATTCCTAGAGATTTGCCAGAAATTTCAAATACCGGGAACGGATGTAAATGGGCTCAAAACTATATTTGATGCTACTAGGGAATGCAGGGTACCACCAGTTGCCGACATTCAACCTTGTGCCATGTTCGGCTGTTATTTGAAGGAAGTTGATTCTCCTGATCCTCGGTAGTTTAAGGTGTGATATAGAAAAGTGATTTTAAGTTTATTATATTATATTTTAGTCTTAGATCATTTTGAAATTATTTTACTAGAAAATTTTCTGACATCCAGAAACAACAAATCCGAAATCAGTTTCTATATAATCAATATTCGACAAGATCTTACCTTTTGGGCCATATCTTGGACTGCTGATAGAAATGTCTTATCAACTAGAAGATGTTAAACCTTCAATGGGGCCCTATCTATTCCATCTCCCAAGCCCCAAAGATAAAACCCCTCCTCTTCACTCCATATCTCTTTTGACTCTATATGCGCGAACATCTGATATCTATGAGGGTTCACCCACCCCAGTGACAGCATCTGTTTCTGCCTCTCTCTAGGTTACATACGAAGGATTGCAAAGCAAATCACTCATGCACTCACTCTCAGGCACTCCTAAATCTAATCTCACAGGAACCTGCGACCAAATGTATTTTAAGGGAGATCCCAACTTATCTGCAACCAACTAGAATAAACATTTGTTTATGATTACGATGGATTGTTTCCTGCTAATAAGTAAGAAAGTCCAGAATAATTGCATTAACTAAATTTATGAACATTTTTCTTAAAGGTTAATATATTACACTAAAATTTGAGGAGATCTCATAACAAGCAAGTATCAATACGCCCCCATCAATGAAGAACAGAGATGATGAAAAGAGGAAAAAGAGGAAAAGAACAAAGAAATAGCACCACATTTCTTGCACTCTTAATTCTTGCAGGCCAAGGTATTCACAGGCTAATTGAACAGCATTATCAATAGCCAATCGCCAGACATGATTTTCAAATAATAGAAATGGGGCCAAGAGCATTCTGTCTTTGTCCATAAGGTCCCAGAACCTCAAGGGGTAAAGTAAATATCCTTAAGCCAAGGATGCCAATGCGCCCCCTTGAAACAGCTGACTTACCAAATGTTGAAGGACAACATAATCAAAGACAACCCGTCCAACGAACCTTCCTAAACCTTATCACTCCAGATTGCCCCTGCATGCATCATCAAAATTCAATTTCAAGGAACCTCCAATAGGAAGCGTCCATCTCGGCTTGGGAACCTACAAAGTCACAGTTAGTTCACGAATAATATTTCAATATGCATAAGATCCTACAATGAGTAAAAGGTAGCCCAGTGCACAAAGCTCCTGCATATGTAGGATTCAGGGAAGCGGTGGATCACAAGACTCAATAGTATGCAGTCATACCTTACATTTTTCAAGAGGCTGTTTCCATGCCTTAAACCCATGACCTCAAGGTCATACGACGACAACTCTGTCATTGCTCCAAGGCTCCCCTTCAAGATCCTATAACGAGTAGTTACAAAAAAGTTTGGTAGCAATAGCTCACGAGGGGAAAAGCTTAAACACTCATATTCTTTGGAGAAGAATCCAAAGCTTTATTGTTTTTAAAACATCTTAAGTTTCTTTCCTGCCAAATGCACCACAAAACAGCCACCACACTAAGCTTCCACAATATTTTATTTGTTGTACTAGGTTTGTGAAGAAACCATTCATTCATTGAGCTCAGGAAACACCAATGTAAATTAAGAAGTGATAGCACATGTCCAAAGAAATCTCGTTGTAATGCACTGTAGCATAATATGTTTAGTGATTCACAATCTCTGCTGCAGAAATAGCATTGAGAAGGTCCCGTCCAGCCCATCTTCTACAAATTATCAAACGTGAGAGATCTACTCAAAGATGCTTTCCAAACAGCAGCAGAGACCTTTGTAGGGATGGCAGGACCTCAGATGTTCTTGGATTCGTTCATAATTTCTCGTCTATTTTGTAATAACCCATAAGCTAATGCAACGGAAAAAATCCTAGGGGGCAAGGCTTCCAGCACAATCTGTCCTTAATAATGTCGACCGGCTGAGAATTGAGAAGTAGGATTCATTCATTTTATGCTTGTTGTTCAGAGTTGCAATAGCAAAAATCTTAAAGGGCAAGGCTTCCAGCATAATCTGTCCTGCTTAATAATGTCGACCGGCTGAGAGTTGAGAAGTAGGATTCATTCATTTTATGCTTGTTGTTAAGAATCATAAATTCCTTTTTGTAAAGTGAGTTTCCATTTAGCAACATCCGCAGTAACCACAAGCGTTTCACCCAACTGTGGGATATTTCTGATTTAAAGCACAGTATAGTCTCTGGCATTTGTCTTTTGAAATCTCATTTTTACATCATGGTTGGTGCCAAAATGAAGTGAACTACCCATTTCTCACCATTATCTTTGCATGTGCATTAAAGGCCTCCAAATTGTTGTAACTCTTAGTTTTCCGCACCCAAACTCACCTTTTAGTAAGCAAACATTTGTCCACTTGACAAGATGAAAGTTCATCTTTTGTGGGCCATCATCCCAAATGAAATTCCTTTGAATTCTTTCAATTTCGGACACCACAGCTGCTAGGCGTTTAAAGATTGACATGAAATATAATGGAATATTGGCAAGAGTAGCTTTAAGTATAGTCAATCTTCCACTGCTTCAGAGACAAATTCGTTTTCAACTTGCAAGCCTATTACTTACCTCTTTGATTAATCGGATCCCACAAGGTGCTCTTGGCTTACCAGTGCATAGAGGTAATCTGAGGTAGATGCAAGGAATGAGTCAACCGAACATCCCAAATCTCTAACCTGCCTCGCAGAAAATCAAGGCAAACTCTTACTCCCGTCAGTTTGATCTTCGCATGATTAACCCTTTTAGTAGTAACAAGTCGGCAAGCTTGCAACATTGCCTGCATTTTGAGATCAAAGTCTTCACAGATTTCACTGATCATGAGCGTATTATCTACATATTGCAAATGACTCCATCAACCCATCATTTGATTTTGAATTCCCTGTAAAACTGAGCTTCAATGCTTTAATTTATTATAGTACTAAAAACAACTCTAACCAAAGAGAATAACTAAGGAGACAGGGCATCTCATTCCCCTATCACCTTTGGAGTAACTTTTCGGAGCTCCATTCACAAGAACAGAATATGTTGGTGAGAAGTAACACGTTGCCATTCAATCTCTCCACACATTACCAAAACTCATCTTAGAAAGAATATGGTTTATGACTGTTTGGATAGAAAAAGTGGGCCCAGAATCATACCAGTCATCAATTTTGCTTCAAACATGAAGTTCAACTCCACTGGAATCGGACGACCTTAAGAACCTCAAAGAAGAAGTCCAGAATCATTGGAATTAGGGAAGAGCGGCACTACTTGCATTGCACAATCTTAAAGGTCTTCAGGGAAGCGTCGGCACAATTATTACTAGATGCTCTGAAACTACTCCAAGAAGATGTCATGCAACGTTAGAACCAGACGACCCCGATCACTTCAATAAGATGTCTAGCACCACTAACACAAGACACTCTCGTCCTCATGAGGTACCAGATAGTCTTGTTTCAAACTCTCGGGTTAAAACCTGATAAATGAGAGTGCCGGGTGCCTCTCCCCTGTGGTGAAGTTTTCATAATGGCCCCCAAGCACAATTACAGCAATAGCCTTAATCGATGTTGAGCAGTTCTTTAATTGCCCCAGACTGTTACACGGTACTTTCAATCAGTGACAAATCATAGTAGTTACCATTTTGATGTTTTAGTCTCCATTGGCTACCCAAAATAATTACTGGAGAACCAAAACTAAACTACAAATAGGGGTTCTCTTCATTCAAGGCATTCATAATCAACTTAAGAATTCTCACAATAAGTCATGCTCTCTCTCTCTCAAGCTAAGAAACCATGTTTTCTTACTAAAAGTATTTATGAGAGATATGAGCCTAGGTCTAGCCAATATATACTCCCAAGAGTTCCATACATGAACCAATATGGTCTATGCACACCAAGATCATAGCTTGGACATTTCAAGTCTTTGTTCATCTATGGTGATGCTTGTGTGTAACTATCATAAGCCCTAAATCAACCTGGTCTTAACCATGATATTATTACCTAAGGGGTCAACCAGCTAGGCTTAAACCATTTGAGTTTAAGTCGACCAGTGGCTACTGTTGAGTCTTTAATTTTGCTTAAAATAACCTTAAAATAATATTTTATTAGATCATTTAACAAGGTAATTTTGTGATTTTAAATCAATTTTAACTATAATCGATCATCCAACCGTTAATTTGAAAAGTTAACAATCAGATAATCATTATAGCTAATTACCTACATAAGATAATTCTAATTTTGTATTTTGTTTGCAGATAATCCAGAGTACGTTGGACGGTTCAGATCAGCTAATTTTGATGGGTCCCACACTACAAAGCATGTACAAATCTAGGCAAATCTGACCAATCATGGGCAAATTTGACCAAGCATGGGAACCCCCCTTATGAAGAAAAGAGGGGTCGGATTGGGGGGGACTCCCTTCGTTTCCTTCAATAATAGGACCAAGCTACTCATTCTACATAAGATAATTCTAATTGTATTTTGTTTGCAGATAATCCAGAGTACGTTGGACGGTTCAGATCAGCTAATTTTGATGGGTCCCACACTACAAAGCATGTACAAATCTAGGCAAATCTGACCAATCATGGGCAAATTTGACCAAGCATGGGAACCCCCCTTATGAAGAAAAGAGGGGTCGGATTGGGGGGGACTCCCTTCGTTTCCTTCAACAATAGGACCAAGTTGCTCATTCCTTCCTTCTCTTCTTCTTCTTGCTTCTTAGATTCTCCCTTTTAGAGGAGAGGTGGAAGGACTGTTCCTCTCCACCTCTCTCATGCTCTTCCGCTCTCATGTTCTTCTCTCTCTTTCCACAGAGGAGAGGCGGAAGGACCCTTCCTCACCCACGACTCCTGCTCTCTCAATCCATCCCTCTACTCTCTCGTTCTTCATCCCTCTCTTGTACCCTATCTCTCACTGGAACCAAGCTTGTCACCCATTCTGCCTGTTCTTCTCTCCACCACTCGCACCTACGGTCAACCCCTGACTCTTCCCTCTCTTGTTTCTCTTTGTCTCTCTTCATCTCTCTCTCCCTCTCAACTATTTCGTCTCTCCCCTGTGTTATTGTCGGTAAGCCCTTTCTCATAGGCAAATCCCTACTACTCTCTCTCTCTCATCTCTGCTACATTTATCCACCGGCCAGCCTAGATTCCTATTTTCTCTCCTTGCTCCTCCTGTTTTCGGTAAACCTACACACAAAAAAAAACCCCTCTTGTTTTCCCATTTTATGGCAAACCTAGGTCGGCCTTCCTCTTTTTCTCCTCTGCCTTCTTCTTCTCTCTCCTCCACTTCTTTCCCCCTCTTCTTCTTCTTCCCTCTTCTTCCTCCTTTTCTCCCAATGTCTTCCTCCCTTCCGTCAGAATTCTGTTTTTTTTTTGGTTTAAAACTAGATATCTGGAAAAATTCTAGATATGCCCTTATGCCTTTAAATTAAATGCCTTTGATGTCCCTGTTTTGTTTTTCTTTATTTTGTTTTATTTATTTACTTGGATAGTGTTATTCTTGAATTGTGCTATTTACATTTTGTTTCAAAAACAACCTATTGTAGTTGCTACGTGACACAGTGAACAAGATAGGGAAGTAGCGGTTAGATTGTATTTGGAGTTACTTTACGTTGAAGTTAAAGTTGTTATTCATTAGCACCTGTTGTAATTTGCTACGTGATATAACAGTCAGTATAAGAAATCATCATCATCATCATCATCATCAAGACCTTATCCCAATTAGGGGTCGGCCACATGAATCTTATTCCTCCATTCCACTCTATTAAATACCATGGCTTCATTTAGTCCCAAAGTTTTTAAATCTTTCCTCACCACTTCTATCCACGTTCTTTTGGGCCTTCCCCTTGCCCTTTTAGAACCTTCAACTTGTATTGCCTCACTCCTTCTAACTGGTGCCGTTGTTGGCCTCCTTTGAACATGTCCAAACCATCTAAGTCTAATCTCTCTCATCTTGTTACCTATTGGTGCTATTCCTAAATTTCTTCTAATATTTTCATTTCTAATTCTATCCTTTCTTGTCTTACCACTCATCCATCTCAACGTCCTCATTTCTGCAACACTCAGCCTATGAGTATGATGTTCCTTAACTGCCCAACACTCTGATCCATAGGGCATGGCCGGCCTTATAGCCATCCTATAGAATTTTCCCTTTAGTTTGAGTGGCACCCGCCGATCACATAAAACCCCCGATGCACATCTCCATTTGTTCCAACCCACTTGGATTCTCTGGGTAACCTCCCTCTCAATCTCTCCACTCTCATGGATCAATGATCCTAAGTATCGGAAGTGGTCTCTCATGGGGACCTCTTGGTTATCAATCTTGACTGGTGCTCCACTCCTACTCTCCTTGCTAAAATTACATTCCATATATACTGTCTTAGTTCGGCTAATTTTAAATCCTTTCGATTCTAATGCTTCTCTCCATAGCTCTAGCTTTATGTTGACACCCTCCCTTGTCTCATCAAGTAGGACTATATCGTCTGCAAATAGCATGCACTAGGGAATCTCCTCATGCAGATGTTTTGTTAACTCATCCATAACTAATGTGAAAAGGTATGGACTCAATGCCAATCCTTGGTGCAATCCGACAGTGACAGGAAAATCACCAATCATGCCACTAGTGGTCTTAACATTTGTTACTGCTCCCTCATACATATCTTTAATTATGTCTATATACCCCTGAGAAACCCCTTTAACACCTAACACCCTCCATATTAACTCTTTAGGGACTCTATCATAAGCCTTCTCTAAGTCAATAAAGACCATGTGTAGGTCTTTTCTCCTCTCCCTATATTTCTCTACTAATTGTCTTAATAAGAAAATAGCTTCCATGGTAGACCTCCTAGGCATGAAACCAAACTGATTCTCCGATACACTTGTTTCATGTCGTAGCCTCTTCTCAATGACTCTTTCAAAAAGTTTCATGGTGTGGCTCATAAGTTTGATCCCTCGATAATTAGTGCAGCTCTGAATGTCTCCTTTATTCTTATAGATTGGTACAATAGAGCTTTTCCTCTACTCATCAGGCATTTTCTTTGATTTTATAATCTTGTTAAACAACTTGGTCAACCAAACTACCCCAATATCTCCCATATGCTTCCAAACCTCTATTGGTATACTATCAGGCCCCATGGCCTTTCCTGATTTCATCTTTCTTAAGGCCTCTTTTACTTCAAGCATTCTAATCTTACGTTCATATCTATAATATCGAGTGTTATTTAGATTTATAGTATTTTCAATTCCTATATTCTCAGGGCCATTGTCATTTAACAATTTTTGGAAGTATATTTCCCACCTTTGTTTGATCTCAGCGTCTTTGACTAATACCCTTTGATCATCGCTTCTAATGCACCTAACATGCTCTAAGTCCTTACTCTTCTCGTTTCTCTTACCTTTGCAAGTTTAAACACATCTTTCTCACCTTCTCTTGTTCCTAGTCTATTATAGAGCTCATCATATGCTTTAAGTTTAGCCTCACTTACTATTCTCTTAGCAACGTTTTTAGCATTCTTATATTGTTCATAGTTTTCATTATTTCTAATCTTCTGCCATGCTTTAAAATGCATTCATTTTTCTTTAATAGCTTTTTGCATTGTTTCATTCCACCACCATGTTTCCTTTGCTAATAGCCTTTTACCTTTAGATACTCCTAAGACATCTTTTGCCACTTTCTTAATGGACTCACCATATTAGTCCACATGGTATTTACTGCTTCATAATTCCAATTTCCTTCTACCATCAACTTATTTTTTAATGAGGTTATTTTCTCTCCTTTTAAGTTCCACCACTTAGTTTTTGGATGTGTATTAAGTTCAGTTCTTTTACTCCATCTTTTGATATGAATATCCATAACCATTAACCTATGTTGTGAGGTTAAACTCTCACCGGGTATCACCTTACAATCCTTACATATAGATCGTTCATTATTCCTAAGTAGAAAAAAGTCTATTTGGCTTTTATGAAGTCCACTTTTAAAGGTTATTAAGTGTTCATCCCTCTTCTTAAAGAGTGTGTTTGCAATGGATAGGTTATATGACAAAGCAAAATCGAGGATATTTTCCCCCATCTCGTTTCATTCACCTATACCATACCCTCCGTGTATTCTATCATATCCTTCCTTATCTTTTCCTACATGGTCATTTAAGTCTACTCCTATAAATATTCCCTTAGTATTGGGAATTTCTTGCATGACTCCCTCCATATCTTCCCAAAACTGTCTCTTAATTATATCTTGTAGCTCTACTTGTGGTGCATATGCACTTATAATATTTATAATCTGCTCTCCTAGAATCATTTTTATTATTATAATTCTATCACTGATTCTTTTAACGTCCACAACTTTATCCTTTAATTCCTTATCCACTATTATTCCCATGCCATTTCTATTATTTTCCTTTCCTACGTACCATAATTTATACCCATCTATTTCTCTAGCTTTAGCCCCTTTCCACTTGGTTTCTTGGATACAAGCGATGTTGACTCTCCTACGTTTTATCGTGTCTACTAACTCCAAACTCTTACCTGCCAACGTTCCTATATTCCATGTAGCGATGCGAATCTTATGATTTGGAGATTCCCTATTTACTATCGCCTTTCTCGACCTCCATGGTATGAACCCATGTCCACTTTTCACCGCACTGGTTCTGATGCAGCGCGTCGCTTCCGAGGGGACGCTCTAGCAGCCCTTGCCCATTTTTCACTACACCTGGGATCCGATGTAGTGCGTCGCTTCTGGGAGAACGCCCTAGCAACCCTTGCCTATTTTTCACCGCATCCGGGATCCGATGCAGTGCGTCGCTTATGGGGAACGCCCTAGCTTGAGCGAATTTCAGATTTCGATTCATGTCATGTTGGGGTTGCCATAGTTTTAAAAGCTGAAGATGATTTTCATTAAAATCATTAAACCATTAAAATCATCTTCAGCTTCACCCTTGCCGGCTGGCTACCTGACGCAAGGGTGGCCATATTTTAAGAAGCTGAAGATGATTTTCATTTCTCCCTCACAAACTAATATACAAATGCATATTTATTTGTAAGAAAGAAATAATAGAATCATCTTCAACTTCTCCCTTGCCGGCTAGCTACCTGATACAAGGGTTGCCATCTTTTAAGAAGCTGGAGATGATTCTCATTTCTTCCTCACAAACTAATATACAAATGCATATTAATTTGTAAGAAAGAAATAATAGAATCATCTTCAACTTCCCCCTTGCCGGCTGGCACCTGACGCAAGACCCTCCTCCTTTTTTATCCGGGCTTGGGACCGGCATTGGCGGAGTTAGTCAGTACAAGAAAGTTCTAGTAAAATTGTTACTCTCTTTCATTTCTTCATTACTTCGTTTTGGAACTGTTACTCATGAAATGCTTAATGAACTAAATTTTATTTTTGTGGTAGTTTGAAAGTTAAAATTTGTGTAAACTCTAACATTTAAGTTGAGTCCCTGTGGAAATCAACCCGGACTTGCGCTTGCTAAATTACAACAGCCGTGCACTTACGGAAAACATTAACAGTTACACACCAAGCCTCGGTTTAACACCAACATGCTATCAACATAACCTAGTTAGCTTAGGACTCAACCCATTTATTAAAAAAGACATTTTGTCAGAGAAGGCATAAGTTATGGTCCTTAAGTCCTTTAACTTGAGTACGTGCTGGTCAATTCCATGGAGGCTTATAGCCTTGCTATTTTGGAAAACTTTTTGACATACCATCACTTGAACCTCTTTATGGGTAGTCATAATTTGCCTATGGTACCTTTTTGTACTATAGCTCCAGTAAAATCTATTGATGGCTCATTCTAGCCTTAGGCCTATAGCATATAATCAAAGAATATGATTCATAACAACAGGTCCTATAATTTATTAAGTTACATGTAATTAACAACCCAAAGAGTTGGATATATGTTTTCACCTTCATTTGATTAATAAAAACCCATCAATAAGGAAAATTTTGTAATATTTCCTTTATATTTTTGCCTACTGTAAATGTACATGGGATGAGCATTTTGGCTTATATAATGATAGGCCATTCTACTATGCCATAGGCCTTTTTCATATCTAACTGGCAAATTAGAGCCTATTTCCTAAATTGATTCATGACATGAACACACTCTTTAGCAAGAAGAGTATCTTGAAGAATTTGCCTTCGTTGGATAAAAGCAGTTTGTTTACTTTCCACCAGCATGGGCATCACATTTTGAAGCCGATTACCAAGGATTTCTTGTAGAATTTTTTTATCCACTTGTAACCAAGCTTATGGGATGGAAGTTTTTTGAGTTCTGCAGTCCCTTCAAATTTAGGAATTAGTGTCAATAAAACAGCATCGAAGTGTTTATCAATCTCTGAAGTTGAGTGAAATTCTTTCACAAATTCATAAACATCAAAGTTGAGAAAGCCCCATCATTATTGAAAAATGTTGAGATTGAAACCATTAGCCATGAGGACTTCATCTCCCCAACTTTGTCAACCAAATTAATCTCCTCATCTTTGAAGGGGAGGCTTTAAGAAGAAGAGAGTGCCTCGATCTAATAGTTGGGAAGGGAGAATAATAGTCTAATTTGTAAAGAGGTATAAAAGTCAACAATATGATCAGTTATGCTTGATGTGATGTGGATGCGCAGCTTTGATACCACTGTAGCGGAAGTTCATTGTTGAGGAACTGTGACGCTACTGTTGCGATCCAGATTTGCCGATCTGTACAGATCTAACCACCAGATCTAGGAATTTGAGATTGACAGGAACACACACACACACACAAAGAGAGAGATTTACGTGGTTCGACTTGATTTGGCCTACATCCACGGGAAAAAGAAAAAACAGTTACCAAATGAAGTAGATTACAATGGAGGAGGATCATAACCAAATCTTTACTCGACTCTACTCTCTCTCACATTCTCTCTCTTCGTATCAGCTTATTTGTTTCTTACACCCATATCAGCTGTAATGCCCCGGGTCTGGGCTCTCTCAGTAACAATATTGTCCGCTCTAAGCCGAGGCCCGTACGATTTTGTTCTTCCCTCACGCAGGAAAACACGTTGTTACTGGTAAAGCCCACTCAAACCCTTATCAGCCGCCTAGGAACTTTTCTCCTGGTGATGTGGGATTAACTCTTAGCGCCTCACCTTGCCTAGAAGCCTGCCAGTCTCAGCGACCACACCTTTTGGCCCGCCCTCATCGGCCAAGGCTAGCCCTCTCCCCCTTAAGGGACACGTGTCCGCGCGTAGACTCCCACACTTCCACTCACATGCAGTCTGGGCTCTGCGTCCCTTGTCTCAGGGAACAAAACCTTGCGGGTTACCAAGATGGTTTGAGGGGGAAGGCCCTAGCATAATCTGAGGGACCCAGAGGGGACAATATTGCTACCGAGGGAGCCCAAACCCAGGGCGTTACACCAACAGAGATCAGATCGTCCCCTATATATGGTTTGGATGATCCAATTGTCAAGATCTACAGCGTAGCAGATCTTGATACATCCATAGATCTTGGTTACTAATCTTGACTGTCTGGTTTGGTTGGTGCCGATTTCAACTTTTCCAACACCAACTGTTGACATTTCTAATGCAGCTACTCTTTTCCTGTTGCTGGTGTTTTTGTTCACACGAATTTGTCAGTCAAATATATAGCTGACCTCACGTGAGTGTGGGCCCAACTTGAGGTCCTTAGTTTGTTCTCTATCAATCGTTTGAGAGAAAATAGAATTTCCTCTCCTACTAGTCCCAACAACCATATGAAAGTCACGCGCATTCTTGTCTTCTTCTTTGAGCCACATCTGTCTTGATCGTCGTCTGCATTTCACGACTGTCTTGAATATAAGGGACTGAATCTTCTCTTCAATAATGTCTTTTTCCCCAACTTCATCGTTAGTAAGAGTCGCAATTTCCTCCTTGAGCATGAGATATTGTAATTTATCTATGAAATCCCTCTTCAAAGCATTGTGGGTGGCATTTCTGGATTTGTCCCTATCTGGCTGCAGTCCATAGAGAGCATTCCAGATTGCAACAAAATTTGTGGAATTCACCTTGAATTTAATCGAAATAGATCAGTTTCTATAGCTTCATTATCCCTATCAAAATTTTGGAATTGAATTTATAAGCCTTGCCAAGTCCTTAATAAAGTACGAAGCCGAAAGTTATAAAGAAGCAAATGTATCCAGCGAGTTAGAATACAAGACTTGCCAACTAGTAAATCCGACTCCACATTAATATCTGTGATAATAAGAATATAGACATAGGAGTTGGGACGGTGTACTCAAATTTATATTTGTACTTGAGAAGGGTGATAACAAGATAGACCACACCAAAAGAATGGAAACCTGTTACAAGGACAAGCACCATACCAGGTCCCAACTATGAAGATTCTTTCTAAGAGGACAAATCACTCTTTGTATCTCATCTTTATCATAAGTTTTGAAATCGAGGAAAGATAAACTCATTTCTCAGTTGTACTTTCGTTCAGATGATCTTCCAAGGTTAAGCTGTTTCAGAGGACATTCTCCACTTGCTTTCAGACTCTCGGCAACTGTGCAAGGAAATGAATGCAAACGGTCTTTTTCTTCTTCTTTTTATGTGTGTAAGCAGGAATTACAACGCAAATATCTCACAAGCACACCTCCTAGTCTAATACCTGCTCTGAGGGGAAAGCAGCGACTAGAACCTGCTTTCCAAATTGTTTTCTCGGGCAGATGCGAGTTGTTTTAAATTTTGGTATTTTTTTAGGCGACTAATCTAATCGTTTTTCCTTTTCTATCTTGGTCCTTCGACATTATTCAACTAGGATGGTCGAATTTCTAGGAGATTTATGATGCTTATAATCCCCATCTTCTGCGTTGGATTTTGTGTTATAGGATGGTTAAGATTCAAAGGGAAGCTTTGGCACAATGCTAGAATTGTAGTGGTGTGACCTTAAGGTCACAAGTTTAAGATGTGAACACAGTCTCTTGTAAAATGCATGGTAAAACTGCGCACTATTGACCCTCGTGGTCCACCCCTTCCCCAAACCCTGCAGATGCAGGAGTTTCGTGCACCAGAACTGCCCTTTTTGGATGGTTAAAGATTAATTTGGACCGATCCACTTTGGGTAATCCAGGCCCAGTTGTATTGGAGGTTAATCAGGAACCGGAGATCTTATTAAAGCTTGTGGGTCCAATTGGCATCAAATACTACGCACGGGCAAAACTCTAGGCATCAAAAAATTTCTTTCATCTTTCAGATGGAGGCAAAATCTCCCGTTTACAATTGAAGGTAACTCTTTAAGGATTGGGAAGTCATTGGCTGGGGGACCCGGAGTCGACAGCTGGAAAATATTTTGATTCTTTGTTCGATGGTGAGGATTTTCGGTGTTTGGGACAGCAATGTCTGTGGATGTGGAGGGAATAGCGAGAGAAGCTGTAACGTTGGATCCTCTGTCAATCTCTGTTAACTGGTACCGCTGCTGTTTTGACGTTTTACGTTTTACCATTGGTTTTGTACTACATTGTGCCATCTCGATACATGAATAAAATCTGTTTTGCCCTTAAAGGAAGATGGAATAAATATCTAATATGCTAATAAACTGAATTAGTTAATGATATATAGGAGTGTTAGCAACAGCTAATTACTGCAAGTGTAAGTTGCACATCCGTTGAGAAAAAGTAAAAAGATATTTTTTTTCTGTCTCTTTTTGTGTTTTATTTTTTCTCACCAATGGGTGATAGCTGTAACTTATACCTGCAATAATTAGCTGATGCTAACACCCCTCATATATATATATATACATATATATATATATCATTAAGGGGAAAGTTGTCTAGCACATTTAGTCTCAAATAACAAGGCCCCTCTCTTTTTTATGCTTGGTCTAAGTTTTGAGGTGGCACTTTTTCCCTTGTTGACAATATTTTAAGCAGATATAGGAATTAGAATAATTAATTCTAAGCAGTTTGCTTCACAATTTTAAGCGGTGACGTGAAAGCGGGCAAGTGTTTTATTAAAAAAGGGGAAAAAGGAACCAAACTCTACATTGATAATGTTGAGCCTAGCAGAAGAAACATGTCGGTCCTAGTTGATATAGGCCACAATAAAGTTTCCCCTCCTTTCAACTCTCTTGGCAGAACGTCCACCTTACGCTAAACTGAGGAAGGAAACTTCCGCTTTGACAAAACTGTACTCTTTATCAGAGTACAACAATAACTTCTCTCCCTCGTTTTAAATCGGCCTTCTCCTCTATATATTACATTTTTCCATACCACTTGCACATGCCTTAGAAACTTACTATAGTTTCAACCATTAGTTGGCACATGATGGGTGCTTACTGTTTTAATATTTGGAAAAGCATAAACGGGACAATCTCTCTCTCTCTTCAAGACTTCCAAAGCTAGTTCCCGATTGGAAGAAATTAAGTAACAGCTTCGAGATACAGAAGACATGCAAATAGCCAGCATTGCTTCTATCACTTGCTTCTGGTTACCAGTTCTTGCTTGCAAGGTTCTTCGTTTTTGTGGGTAGAAGATAATCACAAGAATACCTTGTAGTGGGGGCAAATAAGGTTAGTTTTGTGATTTTGGGAAATCTGCGGGAGGATAAGATAGCTCAGGAAAACGCGTGCCTAACGGCAAAATGCAATCACGCAAGTCAGACAGAACCCCCCAAGTAAATGTCACTCACCCGCAACCCTCTGTTTCCAAAGGCAATCCGACGTCTTTTACGGGGGACAAGACTAAAAGAACAGACGAATTAGAGCGGGGCCCTGTAGAGTACGTGGTCGCGTCAACTATAGCACTGCTTGAATGAGATTATCATCTGACGGAGTCATCGGACCAGCACTCCAGTTCTTTCTATTCACATTTGGTGGACCCACCTCATAATGGATTAGTCTAAACATATAATCATCGGTGATGATCCCTATAATCCAGTAGCCCGAAAAGAAATGAAAGCCCAAGTGGGAGCCACAAGCATCTAATAGCCTCATCAAGTAAGGAAATACTCCAATGGAAATATGCGTTTCCCTTAAGATTTAGAGGGCAAACCTAAAGTGTGGCTTCCTCTTTTCAATGATTTTTATTGAAGTATTATTTCGATGGGTTATCCTTGCGAGTCAAACAAAATTGGCTTATTAGATGAATCTAAGCCTTCGGTTTGTGGAGGTTTTGTAGATGAATACGTTGTTGGTTTCTATAAGTGGGTTCAAATTTGGTACATGGCTCACATGTCATATTACTAGAATCACTAGAAATGAGCGCTTTTGCTCACCCATGTGTGCTTTTGTCTGCCCATATTTTTCAAGGGAAATGCTAAATTAACTGCATTATGAGGTGTGGTCCAATGACCATACTTGGTGGAGCTAACCTTTACATGATGCAAATAGCATCACATTTCTCACACTACACTTTTCTTATAGACAAAGTTCACATAGCAGGAATGATTCTACTTCTAATAAACCGAGTGTTGTTTGTGAAGTTTTTAATTTGTTCCTTTCTAAGCACACTTTGTTAGATGCTAAAGTCATCCAAATCACATGCTTTTTAATTTGTAAGACATCTAAATATGAAGCAATGAGATGAACAGATCAGATTATTCAATGGGGCGCTTCAAAAAATGGGGTCACTAGATTGCACAGCACCCGCAATTCCATCAAGGTAGCATTTAGAGTATCCTTTATAAAAACAATAGAAATCCAGGATAGAACTTAGAGCAAGGAGAAAATAATGGTACTAGAAGAGTCCTAGTAGACTTACACACACTCTTGAGTCGGCTAAGAAGAAGTCTAGGCACTAATTTCACGAATGTGATCAAACTTTTTTTGTAAATATAAACTACTCATCATATTTAAAATAGCTTGGATAGGATAGATATCAAATTTTATATTTGTTGTATGCTTTTAGACTATGTTTTCTAAGTAGAAACTAGTGACCATCCATTTTTATTAATTTTTTTAAACACCCAAATCAAGTAGTTAGCACCGTCTAAATGCATTAGTTTCAAATGGATTACCTACTTTTGGTAAGAGAACAAGATGAACGGCTTAAATGTGACAAAAAAAAATCGTCAGACATGAAAAGAAGAGTGGACTTCTACTAAACCAAACAAAAAGGGCGCACATTTGTATCAACATTTAAAGCTAATTAATAAAGTAAGGAGACATTCTACTCTGAATAATCTATACTTTATACCAAACAACACGACCAAATAAAAAGAATTAACCGGGAATAGGAGAAATTAATCCCACTGTGATGGATAGAGAGAGAACGTAGGCAGAAGAAAATACCTTTGTAGTTTCAGGTACCCCACTGGTCGCCCGCAGTGAAAAGGACAAAATCGCTGCTCAGAATCCAAATCTTTGCCCCCTTGTATAGGCAGCAGAAGAAGAAGATCCAATATCCAATGCCTGCTTTTCCCTCTTCTTCTTCTCCCAACGACGGAAACCGCTTAGAAATCTCTCCGACGACGACAAACCATAGACAAAGAAACTACACATAAGTATTTGCAAAAAATGCAAAATCTCCAAACGGACGGAACAGAACTTTGTCTCGTGTCCGCCGTCCGGCGGCCATTTTTTTTTGTTTCTGCACGATGTCGAAGCAGGAAGAGTAAGAAAATTACCGCCTCGATTTCTGTCGCGGAAGCCGTTTCCATGGCTCCAGGGCGGAGTCGCGATACCGGTACGGTAGCACCTGGTTTCTGCCGCGTTTCGATTTGACGAGAGGCGCGGTATTCTCGAAATCTTCGTAGAAATCGAGCATCCAACAGGGTTTCCGCTTCGATCGGCAGTTGGTGATCGGTTCCGTTTCGGTTTTAGTTGACTTCTCGGCGAGGATCGCATCGTTTCCTGGACTAGAAGGTTTGCCTTCGAGATTACCAAAAACATGAAGCATTGCATCCAGAAGGAGGCCTAGATATCCGTCCTGTCGCTTCTCTTTCTTCGATTCGCTGTTTTCTTCTTCTCCTTCTTCTTTTTCTTTCTGTTTATCTGCTTCTTCTTCTCCTTCTTCTGCTTCACTCTGATCTTCTTGGCCGGCTTGTTTTTTCTTGTTTTCACAATTTCGGCTTGATTTCTCCTGAAGATTCGTGATTTCAGAAAATTCTCTTCTTTCTCCTTTCTCTGTTTCTTCTTCTCCTAGTAATACATCATTATCATCTTCGTCCTCTTCCTGTTCCTGTTCCTGTTCCTCTTCCCGTTCTAGCTTTTCTACCTTCTTCCCCAGATTCTCGACCTCCTTCGGATCACATTCGCCTTCGGAGCTCTTCTCCACCGTCGAAACATCACCGGATTCCGTCAACGAACTACAAACGATTCCGCGTACTTCCTGGTTAACATCTCCAACGCCGCTACACGCGCTTAAACCATGATCAGCAACTGCCAGCTTTTCTGCTTCTCCAATTTCTTGCGGCGGACCTAACCTAAGGTTCAAATCGATCTCCAAGCCTGAGACAGAATCTCTCACCGTCACCTTCGAGCTTCCGGCCTCCGACTCCGACCGATTAGACTGCCGATTTACAGGCACCGACGATCCTTTCGAGAAATCACAGCAACTCGAAGTGATGATATCTATTATCTTATTTAGCCGCATTTGACCCTTGGAGCAGCGGCGAATTTTGTCATAAGGATAAGGGTTAGACTGCGGAAGAACGAAAGAAGACGCACTTACTTGACTCGCATGCTTGTAGAAGGGAGGCGACGCCATTGTTGAGGATTCGAAGCTTTTTATTCTCAGTTTCGTACACGTCCGTCCTCCATCAGAGCTCTTCTTCCTACGAAGAGGGATTTTCGCAGATCGCGAGAGATCGAGAAGAGAAAAAATGACAAAAAAAAAAATCAGTGAAAAAACGCGAAGAGAGAGATTATATATACGGAAGAAAAGGGGGAAAAACTAAAAGAGCGAGACAAGCGTAGGACGCCCCTTGACCTCGATAACCCACTTTTCCCTCTTCAGGCCGTCTTAAATTCCGCGAGCCACAGAATTACGTACTCCTCCACCAGTTTCCCACTGTACACGCGTCAAGTGACAAGGTAAAGTAAAGGAACATAAGATCAACGGCTGTAAAGGGCGAAAGGCGAACTAAAAACAGCTAGATGCTCTATCTAACGGTTATTTAAATAGCAGATAATTAGGACATCCTATCGACTTCCTGAATTGGTAGTCCTGCTCTCGGTGACGCGTCTCTTTCCTGCGTCGTGCCGGCTAATGAGTGGTCTACGTAGAGCAGATAGCCACGTAAGCCCCTTGCGTTACGGTTTGGCGGGGAGGGTGGAGAAATTAAATTTTAATTAACTGAAAAAGGAGAAAATGCCGAGCTGGGTTTTCGGATTGGGTCCTTTCGTTCCCGGGAATCAATATTATTTTATCATTTTAGGACAAAAGTACCCTCTCTTTCTTAAATGCAACTGGGACGGTGTAGTAAAGGGCGGAACTGCACTTCGTTGGATATGGTGGTGATTTGGTTCAAAGAGAGGGTTGAAGATATCATTGGAATGATCCCTTGTTTTCTAATGTTTGTTAGGTAGACGACGGTTCCTTCCACTGGATATGGATATGGTTTTTGATTAATCTGAGGATACAACCACAGAAACCAATTATATATATATATATATATATATTGTATCAGGGTTACCCATCTCTTTTTTTCTCCTATGGCTACAGGTAAAGAATTATAAAAGAAATTACTCCTAGACATTCAAGCTAAAGAGAGTTATTGTGGAACGGTGAAGTTGTAGTCACGTGACTTTAAAGTTATGATTCGATACTTAAAATTTACTTTTTGATAAAATGCAAAGTAAGACTGCGTACTATAAATTCTTCATGTTCTGTCCCGTTCTTGAAAAATGTCCAACAAATAGCAGTGAATTGCCTAAACAAGGGATCTTAAAAGGCAAAAGCCATATTCCAAGACACATTGTATCAAACAATATTTCCATTATGAAATATACAAATGCAATGAGAAATATTGAGGATGCATGTAGGATGAATGGAGCTCGTTACTCACTAAATCAAACAATTTCCGTCGCCGAAACATCTAACAAGTTCAATGAAAATTTTTAAAGACGCACGTCGGATGAAGTGATTTGCATCAAGCCGAAGAAGCGGATGGCCTTGGAGGAGTGAGTACTGCACCATGTTATTAATTTCGAAGAATTACGAAATAAAAAACTACGCCGAGAGAAACAAATCTACCCACTTTAGCAAAAGAAATCGTGGCAGCAAAAGAACTCGGTTGCTGGCCTAAGGGACCTTGGGGCTTGCTATTTGCCTGTTATTCTTTAGGCCAAAGATCAGGCCCGTCCCAAGATGACAAGCAAGCAGGCTCGTTACTCGCTGTCCATAATTGAAAGGGGTTTGTGTCCTTGTTACCATGGCTAGGTGGAGCCCTAGAAAACCGACTCGATATCCATTTAGTTTTCGTCGGACACGCTGCACCACGGAGGGTATGGCTGTGAAAAGGACAATTAACAAGATGAAACACCAGTCTGGCCCAACGTTCATGGCTACTTTGCCCCTTCTTAAAAGAGAAACCTGGCAGATATATTAAATTGCGTGTGCTTAGTAGGAGGTGAAACTACGAAGATTTCTCAACCAGAGTAGAACCAAATCAAAGGCACCGATCAGCCAAGGATTTGCGTCGCTTCAGTAGACATGTTGAATCATCCACGAACTTAACAGTTTCTGAGGATAAGAATGCAGAAAACTTCCAATTTTGTTGTGCGTACTTGTGGTTCGCTCAGCCAAATGGCGTACACGTTGCATGTGGCTGTGTAGGCCACGATGTCTTTGGATGTTCCGTCATCTTGTCCGGCAGCATCTTAGCCCAGCGGACGATGTTTTATCCAACTCTGCGAGAGAGCTCACTAGAGAACTCTTGAAGTACTTTTCTCCACCGGAAACAACATGATATTATCATCTATTAAATTTACACGATGAGATGAGATCTGACTTGAGATGATGCCACATCCGTCTCAAGCATTAGAAGATATTACTTCATCTTAACCCAAGATAAGCATCGCTAACAATGCTATGGCTCATCTCAAGTCAGATTATCTAATCTCTAAGCATTACAAACATCATCATCAAGATTTATACCGATTAGGAGTCGGTTACATGAATTTTGTTTTTCTATTCTACTCTATTAAAGATCATGATTTTAATTAATTTCATAGTTTTTAAATATTTTCTCATTATTTTTATCCATTTGGGTATTTCTTTTGCCCATTTAGAATCTTCGACTTGAATCACCTAATATTTTCATTTATAATTTTATTCTTTCTTGTCATGTCATTTTTTTTATCTCAACATTCACATTTTAGCCACGCTAATTTTATGTATATAATGTTTTTTAACTATCCAACACTATAATCCATAAAATAATCTTAAGAAAAATATAAATCAAGCCATCAATCTACTTTTGTTCAGTAAGCTGTACAATCGCAGACCATACCATATCTCATTAGTTCTCTTTTCTGTCTCTTTCTTACCGTTCAGTCAGAATAGAAAGGATCAAGTGCGTCAATTATTAGTGAGGCGCGACCTCAAGGTACGCATTCCTCGTTCTAGATGTTCATGTAGAGGTAAACCAGGAGTCAAATCCAACGCGGTAGCCACAATTGACCTTCTTATGGACAAACTACCAAAGGAAACCTCAACACACGTATTCAGGTTTTCAGCATACAATAAGAACACTTGGGTTGGATAACGTCACACCTACCCTGCAATATCATTCTACTCTTTGTAAATGGTGGTCGTAGTGTAGGCAACGGCGACGTGGCTTACTTATCATATAGGATAGGATCGGGCATTCCTCTACTCTGGGCTGGGTGCCACCGGTAACTTGATTTTTGATCGTGTTCGAAGGCAAGTTTCATGCAACAGCAAAGTTGTGACCTTGAGGTCACAAGTTCAAGACATAAAAACAGCCTCTTGCAAGAATATAAAGTAGGGCTGCATGCTATAAACCTCTGTGATTTCCCCATCTTCAAACCTTGCATAAGCACAAACTTCTTATGCTGGGGCTGCCATTTTTGTCCGTATTGATGTTATCGAGTGGGGATTTATGTACCATTGGACTAAGATCATGGAAATCACGTCATAAGAAGAAAGCAAGTCAGTGGTCGCCATCGCTAGTGCAGGTTAACTGTGAGACTAAGCTTCGTGGCTATTATCATGTCTTAACAGTAATTGCTTAATTGCGTAGTGCGGCCGTAACCATAAGCTCTCTGTTTTTACTTTCCGCCACTCTTATCCCGAGTAAATTTGGTCACACAAACATGTTTCTAGTATGAATGTCCTAACAATCGCAAAAAAAGGTCTGTAGAGCGACCACATTTTCTAAAGTTTACCGTGCATGATCCGACTCATCTCATCACAGACCAAAGGACTCATGGAGCCGGGATCACTAATTAATACTAATATAATATTAAAAAGACTTTCTAGGCAATTACTTAGTGATTCTAGCTTCGTGCAGGCAAGTTACAGCCTGTAATCTGAGTTTTGTCACCTTGCTCCACCTTTGGATGTTTAATGGGTCAAAGTGCATATTATTAAGTGGGACAGATGGAGCTCAACACATAGCTACGAAGACAGTACTTTGACCTACAACTAGCTCTTGATCCATCAGATAACATCGCTTCATCACATCTTTTTAAAATCCTGGTTCTATGGTCTATGCAAGCATGATTCGATCTACTCCCGTTGGTGGGGGCAAACACATCTTTCACGAAACACGGCCAGCTAATTTAGTCATTTTCAGCCACACGGAGTTCATTGGTGGATAAAATAACGGAGCTTTATGTTGTTTGTATGACCCTGAGATGGCCACCATTAAAATATAGTTCTAATGTTCAACAGCCATGGAGAACTCTGTGTGAGTTTGTGACCTTTGATTTGGCGGACCATCAAGATGCAAGATTAATGCCAACAGGTCACCGCCATGTATTCTCTTAGAGGAATCCTGTCGATGGAGCAAATCTACGAACTTCTACTTCCTTATGATGGGATTCAAAAGCGTGAAATTTGTAAAAAACTGGACTGGATGAATTTACATAGGTAGATTTGCCACGTTTATGAGCAAGTTCCCGCATGAATGCACCATTAACGCAAATTTGCTAAATTTCTAGAATTAGTTGATTCATTTATGTGATTAATGCAGTATTTGTATTTTTTATATAAATTGACCAAGCGAGGGAATTCCCAGCTAGCTATTAATAAGCCCTTCCGTCATAGTTGGCTCGGATGAAATGTTTTCATTGTAAACAACTTTCATTTTGCCAACACTGTCTAGAGTAGCTGGTTTACAGACATCTCGACATCTCTCCCGAATAGTCACAGTCCAAGTTGTTGCTTACCCTTTTAGTAGTGGATGGATGTAAAGAGCATTCATGATATGAAAGTCGATACTTCTATGCAAATGGTTGTTGAGGATCAAGGAAGAGCACTAAGTTTTTGGAAGGATGTATCATTAACATGGATACTTGGGGATAGAAGGGGAGCCTTGGTACAACAAGAGAGTTGTTGTGTGACCTAGAGGTCAAGGGTTCAAGGCATGGACATACTCTTAGGAAATGGAATGTAAGGCTATATACAATGGACCCTCTGTGGTCCACCAAAGGCTGCCCTTTCTTATGAATAATTGGGGGCCTTGTTCTTCAATGCCCAAAGGAAGCAAGAGGTTATGGAGAGAGATAATGAAGTGAGTTAGTGTTTTTTCTTCTCATTTGTATTTCCTTGTTTGAAATGGAGAGAGGATGGAATTGTTGAATCACAAAATTGCTTGGTAATGTTCCATTGAGGATAAACTTTAGATAGATTTGTAATCTCTCAATTAACAAGCGTGAGAAGGTGTCTAAATCACTTCCTACAAGCCATGAGAATGGAAGATGACACATCAACCTTAGAAGAGTTATTAAGTATGACTATGGGCAAGAAATTATGAATGAGCTTCTTCAACTGCTTAATTCATTTCTCTTCTTTTCTTCTCCCACAAATAGAATTGTGTGCAAAAACTCTCAAATCTTTTTGTGTTGCCTTTGACTACTACTGTAAAGAGATTTCTAATGCATCTAGTGTATGGAAGTTCCAAACTCAGCCAAGGGTCAATTGGCTGGCTGGTTAAGCATGATAAATCATTGAAGCAAAACAAACTTGAAGAAAAGTGGCTGATGGCTTTGTTAGCAAATATCCTTTTTACTTGGAGGATGAAGATATCACACCCTACTTTCTTGTGCTTATGGGACTAAGTTCTAGAACACAAGTAAAATTATTTAGTATGGCTTAGACCAGGCCTAAGAACATCCACAATTTCATGGTTTTATTAGACTCTTTTTTTTCCTAAAGTTAAAGGGATATTATTCTCACTTCGACTATCTCTGAGGGAAGGAAATATAAACATATAAAACCTTTCTACCTTTTACTTTTTGGTGAAAATAAACTTTGTATGAGTAAGCCTTGTTTGGAGTAATATATGTGTATAGTACACTTAGTATGAGTGGTCTTTGTGCATAGGCACCTTGCTGTAGAGATAGTATATAGCTACAAAGCACAACTCCCTCTTTAGAGATGTCTAGTTCTAGAGCTTGTCTATTTTAGCATCACTTTGTTCTAGGGTTTTAAACTTGTGATGTTGTGAGGATCCGGGTTTTTATAATGCAATTTTATAAATACAACAAGATCAATCTTTGTTTTAAAACAAATTGTGCTAAAAGAATGCAATGAAAGTTTTCTTTTAATTAAAACTTTTGCATAAAAACCCCGAGCGTCATTAACAAATTACAAGGAACAAATAATGCATAAGGCCATGACACTTTTTAGGCAAAACACATAAATGAATAACTACTAGTCCCAAGATTGTTAATTACAGCCCAAGTCACAAATAAGCACTTATAACCAAGTTTACATCAAATACAAAAAGGGTTACTATAAACCTTACATGTGCTTTCTTGACTGTGGCCCTAACGCTCTTTGATGTTCCTTCTAAGTGTACTTTGTTTGACCTAGAAAAAAGATGGATTGGGTTGAGTATTTCATCATACTCAGTAGGTAACATGATACTACCATTTTAAAAACACAGGATGTAAACATACAGATTTCGATTCATGTCATGTTGGGGTTGCCATAGTTTAAAAGCTGAAGATGATTTTCATTAAAATCATGAAAATCATTACAATCATTAAAATCATCTTCAGCTTCACCCTTGCTTGGTGGCTACGTATGAGGTGGCCATATTTTTAGAAATTTGAAGATGATTTTCATTTCTCCCTCACAAACTAATATACAAATGTATATTTATTTGTAAGAAAGAAATAATAGAATCATCTTCAACTTCCCAACTAGCATTTGGCTACACGATACAAGGGTTGCCATCTTTTAAGAAGCTGGAGATGATTCTCATTTCTTCCTCACAAACTAATATACAAATGCATATTCATTTGTAAGAAAGAAATAATAGAATCATCTTCACCTTCCCCCTTCTTAGTGGCTTTTGTATGAACCCTCCTCCTTTTTTATCCGGGCTTGGGACCGGCATTGGCGGAGTTAGAGCATGTTAGGTGCATTAGAAGCGATGATCAAAGGGTATTAGTCAAAGACGCTGAGATCAAACAAAGGTGGGAAATCTACTTCCAAAAAATTGCTAAATGACAATGGCCACGAGAATAGAGGAATTGAAAATCTTATAAATCTAAATAACCTTGGATATTATAGATATGGAACGTAGGATTAAAATGCTTGAAGTAAAAGAGGCCTTGAGAAAGATGAAATCGGGGAAAGGCCATGGGGCACGATGGTATACGATAGAGGTTTGGAAGCATATGGGAGATATTGGGGTAGTTTGGTTGACCAAGTTGTTTTATGAAGATTATAAAATCAAAGAAAATGCGATGAGTGGAGGAAAAGCTCTATTGTACTGTCTATAAGAATAAAGGAGACATTAATTTGCTAATTATCGAGGATCAAACTTATGAGCCACACCATGAAACTTTTTGAAAGAGTCATTGAGAAGAGGCTACGACATGAAACAAGTGTATCGGAGAATCGGTTTGGTTTCATGCACAGGAGGTCTACCATGGAAGCTATTTTTTTCTTACTTAAGACAATTAGTAGAGAAATATAGGGAGAGGAGAAAAAGACCTACACATGGTCTTTATTGACTTAGAGAAGGCTTATGATAGAGTCCCTAGAGAGTTAATATGGAGGGTGTTAGGTGTTAAAGGGGTTTCTCGGGGTATATAGACATAATTAAAGATATGTATGAGGGAGCGATATGAAATGTTAAGACCACTAGTGGCGTATTTAGTGATTTTCCCTCTGTCCTTTGTCGGATTGCACCCAAGGATCGGCATTAAGTCCATACCTTTCACATTAGTTATGGATGAGTTAACAAAACATACGCATGAGGAGATTCCCTGGTGCATCTATTTGCGAGACGATATAGTCCTACTTGATGAGACAAGGGAGGGTGTCAACATAAAGCTAGAGCTATGGAGAGAAGCAATAGAATCGAAAGGATTTAAAATTGGCCAGAACTAAGACGGGAATATATGGAATGTAATTTTAGCAAGGAGAGTAGGAGTGGAGCACCGGAGTCGAGATTGATAACCAAGAGGTCCCTGTGAAAGACCACTTTCGATACTTAGGATCATTAATCCATGAGAGTGGAGAGATTGAGAGGGAGGTTACCCGGCGAATCCAAGTGGGTTGGAACAAATGGAGATGTGAATCGGGTATTTTATTTGATCGGCGTGTGCCACTCAAACTAAAGGAAAAATTCTATAGGATGGCTGTAAGGCTAGCCATGCTCTATGGATCAGAGTGTTGGAGGAAGTTAAGGAACATCATACTCATAGGTGAGTGTTGCGAAATGAGGATGTTGAGATGGATGAGTGGTAAGACAAGAAAGGATAGAATTAGAAATGAAAATATTAGAAGAAATTTAGGGATAGCACCAATAGGTAACAAGATGAGGGAGATTAGACTTAGATGGTTTGGACATGTTCAAAGGAGGCCAACAACGGCACCAGTTAGAAGGAGTGAGGCAATACAAGTTGAAGGTTCTAAAAGGGCAAGGGGAAGGCCCAAAAGAACGTGGATAGAAGTGGTGAGGAAAGATTTAAAAACTTTGGGACTAAATGAAGCCATGGTATTTAATAGAGTGGAATGGAGGAATAAGATTCATGTGGCCGACCCCTAATTGGGATAAGGTCTTGATGATGATGATGATGATGAGGATGTAAACATACACAATCCACAGAGCTTGTATGTAAAACATCAGTAGTGCTTGTTTTGAATAAATATGCATATTTATGCATAAAATGTAAGCAATGCCAATCACGGAATCCTTTACTAGACTTCAGTATGCAACAATAGAGATATGACTAAATTCAGAAAGTTGAAATCAATTAAAAATCAATAGATCCAAGTCATGAGATCTCAACAACACGTCAAATCAATGAGTCAAATAGAATGATCATGAAATACTTAAAATAGTTCTCATTTGAGGCAAACAATAGCATCATAAAGTAACATGCACATGGTCTCGAGCCTCCTGGTCACAAGTACTTGTTTACGACCATATCAATGTTATATGCATATCAATACAACTGAAATCATAGGTCCAACTACCATAGCCTCCGAGCAACCCACTGTAGCGTGCATTCGGGACTACATAGTGCGAACGCGTCTACAGCGCAGGCGGGTGCATCTCGGCTCCCAAGACGCCCTGTGCGTCTTGGTCGAGTTAGGAACAAGCTCACACACAGCGCGTGTGCGACAATCGCCCCAGGGATCTTGTCACGGGCGCGCGTCACTCCCGTGCGCTCCAGGGACGCTAGGTCTTTGACGAGCTTCAGCCTGTCTAGTTTTGTTCCCTGAAAATCTGGTGATTTCCAGTCGGAAAACTAACCAGATCCGGTCGGGATCTGGGGGGTAAGAAAGAGGGAAGAGAAAAGAGTAGGGTGGGGAGGAGACTCGTACCTAGGGAGTCCTCGATGCTGCCCGATTTTGGTCTTGATCATGGCTGCAAACCCTTGTGGCCAAATCTATTTTTGGGAACGATTGGAGAGCAGAAAGCTTGATTTGTAAGAGGGGGAGTGGAGGAATTTATAGGAGGGGAAGGCAGTGCCGCCATTTTTTGCGACGTCGTACAGGTATGGCGGTGCTGTGCACCACAAGGAGATGACGCAGGGGGTGTCGTTATCAAAATGACCCCCTGTGTTTTCAGGCTGTTTTTGTTTTAAAGATAAATTTCATAAATGCCCTTGATTTTTAAACGTCCATAACTTGGTCATATGAGCTCTGCTTTTAGTGTTCTTTGAGGAGTTGGATTCCATTTTAAGTGTAAAATCTAATGATGCTTTTTCTTATAAATTCCTTTATTTCATATTTTAATTAAATTTAAACATTTAACCATCTAGTAATACCATTAAACACATAATAATTTTCAAAATCAACAATTTATAACTGATTGGCTCATGGTTGTAACGTGATACAAAATATCCTCAAAATTTAAGTCATTACAGATGTTCTTATTTGAGTAACTATTGTGATTTAAAGAAATATTTATTATGATTTAAAGGGACATTTTGAATGTTTGATTTTTTCTATGGTATATATCTTGAGAATGAAGTACTTATTGATTCTGATCATGCAATTATTTGAAATACATATTGAGGCTAGCTTAGTTAAATCCCAAAGATAAAGCTAACATCTCTTGAACTTATTAGGAGGCTTTAAATATCTTAAACATGCTACTACAAGGGCGTCTCAAAGCTAAGGTTTATCAAATTTCAACTTTGCATATGATTCTTATATTTTTAACAATTTGAATATGTGTTCTCTCCATGGATTCTCTAAATTTAGCAACTAGCAAATGTATGGATCTCTTCAACCTTAACATGGTATTTTTTTTAATTTGCCAACGATTCATATCTCATAGTTTTTTAAAGATCCTTGGTTAATATCTTTCAATACATTGAATTCATGATGATGTTTTGGAGGAATTATATTTTTATAAGAAACCTAAGGAATTTAATTGCATTCAATTCAGATATATTTTTGTGGGTTTTCTTATTTTTATGAAAAATGATAAATGAGGAAGAAATTATGATTTTTATTTTCTAAACTCCCAAAAAAAATGAGATATGAGTTTTGCAGCTATGATCAAAATATGTGTTTGTCTATATTTTCATTGTTTTGGATCTGTAACTTGAGAGGAAACAAATTTTCAATTCTTATTATTTATTATAAGTGTTGGAAATTTTTTTCATGTTGCTATTTTGGTCTCTATTGTCTTTTTTAGCATTGTGCTATTTTGGTTGGTGCTACACAACATTTCACTCTGATGATGTTAGCATAACTTGTTTTGTCACTTGTACTCCTTTTTACTTGGAAACTTTAGTCCGCACGTAGCTAACAGTTTAAACTTCTTGGTTTTTCTATGCTATAAAAGAAGATTACCTAATAACAAAAAAGAGAAGGAATTCACTTGGTAAAAAGTATAATTAACAAACTTGGGGACCAAAGTATATTAAACTCGAGGGAATTTGTCTAATTACTTTGTAAAAAGTTGTTAACTTTCAATTGGAGTTTTTAAGTGGCTGGTTAAGTATTCAAGACATTAGAGAATCTTCTAGTGCTTAGAAAAAGCTTAAAGAATGATCCTAACTGGGGTCAAGAGTTCGTTAGTAGCCCCTGAGTAATTATTTCTTTTTAGTTATTGTTTAATTTACTTTGACGTTGTTTAGTTTAGTTTAACTTGTTTTGAGTTTGTGTTAGTTTACTTTTCAAATGTAGTTTAACTAGTTTAATTTAAATTTTATTTTCTTTGCAAAAGTGTATCTTGTCTTTATTTACTTTTAATTCTATTTTTCTTATAGTATTTCAAATGTTTGATTTTTTCACTCTAGGCTAATATTAGTATTGTGTAATTTTTCAAGGAGAAAATTAGAGTTGCATTAATGTATCGGGACTTTCAAAAATAGATCTTCATAAGTTTTCTCAAACTTTTACTTTTAATTTTCATAGCTTGTTCAGTTGCCTTAGAGGTAGACTTAATTGATCAATACTAAGAGATTAATAACTCAAATATTTGGTTATTATGCTTTAGAAGCTAGGTCTTGTAGCCAAAACTATAGGTGGTGTCTGAATCATGTTTTTCAACAGAGTAGGTGGTGTCTAAAAATCACCTAACATTTTTTATTTTTATAATATAATATATAGTAAATTTAGTGGCCACTATCCCCTATTATATCTTTATATATACCACAAAAAGGTATGACAAATACCCATAAATCAAATTTACACATTAGGTAGTTTGACATGGGTTTATTTTCTTTTATGATATACATGTATGTGATAGAATGGATTGATCAATTGATAATTATTTATTTTCTCATTATTTTGATGTAACTAGAGTTTTATATAGTTTTAATAGAAAAGATATTTCTTTGAGATTTAAGGCTTGATAAAAAGTTAAATATTTTTTGTGAGTGGTCCCAAGTTGAATTCTTCAACAAAAGTTGGGTTGAACTAATTTAAGATACCACGTGTTTTTTAACACATTCTTTGAAAGAGATATCGTGGTTTGAGCTATTAGTGTATAAGGCATGAGTTTGTGATTGTTAATAAGAATAGTTCAAAATGTACAAAATAGTGGGAGTTAGAACTATGAGGTTGTTATGAAAAATTCTAGGGATACTATATTACATCTATGGTGGTTGATGAGCCAAGCCTACAAATGTTTAAATCTAAAAATTTACAAAAATAACTAACGCTAGCTTTCTTAAGAGTTTATTTCCTTCCAATCTAGTCATATTAAAACAAAAGAAATTTTTTCATCTCGTATAAGGATTCATTTAGGAAGTGGTCAAAATGAAGCAGAAGAAATTCTTTCATCCAATAAAAGGATATACTCTTTACAGACTAATCCTATTGTATTATGATAAAAGATGACCCTACCACATTTGTTAAGGTAGGACATACAGATACAAGTTGACAAATTGTTTGAGTTTAAGGTTATGAGAGTATAATAGTGAATATGTGAGATCTACATTTTTGGATAAGAAAATTTACTTATAATAATTAAATCTTAAAGTCTGTGAATAGAAAGGCACATTAACTTGATACTTATTAGATTGGTTTTATCTATATAAAAACATGTATACATAGCTAGTTAGGTGATGATGCTTCATATATCATAACATTGAAGTTTGATTCAAGATACATTTGAAATAATGCGTAAGTGTATGTGCCATTAATTATGAAAGTGTGAGGGCACCTTAAATTGTGATATTGCAAGCAAAAAAGTTAACATGTGGATCTCAGATAACCAATTGTGCTTTCTTTAACTACGATTTCAAGTCTCGCATACTCTAAATTTGGAAGCTCCACATGTAACTAAGATTTTGAAAATATTAAAAGATTGTACACAAATGATGAAATTTGCAAATAGATTTTATTGAGTAACAAACACATGAAACAATTGTTAATTTTTTGTTACCATGATGAGATAATTTCATCCTTATAGTGCAACTATTGGCCACAAAGGACTACTAACTTTGGTAATGCTGATGAGTACATGGGTCATATGGTTACTGGATATTAGAATTTAAATAAACAAATAAGGATGTTAACAAATAGTTATTGATTATTCATAATTGGTCGACATCGTTGAAATAATTGTGGCTATTCAGATGACATCTATGGACAAGTTAGTAAAGACGTCTATGATACAAGGATTTTCCCTATTTGCTCAACATATTAAATTGGAATAAACTCCAGTGTAGCAGCTTGAAAAATGAAGATGTGATCATATCAAATAGAATACATTAAATGGCGGAGATACTTGAGAGTGAATGATAGTATGTGACCCTATTAATTTAAAATTGATCTTTATGAAGGAATTTAATAAGTATCCTTGATATAGAATACTTTGATCTATGAATTTGGGTGCAACTGAAGAGAACTTAGGAATCAATATTATCATTGAAGATAATAAATAGTGCATGCATTGTCTAGCTACTTGAAAAACATCATGTTTATTTTATATGGAATGATATTAAAACATATTGAGAGCTCATTTATTCAGCTAAAGAACTGCAAGTACATAGTTACTTGATATAAGACATGATTCTACATTCAAAGATAGAACTTGAGTAATTAATCAAAGTGAAGAACATTGGATAGTTTTGTAAAAACTAGCAAGTGCCTTAAATAACTCTAAATTGTGGGCTTTAAGGCTCAAAATCAACTTTGAGTCATTAATAGTGTGGATTTTCACCCAAGAGGTGACTCCAAAAAATTGTGAAGCCTCGAACAACAATTTCAAAATTAATCATGCATATAAGAATCTGCCATAAGCAGACTTTTGAGGGTTAGATTGTAATAACCATTTAATTTTTGATTGGTGGAGCGTGAAAACCTCCTTAACCAACAAATTAATTCACACCTTTTTTCAAGACCTTGATGTAAGAGCTATAGTCCATCAAAGACTATAATCAACTGATTGCCTTATATATGGTCTATTCAAAAAGTTTTATTTGGGAGCTAGACTTCTTAGATTGGCTAAAAGGCCTTTGGTAAATATATCATTTATGTAAAAATCATGCAAGGTTTATCTAATGCTCCTTGGAAATAGAATTGGTAGATACGACATCAAGAGACATGGGTTTAAAAGACAGGTATTGTTGGTCAGGTTTTGAAGGAAAAACAAACTATTTTGATCAATTGATCATGTTGTAATGCTGTCTACAGTATCACCTGCAATATTAAGGATGATTTATGTCTTAATGAGTTTATAGATCTACCAATTATGTAATTTTGTGTATACAAGCATACTATTGATGAACTCTAGAACATTTAGCAAATTACAGGATTAGCCTATGACCATTGGTAAAAAGTGCCTAGGTTAAGTACACCTAATCCCTTTTAAGAGAAGTTTGTCTTATATTTCTTTCTTTCTTTAGGGCAGTAGATTAAGATTCATTTCACTAGATGCCTTGATACTTCTTGATTTGTATAACTGAGAGAAAGTTCAAAACTCTATTCACTTTCTTTGATGCATGGATCTTAGTTGAATGTTGAAGTTTCTTTTCTGTAAATCAATTTATCCTTATTTGTACTTCACTACTATTTGTTTTTAACTTAAAATAAGTAGAGAAATATTGTTTGAGTTATTTTAACTTTAAAAGCAAGTTGAAGATTGTTAGACTTTACTTTTAAAGTGAAAGGGATGATAGTCCCACAATGATTATTTCAAAGGAAAGGGAGTATAGGCATGTAAAGCCTTCCTCCCTTTACCTTTGTGTGGGTGGATCCTAGTTGGGATGACGTAGATGTGTGGTGCTCCTAGTATGAGTGGTCCACATGCATAGGCCTATTGTTACAGAGATTGTACTTTGCTACAAGATCCAACTTTCTCTTTGGAGATCTCTAGTTATATAGCTTGCTCATTTTGACATTTTGAACTTTTGAAGTTGTTATTTGAGTTATTATTGTAATTTAAAAAGAGATTTATTTTGATTTTAAAGAAAGATTTTGAAGACAATCTTTTATAGCATTTATCTTGAAGACTAAATTACAAATTGATTCTGGTTGTACAAATGATTTGAGATACAGATATAGTCAGCTTTGTTTGATCTTAGAGATAAATGTGTCATATCCCTTGTACTTATTGGGAGGCTTCAACTATCTTTAAGAAGCTGCTATAAGTGCGTATCTCTAAGTTAAGGTTCAATGGGTTTTTATTTTGTACTAGATTCTTATATTTCTAATAGGTTAAGTGGGACATGGTTTCCATCATCTTTGACAAAGGAGATGCTCCAAAATTAGGTTCTTATGGCTAGATTTGGTAGGGCTAGGAGTTGTCATTGGAAGAGAAGGCGGGCAGGGATATTGTTGAATGTGCTGGTCCAACAAGTCAATGTTGACATAAACCAGGCAGAAGTTACTTGCTGCAATAGGTAGAGAAGGCACTAAAGCATCCTAGGCTTTTGATTATGGATGGTGATTATTAATAAGATGGTTCAAAACTCGGAAAGAGCACCATAGCTAATCGGTAATGCAATTTGGAAACAATAATCCACCTTGAAGACAAGAAGTGCCAGTCTCCTCATGTTGCTTTCTGCCAATGGCCAAGCAGACGCTCTTGGTAATGGTAAAACCGATCGCCAAGACAGAAAATAAAAAGCAAACAAAGGGAACCTTGGACAAAGGCGAAAAACCCAGTGCTCATTAGGCATGTTCATCTTCTTCCTGGAAACTTGTCAAGAGAACTGTGTGTACGTGTTTCTGTATCTCTTGTGTGCGTTTACGCCGAGAATAATATGACAGTCGCACAACTACCATGGAAGTAACATGTTACCATTGGTAAAGGCGCAACTGGGCACCATTTTTTCCGGCTGTCATGAACTATTAATATTTTAAGACTTGGCTCAGACAGGTAATGCCCCAAAAAGTCTTACCTCGTGGATGATTCTGGCATTTTTTACGTTCTCTCGAGTTGTAAAATGTGACTTTGGCTCTTGTCCAGTGAATATAACCACGAAACAGAGACCAGTATCATCCATTTACGTCAGGGCATAGAAGATGATCCAAATCTTCCTTGGTACAAAAGTAGTGCATTATCAATTTAGACACGCTTTTGAGATGTTCTTATTGCATCAAAAAGAAGTTGAGTGGGAAGAACAGGAAGGAAGATATCCCCCACTTTGCCTAGAGGGTGTTAATCCCCAAGAAAGTCAGAAAGTTCTATCATTTTTTACCTTCTTTTATGTAGATAAAACAGTGAAGTGGAAGCGGGCAGGTCCAACGTACAATCTAATTCGTGCATGAGATTCATTCACTTATCTGCAGGGGGGCAGTAGTCAACTCAACAGCAAGTTTGCTCACACAAAAAGCACTGCTCTTTTCAATGTAGCTTGTCTTTTTATGAGGATAACTACGAAGACGACTGTAGAAGGTCATACGGATTCATGAATTTTTCCATCGCCCCAACTTGTCCTGGATTTTGTTAGCTGCCTGTCAAAATTGAGTTTCGACCCTCTCAGTTGAAGACAGGAGTAGCAAAATAGTTCAAGGTAGAATTTGGCAATGAATAAGGGCCCTTGGCAAGGTTAATATAATCCGGGATAAGCCTTTGGCGGGGCAGCCTGGTGCACGAAGCTCCAGCCTATGTGGGGTTTGGTAAAGGGGCAGATCACAAGGGCCTTTCGCATACAGTCTTACATTGTTTTTGCAAGTGACTATTTTCCTTGGTAAGTTTTATATAATCCGGTGCATTGGCAAGTCTT
Organism: Warburgia ugandensis; assembly: GCA_035236585.1. Lineage (NCBI taxonomy): Eukaryota > Viridiplantae > Streptophyta > Magnoliopsida > Canellales > Canellaceae > Warburgia > Warburgia ugandensis. Next base: position 12,368,287 of record CP141126.1, read on the forward strand.
ATATACTTGCACCAAAAACAGCAAGGAATAATCCCATATAATACAGTAAAATGGATCGTAAATAAAAGCATCGCAAATAGAGTTCTAATTCATTTTTATCCAATTGGATTATGAATATTGTGCTATATTTTAGTCATAGAATCCAAGATAAGGTTGTATACTATATACCTTTTGTGATCCACCTTTTCTTTAGACCATGCACATGCAAGAACTTTGTATACCGTGCTGTCCTTTTATCCCAACGAAGGTTGACTCTTAGTGTCTATGTTTGAAAGTGAGATGGAATTCATTAACAAGAAGAGGAGTTGAAGCTCACCAAGACGATCAAGGATAAAACCAAACTGAATATCTCAAGAACAGCACCTCAGTACCTAAGGGCAAGGTGGCGATAAACGCCAAAACTTGAAAAGAAAAGAGTGAAATTAGCCAATGCCTTGGGCCTCCAGATCTGAAACGCACAACCGTTGAAATTCCACCCCCTCCTTGACTGCTTCATCATTCGCTGAACCCGAAATGGAATGTGGATTTAGATAAGATGGACAAGATGAGGCACTGATGCGATGATGGACAAGCAAAAATGGGACTGGTTCAGGTATGAAGGTGAGAGCTGGCACAGACCAGCCATTGTTTTATGTTTAGATGGTCCCGCTGGGAGAGCCTTGGGCCTCCTACCGCGTCTTGAATTCATGACTTTCGTTAGTGGCCAACCGTACGTACCGCTAAGTACAGCCGATCGTACCATACATCTATCTTACATGGACTAATATTCACCAATGGAGGAACGATTGAGCTAATATGGTCTTATCCCACATCTACACGTTGCACGCCCTAGTGTCACAGACTCACAGTTTCGTCTATATTAAACTCGTGCAGTACAGGCCTTTTGGAGAGGTTATAGGCTTTGGTCACCGACCTTGCAAAGTAAATCGCTGTTAATCAACATCACACTTTGATAAAATCATTGCATTAAAAAAATAAAAACTTATTTGTTGGATAATCCGAACCCTTGTTTCTGATTCTCTTCACTTTTTCTTGTTTTCACTCGTAAAATACACGCTGAAATGGTTCCAGACCACTTAGACAAGGAGTAGGTTCATGCAATGGAAGACTTTGTGGGGAACGACTTAGCTACGACAATAAGGAAAACTTTGGCGCAATAGTAGAGTTGTCGTATTATGACCTTGATGTTATGGGTTCATGGCATAAAAACAGCCTCTTAGAAAGTACAAGGTAAGACTACGTACTATTGACCCTTATAGTTCGCCCTTTCTTCGGACCCTGCATATGTGGGAGCTTTGTGTACCGGGGCTACCCTACACTTAACTACGACAAGAATTAAAGACCAATGGCCCTGATCAACGATAATCTTGTCTTATCGGTAAATGGCTTGGAGTTTTGACGGAAAAAATGGACTCAGATTCGTGTAAGACTTGGTTCTACGCCTGAAGTTGGACCTCACAAATCTCAGCAGTATGATGATGAGAACCAGTCTATAAAATACAAATAGAATAATCTCACTTGGAGTGTACGCAATCAGATTCGTCGAACTTCCCCCTGTTCTTTCTTTGTTTGGTCCCATAAACAAGTCTTAAGGGGATTTCAGTTCTCGCCGGTTGATTTTTCTATTCAAAAATCGGTGCCCACACAAGAGGAAAACATCATATGCTTATTCATGACTTTTAATATAGTATCTTCTCCATCAACCCATTTACATAGAATACGCAATCCGCATGCGTTTTTTATTGGTAAGCGGTGGACTTGAACCCACCACCTCTTGTTTGGCAGACAAGGTTTAATTTTTAAGTCACGGATTCTTCACAAAAGTAACAGAGCCTTGGCACAATGGTAAAGTTGTCATCGTCTGACTTTAAAATTATGGATTCTCAAGCGTGATAATAGTCTCTTACAAAAGTGCAAAATAAAACTATATACTATAAACCCTTGTGGTCAGCCCTTGCCTAGAGCTGCCATTTCATATACTCTTCACGGCAGATGAAAAAATTCAAGTACGATTAGACTCTTTTAGAAAGTAAATTGCCCACTTATTTTTACTACCTGCCTAGCCAACGGGAGATGTTCAGAGAAGAGAGGTGTGCAAATATCAGTTGTCTGTTCTGTTCCTCTTCTTTTGTTTCCAAGGCTGGTCAGTTCCTGCTTGCCTCATCCTTCCTCCACGTAAGGCTGGGATAGGCATATAATAGGGGGGTTGATGTTGAGATAATTTAAGTGCTGTTTGGCACAGGAATAACAATCATGGATACTGATTTGCACCCATTCTTAAAACAGAAATTAGACTATTGAAGGACAATTAAGAGAGGGTTTAACGTATTTCACTTTATTTGAATATTTTTTTATCCATATTTTGGAGTAGCCAATTGGATTATCAGTTCGATAGTTTGTTAGTCCCACCTAATTAAACATTGTGGGTTCAAATACATCCTATTCTAGTCTACAGTTGCAACTGCTTCTATAATTGGTATTAACTTGCTTGAAACAAAATTGTGTGCCAATATCAAAATATTTTGTATATTAATTTCTTTATCTGGTAGGCTCCTGTTAATTTGTGGCTGTAGAAGACACTGACCACCCATATATGGATTGAAAAATGAACAGTAGTACTTGATTTTTAACTTTTTTAATTAATTTTTTGACCATCAATAGGTCGTAGCCGATCACTGTCTTCTACCTTTCTCTTCTAAAGAATGAACAATTGCTTGCTCTAAGATTCTGTCGAGATTGAAGTGGACATGAATGGCTGTCATTCACCATTTGGTATGAGGTGTTTGGTATTTGTTCTGTTACTGGTGGGGTTCTACTGCTTCTACCTAAACCCATTTAATACGGCACCAAGAATTGGAAATAGAATAAATTGTGAATGGATGGGCCGTCACTGATTTGCTCTTAATAGTATAGAAAAAGTGTGTTGCACGAAGGAGAGTTCTGGCACAATGATAGACTTGGTGTCATGTGACGTTGAGGTGATGGGTTTAAGGCATAAAAATAGCTTCTTACAAAATGCAAGGTAAAATTACATACTATTGACGCTTGTGGTCCATGCCTTTCTCAGACCCTGCACATGCGAAAGCTTCATGAAGGTCAATAGATCGAGTTAATGGCATATAATGAAACGATTTCGCAATTCTGGCATATGGATTACATAGATGTTTTCTTTTAGGTTTTTATGAACTTAGCGTCGATTGCAAGGCTCATGTAGCCAGTTTACGCTTTACATGTATAGTCTTTAGGGGGGTCAAACTTGAATTTATCACTCCTAATACAACAAAGAAAATAGAAATTGCAACAGGGGTTTTGTGAGAAAATTCTATATTCTTCTTTGATTTTTTTTATGCTTCGTTTGCTTTATGCGAAAGAGAGCCTCAGTCTAATGGTAGAGTTGTCGTCGTGTGACCTTGATAATACAAATTTGAGACTAAGCAACAGTCTCTTGCAAAAATGGAAAGTAAGACTGCATACTATTGACTCTTTGTGATCTGCTCCTTTTTGGATTCCGCATGCACAGGAGCTTTGTGCACCGAATGCCCTTTTTTATTACAACATTTCATTATAGGGATAGTAACGAACGATGGGCAAAATTATCAATGGACAAATATCTTTCTCTCTGCTATTGACAGACATAAAACACAAAAAAAACTTCTCTAAGAACCATCAGTGGCTGTTTGATACATGTTTAAAAGTTTTGATCTATATTTTCTTTTCGAAAAAAGGAAAAGTCTAAAATTAGTACTACCAATAACAGGGGATAATAAGATAATTAGTCGTTAATAAAAGTTTCCATGATCATCTTTCATCCCCATGCCAAAACAGCCCCTTTGGATCTGAGATCAATAGAGCAACAGAGCACGGCCTCGCAGTTATTTAACCATTACTACTTGATTTGCTTTTCTCAGACTTTGCCGAAGTGAATTATTTGGATCATCCACATTTCAGCGCAAAGCAGCATTGCATTAACTGCAAAGTTTAGGATTGTCAATTGAATGCGATTTTCAGTTCATGGCCCACCTAGGACAGGACCTCGAAGATGAATGATTGAGAGATACTAATTACCAACTACTACTTTCAGCTGCTTAAAGATGCCTCCCAGAAATGGGCGACTTATCTACCAAATCAGAGTTGAGAGCAAGGCTCAGTTGTCAATGAAGACAATGAGAGCGATATAGAATGATGGACAGAAGCGGCAGGTAATGATGCCATAACCAGGTGCCGCAAGAGATGACAAATCTTGAGGATGACAGCAATTTGATTTCAGTTTTTAGCTTCTAAACTTCGTCTGCTTATCTCTCCTTGGAGACTCTCCAATGGCAAAGCTAGCCCCAATTCCAGGAAGAAAATGACACAAGCCAGTGTAAGTTATAGGTGGGAGGTACTATTTGGGTGGTTCAAGCCATCCAATTACTGGTTCATGGTTACATTGGCCAATCCTACTGTATCGTCTCCAGTCATCTAGACTCTTTTGGAGTTGTACTGTCCAACGGAGGGCAGATCAGTGCATGAAAGTTCCGGCATAAGTAAGGTTTAGAGAAGAGCCGACCACAAAAAATTTATAGTAGGCAGCTTTATTTTATATTTTGCAAGAAATTATATTGTATATTTGGATCATTTTTCAATTTCTCTGGGCACTGGGCAGTGGCCTACGATGCTTTATTTGTTTGAGCCGATTAATAAGTAGCCCGTTTTCGCACTAATATTGAGGAAATTGATTTCCACGCGGAGATTACTTTTTCCGTGGAAATTAATTTCCGTCCATTTTCTGGCCACCAAACGGGCCCCTCGGAGAAAGATTTCGTGGTTTCCTCAGTGATGTCACTGGTCTGTCAGAAATTGAGCTTATAAACAGTGGGTTGGTTTCTTTACCCAGGTCTGGCGGTTTCTGTCTGAGAAATCTGGGTAATTCCTGTTTCCCGCACTCTCTCGTCCTACACCATTCCGAAATCAAAGCCACATCTGAAAATGGCAGCTTCTAGGTTTTTGTAGCACTTCCGTCCATATGGAAATGCCGGGACGGCGATCGAATTACTCACTTCTCAGCCAATTTCCCGATGAACCTGAACAGCAGCAGCAGCAGTCCAAATACACGGTGCCTTCTGTTCCTTACCACGACTCTCTTTCTGCTGAGAAAAACAAAGCCAAAGCTGATAGGGGTTTCGATTGGTCAATCGCTTCCGATGGCGCAGATCCCCGATTACCGCAGGGAACGCGGATGGGCGCACTTTTCCCATCGGGAGGATTACAGCGGCAATCTAGCGGCAGCAGCTTCGGCGGGAGCTCGCTATCCGGTGATTATTATATCCCGACTCTGTCAGCCGGAGCCAACGATTCGGACTTGTATAATACGATGCTGGAGGAGGGGTTTAAGGCCGGCGGTACCGGTGGGGCGGTTGACGAGCGTTTGAATCTGATTGATGCTGGTGCAGGACCCTCTTCTTCCAAGAGTTGGGCGCAGCAGACTGAGGAGAGTTATCAGTTGCAGCTGGCTTTGGCTTTGCGGCTTTCTTCGGAGGCCACTTGTGCTGACGATCCGAATTTCTTGTGTTCGGTTTCTGATGATTCTGCTATAGGCTCTCCACTCGCTACGGCGGAATCGATGTCGCATCGATTTTGGGTTGGTTTGTTTTTGTTTTATTTGGTGAATTGCTTACTGTTGACTGGTATGGATTAGTTTATGGCTTTGGTAGCTTTCGATTGTGCTGATTTTGAGTTGGTTTGCGATTGGAGACACCTAGGTTAGAATCATGAACCTTCATTTTCTTGTTCCTCTTTATTTTGTTATGGACACCTTAGGTTTTTGATAATTGCCAAAAGAATAGAGCATCGAACTTTTGATGGAATTACATAGGTTGTTTGTAATATTGGGAGTTTCTAAACAAATTGGGAAACATTCATATTCTCTTCCTTGCCAAAACAATAGATGTACCAGACCCAGGACTGAGTTACATCGGTCATTGTTATGTTGTTCATGTCTGGAAAGATTAGGAAACCCTCATCTTATCTTCCTTATACATATTAGTACCAGTTTTCTGGGTTCCCTAAAGGTTTGATGCCTCGAATTCCTGCTAAAGTAGGCTGGATATCGAAATGTAGAGTGTGTCTCTGACAGTTAGTTTGCTCAATTCGTCTATGACTCTTGTGGTTATTCTACCTTGTACTGTGTGGGAATTTGGTGGTGCTATGGATATGGCTATATCAGTTTATTCTGATGCATTTGTCCGTTTCTCAAAATGTCGTGAAACCAATTATGATTGTAAACTCATAGGCAATTTGTTCCAGCTGGGCAGACTAAATGGATTATGTAGAACATCTGTGCAAATTGGATATAGAAAAGACAGCCTCCACTGCCATTTCATTTGAAGATGGATCATGCTTGTTTGTAGATTGTTGCCCACTGTGGCCAATACCTACTATGCTCAACGTTTGTAGCCCTTCCTAGTGGGATTAGTTCCGACAATATGCTACATAATTCCTTCTATGAGCGACACATGTGCATTTTTATCTAATATTAGGCTTTGATTTCAGTTGTAAGTCATTTTCGATGGGATTCAAATCAAATTATTTTGACCACTCTCCTCTTCTTTGAATTTTCTCTCTTGGGAAGAATTTCTCTCCCCTTTGTTTGTACCCTGTGAATATAGGCTGTTTTATGTTGGCCAAGCTTTGATTTTCCATTTATATCTCACTATACGATCTCTCATTCTCCATTCCAACCAGGTAAATGGCTGTCTATCTTATTATGACAAGGTACCAGATGGGTTTTACCTGATCCAGGGAATGGATCCATATTTGTGGTCTGTATGCACTGATCGACAAGAAAATGGCCGAGTTCCATCAATTGAATCACTGAAGGCTCTTGATCCTTGTGATTCTTTGGTGGAAGTGATTCTGATTGATAAACGAGGTGATCCTGGTTTAAAGGAGCTAGAAAATAAGGTAGAGAATCTTTCATGTGGTTGCATTACGACAAAAGAGGTAGTTGATCGGCTTGCTAAACTTGTCTGCAATAGGATGGGGTGAGTCATCTCCACCAGATTTACTTGTTATCGATTGGCTTATTTTTCTCTGTGATACTCCAACTAACCAAGATTTTTGTTGCTGTCACAAGGGGTGCAGCTTCTACTGGAGAAACTGGTGTAATTGCACGTTGGAAGGACAGCACTGGGATTCTCAAGGATTGTTTAGGCTCTGTTGTGCTGCCTATGGGTAACCTACCTGTTGGTCTTTGCAGGCATCGCGCTTTGCTGTTTAAGGTAAATGCTACGTGATAAAAATCCCGTGTGGTACCTTTATCATGAATATCCTATTTTGTTATTTGAATTTGCTCTTAGTGAATGTTTTCTATTTCTTTCCATTTTGTTTTCATATTTAACTGGTTCCAAAATCCCACAATGCTGTTATTATGTAAGAAGCATCATTCATATTGAACTGATTCAAATGTGCTTGCAGAAGAATTTGTGTTCCCTCATAGTATTCTAAGTGACTTTGGCATATATTTGCTTTCTGACTCACTTGTTTGATTTTAGGAGTATCCTTTTTTCAAGAGTGTCCTAAATGTTATGTTTCCTGCAGGTGTTAGCTGACATAATTTATTTACCATGCCGAATTGCTAAGGGCTGTAAGTATTGTAGGAGAGATGATGCTTCGTCCTGCTTAGTGCGATTTGGTGTGGAGAAGTAAGTGATCTTGATTCTTCAATGCACATGATTTAATCAATTTGATTGATTAATTTCCATTTGAAAGATTTGCAGTCGTCTCACAGCACGTATCTGTCAATGTGTGATAATGCTTTTCTTGTTATTCCTTTCTGTATGCAAGCAGCTTTGGTGGAGTCAGTAACATTGTTAACATTGTTGACTGCTCTTGAGTAACAACGACTTCACCACATCTAGCAACTCCAGAAGCTAATGTGGTCAACACTCACTTAGAGATGTTGATCCAGTAAAATTGAAGTGGAGTAACAACTGGTGCTGCTTATTTCTCAAGTAGGAAAATGAAATGCAACTTCTAGGCCTTCCAGAAGATATACTAATGGACCACTTAACAAATGAAAATATCCGTGGTTTGCCATCAGATATACTATAGGCTGCACTGAATCTTGAGAAGGTCAGGAAGTGCTTGCAATCATATAATGACACATGGTGTCAAGAATAGTTGGGCTGGGAGGATGATGTTAGTAGAGACCTCATCTATGTATCCTAGAACTTGCTGTCATGATAACTTGTCATTGGGAGTATATCTAGCTTTTGTCCTAAACCCACTTGATGGTCTGGCATTAGTCTGTGTTGAAAATGTTTACAAGTTGATCTTTGAAATATGAAAATTTTGTATACTCTCCTATTTTTTCAACAAAATGATCTATTTAAGTATTCTTGTTTCATGTTTGAAACAAAGATTTTGTGCTAGCTTGATAGCAATATGCTTGTTGCAGTGAAGAGGGGTTGTGTCTGGACTTCAATTGTGGCTCCTGTAAAAATCGTCTTGGGCACGCCAAATCAACTGTACTACTGAGTATAGCCCTGTTCTGCACGATATTGGTCTTCTTGCTGCAGAAATTGTACAACCATGTGGACTAAGAGAACTTTATTGCTGACATGCACTAATGTTGATTTCCTGTCCAATCAACAGCCAAATTACCTTTTTTATGTGATAATAAAAAACCATATCAAAGTATGCCCTTGATTGACCTCATGATTCATTTAACTACTGCAACTGCTCGCTTTGGTTTCACTAACACCTAGTTCACTAGATTGGTGATGTCAAGTAAAGAAAAGTTACTAAAAGGCTCTTACCAGTAGGTGTGTAGACCTATGCAGTATCCACTTTGTTTTCAATTGTGGAATACTGACTGACTTGCCTTCATCATTTGAAATTAGTTAAAAAACTGTCTGCTGCATTACTTTTTTTGTGATAATATTATCCCATCTCTAGTCCACCGAATCTCAAGTGTTAGAAAACAATTATCCCATCTCTAGTCCTCTGAACCTGAGTGTTAGAAAACAATGTATGGACTAAGTGTTAGAAAACAATGTATGGACTATGGACCAAGGGCATTGATAACAAATTCTCTCTCAGATTGCTTTGAACTCCTGAATTTGACAATCACAACTCTTATAGCACAATATTATCATCTTCATAGACAAATATCATCTCCACAGCCCTTTCATTCTGCTCTGTGTACCTCTTTCCAAGGTCCCATATAATAAAGCAGTCTTCACATTCATTTGGTAGAAAGTCTAGCTTAAGATGTCAATTAAAACCTAGAACCTCACTCTGATTTTGAATACTGGATTAAATTTATCAATACAGTTTATCACTGCTTTGTTCATATCCCTTGGCTACCAATTTAGCCTTGTATCTTTCATCCAAAGGTACCAAAAGGTACAATCTGACATGCAAAGTGACTGCAAATACTACTAAAGAAATACTAAAGACACAATGTGGAGATAACATTGAGATATTAACCTCCAGTTGAGGCTGCATTTATGTTAAATTACAGCTTAGTGTGTATTTTGCTTTTTGTAGCTAGCAGAAGTAAATATGGTGAAGTTAATTGTTGATTATGTATTCCATTTATCTTTCTTGATAAAAGTTGAAACATTGGATGTATCTGTCCCGTAGTTGCTGAAAGGTGTCCTTGAGGTGGGGAATTGCGAATCCCTTATTTGCTTGTGGGAAGAGCAAAGAGAAGTTTGAATCCTAATATCGGTTATTTGCGCTTCCCCGCTAAATCCAATCAATCTGATTAGCAATTCCTATTAAGTTGGAGACTCGTTTCTGGACTTTGTCCTTTCTTTTGTAACTTTTTCTTTTGATAGTTAACAAATGAGGCATATTTTACTAATTACTTATGATGGCCCATTGTGATTTCTCTATATATAACTCAATCTTTCAACGGTATTTGACAAAAGAAGGGGGAAAATGTATACTCTTTGCTGAAACTATTCAAGCATCCATCCTTTCCCTTTTCTTTATCTCTCTTAGTGGAAGCCCAAAGTTAACTCTTGTCCTCAATTGCCTGCAATCTTCTTTTTTTTTCAGTGAAAACTGTCAATTTCCAGCCAAAATTCTAGCAAATTAACTCTAGACCTCCATTGCCTGCAATCTTCTATTTTTTTCAGTGAAAACTGTTGATTTCCAGCCAAAAATTCCAACAAATTTACTTTTGAGTTCTGACCAATCAAGGAAACAGCAGAAAAAGTTCCACTTTCAGTTTTGAAGAAGAAGAAAAATATCTATGTTTCAGTTTGTAAAACATCTTATAATTTTGAGTTGCTACTGAGTGGATATGTATTATGGTAATATGGTGGTTAAATTTAGTTTTGAAATGGAAATTGTTAATTTGTTTATAGATTTCCTGAATTTTTCTTTTTATATTTAGGAATTTGTATGTGTGTGTATGTGCAATTTGAACATCCATGCGTGCGTGCGCGTGTGTGTTTGCCTCTGCTTTATGGCCAATTGGCCATTTGTTATTCCCTGCTCATAAGTTCTCCTTTTTCTGTTTTTTGTTGGTGGGGTGGGGGGTTAATTCTATTTAAGTTCTTATTGCTTGCCTGTGTGTTTCTTTTTTCCTATATAATTGTCAGTCACTAAACAGCTTTGCTTCTTGGCAGGGAATATATAGTTGATTTGATTGGGAACCCAGGGTCTTTGTCTGAGCCAGATTCCTTACTCAATGGTCCATCGTCCATCTCAATTTCTTCACCTTTGCGTCTTCCAATATTAAAATCAGTTGAAGTTGCCGAGAATTTTAGGTCTTTAGCCCAACAATATTTCTCAGATTGTCAATCACTAAATCTCATGTTTGATGATGCTTCCACAGGTGATTCTCTTGGTTATCTTCTTCATACTAATTATGTAGCATTCAGGCATGAGAAAAAGAAGTTAGAAACTTACAGCATCCTTATTTATTGAAATTCACGTTCATTCTCTATTTATTATTTTTATATTTCATAGGATGTATTCTCACCAACTGAGAGAAGATGACTGTTACGTTTATGGGATTTCTTGACATTTTTATGGTTCATAATCTCATATGAGGTTCATGGTATATGAGTTTTGATGGACTATGTGGATGTCTTGAGAAAAAGTTTAATGCAGACACTATATGACTTGACTTTGACAGGTGCTCCTTTTGGTCAAGAAGATGCTACAGATTCATCCATGCCTCAGAATTTTGACAAGAACTACATGAATGTGAAGCTGTTGCCTCTCGCTAGTAACAGTGATGAAAATGCTCAGCCATCTAAGTCCCACATTCAAAGAGTTGCCCAATTAAACCTTTTGGATGAAAATTCAGTGCAAAAGTGGCATAATCCTTCTCAGAATGGTATAACACAACGTTTTGTCGAAGAACCGGTCCCACCAAAACATATTCCTCTGCACGGTCACAGAGATATTCCTCCAAATTTAGCAGTATCTGATCCAATGGTTGATACAAGTAAAGATCTAAGGCTTCTTGAGAGTGTTCAGAAGACACCAAGCATAAGATCAGATACTCTTGACGTGGATGATTTAGACATCCCATGGAGCGACCTTGTTCTAAAGGAGCGAATAGGAGCAGGTATGTTTAATTTTATATACAGAACATTGATTAACATGGCAAGTTGATTTGCTCTTAGGTGTATGACGCCTAATGTTGTGCATGTGTATGCTGTATATATATTACACCAGAGGCATAATTAATTCCACTACTTTTCAGGTTCTTTTGGGACTGTTCACCGTGCAGACTGGAACGGCTCTGTAAGTATTTCAGTTGTCTTTTTCTGATAAAAATTTATTGAAATGTTGCTCCATATTTTGGTTCAAGGTCTCTTTATGTGAAGCTTTTTTATTTATTTATTTTCTGATTTGGTAGTAATTTTTCATTAAGGAAACAGAGTCTATGCAGTTGAACCCGAATCACAAGAACAGCCAGAGAAAGCTAACTGAACCTGCAATAAACATCAAAGCTACAAACACAACAGAATCAACCTGGATCAACTTGGATAATTTCCAATTGAAACTTGGTAACCCCGTTTCTTCAAAACATAAGTATCCATGGTGGCTGAACAATATATACCTGTTAATAGCATACAGTCTGACATCCAATTTCCCATAAGATCAATTCTGACCCCTAAATTTCCATGGTGAAGGATTCAATGGATTCAACTATGACATAAAACGTGTGTGAAGCTTGCCTGTTTCTAAAAGCTAGTTAAGATTTTACATTGGTAAGGCTGTGTACTTTAGGCCTGCGGTCCGCCCCTTTCCCAGACCCCACATAGGCGGGAGCTTCATGCACCGGGGCTGCCCTTTAGATGTTGTAAAGTGCAATTGACTTGTAGACATCTATAATGGGGGTTTTGTGACAGGTAGAAGTGACTAAATTATGTTGCTTGCTTCTAGCATCTGATGCCATTAACTGCTTTTATATTAACATTTAGGGAGTTCTGTCAAGATTTTTCAGGTCTTGCTGATGTTTGCTCTGCTTTCTAACGTTCCAATTTACGTAATGGCCATATCGTTAATTTGTACTTGAATCCCTCTCTGTATGGCATCTCAAACTTTTGTGCTTGGTGGAGATGTATTAGTAATTTTCTTGGTAGACTTTTGGCACTCATGCGTTGTTTGCTTGTGCATTTGTGAAACATTGAACAAACAGGAAGTTGCTGTCAAGATTCTTATGGAGCAAGACTTCCATGCTGAGCGTTTTAAGGAATTTATTAGAGAGGTATGTCTGCACCAAGTTACATGTTGTGTCAATCTGGGTAGCTATCAAATTTAACAATTCTCATTGAGATCATTTAGCAACTAGATTCAGCTTGTGAAATGTTTCACAGCAGTTATTTACGCTCAGTGAGCTGTTTCTACCCTACTTGGTCGTAGCCTCTCTCTTCAATTCCAGCTGATTGTATATTTGATTTCATGGTGTTATTTATACTGGCTCAAATTTTCAAGGACTAGTTTCTAACACCAGTGAACTTAGTTGAAGCTTTCTGTAGGATCTCTAAGTTCATCATTGCTTAGTCCAAAGAAGTCCCCTGGACAGCCATTCTCTTAATCTTAGTTTCATTGAAATTGCTTTTTGGTCTGTTTTGTGAATGAAATGATAATTTCTTTAATCCTGTTGACAGTGTGAAATTCTTTCTGTCTATTTTCTATTGTTTTTTCACTATCTTTGTTTGACATGTTAGGTTTCAATAATGAAACGCCTGCGGCATCCGAATATTGTTCTTTTCATGGGTGCAGTTACTCTGCCCCCAAACCTATCCATAGTAACAGAATATTTATCAAGGTTCTTCTTGTGATCCCTTCTTCCATCATTTTTTTTAACCCTTGATCAGTTCTCACTTAGAATTATTAGGACATAAAGTGATCTTGTATTGGTTTAAACCTCAGAGGGAGCTTGTATAGACTCTTACATAGACCTGGTGCAAGAGAAATGCTGGATGAGAGGCGCCGGTTAAGTATGGCTTATGATGTGGTATCTTCCTAAAGGACCCTTCTGGTTCTATGTTTGGAGTTTCAGTTCTGATTACTTCTTTAAGAAAACTGTGCTAGATACTTGTGTATCATGGTATTGGAATCTAAGTAATTGTGACCTTATCTGATCAAGATTTGTAATCTAAGCATTAGTGTATAATATTTTGGTGCTTCGCTCAGGCAAAGGGAATGAATTATCTGCATCGACACAGTCCTCCCATTGTTCATCGAGATCTAAAGTCTCCAAATCTTTTGGTTGACAGAAAGTACACTGTAAAGGTAATTTGTTACTGGTTTTTGTTTCTACTTTCAACATCTTCGGGATGCATGTGAAATGTACAAGGAAGAAAGAACAAGACAACATTTTGTGTAGCATAATACTTGTTATCTTAAACTCTCATCTTTAAAAGATTAGCTCATGGGTTGAAGTTTTCTATTCATTTGCAATAGTTGATGACCATCTTCCTTGCATCAAGAAGTTGTCAAGTTGATTTCTGGTCATCCAGGTCTGCGATTTTGGTCTTTCCCGGACGAAGGAAAACACATTTCTTTCCTCAAAGTCAGCAGCGGGGACTGTAAGTTTCTTTCAATTGATCTTACATTTTGTGACTCTGCTAGGCACCTTGATATGTCCAGATAATATTTCTCTTCACAATTGTGACTTTTGCATTAACTTCATTAGCCGGAGTGGATGGCACCAGAGGTTCTGCGAGATGAGCCTTCAAATGAGAAGTCTGATATTTACAGCTTTGGTGTTATACTATGGGAGCTTGTTACGTTGCAACAACCGTGGAGTACCTTAAATCCTGCACAGGTTTGCACATGAATCTCCCTTATGAGGGTTGGATTTATCTTGGATGTGTGAAATTGCATTTCCATGCTTTGTCAGAAATACCCATTGACTGTCATAGACTCATATACAAGAACAAGTACATGAGAATGAACTTGAAATGAAATTTCCCCATATAGTTGTTTGCTAATTATGCTAGAACAACTGAAGCAATGCTAAACATAAGGCGTTACCAATATACAGGTCTTTTGATACCTTCCTCTGGAGAGAACCAGCCAATGACTGATGTGTGATATAATGACATTCTAGGCATGAAAGTGGTGTAGGTATAAGCTACTCACTCTGAGGCATATTAAGTGACTCTGAGTTGCCAGATTTTAGTTTTTCTGCATTTAAGACTTGAGTGCTTCTCTTGTTCAACAACAATAAGAGTGGGGAGGGAGAGGATGGGTAGGTGCCTTGTGACAGCAACATGAAATAGTAGTAGCAATTTGGTATCTTTGATCTGGGGAAACATGTGGGAGTCTGGTCAACTAGATCAAGGCTTTCCTCTGATTCACTACAGGAGATGGAGGTTTATTTCAACGACCAATTGCATATAATGCTTTCTTCTCATCTAGCCACCATTGAGACTCTGGAAAAGCAAAAAAAGCATGCTGGCTACTATCTTCTGAAGATTACCTTGGACATGGGAGAACAAGTTAACTTTCTTGGACTTGCATGTCACACCTGATATTGTGCCCTTCGTTGGCTGCAACTGAACCTTATAGCAACTTTTATTTATTTGATGGCACATGGCCTACACTTAACAGTGTGTATTGAGTTAGTCTACAAACTCCCCAAGATGCTTGCAGTGTGGTAATGGAAGCAGGCAATTCATTTGGTGGTGGGATGAACTAAAAAAGGTTGCAATGCTGAGTTGGTCCAAAGGACAATAGAAGTTAAGGAAAATCAGACAGCAGCTGAACAGCTAAGAAGCAGTGCCAATGAGAAACACACGAGAAACAGTAATAAAATTACAGGAAACTCAAGTAAATCTGTGCTGTCATTGGCAGATGGACCAATGGCTGAGAGGAGCCATTATGATATCAATCTAACCTTGGAAGATTACGTCCATCCTCCAAGGAAAGTTACCCTTCTATTGCATCCACAATGATGTTCAGCAAATCACTGTCCATAACTAGAGGCTGTTCTCACAAAAAGCTTGATTCTGGAATTCATAGGTAAAACCTTGGGTTCTGCTGAATCATTCTAGTTAGGTCCCAAAGAGACATCTTTGACAAGCATTCGTGATTATCATCATGACCTTATCCCAATTAGGAGTTGGCCAAATGAATCTTATTCCTCCATTCTTCTCTATGAAGTACCATGTCTTTATTTAGTCTTAAAGTTTTAAATCTTTTTTCACCACTTCTATTCATGTTTTTTTGGGCCTTCCCCATACCCTTTTGGCACCTTCTACTTGCATTGCCTCACTCCTTTTGACCAGTGCCGTTTTTGGTCTCCTTTGACATGTCCAAACCATCTAAATTTAATCTCCCACATCTTGTTACTTACTGGTGCTACCCCTAAGTCTCCTCTAATGTTTTCATTCTTAATTCTATCCTTTCTTGTCTTGCCACTCACCCATTTCAACATCCTCATTTCTACAACGCTCATCCTATGAACATGATTTTCCTTAACTGCTCAACACTATGATCCATAGAACATGGCCTGTCTTAAGGTCATCCTATAGAGTTTTTCTTTTAGTTTGAGTGTCTCCCATCAATCATACAAAACTCTAGATGCACATCTCCATTTGTTCCAACTCTCTTGGATTCTGTGGGTAACCTCCCTCTCAATCTCTCCACTCTCATGAATCACTGATCCTAAATATTAAAAGTAGTCTTTTACGAGGACTTCTTGGTTATCAATCTTAACTAGTATTTCACTCTTACTCTCCTTGCTAAAATTGCATTCCGTATATTCTGTCTTAGTTCGGCTGATTTTATATCCTTTAGATTTTAATACTTCTCTCCATAACTCTAGTTTTGTATTTATGCCTGCCTTTGTCTCATCAAGTAAAACTCTATCATCTGCAAATAACATGCACCATGGAATCTCCATCTGCAAATGTTTTGTTATCTCATCCATAACCAACGTGAAAAGGTATAGGCTCAATGCCGAACCTTGGTGCAATCTTATAGTGATAAGAAAATTACCTATCTCGCCACTAGTGGTCTTAATATTTGTTACTGCTTCCTCATACATATCTTTAATTATGTCTATATATTCCCATGAAACCCCTTTCTCGCATAACACCCTCCATATTAACTCTCTAGGGACTCTATTATAAGCTTTTTCTAAGTTGATAAAGACCATGTGGAGGTCTTTCTCCTCTCCTTATATTTCTCTATCAATTGTTTTAGTAAGAAATTAGCTTTTATGGTAGACCTCCCAGGCATGAAACCAAACTGGTTCTCTAATATACTTGTCTCCTATTGTAGCCTCTTCTCAATCACTTTTTCATAAAGTTACATAGTATGGCTCATAAGTTTGATCTCTCGATAATTAGTGCAGCTTTGTATGTCTTCTTTATTCTTATAAATTGGTACAATAGAGCTTTTCCTCTATTCATCTAGCACTTGCTTTGATTTTATAATCTTGTTAAACAACTTGGTCAATAAAAATACTCCAGTATCTCCCATGTGCTTCCAAACCTCTATTGGAATACCATCAAGCCCCATGGCCTTTCTTGATTTCATCTTTTTTAAGGACTCTTTCACTGCAAGTATTCTGATTCTATGTTCATATCTATAATGTCCAATGTTATTTAGGTTTACAGTATTTTTAATCCCTATATTATTAGAGCTATTGTCATTTAACAATTTTTTGAAAGTAAGTTTCCCACCTTTGTTTGATCTTGTCATCTCTGACTAGTACCCTTTGATCATCACTTCTAATGCACCTAACATGATTTAAGTCTTTACCCTTATATTCTCTAATTTTTGCAAATTTAAACACATCTTTCTCACCTTCTCTTGTTCCTAGTTTATTATAGAGGTCATTATATGCCTTAAGTTCAGCCACACTATTCTCTTAGCAACTATTTTAGCATTTTTATTTTTCATTATTTCTAGTCTTTTGCCATGCTTTAAAACATACCTATTTTTCTTCAATAACATTTTGCATTGTTTCACTCTACCACCATATTTCCTTTACTAATTGCTTTTTACCTTTAGATACTCCTAAGACATCTTTTGCCACTTTCTTAATGGACTCAGCCATATTAACCCACATGGTGTTTACTTCTGTTTCATAGTTCCAGTTTCCTTCTACCATCAACTTATTTGTGAATGAGGTTATTTTCTCTCCTTTTAAGTTCCACCACTGAGTTTTTAGATACCTATTAAGTTGATTTCTTTTCTTTCATCTTTTACCATAGATATTTATAACCATTAACCTATATTGTAAGGTTAAACTCTGACTAGGTATCACCCTACAATCCTTACACATTGATCTTTCAGTATTCCGAAGTAGAAAGAAGTCTATTTGGCTTTAATGAAGTATGCTTTTAAAGGTTATTAAGTGTTCATTCCTCTTCTTAAAGAATGTATTTGCAATGGCCAAGTTATATGATAGAGCAAAATCAAGGATAGTTTCTCACATCTCATTTCGTTCTCCTATACCATATCCTCCATATATCTTATCATGTCCTTCCTTTTATTTTCCTACATAGCTATTTAAGTCTGCTCCTATAAATATCCCCTAAGTGTTGGGAATTTCTTACATGAATCCTTCCATATCTTCTCAAAATTGCCTCTTAATTATATCTTCTAACCCTACTTGTGATGTGTATGTACTTAACGTTTATGATCTGCTCTCCTAGAACAAGTTTTATTATTATAATTTTATCACTGATTCTTTTAATGTCCACAACTTTGTCCTTTAATTCTTTATCCACTATTATTCCCATGCTATTTCTGTTATTATCCTTACCTACTTACTAGAGTTTATACTCATCGATTTCTCTAGTTTTAGACCCTTTCCACTTGGTTTCTTGGAAACAAGCGATGTTGACTTTCTTATTTTTCATAGTATCTACTAACTCCAAACTCTTACCTTTTAATGTTCCTATATTTCATGTAGATATATGAATTTTATGCTCTTGAGATATCCTATTTACCTGCACACTTCTCGATCTCCATGGTATGAACCCATGCCTACTTTTCACTGTACTTGGGTTCTGATGCAACACGTCGCTTCTGAGGAGACGCTTTAGCATCCCTTGGCCATTTTTCACTACACTCGGGAGCCAATGTAGCGTGTTGCTTCTGGAGGAATGCCTTAGCAACCCTTGCCCAATTTTCACTGCTCGCGGGATCTGATGTAACGCGTAGCTTATGGAGAATGCCTTAGCATGAGGGAATGTCAGTTTACAATTCATGTCATGTTAGGGTTGCCATACTTTTAAGAAGCTGGAGATGATTTTCATTTCTTACTTATAAATTAATATACAAAGACATTCATTTCCAAGTGGGAAAGAAATAACAAAATCATTTTCAAATTCTTCCTTGCCGGCTGGCACTTGATGTAAGACCTTCCTCTTTTTTCATCCGGGCTTGGGACTGGCATTGGCGGAGTTTTTGACAAGCATTCGTGATCTTGAAGAATTTTTCTGGAAACAATAGTGAGGTTTCTGAATCTAGACCCATCAAAATTGGCTTGCAAGCACTGGTTATGGGAGGATACCACCTTGTAGCCACCATTGTAACAAGGAAGCAGGCATCAATGAATTCAGAAAGAAAAGGGAAGAATGGAAGCAGGCATCAATCCATTCAATGCATTGCTGCTTTGAGATATTGAAGAAGATATAGTTTTTTGTTTGATCTTTCTTTTCTTTTTCTTTTTTCCTTTTTTGAGATAAAAGATGCCATGGTGATTTTACTTTCTATTCAGAGAAAGAAGTTATTTAGGTTTTCTGTTATGTTCCAAGGGGAAGATCCCATACATAATGGAATTGGAGATGATTGGAGTCTGTATGATCTTGTCACATTCCTTCAGACAAAACTACACATTGGGCATGGGTCCATGTCAATGCTGTTGGACCATGCACTATTGGAAACATTAGAACCTTGGGAGAAAGAATTGATCTCCTAACAAGTTGAGTTTGAACATGTCTGCAATAGAAGCAAATGAAAATAATTCACAAATTATAGGATGTAAAAGATATAAAGTGAGCTAGTGTTAGCTAAAGAATGTTGACCAGAATATTGAACACATGTAAGTATGCAGTTCTTTCTTCATATTGCAGATATTTAGTGTCCTACATGTATCTTCATAGTTATGCAGTTTCTGCTGTTATCTGTATTTTAGTAAGCAGTGCAGCCAACCTTGTAACTTCGGCCCTTTTCGTTGGTCTGATACAGCATCTCCTGTTGAAGGTTGTAGCAGCTCTTGTTTTAAAATGTTTGTTTGGTCTAATGCAGCATGTCCTCTTGCAGGTGGTGGCAGCTGTCGGATTTAGGAGCAGAAGGCTTGAGATTCCAAATGACTTGAATCCACAGGTGGCCAGACTAATTGACGCCTGCTGGGCGAAGTGCGTTCTTGCAGATGCAATTCTTTACCAGCTATTTTTTGTCTTTCTTTCATTCTTACTCTTTTCTTGTGATGATTGATGAAGCCGTCATTGTAATGCAGTGAGCCCTGGAAGCGACCTTCTTTCTCTAGCATCATGGAAGCCTTGAGACCATTAATCAAACCTCTGACTCCTCAACCAGTTCGGTCAGCAATGTCACGGCTTACCTGAAGGGCAGAACACCGAATGCACTTGTGTTCTTCTGACGTTCTTCTCATAATATCTAATGGTTTGCCGGGACCCACATTCCTCCATTCAGCTGAGGTGCTCTTCTACTGTGGTTTTTGGTACTCTAGACTTCTGTAAACCATGATATATTTTCAGTATACGAGTATGCAAAAAGAAGGGAAGCCTTGGCACAACGGTAGAGTTGTCGTCATGTGACCTTAAGGTCATGAGTTCAAGGCGTGAAAACAGCTCTCGCAAAATGCAAGGTAAGGCTACATACTATTGACCCTTGTGGTCTACTGCTTCTCCGGAACCCGCATATGGGGGAGCTTCGTGCACTAGGGCTGCCCTTTTATATGAGTATGCAAAAAGTCTTGAGTTCTAAACTTGTTTTGTACTGGGAAATTGGTCTTCCAGTTTCCCAGTGCCATTCTGCAGATGAGCTCATTTGACATGGGAAGTCGGGAAGTCTGTCTTACAACTTTAGGCTGTTTCCCGAACATTGATTAGATTTCTATTCAGAGTTTAGATACAAAAACAGTACCTTTGCAGTAGCCTTACCTTGTCCATTCCACGGTTGTGAATCCATTGTTAGATTGTCTTCCCGTCTTGCTGCCATGTTTTAAGATGGTGCAAATTCACATGCTTAAGCTTGAATAATTTGGTGACATCTTGCGGTTATGTTTGTATCAGATGCTGCGAAATGACCTATTACCCATATGATCTACTTCTCTGTACAGGCATTTTTCTTATTAGTGTCCTTGCTGACACGAAGTCTGTGTGGAGCTTTCAGTTCTATTACTTAGTTGCAGTAACCTTCAGTCCTGTATTGAAATTTCAGTTTCCTGATTTAATTTCTAGTTGCCACAGCCATCCCTGCTTTCACGCAGAAGTGGAAATTAAAATTTAATCAGTATCTTATTTGTGTGTGATCGATGCAGGTCGATCATCGTTCATTCTTTTTCTGCTGCAATTATGACTACAGAGCCAATGTCCTGTGGTTGGGATCATCAGGAGTTACTGCTTGCTACCAACATCAAGAAAAATGTGCACGTCCACTCTGTTCATTTTGTATGTATTATTGTGTAATTAAATTGAGAGACTAGAAGATCAGTGATTTTGCAGGCAGTGCATTGCTCGAGCATCAGGAATTGTATGCCGTGCCGATGCAAGAGTTCTACTTCCTGGATCAAGTGCCTTTCTTCACCAGCTTTTGATGCTCTTCCACCATTTTTAATAATTTATCATGTTATCTTGACATGTACATTCTTTGCGTTTCGTTGCGGTGGCCATTTGACGTCCGTTTTAGAAATTGCTGCGACGGTGTCAGGTTGTATTCACGTTGGTATTTTCATTTAGTAATAGCTCCCATCAAGGGTTCGGTTTGATGATGCTGTATTATATTGCATCTGCTTCTCCCAGAAGAAAGAAAATGTGTCTGAAGCCGGTGGATAAGAATTTATGTACCCCTCTGCGTATTTAGATAATGCATGTGACAGGCGAAGTTATTAAAGTAACTTGAAGGAAGCAACAAGACACCTGCACCATGTGGTAGTGATCTAATCGCGGTTATGACATAGAATTACAATTCCTTGATCTTTCAATCTTATAGATTGGTGATCAGCCGGGAGGGCCTCTGTTGCTACCTGTGATTGTTTACAGGATCAGGAGTGTCAATTATGCAGAAATATTTCCCCGTGGGACGTGAGGAGATTGTTTCCTTGAAATGTTAAGAAAGTACGAGGCGGTATACTCAGCGGAAGGGGCACGTACAACGCAGATGTGGCGTTTTTCTTCAATCCAGAAGCATGATGGTTGCCCTTCATCTTCTCTTTGAATGGGCACTTAACCAAAGTTGGAATTATGAGCAGCCCCTCGGTAACCTTAGCGGTGAAATGCATTGGTCATGCTGTTGGTGTAGTGCATTTTTTGGGGGAAAAATGGAAACAGCATTGTAGCAATGTATGTTAGCGTGGCCTACCCCATGAAAAAAAAAAAAACCCACAGAAAACAATGTATATTTTACAAGTTGTAGTAGTAGGAATCTGATAGCGGTTCCCCCCTTATTTGTTCAATGTAAGCTTGTCTTCTGTTTGTCTAGTGTTGGTTATTTTGGGGTATTTGTGACATCTAAAAAGTAGTGACAAGCAAAGAACTTTGGAAACCTATGCTGTAGATTCTCCGGAAGCAAAATAACTAGAAAGTTTTGTATTTGTTGGTACGTGACCTATTGACAGTTGAAGTTGGCAATCGCTTGAGTGACCGGGTAAGGGCTCTCTCGTTTGCTTGATATGGGTCCTCACCTGCTTCTCACTTTTTCTTTGTACGGAGGAGCATAATTTAATTGAGGGCTCACATCATACTACTAGCTGCCATGGACGAAGGTCGCTCACTTGAAACTAGAACTGGGGTTTAGAACTGATCGGTTCTCTTAAATGAATTAACGAAGTAACCAGTTCTCTAGAACTCGCCAGCTCCCAAACTCTACGCCCACGTAAGCTTGTAATCTGTTCATCTCATTAGATAGGGAAAGGGGTATTTTGCTTGCAACCACTTCCCATTTTACAGGGAACGGGTGATTTCAGTGCATTGTGAGGGGATATCCGCTGTAATGACCATTCTCTACATTCTTCTTCTTCTTCCTCTTTCTTTTTCTGGGCAAATGGAGACGTTCCCTAAATGCTTCAACTATCTAAAACTATTTCTGTTGTAAGTTGGAACAATGCATTAAAAGATGGAGAAACTCAAAAAGGATCTAGGTGATCCAAAAGATGAATTTGCAGAGGATCGGGTAAACAAACAGTCTTATCCTTCCCAAGACGAACAGAAATGGAAAGAAAATAACAACCGACTCTCTTAAGTCTGAACAGCTAGACCAGAGCAGAAGGGCCACACTCTGTCCCAATGAAAAGAGAAAACAAGGTGTCACTATTGCAGATCATCGGAAATCGGCGAAGTGACCACCCAGTTGAGTTTATTGGAAATGCATTCTTCCTTCCAAAAGCCAGCAGGAGAAGATAAGCAAGTTCAAAGAGCCTGGAAGCAAATAAGCACCCACACCACAAACCACGCCCCGAACAGGCACACAACTTTCCTCTTGAATTTTCTTACATTTTCCAATGTCTTCGCCTCCAACAGAACATGTGTCTTCACAAAACTCTTTCTTCTGGATACCATTCATCTTGAACCAAAGGTTAATGTTGAATGAACATATTTGCTTCTGAATTCCATTGAACACACGGCAAAATGCACAAATACTAACGCCCCAGACCTACCAGGCAGGGGACTTTTGGCATTAATCCCTACATATCCCTCAAGTTCATGAGGCGGTTAATCATTCAGTAGATAACAGCGAAAAGGTCTTCACAACTTCTGCCTTTCCGTCCTCCTATACAACCCACACAAGCAAGGACATTGACAGAACTTCTTCAATGTTTGGACATTCTCATAGATTTCTGTATCCCTGGATGCTTCCATATCCTTGATCGCATATTCCTGTTATGAGTCGAGGAAGCAAATTTTTGTACATTATGCGACTGCATAACCTTCTCGTTGTGAGACGGGGTACTAAACCAGCTTGCCTCAGTGCTGCGCCACAACCTTCTGGCTGTGAGGCAGCGTGAATTGCATCTTCTCACTAAGTCCATATCAGAAGTTTCACTTCAAGTAATTGGACCTTCAAATTTTCCTTATATTATCGATGTATCTTCCATCAATAACCTGCCTCAACGTTTCAAGAATAACTTTACCAGTCTCATTGGGAATAAACCTGGGAGGTGATGGAGTGGCAATGAGGACATAATTCTCCCCATTGCCTACATCTAGTTCATACAACTCAGAAAAGAAGTCTTTGAATGCATGTATCAAGTCATCATAGAAAGACTTGCTTGGAGGAATAACATTAACTGCAAGAATCCCACGTTCATGAAGAGCTAACCTCGCTGCCAAAAGTACCGACCTCCTGACGAATTCCAAGGGAGGAGCACTTAATCCATTTCTTGCATCGTCTGAATCTAAGTCGATCATTATCACATGTATAAGACAGTCACTTCCATCAAACTTTAATTGGCATTGTCCTGTTTCTGTGTCCTCAACATCGCCATTGTTGTCTATTGATTTAACCTGGTCATAGCGACTATCTAGTAGCTGCTCATTTACAGAATCACCATTTAGATCACTACAAAAATCAGTACCCCATTGATACCAAAGATCAGCTACATCTCGAGTCATTGCATATCTACTAACATCAGAGTTCACTACACTACCATGGCAATTTTCCATTTTCATATCTTCCTTCCCTTGTTCCGTACGCCACAAATTCACTAATTCTTCAGATACTGAATTGCAATGTATGGCCTGCCAAGCGAAATCCTCCAACAATTGAATCCCATCACCAACAGAAACCCGAAGGAATTTGCCTTCAACTAATCCAAAGTACTTCCTGGCAATCTTAAGAACCATTTCATCCATCTCAACGCCCAAGATATCAAATTCAAATCGAGCCCTTAAGAAAGCAAGCAATGCCCCACCTCCAACACCGATACAGAGAACCCGAGGAAGCCGCAAACCTGAACTAATAATCTCTTCAAGGAATGTAGCAATTAAGGACAGGCTCGCAACCATTGGTGGCAGATAAGGTTGCACCAAGAAACCCGTTTCCAGCCGAAATTCAACTTCCCCCAATCCCAAATTCTCAGCATTGGCGTCAGTAGGAACAATGGGTATCTCGGTTTGTACCAAATTTGGCATCCGTTTGAAACGCAACCTCCTCCGAAACCGAAATTCTCGTTCGGCCGGCAATAACCCGGGCTCCTCATCTTGAGGGAACTCAATTTCGACATCCTCCACCAGCATTTCACCAACGAACGAACCGGTGCATCTCTCAACCAACGCGCTCCGACTCATGCCATCTTCGTAAGAGAGGAACGGTATGACGGGGAGTGTACCGTTACAGAAAGCAGATTTTGGGGATAAGGCAAGGAGGACTGGGGTTAAGCTATCCTGGAATTTCTCTGTGTGCGATATATCATCTTGTTTGGGGCGGTTGTAGATTGGATTTGGGGAATCGCAGGCGGGGACATCTCCGACGAGAATTAAGCGGGAGATATCGGGGGAGTTGAAGAGGAGCTGGTACTGTCCGAAGTGTGTGGAGAAGATCCAGTCATCCTGGCGATATTTAGGGACCAATAAGGCGGCGGTTTTGGGAATGGGAGATCGGAGGCAGGGCGAGTCGAGAACGGCGATTCTGAGTAGATTGGGGGCATAACTTTGATTAGGGTTTGGGAAAGAGAAGGAAATAAAACGAGAAGGGGAGAAATTCTCGAACGTACCTTTCTCAATGACCGCCATGGAAGGGGTTTCTCTCTCTCTCTCTCGATCTCTCGACGTCGTTCTCTGCGATTAGGCCTGTTTTGGTGCTTTACTGGTGTTTTGTTACAAGAATTGGGATCCAAATCACTGAGTAATCCTATCTAAAATGGTGTCTGGCAGATCAGGGGTTAGGATCACTAAAATATGGTTCCCCAGCTACTTTTAGACGGCTTAAACATGTGTCTCAATCTGGGCCAAGCAACCAAAACAATTCTTGCATCCCCAAAATAGGTTGGACCCTAGTTGAACCTTTAGCCATTGGGTGAGGGTGCCAACAGAAAATGTTTAGCTTTGGTTTTCAGGCAGGCCAACGCGTGAGGGAGCCAAGGTTATTTCATTAAGACATTCGGACCCCTCATACTTGAGAACATGGTTGGTTGCCTGTACAAACGCCATTGAGAGACCAGGAGATGATAGGCAGAAGACCCAGTACCATGAGTAAGCTCTTCTTGAAAATCCTCAAAATGCTAGCTTCAGATTAAGAGGCAAAGCTCATCTAGTTACAGAGAGAATGAGAACCGGTGAAACATATTTGTTATGCAGAAGTGGGAGGTCGATTCTATCTCTATGGAGTGGGGTCTACAAACGAAGTAGTTCTACCCTAATTAACTTGGGTTACTGTTATCTCAAAAGTTGTACTCTACAATAGATCTAATAAGAAAATGTAAGAAATTAGGAGACTATTAGGCTCTTTCCTAACACCCAACTTTTGGACCTCTCCTGTACTTGGAGTACTAGGAGTTCACACTCAGAAAGTGTGAAGCCATATTACTTGGGTCCAGTGATTTGACAAATGAAAACGAGTCCGGCAAACGATTGCAGCAACTAACGTAAATAACCCATATTACTTTCAAAATTTCAAAACTTGCCACGATGCTCAAAAGGAATTCTTTCTTCATTTTCTTTGTACTTTTCTTCATTACCAGTAGGCTTAATCTTCAATCCAAGCCATGGGCTGCCTGTTCTAGCTTCTCTTCTTCAAAGCCCATGTCTTATTTCTCCTCTTTTCTCTACCTTTGTCGCTCTAAAACACCGCTTCTGTCCACCTGCTTATCCTCCGTCTGAAATCCATAGAATTTCTGTGGGCTTGATTCCATTTATGAAATAGAAATCCGATTACCGTCAGAAAAATCAATTCCAGTTCCAAAATCGAAGTTTAGATTAATATTGTGATATTGGTGGGGAAAAATGGTGGTGTTTGATGCTAGGGGTGGCAATTCGGGTTGGCGGGTCGTGTTTGTGGCAATATGAACACGACCCGATTAATAGTTGTGTCAAAAACCTATGACTCGTACACGACCTGGTTTTAAAAAAATTGACACGACACGACCTGTGTAATACGATTATTGACTGAGTTGTGTTGGATACAAGACAAAAAATGACACAACACGACACAACACGACTCTATTTTCCTATTACGACTTGGTGAAAAAAATTGCTCCCAAGTAGATGGAGCCATTGAGCGAACACAACCACAAAACATAGGACGGTTATTTTTCAACCATCCTATATGATATGTGTTTTATACTTTTATACGACGGTTTTGAAATAACCGTCCTATATGTTACGTTTTATAGGACGGTTGTGAAATAACCTTCTTATATGTTATGTTTTATAGGACAGTTGTATCATAACCGTCCTATAAAGTGTAAACATAACATATAGGATGGTTATGAGATGAACCGTCTTATATTACACTTAGTAACCGTCCTATATTACATTTGATAGAAGTCCTCCAGTGAATCATCCTTCCAAATAAAGATGAAAAAAACAAAAGAGCCAACATAGATGATTAAGTAAACTGCTACATGGACGACTACTCAGACTCCTGTAGATCCAAATCCTCCCATGCCTCTCGACGTAGCATCAAGATCTTCAACTTCCAAAACCTCGGGCGTCATTATCCTCTCAACAATCAACTAAGCAATCCAATCTCTTTGCTTCACATCAAAATTAACATCAGAATGGTTGAACAAAATCACAACCACTAAACCTCTATAATCGGCGTCAATCATGCCTGCACCCACATCGATCAAATGCTTCCAAGCCAGACAAGATCTCGGCGCTGCAAATAACAAGCTCGTCCATGAGTATATCATCAAACGCATCAAAAGGTTTTCTATTTCGAGCACATACCTATGCGAGCATAGGTTGCTTCGGTTATTCCTATGCTTAAATCAGTAGGAACAAGGGCTTTTCCTTTGGCTGGAACGGTTGTTGATAGAGAACTGGAAAATAAACAAATGATGGAAGATTGAGATGGGCATTGCTTAAAATCACTGATACCCAAATGGATTAAAGCATACATTACCTTGAAAGATCATATCCTGCTGAGAGATGAGAACCTTTTGAAGGCAAACTGGCATTCTCAGAGAGCCTTTTTACCCTCAAAAGAAAGAGAAGGTTTGGAGAACCTGCGGATACGCCATTTTGGTTGGTTTTCTAAAGTTTTGGGAGGGGTTCGTTGGTTTCAAGGCTTGTGATTTGATCTTGTTTTCCCATTTTTTATTGAAAGCACTAAGAATTTAGGGAAAGAAGGGGACAAGTGGAAAATGAAGGCAAGAAGAGAGCCTTTAATAGAGGGAAAATGCGTTGAAGAGGTTGCCGAAATTTGGGCGTCATTTCTTCCCGCAATATTTAAAACATTTTTCATTTGAAAGGAAAGGGGGAGAAAGTGAATCCACTACAAAGACGGGTAGGCATTTTGAAGTGAATCCACTTCAGCAGAAAGTAACATGTAATATTACAAGACTAAATGTAATATAAGACAGTTCTAGATGAACCATCCTATATTTTAATATAAGACGGTTTTTGAAGAACCGTCTTATAGACCTGGCTGGTGGTTGTTTGCTATAAGCCTATAACTATAAGTTATAACCTAAGACTTAATTACACCTACACACTGTCTCTAATTTTCTTAGCAACCATTTTAAGATTAGTTACGCATTGTCAATTACAAACTTACAAGTTACACTTAGTAGAAAATTAGTTAACCAAGTTTTGTAACTTGTACAAGTACAAGTGAAGTGAGAGACTAACTAACTGTCATATATTGTATAAAATTATAAATGTTAATGATTTTCTTATGTTAATTTCACATGTCATCACCAAACACCAATTGATCTAATATATATTTTTTTCATCAAATTCATGAATATCATGTATCCAACTCATATAACTCAATATTTGTTTCTCATTTCTAACTCTCAATTGATGATAATAGATTGAGAATAACTCATTCATCAATGATCCATTGATCCATCATTCATGTAGAGTAAAATTTAGTAACTCCCTTACTAATATCATTCAACATTTGTGTTAATTCAACACATAACTCCTATTATCTATTCTCATTCTCACCTCACCTAAATACCTAATGAGTTAATTACATAACTAATAACTATTCCCTTTGGACCCTTTCTATAATCATTATTCACTAATGAGATAATTGCATAACTCTTTTTATACTCATTTTCAAGCTATTGAGTTAATTACATAATTGTTTCTATTCTCATTCACTCATTTTTACCTAATGAGTTAATTACGTGACTCTTTCTTTATTTATCCTAATTCCTCAACAACTTTTGAATTAAGTATGAGTTACTTACATAACTTTGCTTTTTAAGCCGATCCTCAACTGATATCAGATGAGTTAAACACATAACACTTACTTTACTCATCCTCAACCTCAACAAAACAACTATTGAATTGAGTATGACAGTATGAGTTACATAACTTTGTTTAGTTTTTAAGTTGATACTTAATTCAGATGAGTTAATTACATATATGCTCTGTCTTTTTATGTGTGCAGAGCATGGTATAAATGGCCTGAGAGAGAAAGCATTCACCACCCACCAAAACTCAATTGGAAGAAGGCCAAGGTATGGTTTACTAATTACTGATCTTTAGACTCTTTGATATAATTTTAAACTTGAACTTATTGGAAATTATATTTTGAACCTTTTCTATTGTCATTAGTGGCATTGTTCTATAGTGTCCTAAACAAAAATCAGATTGGGAGTGTGGATATTATGTTCTTAGTTTTAGATACATGAGAATCCTCATTCGCAATGGAGTTACAGTCTCACAATTGAGAAAGGTAACACTTGGATAGTTAGACTTACTGACCAATGTTATTACACTTTTGATTTGTATATTTCCTTACTGAATCCAAGATTACATGTCTGATCTCTGAACTAAGTTATTATATGTATCTTGCAGGTAGATTTGGGACCCAAGAGTTACTCCCAATTGGATCTAGATGATATTAGAATGGAATGGACAAATCATATTATGAATTTTAATTTGTAGTTCAGTGATGTAAATGAATATATATTATTATTCATGTATATACATTTTACTCACATATGATACAAAGATCAGTTCATTTCAATGGATGTGTTTTGTTTTTCTTTTGATTGAAGTACATTATTTCAATGTATGTGCTATCTTTGTTTCAATACTGATCTGCCAACTCTATGCAAAGGAGTACGATGGCTACTTTTAGTTATAAAATAGACGATAAAATTTTTGACAATTTATTTTACCAATGAAGAAATCAATGGCTAGAATTATTGAATGGACGATAATTTTGGAGCACAAAACGTCTAATTCAAGGAAATCCGATCTTTAGGAATCTGGACCCATTTTTGGTCTTAAAGTTTGGTAATTTAATGTAACAGGGATGTCTGGACTCTAGTCTCTGGAGTTGTTTCGGTGTTTCCAAACTTGAGGAGAAGCGAGAAGGTTACATACTACTCATTCAAGGGATTTTATAGGTCTTTTGAAAGGCGAAGAGATGGAAATTCCAGGATTTTCTACAAAGAATCAAGACAATGTCATCATTGGTTTCATCAATACAGGTCTGTGGCTGTATTGGGGACTTACTATAGTGGAATTCGTTAAATAGACTAATTACCTATCTATTTAGTTAATGTTTAGTGTCTTTATGAATATAGGACGGTTCCAAAAGAACCGTCCTATATTCACAAGTAATATAGGACTGTTCTGTTGGAACTGTCCTATATTCACTAGTAATATAGGACGGTTTTGCTGAAACCGTCATGTTTAGTCATTAGTGTCTTTATGAATATAGGACGGTTCCAGCAGAACTGTCATAAGTGGATTGCTTCTAAAAGATTTTATATATAATGATAAATAAAAAATCGGATCGTGAAAACAGTAATTAGATACAATTGGGTACATTGAATTAGACCAAATATATTAGGATTGTTTAGATCGGTGGGACCATCCTGACTCCTAACCAATTGACACCCTTAAGTTTTAGTGGTTAATTCATTACTAGCCGCCGTGGCCCACATTTTGAGGTTAAAGAATGGCATCCATTTTTCCAATAATGCAAGTTATTGTGGAAGCTTGGGAAAGGCTATCTTGTCTACTATAAATCTAGATGTAAAATCTACACCGATGAGTTCATTGCAAGCCTTTTATTTGATGGGCCCCACGAGACCATTCCAAAAATGTAGGCCCAAGCCAATTGGGATCTCCGTAGAGGTATGAAAACCATTCTGGGCACTTGGAAGAGAATTCCACCAGTTTGAGGACGATATCTTTCAACAGCATAAGATACAATGGAGAAACTAACTGGTTATAGGGCTGATATCAGCTGCGTTTGTTTCTCAAGAATTGATCTCAGCCATCACTCATAGTGAATTGCTGACTTAGACCACCTCAACAGGGATTCCCATATGATGGCCAGTTATCTCATACGGCACGGATGACCAACATATATTTCCCATGTCCAGCTCTCATTCAAATCCATCTTCACCTTACTACATGATAGTCACATAACTTGGATCGGATTGTCTAAGAAAGTAGGATGATGAATATAGGACGGTTCCAGAAGAACTGTCCTATATTACTTGTGAAAAACTTGAATATAGGACGGTTCTAAAATAACCGTCCTATATTACCTGTTGAAGAATATAGGACGGTTCCAGATGAACCGTCCTATATTGCATCTGGTATATGACGGTTATAGATGAACCGGAAGTTCGGAACCGTCCTATTTTCAACCGTAGGTTAGACAGATTAAGCATCAAGGTGATGAAGATGAATGTTGATTGTTTAACCGCAAGTGCACGGGCTATTGTAGTGTAGCTTATGCAAGTACGGGTCGATCCCATGAGGACTTGATTTAAAATGATGGAGTTTGAATAAAATTTAATTATGTAAAATTAAAAAGAAATCACTAAAAATTACTGGAATTATTGAAATGAGAATCAATGTTAAGATCCTCAAAAATACAGAATTTCCAGTTCTGAAATAAAACAAATAAAATCAAATAATGAGAAAAAACTACTTCCCTAGATCAATCTTTATCAAAATCTTCACTTCTAGTACTCTAAAATCCGATCCGCCTTTACAAATATCTTCAATGCGTTCTTGATTAGTGATCCACTGGTCGGATTTGACAGATTCTTCAAAATGGTCAAGATTTGGGCTAAATTGTGATTTCATGATTTGGACAGCTCAGATTGATTGATAAATTTCAGATCGAAGATCGGATGCGTTGATTATGTCTAGGGATGTCCTAAGAATGAACTTGTAA
Source organism: Warburgia ugandensis (assembly GCA_035236585.1). Lineage (NCBI taxonomy): Eukaryota > Viridiplantae > Streptophyta > Magnoliopsida > Canellales > Canellaceae > Warburgia > Warburgia ugandensis. The sequence goes on from CP141126.1 coordinate 12,400,276, forward strand.
AATTAATTTGAAATCTGAGAAGAAACGAAGGAGAAATTGAAGATTTGGTTTTGATTAAGGAAAAACCGTTGATGGGTTAGGCCTTAATTGATTTGATTCAGATTGGACAGTTCTTGGATAAGAGAAACATGGATAAAACAGAACTAGAATAAAATGGGACACGGATGTAATTTCTGAAAAAGGACAAAATTGTAATTGATCTTAAAAGGAGAAGGGCAAAACTGGAATTAAGCAAAAATTCTGGTTTTTCTTAAAAACCAGAAAAAGAACCCAATGAAGAAGGGAAACCGGAGGAGGGAGGAGAAGGAAGAAAGGGAAGGGAGGAGGAAGGAGGAGAGGAAAGAAGGGAAACTTGTTTCGGGTTTTCTCCCATGGGCCGGTCGGAGGTGTAGAGGAAGAACGCCGGTGCAGGGAAGTGAACTAGGCAAGGTCTGATGACTCTGGTGAAGAGCTGTGCGGTGATGAACAAAGGAGCAAGTAGAGGGCGATGCAGACCGAGGCGTTCTAGTGCGGTGGAGCTGTGGGACTTGTCGGACTAGGTAGACGCTGCCGGTGATGAGGGATCTGGGTTGTGCTTAGGAGAAGTGGTGGGACTGGCTGGTGTGATGGAGATGACATCGGAGGAGAGGAAGCCTGGGCCGTGCTGGGCAGTGCATCGACGCAGAGAGGGAGTGTGATCGGAATAAGAAGAAACAAGAGAGAGAGAGAGAGAGAGAGAGAGAGAGAGAGAGAGAGAGAAGGCTGGCATGAGGAGAAAAGAGGGGTTGGTGTGGTCGTGCCTGCCTTCTACAATTCACACAAGGCGGGTTAGAAGAAAGCTGGAGAGAAGAGAAGAGAGAGACGTTAGGAGAGAAGGGGGGATAGTGAGAGAGGGGGAAGTGAGTTGTGGGTGGTGCGGTTGAGAAAGAGAGAGGAGAAGAGCTGGGAGAGAAGGGGGGTACACGTTTCCTCCTTTCAACTCAGCCTAAGAGGAAGAGAGGAGAATGTTGGGAGAGAAGAGGGGATAGAGAGAAAAAAGTGAGAGAAATGGGGAAGTTGGGAACTTTAAGAAGGAAGGCCAAAAAAAGAGTAAGGAAAGTGGGTACGTGAGAGTGAGAGTGAGGAAGGGAAAGAAAAGGAAAGAAAGAAGGAAAAGGAAAAGGAAGGAAAGAAGGAAAAAGAAAGAAAAGAGAAAAGGAAGGAAAAAGGAAAAAAGAAAAAAGAAAAGGCGGAAAAAGAAAAAGAAGGAAAGAAGTGGGGGAAGAGGTTGCTTTTTGTTCTTTGCTAATTTGGGTCCCTCTCTTGACTTTTGAAACTCCTACAGATTTGCAAGTTGCCCTTTTTGTCCATGATTTCTACTTGAGCTCAATTATCTTCTAGGAAACTATCACATCCATCTTCATGGGTGATCTGGCCCATCAATCATTTTTAAAATGATCAGCACCGTTAACTTTTAATCGTAGCTGTTCGTGCATCCTTTGGTTGATCTGCAAAAGAAAAGACTAAATTAGAATCATTTGAACCATACATTAGTCATCTAATGAGCTCTAATGATCATCTGACCGTTGATTTTGACAAATTACGGTTTAGATGGTTAATTAGATTTAAATTCAAAATCAAGCTAAGTTTTGCAAAATTGAACGGTTAGATGATCTAATTGAATGCTAAATTATGGGTATTTTGACCAAAATTGAACACTTAACAATGAATAAATAGGTCATGTGTCAAACAGGTCGACACGACAGGTCACATTGATTGACCCGAACACGACACGATTTTTGCCGTGTCAATTTCGGGTTGACACGAAAATGACACGAACACGATAAGACTCGACCCAAAACCCCTAAATTCGTGTCGGGTTCGAGTCGTGTTATCATGTCGTGTCATATTTTGCCACTCCTATTAGATGCTCTGAATGCAATCTATGCTTGAAAATGGATCTCCTTTTCTGGTCAGCATAGTATTTGTGTGAAATTGAAACCCCTTGGTGGTTGCAACAGAGGGTATTTCAACCAAAATCTGTCATCAAGGATAAGAACAAAAGGGCACTTCCGTCGTCTTCCAAAACTTAATGAAACTTTTGAATGGACAATTGTGATCAGAGCCTCATATACACGTACGTGCACAGTTTGAGCTCCCCTTCTTTTAAGCTAAACGGATTTCCGCCTTCATAGTCGAACCCCAAAACGCAATTTGAAATAAGACAAAACAAAACCCACGGAAGTAGATAGTTGCCAAACGCCATCTTATCAAGAGAAGATACGAACTGAGAGGAATGTCAAATGATAAGTCCACCGAATGGGTAGAGTAGAAGGCCAAATCAGTCCACTGCCACCTCTGCTTGTTGTTTTCTCAGCTAAGACAGGAGGTCAGACTAGCAATTAGAAGAAACAAAACCTCAACGCTACCTTGAGCTCACTGCTTACGTCTTCATCCAGTATGTCTTTTTATATGACTGAGTAGGTCTTACGGGTTCTCTTCTCATCGTATCTCAGAAACCTTCCGCACTGGAAGTCCTTATTCTCCATCGTCTTTCCCAGCGAATTCATGCATGGTTGGTGTGAGCAGTTGAGAATTTATACTCTTCTTTGGTTGAACTTGTACGGGAGGATATGTAAGCTAGAAGAACTGAAGGTATTTACCTTAAAGCCGAAAGTGCAGGACTGTTAGAAGTCCTTCGATCAGGATAACAAGAGCCTAGATGTGGCCACCATTTTGCTAACCCAGATCCTTACGATCTCAGACAATGCTAGAAATTCAAGACATCCTCTTGGTGAATTTAGACAATTGTTATCCTATCATTTTATTCTTTTTGTTTCTCTATTTTATTCGTAGTTGAACAGTAGTAAGATTATCGTGACAACTTGTCTGTCAGCAAATAAAAAACGCAGCCCCGAAGCTCCCGCCTATGCGGGGTCTGTCAGCAAATGAAATATCGATATATAACGTGGCTTTTGACCGTAAGTTTCTTCTTCTTCTTCATAGTAGCAGGTATATAAAATGGAAAACGATGGAGCATTTCTCTATTTAACATTACGGCAAGTATCTACTAGACCTACCAAATCTATTTTAGTTTATTCAATGTTCTATCGAAAGCTCCAATCAACTTAGAAAAGTAATGTTAGTTCAATGAGTCTACCCGGCCGGGTCAAAGAATGCGGGTTTTATTTTAAGAAACAGGTTATTTGCTATCATTAAGGGCAAGGCCTATATCCTTCGGTTTATATTATACAGAATAATCTGGCATGATCCATAAAAGTACCACTACTAAGAAAGACACTTTCCTCGTCAACGAAGAACCACACTTTCTGGGCCTACTTGAAAATTTTGTGTTAATCCATACTATTAAACTTGCATACCATCAACAGCAACAGTTCACCAAAAAGAAACGGTTCATGTTTGCTTATCGACCCTTTAAAAAAATAAAATAAAATTGATTGAAGGGTCTAGGAATGTCCAATCAAAATGGAAGAAGTGTATATAACGGATTGGATCTATATAAGTGACACTTGTGTGTCTAAGAAAATGCCCTTCGTCCTCTTTTGAGAAAGTGCTTTTCCCAAAAGCAATTTTCAGTCCACAAATCTGATTACATAGAATGCGGGATTGAGTTTTTGGACTTCTATTATCAGCATTTATAGGCATTTAGGTTGGAAAATACACGAACTTATCAACAAAAGAGAACAAGAAACCCTAATAGTCCAGAAACAGTTTGTGGTACGGACTTTGAAAGCAAGATTTGAGTTTTTCTGTTCCTCTGTCTTATGCATTTAATCAAATGGCTGGCTACATTGAAGACTTCAGCTATGAGGATGAGAGACAGAGAGTTAATAGGGCAAAAGTCAAACCATGGTCTTTGAAGAAAGTACAATGCATATAATCAAGATGTCATCCCCAAGAGAGAGAGAGAGATGGTTGGTTTAGCTGGTTTGAATCTTCAAGTTAGACGTCACGGTCCCACCTAAGGTAGAGAAATAACATGACATAATTAATATTTCCTCACATGGTCAAGCTCCATTTAATATCCAATATGGACTCTCCACTGTCTTTTCTTTTACTTTCTTGGAAGAGTGCCCATAGGTGCAAAAGCTCTTAAGCGTCGTAACAGTAGACGCTGCCTTTCTCAATCACGTGATTATATTTTCTAAATCTAAGTCATTCAAAATATTTGAACAATGCTAATGAAATTTGATTTGTAGCCTATCTAAGTCATTCCAAAAATATTAAATGACTTCGATCTACAAAATATAATCACCATGATTGACAAAAAGCAGCTTTTACTTAAGATACTCAAGAGCATCTCCACCTACAATGACTGTTCTATGTAGAAGCTAATTCAAGGAGACTTTGCATCCACGCGTTCATACGTTCACGCAGTTCATGAGTAGAAGCAAGAGAAATTTTAGTTTCCTCTTATTTGGTCAGGAAATAAAAGAAACATAGTTCGGAGGATAGTCCTTCGAGATATATTCCTAAGATGTTACTTGATTACTCATTAATTTAATTGTCTGCCTACAGGAACGTTCTCAACATGGAGATCAACTAAAGGTTCTCACTGCCTAAATCACTAATGAAAAGGGTGTTCCTATATTATCATTTAGATGCATGGGGAAACATACTGCTTGATGATATAGTGAATTGAACGCAAGAAGCGAATCCCTATTATGTGGATCCCTGGTCCAGGCAAGTAAAACTCTGCTTACTTGTAGAACCTGCTTCATGAGAACGGTTTTACATTTTAATAAAATTTCAACTGCGGGTCTTCACCCCAGCTAGCAGATAATGGATATCTTCTAGTTATCTGTATCATTAGAGTTAAGCTTGACTCAATATGTTTAGCGTCATAGTCTACATCTGCCAACTGGGAGCTGCTCATCAATAAACGTCTCCTAAGTCGTGAGAGCTGTTTCTAGTTGAGTCGCTTTGCGACGAACGGAATGATGTTCAGCTTAAAATTATGAGGATTAGTGGCAGCACGGGTTAGATTTTTCGGCATTACTATTTTCATTAATTTAAGTTAGTTGACAGGTATTAGTAAAATGATGTTTTGAGATATTGCATTTCTTTTTTTTCCTTTTCTTTTTGTTTTCCTGAATGTTGGACACACGCACCCATGAGCAGCCTCGCCAGGAGAGAGGCTCCTTCTTATGCCACTGCTCTAGAAGACTTTTTCTCAACAGATACTGCATTTCTTACAGTTGAGAGAATTCATTCGGAAAGAATACCTTTTGCATTTTGGTTTATGACAGGGAGATTGATTTATACCAAATATTTAAACTTCATACGTTCCAAAGGTAGATTTCTTTTTCTACAGTTAGTTCCATGATTTTACACCCTGTTTTGCCACTTTATTCTCCTGTTTTGCTACTTAATTTGCATTCTCATTGTTTCCATGCGATGGCGGCTGGAGAATCATCAATCTCTGTGGGCAAAGAAATTAAACAAAACAGATCTCCCTTTCTTCTTCGTCTAGCTAAAAAATGACTCGATTCATGACTGAGGTCACTTGACCAATGTCGTTTTAAAGATCCACAAAAATTCTAGTGAGAGGAAGACAAACTGTTGCTGAAGTGTGTATTGCTTGTCGTTAAGTACATGTCCTGTCCCGCCTGACCCATTTTGGTCGGCGAGGTGAAGAACCAACTAGAACGACACATTACATGTTACTTTGGCCTGAAGACCATGCAAAATTTTCAAACTTGTAAAAGAAAATGGCCTTGGAAGTTCATAGGACGAATAAATGGGATCAATTTGAATCCAGTGAGGAAGCTTTATATCATCCCAACCATTTGAATGTTTGGCTGCGATGAGATCCGCACTTAAATCCTCCATTCTTGTGGTTAAGATCAGCCAATGAGTAGAACAGAAACTACTATATGGGGTCCAAGATCTGAGTGCCCTACTTGTTCACGTGGAGTATATTGAAAAGCAAAAGAAAGTGCCCACATTATCTGGTTATGGAATGAATCTACCAAGACTACCATCCACTACCTTCAAAATTTGCATTGATGTTGCAATCGAAAATACAATAAAATAAACTCCCTTCTCCACTCTCCTCTCCTTTATATCTTACCGTTGTCTCCTCCATCTTCCCACTTGCTCCTACCTCTCCACCATCATGAGCAGCCCAACCTTCTTCCTCACATATCTCCTCCCCGTTCTCTTCCTGACAACACGGGTCCCGTTCTCTTCCTCCATTGCTACCACTGAAATCTCCAATGGCTTCTCCGCCACCCCAAATCCATCAGTCTCCACCTTCCAAAACCTCCTCACAGATTCCACGTCCAATTTCTCTCTCGCCTTTCTCCGCCACGATGCCTCCCAACTCTCTCTCGCCATCATCCATCTCCCTTCATCCGAGGCCATCTGGCGCGCCAGCACAACTCATTCAACTCGCTGGTCTGAATCGGTCCGTCTCTCCTTCAACGGCAGCCTTCATCTCTCCGACCACTCCGGGGTATTTTGGTCAACAAACACCGACGGCGATCGTCTTAGTCTATCTAAGGGGAACCTTCAAATTCTTAACTCGTCCACCCTTATCTGGCAGAGTTTCGATTTTCCTTCCGATACCCTTCTCGAAAACCAGAACTTCACCGGCTCTATGTCTCTACGCTCTTCCGACGGACCATATTCTGTGAAGTTGATGCACGAATCTATCGGTCTATTCGCCTACTTCGGAGGTGGGCCCGAACAGATGTACTGGAAACGAACGGCTCTACAAGGCAGGGCCCAGATCGTTGTGGGCCAGGGTCCGATTTACGCCCGAGTTAGTCCAGATGGATTTTTGGGTTTATACCAGAATGAGAAAGCTCTCGTCGATGTAATGGCTTTTGGAAGTTTCCACAGAGGCGTCGACGGACTCCGGCGAGTCAGGCTTGAAGGGGACGGGAATCTCCGGGGCTATTTTTGGAATTATAATAGTTGGGTCTTGGATTTTGAGGCGATAACTGAACCGTGCGAGTTGCCCAGTGGGTGCGGAGCCTACGGGGTCTGCCGACCGGGGAAGGGCTGTGAGTGTTTGGATAAGGGGACGGAGTATTCCGACGGTGGGTGTTCTCCGGGGAAGAGTGTTGATTTGTGTAGTGAGGAGGGGAAAGGAGATGAAAGAGATTTCTGGGAATTGAGGAGAGTGGGAATTGATTTGCCATTTAAGGAGTTGATGGAGTTTGAAAAGGTGGGGTCTTTGGAAGAATGTGAGGGCATTTGTGAAGGGAATTGTAGCTGCTGGGGTTCGGTCTATAATAACGTTTCTAGGAATTGTTACCGGGTGGACTATCCTATACAGACAGTGGTTGGTGTTGGAGATGAGAGGAAGGTGGGGTTTTTCAAGATGAGAAGATCGGAGAAGAGAAAGCGAGAAGTGAGATTTGGGGTTGCTTGGGTTGTTTTGCTTGTTACTATTGCCATGTTTTTAGGTGTATTTGTGGTGTTTGGAGTTTATGGGTTCTGGAGGAGGAGGAAAGAGAAAGTTGAGGGCTTGATCGGGGAAGAGGGGCTTTCACCGGGTCCATACAGGGATATGGGGGATAGCTTCAGATCGATAGAGCTGTGCAAGAGGTGAGAAGGAACGAGTTGGGGTGAGAGGAGGTGATGCTGCTTTCCTTTTCCCGTTGGTTTATCCAATGCCGAACCAGAGATTTTTCTCAAAGTTAAATCAAACGGGAAATGTTTCACAAGTCGCTCTGCGGCCCTGCCTTGCTACTGGTGCGGACGAGCTGGACGACATGTTCGACTTCTTTGTTCAGTATGTAAGATGAAGGAACATGTGGGTCTGGCAATCATCTCAATCGCCCATCTTTTAAGGTTCAGATCTTAGTTGATACGTGATACGTCAAAATTATGTCAATTGAATGAGCTTCACCGTCCGATTATGGATGTTTGGCTAGCCTTTTTCCCAACTTGTGTAGACGTTCATTTTTCAGAACCACAGTTTTGGTGGATGGCCATCTAAGGACGTTCTCCAAAACATGGATGGGCAAACGGCTGGGACCTTGTATTTTCAGCTCAATATCTGCACCGGTACTGGCGCATATTTACTGTAAAAGAAGCTTGAGAAGAGGTCGGTTCTTTCTTTTTCTCCTATCTAGTTAATGTAAAAGGCCCAAGACAGGAAACAACCGCCGATTCACCCAATTTTCCTTAATTCCGATACCGAGTGGAGTTAATTTTCAACTGCTATCCTAGACGTCCAATCACTGTTCTCGTATGGAGGATAATTGACTCACAGCAAACTCCGAATCGCCAAATATTTCTGGACCTCGTAGTCGTACTAGTCCAGTGGCCGGACTCACCTTGAACAGGTCACTATCTCGTATTTACCGGTCTGTCATGGGTTCTCTCTCTCTCTCTCTCTCTCTCTCTCTCTCTCTCTCTCTCTCTCTCTCTCTCTTTCTACTAGTTTTAATTCCTTTGATAATATGATCTTCTTCAAACTGCAAAACATGATCTAGAGCAGCCAGGACGAAAATATAATTACCAGAACACTTCGAAGAGTGATATTTGGCTTGCTTTAATCACTAATACAACTTAGGAGCTATCCTAGCGTGTCACGTCTCTTAAACCACAGTAGAAGGTTAAGGCAGTGAAACATGATTAACTATGGAGTTGGGTTAAGGAGATTCGTGACTTGTCTGTAACGCTGTTAATATAGATAAGCTGTTAAAGCCAAGCTTAATACCATTTCTCGAGCACTTAATACTAGGATGGAGATGGACTTGTCTATTCTTTTACGGCTCTAAAGTAAACCGAGATGCCCTTTTACTTTGGTCCGAGTGTCGATCTAGTTGAGTCAACCTTGGCAGATTTTAATAATCGTAAGAGAAATCACCAATATCTTGGTTCCACTAATCTCCGAATCTTTTAGTGACGACTTGTTCTCAACGATGGTGCATCCACTGTTTTCAACAATTATTCAGCCTTCTCCGGCTAAACATGGCAATATCTTGTTTAATCTTTCTCTGGGACCAGCTCTGCCCCATGCTAAAAAATATTCGGTGATAACTTTGGGATAGTCATAAGACGTTAGTCGGCTTCAGCTATTCTATCATGTATATTTTAACATTCGATAAAGGGCAGAACCCAAGTCTACAACCCGATTTCTTCATCTCGTAATACCATATCCTAAAAGATTTCAAAGGAGCAACAGCCTCTGTCCATTTCATGTCTGGGCATGCATAGATAGGATTATATGCTTCTATACCAGTAGCCTGAGTTAAAGAGTATGGACTGGTAATTAATGTAAGAAGTGATTTAGATATTCTCCAAAATGCCCAAAGAACTGTTTCTGACTTTAGTGATCTAAGAAAGAGCAATGATGCTTTTTTTTTTTGAAGTTTTTTACTTGAGAAACCCTATATTTTGTGCATCTTAATTTTTACACTCTAAATTACTAATTAATTATAAAAAAACCCGTAAATTTAGCATGTCTTCATGATTGCAACTAAATTGCAGACGCCTTTGGACGGCATTTTTCCTTTCTTGCGTGTCATATCCGTACTCTATTTTTTTTCTTCGAACTTTCTTCAAACGTCTCACCCACAGATTTCCTCTATCCATTTCCTGTCTCCTTTCCCTCTATTAAAAGGAAAGAGAAGCAAATGACTTTTGGAAATATTGATATTCGCACTCCTTGGAATTTCTCCTCTTGATAAATTTGATTGATGCTTAAAGCTCGTTCAAGCGCCAGATGTTCCACTTCCGCAGCTACCAAGAAGCTTTGAAAGGCAGAGATTCGCATCAGGAAGAGAAAAGTGTTGCTTTAGTAGAAGAGAAGTAAAAGCATAGGTCGAATATCCCTTCTTCATCTACCCCTTTCCGCAGTGAATAATGAACAAGAAAAAATTAGTATTTTCTCTCACCTTTCTTCCCTTCCAGTTGTTGCTTATGGTTCGTCGATTGTAGTGACATTTGTTGTTGTGAGAGACAGGTTTGTTTAGCTTAGATTGACCTCAAACCACTAAGCAACTGACCCTTAATTACAATTTGAGCTTCACTAATTTCCCCAAAACGTAAGTTTCAATCTGACTGTCAAATTCAATTGCAGTGGGATTGGAGTGTTTGTAACAGTCGTTTAGTTCTTGTACCCGTAGGAGTCCTCAAACTGGATCCACCTCCGTATAAGGGGATCCTAGTCCCTTTAACAACCATGTTCAATGGTATTTGGCTCTTTCTCGATTTATAAAACTTCTTAATCTGAAAAAATCACGATAACAAAAAACCCAAATAAATTAAAGAATAAGATACGCGTCCAAATAATAATTGAGAAAGATGAGACGGGATTGTGGTTCACACTGCCCCTTGCTAATGCAAGCTCAGAGAAGGAGAGATCTAACAGTGTAGATGTGACATGAACGCCAAAAAAATGTGGCTGTGTTACGGAATGTGAGCTTCACCGTGGAATTCATGGATGCCATGTCCGTGGGTACTCCTGTTGCATCTGTACTTGTTTGAATGACGAAGCTCTCAAATGTAATAAGCAAAGGATCGAAGAAAAGATAGAGAATTCGAGAAGAAAATCTAGGAAAGAACACCAACGAGGAAGATCCTTTTTGTCTCCTTCGCCTTTGAGTAAACCTTGTTCTTCAATCACTTTCCGTTGCTTTCTGCCTTTTCTACCTCCCACGGTAGAAAGTTCAAGAAGGAAACATGGCTCATACAAGAAATGAAACGAAAAATGTCGTCCAACGCCATCTAAGCACTACTTTTTCAGTTTTAAACAGTCGATTCTCAACTCAATGGCAACTTAGGCTAAGATCATCCGACGGGCGTATTTTTTACGTATAGGTAATCTAAAGAAGCCGTATAAGATGAAGATTAAGTTCTTTCAAAGATCACGCACATTCCGTGAAGAAAGGAGCAGCTCCCATCGAGACGCATTTCGCGTTTCTGAATACATGATTGCTCTACAAGAAATTAGAAAGAGCAATTCAGAGAGTGATTCAGGACTGTTTTTTCCTCACACATATGCCCAAAAAGCTGTTATACAATCCTGACTAGAATGGAAGGACTTCATAGCTCATTACTTCAGTTAGACATTAGGAGGAACATAACACTAAAAGTACGCGACCTGCGTGGCCAGTTCTAAAGAACACAGTGATCAGTTTTGGTTGTTTCGATCAGTTGCACCGACGCAAAGGTTGAGTTTGGCTGACATCTTGCTCAATATTAGAAAGTACACGTACGAGATTGGTAGAGCAAATGATTGAAATTTCAATTTACAGAAAACAATCAATCCGAACTCGTAAGTGTGCTTCCCAATTTGGTACACTCTCCTGGTAGACCCAAACTTGGACCTCCATAGTTTCCCAATTCTTCAGAACTTTTCAGTCCAGACTGGAGGAATATATTGAAGGTAATAAAAAGAGAGACATCAAGAAGGAAATCTATAGCGCGTCCAGGGCTCCTAAAATGGCTACAGATGCAGTTAGTGAACCTAAAAGGATGAAGCAAAGTGTGCTGGCTAACTTTAAGGGAAAGCCATAGACATTTTGTAAAGATGCAGCGGTGCTAAGTACACAGAACAGCACAATCACTGTAAGAGCGAGGCTAACAATAAGGGACAGCCATGGACATTTTGCAAAGATGCAGCAGGGTACCCAGGTACACAGAGCAGCATAACCACTGTAAGAGGGAGCAGGTTGAGAGATAGCATTTGTCAGTAAATCCAGAAAGGGGAGCGCCTACAAAGCACAACAAAGAAGGTAGTTCCCACATAAATCCACTACTCGTTTCAAGCAATAAACAGAAAGTGAAAAAGAAAGAGCAACAAAAGTAAAATTTTAATGGTTTACAGTTCCATTTAGAGTATCAAAATGTGCTGCATAATGCCAAAATGGAGCCATAATGCCGATTGGCATGTCCTGCATTATGTAATATAATCCGCAGTTTGACCTGAAAAGAGTTAACCATCGGGAATTCTCCACCAGTGAAATGCCACTAAAACTTAAAATGAAAGGGGCTTGATTTTGTCTACTTCAACATAGTTCCCACCTGCATCAAGTTGCATTTTCCCAAAATCTGCTTTCAGCAATATTTAAGCTTTCTAATACCATATATAGTGAAGATCCTCTAAGATGAGTTAATACGCTAGGTTAACTATTGACAATTCTACCCCAAGAAAGAAAAGAGGAAAAGAACTTGATATCATGGTAGCAATGACGATATTGAAGCAGAAAGTTTGTCACAAAATTGGCAGTATCGGGTACAAGATTATTAACCACTAAGTACTTTGCCCGAATATACATATAGTCCAGCAATGACATTAGCATGAAAATATGTGATTGATGTTAAGTAAAAAGAAAAACATTATAAGAGGTCAAGAACAAGGTAAAGGGACCATAGTATAAAATCCAGCCAAAAAGATAATCTAACTTGTAAAAATTTTCTCTCTTCCCAGATTATGTAATAAAATGAAATATACTTTTGATGGCAACAAAATTCATTACTTGACAATAGGTCTGAAAAAGATGAGGGATTAAGATAGATCAGATAAGCAGAAAAACGTAGCAAAACATAAGTGCAGAAGAAACAAAGTATAACCAATCGAGTGTTCAATGCAGTCACGCATTTCTCTAGCTAATAGGTGCACAGGATCAACAGACGAGATAACTCCAAGCAGAAAAGCATAGCAAAACATAGCTGGACAAGAAGCAAAAAGTATGACAATTGAGAGTTCAATGCAGTCAAGCATTTCTCCAGTTAATACATGCACCAGATAATGGCTGCTAGGAATCTGCACATAAATGGAATTAGGCTTTACTAAGATCAAGAGACTTTTACAGTTCTACTATAAAAGTCCCTGTCTGCATTGTCCAGCAGAGTGATGGCTCAATCTCTCCCCCAAGAAATGACAAGTATCTGACTTCCCACAACCCAAAGAGACCCCACCAATTCTTCTTTGATAGGAAAGATCAGTAAGAAGAGTCCTCAGTACCACCTTATTTGAGTTTGCAATGCAGTAAGTGTCTGGGACAATCCCTGACTGTCTCCCTCCATTATCTCTAGACATACATCCCAGTAGTGGAATGGTCAAATTTCTGCCGGAACTGTTGCCAACCTTAGTTTTATGTCAGTTAAAGGGGGCTAGAATCTGCCTTGGCAGTAGTATATTGGTACATGTGAGGCTCATGTAATGAGCATCAATTCTAAAGTACCTCATCCACTTGCTCTGAAACTTTTTTCTTCATGAACAACCGCATGTATCAAGTTCAGCAATCAAAACTTTCCCATTAGCTTTATGCATCAAATAACCTCCTATTTTTTCCATCCCCAAACACCAAGTTAACTGCATGTGGAGTTCCACGTCATATGATCATTGTCATACATATTCACCAGAAACTCTTGACCACACTAAGAAACTGTAATAACCCAAAAATATTAATAGTTTTAAAATAATAAGAGGGGTAAAATTGTAAATATGCATGGGCCTACAGTGCATGGAACCCACAAGGAGGCTATAAAAGCCAGCCCTGTCTCGTGTACGGCCAAACCATTCACTTCTGAGTTCGGTTTGGCGACGCAGGGCACGACGCGGAACCCTCCGAGCAGGCGCACGCAGGGGCGATCTAACCACGGTAGGCCACCCTCCACATTCCCCTGTGTTTCCTATTGCTTCTGCTGTTTTTTAACGCCGGAAAACGGTGTGGATTGCCGTTTTCCGGTGAACAAATAGGCAGTACTGTTTTTGTTAAAATAAACTGATGAAACGGTATCAGATTGTGATCTGAACCGTCCATCATAGGCATTGCAACATGAACAACAAGCGCATGAATTTTCATGGTGATCGGACGGCTAGATATGCCGGAAAACTCATAAAACAGTATAGGGAAAAATTTTAGGAACGTGACAAAAATCGTATAAAAACACTAGGGAATGGCATAGATGGTTGGAAAGGAGCTCATATATGGAATCTACGTGAAAAACTGAACGAAACGGTGCAAAAATCGCACCATTTAGACACCCAATGCGTGGGCGGCGGTGACCGGAGTCCGGTCATCTTCTCCGGCGACGGCGAACCACCGCGACACGTGTCACCCTCTGACGCGGGCCACGTAGGCGCCACGCACACAAACGGCACGCGCACGACACGCGACACCACGCGCGCAGCACCTACACAGCACGCGCCCACACAGGCAACACGTGGCGCCATACACCCCGCGCCACGTGGAAAACAGTCCACCGACAAAACGACAGACGTGCGCACGAAAACCAACACACGGAGACCGGTGCACGCGCGTGCAAGAAAAAGGCACACGCGCGTGCGCGCCAGACAAAACGACGCCTGGCGTGTACCGTACCCAGCGGCGCACGGAGACGCCGGCCGCGAGACGCGTTCGGCGCGTACGTGCACGCGCCCGCCCGAAAAAACGGCGCCTGGCAGCGTCGGGGCAGCGCCGCACGCGCGAGAGCGCGTGCGACGCATGTGATTTTGAATTTTTTTGGGTCCTTTGACCCCTTCATTCATAAAAACTTGATTTTTAGGAGCTACAGAGGTCCAAATCGCGATCCGGAAGAGGCGTTGTGGCCGTATCGACGGCGCGGACCTAGATGTGACTTGAAAAGTTAGATATAAATTCTGTTTTTAGAGTTAAACCGCGAGGAATGTGGTTAGATAGTTTCAATTAGGCTGATCAACGGATGATCAGGCCTTAGAGGTTGATAGTATACATCAAATGCGAGATAATCTAGGAGATTAGAGGGTTAAACAGTATTGAATTACTAAATGATGGAAGATTTATGATGTAACAAGTACGTCGAGCGCGCCACGTGATATTTCCACGCGCTTGATTTGAGCATTTCATTTTCTGAGGTAGGTGATTATATTCAATTATTTCATGATTTCAATAACCATGAATGGATTTTAAAGCTTTGAGACATGCGTTTTACATCTCCTCATGTACATAATTAGATCCCTATTTTTATGTTACGATGACTTTTCTATTGGAAATGACAATGCTTGTCGGGCTTTAATTGTATTATTGAGATTATTTATAATGTATTTACAAGGTTTGTAAGATTTATACCTTGCCGATGATTTATGACGGGTCTTGTCACTGGTGGGTACTATGCTAGGAGGGTTGTAGGGTTGGCCACCCGCCCTGCGATTTTGTGATGAGCATGATGATAGACACGCCCTAGAGTGATACGGGGGCCGTGCACGTAGGGGGTGGTATCATGGGTAGTCCCCCCTACGGGTCCGTTCCTTCCCATGGGGACGGAGAAAGTCTCCCGTTTGGTGTCGACGAGGAGCGGCGGTGATTTAGACCCTGATGGGGTTGCCACTGCAGCATAGTAACCCATATTGTTGTGCATGTTTATATGATGTTGTATGTATGGTGAACGGGGGCAAGTCGGGCCTAGGCCGTGAGAGACTCCGGGGGCTGATGTTGACTGCACGGGAGGTACCAACGTTAATATGGATATACATCACCGGTGATGGAGTATATTGAGAAATTTTGATATAGTCTTGATACAGTGTTTTGGTATCAATGATTGCATGCATATCTTTCCATTGGGTATATATACTAGTATGGTTTTGATGTACTTGCCATGTATTTTGATCATGCCTTGCATGCTATATTGATTTACCTCGGCATCTGATTTGTGAAAGTTGTGATTGCAAGCATTTCAGTCATTTGACATGTTTTGGGTGTGTTTCTCTTATGAGAATTCTATTGTAAACTTTGTTAAACTTTATTTGAGTGTAATCACCTACACAAGCATAGCTTGCTGAGGCATTGCCTTGTTTTGCAATGCCTCGTATTTGGGATGCGATAACAACAAGGGAAAGCGGGCGAGTAGCGGGGATCGGGAAGGAGGCTTTAAAGACATTCTATTTTATTTTCTCCTTCGGACATATATTAGAGTATGTCGCTTCGATTAGACTTTTGAGACTTTCTTAGATGTGGATACATATTATGGATTGGACTCATATTATGTTATGGAGGATTGTTAAAGCTTAGATGGAGATATGGTGGTGATTATGGATGGAACCTGGTGACATTTGAATTGAATTACTATCATCTTTAATTACCCAGTGTATTTATTGTGGTTTTTAATCGAGCATGCTCAGAGTATCAATGTTTTAATATTGTTTATGATTACGGTTTTGAATGAGGTTGACCCCCGAAGTTTACGCTTTCGAAAAATTCTTTTAAAGCTGCGTTAAAAGCTCTATGATATAAAATTTTAAATATTTAGGGATCCCGTCTATTTTCTTAAAACGGATTGTTATTTTTATTGTAACGAGGAAAAAGTTTTGATAAAATCCGGGGTGTCACAGAAACAGAATACTAGAAAAACTGAAGGGATAACTGGACAGGTAAGCATTTGAACTTCAATTAAAATAGACCAAATTATCCGCATTAACCACAACAAGTGCAAAACCTCACCCTTCTTCAGCATTTCACAAACATTGAGCTAGCCCCGCCACCAACTGACAAAAAGCTCTGATACAAGGGTGTACCCATGTATCAAATATGACAGCAACATTAGAAGGCTGTCCACTGCTACAAGAAATGGAAAGAACAAGTTGACTGCAAAAAAACACCTTTGGGTTTACCTCTACGAACTCCATTTCTTGGATTCAATCAGAGACACATGGACTAGCTACCTATAGGCAGAACAAAGGGGACAGACAAGTTTCACATGATTGATGTTTTTCTTAGAAATTAACTCAAACCCTCCTACTAAGTTACCGGGCTCATATAGAGACAATAGAAATTCTAAGAAAACCTAATAATCTGCACTATTGATATTCCTCCTGAAAAAATAACTCATAAACAAACACTCCACAATCACAAATAAAAAAGTATAATCTCACCTCCCCATGTACTATATGAACAAGCTCAGCTAAAGTTACATAGTGGAGTTTCATCGAAAGGACCAAAACATAATAGTTCTCCTCTCCCTTCTATAGTTGAACCCAACTAAATTTGGATCCATGTTCAACCACAAAGACTGACATGCCCCAGTTCCCCACCACTACAAAGATGAAAGGATCCAGCAAGAGCCCTCAGTCAACCCCACAGCTAAGTAATCCCCACTAATTCTTACT
This sequence comes from Warburgia ugandensis, assembly GCA_035236585.1. Classification (NCBI taxonomy): domain Eukaryota; kingdom Viridiplantae; phylum Streptophyta; class Magnoliopsida; order Canellales; family Canellaceae; genus Warburgia; species Warburgia ugandensis. The sequence goes on from CP141126.1 coordinate 12,417,308, forward strand.
AGGACCTTATTACTCACAAATTTCCAAAAACATTTCCCTGCAAGAGCCATGTTTTGACCTTCAGATTCCCAATATTGGGTCATCCCCTCTCTGTAGTCTTGCACACTGCCTCCCTATCAATAAGACGCCCAGGTTTCTAATCCCTCTTCCTTTCATTCATATAGATTCTTCTAAAGCTTTCTAGTAGAAACACTACTAGCAGTTTGACTAAGGACATGGCAGCCAGGACATTCAGAATAAAAGCCTCTTTGAGTGCTACTCCCACCCAAAAGGGGTAAGCAAGCTTTTTCCTCCAATGCAACTTCTCTGGCCAACATCTCATTCATGGACTGCATAACATTTTCAGAGGTGTACAAATACAAAGGGGAGAGTATGATACTTAAACGGATCAGCTTCAACATCCTGACTCACCACTAGAGTAAAGTCAACAATCTCTCCTCAATTAGGTTACTTTTTTTCTTCAACTGAGCAGAATAATCCTATGTGAAGCATTCTTCTGGAGGCACTCATATTGTCCAGTCCAGTCTTTTCATTTCTATTCTGTATTACCTAATCTTCCCATTATCACAGCGGTTGCAAGGCCACTCTTTTCTTCTTCTTCTTCTTTTTTTTGTCTCAGTTGTTAGTCGACTTCAACCAACCATAATCTTTATTGTGAGAAGGAGAACTTAACCAACTTAACCAATTGTTGAAGCCCTCTCCGAGCAAACTGCAACCAACAGATTTTGAAGTTTAACATGAATTTTAGCTGGTTCAGTACAGAAGACATATTCTTTGTTGTTTTGTTATTATAACATATCACAAAAAGAGAACAAGATAGAGATGAGTTTACAGTATAATTATGGTGTCTCATTACTCATAATTAATTGCTAAATGTTTAAGCTGTGGGAACCTTCGGAGTTATGTTTTTGCTTATGAGGTCAGTAACCCAAAATAATTTTACACGTTTTCAAAGACTAACTAATCTGCAAAACCATTAGAACCAAGTCATCACTCTTCTGACATCATATGAAATATACTTTTCACATTTTAATCAACTGCTCATTGCACTAGAAATGCAGGGCTCGGAAAAAGCAACAGATAAGATTTCAGATACCGATCAAGAATTCTTATACTATCACAACTTTAGAATTCAGACAATTGTTACTCTTCCAAAGGTGGGAGTTACACCAACATGGGCTTAACTGTCACTTGGCACTCTGTAAACTTGTTTCATTCTTACAAAGAACTGCTGAACTTACAGCCCTAAAGAAGGCATCAGATTTCATATACATATAAATGCTTCAAACAAGCAAACTTTCTACATTCAATGTTATTACTTGCAATAAAACTACATATAAAAAGATAATAGGAAAAGAACCAACATATTATACAGTTGCACTAAAGAAGTACTCCCTTCTGCCAACTATCTAATTTCTGCAACAAACAATAGTTGCAGGCAAGCGGGCTCAAAATGGGGCACAAGGAAACATCTCAGAGGAGGGTAATCAGAATGAATAAAAGCAAAGCGGCAATAAAAGAGTACTTGAGAGCTGCGACAAGGATCGCAAGAGAGATGAAGAACAGTTGCCACAAGACTTGAACACTCGCCCAGGTAAGGAGGCCGGCCAATCCTACAGCCAGTATGTTTTCGGGATCTGGGTCGAGGAGATCCGTCCACCGCAGACTGAAAAAGGAACGTCTATCTCTTTTCAGATCCTCCTTACCGTTGCCATTTTCTCCCCCATTTGAACCCTTGCTTAGCCCATTATCCGCTGCAGAACCCACCAGTCTTTTTAAATTTCTGGGGCTTCTAGGGTTAATGGAGATGCGCAAGGAAGGAGCAAATGTAGAATTTCTGAAACGAGTAATGGGAGGCCTTGGATGTTGTGGAATATGTGAGAGGAAAACTAGGGAACTTCCCACCATTTTCTTCGTGCTCTTCGTAAAGAAGAACGATAGCAGTCGAGAAATGCCAGCCCGTTATTACTCCTGCCAAACGACAATATTGTCTATATCCTAAATGTAAAATGAATGATTTCGTCTATAAATCATCCTAACTTACATTAAATGCTATCTAGAAATGGACGATTTTTTTTAATTTTTTTTTTTGTGAAAGAAAAATGGATGATTTCGTCTTCCAAATGTCTCAGCCCTTTCAATTCAAAGGTGCCCACCAAATTAACAGGCTGGGTCAATTTGTTATAGTTTAAGTTTACCTAATAGAAGGAATTGATTGGTTATCTTTTAATATTAAGGTTTTTAACAAAAATGCCATTACATTTGATATTTTTATAAAATGAAAGTCAAACATTTTTTTAGTTTTGTAAATTTGCTATTAAGTTTTCATTAGCTTTGTAAAATTTTCATTTTGTTAGTTTCCCAAGCTTATTCTTTGTTAGTTTTTTCAAAATTCTAATATCAGCCTTCTCTATTTCTTTCTCAATACATTCTAATAGACCTACTGCCTCACAGACGCGAATGTAATTAAGTTGCCAACTTTGGCCTGTAAGTTCAATGATGTCCCGACTAAAACTTTCAATAAAACTTGTTATCTAACACAATTCGATAATAAAGAATCTAATGGTATGGTTAGATTTCAACAAAAACCAAATAACAGTGAAATATTCAACGGCAAACATACCATGTTCACCAACCTGCACAGCAGTACTTGTTAAGCTTCTTCAATAAAATTCAACAATTTAAACTTCGATTTTTCACTAAAAATTGATATAAAACTCTTATTAACACAAATTAAAATATAATCAATGCTTCAGATCAATAAAAATATATAATTATTTTAAAAGAATTCAAATTTAAAAGTAAGTAAAATATTGGTACTACTCGCATGAACATCAACGAATAGCAAAATTTAAATTCTTTATTTGATGTCTTTTTAAATGAAAATTAAAAATCTAAGATTTGGTTTTCTTCTTCTCAATTAACAAAGCCAAAAATCACCTGCAAAGTCTGTGAGGTGGCAGATCTATCAAAACATATTAAGAGAGACAAATAGAGAAGGGTGATATCAAAATTTTGAACAAACTAATAGAGAAAGATAGAAAACTAAAAAACAATTTTGCAAAGGCCACAAAAATTTAATGGCAAATTTGCAAAACTTAATAAACATTAGGCTTTTTAGCAAAACTGCCAAAATGTAATGATATTTTTGCAAACAACCCTTTATTAAAAAGGCAATAACTAAATTTTGATTAAAAATGACACCAAGGAGCAATAACTAAATTTTGATTAAAAATTACCCCAAGGATCGTAGATGAAATACAAATATCACGAAACAGCCCCACAGACGAGAGCTCAGAACCAACAAGAGGTCCAAAGGATGTACCATGGGCAAGAGCAAACTCATACTTGAGAACACACTTAAGGTCCATCAAATTGGTTATCCCCCTGAGAAGGATTCGGTGCAACAAATTTTGCACAGACAACATGAGAGAACACAAGAAAAATCTGCATTTATATGAAAGAAAATATGAAAACCTAGCAACGCATTCAACTGTAGGGCCTTTTCTGCTAATGAGGACATTTCTTAAGCCAATGACAAAATCATAACAACACCTGAACTACGTGAACATGCTCGTTAATGTTAGCATCCATCATAATGATCAGGAAATTATGATTAAAAGAGAAATAAAAAAGCTTTATTGTCCTCGGTCAAATTTGATTTGGCATCGGAAACATAGTTAAAGCCTCAGGAGTTTATGGGAAATTGTTATAGTGCGGTAGACTTAATTCCAGATCAAGCTTCACAAACGAGTTGGCTTACAGAACTCGGAACATGCCAAAGATGAGAAGAATAACTGTAAGAATATAAAGACAGATGTTACATTTGGACAGACAAGTAAATTAAATGGCTTTAGCCTCACAAAAGGAAAACACTGAGGCTTCGATTTCTGAAGAAGTAAACTTTAACACTAGTTGCTTTCTTGCAGTATAATATTATCCGTGACTTGCTGCGAAACAAGAATCTCATTGAATTATTTACTTGTGCAGTCAAATATGAGAAGCTGAATATTGTATCGGCAGTGTACGTTGATGGTCTGCTTGCGTTGCCATGTGGTTCCTCGGCTTGCTGAGTGTCGCAGTCAGCTGTTCCGAATACGCTAGCAAAATTGTAAAGATCACCACCTTATACCCAATGCGGAGTTGCACTAGCTCCCACAAAAGCACCATTTCAGAAATGGTTGAATCTGTAATCTGTTACTGGACCTCTCAGTCACAGTTTCTCATACGAGTGGAGCTTTCCTTCCCATCCAACTACGAAGAATTCGGAGAATCACCAATAATCCCCACAGGAACACCCGCCATCCCGAAAATGGTGGAACCTATTCCCATCCCTTATAACAATTTCTCTGTTTGAAACTTTCGATACAAACTTGCTAAAAGTATGACAATCCCCACAAATGCGGAGGTTCTTCATGATTTGGATGGGTGTGCTGGCTTGTGTGTTTAGGAGACCATAAGCTATCGCCAGCTTCTCACTGTGGTATAGGAGGACATCCTCCTTTTGCTCCTCCTCCACATCATGAAGAACAAAGTTTGTGTCAGGGACATAACCTGTAGCTTTCAACCGTCCATACAACTCCTTCAGTGTAGAGTATATCTCTTCAGTTTGGTCATGTGTCTTATCTCCAGTGAGAAAAGAGTGCAGCTTGTTTTTCACCTGTATCCAACTAAATCCTGGTTCTTTGGTCACACCCCTATCTCTCATTAGTTTCCTCACTTCTCCCACTTTATTCCACATGCCAAGAGATGCATAAATGTTTGATAACAATATGTAGTTACCAGCGTTCTGAGGCTCCAACTGAAACAGCCTTTCTGCAGTTTTCCTACCCAAATCAATGTTTTGATGGATTCTACAAGCTCCAAGAAGAGCAGCCCATACGACTGAATCTGGTTCAATAGGCATATTTTCAATAAGCTCTTCAGCGTCATATAAGTGCCCTGCCCGTCCAAGAAGGTCGACCATACAAGCATAGTGACCCTCCAACGGCATTAAGCCATAATCTCTGCTCATGGAATTGAAGTACTTCCATCCTTCCTCTACCAAACCAGCATGGCTACAGGCACATAAGACTGCCACAAAGCTGATCTGGTTAGGCAAGATACCTTCGACCTTCATTTGCTCAAAAAGCTCAATAGCTTCGTTCCCAAAACCATGTTGTGCACAGCCAGCTAAGATTGCATTCCATGTGATTATATCTCGTTCGGTCATCTCATCAAAGACCCAAAATGCATCAACACAGCCACACTTGAAGTACATTGTTATAAAAGCATTACCCACAAAGAGATCCAAATTCAAGCCTAGTTTAAAAGCCAAGGCATGGATCTGTTTGCCTGGCTTTGTGGCACCCAGACCTGCACAAGTACTTATGAGGCTAGTCATTGTGGATGAGTTTGGTTTCACTCCACAACCTAACATTTCAAGAAACAGTGCAAATGCCTCGTCTCCATGTCCAGCTTGCACATATGCTGATATCATGGCTGTCCAAGATACAACATCACGCTCTGGCATCTTTTCAAAAGCATTGCGAGCATCATCCAACATATAGTTCTGTGACAACCCTGCAATCAGAGAGTTCCATGATACGGTATCTCTCACTCTCATTGTACTGAAAACCTGAGAGACATCTTCCATGTTCTTGCACTTAGCATACATACTAATTAAACCATTTGCCACATAGGAGTTGAACTGAGACCCAGTTTTTATACTGAGAGTATGGATCTGTCTACCAACTTCAAGAGCCCCAGTGTTAGAACAAGCAAAGAAAGCACTAGTAAAACTGGAATGGCTTGGCACAGTTCCTAATCTGTGAAGCTCAGCTAGCAGCTCCAAAGCATCATTACTCCTCCCATTTTGTGCACATCCAGCAATCATGGCAGACCATGAAATAGCATTTCGCATTGGCATTCTCCTGAAAATCTCAACTGCTTCTTCAATCATACCATTCTGCATGTACCCAGCAATCATTGCATTCCATGTAACCACATTGGGATTCCGTATCTCTTCAAACACCCTTCTCGCTTCATGAATTTTCCCATTCTGGGCATATCCCGTCAGCATTGCAGTTCGAGAAGCAACAGTCTGCTCAGGAATTTTCTCATACAAAGCAACGGCATCATCCAATCTGTCACTCTGAGAGAAGGCAGCAATCATGGTAGTCCACGTGAACTCATTCCTGATTGGCATTCTCTCAAAGAACTGAATTGCAGAATTCAATTGACCGTTCCGGGTATAGGCGTTCAACATTGCAGTGCCAACAACAACATCCTCCTCAAAATTAGTCTTGATAACCAAAGTTCTCAAACTCTCAATCAGTTCAAAATCATCCAAACAAGTGATGGCCGTGAGCGTAACAGCAAAGCTCAACTGATCTGGTCCCACACCCTCCCGACGCATATTCAAAAAAAACTCCCATGCTTCTCGGTACTTTGCAATCTGGACATACCCAGATATCATGACTGACCAAGAAACCAAATTCTTTTCAGGCATTTGCTCAAAAAGGCAGTAAGCTTCCGTCATTCGATGATCGTGACAGTACCCAGTGATCATCGAATTCCACGATATTACATTCCTCTCAGGCATTTGATCAAACAACCAACGAGCAGAATCAACGTCCCCATTGTGCACATACCCACTAATCATAGCATTCCAAGAAATTATATTCCTCTCGGGCATCGCGTCAAAAAACCATCGCGCTTCTTCAATCCTTCCATTTCGAGCATATCCAGTAACCATAGCCGTCCAAGTTCGAACGTTTTTCCCCACGAATGCATCAAACAGAACTTGTGCTTCTCCGATTCGCCCGTTCTGGGAGTAGCCAGTTATCATTGAATTCCAACTGACTGCGTCTCTTTGAATCATATCGTCGAAAACTTGTCGGGCTTCGTCGACTCGCCCAACTCGAGCGAGTCTCTGGATTGTTGAGTTGCAGGACAAGAGATCTGTTGCTGGGTTTTGGAGAATGGGGAGGGCTGAAGTGGAAAATCGGCGAAGGAGATGACGAGTCATCGAACATAGTGATGGGTTTATGCATCTCAACAAAACCATGAAAGGGAGAGTTAGAAGGTTTATTTCTTTTGTTTCTGTAGACAGATTTCAGAAGAAGATGCGGAACTGATTTTCTCTTCTCCTACCATGTAGCTCGCCTTGCCTAAACAATCTTCTTCGTCGCGTGTTCGACTGGGTACCCAATCGAGAAACTATCAGGGTTAGTGTTCGCGATTGATTTTCTGTCGGCGTGAAAACACACAGTTTCTACTTCGCCTTGAAGTAGCGGGGCCAATATCCGGCGGTCCAAACCTTTTATCCCCGAAGTTTTCTTATACGTGCATGTGTTACTGGGTCCCACTTACACTTATTTCACTCATCTTCACCGGTAACAATCAAAGTCTCTTGTCTCCCAAGTGATGCATAAGTGTTTAGGCTGGAATCCTCTTTAAATCTCTCAACTAATGGGAAGATTAAGAAGAACAATGTAGATTTCTTAGTCTTAACGGCCAATTTTTGCCTTTGTATTTAGGTACCTTCTCTCTGAAAAGAAGAGACATCAGAAAGTTATTTTCTTAAAACTATTATTACTTAAGGCATGAAAACAACATCTTGCAAAAATAAAAGGTAAAGCTGTATTTTATAGACCCTTATAGTATGCTTCTTCCTTGGACCCTGCAAAGATAGGAGCTTTGTGCATTGAAGCTGCCCTTTTTCCCTATGTAGGAAAGAGTAGGGTAGAAAAGACATTTGGAAGGGTTTTAGAGGTAGGTAGCCCACAATTTTGCAAGGTATGAGTGGTGCTTGCATTGGAGGGAGCTGCGTTGAAATGAGATGAGATGGGCCATATATATTCATTGTTAGTGGTGATTTAGTTGGGCGGAGATGAAATGATATCTCCTCATCTCAATGTTAGTCATGTTTGAGATGAGACAAGAAATCTCAATTTCAACCTAGCTCAGTGTTGGTAGTTTGCAATCACTTCATCTCTAGCTTCATTATTGTTGAATGGTACACGACTTTTTTTTCCTACATGGCACAATATTTTTTGTAAATCTAAGCTGTTCATGATGTTAGACACCAAAAATAAGTAACTCGTGAGAAATCAATGAATTTGGACAATCGTAGGCACTTGCTTTAGGCATGAAAAAGCTAACCAAACATAGGTTAAAAACATTTGATGGGCATGAAGTTGATTTCTAGCCTAAGCCATTCATAAAGTGTGTTAGATGTAACAAAAATTAGTTTTACTATGCATGAAAAATGGAGTGGATACTCCTCTCTCTTATATATTGAGCGTGTGCAGTTAGTGGGATTCACAAGAAAGAGATACATCTTGTTATCTCAAAATTCATCTCGACTCATCTCCTTCGACTCATTTCTAAAGTTCCGAAGCTTTTACAGTGCTTATGTCGTAAATGGCTTTTCTTCTCCTGACTGTTCGTGATGTTAGACCACCAAAAATAAGTAATTCGTTAGAAATCAATGCTTTTGGACAATCCTAGGCACTTGTTTAGGCATGAAAAACTTAACAGAAATGGATGGTGGTGATTTTTGGGCTAATGAAACATAGGTTAAAAACATTTCATAGGCACGAAATTGATTTCTAGCCTAAGCCATTCATAGATAATGTGTTAGATGTAACAAAAATTAGTTTCACCGTGCATGAAAAATGAAGTGTATACTCCTCTCTTAGATATTGAACATGTGCAGTTAGTGGGATTCAAAAGAAAGAGATACATCTTCTTATCTCAAAATTCATCTTGACTCATCTCCTTCGACTCATTTCTAAAGTCCCGAAGCTTTTCCAGTGCTTATGTCGTAAATGGCTTTTCTTCTCCTCACTGTTTCAGTAGGAAAGGTCCAAACAGGTGTTCTATCTGTACGCAAAACGCAGAAACTCGGGACCACATATTTTTGCTTTGCCCTATCACTCAACAGATGTGGTTCGTCATAGGCAGATTTGGCTTAAAATGGGCTCATTCAGATACTTTTGACCACCTTGAACTCCATTGGCAATTCCCAAAATGGAGCAAGAGAGGAAAACTTATATGACAACTTTCTTTTATGGCTGCTACATGGTGCCGTAGTTCTGTGAGCTTCCAAGACAAAGTCCTCTCTTCAGGTTTTATTGATAATATTTTTATGTGGACAGCAAGGTGGGTGTCCGGATTTCACTCCATCTGAGATTATTAGAAGTGGGAAGTGGTTATAACTGCAAATAAGCGCTGTCAGCCTCTCCAAAATCGGTTTAAATTATACTTTCTGTTGTAGGTGGTGCTCTTAGAAATGGAGATGGTATCATCCTATTTGAATCTGTGTGCCCAACCAAGTTCAAGGATTCAAATGAGGCTGAGACCAGGTCTCTTTTAGGTGTTATCATTTGTTGTTGACTCTGTTGATGCCGGTCCCAAGCTGGAATAAAAAAGGAGGGTTTTGCGTCGGATGTCAGTAAATAAAATCTTTTGAAGAAGTTGAAGATGATTTCATTATTTTATCTTCTTACTTACAATGAATATTAGTTTGCAAGTAAGAAAAGAAAATAATAAAAATCGTCTTCAACTTCTTCACTTATGACAACCCTAACATAACATATCATTTGGTCTTCTTCTAGATTGTCTCCATTAATTATGAAAGGCAAATGCTGATTTCCCCACCATGGAGATTGTGGCATTTGGTGGATTGTACCTGTTCATTATTTGGAGATGCCGAAGTGTCTTTCCCTCGCTCTCTGCCATCCACCGCCGAGTTATCGGATGGATTAGCTAGAGAAGGAGTAAATCTTCCTTCTTTAAGAGTAAGATGGGATTAAGTTAATTGCTGTACTAGTTCTAGTGTCCTCGCCTGTGGGCAAATAATATTTGTATCTTTCGATTTTCCTGGTTTTTTCAGGTTAATTTCTATTGTGAATTTTGATCAGCACGATGTATGATGTATGGCCACGGGGAAGGCTGATCTCCCCCCATTGAATTACATGACTACCTTTTCTGAAAAAGGAAAAAATTTGTTTCAGCAAGAAATGAGCTTAGAACATATCCTCTGAGCAGAAGGTAGATGTTCGGTCCTACAATTCCCTCTCTAACTTACGGTATGATACTACCATAGCTCATATCCTTTTACGTAGTTTGTTGGCTTCTTGCTTCTTTCTGAAGGGTTTTCTATATTTTACTTAGAGCAAGCCTTCCAGGCGGAATGGAATGGGTGGCGTAGGAAAGGAAGGAGCAGGTCGGTATGGCTGCCGAACTTCCCATTCTGATTCTTTTACGTTTCGGTGAAGCAGATAATTATTTGCTTACACTCTTATTTTTCTATGTTTCCTGTAGGAAGTTTTGACATTTATTGTCTGAACTTGGTGATCCCAACTATATACTGAGAAGAAGAAAAACATGATCCTCTGATTAGTCAGCTCATCCACACCCTTTCTGAAAATAGACGGGCCTTGAATTGGTTACTGTTTCTACTACCCATTTATGCAGAGCTTGCAACATCCTATTTCCAGCACAATCTGTACTCTTGACAACCCATTGTTGCTGAGAAGCTGAGGCTGTTTACGGAACCTAATTGATCAGAGGGCTAATGTACGTTGCAACAGTCGACGTTGATGCCAAATCAACGTCCGGTCCCTCTGATCTAGGTCTTCAGATTCAGATATCATTGATCCTGATTTGAGGAGAAAAAAATAATTGACATGTTTTCTATCAAATGCCCAGGATCATCTGTTTGGGCAGTGATCATCAATGAATTGGTCCACATACATCTCATGGTATCCATGACTATTCTTCCCTCTCTCTCTCTCTCTCTCTCTCTCTCACCACACATCTTCGAGTGCTTATGTAATGCTTATTTTTGGTGTTTATGCAGGACAGTGATTGGATGCGTAAGCGGAGTTTCCCTAAACACTGGAAGGGGAAAATGGTCTATATTGTGCTGGGTTTGCAGGGAAAGTATAGCTGGTGTTGGGGTGGATGCCCAAAATATAGGCAATGACATAAAGTGGGTCTACCCTGCCACAACGCTTGGATGTGACAGACCGAGCTTTGATGAACCAGAGACCAAATGCAGACCTATTTGACAATTCGAAACTGCCGACCAGTATCCTGCAAACAGCTAGTTTAAAATTAATAATAAATCAGAATTATCGTAAAAAAATGGTAAAAATTTCCTGTGATTAGCATTCATCGACAAGCCATTCAGAGATCAAAGGGTTAACTAGCACGCCTGCAATTGTCTAGAGCAGTCGGTGGCAGACAGCAAGCCGCCTCTTCTCGTCACGTTTGCTTAGTTGGAGATTCTAAGTGTCACTTTCCCATGTTGGGAGATTTCCAGTAGATTCAGATTACTAACTAGTCGCTTGGTAGTTCTTCAATGTATTAGAAATGGAAAATTTGTATGAAAAACCCCATACTTTTTCGAGTTTTTCTAAATATAAGCTGAACTTAAAATCACGGCAATTCCACCCGGTGCTTAGCACCCGACCTCAGACGTACTCAAATCTCAGCTGTCCCATTAACAGCATTAACGAAAGTCCACAGAGAATATCTGAGTCGTTGTGTTGGACTGGGTACTGAAAGTTCGACGTGGCAGTAGCAGCAGCTACTTCACAATTTTGAAGAATTGTAAAAGTAAAGGAATAGAATAGAAAAAATAAACTGCAAGTTTTCTTCCCAATCTGAAAGTCTCTATTTCAGTGGTCTTTGGAGAATAAATTCTCTCTCCCCAGAAGCAGTCACACCAGGTAAGTGGTTATTTCTGCCCAGAAGATGTGATTTCTTTACTGGCTGGAGTGAGATTCTGATTTCCGGGCAGAAATAACCATTCTAGAGGATAAAGATATCACATCTATGGGTGAAAGAGAGGATTGTAATGGATCTCCTACAACTATTAGCTGTCCAAATTGGTTGTAGTTCCGTAGGAAACCAACTTTCCTTAAGCTCTGCTGGTGAAATGAAATAGTCAGAAGTTGGAAAAGAGGCAGAGCACCTGAAACCAGGCCCCGAGTATGCAGGATCAGAGGAAGGGTCGGACCGCAAGGGCCAAAATTATACAGCCTTGTCTTGCAGAGCACTTGAAACCATAAACGAAAAATCCAGTGCCAGAAACTACAGAAAATTTGCATTGCAACACAAATCCGGGGTTAATGCAAGATATTACAGAATTTTCTCAGCAAAATTTATGTTATTTGGGGGTACGTTAATTTCAGCTGTTTCGTGCAGGTGTAAAAAGCAATTGACATTTGATTGGCTAGAGAAAAGTAAAAAATAGAAAAGGTCAGAAGAAATGGTGGTTAGAAACTTTTTTTCAGTTAATCACATGTCACTTGCACTTTACATCTATAACTCTTTGCTGAAATTACCACTCCTCATGCTATTTGATTTCACAAAAATTTAAAAACATTGCATCGAGTGAGGTAATGCTAAATTCTTCACATACTTTTAATCTAATTAGATCATAAAAACATTCACATATCTCTAACTCCAATCTTTCATGTCTAAATACCGATCTGATGAATCCCATAGTTTCATTGTCCAACGTCTGACGATTCAAAGCCAATAGCATTGGGTGCATCGTTGCCTTCTTTGAAACATCTCTTTCATTTCCTTGCAAGTTGTCTCCCTTCCCTTATCTTCTCCTGGCACCCACAGCAAAGCAAAACAACATCTGACGCCACCCGCAATTTTGTTGAAAGTGGGGAATTGAACTGCTCACCCAAAATCTAAAACGAAACTGAGAAAACTTGGAACGAAAGAGATTGTTAATATGAGAAAGCACTTCTGATCATTACTGACAAAATAACAAAAACAAAGAAAAGGTTTTGATGAAGAGTTACCCACCAAGGAAGAAACATGGTAAGGTCTTGTTTTTCTCATCCGATGCATCTTCCTTCCGGTTTTCAGACACCTTGCGTGCTTCCTCGTTCATCTGATTGACAACGATTGCAATTCTCTCCTTTCCTTACCTCATCACATTATTATCTGCTTCTATTTTTAGCTTTTATTATGGTTTGCTAGCAGGCACATACGTTTGGGCCCTCATCTCATTTTTCTAATCCCTTACGGTAAGTTCCTGCACTTCCAGCGAAGAGGAGCCTCTTTTTTAGCTGTCGGTTTTTTATATTGCTGTCACTGCCACCTCAAACTTTCAGCGCCTAGGTGGAATATCAAACAACAACTCAGCTGTCCACCGAGACTTCTGTAAATTCCATTATAGGCTAGGTGAAACTTGGGTCCGACTAAGTACAAAGGGAAGAGCTATGAATTTAGGTTCAGGTATATTTGAAAAAATTCAAAAAGTATAGAGCTTTTGGTACAATTTTGCAGAAAAAATGGTTTATTAGCATTATATAATTTCGGAGAAACTTTATTTATGACTCGTGCATCCACAATGTAACTTCCCGAGTTTGAATGTAGTTAAGCACTCCATCTATTTGGACACTCTCTGGATCAAACTTTCTTGTCATAAAACTCACTTGACGGTTTTGAGGTATCAATTCTCCCTACCTATGTTTAAGGCTGGAAATAGAAGCGAGGATAAAGCCATTTACAGTGTCATTTGTGGTTCTTGTTTAATCAAGCATAGTTGGCAATGGCTTGGAATCTTAACTAGAAATCACTGCATTAAGCAAGAACTGTGTACATTCAATGAGAGGGAGTTCTCTGAGGAAGATTAATGAGGTATTCAGGTTGGCAAAGACCCTCATTCTACAGTTTTTCAGACTGCTCCCAAGGGCCCGATTAGCAAGCTTTCCATAATCCATTTGATGCGATACGTGAATAATCTGGGATTCTCGTGGGTTCAAATTGTTTTATAGTCTTCTGCAAATATGATCGTATACGAATTTTCTGAGCTTGTGATGGAAGTTAAAGAGGGCTTTCAATCCTCTTTATTTTCACGGGATTTTCGTGAGTTCTAGCATCATTTCTGGGTTTCTAAGCTGAGGTTGGGGAGTTCTTCTCGGCTTTCTGCTTTCCTCAAGAAACCCAAATGAAATAACCCAGGCCAAAAAAGGAAGGAAAAAGATTCAGTAAGTTCAGCATTGATTCTCATACCAACACATATTTTCTTATACTTTGTATTCCCCCATCTCTCTCAAGTCCCAACCAGACAAAATGGAAGAAATTCGGAAAAATGACAACTCTCTGTTTTCTACTACTTCTCAAGCCCTCCGAGTCCTACACTTCCACACTTGAGATAAAAACCCAAAAACTTTCACCATGAAAAGGTCTTGCCTGTCTTTTCGACCACAGTGGGAGTCGAACCCACGACCTTTTGATCCGAAGTCAAACGCGCTAATCCACTGCGCTATGCGGTCCTTAGGTGTAAGATAATAGTGATGTAAATTGATACCGAAATGTAGTACTCTTAGCCACTACCCCTAGCATGAACAGGTGAGAGACAATTACTTTCGGCTTCTATGAGAAAGTAGAGTTTATGACAAATTCACACTCTTCTTAGAGAGGAGAAAAATAAGTTGAGATTTCCCTCAGCTCCCTTGCAAGACTTATTTGCAAGATAGAACACCGATTAAAATGGTTGTCAACCCATTAGAAATACCTTCACAGATGAATGTGGGGCAGATATTTAAATGCTCGCTTAGATAAGAGGGAGACCTACTAGACAGACATTATAGAATAGCACCCAGTCACCTTTTAGGGCACTGAAATATGTGGTGTCCTTAGTTAGCCTCTATAGTTTTGGTCTCGTCTTTGTAGTAGTCCCCAACAAACTTTTTTCTATGATTAGGCCTTTATGTTTTTTTTCATCTTTAGGTTGCCCCTCTTTGCAGGAATCCATTGTGAGAGGCTTTTCAAAAAGAGGCAAAATTATCATTTCAGAAGTCTAATTCCCCTCAAACCCAACCTCCCCACGTATTTTGAGTTGGTTGAAGAAGCTGAATGCGTCCTCGTGCTTGAAACAATTGAACTGAGTATTTTTGTTGTTGTACGCCAATAGATTTGGACTAATCGAAGAATCTGGTGAAGGTTTTGTGCATGCGAAGCGAGAATTGTACTTCGTTTGTTGAAATTGTTGGCAGAAGGATTTTGAAGGAAGCAGTGAGAATTTGGTGTGTTCAAAAAGGCTGGCGCAAGGTTTGGTTTGTTCGAAAAGGGTAAGTGGCTGCATCTGCTGTCTTCATGGGTAAGTAGCTGCGGTGGATTAGCCAAAAAGGGACAACTTAAAGAGAAATAATAATAATAATAATAAAGCAGAGAAAACAAATTTGTTGGGGGCTACTCAAAGACGAGAACAAAATTGTAGGCACCACGCCACAGAAACCAGCCTCCTATCGTTCTCCTCCAATCCCTTGCCACAAAATTGACGTGAGAAATAACAGTCTTTTCACAAAAACAAAGAGAAGAAAAGAGAGGAGCCATTAAAAAACAGAACTCAGCGCCTAATATTGGTTTGTTTTGCACGCCGCAGGGATCAAAAGAGAGTGCGAATTGTAATAATGGGAGGACAAACATTTGCTATCTTACAAAAGTTCACATTGGCATGTGTCATAATACCTCATGAGAGGTTTCTTCTGCTAATCAGCGAGGGAAAAAATTCACCAGATTGGGGCAGAACTGAAGTAACTAATTAGATTCCTGAAATTGGATTCCCATTCGGAATTAGATCCAGGTGCACAACCCCTCCCTAGATTTTAGAAGATTAATAGATGGGGGACCCTTCCATATCAAACAAAATAGGAAATACGTCCTCCCTCAATTCCAAACCTACAGAACTATTTCATCCTTTGACCTCCTAGAGCTCCACCTTTCACAGTTTTCGTTCCCCACTTCGCCAGTAGGTGTGGCGTCTGCTCTATTTCCCATTTGTCTACTTAAGCTAAAAGAGGACCAGTTATCTGGTAAACTGTTTGTTGCCGCCACATGCCTTCCAGCGGTTGGTCGCCAGAAAACAAGGCTCCTCCAAGTTATGCTTGATTGCGGGTTTGAGGTGGCACTTTTCCCATGTTGGGGTGCCTTCAAAATAAATTTAGGAATTATCAGGATAATGTGTTAGAGTAATTTGCTTTATATTCTTCCCTGTGCCAGAATTAGCTGGGATCTTGAAGTCATGTGAATATCACATTGGTAACAAGGCTAGGCATAGAAGCACATTTCTTCGGCAAAGGAGGAAAATAGTTGAAGATAAAAAATAAATAAATAACCAAATTAAATTTAATTCAAACATAATTTCAACGATAAAGGTTCTACAATACCACAATCTTTGCCTTTACTGCCTCTCTACAAAGTGTCTCCTCCAAATTTAGTTGCAAAGGAATCAACTATATCTACACAAATGGTACTTCCACCGGTGCGACTGAAATCCATTCCATCTCTGAAAGGGAATGGAGCCTGCTAACTTTCTCATATTCAAACTGACATTAACGGTGACCCACAAAGATCCAGTCAGGCTTAGATGTACAGAGTAAAGGCCCTCAATGTTGGCGGTTGTGCCTGATAAGACCGCCATCATCTTCGTTATCAAAACTTGGAAGTATTCTTCCGGTTGAACTTTTGACCCAAGAACTTTACAAGCCAATATCCAGTGGCTGAATCTTCAGCTAAGGTTTCAAAACTTCACAAGCTAACCTCCTCAAGGTTAATTTGGTATTCTAATCATCATTTACAGAACTGCAGCAAAACCCAGAAATGAGAAATTAGAAGAAAGGATATCTCAGAACAAACAAATTCGTAAACGGGTGGCTACCATAAATTAGAGTAACGATAACAGGAAAAGGATCATTAAAGCAGACAGAGTAATATCATAAATGACGGGCTGTGTATCCATAAATATTATGTCCCAAGTATAAAGTAAGTTATAGTCATAAACGACTGGTTGTACATCCGTAAATAGTATACCCAATTTGGAGTTCCCTAACATAAACGGCATGTCAGGTTACTTCATGTTCTATATAAAAAACAAAATGGTCTATAATGTTCAAGTAGATGATCAACTGTTGGACTGGAGTCGAGCAATTCTAGTTCTCCACGTTTGACTGCAGTTCTTCACTGAGATACAGCCTTCTACGTCATTCCCCTTACTCTTTTTAGTGCTGCCATCCCATTGATCATGCATAAAATTCAAACCTCAGTGGGTTCAGACTCTTTCAATTGCTCTTTTCTGGCCATCAATTATTGAGTTCAAACTAGTATTCTTGAGCAACTCCCACAAATTCATTGCTGTGGTTCACCTTCATCTGCATCAGGATATCTTAGCTTCCACCATCTCCAACACCTCAGTTCCCGGAGGATCCCTCTCTTTGTTCATAACATTTACAGGTCAATCTTCAACATCTGAACGAGATTGTTAAGCCTGCAATGACAGACCTCTCTTTCCCAAACCACTCTCATGATATGCAGCTAACCTAATCATGTTGCTTCTCAGGCTGCCATGTCCAGATGGTAGCTCACAGGAAAGAAAAAGCAAGAGTTACTCGTGGCTGATAAATGCAAAAAGGTCTTTTACACTCAACTGCTGTGGTCCTAACAACCATATTTCTGCAACTTGATGCTAAACCAGTTTCCAGTATGATGCTACTTGCTCGCACTGCAGCTCTTGAACCAGTATGTCTTGCCTCTGCCTCTTAGGACACATTTCTGGCATGCATTATTCTCAAAGTCATGGTGAGGCCGGCACCATGGCTGCTGATCATGGCAATTTGTAGGATCCATCACATGATCTTTCCAATGGACAGTTTTAGCCCAAATGTACTTACAGCAAACACTACTGTCACTCTACTAACTCCAGAGTACGTTACAATAGCTTCTTCCTCTATAGGCCCTGGGTCTACCATATCTCATACAAATCTAGCCAACATCCCATGAATGGCTCAATTTTGTGGGGGACTGCATCCTATCACAGTCAGTGTTACAGCTGATACACCCCAAACTATATGCAATACTCCGCAACTGCTCTTACTCCAAGATGAGGAACGTCATCTTCATTCTCCATCTCAAAATGAAAGAAGAAATGACCATCTTATAGAAGATTTCATGCACAAAGCTTTCATAGACATATGGAAAGGATGTGTCAAACACAACAAGTGAATCCACAAATTGAAATAGAAGCTGGATGATTCCTTTGATAGAAGGAGAATGCATCTAGTGACGATGTGAACTGAACTTTCATGCACAAAGCTTTCATAGACATATGGAAAGGATGTGTCAAACACAACAAGTGAATCCACAAATTGAAATAGAAGCTGGATGATTCCTTTGATAGAAGGAGAATGCATCTAGTGACAATGTGAACTGAACAGCAACAAGACTTAGATTTTGAGAGAACTTTCAGCCCGGTAATCAAAAGTCAAGACCACTACTATGAGATTGACTTTAGGCTTAGCCACCATATTTGGTTGGTTCAAAAGCTAAATGGCCATGAAAAACTACTACTAGGGTGCTCGAAATGAAGAAATGAATGTTGAGCAATCAAAGGGATTTGAGTGAGCAGATAAGAGCTCAAATGTATGCGAACTATGGCATTATCTGGACTTAAGCAGGCAACCCAAACCCAATTGACAGACTACATCAATCACTAGAAGAGAGAGAGGTATTGGCAAAGCTGAACTTGTAGCTCCCTCTTCCTCGTATATGATTTGTACAGGTACCATACTTATACTAATCTCTGTTGATGATAATGAATAATGCAAATAGTCAAAGGACACAAAGCCTTAAAAATGAGTATCTGGCTTGGTGTTGGAAATTGGATGATCAAGTAAAGAAAGTGGTTGATGAAATGAGCAGACACACTATTTATCTCTTGAATACATCCAAAAGAACAAGCTAGAAAACAAATAGCACAGAAGCAGTGAAAACAAGAAATGATTGGCAGAAAGGAAAGAAGGTGAAGAATCTGAAACTATAATAGAGCTTGGTTGGCGTGCTCCAGTACCTCACGTCACAGGACCTGATATCACTTAAGAAATAAATAAATGTTGCCATCATCTAAATAAATCCCAGAGAATTGACACATGGAACCTGCAAAAACAAATATGAGATTTATATGAGGCATATATCTAAAATACAATTTGAGAGTAGGCTACAAGGATGCAGACTAAGCAAAGATCTGGACTATAGAAGAACAATGATCAGATACGTTGTTAGTTAATAGCCGCTGCGAGAGAGTAGAGAGAGTTTCTTTTAGAAGTCCTATTCCTTGGAAAACATATACAACCATAAATAGGAAAGATTAGAAAACAAATAGGAAAGAGCTTAATTACTCTTTTAAGAGACCTACTTATTCAACTAATAATACAAGATCATAATATGAGGGCAATTACAATTAGAAGAAGATAAAAAGGGAAGATTATAGCTGGCAGAGAAAGAATTCAACTAGATTAGAAGTTGAGGGAACTGATATATAGATGCCATGAGCTGAAAAATAGTGGATGTATAAAGCAAATCCTTTGGGGGGCATTCATCCAACTAATGCCATAAGAATAAAAACAAAATAATCAAATGTTAAAAATGCCTATGTGAGAAAAGAAAAAACAAGATTAGTGCTCAAAGAAAAACATTATTAGCTTAATACATAATAGGCATCCCTCTTTTTTTCATTTGAATCTACTTATTCCACTCATGAAGATCACTTGTTTCTCATATATGCACTAGAATCATATGTTGGGGCTTCACCCTTCTCTTTTTCTTTTGATTGTGCTTTTATTGATATATCATGGACTCAAACAATCTCTTTGATTGGAAAACTTTCTTTGGCTGCATTTTATTTGCATTGCGCTCTGTCCTTTGTTTTCTTGATTGCTATATTCCATTGATTTAAGAGACCATTTTGGTTATCCAAGTGTCACAATTATCATTCTTGATGCATTTGGGCAGCCTGGTGAATGAAGCTCTGGCATATGCAGGGTTTGGGGAAGGGGCAGACCACAAAGAGGCTGTTTTCATGCCTTGAGCCCATGACCTTCAGGTCACACAGCGACAACTCAACAGTTGCACCAAGGCTCTCCTTCTATGCATTGGCTGATTGTGGTAGATTTTTATTCTTCATAATGCATTAGGCCTAAATTCAAGCCCAAATCATAGAATAATTGGCTATTTTCTCATGATGGATTTATTTTCTAGAAGCTATGTCGTCTCTACAAGATATAATACCATGTAGGCCCACTTACTGATCATGATCAAACTGCTCCTTTCAAGCCACAGTACAGATCTTTCCATTGGAAGATACTGACCATTACTGATCTGGACTGGAAATGGATAATTCCATCATATAATTTGAAAGAAATTTTAGTAACTAAAATCTTAACCAATCAGAAGTTAATTATCATTCAAATAAGAAGGCTATTGAGGAATTGCCTATCTAGATTATCCACTTACTATGCCAACAGGTACTTTGAGATATGTACATATTTCTCTTTTAAGCTGTCACGAGTTGTATGCATATTGTGCATACAAAGGGCAGCCCTAGTGCACGAATCTCCTGCCTATGTGGGGTCCGGGGAAGGGGTGGACCACAAGGGCCTAAAGTACACAGCCTTACCTTGCATTTTGCAAGAGGCCGTTTTCACGCCTTGAACCCGTGACCTCAAGGTCACACGTGACAACTTTTACCATTGCACCAAGGCTCCCCTTCGCATATTGTGCATGCAAAAAAAATATAAATTAACATACCAAGTTGTGTCTTAGTTACATGATGAATGGGCTGTATCATGGTTAATGATATATGTGGAGCCTTATAGTTGGTGATCCAAACTGTTTATCTTTCAAGAAAGATCTTAGATATTCAATATTTCAGTATTTTTCTACCAGATATTTCTTTCCTTTTTCTGATTCTAATTTTTAATAGTTATATTTATGAGTGATAAGCTGAAGCATGCTTCAGATATTGGCAGATGTATGTGACAACCAGGTGGACATTTATGCACATAATTAGCTGAAGCATGGTCAAGCGCATCTCCTTAATTTCATATCTGTGGATGATGGGTACATAAGTAAGCATGTCTCACTTGTAATTCCATTGACAAGGAAACAACGGATTGCACAACCACACCATCATTTTTTGTTGGACTTTGGACTGCTCATCTAGTCTTGCTATAAGCTATTTATAAGTAGTTTATTGCTCCACCAAACCAAATTCCAGTTTCTGAAACTCCAACCCATTAACTAAGACACAGAAAACGTGCAAAAGGAAAGTGCCTGCTAGAAACATCTCAAAAGAAACAAAACAGAAAAGAAACTACTTGAACCGATCAACAAGAACCAACAACAAAAGATGCAGAAGAGACAAACGCAGGTTAGTAATCTTACATCAAGAGATGTTAACTAGCTTAGCACGTCCACTCTTCTCATCCACCTCCACCCGCAGTCCCAGCCTAGTAATTTCAGGTGTATCAACAGAGCCTTGAAGCTCCAATTCAGCAACTTCTTGTTGGTTGTCCACATTCCCCTCCAACAAATTCCTGACTGCCCATATGCCCCACTCTCTCAAGAATGGATTATCTCCATCAACAACACATTGTTGCAATAGCAGGAGAATCCCTTTCTGCAATCGAATTTCATCTTGGACATGCTTCCTTCGGAAGGTGCAATTGCCAATAACAGCAACTATATCACTCCGATACCCTTTATAAGGACAAACCTTTCCATGGTTCTCTTCTGCTGGTCTGGACTTCCGAATTGTTTCAGGTGGCTCAAGCTCAGAAAGTAAACCTAGCAATAACTCCAAAAGCCCAGATGATAACAACGAATCAACAACAGGCAGCGAATCCATCTCGGAACCTTCCTTAGCTTGCAAGGATGATTTATTTGGATCATCTGGCTCATCACGTGCACATATATCTCTCAAAATCCTAAGACAGAACCTGAGTATATCAGTTGTTGGAGAGCCCATTGGTGCACCTGACTGGCCTCTAGAAATTGAATCAACAACTAAAGAAGCCCGCTTGAGAATTTCAAGGATAGACAGTGCAAAGTCACTGGAATCAATGTGGTCATACATTCGCTGAGTTATGATCTCTGAAAGCAAGCTCAACAGATACACTTGCTCCCTTGTAAAAAGAGCGTCTCTAGAGCCAGGGCTTCCACTATCAACGGAAAGGCCAGTATAGCTTAACTCCAAAAACAACTGAGAGAAATAATCCTCTTTGAAGCAGATTCTTGCAAGAAGCAATAGCAGCCAATCTTCCTTAAATCCAACTGGCAAGGCCAAATATTGAAAAGGAAAAAAGAAGACATTTAATATACTGACAGAAGAATAATCAACATAAATAAGACTTAAAAAGGACATAAAATTTGAAGCTGAAAAAGCATTTGACAACAGAACCTTGATAAACAGTTTGCATCTTTTCTCAAAGCATCAACAGGAAAAAAGAAAACATGATAAACAGGCAAGTAGAAAAGAAAATATACTTCTTCTTCCAGCATAATCATAAGCAAAGACAACTAATCTATCTTATGAAAGAAATACAACAAAAAGAGCAGAGATAGAAGAAAAGCAGAAAAAGTGAACCAAATAAATCACACTTTTTCATTTCGTGCCCTTCACTGCTATGTGGAAATATGATAGCATAATTATAGGAGACGCATAAAAAGGAACATATGTCAAGAGCTAAAGAAAGGACAACCTCACCCCGCCTGAAAGAAACAAATTACATCACATGTAACAGAACCCCAGTCCTAAGAAAACAAAGCAGTGACATTGGCACATAGTGTCCATCAAGGGCCCTGGTGCACCAAGCTCCCTCGTATGCAGGGTCCGGGGAAGGAGCAGACAACAAGGGTCAATAGTACGCAGCCTTACCTTGCATTTTGTAAGAGGCTGTTTCCACGCTTGAAACCGTCACCTCAAGGCCACACGATGACAACTCTACCATTGCGCCAAGTTTTCCCTTCGGCACGTATTGTCCATATGCAGCAAAAAACGACATTCGTGGCTCAGGTGGCTGCTGACCTTTTGCTCGTGTCCAAATCATTCAACATTTTAGTCATAGCACAAAGAGGTATGAAGTTGTCCTTCTTGTGAAATTTAAGAATGTGAATTGGCCAATGATCAAATCCATTTCCAGTAATGTGTATAGTATCAGATTCGCAGGTAAATCTGATATAGTGATAAGCAAGGAGCAGATCTATTAACGTATATTACTACTAACATCTCTGAAGAATTTCATTGTTCACAAGGATAAATTGCGGCAATCAGTGTCATGAAATTGGTATCAAATGTGATGCTTCCTGAATGTTATATGTTAAACTCCACATAATCTATGAAAGAGAAAGTGTTTAAGAATAAGTAGTGCTAACTGGAATAGAAACTCAAAAAGGAGGAACAGACATCTTCATCAAAACATCAGCAAACTCTGAATATTCAGAGCTTAGATTATAATTGGATAAGCTACCTCAAGCTTACAAAAGGCTGAAGCTTCAATTATTGTGCCACGTAACAGGGTTTTATGTTCTGTTCATGTATTAACCTATTTTATATATTCAGTATTGTGAGTAAGGGGTAGTTCATTAGAGATAAGGCCAAAAAAATTCATTAAAAGAAGCTGGAGTTTGTAGAATCTCATTTATGCATATAGGAGACTTTAATGTGATGGAGATTAAATAATGTAGAATGAATCAGATTTTAGGTTGCTCTTTTCACTGGTAGAGTCAAATTGGATTCCAAGACTTGGAGCACTTACTGTCCTGTCTCATAACCAGAGGTTGAGGGTTTGGATCACCATTCAGAATAAGTAAATACATCAAAATAAATAAAAAATAGCTGTAAGACTATAATATCTTTCAAGTCCAACAGAAGTGGATACAGATTTTTTTTGTGCCATTTCCTGCCATTTTAGGTAGAACAATTGCGATTTTATGATCTTGGCCTTACAGTTCAAGACATAATTAGGAAAGTCTCCAAATTTCTGAAATTCTCAGAAACACTCCTGACTTTTTTTGCTTCAAGACATAATTCTTAATAATTTAAAGGTTCAAGCACTTCAAAACCCATGAACCTATTCTGTGCCTGCTTTTCACCTTGCAAGCACAGATTGAAATGATAAAGGGCAAAATCGTGACTCTGTAAAAGAGCAACATACTAATGTTGAAGACCAATACCAAAAGAGTCCAACTTGAGATAAGATCCTCATAACCATTGAATTTGACACCTAAATCAAGAAAATCAACAGACACCGAAACCATGAAGATAAGCCAAAAGAGAGAAGGAAATGATAAAGACCAAAGAACGAGATGAATATGAAAAAACCTATCGAGGCAGTCGTGAGAATTTCCGCCACAATCCGCGGCTTTCGGTTGCCGCAAAGCTGCTGCAACCGATCATAACTGTCTCTACAACACGCACAAAGAACCATACACAGAGGATCAGAAACGTCAGAACTCCTAATCATGCACATTTCATCAAACCCTAACGGAAAGAACCGTTCCCAAACGGCCGATCCATGCTCTTCCCCAGCAATCGCCACATTCCCAAGCAGTTGCAAACCGATCCGAACAACATCGGGATCGAAATCGACCGATTTGAAAATAGATAAAACGGTCTCGATTCCTTCCTCTTCAATAAACAAGGTTTGGTTCGAAATCTCTCCGGCGCAAATGTTTCGAAGGACCTTGAGAGTGGCAAGGAGATGGGGGATAGAGATTGGAGGGGTTTCGGTGAGGTTTTGAAGAAGGCTAAGGACCGAGGGAAGGATTCTTCTGTCGGACGCGAGATTCGATCGGCCACTAGCGGTTTTCGAAACTTCGAGAAGAAAAACCAGGGTTTCATCTAGGGTTTCGGTGTTGGTGGAGGGGAGTATAGCTCGGAGGGGATTTTCCTGTGGAGGGAGGTCGCCTGCCGGAATTGCACCGTCGGGGGACTGTGGTAGCGGCGTTTCTTCCATATTTCAGCAGGAGATACAGACTAGACGGAAATAGAAACGACAGAAGAGGAGAAGAGAAACGAAGAGATTATTCGAGTGTAACGTTTAGTTAGGCCACCTCAGTGATCAGTGGGGCTAAAATGCGCCGTTCCGTTGTTTCACCGGCAGGTGACGTTCTACACTCTAAAGCCTTCTGCGTGCGCTCTGACTGACGAAATGCCGGAGAGAGAGGTGGCAGAAGAAAACGTACTGGGAAGGCAGAAAGTCGATTTCGGGGCCTTAACAACAGCTAGGAAAGGAAAGATTGGCGCAATTCCTTGTGCACGTGGCGTGTCGACACGCTGAACCCAACGGTTTAGCTTCTGCTTCAATGTGGACCCGCACCATCCAGCACGGTGACCCACTATCCCAGGTGCGTGGTAACTGGAATGACATATATTGTGCCTTCGCCTCTTCTCAACTCTCCCAAAGCCGACCGTTCTCCCAAGTGCGTCGTAACTGGAATGAGCATGTCAAAGGAGCTGCCCAACCACTCAACTTGACAGAAATACAAGAAACCAATGGCCGAATTTGATCCTTCCTTTCCAGTGACTCACCTTCCTCTCTATATTTCTGGAGGAGGAACGGAGAGAGCTGAGAAAGGAGCGAGCGAAGGTGTAACCAGAGCTCGTTTCCGGTTCGATGTATTTCAGCAGACCGTATGATGTGGATTACCACAGAGAGGGCTCGATCAAGGGGACGCCAGCTTATGTACTTTCTTCAACCAAATACTGTATGGGGGCATATCTGCGTTCGGATTTTTGTAATCTATTTTGGGAGGTACAATTAACAAAGAGAGTGGTATAACGGACCGAAAGTAAAGGCAGATACGTCCTACGAGATTTTGTAGTGATAGACAAACTCACCACCACGGCTCCAGACTTCAATATCCAAACACAAGCACTCGTCTGAACATCTAGATGAGATCCGTGCAAGCAAAACGCTGCTACTGAAACGCAAATTGATAGGTGTTGCGTGGCAAAAACTGATAAGCTGTTCGACAGATTATTGCAATGATCTGTTCTCTTAGAATACAAGTACATTGTAAATTAAGGTGCGTCCGTATATAAACGTCCACGTAGCGTTTTTCTTCTTATTGTTACTATTATTATTAGTATTATGAAGCACTACACTTCTTTAAGGGAAAGAGTCCCTGTAGGTGTTCACACTTTTGAAAGAGAGAAGAAGTGTACACCATTTTTTCGAGGGTAAGGAAGCTTTGTTCTACGTATCTAAGCCATTCATCATATTTGAAATAGTCTAGATAGGCTAGAAATCAAATTTCATACTTACTTGATATTTTTATCCTACATTTAACATGATAAAATTAAAAAATATGGTGACTATTCATTTTTATTTATTTTTTAAAGGCCCAAAATAAATAGCTGGAATCTTCCAAATGCATATTTTTGGAATGAAAACATTATGAACATGTTAGATCTACCAAAATAATAATAAAAATCATCTTGAATGACAAGGGAAGGGCGTGGACTTCTTCTCTAGTTGAAGGCATGTACGCCTACCAGGACTCTTATGGGACATTTAACATGATAAAATTAAAATATATGGTGACTGTTCATTTTTATCTATTTTTTAAAGGCCCAAAATAAATAGTTGGAATCATCCAAATGCATATTTTTGGAATGAAAACATTATGAATAGGTTAGATCTACCAAAATAATAATAAAAATCATCTTGTATGACAAGGGAAGGGCATGGACTTCTTCTCTAGTTGAAGGCATGTAAGCCTACCAGGACTCTTATGGAAAAACAATATGAAGGCATTTATAAAACGGTCACATTGAGCTACACGCGAAGGAGACAAGAAAGGAAGGTAGAAAATTGTTAAGGGTGCTTATTTTAGAAAGAAAATTGGAATAAATAGAAATGAATTTCAAATTACTTCTAAGCATATTGAAATGTGACTTATGCCACCTCGCAGAGACTTTGACTTCAGATTTATTAGAGGAAATTAAAGTACAAATAATTTAGTCATTTTCTCAAAACTACTAGGATAGACCATGGGTACACTTGGGAGAGCATTGCTAAGTCCATTAGTGACATGCTCCATGTTTTCTTAGCTAAACCCCAAATTTGAACCCATAGACTTTTAGTTGTAAGACACAAAATTTAGCATCACTTTGTTTTAGAGTTTCGTACTTGTGAAGTTCTTCTTTTAGTTATTATTGTGATTTAAAGAGAAATTTTGGATACTTGATTTTTATGGCATTCATCTTGGAGAATAAAGTATGAGCAATTTTGATCATGCAAATCAATTGGGGTATAGTTTCAATCTAGCTTGATTAAATCTCAGAGATAGGGATGTTATATATCTCTTACATTTATTAGGAGGCTTCGACTATCTTCAAGAATCTGCTATTAGCACCCCTCTAAACTAAAGGTTCATTAGATTTTCTATTTGTGTGTAAGGCTACGTTATTTTAACAACTTGAAGATATTTTATTTCCACAGATTATGACAACCTAATAAAGGTGAGTTTCCTATACTCCTACCTGATGATTCCAAAGATGCATATAATCCAAAAGTTTGATGGCAGAAGCTTTAGAAGATGGAAATTAAAATTTATGTTTTATTTGAAGATTGACTTCTATTCTTGAGACAACATGCCCTAAGTATGTTGAAATCAAGGGTGCTGCAAATGTCACTGAGGTACCTACACAAAAGCCAAATGATGTCTTCTAAATGAGATTAACAAATGCACTGATGAAGATGACAAAGTCTCAAACAATATATTGTTGGCTTTGTCAAACAAGATTTATGAGCAATACTCTAAAAGAATCAAGACAGCAAAAGATATCTAGAAAACATTAAATAGCATTTATGCTAAAGAAAAGAAACCAAGAAGAAGTATCTCATTGCAAACTATCTTGAATTCAAGTTCAAAGACAACAAGGCTATTGTTCTTCCAACTCTAGATTTTAAGTGCATTGGTAGAAAAATCAATGCATCTGATGACCCTATTCCTAATAACTTTCATGTCAATGCTATTATTTCAAAGCCACCACCTTCATAGAAGGATGTTCAGGAGACTTCTAAATAAGAATAAAAAAAATCAGCTACAATTAGTTGCTTCATCATTTGCACATTAAGTATGGCTATATAGCTAAAATGCCTACTCCAAAGGAGCCTACAACTAAGACCCATCTGATGGAAGAGAAAAAGAGAAGACGCTTCTATTAGAAGGAGAAGTTAGACAATCAAACTTATGGTCGCAAAGGAAGTTCTTTCAAAAAACCTATAAACTCTAGAAATTACTCAAAAAACTAAGCCAAGAAAGAAGAAAGATCTAATTCTTCTAATATGTGTCGAAAGAAAGGGCATACCACTAAGATCTACATATTCAAAAAAAAATTATAATGATAAAGAATGTAATAAGAATGATAAGTCCAAGCCATTTGCATGTCATGTTCCTACGTGAATATTGTTTCTATTGATATGTATTGATGGCTTGACATAGAAGTAACTAAGCATATGACTAATGATTGAAATTTGTTCAAGACTTACAGAAAGTAAGGGCTGATTTTGAGGTAATTATGATAACTTCCCCTATGACTCAAATGGTTGGGCAAGGCAATATAGAACTAAAATTTACTTGTAGTAAGTCTCAACTATGAAGAACATACTATATATTCCAAATATCGACAAGAATTTAATTTCTGGAGATGATCTTAACAAGCATGGTTTCAAAATGGTTAGTGAATCTAATAAAATTATTACTTTCAAGAATGAAACTTTTGTAAGGAAATGATACTCAACCAATGGTTGTTTAAATTGAATGATGTTGATGAAATTCTCAATTTTTCTTATACTGTGAGCGATTCTCTTAATATGTAGCATAGTAGACTTGGACATATGAATTATCAATCTATCAAAAGAATGATGAAGCTCCAACTTATTCCTAAGAGTGAGAGATTAACTACAAATAATTGCAAGGTTTAGAGTAAATGCAAAATCACTAAGAAAGCATTCAAGCCAATGGAGAAGAGAATTCTCCATTTTCCAAGTTAATACAAAGTGATATTAGTGAGATGACGGATACATAAACACAAGATGGAGAAAGACACTTCACCACCTTCATTGATGACTACTCAAGATATGCCTATGTTTTCCTTCTTCATAGTAAGGTAAGACATTTGAGCATTTTAAGGACTATGAAGATGAAGTTGAAAATATTCACAATTTCACCATTACTTTATGGTTTGCTCGGGTAGAGAACACATATCCAATGAATTTTTACTACTTTATGAAGAAGTTGGTATTTCTCAAGAATTCAATGCTCCATACATGCAAAATAGAATGGTTTTGCTAAAAGAAAGAATAGAACACTTGTTTAAATGGTGAGCTCAATGCTTATTAGTTTCAAATTGTCCAAGAGTTTTTGGAGTAAACCTCTATTCTTTGTCTTTCACATGCTAAATAGAGTTCATTTTAGAATACTTGAAACCACTTCTTATGAATTATGGAAAGGTAGAAAACCCAATCCCAACTATTTGAAAGTGTTGCGTTGTCTTACTTATATATGTATATTATTTGGCTACAAAGACTCCAAGGTTGGATAATGAATAATTTATTATATACTTATTAGATATTCTATGGTAAGCAAAGCCTACATATTATTGAATTTGGAAACTCATCGTCCTCACATTGTGTTGAATAAGTTAACATCAGTTTCGTCATGAATTTGTTCGTTTCAAAAGTAGTCAAAATGAAGAAGAATTAATTCCTTCATCCAGTACAAGAAAACCTCTACAAATTGGTTAAAATGAAGCAAAAAAAATTATTCCATCCAGTAAAAGGTTGAATTATCTACTAATTAATATTAAATAAAGAAGCAAAAGAGCTAGAAAAGAGAAGGAATTTGGTCCTGAATCCGAAGTCTATTTGATCAAAGATGATCCCACCACATATGTTGAAGCAATGATCAAACATAATACAATGTTTAGAAAAGAAGTCATAGACGATGAAATGCATTTTGTTCATGTCAACAACACATGGGTGTTTGATAATCTGCCACTAGGATGCAAAGAAATTGGTTACAAATGTGTCCTATAAAAAAAAAAGGGATGAGGGATGATGCTACTCTTGACAAGTATAAAACGAAATTATGGGTAAGAGGTTTGGATAGAAAGGAGTTGAGTATTTTGACACATATGCCTTGGTCTCAAGAATCTCTACTATTGAGGTACTTATTGTAATAGCACCTACACACAACTTGTTGATACAGAGCAGCCTTTTTAAATGGAGATATGGATGAAGAAATCTATATGTAACAACTTGAGGGTTATGTTATGTTGAGATGAGAACACAAGGTTTATAGGTTACTTAGGTCATTATATAATCTAAAATAAGCTCTACTGCAATGGCACCCTATACTAAAGACGTGTGTCTACAACAAGTTTTCTACTAACATGGAACAAGCGTATGCCTTTGCATGGGTGACATGCTTATATTTGGCATAGAATTGTAGGTTTTAGTTAAAACAAAGTAGTTTTTATTGTCAAATTTTGATATGAATGACCTTGGTAAAGTTTATGTAATTCTGGACAACAAGATCATCAAAAAAGAGAATGGACTAGTTCTTACACAATCCAGTTACATTAAAAGTATTATGATCATTTGATCGCTTTGATTGCAACTTATGAATATTCCTTAACTCAAATGTCAAGTTATTGAAAATTGATGGAAACCAGTTGATGTAGTTTGATGTCTGCGATTTCATGTACTTGACTGAATATCACCTATTAGTTAGCAAATTAAGCTAGTATATAAGCAATCCTAGTGAAGAACACTAGAAAGCATTAAGGCGAGTGATACAATATCTCAAGAAGACTCTACATTATGGAATGCACTATTACAGAAAGCTAGCTGTGATAGAAGGCTACAATGATGTCACCTAGAATTCAAACCTAATAGTTCGAAATCAATAAATGTATTGATTTTTACCCTAGTTGGTGGTGTAATTTCATGGAAATCAAAGAACATATATGTCTTACTTATTTTGCAATGGAATAAGAGTTTATTGTTTCAGCTTTCGTTGGAGAGGAAGTAGAATGGAAAAGAAATTTACTAAAGTAGATGTATTGATGTGGTTAAAGACAGTGCCTGCTATTCCTATTTACTGTGACAATAATGCTGTCACAAAATTGTATAGTGAGCAATAATTACTTCTGAAATATGACAATGTGAGATAATTGAATAAACTTGGTGTCGTTTCAACCCAATAATTGAAATCTAGCTAGAACCCTTATGACCTTGTCTTCAAAGGCCTATAAAGAGAACTATGGATCAGACATAAAGGAAAATGGCTAAAAGGCCTATAAATGACTAGTAGTGGCAACCTTACCTAATGTTATTGACTAGGTTCTGAGGGAAAAACAAGCTATCCAAATGTACTACTATACTACACTTATTTTATGAATAAAATTTGCATTCTAATTCTTATGTTGTATGTAGTATAGAACTATAGCAGTAACTATGACTTCTATTTTCATGAGTCTATAGATTTGCCAATATTGGATTATTGTGTATATAGGTGTATCATTGATAAATTCACCTATTCTAAGTTAGAGACTTTTGCCGCCTCTTATGGGGCTCAAGTTAGTCTCTATAGCACTCGACCAATTAGGGATTAGCACATGACCATTAATAAAAGCAATCAATTTAAGTAACCTTACCTCCTCCAAAAAGAAGTGCTTGCTACATTTCTTTTTTAGGGGTAGTTCAAGATTTATTTCACTAGTTGCCCTGATACTTCTTAATTTGTATACACCAGGAGAGCTCAAGATGTAGCTCACTTTCTCTAATGAATTGATCTTATTTGTATGTCGATTTTTTTTTTCTTTCTAGGTGATTCTTTTCTTATTTGCACTTCACTTCATTGTTGTTTTTATTTTAACTTCAAACAAGTGGGAAAATGTTTTTGAATTTGTTTTAACTTAAAATAAGTGGGGCATAGTAGAAATTGTTTTAAATAAAACAACCCACAAAGCATGTATTTATATGTGGATTTTTGTGAAATCAAAGGGTATTAATGCAATTTGGAGCCTCTCTCATACTATTGACTCTTGTGGTCTGCTCCTTCCCCGGACTTCGCATACATAGGAGGGTAATCCAAATTTCATTTGGAATTGAATTCACTTGTCTTTTAGTACTTGACTTTTTGAAACACGTAAATGCTTAGTTCTACATTGGAAGTTGGGTGAGACATCTCTCATTTGTTCACATTTTTTTTAAGAACAAACTATTAAAATGATGCGCCTTGGTTCAACACATCGAGCCACCTATGTGCGCAAGTGTGTCAATGTGCTCATGTGCATTAGTTCATACTTTACTCTTCACACACTCACAACTTCATGAGCCACTTGCCACTCTAATCTCTTTTTGATTTTAGGAGTAGTCTAGCCCAGGCCCATCATGAAAGATGGTCTATGGGATGGGATGTCGTACTACTTGGTCAGCCCATTGAGTGAGGTCCAGGATGCCAAGCCTATCACTACAAGGATGGCTTGCCGTCCAGTCCATAGAAACCAACCCAAGGAATGCCAAAATGGGAAAGTTGATGGACTTCCTATAGAGACTTACCTAGGTCAGTTTTTGGCCTACTTGGGAAACCAAGGAAGGTTTCTTAATACCCTAGCATTCTACTCTATATAAGAGGGCGCCTAAATCATTCCAACTTATATCTTCTCCCATCTATTCCTAGAACTCTCTAATTTTTGGCTCTCTAGAGTCTGTCGAGCTGAAACATTCTCTACTCTCCTCTTCTCTTTAAAGTTTGCCACAGAGTATCACTCTATTCTTACTCTCTCTTTAGAGTTCGCCAAGTTTGTGTATCATTCTAATTTGATTTATCTAAGAGTTTGTTAGAGAGCATCATTCTTCAAGGGTTCTTCTACTTATGAAGATCTCTAGTTTTAGAGCTTGCTTGTATTGACATTACTTTCTTCTAGGCTCTAAACTTATTCTATGTTCTATAGAGATTCTTCTTCTCATGGAGATTTATGGTTCAAGAGTTTGTCCATTTTGGCATCACTTTGTTTAAGGGTTTGGAACTTGTGAAGTTCTTCTTTGAGTTATTATTGTGATTTAATGAGAGATTTTGAATACTTGAATTTTTTCAATATTCATCGTGGAGACTAGAGTACGAGTCATTTTGATTATGTAAATCAGTTAATGTATATATTGAGTCTAGTTTGGTCGAATCTTGGAGATATAACTAATATATCTCTTGTACTTATTGCAAGCTTCAACTATTTTCAAGAAGCTGCTATTAGCATGGCTCTAAGCTAAGGTTCATCGAATTTTTATTTGCATGCAAGACTATATTATTTCTAACATAAAACTTAACCAATTCAGTTAAGTGCTGACCCTCTTAAACCCTTGTCAAATTGTAATTTATGATTTCAAAACTATGACCATCAACTCTCTTCTCTATCTTATTATTTTTCCTCCTTATTATACTCTCTCTCTCTCTCCTCCATGGTTTTGACCATTTTATTGTTGTATATCCTCTTACTAGCATGCTAAAGAAGTGTTAGGAAGATAAGCCTTCATCATAATGAACTCAACAACCCTCCCTAATGCAACACTTGCGAAGCTACTTAATTACGAATGCTCTTTTCATTTAAAATTATTTATATCTTTTTGAAAGGATGAGTAAGTTAATGCTACTTTAGTAGTGTCGTCTACTAGGAGAGATGTTTGACGAATACTCTTGAAACAGGTTAAAGGGCCAGCCCCGGTGCACGAAGCTCCCGCCTATACGGGGTCAGGGGAAGGGGACCACAAAGGCCTATAGTAAGCAGTCTTACCTTGCATTTTGCAAGAAGCTGATTCCACGCCATAAACCCATGACCTCAAGGTTCATCTTCATATTGTTTCTCAGGAAAATGATATCATAAGCTTCCTCAAATGGTCAAATATCACATGATAGAAATTTTGCACAAAACTAAATCCCATGAACCTTAGTTTAGAGGCACACATCAAAATGCGCTTCTTGAAGACAGTTTAAGCCTCCCAAATTGTACAAGGGATATCAGCTCAGGAATTTAAAGATAAAATTTTACAAATTCAAGAATGAATTGTAGGCATCACTATTTGGTTTAAGCACACAAAAAGATCGGCTGATGAAATGGCATGTGCTCGCTTGATTGAGGGTTCAAAGAATATTGTGCAGCTGGTAGCAAACAATATTCAAACAAATCAATGACTTCCTCTTGCGCTATTCATTTTATTATAGGCCTCTGTGATTGATTTTTTATTTTATTTTTATTTTTTATAGGACTCCGAGATATATATTATTGTGAGCATCTTTTACGTCAATAGTATGTACCATTAGAAAGAAAAGGCATTAATTAAGAAGGAAATCTTTACGAGTTGGGGGCTTTCAGCACTTAGTTGCGTTCTTTAGGTGTCCTATCTCACAACGAAGAGTTTGTGGGTTCATACGCACTATGCCATTCTCAAAAATGAAGTCTTTGCTTGAATTAAGAAGTGGGGAGCAGTCTCAATGCATGAAGCTCCCACATATATAGGGTTCGAGGAAGGGCAGACTACAAGGATTAATAGTATGCAGTCTTACTTTGCATTTGGCAAGAGGCTGTTTTCACGCCTTGAACCTGTGACTTTAAGGTCATAAAACGATAACTCTACCATTGCGCCAAAGCTCCCTTCATTACAAGGTTTCACGCATAAAGTCAAAAAACGTTAAAAAAAGAAAAAGAAAAAGAAAAAAAAAAAGCATTCTAGATGAATTGTCTGGTGTTCGCACGTCTATAGCCTTAGGATTTTTACACATTAGCCTGGCTGTTTCATGATCGAAACTATTTGAATACGGGAACCAACCTATATCACGTATGATGTGCCCCAAACATGCCGTCCATTGGATAATGTGGCTTTTCAGCACTGCATCTACGCTACACTCAACAAACTTAAACCATGCTGAGTATTCGTTTTAGGCGTGTCGCAACCTTTATGTATATAAGGGAACGGTAAATATTTCTGCCTTGGAGTATAGGTTGCAATCCACTCCTATCATTCCTGGCCTCTAAAATTTGCGCAAGCACAAAACATTAGTAATAGATGTACAACATTGTTTAAAAATATATGATATAAGCGTGTCGTATGCTGAAGAGATCTTTGTACCAAAGTAGAGTTGTCATTGTGTGGCCTTGTGTAACGGCCCGAGGGCTCCACACACAACTATATTGTCCGCTCCGGAGACTGGGGCCCACAACACCTAGTCCTGCACGGTTTTGTTCTTCCCCTGTAGGGGAAAAGGCCTGGTTGTATGGTAAGTCCTTTAAACCTTTATCAACATCCAGGAACTCTACCCTTAGCGATGTGGGACTAACTCTCAGCGCCTCACCTTGCCTAGAAGCCTGCCAGCCTCAGTGACCGCGCCTTTTGGCCCGCCCTCATTAGCCCGCCCTCATCGGCCAAGGCTAGCCCTCTCCCCCTTAGGAGACACGCGTCCCCGCGTGTCACACGTGAGCGCCCGCGGGTCCCGCTCTGATACCACTGTAATGCCCGAGTGCCCCACACACAACCATATTATCCGCTTTGGAGACTGGGGCCCACAACACCCAGCCTTCGCACAGTTTTGTTCTTCCCCCGTGGGGGAAAAGGCCTGGTTGTATGGTAAGTCCTCTGGACCTTTATCAATAGTGAACTGTCCCCTAAGGGGGAGAGGGCTATCCTTGGCCAATGAGGGCAGGCCCAAAAGGCACGGTCGCTGAGGGTTGGCAGGCTTCTAACTAAGGTAAAGCGCTGAGAGTTAGTCCCACATCACTAAGGAGAGACTTCTTAGACTGTTTATAAAGGTTCAGAGGACTTACCATACAACCAGGCCTTTTCCCCCATAGAGGAAGAACAAAACCGTGCGGAGGCTGGGTGTTGTGGGCCCCAATCTCTAGAGCAGACAATATAATTGTGTGTGGGGCTCTCAGGTCGTTACACCTTGAGATCATGGGTTTGAGGCATAAAAACAGCCTCTTACAATATAACATAAGATTGCGTACTGTAGACCCTTTGTGGTTTGACTCTTTCTTACATCCTACGTACGTACACATAACTTCCCTCACCAATTTTATTTTTTTTTGGTGAGGACAAAGTGCTAAGAATACCCCTGGCATGTCAGCAAGGGATGGAAAAAGCCAAAAACTTCTAGAAGATAAAAATGAGAAAGGCTGTGCGTGACCGCATGCAACTTTGTCATTTGATGCCCTGTATCACTGTACGAGAAAGGCCTACTTTGGTTGATCGTACCCATTAGTTCATAAAAAACCATGCAGTTTGGGTGACTCTCGCACCTGGAAAATGTGCTCTTGACAATAGAAAACAAAAATGTTAAACACCTGGTATAAACAATGGTGGGCGTCCAACTACTAAGCAACACAGTTTATGTGACTTCTTGTCTAACAAGATACAGCAACTAGTAGAAATCACATGAGCAGGTCAGATCGACCAAAGTGGGACCTTCATGTAAAAGTAGTGTTCCACCATTGCAGCTTGCAATGTGGTAGCATTCCTTCTAAAAGTGACACCATCAATTAGAAAATGTGAGTCCAGAATTCGTACATTCCAGAGTGTCGACGGTCAATTGAACCTTTGCTCGGCGGCCTGTATGATAGTCCTTCTCGTCAATGATTCACCGCACCTAAACAATTGAAACTAAAGAAATAAATGATGAACACGGACTGAGTTCCATTCCAAGTTTCTAACCCAATTCCGCCGTCTTCTTTTTGGGTGGCCTACTTGTTTGTTGCATCTTATCGATGACTAGAAGATGACCGACGTTGAAACTAATTACAACACTAAATTCACAATATTAACGGGGTGTTTTGGTGCAACGGTAGAAATTATCGTCATGTGATTTTGAGGTCATGGATTCAAAGCATTGAAACAGCCACTTGCAAAAAATACAAGGCAAAGCTGCCTACTATAAGCCTTTGTGGTCCTCCCCTTTCTCGGACCCGCGGAGGCGTGAAATTTGTGTACCGAGACTGCTTTTTTTTCACTTGTTTGTTCCATCTTATCGATGACTAGAAGATGGACCGACGTTGAAACTGAGAACAATACGAATTTCACAACATTCGTGGGGTGCTGGAATTGTGGAAACCGGCCACTGGATGATGCAAGGTTAAGATAAAGTCGAAATCACCTCGTCCAAGACGTGCTGATCTTGAGTTTTACTTAGGAACCAATCAAAGAGATGCTAGAGGAAGATATTCTTAGATCACCGTTGATGGGATCTATCAAATGGACGTTCTGGATGTAACGGAATCATGTGAGTGGGCCAGCTCTACTAGGTGTGCGATTTTCACTTTCTAATATGGAAATTCTTTGGATATCTTGTATAAAACGAAGCAAAATATTCTGAGACGAGCATCGAAAAGCTGTTGTTTTTGAAGCTATCTTTCCTTGGACACTAAACTTAATGTAATTTGCGCAAACATATGTCTAGCATAATTGGTTACGTACAACTTAGCATCTCCTCTGAAAGACATTCGATCACAAGTTTTAGTTGCTGTTTTTCTTTTTGAAGGAATTAAATTTAAGAGAGTGCATAAGTAGATTTGTTTTGTGCAGTTTTGGTAGATCATCTAAAATTAGAGAAATCAAATGAATGGTTCGATCAACTAAAGAGGGACCCATCGTATAGAAGTAAGACGCCACACAACAACTAAACACGCGTCCATTCATCATATCAATAAAAAATTAAACGTCTAGGAGGATAGGCGATACGATCAATCTAACTGATTTTAACCCTTCATCTGGTGGACCCATCATCAAATCAACTTACAATTCCTAAGAGGGGTTGTGGGGTCCATCTTGATATTTGCCAGACTATTCTTGGTCCGTTGTGACCCTCCAAAAATATCCCCTTCCTCCCACCTATTTTCCCTTCCACCCGTTTATTTGGAATGAAAAAAGCACCCCCGCCACCACCACCATGCATTCTCTCACGTTGCCGCTGTTCGTCGGCCAGCAAAGTTTCTTGCATCTATCAAACCCTAGATTTCATCTTCCCATTCGCAGTAACTCAAACCCCAATTTTCTCCTCGTCCGTTGCTCCTCTTCGAGCTTGCAGCAG
Organism: Warburgia ugandensis; assembly: GCA_035236585.1. Lineage (NCBI taxonomy): Eukaryota > Viridiplantae > Streptophyta > Magnoliopsida > Canellales > Canellaceae > Warburgia > Warburgia ugandensis. The sequence continues at coordinate 12,455,252 of CP141126.1, forward strand.
AAGATAGACAAATTGCCTCCTGTCGAGAATTTAAACTTCGATTCGCAACTTTATGATTCGGCTCCCTTTCCTTCGATTCAAGTCGCGAAGCGAGTCATTTTAGTGAGACATGGACAGAGCACTTGGAACGAAGAGGGTCGAATTCAAGGGAGCTCTGATTTTTCTGTTCTCACTCAGAAAGGTGAATCACAGGCTGAAACGTCTCGTCAGATGCTTCTCGCAGATACTTTCGATGTCTGTTTCCACAGGTATGAAAAGAATTGTTCGTGTTCCCCTTGATTCTGCAGGAATTTGAAATGCACGTTTTTTGGGGTTGTGGTAGTGAATTTGTGTGGGTTTTTTCTTGCCTGAACTCAAATGAACTTGGAATTTGTTATATTTTTCTATGTCGTTGTCATGAGACATTCTATGATTCTGCAATTCACTAACGTTCTGCTTGCCATGGAGTCTTTGGCATTATAAAGCCATTCCTTCTGTTTCTCTGAATGTGAAACAGCAAAAAGAAATTGATCAAGTTGTCTCTATACTAAAATTCTTTGATGCAAATTACGGACTGACCATATTGTGGAGAATATTTTAGAGCTTTATCAGTCTTCATTTACAGTCACCTTCTTCCTCCCTTTTTTTATTAATTCAAGTGTGAAGGTCGTTTTCAGTTGGTGGCATTTAGTAGTCAAACACAAGTTTCACACTATCTAAGCAACCTATTCAGAAGTTGGAATCTGCAATTTCTTCCGTCAGCTTTGCACTTTTTCTCTTTCTCATGCTTAAAGTGTTCTTTATCTCCCTTGCAATTTGCAGCTTATTCAGCAACAAGTATGATTTATACACAATAGGCATCAATATTTTTGCTTGAGAAGTATGAGTTGTAATCCAAACATTTATTATGGGCATGTGGTTTGGATTATTTAGAGCTCCTTTCGTTAGCATTTGTTTTAGAATCTAAAGATGTCTTGGAAGTATTATATATTGGTCCAATTATAAATTGCTTCCCAATTCAACCAAAGAGTTTACTGCTGTGATAATGATAGTGATGGAAGTGACGGTGTTATTTGTTCCAGTCCTCTGATTCGTTCAAAGAGAACAGCTGAGATTATATGGGATGCTCGTGAGGAGGAGATGATTTCAGAATATGACCTGAGGGAAATCGACCTTTATTCATTTCAAGTTAGTTTGGATTCTGATTCTTCTTCCTAAACAAACAGAGCTTTTGTCTGAGAAACTAAAACCAGATCAGAATGTTAGGTTTCTTGATGTCTCAGGAGGTTGTTTTGTATTTGATGTCTGCCTCTACTGGGTTTGGTTACTGGCTCTATTGATGGACTTCAGGGTCTTCTGAAGCACGAGGGAAAAGCGAAATTCGGGAACGCCTATCGCCAATGGCAGAAGGATGCTGCAAATTTCAACATTGATGGTCATTATCCAGTAAGAGAACTGTGGGCTCGTGCTGTAAACTGCTGGAATAAAATCCTTACCCATGAAGGCAAATCAATGCTTGTGGTTGCTCACAATGCTGTTAACCAAGCCCTTGTTGCCACAGCAATAGGTTTCTTTCTTCCTTTTTGTAGATTGTGAATTTTGATGTGTTATCATTACAGTATTCATTTAGCAATTGTTATATGTCAATCAGGACTGGGCACTGAGTATTTTAGGATTTTACTTCAGAGCAATTGTGGGGTAAGTGTGCTGGACTTCACTCCACGACCCGATGGTGGCTCTCCCTTTATCTGTCTCAACCGTTTGAATCAGGTGAATACTCAATCAGAAGCTATAACTTATAGTTTGGTAGAAAAGCAAAGAAACACACACACACATGCAATATTGATTTACTGTTTAAGAAAAATTGAACTCTTTTGGGTGGTGATTAAGAAACATTGAACTCTTTTAACTGTTATTCTTTGTTAGAATGTAAAGACATACCTTCTACTAAATTTGGACTTGAAAATTTGCACAAAATAATTTAGAAGCTGGTATCCGAAGAAATGGATGAGTCATCTCCTTTTCTTCTTCTGTATTGGATATCTTTTTCATCCATGCCTCCCTTTGCAGGGAATAAATAAATTAGAGGTTTTTCCTTGTGGATTTTCTCTATTCTATTCATTTTGCCCATTCTTTACTAACCCTTTTCGGTCTGCTCTTTCCCCAGACTCTGCATACATGGGAGCTTCGTGCTCCTGGCTGCCCTTTTTTATACATTTAACTTGATGAAACAAGGGATTGGATTTTTTATTTTATTTTTCAAAAAATAAATCTCAAGTGACCAGAGGGGATGGTCTTAACCCTTAAATGTTCAGAGAATCAAAATAAATAAGGAGGTAAAGATGACTAGTGATGCAGCAATTTATCTTATTGAATTTTGTCTACTTGAGCCTAAAATCCAAAACAGCAGTTATATCATCTGATTTGAATGATCTTTGGGATTGGTTAAGGCTCTTCTTTATGGCCACTTTTCTGAGGTACCAAGGATTGCTCCATCAAATTTGCTTCACAATCCATGAGTAGAAATAGGGAAAAGGTAACTAGGAGGATTTGTTGTGAGCCCCCTTTTCTAAAGGGATCATTCTAAAAGCTAGTTGTCTTAAATGCATTGATATTCACACAGAAAAAGCTGACACATATGTTATGGATTACTTTTTTCTTTGAATTCAGTCTTGCACTAGCTCTCTTTTGTCATGATGCCATGTTTTCTTGACCTGTCACTATAAGAAGTGGGACAATGTTTTTTGAAATTCCTTTCAAGAAGCATTGTTTGCAATTGATGGAAAACTACATCAAATGATTTCTACTATTTGAACTGAAAGATTATACCATCTGCTTAAATCAAATTTACTACTGATGCAATTTCTGTCTTAGACACCAGTCTTCACAATAAAGATGCATCTCTTGTATGTGTTCCCACATGCAATTTCATTCAATTTCTTATATTTTGAATCTCATATGTAATAACGAAGGCTCTTCTGCTTTTGTGAATCAATTTTACGTGGTTTTGCAACTGTCTTTAGTTGATAAGTGTTGTCCCATAGGTAATGATTCAGGTTAAATATACTTTTGCAGACTCCAAATTCTCCTCTGGCCACAGGGAGCTCTGGGGGTAGAAAAGCTAGTAAGAGAGTCATACTAGCTTGTCATGGGGCTACACAGAGCAGTGCTGAGGTATGATGACAGAATTCATTGGTTTGGAGCATTTTGCAATTTAATTTATGAAATTTCTTGTTAAACATTATCCTTTTTTGTCTTTCCTTGCTTGGTTCACTTCCCTGGTAGGTAGCTGGTTTGGTAAGAAAACATGGAGTCAAATATGATGCCCCTTTCTTTGGCTTATGATCCCTTGGGTTTTGCACACTAGAATTTTTCTCAAAAACTTGTTTGGATTGCTTGTTAAAGATAAACGTTATTTTATTTATTTTTATTTTTTTTGTGGGGGTGGGGGGGTTCACCTCTTATGTATGTGCGGATTGTGACACAAGAAATCATCTCATATTTATGGGTGGAGGGTTACACAAGAAATGACAGAAGAGCGGACATTGGGCTGCAAGTGTTTGTCATGTTTTTGGAATTCTGAGCACTACGGTTCTTCAATTTGTACCAGGCAAACTCAACTTCTAGAAGCAGGGGCATACATATCTGCGTGTGTTATTGCTCCTCACTGTGAAATTCCAGAAGATGTTTCATGCCAGCCTATTTTCTACTAGCCGTAGTTTTTGTATGCATGATCTGTACTGTAGCACTATCATGCAGAGACATTTAAATAATACATGGACTGCCCCTAATCAGCCATATTGGCTTCACTTCCCTTGATATTTACTAAGTGAAACCACCCAAATGTTGAAACTGCAGGTTAGCCTTTCTGATGCAGGAAACGAACCGATGAACATGCTTGGTGTTATCCAGGTACCAGGTCATTTTTGATTGCCCAAATTGGTTAAGCTCATACTTTTCCCAGTAATGATTTTCCTTTCTTGATCACAACCATTAGTCCCAGAAAACAGCAGAGCTACTTTTAGACTTGAAAGTGAGCACCATAATTTGCAGCCCACACACTGCATCAGTTGACACAGCTGCTGCTATCTCCAAGGTAAGTTTGAATTTCATACATGCCATTGCAGTGGCTTCAACTTTGAATATCTAAATGTAATGCTTTCTTTATTCCATGAGCTGCAGGTGCAAGAAGCTGCAGATTGCTTGGGTGCTGACTGTGTTCCTCGCTATGTAGAGATAAAGCAAACTCAGCACCTCGAAGTTGGGCAAATTCTTTGCCAAACAAGCAAGGTAAGCAATCAAGATTCTTTATGCCCAAGATCTCGTTAAACCAAGTCAATTGAACTTTTATGTGTTAGCTTTTACTCTTTATAAATCTTGCTTGATAGCAGTTGTAACTCAGTTTTTCTGGATTTATGAAGTTTCCCAAAGGCCAAGTTACACATTTACTCAATCCAAGTCTTGATCAAGTTGAGCCTTTGTGATATTTCTGGCCTTTGTTTATGTTCTAAACCTGGTGTCTTTTGTATCTTAGGAAGTTACGGAAGCTCCCATTTCGCAGCAAGGTTTGTTAAATGGTTTCAAGGAAAAGGACATGGCACAATTATGGGATCAGGCAGAAAAAGCATGGAACGTGCTGTTAAGTGAAATTTCCAATGAAACTGAGCCGGAAAAGAATGTGATAGTCGTTGGACATCCTGCACTTAACATTGCAGTAATCGTGCACTGTCTGAATCTGACGAAGGAATGGTTGATGTCTTTTCATCTCGATGCTGGCAGCATAACTGTCATTGATTTCCCCGATGGACCAGCAGGAAGAGGCATTATTCGTTGTATAAATTACACGGCCCATTTGGGAAGGTGGTCAATACCCATAACAAGATCCACGGTGGATGATGAGGAGTTTTAGCTGTTATTACCAGCATGTATATTGCAGTCAGAATCATATTGATTTGGAAAGAGGTGGAAAAAGAACAATTACACTGTGGTGTAGATTGAGCGGAAATTGTACCAAATCAAATCCTAGTTAGGGGAAAATTTCTCCTTTGTCAGAGAGTGCAGTTTGAGCTATACCAACTGAACTATCTAATTCTAATTTTGAAATGTAAGATGCAGGATGATATAGGATGACTGCTCTGTGAATCAGAATGTATCATCTACCTTATGTTACAGGAGTAGAAGATCCTCTCTTCCTTCGTAGGTGAGTCTGAATTTGGAGGAGCATGCAGCCTTTCTCAAGCAAATTGGAAAGTTGGCGAACTCCTTCCATATCTTCATTCACATATTATTTGTTCTCTCTCTATCAAGCTCCTCTTTTGCTCTCTCAACCTTATCTACCTCCTCTTCCCGCTCTCTCATCTTTTTATCTTATATGCCTGAGCATGTTCCATTTTACTAGTTAGTATGAAACAGTAGAAAATTTTCTTAGCCAAATACCTGGGATGTAAAGTTAAAATGGCATGAAAAATGCGCTGCTGTGAAGTATATAGCAGCAGAGCATCATGATGAAGCGTTCAAGATCTCTCACCATTTCTGGTTTGCCGTTCATTTTACTCCTTGATGCGTGAGTTATGTAACTCCACCTGTGTCGTTTTATGATCTCATAGCTAGTTTCAAGCCCCAATAGAGGGTTGCATCAGGTACCAACTAGCATAAAATTCTTTAACAAATCCTTAACACGAATCTAAAGCATAAGGCATTTTCTCGGGCTTGGGTATTCCCCATTAGCGACACATTGCATCGAGGCATAAATTGTAACACCCCTATTTTTTTTTGTAATAAAAATATAATAATAAAATTGAAGATTTCAAGGAAAAATCAGGCTGGGATATTAGGTTTAGCAAAAACTTACTTCGTACAGAAGTACAAATAAGGCATAAAGATATGCAAAAGTAAAAACATATCTCATGATCCCTTCAGAATGATTGTAAGCACGGTGCATTTTGAATTTGGAGTGAAAAACCTTTATTTTCTCCATTTAAGAGCAAAAGGGTAAAATGATATTTTTACCCTAACTAAGGTCTAAGACATTAAATTTAGAATGTACTCAACTAAGAACACTCAATTCCAAGTTCGTAAGAGTAAACTCAAAATTTTATACATAAAGGGCAAAATGGTCTTTTTACACATGTGGGGCTCACAAAGGACTCAAAATGGAATCCAATGACCAAACGACGTGCAATCATGGGTCAAACCACTACTACCAGCTAGTGGAGAAGGAGGTGGTAGTGGGAATCAAATAAATATTAAATATTAAAAAAGAAAAAACATAATAATTAGGTGTTATGATGAAAAACACTAAAAATCCCTATAACTAGACATCAAATTTTTTTTCAAAAATACATCACAAAGTCCCCTAGACTCTGCCAAAATCTCAGACCAAAATTCATCCTCCTTCTCCCTCTTTTCTCCCTCCTTTTCTTGCATTTTATTTCCCCTGTTAGAGTGTCCACAGAAGCACCCGGAGGAATATTCCTCCCCTAGATATCGGGCACTTCCACAGATACGTCGTCCCAACGAGAAGGGTTTTCACCCTGTTACGGTTTTTGAGATATACGTTAATTTTTCAGCCGTTAAAACCTCATCTTGACCATTGGATAGTTGAGTAATATCAAAATATACAAAACCCATTTGATTTTATCATAATCCGTGGAGTATTCGTGGATAAATCAATGAAAAACAGAAGCTCCAACGACCTATATTATAAGGAGTGGATTTTTTGGTTTTTCCAGCATAGATCCGAAATATCTTCTTCCAAGTAGGTGCACTTGCACCCCTATTTCATTTACAGTAGGTTAGTTTGGTTTTCTGGCAAAGATGAGAGCTCCCTAGCTGTTGATCCGTCGGAGACGATGGATCTGGCACTGAGGGTTGAGATCCCATCGATCCATAGCTCAGATGTTACTTTTGAGCCGATGGATGGATTCCTGGGGCCCAAAAACCCTAGGATGTGAAATTTGGATTCTTGGTTTTACTAGATAGGGGAGATCCGTACCTATAACCCAAATTTGATCTGGGCCGTCTATTCTGTTAACTAAAAATCATAATTCTTCAATTCAGAGCTTGATATAGCTCTGATTTTAGATCAGAAAAATTATATGGACTCCTTGTAGTGTTTACCATGTATTGAAATTATTAGATCCATGTTTTAATTTGTATGTACATAAGTTATTTAGTAAAATCAATACCCATGATCTTAGATCATGGACCAGATGACTTTAAAAGGAAAATTTGAACAGATGGATGTCTTCAAAGACCCCCTAAAACTCTAAGATCATGATTATAGTCAGATTTTTATACATAGATAAGAAGTAATTGATCAAAAAACTTAAAGATGAAATTCAGCCCTTAAAACAGGCTGAAGTCTTAAAAACTTAATTCTTAGTCTAATAGATCACCAAATTAAGATCAGAAACCTTCATAGAATTTATATTTATGTTATTAAATCATATAACATATTAGATCTTGTTTTTAATTAGTATTTACATGATCTATTTAGCACCATCCGTGCCATTAATCTTGGATCATGACCAAGATGACCCCAAAATTGAAATCTGAACCGATAGATGTATTTAGAATGTCCAAAAACAAGAAACATATTCATAGTAAAAATTATATGTCTCTAGATCAGTAAAATTTATCGAAACCAGTAAGGTGAAATTCAACTCTTAAAACGAGCTAAAATCTTAAAATCACAATTCTGATCTCAATTGAGATTCAAATTGAGATCTGAAGTTGTGATGGATTCCTTGTGATAATTATAAGGGACTGAACTTATAAAAATTTAATTTTAATTAATTTAATTTTCTGTAATTAAGTGGATAAGTAACTAACATCCTTGATCTACAAGATCTAGGATGATTAGACCACTAATAACTTGTTGGATGATGACGTTATAACATAATAAATAATATCAGTGGATTAAATGGTTTTGATTAGGCAGATCTTAAGAGATCTAGCCTTAAGAGTTACTAAAATCCCTAAAAATGAATAGTATCTCCTAGATCAAGATGATCCAGGATGATTGGACAGTATGGATGTATTTTCATGATGATCTTGAGATAAGATTATAGGGATTTAATAAATTGATGATGTGGATTTGGGCTAGATCAAGATCTATGCCCTTAAATGGTACAAAGTAACCTAAGATCTCCTTGATCGGGTAGATCAAGGAAGATCAAATCAATGGATGATATAAATCCATGATTAAATAATTAAATTACATCAATATAATATGTTGGATCTAAAATAAAATGAAGGATCAAGATCTAAACCCTAAAGAGATGAAAAATAAATATGGATCAATTAAGACCCTTGGATCATGATAACATGTTAGATTTCTATTTCAATTATTGAACATTATGATAATTGTCTTTCATTTCTTAGTTGAATTATTTATTTGATTGGTTATTTAATTGTTTATTTAAGTGTTTAGTTAATTGTTTATTCATGCTTTAAATTTATGCTTCAATGCTTAAGTAATTGTAATTTCATTGAAATGGAAATTAAATGAATTTAGAAGGAAGGGACATTCACATAGAATGTATGACATGGACGTAATGATAGTAAGGACCATAGTTAGTAGGATAATATAAGGAATATAAATTCCTTGGTCTAACTTAGGAGAATAATAAATCTCCATGAATGACATTTTAATTCATGGATTTAATTAAAAACAATTAGAAAGAATACTTAGGATTAAATGCTGATAGGAACCATATGAAAGGTTGAGTTAGGGTCAAGCTAGTGAATGATGGATATAGTGGTTAAGGGGGTTATCTAATAGAGCCACGCTCTCCCCCCACCTTCCGTTGATATTTGTGAGGTTTAAACGCCTCCTTACATGAGAATTGAAGTAGCCATTTTGTATTCAACCATTTAACTAGTAAGCCTTAGCCAATTTGACATAAGAGGAGCAATCTAGACTTAGAATGAAATAAGCTACCCTCAACCAATAAAACATTAATTGGTTGAGTAATAATAATGAGAGCATAAAATGTAGTAAATCATCTAATCTTGATAAAAATTGGAAATCAAGATAAGGATGATCAAACAAGATCCATAGGATCTTGGATGATCAAAAACAAATACTAATGTAGTATTGTATAGTATGTATGCGTATGTAGAAGAACATAAATAGATAATCCCAAACCTTTGATCAAATTTGATTTAAGGAAAATTAGGGTATCATCTATAGAAATATATACTTGAATAGGGAAATAACCTTATACATATAGTTTGACAGATGGATGAATTCAAACCATGATGGACATTGTGGAAGAATACACTGGAGATGTATAAATCAAGATACTACTTTGAGGTAGGCGGATGTACAAGAATGTATTAAGGATTTATGTGTATACATACATGATCTTAGTCTGTAATTATAAGACCTTCATGATGTAATTATGCTTAGTACCTTAGGATAGTCATGATCCAACACATATGATCCAAACTAAGTGATCCAACACATATGATCCAACTAAGTGATCCAAAACACAGATCCAAACATGTGATCCAAAAACATATGATCAAATTAAGGGATTTAACCAAATGATCAAACAAAGTGATCCAAGATATGGGATCTCACCAAATGATCAACAAAGTGATCTAACCTCATAATCTAATTCATTGGATCTAATCTAATGATCAAGTCTAATGAGGTGAAAGTATTGAGATATGAAAACTAAGGATACCCTAAGAATAGGGTGTAGAAAATATTCCAGCCTTAGCTAAACAAACACATCGTCTAATATGTACAAAGTATTTTCCATACAAGTATGGAGACTTGTGAATTTTGATTTACGCAGAGATAGAGATTGGGGATGCTATGCTAGGAAAGTCATGAGGGTTTGGCCACCCACTTCTTGAAATTTATATGATGGATGCCATGCCCAAAAGAGGCTAAATATTGGGTGGGGCAATAATGGGAAGGCCCCACTGTAACAGCCATGGACTACCCCATGAGGACATGGATTGATTATTCCACAATTGGTATCAGTGGAAGATTATACAGTTATCGGGGCGCGCTGTACGGATTGAGACTGTGAGCATAGTAGTCCTAATATATTTTGCATTATGATGCACAGATTATAAGCATAGTATGATGCCATGGCATAGTAATATGCTAATATAAGAGTTACTAGAATGAAAACCCCTATATGTGAATTGGCTAAGTATTACTCTCCTAAGTGGAAGTATAGCCAGGGGAAGGAACAAGTTTTGAGTATTCTTCAATATATTAACTAATTTGTCATATACTACATAAATAATGTATATCCTCTATATATGAGTATGAGATGACTCAGGAGGGCTTAATGACTAAGGTAAGTATCCTTGTATTGATGAAGTAGTATATTTTTGTATCCCCTACCAAGCATAGCTTGCTGAGGTATTGTACATGTTTCCATGTTTACAATACCTCAGGCACAGAGAAGGAGGGAAAGAAGCTCAAGGCCATAAAGGACTGAAAGGATTAAAGCTTGAAGATCTAGGAGTAAGACAGTAGAAGATTTGAAGAAAATGAGAAAATTAGAGTATGTATTTGAAGATATGTAATTTTTCCTTATTTGAGAGTGTATTGTATTGAGTGCTTTTAATGTAAGGTGAGGTTTGAAGTTTGGATTATGTAATTTTGGACAATGAGTTATAACCTAACACAGGGTTGTGTATGAGTGAACCACTGGATGAATCTTGGTATTCAATAAAAATTTATTTTATAAGAAATGGCTATGTGTATTATGTATCTTCCAGTGAGACTTGGGTTTTGTTCAAAATGAATTTAAATAAAAATAATTTCCGCTGCATTATTTGTGAAATTGTTTTTTACACATTTAAGGGCCCTTCCTTTGAACAAATGCATTATAAAATGTGTTTTAAAAACCCGGGTCGTCACATGAATGAAGCAGAAAATGGGCAAGGACTGTTGCAGCATTCTTTTATAAGAGATGTGATGCATTGGATTCAATGCATTTGAAAATGTGCAGGGTTACTGTAATATCCTTAATTTTAAAGATAAAAATAGGAAATTATTAAATAAATTAAAATAAAAATTTATGGATGAAATTCTTTCCTGAAAACATAATAATTAGAAAGTGCTCGTCGATACGAATCCAACGCCACCAAGAACGCGAGAAACGGAGCTCAAACGAGGGAGTTATGAGCCGTCAAAGTTGGAAGGGCAAATTAGTCATTTGATATAGACGTATTGCATGAGGGTCCAAATTGATATCGGCACCCCCGTCTTCCACACGTTCGTACCCCAGATCCGGCAAAATCGCCGGAGAAGCCATGGGAAGAGGCGTGAATGGAAGAGGTTCTCCTCCCCTGGGACTCAGTGCCCATATCTACCCTCCCACAAGTGTTGCCAAACGCTCCACTCGGAGCGTTTTCTCGAGTATTTACGCTAAACCCTAGCCGCAAAACTTGGATTTTCCCGGCGAGTGGAGCCCCAAGGCAACACGAGCAACTCCGGCCGGGTGCAAGGTAAGCCTCAAATCCATATTTTTCTCGTATTTATTAATTAGAAAACTAATTAGAAAAACATGAAAAAATTAGGAAAAAATCGATTTTTATTTTTTAGGAACCCGTGTGCACGCCATCGTTGGAGTGTGATTTCACGGATCAAAAACTTGTCCGTTTGAAAATCGCACCGTCCAACTAGTGCACAAGAGACCAAGAGTATACCCTTTAAATTTGTGAGTGATCCAACGGTGGAATTGCTCAGAAAACTCAAAAACCAAGCATCCTAGGGAGGTTTTTTAGAACTTGGGAAAATCGTTTAAAAACCATGGTTTTTGAGAAAATTAGTGAAAAAGGAGGGCATAAATGGATTCTAGAGAGAATTACGAAGAAAATGGCGTGAAAAAATCACGCAAAACGGAACAGAGTTTCCGCCGAGGCGACCGGAATCCGGTCGTCTTCTCCGGCGTTGCCACCCGCGCCGCGCCCGCCTTGACGCCAAGACGCACTCCCCGACGCTCGAGGGACGACGTCACATGACGTCGTCGCGCACGCGCGTGCGAGCGTGCGTGGTTGGCTGTCGCGGTGGGGACCGGGACGCGGCGCGCGTCCCGTGCGCGCTCGCGACGCCGTGCGTCCTCGCGCTAGCAGACGCCGGTGTAAACCGGCGGAAAGAGGCGCCGCCGGTTTAAACCACCTTATGGTGGTCCCGGCAGCCCCATTTTAGCTTATTTTTCACTAAAACTTGATTTTTGGGAGCTAGAGAGGTCCAAATCACGATCCGGAAGAGGCGTTGTGACCGTATTGACGACGCGACCTAGTTTTAACTTAAAAACTTAGAAATGACCACTTTTTATTTAGAAAAATTTTAAAATAGTGATGTGACATGTACATGTGTGCACTTGAATATACCAATTAAAGGGAGTTATTAGCAAGCTAGTGATCTCACCTTGAGGTAGGTGGCGACAACTAATGTTTTGACTTGATTTTAAACCATGTTTAAACATAGCATCATGTGTGATTGTGTTTTAAATTGCGATTTTTATTTACCATGGATTTCATGCGACATTGCGTACGTGATGGTTATTCCAAATTGAAATCTTTTACCGAATAAACTTATTTCAAATGCTTTTACAAGCATGATGTTAATTCGTTATGCTTACTTAGAGACTTATTTCTTATTATATATATAGAAAATGCATGGATTTACATGGAAATGAGAATGTAGGCTTATTATTTCGGTCCTTTGATAAAGCTAACCCCTGTGGATGAGGGGCATGTCTTGGGATTGCAAGCTATAAGTGCTCTTGAGTTTTAGCATATACATATGATTTCCGTGTTTTATATTTGATGACGGTGCTCTCGCCAGAAGGCCATGCTAGGAGGGATAGGGCCGCCACCCACCTTCCGAGATTATGATGTGATGAGTTTGTGATATGATAGACACCCGCCCATGGATGGCATTCGGTAGGGTTTGGTAACATGGATAGTCCACACTACCGGCACCGAGCCTTTCCATGGGGGACAGACGCTAAGTCTCCCGTTATGGTGTCGACGGGTGAGCTGGTGGTTGCCGATACCCATGGAGGGTTGCCACCGGCAAAGATGATGGCCCATATTCTTGTTATGTGTGCTTGTATGATGAGCATGGTTATAGATGGTATGCCCAGGGTGTGACGACACTCGGAGGTTGACTATGTGTACTCCCGATCGTGATGTTCGTGCGATGTGGTGGGGACCCATTACCTTAGGGTGCCCTTATTCTGTTGTATGCTCCATTTATTGATTCATGTCATGTTTTAACTCCGTGAATTTCATGTTTTAAGCATATGGAATAAATTGGCATTTATTTTGAACATGGCATTATGATATCACTATTTCCATAAATGTTAGACTTTTCATCAATGTCGTTCATTATTTCGCATTTATTACATTAATTGTCTATGTACCTACACAAGCGATAGCTTGCTGAGGCATTGCTTTGTTTTGCAATGCCTTAGATCTCGAGCGCGACACCAGGAAAGGAAAACTACGGTTGATAAACCTCGAGAGCCGCCGAAGACTAGTTTCCTATAGTTTTAGAAAGTAATGTGAGTCATTAGTAGTGGATTATCATTTGAATTTTATTATGGATCGCATACTTTATATTTGGATGTGATTTAGATCTTTGGACATATATTGGACATTTATATGGGATGTTATGATGGATAGACCCTGGGCCATATTATTATTGTCTTTTGGATGTTTATTTGATTTAAAATAAAGGCGCCTATTTATTTGACGTTGATTTATACGCGGATCATTTATTTGTGTTTAAATTACATGTACGCCATTTTGAGAAAGGAAAAATTAACACCCGGAGTTTTGAGATAGGTTTAGTAAAATGTTAAATAAATCTTTTCTCATGGGATCCCAAATGCTCTTATTTAAATTGCAAAAAAAAAAAAAAATTGTCTTAAAAATCCGGGGTGTTACAGTTACTAGGGTGTTCGCCCATGAGTGACATGTTGCATCGGATTTCGAATGCCATAAAAAGTAGGCAAAAGTTCCTACGCCATTTTAGATGTGCACGGGTAAAGAGATGAGCTCAGGAAAATAAGATTTGTATCACTATATGAAATATAGGTACATTGACAAATAAGAGTATAGAGTTAGTAGATGCGATGAAACGTATGAGAGTTAACATAGCTTGTGTTTAAGAAACCAAATGAAAATGGGCTAAAATTAGAGAAATTTATGAGTATAAGCTTTCATATATAAGTAAGTACAATAATAGGAATAACATATGGAAAATAGTAGATAAAGAATTAAAGAATAAAGTTGTAGATGTTAAAAGAATGAGTTATAAAATTTTACTAGTAAAACTTGTCTTATGAGTGCATATCATAAATATTATAAGTGCATATACTCAACACATAGGCAATATTTATAGGAGTAGACTTAAATGGTCATATAAGAAAAGAAAAGAAAAGAAAAGAAAGGATAGGATATAGTATATGGAGGGTATGATACTGTAGAAAAAATTGGGATAGGGAGAAGCTATTATTGATTCTTTTTGGTATATGACCTAGCTATAGCAAACACATACTTTAAAAAAAAAGATGAACACTCACTAATATTTAAAAGTCGATCAAGTCAAGTAGACTTCTTTCTACTTAGGAATACCAAAAGATCAATGCGTAAGAATTGCAAGGTGATACTCAGAATAAGTTAAACCACACAACATAGTTTAATGGCTACAGATATTTACATTAAGAGATGGAAGAAAGAAAATGAACTAAATAGGTGTCCAAAAACTAAGTGGTGGAATTTAAAATGAGAGAAGATAACTTCATTTACAAATAAATTAATGACAAAAGAAAAGTAAAATAATGAAACAGAAGTAAGCACTATTCGGACTAATGTGATCGAGTCTATTAAGAAAGTGACAAAAGATGTTCTATGAGTATAGAAAGATAAAAGACAACCATTAAAGGAAACTTTGTGGTGAAGTAAAAAAGTGCAAAAAGTTATTAAAGAAAATGTATGTGTTTTAAAATATGGTAGGGAACAGGAAATACATACAACTTTGAGTAATATAAGAATGCTAAAAGTGTTGCTAAAAGAGTAGTGAATAAGGCTAAATTAAGGCATTCAATGATCTCTACAATAGATTAGGATTAAGAGAAAGTAAAAAGATTGCAAAATAAGATATCATAATAGTAAGAACTTAGACCACATTACACACATTAAAAGCGATGCCCAAAGGGAGCAGAGATGATAAAGGCCAATCAAAGGCGAGAAAGTTACTTTCGATAATTATTAAACGACAAATGTCTTGCGAATACAGAGATTGAAAGAACTGTAAACCCACTTGACACTGGACTATATAGATACAGCTATAGGATCACGATACTAAAGTGAAAGAGGCACTGGAAAAGATGAAATTAGGAAAGGCCATGGGCAGCAATGGGATGCCAATAGAGGTTCAAAATATGTGAGAGATACTAAATATTTTGGTTGATAAAGTTATTTAATAGGATTATAGAATCGAAGACAATGCTAAATGAGTGGAGGAAAAATTCTATCATACCAATTTATAAGATAAAAATGACAAACAGAGTTGCTCTAATTATTGTGGGATCAAACTTATGAGCCGCATCATAAAACTTTTAGAAAGGGTGATTGAGAAAAGGTTACTACATGACACGATTGTATTAGAAAACCAGTTTAGTTTTATGCTTAGAAGGTCTACCATGAAATTGATTTTCTTACTTAAACAATTGATGAGAAAGTATATGAGAGGAGAAAGGACCTCCACGTGGTCTTTATTGACTTATAATAAGCTTATAATAAGGTCCCTAGACAGTTAATATGGTGAATGTTGAGTAAGAAAGGAGTTTCACAGTGTTATATAGACAAAATTAAGAATATGTATTAGGGAGTAGTTACAAATATTAGCACCATTAACAGAGAGACAAGTGATTTTCCTATTATTATAGGATTGTACAAAGTGATCATCTTTGAACCTGTGCCATTCTATATTAGTTATGGATGAGTTAACAAGACATTTGCACAAGGAGATCCCATGGTGCATTTTATTTGTAAATGGTATGGTTTTGATTGATAATACATGGAAAGGTGTAAACACAAAACTAGAGTTGTGGAGAGATGTTATAGAGTCTAAATGATTTAAAATTAGCCAAACTAAGACAAAACATGCAGAATGTAATTTTAGCAAGGAGTGAGAGCAAGGTACTAGTAAAGATTGATAACCAAGAAATTCTCCGAAAATACCACTTTCTATACTTGAGATTGATAATTTATGAGAGTAGGGAGATTGAGAAGGATATTACCTAGAGAATCCAAGTGGGTGTGAACAAATGGAGATGTGGCTCTAGAGGTTTGTGTGATAGGGAGATGCCAAAAGGAAAGTTCTATAGGATGGCTGTAAGGTCGGTCATGCTCTATCAATTAGTGTTGAAAAGTTGAGGAATAGTATATACATAAGGTGAGCATAGCTGAAATGATGATATTGAGATGGACGAGTGACAAGACAAGAAAGGATAGAATCATAAATAAAAACATTAGAGAAAACTTTGGAGTAGCACTAATAATTAATAAGATGAGGGAGGGTAGAGTTAGATGGTTTGGACATGTCCAATACATACAAAAAATGATACCAGTTAGAAGGAGTAAGTCATTATGGTTGAAGGAAAGAACAAAGGGAAGGCCCAAAAAGGCGTGGATAGAAATAGTGAGAAAAGATTTAAAATTTTTTGACTAAATCTGGCCATCACCCTTAATAGAGGAAAATGGAGAAACAAGATTCATATAGCGAACCCCTGATCGGGATAAGGCTCTAATGATGACAATGATGATGCATGAGTTATATACATGCTACTGTTAGCTTTATGTCTTCCTGCAAAATGGGTCTTACTATGCTGATAAAACGGACTTGTACATGGCTGTATGGTGGAGGTCTGAGAGGTTAATAATGCACCAAGTCATTTCCTTGAATATTATCAGCTATTTTAGGTTTTAGCCCTATACATTAAACATCCGTAGACTCTAGATCACCTAAATCCGATGGCATTAGATCATCAACAATCTAAATTACCAAAAATCTGCCCCTCGTCTATAGAAATCCTGGCTGGTTGTGCTAATCTAGACAAGATTATCTCCTTAATCATCTAATATAAGTGTTTTACAAGTTCATTAACTTCATCTCATGCCAAATCTTTTATGGCTGCCTACTCTGAGTCCACATTTGCCACGGCCATGTATTGGCTCTTAATCCTATTGTCTACTGCCAGCCCCACTTTATCAACTAAAATGGATGTCTTGTATTAAATAAGAAAAGGCTCCACTTTATTTTCTCTTAGAAGAAAGAGGCTACAATTTGAAGGAAGCCTTGGTGCAATGGTAAAAGTTGTCATCATGTGACCTTGAGGTCATGGGTTCAAGGCGTACAAATAGCCTCTTACAAAAATAGCCTCTTACAAAATATAAGATAAAGCTCTCTACTTTAAGTCCTTGTGGTCTGCCTCTGCGGACCCGTGTAGGCAGGAGCTTCGTGCACAGGGTTGCCCTTTTTAGGCTACAATTTCACCAAACAAAGACGAAACTTAGGAGAAAGAAAAACAAAGAAGAACAGAAAAAAAATGAGACGAGAGGGTGAGGTTTTACGGGTTTAAGGGTTTGCCAAGGGTTTTAGGTCTCGAAAAGGGAAAGATGGCAACTTCCGCTGCTCGAAACTCTTCCACGTTTGTCCGTAGCCTTTGGAGGAATTCTGCCACCACCACCACTCGAATCTCTCCTCCTCCACGCCGTCCGAATGCTTCATTTCTCAGGTTTCAGCAGCCTCGACTTTCTCCTCCTCCTCATTCTCCTTTAAGGTACTTTTTCTGTCTTCCACAAAATTTACCAAAACCTTGAATGTGAATGCCTGCTTCTGAAAGGAGAGATTTCCTTTTTCATTGGATTTGCTTTATCATTGAAGGTTTCGACGAGAGTTGAACTCCCTGTTCCCGATTCATAGTGCTACCGCGTCCGCTTGCCTTGTTTCCAAGCTTCCCAGTGAAGTGAGCACGTCCACCGAAGGTAATTCCGATAGGCTCCTTTTTATTTTATTTTTTTCTTCCTCTTTTTGCTATTTTTCATTTGGCCATGTATTTCTCGTTTCTGCATTACTGAATCAACATTTACAATGAAATCAATTTCCGTTTTCTCGGTTGCATTAGGTTTTAATGATCATTGATGTAATTCATGGTTGAAGTCACGTGCTTTAGTTCCTTGAATCGTCGGCGACCGATAACATCTTACACCCAGTTTCATTTTCGGTAAAATGACTGAATGCTTTGAGTGAATACTATGATACTTTACCCAATTTCACACCAAGCCTTTGGTGTTTGAGTGAATACTATGATGCTTTGAGATGCTATGTATTGGATCAAGGTAATATATGAGTGGCTGACAATTGCTGGTCATTCATTAACAGGAAGGATCTCACTGATCATTGAGGTGTGTAATACTGGACTATACATTTTTGGCCACTTATTGTTGTGCCCTACATGTCTCGTTACATGGTTGAGATCCCAACTTTGTAATATTTGTGGCACTGCATTCTTCCCTTAAATTTTAGTCAATTTGAGAAAGTTCGACTTGAATTATGAACTTAATAGGTAGATATTTGCATCACAAAGAAAGATTGGATCCTCCAAAATAGTAAGTCTTCATCAATATCATTGGGATTTTGCATTCTAGAAAAAAGAAATTTACAGCAGTGTGTCACGGCCTACTATTCCCTTATGCCTTGTGACTGTGCAGTACTCATGCTGAGAACCAATCCTTAGCTCTGAGCCAGCTTAGCGAAGCTCCTAGTCTTACTGCAACTTAGAACTTAGGGTTCTTAGCAACTCAAGGGGAGAGAAGCAGACCAAGAGAGGTTCAAAGAATGCTCTTTGCATTACTCGACAAAAGAAAGATGCATCTTATGCAGTCTGATTTACAAGTGAGAGCTCTACTATATTTGTTGGCATCCATCTTCTTGATGCATGGTGTAGTTTATGCCACTTAGCTACAATCCAGTGGTTAGGAGTATTCTTGACTGTTGTCTAAAATTTTCCAGACTATCTACATAATTCTTAATAAAATATATCTTCATAATAACTACCTTCTAGATACATCTAAAGAGTCTTTCAGAAACTCTCTATTAGCAGTTAAGGAGCACTATTCCTGATCAGGGTCCAGTAAGAGACACCATGAGCGGTGAAAAGCCTCCCAAGGATAAAATCTGAGATATCACCGAGATTAGGTTTGACAGATTTGAGACTTGTTTGTTTAAATGCTTGTGGTTCTTTTTGAATTCCAAGAACATGATGAGCAAAGAAAAGTATACAATGAAAGTTTAATCTAGCAAAGCAATAAGTTTTCATCAATATCTTGGGTTTCTCATATCACAAAGAAGAGAAAGTTACAGTAGCAGTTTATGAGAAGGGGAGCCTTGGCGAAACGGTAAAGTTGTTGTCGTGTAACCTTGAGGTCACGGGTTTAAGGTGCGAAAATAGCCTCTTGCAAAAATGCAAGGTAAGGCTGTGTACTATATACCCTTGTGGTCTGCCCCTTCCATGGACCTCGCATACGTGGGAGCTTCACGCACCGGGACTGCCCCTTTTACGGCAGCAGTTTGTATAACTGGTTTATGCTATAACACAAGAAAACCAAGGAGGCTGTAGAGTTTTGGAATTTGCGATAAGAATTTATAATTTGAAATGTAATTTGCACATAATTTGTGCATAATATGACCGTTTGGAAATCAGTAGGAATTTAAGAGAGTGGAATTTCTGTGGCCATGTCTACTATAAGCCGTCCATTTACTATGATCAAAAGTAAAAGCTTTCTGATTCTGATCTGATCAACAAGCTTTTTGAAGCCCTAGACATCCACAGCAGCAGCAATGAGATGAATGGTCAGATCATCCAAAGGTGGGCCCTTCATAAAAAATCAGCTTATAGATATCTTTTACATGGAGGGCCTTGATTTTTGGGGATCCAACAAATCTATCCATTAGATGATCCTAAGATAGTATCACCTAGTGCAGAAAATCATGAATTTGCAATCATTCTAATTACTAAATGGAGGCTTATACACTGGTATATATGAGAGAACTAAGAAGGAGCTTTGTGAACGACAAACAGAACATTAAAGAGAGTTATGAAGAGAAAGAAGAAAAGAGCTATATAATAAGGTTGAACTTAGTCTGTTGATTGAAATATATTTCTGATATATTTGAACGTACTTCAAGACTTCTATAGGAATTGGGATTTTCATTTCTTCAAGACTTATTATGGGAACTGATGATGGGTTTTCACTGAATTTGGGTTTTTGGTTGCGGAAAGGAGTTTTGATTTGTTATTTAATTGAATTTAGGTTTTCTTTTTCGAGAGATTAAGGTCGAGTGAGTTTGAAACTGAGAGAGGGCAAACTCTAGCAGCATATCATGGAATTCTGACTCCAAGTTCTGCTAAATTCCCAAACTGCCCAAAATTGCCCATAAATTCTAAATTCTGTGCCAAGTGAGAGATTGTGTGGGGGAAGGGAATGAAACTCTAGCAGCACATTGTGGAATTCCAACTCTAAGTTCTGTTAAATTCCAAAACTGCCCAAAATTGCCCTTACATTCCAAATTCTGTAACTCTACATCTGCCCCAAGTATACACACACTGTGTGTGTGTGTGTGAAAAAGAGGGGGGGCAGTAGAACTATAGCAGTAGATCGTGGAATTCTGACTCTATGTTCTGTTAAATTCCCAAACTGCCCAAAATTGCCCTTAAGTTCAAAGTTCTGGAACTCAACATCTGCCCAAATATTTTCTTGTCCAAAATTCATCTTTGATATGCGTGTTCTTATGCATAGTTTGTATGGGAAACCAATTTGAAGATATCAATCAACAAATGGGAAAGTCATATTCTCAGAAGTCTCCTCAAAATGTGCTGGTAATACATTTCCTCAACACAATAAAGTTGTAATGGTGAAGGTTCTCGTGCAAAAGAAGAGTTGGAGTTTGTACCTGTATGGCTAAAGGGAACTGATTGTAACTTCTTCTCGTCATTGCTCAAAGGGTGGGGGGGGTTTCACTCTGCTCAATACTACTTGCTGCTCTCGAAGTTCTGGCAGTTTACCATCAGTAACAGTGTTGGGGTTAGACAAAAAGTCCACAAGATTATGGTGTGTAACTTCTTCTCGTTATTGCTCAAAAGAGGGGGGGAACAACCCCCCCCCAATCATCACTCTGCTCAATACTACTTGCAGCTCTCGAAGTTCTGGCAATTTACCATCAGTAACAGTGTTGGGCTTATCCAAAAAGTCCACAAGATTATGGTGCCCCAATAATTCAACTCAGTATTGGACTTGCAAACTCTAAAGGGATGACTATTTGATTTTCAATTATAGAACCTTTAGTAGATGTAAAATATAAAGTCAACCACATAACATTCACGTCTGACCTAGGCAGCAAATTTATGCAAAAACATCTTTGTCAATGCCAAGAACTTGAGATGGAGATAGTTGATCACTTTGTTGATTTGTAATAGGACATGGCCAAGCTGGTGGTCAGGTAATATTTCTGTGGCATAACTGGTCCAATTTTCAGTAGGCTTTACTGTCCTGGGCCTAGATATGCTTCTTTGTCTCGACTAGGAATGATTCCCTGAACATGAATGGCAGCACATGTGGCCCCTTCTTGATTCTGTTCTGTCATATTATGTCTGTTCACCTGCCAGTGCTTTGTTGCTTTTATCTTAGAGGGGCTAAATTATCAAATTTGGTGGAAGTGCACCACAGTAATGCATATTGTTGCTGTTTCTTGAATGTCAATTATGAAGAGATTCCAATGATGGTTTTAGCTCATCGGGTGTGATTATCTCTGCTGTCTTCCTTACAAGCTTTCATGGATTGGTTGCTATGTGTCCTATCAAGTTAGACTACTAATGTCTGAGGCAGCTATGTGTCCTATGAAGTTAGACTACAGATGACTCAGGTAGCAAATGCCAACCAGATAACAGCTTTTGTCTATGACAGCTACATCTCTTGCAATTTTGATTTATTAATGAACGTAAGGCTGTAAATGCTACAGCGCAGCTCTGTAAGATCCCAATCTCATGCCATATCACTTTGGATCAAAATTTGTTCTATGTCAACTTGTTCATGGCTATGAAATGTAGGGGGAGACATGTACCTCTACATGCTGATTTATGCTTAATTAGTTACCTTAGTCTATGCTTTGTCCTAAATCTGACCTTAAGGCTGGGTGTGAAGGCCGTTTTCTTCTATTCAGACTATTGCTTCTTTAGAATGTTAATCTTGACATGCAGGCACTCCCAAGGACCTTTTCAAGGCTTACCTGTACTTCGCCTTTCTGATTGTGTCCAGAAATCTACCTGTTTTTTGGTGATTGCGGTGACCGATAAATTGAAAGACTTGGATTGGCTTCTTACTTTTCTATTTGACATGGTTTGAGCCCAAACTGTCAAATTTCAGCTATTCAGTAGTTCCAGTCATGCTTATATTCTTACTTGGTCAGTACGCCCAAACAGTTCTGCTAAGATTTAATATAATTTTGGGTGTGCGGACTAATCCTCCATGAGGCCTTGGCTTTTGCTTCATTTGTTCATGAGATTTGTGAAATTGCTTGTTGCTTTTCAGCAGTTCTTTACACCTGGTTATGAATTATAATGTAGCAGACTCCCTGGCTGTGGGGGGGAGCATGTTGTGATGATCTCTTTGTGGTGCAATATCTATTGCTGCTGCAATTGTTTTGGTTGGTTAATATGTCTTATCTTTTTCAAAGCTTTGGCAGAATTCCTCAGCTTTCTTAGCAGACTTGTTCTCATTATATGTAAACTAAGTCTGAGAAGAAAGCATACCTATTATTCTTAAATTAGGACATGGTTCTGGTGTCTAGTTTACGCATAATAAAATAGCTTCCCATGATTGCTAATGGCAACTTCTGCTTGTTACATATTGGGGAAAAGGTATATGCATGGTGGCTTACTTCTTTCTTTTCATTGGATGACAGGTAGATTTGCTAATTATCTGAGTCCTATCTAGGCAAACGTGGTCTTTAAAGGCGTTGTATCACTGCAGAGATTTCTTTTTTTCTATCTTTGAAGAGAGCAGCGGTGTTCAAACCTTTCTCCAGTTTACTCTCAATACTGTGCTTGTGTTTTACAAGTAGGTAACTACTCGGGATTACCATCACTTGATGGAGGTAGCGGGTAGTTCGCTTTTTCTTTATTCAGAAGCATCCACCATAAGGTCTGTCTCTTTGATGACTGCTCCAGTATTCGTCCATTACTCATAATATTATGCTGTTTGTTTAATCCCTAATCAGCTTTTGCTTACATTGTTGGTTAAATTGACGCGTACTTCCTGAACTGTAAGATGCTATTTTCGTACATATGTTTTCTGATTTAGTCAGTGATGATAATAATCATATGTGCTGGACATAAATCCCAATAAGGAATATTTCAGTCGCAAAATTATTCAAGACCACGGCTTGGTCTGAGTATTGATTGAAACTGTTCTTTTTCGCATTGTGATTTCCTACTTATGACATATAAACTCAAGTTGGTCTTTTGTAGCTGGGTGCGGTTTCTTAGATGAGCCCAAAATCTTGAGTAAAATACTATCTGTAAAACTTGAATGAGTAGAGGAAAAGAATCATATGAAAGAAAAAGTTTCCTTGGTTGCACATTCTAGTAGGAAATCCTGATTCAGGTCATTCAGGTTGCTGAGTGGCATCCTCTGTCATGTTTGCTGTGAGTTATTTGTGCAGGCTGAAAACTTTACTTTTACTATTGCTAAAATCTCATCCCCGCTCTCCCCTTATCAATCTGTTCTAATGATTCACCGTACTTTAGATGGGATTCTAGATAGGCTATCATTCATGCTCTGAGTCTCAGGTTTGGAAGTACAGGTAACATGTTTTCCACCACTTGTTGCCACACATAAAAAAAATTAATATTGTACTACTTCCTAAAAATCATAAAATGGTATTTGCTTAGCTTCTCAACCTTTTGGATTTTATCTTTAGCAAGTTTGAGGAATCCTTGATTATGAAATAATCCATCTTCAGTAGGTACATATTCCAAGTTAGGAAAACTAGCGAAAGTCGGATACTTTTCAGATTTCAGATAGAGGCGACGGTCATAGGTTTCTTGTGAGCTTTGCTTAAACCTGCTTCCACCAGTTGTTCCATAGGTATATGTTGGGAGGAGTAAGCTCTTTGTGGCTTTACTAAGACAAGGGAGCTGAATCCATCATCTTTGTTGTAACTAAATAACTTTACGTTTCCAAGCAAGTCCTGACACTATATGGCCAAAGAAAGCCCTTTTAGTACATTTGGGTATGGGAGGAAGCTGCTACTTGGTATGTTTGAGGATCTTCTGTAGTTGATGTCTGCATTAGCATCTAAACGGTGTTCATCATTTAGAGTCTTCGTCAGGCTGGGTGAGGCAATGTTTCTCTCCCCTGCAACTTATGAAGCTGGAGCTTAGTCCGACTCTGTTATAGTTTCTAGTTAAATGCAAACCTTCTTTTCAGAAATTTATAGAATCTAGCAAATGTAAAATAGGAACTACGGGTGTTGTAAAATAACTTTTACTCTGTTACTTTAATAAATTTTACCTTCTTCTCATATAACTTGCCATATTTGCTGTTGTGTCCGTAAATTGGAAACGATTTCATGTTAGGATTTGCTAGATGCCCTCATCATACCGCATCTTGACCCAGTTCTACAATTAAGGCATGTCTGCCTCAAAAGATTTTGATTTCGGCCAGATCAACTGAAAGTTCAGGATTCACAGTAGCTAAATTCACATTTTCACATTGAATCGTCTGGTTTGCGAAGACGTCTCTGATCTCAGACTTGATCATCAAACTAGAGGCGGTTTGATCAATCTGATGAATCGCAGCTTTGGTTTAATCTGATTGAAGTTATTCCCAGTAACCTGTTTTCCGGACTATCCAGTTTGATCCTGTGTTTGAATTAGTTCGAGTTTAGTGAAAATTACCACACTTGAAATGGGAAGAAATCAACGGATTGTGATAATTAATTCGTAGATGAACAACCTTGCTTGTGTCATAGTTGGCGAGCACATTACATCCAAATAAACTCCAAAGTTGAAGATCTTGCCTTCATCCTTCCCTCATAATTTGCTGCTGAATTTTGATGGAATGGATGCGTTTTCCCGAATTGTTTTCTGCAAAAGTCATGTTCGGACGGTCAATTTTGTTGGGAATGCTTACATCTGCTGCCCATGACAATACTGTAATCTGCAATCCCACTTGATTTGGATTTTCCTTGATATTGGATGCGGATGGTAGTAGGTTGTTAGGATTTTTCTACTCATTTTCCTTGGAAATCCTTCTATCCTTCTAGGCGATAACTGCAGCAACAAAGACGAAAAATGGATCATGGGGTATCTGACCTGCTTTCACCGAGGGAGCCCTAGTTCCACGCGGAGGATATAGTAAAGAAAGTACGGAAGCTACGCTAAAGGCTTCGAGTTCAAACATAAAAACCTTGATATCATGCCACGAGAATGGTAGATGACACTTCCATCAAATGGATCATCGGACTGGGATCATCCGATCCAAATGATAATGGATAAGGATGAATGAGCTAGGACTGGCAGTATGTCAGATCAATCACTTTCGTTAGCGTAATCGTTGGAATTATCGACCTAGTTCTTTGTTAAAAGATAATTTCATCTTCAATGAAAGAGTCGGCCAAACTTCGCTGATAATCAATTTTAATGGAAAAAGACAGTCATTCAAACAAAGTGAAGTGATTACCTTTCAAGAAAGCGAAAGATGCCTGTAAATGCAACCCAGTTCCAGTTGGTATTAGGTGAAGTGTGTGGGTTTTGACTTCTGATAACACGCTATCCACATTTTTTCTTGTTTTGGTGCTTTAGGCTCGGATCCACTTTCGCCGGGAAGAGTGTCTGACTAACTCGGACCAACCAGAAACTACGGATTTCTGTTCTGTAAGTGAAAGAAATGCCGAAGAGCTCAAGGATTGTGGTCGATCGCTGGACTTCCACTTGTTGGAGCATGTACGCTTTGAGAAATAGTTTTCTTGTAAAACGAAGCACCAGCCACATGGCGATGTTTGGGACCATCGGGGACTAGTCATATGGGTCACATGAAATGCCACATGCGGTCTCCGAGCATCTACTTGTTAGACTGATCCCTTGGGCAGGTACTTTTTACGTACATTTCGACCCTACCAATTGGAGGGCCTGGATGTTCCAACTGAAAATTTTCTTGGGTTGCGTCCTGCAAGTCCCTCTTTTTTGGTGGTTATGGGCGACAGACGCGCACCGTGTAAAACAGGGATTAGAATGACTTGGGACTAGCAATGTAATGTCGCTGTCCTTCAAATAAAATTTTATAGAGAAATTCCATGATGCTTGTCGCCTACAATTCACATGGTCATTTGGAGCTACCTCTAGGTCCATCTTCTAGGGTTCAGTGGGGGATGCACCAAATATTTAGTGGTCAAACTGAGCAACCATTCTTTGAACCTGTCACTGTCGAATCTGTAGTACGACATAGTTTTCTTCAAATCGACCTTGTGTGTCCCCAATCTTAAGTATGTTGGTCTTGTAACTTTTCGTCTTAGCCCCTCCACGGAAAGGTAAGCGCATCCTTCTATTTCACCATGTATTTCGTTGTCACCATCGGTTCGAGGCCCGGATGAAGCCGCCGCGTTGTTGAAGCTTTAGAATCTAAACGCCCGCCTGCCGCGGCCCTCTCTTTTGGTCTGGTAGAGAAGTTAGGATCTCTGTATAAAGAAAAGGCTTCGTCTGTCAGCTAGAGTCATACTGTCTTTCAGACACGTTGCTGAGAAGTTGGGGAAGGACCATTTACTGATAGCCCCCACCAAGTGGCTGATAACTACCCTTTTCTGTGTGCATACTGTGGGAAAAGGTTGGGGGTCTCCGGCTACCAAATCCATGGTCCCCAAGTCTCCTTCGGCTTGGCCAATTCAGCAAGTCCAGACTAGATAACTCTCCTGATCCACTTCTATATGCGGAACAATGATCGTAGTCCTACTCTGAGGATGGACTATCTTCAACTAAGACCCTTTGGGGAACTTCTTTGGAAACTCTGCCAATGCCGGTCCCAAGCCCGGATGAAAAAGGAGAAGGCTCTTGCGTTGGGTGCCAGCTGGCAAGAGAGAAGTTGAAGATGATTTTGTTATTTATTTTTCTCTTGCAAATGAATATGCATTTGCATATTAGTTTGCAAGGAAGAAATGAAAATCATCTCCAACTTCTTAAAATATGGCAACCTTTGCATCAGGTGCTAGCCGCAAGGGAGAAGCTGAAAATGATTTAGTTATTTCTTTCCTGCTTGTAAGGAAGAAATGAAAATCATCTCCAGCTTCTTAAAACTATGGTAACCCTAATATAACATGAATTGAAAACTAACATTCCCTCAAGCTAGGGTGTTCCTCATAAGCGACATGCTGCATCGGATCCTGGGTGTGGTAAAAAATGGGCAAGAATTGCTAGGGCGTTCTCCTAAAAGCGATGCGTTATATCGGATCCCGGGTGTAGTGATAAATGGGAAGGCCTGTTAGAGTGTCCCCTCGGAAGTGATGCACTGCATCAGAACCCAGGTACAGTGAAAAGTGGACATGGGTTTATGCCATAGAGACCGAGAAGGATGCTGGTAAATAGGATATCTCTAGAGTATAAGATTCGTATTGCTACGTAGAATATAGGGACATTGACAAGTAAGAGTTTGGAGTTAGAAGACATGATGAAATGTAGGAGAGTCAATATCGCTTGTATCCAAGAAACCAAGTAAAAAGGGGCTATAACTAGAGAAATCGATGGGTATAAATTATGGTATTTAAGAAAGGATAATAACAGAAATGACGTAGGAATAATAGTGAATAAAGAATTAAAGGATAAAGTTGTGGACGTTAAAAGAATTAGTGATAGAATAATAATAATAAAACTTGTTCTAGAAGTGCAGATCATAAATGTTATAAGTGCATATGCACCACAAGTAGGGTTAAAAGATATAATCAAGAGACAATTTTGAAAAGATATGGAGAGGGCCATGCAAGAAATTTCCAACATTGAGGGGATATTTATACGAGTAAACTTAAATGACCATGTAAGAAAAGAAAAGAAAAGATATGATAAAATACATGGAGGATATGATATAGGTGAACGAAATGATATGGGGGAAACTATCCTCGATTTTGCTTTGTCTTATAACCTAGCCATTGCAAATACACTCTTTAAGAAGAGAAATGAACACTTAATAACCTTTAAAGTAGACTTCATAAAAGCTAAATAAACTTCTTTTTATTTAAGAATACTGAGTGATCAAAGTGTAAGGATTGTAAGGTGATACTCGGTGAGAGTTTAACCTCACAACATAGGTTAATGATTATGGATATCCATATCAAAAGATAGAGGAAAAGAAATGAACTTAATACGTATCCAAAGACTAAGTGGTGGAACTTAAAAGGAGAGAAAATAACCTCATTCAAAAATAAGTTGATGGTAGAAGGAAATTGGAACTATGAAATAGAAGTAAATACCATGTGGACTAATATGACTGAGTCCATTAAGAAAGTGGAAAAAGATGTCTTGGGAATATCTAAAGATAAAAGGCTATTAGTGAAGGAAATATGGTGGTGGAGTGAAACAGTGCAAAAAGTTATTAAAGAAAAATATGTGTTTTAAAGCATGGTAGAAGACTAGAAATAATGAAAGCTATGAACGATATCAGAATGTTAAAAAGGTTGCTAAGAGAATAGTAAGTAAGGTTAAACTTAAGGCATATGATAGGCTATTTAATAGATTAGGAACAAGGGAATGTGAGAAAGATTAAAATTGCAAGAGCAAGAGAACAGAAAGATAAGGACTTAGATCATGTTATGTGTATTAGAAGTGATGATCAAAGGGTATTAGTCAAAGATAATGAGATTAAACAAAGGTGTAAGACATACTTTAAAAAATTGTTAAATGACAATGGCTCTGAGAATATAGGGATTGAAAATATTATAAATCTAAATAACATGAGATATTATAGATATGAACGTAGGATTAGAATACCTGAAGTGAAAAAGGCCTTGAAAAAGATGAAATTAGGAAAGGCCATGGGGCCCGATGGTATACCAATAGAGGTTTGGAAGCATATAGGAAATATTGAGGTAGTTTGGCTGACCAAGTTGTTTACAAAGATTATAAAATCAAAGAAAATGCTAATTAGTGGAGGAAAAGCTCTATTGTACTAATTTATAAGAATAAATGAGACATATAGGGCTGTACTATTTATTGAGGGATCAAACTTATGAGCTACACTATGAAACTTTTTGAAAGAGTGATTGAGAAAAGGTTACGTCATGAGACAAGTGTATTGGAGAATTAGTTTGGTTTCATGCCTGGGAGGTCTACCGGGGAAGTTATTTTCTTATTAAGACAATTGGTAGAGAAATATAAGGAGAGGAAAGACCTTCACATGGTCTTGATTGACTTAGAGAAAGCTTATGATAGAGTCCCTAGAAAGTTAATATGAAGGGTGTTGGGCAAGAAAGGGGTTTCGTGAGGTTATATAGACATAAGTAAAGATATGTATAAGGGAGCTATAACAAATGTTAAGATTGCTAATGGCGACATCAATGATTTTCCTGTCACTGTAGGATTGCACCAAGGATCAGCATTGAGTCTATACCTTTTTACATTGGTTATAAATGAGTTAACAAAACATCTGCACGAGAGGATTCCTTGGTGCATGCTATTTGTAGATGATATAGTCTTAATTGATGAGACAAGGGATGGTGTAAATACAAAGCTAGAGTTATGCAGAGAAATATTAGAATATAAAGGATTTAAATCAGCAGAACTAACACATAATATATGGAATGAAATTTTAGCAAGGAGAGTAGAAGTGGAACACCAGTCAAGATTGATAACCAAGAAGTCCCTTTGACTACTTTTAATACTTAAGATCAATGATTTATGAGAGTGGAGAGATTAAGAGGGAGGTTACCCAGATAATCCAAACGGGTTGGAATAAATAGAGATGTGCATCTGGAGTTTTGTGTGATCTGCGGATGCCGCTTAAACTAAAATGAAAATTCTATAGAATTGCCATAAGGTCGGCCATGCTATATAAATTAGAATGTTGGGCAATTAAGGAAGATCATGCCCATAAGATGAGTGTCACAAAAATGAGGATGTTGAGATGGATGAGTGTTAAGATAAGAAAGAATAAAATTAGAAATGAAAATATTAGATAAAATTTAGGGATAGCACCAATAGGTAACAAGATGAGGGAGATTAGACTTAGATAGTTTGGACATGTCCAAAGGAGACAAAAAACAACACTGATTAGAAGGATTGAGGCAATGCAAGTAAAAGGTTCTAAAAGGGCAAGGATAAAGCCCAAAAGAATGTGAATAGAAGTGGTGAGGAAAGATTTAAAAACTTTGAAACTAAATGAAGTCATGATTCTTAATAGAGAGGAATAAAGGAATAAGATTCATAGAGCCGACCCTTAATTGGGATAAGGTATTGATGATGATGGTGACAATGACGATGACGGAGAACTTCTCTGGAACAAGACAGATAACAACTAATGAGGAATTTTCTGATTACTGTCCATCCAATTCGGATCCAAGGGATTTGAATCTAGCCCATTGACACCCTACTGGCAGTGATGGGAACAAAGACGCTTGTGAACCATTTGAATCTAAAAGAGGGGCTGGTACGAATACCGTGTTTTTAACAGATTTATTGGATACTTCAACTAGTTCAATTTGTTCTATTTGATATACAAGCTAGAAACTGTCGGCCATGGTCCTAACAGCCCTCTTTAATGTGTCACATGTAAGGGCCAATATATTATGAAAACTTGCACCTATTTATTACACATGTTTAATACTAGAGCAATGATGGCATAGTGCGTCCACACTACAACAAGCTGTCCCACTTTTGCACTTGGGTATGCCACTTATTTATTGTTTACGAGAGAAGAATTACAAAATGAATCGCCCCAACGTATCTAAATATAATGCCCTGCCAAAGAAAAAGTGGTGACTCAAACTTGCATCCAACCGTACTTCACGAGCGATGCCTACTTGTCTACGACCAATTGCACTAGATGTTTGTTGATGAGTTCTCATTTGGTTGTTCAGACCTGCCCATCTTATTTGCCTAGCTTGGGATATCTTGTATCTCAATTGATTGGAAGATTTTAACATATGAAAACTATACTTCTTACTCATTGATCATGGTTGTTCTTTAAACAATATTTTTGACCATCCGGGCTCATCCAATTGTCACAATCTTCGAAGAAGTAGTCATTCAAAGTTGGAGAAATTAGATGAATGGGTCCGATCTATTAAAAGTGAGGCTCATCATGAAAAAGTGGGGTGCAATACTGAAGTCTACATTGTGCACTATATATAATTCCTATTTAGGTTAATTTAAATATTGAGGTGTTCTAAGTAAATTTTCATTTGTAATTTTATACAGAACCATGTAGGGATAAATGACTAAGTTCAAGTGAAGAAGTCCATGACCTTTTTTCATCAATGGTGAAATATTTTTTTAGAGCTAAGCCATTCATTATGTCTAGGATATCTTAGACAGGCTAGAAATCAAATTTAATTCCCATTAGATGCTTTTAGCATATGTTTCTTTGAATAAAAAATACCATGTATTTCTATTAGTTTTTTTAAAGACCCAAAACAAGTAGTTAAGGTCATTCAAAGGCATTAATTTCTAGTGGATTACCTATTTTTGGTACAGCAATTATGATGAACGATTTGGATCAATAAAAACAATTCACACGCATAAAAAAAGAAGGTTTGGACCTCTTCATAAGCTCTTGAGAGATTATGCCTAGGGAGACTCAATTTTTTTATTGTTTACGTTTTTGTGGTAGAGGGCAAATGGTGGGTTGCGAGGCTAAGGTTTAAGGATGGCCTAACCTACCTAGAAAGGGTCATTATCATTGATTATCTTAAGTTGGTTGATAATGAAGGGACAATTTATCAGCTAATGTATGCATATACCTGACTGTATTGTAAAAGTAGTTGCATCACCATCTCACCCTTCTTTGTGGGGGTTGTTGGATGATAGATAGGATGGGCAAGGAAGTTCTTGGAAAGTGAGGGAATTAAAAGAGTCGTTATCGATTCATCAACTTTGATTAGTTTACTCTGCTGTAGACGTACTATAGCTTATGAAAATCCCTGGACTTTCAAAGTGTCTACTTATGATGACTAGACTGCTCTATTTTATTTATTATCATCAGTTCAATGGCCTGTATTCTTGGGCTATTAACCCCTCTAAATACT
Organism: Warburgia ugandensis; assembly: GCA_035236585.1. Lineage (NCBI taxonomy): Eukaryota > Viridiplantae > Streptophyta > Magnoliopsida > Canellales > Canellaceae > Warburgia > Warburgia ugandensis. The sequence goes on from CP141126.1 coordinate 12,487,569, forward strand.
TGTCTGCTTGACTAACCAAACGATAAATAAATTGTACTTGGAAGATCAAGCTAGAGGTCACATGGACTAGTAGATGAGATGTCTAAATCATTTTAAATGTTTTTCTAGTGAGCTTTGGTTGTAGGCTGATCGAAGTGTATCTAATTAATGGGCAATCAAGTTTAAGAATACACACAAATCCCATTCAGCAAACACTAATAAATAAAAAATATCCAAAGAGAAGTTGGCTGTCTGTACTCTATGGATCGGTAAATCATAAAACAAAAATAGATCTCTACTTCACCATAAACATGAGCGCTACGGGAAAATCATTAGATTGTCAGTAATAGTAGTATTAGGGATGTTTCTTAGAGTAATCACATTAAGAGTTTCACTTCGCTCATCTGGTTTTAGTCAAATCATTCATGAGATTGGGTTTCCCAGACGATAAAGATGTCAATATATATGATTCAGAACATTCAACGCCATTTCTGTCTTGGCTGAGATGTCGATTGACATCTTGGTATAGCCTATGGTTAATCTGCCACACAAGATTTTACTGAAAAGTTTCTGAGCTGATCCTTTGCAATGAATCCACTATACTAACCTGCACATCGTGTAACAAAAATTCAAACCTGCAAGTTACCATTGATGATTTCAGGCAAACACCAGAAATAGCCGATCAAAACAGCGATGATGCACTTTACGAAATTTATCACTCAATTTCAAAGATTTATAGGTCTGTATTTATCTCCCTAATAAAAGAAATATTTAATCAACTTCTAATTGGCCAATATAATTACAGAAACTTTCTTTTTTCTTTGAAACGGCAAATACAGCTATATAATTATAAGTTTCTTAAATTTTTGAACATTGGAAAAGCAAGGGAGCTAATCACCATTGGAGGGTCACTGAATCCAAGGATTGAAATGCTGTGCCAAGCAGTCTCTGAAAGTTTCCCGTTGTTTTCTACGCGTTGGTTAGAATGGACCAAGACTTAAAGGGAAAAGCAAGGGAGCTAATCACCATTGGAGGGTCACTGAATCCAAGGATTGAAATGCTGTGCCAAGCAGTCTCTGAAAGTTGCCCGTTATTTTCTACGCGTTGGTTAGAAATGGACCAAGACTTGAAGGGATGTGACAAAGAGCAATGTTGGGGCACAGACATACATTAGCTCAATGTAAATTACATAATTATACATGTAGTTGTCTAGAAATTGAAGTTGTCTATAAGATGTTCTTATTTCTTAATTGTAACAGAGAGCAGTACTTGCCAAATATTTTGTCTAGCACTTTCAACGATTTGAGATACTTCAATGTTAAATGCTTAACCTGTGATTGGGTGACGTTTTGGAGAAGTGAGGAACTGTGTTTCTATATTATCTGAAAGTACAGGATGTTGATTGTACTATCTGGATTGCCAAATAATCAGATAATCCACAGTTCCCTGATATATCATTTTTTTCTTATGTCACTGCAAGTTGTTGAATGTGAGTTTTAGTATCTCACCGTTTCTATATCAACGAGCAGTCTCCCCGCTCTACATTCCCTTCATTTGGCTGGTTTCAAGATTCATCCAACAGGGCGTTTCCCCAAATCCTTTACTTTATACCAGAAACTGATGACTAGAACCTCTTTTTAATAAATAGACGATTTGGCTTTGAAAGGTGCTTCATGTCTTCTTGGTTTGTAGTAATCTCTCTCTTTCTCTGTGTGTTAATTTCAGCTATTTTATGCAGGTGCAAGGAACAGGTGACATTTGATAAACTGAAAAAAAGCAGAAAATAGAAAAAGTTAGAGAAAATGACAAATAGAAACTTTTTTCCAGCCAATCACATGTGAACTGCACTTTACACCTGCAACTCTTTGCTAAAATTACCGCTCCTCATATATATGTATGTATATTATTTTAGCTATTTGATGTAGGTACAAGGAGCATATTACATTTGTTTGGCTGAAAAAAATAGAAGAAAAAAAAGTTAGATGAAATAGCAATTATATATATATGTGTGTGTGTGTGATATGATGAAGCCAAAAGAGAAGAACTTTCTTGAGTGGTACTATTTCGATTCCCTTTTTCTTTTTCTTGTAGAGTTAGCTTTAGAGTTGTTATGGTGGTGATGACGCAGTCCCTTTGTATTTATGTTTTGTTAGCAATCCTATTTAGTAAACAATGAAACTATACTTGGTATGATGAGCTGTAACAGAACTTATTAAAGTACTTTTGTGGTGGCATAAGAAAGTTGAATTGTCTCCCATAAGCAATTCTGATTTTAATCTTATATCCACTCAAAACAGCACCGTTTGCACTTATGGAGAACCAGAAACAGAGTCTGTTATCAAATTGATGTGATTAAGACCTAATTTTGGCCCATAAACCATGGGCGTGTCACTATTCAGCTTTATCCGTCAAAAGATTGGTCCCAGCCTTGATCACAAGTCACCGTTACATGGAAGTAATTGTTTCCAATTTGTGCTGTGAAAATGTTTGGTCTTCCCCCAATTTTAGGACCATATTCTCAAATGCGCCCAAGAAAAAAATGCTTTGTGGGTCCATGCAAGGGAAAATGAATGCCTCTTTTTGTTATATCTAAAAGAAGTACATTCCTCTTGCAAACCATTTTCTCTCTCTTGACGTTTCCAACCCATCTGCTTATGGTTTCCACTTTCCATTAACATGTCAAACAGCACTAACTACATCTAATTATTATGGTAAAGATCTCTCTGATCTAAATCCACAAATTAACTTATGTTACCTCTTTCTCTAGCGACTAAGATAGGAAGAAACAGAACCCGTGACCTCAAACTTCCTAGTTTAAACATCTAGATTGTCTTCATTCCTTTTTTCTCAAACTATATGTGCATTGAAGGACAAGCAGACCAGATCCACTTGAGTCCAACAATACTGCCAATCACATGATAAATAAGTTACATTGAATGGGGTTGAGAGAGGGCAATTCTGGACGTTTTCAATACTACATTATTCATTCCTAGGCCTTTCTTTATCCACGATGGTGTTCGCTTGCAGTTGTTGGGTCATCCAAACAGGTTTTAATTGCTGGGGCCTACTATCCATGGCCCACGACATAATCATCCAAACTCATCTCATTGTGCATAATATCAGTACAATCTCGCATATGGATGCAAGTCTACAGACATTAGAAATAAAGAAGGCATTACAAAATCTTTCCTATTTCTCCTTTATCTAGTCATGAGATTTCTGCTGAGATATAACAAAGCCTTTAATCCAACCTGATATTTGGTTAAGAACAAGAAAGTCCAGACCCGGTCTAACTTCAATTCCTGCCACTTCCTTTATAATACAAAAGCAGGAAAGAAGGGAAAGTCTCTCCAATTCTTCTCTCACTTTACATATTTGCAGCCAACAGAAATCACAATATCTAGAGCAAGAGAATCCAATCAAAGAGCGATGAGCACGTCAGGATCATGGATTTCCTCACCTTCTCCTTTTATCTCCTTCTTCTTCTCCATCCCGGTTGTTTTGCCTTTATCTCCGTAAAGTTAGACAAGGAACTTGCAGGAAGAACAAAAGTACAGATCAGTTGGAGCAAAAAAAAAGAAGAAAGAAGAAAGACAACCCATCTCATATCAAACCGCGGAATCTCTCCACTTTGCAGAAAAGAAGCCAACCAGGAAACCAATACCCTGACCTTCAGATCTCTGTTTCTTTCCTCTCAGCCCTCAATCTTCCAGCACAAGAAAGTCTTGTTTCTGCCAGTTGTTTTCTCCATCAAGGTTCTTCTCAAAAATGAGGGATTTCGCTTCTTGTTTCGGCGAGCATGCCATCAAAGTATCTGATTCATCCTGTTCTGGTTCTTCAAGTCATGTCCCTTCAGTCCAGAACACAGTTACCTGTCTCTACAAAACCAAGCTTTCCACCCAAAAACAGTTTCTGGTCACAGTCACATGGCGGAAAAATCTAATGGGGCAGGGTCTCTCCGTCAACGTTGACGATGATCCTTCATGCGTTTGCAAGGTAGATACAAATTCCTGGTCTTTTTTCTGGAAGAAAAGAGGTACGACTTCGCTTGAATCTGGTTCAACCAAGATCGATGTCTTCTGGGATCTTTCTTCTGCTATATATTCATCGGGGCCAGAGCCAATCGACTGTTTCTATGTCGTCGTAATCGCTGATTCAGAACTTATTCTGTTACTCGGTGACATGTCTCATGAAGCAGCTTTGAAGAAATTCAACACCGAAAAACACCCCGTTGCAGATTTCTTCTTGGTTTCAAGAAAAGAGCACGTTTCTGGTAAGACCTCTTATTCCACAAAGGCGCAATTCCGTCAAAGTGGCATGGCTCATGATATTTTGATCAGATGTAAGGGAGAAAATGGAGGTCAGAAGGAGCCAGAGTTATCTGTTATCATTGATAGAAAGAAGGTGATTCATGTGAAAAGGCTGCACTGGAAGTTTAGAGGGAATGAGACTATATCAATTGATGGATCTGAAGTAGATATGATGTGGGATGTTCATGATTGGTTCTTCAGTCCTGCTTCTGGTGATGCTGTTTTCATGTTTAAGACGAGAAATAGGGTGGATAGTAGGCTTTGGTTGGAAGAGAAATTGATGCAGAGAGAACAGGAGAGACTTGGCTTTTCTTTGTTGATCTATGCATGTAAGAGTCCATGAAGGAGACTGCCTGTTGATTGTTTTGGTTCTCTCCGACTTCTCTTTCTTCGTTGATACTTTACTGATTATAGTTAGGTATTCTTTTGCTTAGCAGAACAAGTTGGAAAGAGATTTGATGGTTAATTTGAGTTGCAGACATGTCAATTGTATGTACAATTTGAATTCTCTCTCTTGAAAATTTTCTCTTGGTATTGGCAGTGTAGTCCTAAATTGTTTCTCTCCACTGTTCTGTTGTATGTAGGGCAGTAGACTATCAAATTTGTGGGTTTCCAAGCCATTTTAGAAAATAGGTTCACATTCCCACCCTTGTTTTGGTACCATTGTCCTTCCTTATTGGGGACTTTTGGCTGTCTGCAAACTGTATGTACAATGTTACTAAGTAAAGGATGTTTTTAATTCCCAAAGAGTTGTGACAGGACCCAATAGAAACAGTCTTAGGTGATTGAGGGAGGCGAAGGTTACGAAAAGGAGAGGAATTACATTTCCGGTACACAGTATTAACGAGCGTCTATGAATGAGAAACAAATTCATAGGAGAAACCGAGTTGAAAGAGGAACGGAAGATAAAAGTCTTAACAAGTTTGCTTTTATCTCTCATTGAAAGGGAAGGTTGACAACCGCATCGTAATGATCATCCTCTAAGTAAAGCCATGTGTATCGTTTTCCTCTTTCTCTATCCTAATGAAAATAGTTTAGATTCTGCAAGTAATACAGACAGGGAAGTCATTATGAGGGGAACACATTCATTGATGCAGCAAGCTTAAAAGAAAAACAGGGAAAAAGATACTTGTAAGCTTCTTGATTTTTAACTTTAGCCAGCAAACAGCAGATGGAAAAGGTGAAGCAGGAAAGTTAAAATTGCCATGTCACAATGAAAAATTAGAATCTTGAAAAGCTTCAAAAGATGGCTGGAGGTGCAGCAAACCATGGCTATGAGTACGGCGCAATCTTATTGCTGCGTAATGAGGCACGCCCACTTCTACATAATGGGCCTAGGGTTGTCTGCACCCTCCATCTGATAGGTTACTTACCGCTCTCTAACACCCCAATGGTTGCCAGAATTGAATCCCTACCTCGAAGTAGGGGATTGTGAAGCCAGCAAACTCGGCATCTCTCCTAAAAGGTATATTTGATTGCAAGTGATTTGCTTTGTAATCCTTAGCTGATACGATAAAAAGCAAATACTATTGACTAGTGGACATGTTAGATTAAATGTCATTCTGTGGTTATTCGAAATCCAACAACGGAGCTCCCCGATGGTTAGCTATTAGCGTAGGGGCATCATATAAGAAGTACGAGTGCTCTGTTGTGTTTCGCTACGGAGTACAGAGGAAATCCGCTGTAAAGCGCAAAAATACCGAAGTAGCTGGTCGCCCACTTTCACACCAAGGAGCCCACGATTCAATTATCTGATCTGTTCACCTGGTCACTCCGGCTTTCTATGTCTAAGCAGTCCAAAAGAATGTTGTATCTGCAAAGTTGCACATTGACGGCCGAAGTTTTTAGAAATGCCAAAGTCATCTATTCCACAATCGTAATATTAGAGACGTCGTCACATGACTTGAAGTCACGGGTTCAAAGTGTAAAAACAGCTTCTTGTAAAATGCAAGATAAGGCAAGTTACTATTGACCCTTATGATTTGCCCCTTCCTAGAACCCTGCATATGCGGGAGCTTTATGCACCGAAACTGCCCTTTTATCTATTCTGCAGGCGTTTCAAATAACTAGACTCCAAAGCCGGAGTGACCATGTGAACAGGTCATGCAAAATTGGAGAACTACACCGTTACCGTGTGCTCTACTGTGATATTCCTCATTGATATAATTCACATTAAGTTTGTGGTGACTTCACCAAATTGGATGGGCTGTGAATCAGCCAGAAAAGAGAAACCTGATATGGGCGAGTCTTCATACTGTTTCACTTTTTGCAATTTCAAGTGGCTGCCATTGGCCTCCCATGTATTGGAGGAAGATACGAATGAATTTCTGAAGCGTATACCCGACGACATTGCCAGAGCAGATTAAACTAGGTACCCAAGCAATTCCAAGAACCTTTCCTAGCAAAACGACTTTCTTTAACCCGAATCAACTCATGAACAGAGTATCGTAGTTCTCAAGTGTAATGACCTTTACATAGTACAAGCCAAGCAATGCCTGGATTAACTAAAGGCAAATGAAAAACCCATTACTGTTATGAAGCGGCAATGTGTCAACAATTTGTTTCTAATCTCATACAACATTTACAGGATTAGAGACTCAAAACAAATTTTTTTACGACTTGTTTTGAATAAGAAAGAAAAGAGCCTAATTCCACCGGTTTCCAAATATTTCAAACTTTCTGCTCATTTGTTTCTTAAAACAGCCCGCAATATGCATTTTCTTTTACTAAAACAAGCTACAGTTTCCAATCTCTTTTATTCGTCTTCTCCTTAAAAAATTCATTTTCACAACAGAATGAGTGTGAATGCTAAGAAAAAGGTTGCATTTCCAAGTAATCTATATTAAAACACATAAAAAGTTGGACGTGTTGAAAAAGGGCCTGGATGATTTCCAATTAAGAATTGACTACTCAAAGTGAAATCTAGCTTTGAAGATCTTCCCACAAAGAATGCTAGTACAAAGCGCGACAACAACTTATACAACGGTACAACTGCTCCACTTTTTCACATCGTGCGTCACGTATCATTGATCCAAGTTGTTCATATAATTCACCCAACTATACATATCTTATGGCTAAAAAACCATTCCGTAATAAAGTCATTAGCATTCAATAAATTGTGTTTTAGTTTCTTGAAATCAAACTGTTCCTTGTGGAAAGCTTCTGACTCTTCGTACCTAGCAAGATGAAATCATCATTTCGTGGACGCTACTTTGTTTTGGAATAATTCTTAGGGCTTGAGATATCCAAAGCTGTGGAATCACATGAATAGCTTGGATCAATGAGATGCAGGCCTACTATGAAAGGTGGAAGATTGACCGTTGACTGTTGTGGCGCTCAATATTAGCATTCCTCTCTTCCTATCACCCATAAATTTTTTACTGACCCACATTTATATATAAACCAGACTTGGATTTCTACAATAAAGAGAAATTATATTTATAGTGGTGTCTGCACGTATCTCCATATGAGACTAGGTTTTATTGGCGGTTCTGATCCAAAACCTTTGTCTGCTGCAGTTCTGAGCCAAATCCTAGATATACAATGTTAAAAATCTTTTCGACTTAATGTTCTTAATCCTCCAATTTTATTCTGTTTTCCTGGAACTTGTTGATCAATAAATTACTCACAAGACTATAAGTGATCGGCATCATCCGATCCCAAAGACTTTGGCGGATGGCCGACCTCCAAAGATTTTTGTTCAGTGGTCCATTTTTTTTGTCCTCTTTTTGAGTGGTAAGTGGAATAGATTGAGCCCAACCTTGAACACTACCTTGCCATCCTAACGAACAACCCACATCCCAACCAATTTGCCTAGTGGTTATATATTTTTTTGGCGTAACCTACGTTGAAGATGTGGAGAATGAGTGATTGGCGTCACCAAAACGTATGGAAGTTGTATGTAGTGTAGGCTATAGACTCTTGTGGTCCACCTTTTTCTTAGACCTGCATAATTGAGAGGTTTGTGCACCAGGACTGCTCTTTTCTTATATATATATCCTTGTAGATAGAATGGTCCTGGTGGTTTCATATAGATTTTGGAAGAAACCTATAAGCTAAAATACATTTGGTTTGCTGTTTTAGTGGAAGACTCCACTCCACCTAAATGCTTCCGCTACTGATAGTCCTCAGTGTCCTTCGAAAGTCTTAGCTTCTTGGAAATGATAATCCAAAACAGAAATCTTTTGGTCCCCGCTTAAAGCTAGGGGAAAAGTTCATATCCCGTTTTGAATCTTTCACAAGAATTTTAGTTGTGCCAAAGTTTGACCAGAATTTCCTCTTATCAAAAGATCAAGTCTTTTGATGGATACGATACACCTACAATTGAAAGTAGATGGCAACATAAGACCTCCTAAGTCTGATCTTTATTTTTCACTGAATAAATCGTCATCATTAAAAGAAAAAAGAAGAAGGCATATGTGGAGACCATATGTTTGGCGATCCTAACTGTTCATCTTGTGGGAAGCATCTCGGATAGATCATCGATCAAATATCTTCTTCTGAGGATGATCCTACCACCTTTTCTTTTGTTGAACGGTTTAATCCTAAGACTTTGTTTGGTTCTGAAAGTTGGGAGGAAAAGTTAAGGGAAAATCTTTGGATTGTCACCTATCCAAAACAAGTCGTTGAAGACGAACTGTTTAGATCACCAACCATATGAACCTCACATACTTTGGCTGTGCCTGTTATAAACGCTTAGCCATATTATTTATAGTTCATTTGGCTCTCCATTTCATTTTAGATTTAGACCATGAATATACAATTTGGCACAGATAGGAGGTTACATAGTTCTGATTACAGTAGCATCCATAGAAATCTTCTCTCAAAATATTCAAAATAAAGTGTTGATGAGATTTAAACCAAAACCACGATAATTTCTCCTTAGATTTCGGGATAAATCTTAACATGTAGGACATGAAATACGAAGGCTCCTGCCAATTTGATTGTGCTTTCATTGTCCTAGCTAGTACAATGGAATTTTCCAGCCACCGCCATGCTTCTTGTCTTTTACTAGTTGCAGTACCCGGGCTCACTTTTTGCCTAACCATTAATCTCCTTTTTTAGTAGGCATGCGGGTTTTATGGATAACCCTAAGCCAACGAGCGCCTTGAATCCGTGACACAGCATGAAGCCTTCTTGGGCCACTGCGCTCTTCTTGTCGACATGTAAACTGTTGATTCTCGTGCTTCAAGAAGATATAGTACCTGAAATCTGAATCCAACTAAATACATAGGTGATGTTTGAGATCTACTGTTGTTGATCTATCTCTTTTGGAATTACTTGAAATCACCGTTTGACCTGTCTATCACGACCCACATAATCTGGACAGAAATAATCTACTCACCTTTTCTTTTTGTCAACAAAGCAGCAAATCAGCGTCTTATACAGCCTAACGAGAAAGAAAGAAATAGAAGGGAAGCAAACAACACCCAGCTAGCAAGAGTTAAAGAGGTTTTAATACCCGGTTTCTACATGTGACAATGGTCACAAGAGACCAAAAACTCAGAAAGTCCAGGCATTCATATAAGCCCATGTTAAGGATTCTCTGGACAAGAACCGCATTAGAGGAAAGATAATTTCGCCACAGAATTCCCTTCACGATATACATGACTAAAAGCGTGATGAGACATCCACTTTAGTGAAAGAGTCCCTCTTCTTTGAAGATGCCCCAAGCTCTACTTTAGCTTCTTGTTTCCCATCGTGGCCCCTATGATAACTCGAAAATCTCCTCCGGTAAGATATATTTAGTTCTACTACAAGACTTAGGCCATGAACAAGAGCCGCACATTCGGCATTATCGTTAGTTTTATTTCCATGAAATGGACTAAGCAACAATATATAGCATCCACTATGGTCTGGAATAGCCAACCCCCCGCAAAGCAGAATCCCAGAATCCATGAAGATTAGGAATATTGGTTTCAGTGCGGTCCTGACCTCACTGCAATATAATGAGGCATGACCAATTTTACGTAATGAACACCACGTAGAAATGATTCAGATTAAACATTTGATAAAGATTGATAGTGGATATCCCTTGGCTTTAAAATCATAGAAAACAGGAGAACCCTACTTCCAATTGGATGTTGTTTTTGGTCATTGAGTTTAAAGCCTTGCTTGTAAACAATTTTTTATAAAAATTACAGTTTACTATCCTTAACTGTTATTTTACTATACTTTTGTCCATAAACTTTTATTTTTGTAAATTAGTCCTTGAACAATTGAAAAGATTTTCATTGTTAATCCTTCCATCCAACTCTGTCTACAAGTGTCAATTTACATGAAAAATGGATTCAAATATTGCTAGAGAAGATGACTAAAGTTTTTAATTGGCAAGATTTAAAATCTTCGTATGATATCCTTTTCTTTGGAGTTTTGAAAAATAGTTTCTAAATCTATAATCCAAAGTCTTGATCTACAAACTTTTATAATTTGGAAAATTTTCAATGAGGAATGCATTTGAGGCTTTGACCTAGAGTTGACAGATAAAATCTGGCAAACTTAAAAATCTTGCATTTATTATTATTTTTAAAACAAATTTTAGATCTAGGTTCTAGATGATCCTATCTTTGTAATCCTTATATTTGGAAAAAAATTTGTTAAGAAATGGGTTTAGATTCTTGCCAAAAATTAATCACTAATATTCATCTCGATCATCTTCTCTAGCGAGATATTGAATTATTTGTAAACAATAATTTAGTCACCAAACAATTATTTTTGTCTTGCCTTGTATTTCTGCAATAGTTTGTTGCCATGTCTCAAAAGTGTGACCTCAAGGTCAGATGACAACAAGTCTACCATTGCACCAATGCTCCCATTCCTCGAACCTTGCATATGTGGGAGCTTCGTGCACTAGGCTATCTTTTCTTTGGTTACTAGATAATCCTGTAAAAATTTATTTTAAAATACCATAATATACATTATGGGGCCCACTTCAGATATCTGTTGGCATCCATTACATGTGAGGACTTGCTGTAAAAAAATTTCCAATAATTCAAGGACTAATATACAAAATAAAAATTCAATGGCTAAAATGTTACTGAATGATAGTTAAGGATAATAAATTATACTTTTCTAATTTTTATTTGCATGCTCTTAGAAGAGACGATTCCATTTTCCACTATTGGATATGAAATAGTTGTTTATGCAGTTTGGATTCATCATGTACAAGTGGATCTACTATGCAAAAATGGTTATTGCCCTATTAGATTACAGTGGTGTTACACCCTAATGCAGCATTCTTCATTTTCTATATATATGCAGATATGCCAAAAAATCAACAAATATGCGTTTTTCGATTTTGTGTGATTCTTGCAAGACTTATATAATCCAGTCATTAATGCTACTACGCTTCTCAGGCCCTCATTGGCAAGGTTTGTATAATCCAGTTAATGCGATTGTGCTACTCGGGTCCCAAACTCCCAAGTGACAGTTAAATTGTTTCCATAAATAAGCATCAATTATTAGCATCCAAAAAAATGCAACAATTATTTGAACTTGGTTCTTATAGCGATAATCAATTAAGCCCTAAATGCTCTCCCTTTTTTCACTTCTGATAACAGGTGCCCGTGTCAACATATAGTCCTAGACACACGCCTTTCACAATTTACGCATGTAATTTGACTTTTCTTTACACTCAAGTCTTTTGGTTCACCATTTAAACTCCATATTTTTTCTTGCAAAAGGGGCATTTTTCACTGCTGGCAAAGCCTCCAGGACAGACTTGGTAGGTTTGAAATGAGCATGAGCTTAGGTTTCAAATTTCATCCAAGCCAATTCCATATTGCTATTAGATTTTTTAGTATTAACTTGATGTAACTAACTTCAAAAAATATTTTATCAAATTTGAATATTCAGGGTGTATTTCAAAATATAAATAAAGAGAAGCATTTGGTGGTAGAAATTAACTACTTCTAGTAAATAAAAAAAAAAAGACACTAATAGAAAAAATAACTACCTTGAATTTTTATAATGGTTTAACAGGTCGGAGAAACCATTTGCGGTTTAGAGTTTTTTCTTTTTCTTTTTCTCTTTTCAGTTTGTAGTTCTGCTAAGAGTATACACATTAGAAGCCATTAAGATGGACATGTTACTTTTTTCATGCATAATTAAACCTTTTAGTAGATCTAAAGTCATTCATCATATTGAGAATACCAAAAATAAGTAGCCCATGAGAAATCAAAGCGTTTTGACAATCTTAGTTACTTGGTTTTGGGTCTTTGCAAAAATTACTAAAAATAAATGAACCAAAATTTTTACAGACATAGGCTAAAGCCATCTAATTGTTACGAAATTGAATGAGTATCCTATCTATATTATTCATAACATTATGAATGGCATGGATTTACAAAAATAATTTTACTGAGAATGAAAAATAGGTCTTGTACACCTTCCAGTCTTCTACCACGTCTAATCTTAGCGGGACTCTCTAAGCAAGTTAAGATGGAAAAGTGTAGTCGCTAAACGATGAATGGGTTTCCTAGCATTAGCAAACCCATTCCTAGAATTGGAGAATCCCTTCTAAAAAAAGAGACATTCCCTTCATATCTAAGACAAGCTTTTATAAATAATCTTGAGTTTCTTTCTATTATGATGCTACCAGATTAGAACCTACCTATAAGAATTCTAGGGCGGAAGCTGTTTTCGGGTGAGCTTATAAGTAATCTTTTATTTAGAGAGGGAGGTAAAAATCACCCTAAAGAAAGTGTATTTAATACATGCTCAAGCTCAATTGTTCATTTCTTTTACCCTATTTTCACTCTTACCTCAATATCTGATATATATATATATATATATATATTTCTGAAATGCTCGCCAATTTCCAAAAATTGCCGTGAGAATCCTCTTGAAACCAATTATAACTTGCATGCAGTAGATAAGTTAACTATTAAAGTGAATTTTTGGAATGTTGAACACAGAGACATGCTCGTGCACCTTAAACCCAACCCATGACAAACAATAGGGGAGGCCCTCCTTATGCCATTGGACTAGGAGACCTTTGCTCTTTGCTTAATGTAGGAGTCTAAACGACCTTTTCCTTACCTTATTTGTTGGGAAGATTTAAGCCTATTACCACGTTTGGCATCCGAAAATTAGGTAATCTATAAGAAATTAATGAGTATAGAGCTTATCCAAGGGGTGTGTGTGTGTATAGCAGCAATTTCAGGAAGGAGTTGAAGGTGTAAAGTGAAGATGATGTTTGAGAGCGGTAATTTTAGGAGTGAGTTGAAGGTGTAAAGTTAAGGTGATGTTTAATTGGTCAGGAAAAAGTTTCTAACTGTCATTTTTTCTAACTTTTTCTCTTTTTGACTTTTTCCTAGCTAAATAAATGTCACCTAATCCTTGCATCGGTATGAAACAGCTGAAATTTACACACACACACACACACACACACACACACACACACACACACACACACACTAACTAACTAACTAACTAACTAACTATATATATGAGGAGTGATAATTTCAGCTATTTAATATAGATGTAAAGTGCATGTGACATGCGATTGGTTAAAAAAAAGTCAAAAGTAGCCATTTACTCTAACTTTTTTTACGTTTGACTTTTTTTGAGCCAATCACATGTCAGTTTCACTTTATACTTGCATTAAATAGCTTAAATTAATATATATATATATATATATATATATATATATGAAAAGAGAGAGACGTCTCTAATTTATATTTTCAACTGAAAAAGCATAAGCTAAAAGTATTCACTGAAGTATTCAACAAGTTAACCACTTAAAAAAAGGATCGTGATGTATGCCCATCTAAACGCGTAACAAAACAATAGTTTGAACTTTGAATCAACCAGTAATTGGGCTTCAGTTGGATTTTTGAGCATGTTAACTTTCCTTATTAAATGTACCTATCCATGACAGAAAGGCCGTTCATTTTGGAAGAATTGAACATCCTTCCACAAGAACAAATGTTCTTGAGTGAACTTTCTTACTTTAACTCCTTTGACTTTGAATTTTGACCTTTCTAATATCTAGAATTCTGTTGTTGGAATGTGACTCCGTGCTTTCTGACCTTCACTTAGAATCCCCAAATCTAAATGACATTGCCACCCTGAACACCATCTTCTGATCTTCTTTACCTTGCATTTTACGAAGTGTCCCACTTTTTCCGCTTAGATGGAAACAATGTCTTTCTGGTTTCTCATCCATCTTACTATACCTCTTTATAGACTCTCTGCAATCCTTTCTTTCTTGGCATCAATCTGGACTTCATTAGCTTCGCATCATTCAGATGAAATATTTTATTGATGATCTGTCGATCACTTAGTCTTGAGGGTGCTTAAGAATCTTGATTAATGCCACTACGATTTCGAATGGAATACCGTTTAAAAAAAATTCACGGATAGTACCCACTCCTATAAACTGGGCCCCAATTCTACAATGACACTTCATTCAGGCCCACTAGCTAGCTAGTACGACATTAGCATGATCATGACCCTTCATTTTGTAGTCAGTTCTTCAGAGCTGACATGGCCCAAAAATTCAACTAACCAATATAATCCCAATTGTCAAATGACTTGCTATGAAATGTGATCTGTAAGTAAGATGAACGATGTCCCACAACTGCACACGCAAGAGCCCTCCGTCACATTAAGCTACGTAGTACTAAAAAATTCTGTAAAGAAGGCTTTATACCGGACCACCTATTTCCCAAAATCATCCCAAATTACCCAATTCTAACGTCCATTCCTGTGTGTTTAGGTGGTTGCACATGAAATTGAAAACTAAACATTGGCAATAAATCACTTATAATGTCTCGGGTTCGGTCGGCGGGGCTTGGTATAATCCGGTCTATTGGATTGTACCAATCATTCCCGTCTAAATCAGTAAGGAATGCTCCGGCATAAACTAGTAAACCAGAATATTACATAAGCCATGCCAATCTGGCCCCAAAGACAGAAAAATTGAGTTCAGATTCGATCAATTTCACTAGACCAACGAAGTCCCAACACGAGGGTCTCCAATGTAACTATTACAGCGCTTTGCAGTTTGTCATTTTAGAGTTGTCGTCGTGTGACCTCGAGGTCACAGGTTCAAAGAATGGAAACAGCCTCTTACAAAATGCAAAGCAAGGCTGCATACCATTAACCCTTGTGGTCTGCCCCTTTACCGGACCCTGCATCTTCGTGCACTGGGGCCGCCCCTTTTTTACTCATGAAAAGTTATATAAAACTTCGCACCATATCTACATGATTGGTCAAGCAAGTGCACCCGTTGTTCACCTTCCGTTCGAGCAAAGCAGGTTGTCACGGGGTTGCACTTTCACCTATGCTAAACCCGTGCGGCACTTGTGCACAACTCCTATTAGCGGGCACAAGTCAGCCTTTAAACCCCAAACTCTCACTTGCTAGGGCTACACTCACTCACCCACTCGAGCAATGAGAGGAACTCAAGAGAACTCAAAAAGGAACTTTCCCAATGTATTCACTTTAGCTGAACTCTGAGCTAATCTGAGCTTGTTACAACTGAGGAGCTTACACCTATTTATACTTGTTGTCCCCCATCCATCTCCTCAATAGATGGTCCGGATTATTACAAATGTCACTAATCCAATGGTTAAGGACTATTCTAGAACTCTATCTAGAAAGCTCTACACAACTCCACACAAGTCCCTAACCTTCCCTCTTTCAAGATATTTACATGGAGTCTTCCAGAACCCAAGCCTTCTAGAATCAGGCCCTCCTCCATGGATCTTCACCAATGGGTTTAAGTCTCTTGAACCTTGTCCACAAGCCAAATAAGTCTTCCATGGAGCCTTCAAGCCTTGGTCACGGACCTTGCAGTGCAAGTCCGTGACAAGGTGCCCACATGATTAACAAATATATCTCAATCACAGCCTGTTACATGATAGAGTTAGCTAGAATATTTGACTTATTCTTATCATCATTCCACAGTCATGGGATCTGTTTGTTGCACTTGTTATCTTTCTATCCTTGTAAAAAAATTTACATTACAAATAGCCAAAACCACTGTACGAAATGTATGGTAGAGTTTCCTACTCTATATGGTATCAAACATCTTTTTTCTCCTCCGAGAAACTCTATGTCACGATCCTTTCTTGGATTCATCTGACTCTCCCTAAACAATACCTCCTCCAACCCTTGGGCATTAGCTCTCGTCAAAGATAACATTGCCCCACGACTCCCTCTGAAACTCACCTCCTCGAACTGCTATGTCCAGGTTCTACCTCTTCTTGGTGGTTATGATCTGTTTGGGTATGTAGATGGAACTTTTCCACCACCACTTTCAACCTCCACCAACCCTACTGCCAATTGGAAGAGACAAGACCAGATTGTTCTGAGTAGGATAATATCCACTCTGAGCGAGAGCATTCTCTCTCATGTTGTTTTTGTTACCACCTCGCATGAGCATTTTATCACGCTTGTTTGCCTCTTCCTCGTGCATCCAGGTGATACGTCCCAAGGATGCCTATCTGCGGTCAAGAAGGGTCGTTGTCCTTGGCTGATTACATCCATATCATCCGCGATCTGGTCGACTCACTATACGCCATCGACAAACCTGTTGACAATGAGGATCTAGTCATTGCCACACTTCGTGGCCTAAGTTCTGATTTCAAAGATTTTGCCACGGCTATTCGCACTAGCTCAGATGCAGTTAAGTTTGATGAGCTTTGCTGTATGCTCTTAAGTCACAAAGCTTTTATTGCCAAAAATCAACAATGGATGACATTTCTATTCATTCTGCCAACACCTCCATTTGCCAAAATCAGGATTTATCCAACCATTCAACTCGTTCCAATCATCGCTATGGCCACTCTAGCAACTGCAAGGGAAATTGCAGGAACAATTTTGGTAGCAGTAAATCTAATTCATCGGGTTTACGTTTTAACGACAATTCCAAAGGCCAGTTGCCCCCCATTCGCTCCCAACTTCAACAAGGTTTTACTCAGCCTCAACTTGTATGACAGATCTGCTCTCACGAAGGACTCTCAGCTGTCAATTGCCAAATCGTTTCAATCACACCTATCTTGCTTAACCGGTTTCACTTTGTTCTTGTTGTTCTTCTTCTAAATCATGGTTTTAGATACATGTTCTAATAATGACCTTACTTCAGATCTGTCTAATTTTGCTTTTCATTTAGAATATAATGATCTGGATTAAATGGTTGTGGGCGATGGGCAAGGTTTGACCATATCTCATGTCGGCTCTTCTAGATGAATTTCTCATAGGCAATCATTTCTTCTCAAAATATAATTGGAATACCTGCTACTCCGATCTGTTTATCTTTTTGCTCGCGGCAAAAATGTATATTTTGAATGTCATGCTTCCCGTTTTCTCGTTAAGGAATCACGGACGGGTGCTGCTCCAAGGGCCGAGTAAACGTGGATAGTATCCATCTGCAGTAGATCGAATAGCGCCTTACAATAACCCAGAGCATTCCTCGCTAGTTGGAGTTCACCTTTCAACTGATCTCTGGCACTGTCGCTTAGGAAGTCCTTCCTTCAACACCATTGGTCATTTGCTTTATTCAAATAAACTTCTGGCCTCTTCTAAGTCATCTATGACATGCGATGCTAGTTGTAAGGCCAACATCCATCGTTTACCCCTCCAAGAGTCTGAGTCTACGATTCAAGCACCTCTTGATTTGGTGCACATGGATGTGTGGGGATCCGCGTCTGAATTGTCAACTGATAGGAATAAATATTGTATTTTATTCATTGACAATTTTAGATTGGCTTTACCAGATTAAATTTAAATCGATGTTCTCTCAGTTTTTATTAAATATAAGGCATTTGTTGAAAACCATTTTAATCGTCGGATCAAGTGCCTTTTGTCACAGGTTTAACTTCTGAGAGTCCGATGTGACACTTAGTCTTGCAATGCACTCAAGGTTCAAAGTTCAGCCTAAATTGCGGAAGCTTTTAAAAAATATGAGAACAGAGCTAGAGACTAGAAAAGAACTCTTTATATATCACTGTGACTAGCTTACACCTTGATTCCTTGATTTCTTAATTGTTTGCTTTTAGCTAGATGTCTTATAAATGAAAAAGCTCCTCTATTTATAGTTGCTCACCTCCTTTTTACCTCCTCAATGGGGGGTTAAGATCATTACATATGTATAACCTAAATTGGAACATTTTCACAAAAATATCTTAAGACTACTACATTCTAGATCTTAGATATTTTTAAGGATAATTTTGGAATTTGGGCCTTCTAGATTATGGATCCTCCTCTACAAATCAATGATCTTAAGTCTCTTAAGTTAAGTCTATGAATTAAATAGGCCTCCTTTGAAATCTGCAAGCATTGGTCATGGCCTTGCAATGCAAGTATGTGACACTTCAGCAGTGATGGATATACTAAATAAAGCTCTCGCTTGCCATGGCATTTCCTATCAACAAAATGCCTCACTCTAGCATTTCTCACATCAGTCCCTGGGAAAAGCTATTTCAACAATCTCCCCATTATACATATTTACGAGTGTTTTGGGTGCTTATGCAATCCTTGGCTAAGTCCGTACACCTAGCATAAGCTTCAACCTCAGGTCCACTCCGTGTGTTTTTATAAGATAATCCCCTGAGCACAGAGGGTTTCAGTGTTTTGATCCTGCTACACGGAAAATTTATGTTTTTCGGCTCGAACGCTTGACAAGTCTATTTTTCCCTACAAAAGCTTCTTCATACTACTTGGTCACCCTCTCACTTAGATTCATCCACTTGGATCTCGGCTCCTCCACTTATAGTGCAGCCATGCACTCTTGGTCCTATTCCCACTTTACCATGTACCCTTTAGCTCTCCCTTCTCCACCTCATCAGCCATCTACTCCCATGTCATGCCCACATGGATTTGAACCCATGCATGTTTCTTCCCAACTAACATCCTCTTCCACTCCACGTGCTTCCCCACCAGACATGGACTTGGTACTGGATCTTTCAAATCCTTGGTAATCAGTCAAGCTCATCCTCATGCCACAACATCATCCCATGATAATGCGTCTAATTGATGGTACCATTCCTGGACGCATATTTTTTGTGAAAAAAGATCCCTCTTCCATGCCTGCGAGCCCACTTCCTTTACCGAAGTGATGAAATACCTTGTGTTGCGTCAAGCCATGCAAGCGGAAATCTATGCTCTTTTTAAAAATGGAACTTGGATGTTAGCCCAGCTTGAATCGTGGATGAATTTGGTTGGCTGCAAGTAGGTTTCTAAAATCAAAATTTGCATCGGCCAATCTATTGGACAGGTCAAAGCACTATTAGCTGCCAAGGGGTTTCAACAAAGGCAAGGGATCAATTACAAGGAAATGTTTATTCTGGTTAAACCAACAACCATCCAGCTCATTCCGTCAACTGTGTTTTCAAAAGGCTGGTTTATTCGTCAACTTGACGTCCAAAATGTCTTCATGCATGGGCACTTAGATCAAGCAGTCTATATGGTTCAACTACTGTTCTTGTTGATCCTACAAAGCAAACCTGGATCATGTATGTTTACTGCGCAAATCTCTCTACGGCCTCAAGCAACCACCTAAGGCCTAGTTGTTAGTACAGTTCCATTTGACGATTCAACTGTGATGGCTGCTGGTTTTCAACTGTAACAGCCGCCACTGTCGTCAACAAAGACAGGAAGAAATTTGTACAATTTTATTTATTTATTTATTTTTTAAATACGCTCTTGAAATCCCTATAAATAGGGATTATTGGGAGGAGCTTCGCATCCTACCAATTCTCCTTCTAACAAGTTGTATCAAAGCCAGGTTTTGATCCTGGGACCTATGGGTTATGGGCCCACCACGCTTCCACTGCGCTCCCCCAATACAAATTTCTTCTCATCTTTGTTAATGACGGCGATCAATGGTGGCGGCCGCCTTAGTTGATGTCGGTGGCGGCCAACCCAGTTGACATCGGCAGTCGTTATAAGTGGCATTAGAGCAGGAGAAGGGGAGTGGGCTGCTACAATAATTGTCGGCAATGGAGCTACAACGGTGATGATCAATGCGAGAAGGAAGAATTGTTGCAAATACAGTGTTGCTATAGTGAAAAAGCGTTTGCTATAGCGTACATCATCATCATTTGCTATAGTGAAAGGTGTCACAATTCTGCTACAATAAGAGCATCATCATTATGTCAGTCACACTGATTACTACATGCTAACAAAGTACTGAGCTGTAACAATAATTGAGTTTCAATAGTTACGAGTTACAATAGGTCAAGTTGCAATAGTACAGAGTTGTAATAGTCAAGTTGCAACAGTAGAGAGTTGCAGCAGTACGCGTTGCAAGCGTTGCAATAGTGACAAAGTTGAAACAATATGTGTTGCAAACAGTGATAGAGTTGCAACAACATGCATTCAATAGTAGTAGAGTTGCAATAGTGACAAGTTGCAACGGTAGACCTAACTAAAGTAAGCCTATTTTGACCAATTTTCAAGGGAGATAGATCGGTTCTTAACTAAATCAAGTGTTCCGGACATAGTGGTATTCTCAAATTTTCAAGATTCTTTTATGAAATTCTTGTAAGTATTATATCTTTAGCTATATAGGCAAATATGAACAAAATTATTTGCTTAAATGACACAATTTATTACAAGTGGAAGGAAAAGATGAAAGATCTTCTTTTTGTGAAGAAACTACATCTACTTGTTTTTGCTTGTCCGAAGATGAGTGGGCTTTTGAACATGAACAAGTATGTGGTTTCATTCGGCAATGGGTTGAATATAACATTTTGAACCATATTTAAAATGAGACATATACTAAAACTCTATGGATCAAGTTGGAAACCTTGTATGCGTCGAGAACATGGAAGAAGTTGAAATGTATTCGCATTGACAGTGGTGGCGAGTATTGTGGGTCATTTAATGCTTCTTGTAAGCAACAAGAAATCAGACATCAAAAGACTCTTCCAGAGACTCCTCAGCTAAATGGTTTAATAGAGAGGATGAATAGGACATTGATGGAGAGGGTTAGATACTTGCTTTCTAAAGTTAATCTACTCAGTTCCTTCTTTGGTGAGGCGCTATACACAGCTGCCTATGTTATTAACCTATCTCCAACTGTTGCCTTGAATGTGGATGTTCCTGACAGGTTGTGATATGGAAAAGATGTCTCTTATGATTACTTTGCGAGTGTTTGGATGCAATGCGTTTGTACATATACTTAAAGATGAGAGATCTAAATTAGACGTCAAGACTAAATAATGTATTTTCATCAGCTACGTGCGGGATAAGTTTGGCTGCAGACTATATGATCCTGTTGCAAAGAAGCTTGTTAGAAGCCATGATGTGGTCTTTATGGAAGACGAAACCATTAAATATATTGACAAAGTCGAAAGATCAATAACTTAGAGTTCTAATATTCTGACTAATTTGGATCTAGTTCCTATTTCACATACGTCAAGTGTAGATGGCACCAATGACCATGGTGGTGCGCTAGCTGATGTTTAAGATGATCAGGTTGGGGTGAGCATGAAGCTGTTGATAACATAGAAGTTTTTCCAGAGGCTGATGATGTTTTGCAGGAGGTTTCTATTGAGGAGTTAGCAATTTCATTAAGGAGTTCGAGAGATCATTGACCCTCCACTCGGTATTCATTAGATAAATTTGTGCTCCTCACTGACGGGGGAGAGCTTGAAATCTATATCGAGGTAGTTGAAAGTGAACAAAATTTAGAATGAATTGCAGTTATAAAGGATGAGATGAAATCCTTGTAGGACAACTATATATTTGAGCTGGTGAGATTGCCTAAGGATAGAAAAGTTTTGAAGAATCGGTGGATTTACAAGGTGAAGTACGAGGGTAACACTTCACGTCTACAATACAAAGCTAAACTTGTGGTGAAAGGCTTTAGTCAAAGAAAAGGTGTTGATTTTGAGGAGATATTTTCTCCTATAGTAAAAATGTCTTCAATTCGAGTTATATTAGGTTTAGCCGCAAACTTTGATCTAGAGGTTGAGCAAGTGGATGTAAAGATAGCATTCCTCCATAATGACTTAGAGGAAGAAATATATATGGAGCAGCCAGAGAGATTTGTTTTGTAAAGGCAAAGAGAACTATGTCTACAAGTGAAAGAAAAGTTTGTATGAATTGAAACAGGCTCTTAGGTAGTGGTACAAAAAGTTTGAGCAGTTTATGGCCAAACAGGGTTATAGAAAGACAACTTCAGATTACTATGTGTTTGTGTAGAGATTCTCAGAGGATGATTTTGTCATCTTGATACTCTATGTTGTGATGTGCTTATTGTTGGACACAGCTCTTTAAGGATCAGTCAATTAAGGAAGGAGCTTAACAAAGTCTTTGCTATGAAAGACTTGGGACCTGCAAGACAGATTTTTATGATTTCTATTGTTCGTGATAAGAAGAATAAGCGGTTGTGGCTATCTCAGGAGAAGTACGTAGAAAAGGTACTTTAGCGATTCTACATGGATAAAGCTAAATTGATTAGTACACTTTTTACTACTCACTTTAAGCTTAGCATGACGCAAGTTCCCTTGAGTGATGCTGAAAATGAGTGCATGCAAGATGTTCCTTATGCTTCAGTTGTTGACAATCTTATGTATGCCATTGCATACACCAGACCAAACATTACATATATAGTTAGTACAATGAGTTGTTTTCTATCCAATCCTGGAAAAAAGCATTGGAATGTAGTGAAGTGGATAGTGAGATATTTACATGGTACTTCTGGGTTGAGTTTGGAATTTGGCACAGGCAAGCTCGTGCTTGAAGGCTACACTAATTTAGATATGACTATTGATATTGACATGAGAAAGTCTACTTCAAGCTACATAATTACCTTTGCAGGGGAAGCTGTGTCATGGCAGTCGAAATTACAGAAGTGTGTTGCCTTGTCTAGAATGGAGCATAGTTTATTGCTGTGACAGAGGCTTTGAAAGAGTTACTATGGATGAAGAAGTTCGTAAATGAACTTGTCTTTATGCAAAAGAGATATGCTTTATTATGTGATAGCCAGAGTGCTATACACCTTAGCAAGAATTTTACCTTTCATAGAAGGTCGAAGCACATTGATATTCGATATCATTGGATATGAGATGTCTTGAACTCAAAGTTGTTAAAGCTTGAGAAGATTTATACTGACGACAATAGTTCAAACATTATGATAAAAGCATTACCTCAGAGCAAGTTCGAGCTTTGTAGGAAACTAACTAAAATGAGCTTCTGCTAGAAGTCCACACATGAAAAAACCTCCTTCAGTTAATGCGCCTGGAGGGGGAGATTTGTTAGTCCAGTCCCATTTGACGGTTCAACTATGACAGCTGCTAGTTTTCAATTGTGACAGTTGGAGGCCATCGTCAACAAAGACGGGAAGAAATTTGTACATTTTTTTTTTTTGAAAGTGCACTCCCTAAAATCCCTATAAATAGGGATTATCGGGAGGAGCTTTGCATCCCACTAATTCCCTTTCTAACATTGGTATCATTGGCTTCGTTCCTTCCTCTTAGGCCCTGGATTTTCTCCCTCTAAGAGTGACTCATCTCTGTTCATCTACAAGAAGCAAGAAACAAGGGATGGTCATTTACTCTTCTTATATATGCGAATCATATCTTGTTATAGGCAATCAGGTAAATGCTGTACGGCTCTTGTTATTGCCTTAAGCTCAGTCCTTGTTTTTAAAGACTTGGGTGGGATCCACCGTTTTGTGGGCATGGAAGCATCTTTCATTGGTAGTAATTTATTTTTCTGTCAACAAAAATATAATTTTGACATTCTACATTGCTTCAACATAATTGAGGCCAAACCAGTTCAAACACCCATTGCCACTTCAAATTCCAGGCTTTCACATTGTCATGTATATGCATTGCGAGGCCTGTGACCAAGACTTGCAGACTCCAAGGGAGGCCTGCTTGGCTTATGGGATTGGCTTAAGAGATAGAGGACCGTTGTTGAAGATTCATGAAACAAGGCCTGATTTCTAGAAGTTTCCTTGTAAATATATTAAAAGAGGAAAAGTTAGATATTTGTAGAAACTTTTAGAGAGAATTCTAGAATAGTTCTCAACCATTTAATGGTTGATACATGTAATAATCCTAGCTATCCATTGAGGAGGTGGATAGAGGAGTGCAAGTATAAATAAGGGTTATCTATCATTTATAACTCACACAAGCTTATTGTAGATTATTCAACTGAGGAATAATAGATTCTCTTTGAGTTAGTCTCTTTTTGAGTTCCTCTTATTGCTTCAGTGGATGGGTGAGTGTAACCCTAGCAAGTGCGAGTATGAGTGGAAGACTGACTTGTGCCTAGCAAAAGGAGTTGCGCACAAGTGCCGTACGGGTTTAGCAAAGGTGAAAAAGCGACCCCGTGACAACATGCACCCTTCTTAAATGGCACAACCTACTGGGAAATTGTTCGCACACTCCAATACTTACACTACAAGGCTGTATATATATTTGTGATGCAGTCAACATTGTATCACAATCTATGCATAATCTGACCATAGAACACTGCGCCATAGTTGAAATAGTTCTTCGTTATTTGAAGCACAACTCTCGTATGGAATTCTATTTCATCGCTCTTCTCATTTGTCTCCAAGCTTACACTGATGCGGACTGGACTGGCTGTCAGGTAGACCGTAAATCGACTGCTGGCTACTTTGTTTTCTTTGGTAACAATCTCATTTCTTGGAGCTCCAAGAAACAACGCACTGTAGCAAGGTCTTAGACTGAGGCAGAATATGACTCAGTTGCATCTATAGCATCCGAACTTACATGGATTCAATCCCTTCTCCGAGAACTTGAGATTTTTCTCTCCAAATGGCCTATAACATGGTGAGGTAAGTTGGAGCAACCTACATGACGGTTAACCCCCTATTTCATCCACGGACGAAACACCTCGAAATTGATTTTCACTTTGTCAGTGACAAGGTCGCGTCCAGGAATTTGATTGTTAGATATATTTGCACACAATATCGACTTGCTGACATGCTCACCAAAGGGTTATCTGGACAACATTTTGAGTGTCTTTGATCCAAGATTAACGTTCAACTGATAGATCCCAATCACAGCTTGTCACTTGATAGAGTTACCTTAGCTATAATACATGACTTTATTCATTCTTATCATTATCCCACAATCACGGGATCTGTTTGTAACAGTTGTTACCTTTCTAACATTGTAAACTTTTACACTATAAATAGCCAAAACTACTTTACGAAGTGTATCCTAGAGTTTCCCACTCTATCATGGAATCATTAACTGATTGGGACTTAATATGCTCGCTGAAGATTACTTATCCATTTGAGGGCATCCAGCTAACAAATTTGCAATATGTTTTGATGCCAGGCAGTCACTCTGGATGCAACAATATATTGAATTAGGCACAGGCTACCGCATGGTTTGGTCTCACTAAAAGCTGAGCCCCTGCCTGAATGATCTAGCCCGGACTATATATAACCACAGACTGCCATATAGTTTCTCCTCTGTTTATGTGTATATGACTGGTGGCCACGTGTCATTGTCCCATGATAAGGCCATTTCAGATTGCCATGCTATCTCCCGAGGTTAAAATTTCGCTTCCGTCTAGATGAATTAGGATCTGGATTCTGGATGATGAGGGTCTCTACACCTGTCAATTTTTATTACGTTAGTAGAATAGATGGATCCTTCCGCAGTGGATCACGACCAATTGGACGGTTGGTGTAAGATAAACATATTAACATCTCTAAGAGCCACCTATAAGTATTGTCTTTGAGTGTATGTAGTACATTCGCGGTGTATTATATTATTTCTCCAACATAACCTAAAGCCAGGAATGCTAAATACATGCTCGATACAAGAGCGTCTATTGTCCTACAAATCATTTCAAACTGCTTTTTCATGATGGAACACTACCTTTGAATGATCCAAAATTCTTGAATAGAAATCACGATCAATGATTGATGAATTAGGTCTTTAAAGCCGTGTTTTGGGGAATTAGACTTAGACGGTTGTTATACAAAGTTTTCAAACTATTTGTCTCCTGTGAGCAAAGTGCAATTTTTCAGACTAGAATCATCTAATTCTTATGCCTTTTTTTGAAGAGAAATGCTATACTGTAGGCCCTATAGGGTGTCTTTCTAGAAGAGCTTCTCATGTTTTCAATGAAGGGACCCATATTTGAATGATCAGACCTACTCAGCTTATTTCTCTAGCCCTATATGACTAGTATTTCAAACAACGAGTAGATAGGATAATTCTAGTGTATGAAAAAGTGTAACTTTTTATCGCAAGTAATAAATAGTTAGAAACTTTATATAAACAATGGTTCAAGTTCAAGTCTAAAAAACATGACTATAAGAATGCTAAGCTCCTGCACCCATTGTGGTTTTTGGTTTAAGAGATATCTAGGGTCACATCTATCAATTGAGCAGGTTTGATCATCCAAAGATGGACCTCTTCATAGAAAAAATAAAAGATGCTTCTAGGGAAGCACCTAAAAGGGCCATCTGCCCATCACTTTTGTTTTTTGAACGGTCAATCTATTTGCCTTTTGAACAACTAGACATCCAAATTATCGAAGGATCAAACTTATGAGTCATACTATAAAACTTTTTGAAAGAGTGATTGAGAAGAGGCTACGGCATGAGACAAGTGTATCGGTGAATTAGTTTGGTTTCATGCCTAAGAGGTCTATCATGAAAGCTATTTTTTTACTAAGATAATTGGTAGAGAAATATAGGGAGAGGAGGAAAGACCTCAACATGGTTTTTATCGACTTAGAAAAAGCTTATGATAGAGTCCCTAAAGAGTTAATATGGAGGGTGTTGGGAGAGAAAGAGGTTTCGCGGGAATATATAGACATAATTAAAGATATGTATGAGGGTGCGTTAACAAATGTTAAGACCGTTAGTGGAGAGACCGGTGATTTTTCTGTCACTGTAGGATTGCACTAAGGATTAGCATTGAGTCCATACATTTTCACATTGGTTATGGATTAGTTAACAAAACATCTGCTTGAGGAGATTCCTTGATGCATGCTATTTGTAGATAATATAGTCTTAATTGATGAGACAATGGACGGTGTAAACACAAAGCTAGAGTTATGGAGAGAAGCATTAGAATCTAAAGGATTTAAAATCAGCAGAACTAAGACAAAATATATGGAATCCAATTTTAGCAAGGAGAGTAGGAGTCGAACACCAATTAAGATTGAGAACCAAGAAGTCCTCGTAAAAGACTACTTTCAGTACTTAGGATCAATGATTCATGAGAGTGAAGAGATTGAGAGGGAAGTTACCTAGATAATCCAAGTGGGTTGGAACAAATGAAGATGTGCATCTGAAGTTTTGTATGATCGGCAAGAGCTGCTGAAACCAAAAGAAAATTTTTATAAGATGGCCATAAGGTCGGCCATGCTCTATGGATCAGAGTGTTGGGCAGTTAAAGAACATCATGCCCATAAGATGAGCGTCGTAGAAATGTGGATGTTGAGATGGATGAGTGGTAAGACAAGAAAGAATAGAATTAGGAATGAAAATATTAGAGAAAATCTAGGGAGAACACCAATAGGTAACAAGATGATGGAGACTAGACTTAGATGGTTTGGA
The DNA here is from genome assembly GCA_035236585.1 of Warburgia ugandensis. Classification (NCBI taxonomy): domain Eukaryota; kingdom Viridiplantae; phylum Streptophyta; class Magnoliopsida; order Canellales; family Canellaceae; genus Warburgia; species Warburgia ugandensis. The sequence continues at coordinate 12,515,373 of CP141126.1, forward strand.
CATGTCCGAAGGAGACCGAAAATGACACCGGTTAGAAGAAGTGAAGCAATGCAAGTAGAAGGTTTTAAAAGGGCAAGGGGAAGGCCTGAAAGAACGTGGATAGAAGTTGTGAGGAAAGATTTAAAAACTGTGAGACTAAATGAATTCATGATACTTAATAGAGAGGAATGGAGGAATAAGATTCATGTGGCCAACCTCCTAATTGGGATAAGGTTTTGATGATGATGATGACAACTAGACATCCAAAGCCGCAGCAATGAGCAATTAGATGATTGAAATCAGATCATCGGAAGCTTGGAAACCCCTTTCCTGTAACCAATTAATCTTCTTGTGAAAGGTTTCATATGAACGATTAACACAAATGTCATCTCCACTCTCTTGTTTTGATCCATCGAGATAATGTTACTCCCAGTCGACCAATTCTCTTTTGATTAACTTCACTTAGAATTTTCAACTTCAAGCGAAATTTATGATTTCCCTGATTAAAAACGGTCCGAAAGGACTAAAAATGGGAAAAGCTGTTAAGTGGAGGACAAGAAGGCATGAACAATGCAAAACATTATCCTATAGTAAAGTAAGTAATGAACTCTGTCATGAATCAGCCTCCTCGTGCAAAAGGACGACTTTTCATTCTTTAATGTTACGAAAACCAACAGGAAAGAACAACGCATGAGGCTGAACTCCCATGATCAAGTACTCAACCGAGTCCTGACTTTCCTTTTCTATAACAAAAATTAACGCCTACTCTGTTGTCCAAATAAAGTTTCAGATCCAGAAACTCATCTTGAGATCAAAAGACTACGTTTTAGTGAGTGGATCATTTCTTCGGATGGGCCCTGCTGAAGAACTTGCATTTGATTGGCATTTGTACCATTCAAATATAGTTGTCCCGAGTCGCAGGAATTCGTATGATACTGGAATGAATTAACCGCAGTATATGGTGCCAGAGAAACACAATCAAAGGGCAGTTTCGAAACTGTTTAGCATCCGGGCCGCATTCAAAATTGGCAACATTCATTGGAGGACAATTCACAGGCATCACCTGTTTAAAACGTGACATGGAAGACAGTTTTGTCACCAAGATGAGGGTCCCCGTTGTACTGTTTCACTCCTTAGAGCACTGTATATATAGACGTTTGCATGAGTAGATCGGAGTATATACAATATGGGCTGCTTAAGGTACAAATGGGTTTCTTGTCTCAGTTCTTGAACTCGTTTTTCACACCAGCAACAAAGGCTGAGGCCATCCCATGTGTGAAAACATGGTCTATCTAAAGGAAGGCAGTCAGGCAGTGAGCTGTTTGAAGACACACAAATGGATCCACATGTAGGGATAGCAGTTCGTACTAAATTAGTGAGGGAGGAAGGATATCCCGGAATCTAAAAGTGTTTAGAAAGGAAACTCGGTGGGAGAGCCGTGAATCACCTACCTAAATCCCACACCTAACCCGGCTCTCGCGCTCTCGACCTTTTGGTTGGTTAGCAAAGTGGGTGCCTTTTTGCTATCCACCCTCCAACGTCTCTTTCTCTATTTTCAACGCCCAGCGCGCGTGGTTGTTGACGATAGCCTGGGGGTCTCATAGAGTCATAGGTGGTTTTGTTGAATTAATCATCAATTTTCGAGACCCATTTTTATTCTACCGCCGCTGAATATTTGATGGACCAGCCCCCGTGACTGCTATCTATTAAGGAAATGGGCTGATTTCTTTTGATTGTATTCATGGATGTCCATAGTTGGCCAGCTTCCGGGCCTTTTGTTGAGGTCTCCTTCGAACAATCCTGATAACAAGCATGTATAGCCATGTTTGTTGCCAGTTTTGGCCATGTTCTATCGTCCAAATGGGTCAAATTATCAGCCCACCTAGCAAAACCTTAGTAAAGAAACACTCTCGTAGATTTGTTTTCCATTGATATCAACAAATATTTGCATACCAGTATACAATGAAGCCCCCGCTTGGTTTCAAAGCAATGCCAAATAGACGAATACTAAACAAGAAGATTTATGAAGGAATGAACTCTTCTTGGTAAATAAGATTGCAGATTTAACGTAGGCAAGCATTGCGGCCTAAATGATGTGGCTAGGGGTAAAAGGATAGGGGCTAAGACATCTGAAATGGGCCAACAAAGAGTTTTTTCGGCAACAAAAACGCAACTGTGTGGCACGTCGTGATCTCCTCCGAGCTGACGTGTAAACCATGTCACCACGAGGGTGACGACAATTCCGAGGTCTCTCGGCCCTACCCACCCCCTGCGCTCATAATACCCCGTAAGCGTTCCCTTACCTCTTTCATTACCATCTCTCCTCCTCATTCTCTGCTCTTCTCTTCTCTGCAACCGAAACAACGGAAATATGTCTGCTTTCCATGGAAAATATACCGGTATAATACATCTCTCCTCTTTTTCTTTCTGGGTGTTGGAAAGTATCCATCTACATGTCTGATTGTATTTTGTTGATTTCATGAGTAAATAACTTTCTCTTGTATTGATGGCATAGACAGTTTATAAATCTTATTTGGGTTCTTCTCTATCTCTCTCTCTCTCTCTCTCTGATCTGACTGTTCTATGTGCAGATCTGGATGCTCTTCTATTATGATTGTTTCTGTGTAGTTTTTGCTGCTATCTGAGTTTCTGTATGTTAGATCTGAAGTCGCTGATGTAGTATCTGTACAGATCTGGTGGATTCATGGGAAAGATAGTAAAATATTCAATTTTTCTTTGTTTTTCATGTCTAAAACTTGTTATTACTCATGAACACTTCATTGCATGTGAATGAAACCGCCTGATCTGTTCTGGGGTTCATTCCTTTGATCGGATTGACAGTGCTCAACATGGAAGAAACGACTTTTTGGGCTTTGGATTGTATTTTTTCGGTCGAGTGTTTAGTTCTATTGGAAAACCTCAACTTTTTCTTTTAAGTTGTTCTTCTTTCTATGTTGTTACTCTTCCTCCAATTGTTGTTTCGGCTTTGCTGGTCTTTGATAAATTTTCTGTGGATTCTGGATTGTTGAGTTCATGATTGATTATCCTCTGTTCCTTTTCCGTGTATAGATTTATTGAACAACTGTAATCTGAATACGCTTACAAAACTTCGATTATATATTAATTTCAAATTTTCTTTTGGGTTTTTTGCTTTTTGAATCATCATTAGGTTAACTCCAATTTTCTGAAGAGATCCCATCTTTACTTCTTATTGTTATTCCTTTTTCCAGTGCTCCGGTCATTTGTGCAATCTTCTAATTCCCTTAGATTTGTTCTTTACCAGGCGTTCTTTCAATGTTTTTTCTGTTCTATTCACAAACATGATTTGATCAGAAAATAAAGCTCTGATCTCCTTTACTTTCTTCTCAATATCTCTGTCTCATTCCTTCACTTAATCAGTTGCATTTCTTGTATTTTTCACTGAAAATTGAATTTCCTAATGTTGATCCGAAATCTAAGGGATTCTAGATTCCAGTTTGTTTTTAGAGATGGAATCTTTCACAAAGCAACTAGTCCTTTTCTTTTGATCTGGATTTCCTGAATCGTCGATCACTACTGGAAAATTATGCATTGGGGTTTATTTTGGCATATCATAGTGGAAGAAGAATCTTATTCCCTTAACAAATAAGAACCTAGAATCAGAGTCGTTCATCCAAACAGAGACATCGTATTCAACATTATTTGATTAATTTCTTCTGTAGCTATGCTTCTAAAAGCTAATTAGAATTCCTTTTTCTGTAATTCAGTAACCTTCCAAAATCTTGGTGTAACACGTCCTTTAGCTCTGTAAATAGCAAGCATTTCATACATAATCTTTCCTAATATAGCATCTTCTTTTAGTATTTATCCTGCATTTTAATTTGCTTGAAACTCTAAGCACTAATGATACATTCTTCTGTTTGCTTTCCGTTTTGTGGTTTGGTTCATTCTTCTAATTCTTTTACCTGCCATGGGTTGGTGCAAAGTGAAGAGAGCTTGATTTCTTGCCCTAAATGTAGCCGCAAATTTGTATTTTACCCACTGAATCAAGCATCTGTGCCTGCTTTCTGCCCTTTGTAATCTGAGAAACTCTAAGAACATCCTGACCTCATTTTTCTTCCGCTGCAGATGAACTCATTGCCAATGCTGCCTACATTGGCACCCCTGGCAAGGGAATTCTCGCTGCTGATGAATCCACTGGCACAATTGGCAAGCGTTTATCAAGCATCAATGTTGAGAACATAGAATCTAACCGTAGAGCTCTCCGTGAGCTTCTCTTCTGCACTCCTGGTGCCCTTCAGTACCTCAGTGGGGTCATCCTCTTTGAGGAAACTCTCTACCAGAAAACGGCTGATGGGAAGCCTTTTGTCGATGTCTTGAAGGAAGGTGGTGTCCTCCCAGGAATCAAGGTGGACAAGGGTACCGTTGAACTAGCAGGAACCAACGGTGAAACCACCACCCAGGGTCTTGATGGACTTGCCCAACGCTGCCAGCAATACTATGCAGCTGGTGCTCGGTTTGCCAAATGGAGGGCCGTGCTCAAAATTGGCCCAAATGAGCCATCCCAATTGGCGATCAATGAGAATGCCAATGGATTGGCTCGGTATGCCATCATCTGCCAGGAGAATGGTTTGGTACCAATTGTGGAGCCTGAGATCCTGGTTGACGGACCCCATGACATTGACAAGTGTGCTGAGGTTACAGAGAGAGTTCTTGCAGCATGCTACAAGGCACTGAATGACCACCATGTTCTCTTGGAGGGAACTCTTTTGAAGCCCAATATGGTAACACCAGGATCGGACGCCAAGAAAGTTACACCTGAGGTAGTGGCTGAATACACGGTAAGGGCACTCCAGAGGACAATGCCTGCAGCAGTCCCAGCTGTTGTTTTCTTGTCTGGTGGTCAGAGTGAAGAGGAGGCAACTCTTAACTTGAACGCCATGAACAAGCTCAAGACGAAGAAACCATGGAGCCTTTCATTCTCCTTCGGCCGAGCTTTGCAGCAGAGCACCCTCAAGACATGGGCTGGAAAAGCTGAGAACGTTCAGAAGGCACAGGCTGCTTTCTTGGCGAGGTGCAAGGCCAACTCGGAGGCTACATTGGGTACTTATAAGGGAGATGCAGCAAGGGTAGAAGGCGCTGATGAGAGTCTCCATGTAAAGGACTACAAGTACTGATTTTGTTCTTTCTGGTTTTTATGAGGAAGAGGAAGAGAGAAGAAGAGTGTCCAATAGGTGACTAGGCTGTGTTTTCCCTTTGCGAGTCTGAGGATGATGGAATAAGTTAGGAGGGTATGATCGGCTTCCCCCTCCCTCCATACCAACTGTCTTTGAGGTTTTCTTCTTTTCCTTTATGTTTAGTTTTGGTTATTCGTCATGGTAATTTTTCTTATTTTCTTTTGTGCTATGTATTGGACGACTATTTGACTAAGTATTTAGGCGAATTTGAGTCTTGTCTTACGTTTCACCGTCGTTCTTGGCCAGTCGGCTGATCTGCTCAAGGACCACGTCCGTTCTAAATTTTGATGGGAGATCTTTAGATTTGAGAGACAGAGATGTAGAAGAAAGTTAATTTTCTATCCATGTATGCCACGGGAATTTTGTTGGAACCATTGGACGGGTAGGTAGATGTAGCTGTTAGATGAGGATATTGTCTTGGTGGGGTATCTCAAGGTCTTTCTGGATGAGTTAAATAATTGTTATTTTGTCAAATTGTCTTATAACCTAATCATTATGGTATCTTTATTGAGTCGCCCGAGTCATCTTTGTGCCTTTTGTATGATCTTAGAATTGGAAGTCAAGCTTACAGATTTTATTAATTTATCAAATACTGGAAACAAGTGGATGGCTCCATTTCTCCCGATGTCTCGCGTATTACTTCTCCATGAGCAAATGGTGGTCTTCTCCGAGCGAGGCTCATCTGTAATTGGTTGGTTGTTTGGGTGTTGGATCGAATATATTGGGTTCTGAATGACAAGTGAAGATACAATGCTCGTCGTTTTCTTCATTTTTTTCTTTTATGGATTTTACCATGCAACAGCTTCTTTGTCTTTTCATATCTCTTGATTAAGTGAACCTTTTCTTGTAAGAAAAAAATGATGGACCTCTTGTTTCATATAATGCGAAATTCAGTGAATAACTTTAGGTGGGCAACTTGGCTCCATAGGCGTCTTAAAAAGTAGCTAGTGAATTCACTCTTTTTAAATTTTAAAGCTGTTTATTTAATTCGGCTTATCTCAAATGCCTGGATAATAAAGATTTCAGTGAATGTACATCTCCAAGTCCTTCCCTTTTTGATCTTTTGAAGGCAAAAAATAGATAATATGCTGTACTTTGGCGCATTTTTATGTTTTGCATTCCAAAACGTCAAAAATGAAGGACTTAGAAACGTCGGTTCAATGAAATATTTGGTTTTCAAGGATCTGAGGTGAGTCGAATCTGATAAATGGCTTGGATAATGAAAAGGCCACTTTTTAGGAAACCTATGATGCAATCTCAACGCAACAAAACTGGTTGCATCATTTAATTAATTGCTCAACAATGACATTATGACAGCTGCCCGCTGAAACCGTACGATGTAGGGCAAAAGTTACGTGATCTGGCCAGATCTTGGATGGGCCATGCAATAAGCGGGTCGATGTTTTTAGCCCCGACGTCCGAGTTGCGAATGGTCGTTGAAAGTAATAGCGTATGGTTGAAGCAGAAAGAGAGTGCAGCCTATCTACGACGGTAAGGAGCAAGCACAAGGAGAGAGTTGTAGCAAAAGGAGAGAACGGTAGCAGAAAGAGAGTGCAGCCTATCTAAGTGGGTAAGTAGAAAGCAGAAGGAGAGACTGGCAGCAAAACAGGAGCAGCAGAAGGTATTTTGTAACTACGCCCTCTTGCAAGTCATAAAATGGCAAATGGGATGGGTAGGACGTCTAGAATTTTGAGTATATGGACAGTGATGCCTGAATCTCTAGGGAATTAGACCTATCCAGATCCTACAGTTTTAGTGCCATATTCTGGATCAAATGTGGTCCCATTTGACAGTCCCCACATGTCTCTGCCAGATTACTTGCAAATTTGCCAATTTGAAAAAATCGGCCACAATTTGGATGGTGTGAGTTACATGTTAACAATTGGCCATAGTTAGGATGGTGTGAGTTAGATGTTAACAGTCGGCCACAATTTAGAAAAATTGAAGTCTGTATTCTCAGATGAACTTTTACAATTGATTACTTGTTACCAATCAAGTTGTTTTCTATTAGCTGTTTTGCCACAATTTGGATGGTTTGAACTCCCCACGACTACTATGTGTATTAGTGTATGGTTGAAATGGTTGATCCATCCTAAGTATCCAACTAGCAGCATCTCTACCCCCTTGCAGGGAGGCCACGACTACTGTGTTATCAATGTAAGCTGCTTCCACAGTTTGCTTTTCTCCTTCCTTCCAAATTGTTTTCTTGCGCCTTTTTTGTCCTCGTTGTCAAGGTGCCAAGGGCCACTCCAGGTTCCTCGGGCCCATGTATTATTTATTTAAAACTCTCTTGGTGGTCACATTATGGTCAAAACCTAGTTCCGTAAACTTGAAAGTGATATCCGTCCTCTAGAAACCACTTTCCCTCGCATTCCCATCTCTTGTCTCTCTGCAGTCATTGTTCGATACAACTGGTTCTATTATATAATTACTAAAAAATTGATGTGGTCTACCTCTCCATTTTGTTGTGGTGAGTAAGGAATAGTCAGAGGACGATAAATCCAATTTGCTTCACAAAATTCATTAAATTCTTTTTGATTTTGACTCTCTTGGGAAAATCTTTCTAGAATGTTCTCCTAGAAGACATCCTTCGAATCATACCCTTTTTAAACATGATCTCAAGCTACCAAACCTCAGGTGTCAAAGCCAAGAGTCATCTTTTAAGTGTGCTTTTAGGCACTTGACTTTATCGTGTTTGATTTCTAGTAAGAACATTATGTTTATTACCATTAAAACTTTTGTATTAAGTTTTCTTCATGATTTCTCAAAAAAAGACTATGATTTTTTAAGTGAATATTGCAAACTTTTTCAAGAAGTTGCCCCAAACTCAAAATATTACTTTTTAAATCTAGCACATTATATAAATATAAAAAAATTTGTGGCTTCCCTTAACCAGTACTTTAGATTGATCCTCCAAAGGTGACATGCTCATTCACTCGATCCATCTCTACAAATATGTTCTTAGCTTCACTTATATGATTGCTTGCATGGGTATGTAGGTAGTGCATACTTTTCTCTCTCTAATTCTTCTTTATGGTTGGCCATTAGCAAAGTGAGCTCAACTTTGTCTTTCATCTCTATGAGATTAAATTTCTCATTTGCATGGTTAATGGCTCTATATTCAAAAGCATAGTGTCCAGATTTATTACAATTATGACATTTAACTTGAAACTTATTATCACTACTACAGCGTGTAGTTTTAAAGATAGTTAAAAATGTATATATAAGACAGTTAAAAAATTGTCTTATATCAGGCTATCTTATATAATGAAACAAATATAGGACTAATTTTGAAATCATCTTATAATAATACTAATATAACAATTGTTAAAACCGATTTATATTAATATCAGAAACTATCTTATATTAAAAGTATTATAAGACAAATTTTCAAAAATTGTCTTATAAAACTATAAAATATAAGATAGTTTTTGAAAAATCGTCTTATAAGAGTTAAATATAAGATGATTTTTGAAAAATCGTCTTATAAGAGTTAAATATAAGATGATTTTTGAAAAATCATCTTAATAAGACTGTTTTGAAAAACTGTCTTATAAGATGGTTTTTGAAAAACTTTCTTATAAAACTATAAAAATATAAGATGATTTTTGAAAAATTATCTTATAAAATTATGGAATATAAGACAATTTTTGAAAAAAAATAAATCATCTTATAAAACTCTAAAAATATGAGACTTTGGGCTCTATGTTGGATGCCTTTTTAAATGAAAAGTGAAGATATAAGACTTGGTTCTTTTTGTTCTCAATGTTCTTTATCTAGCATGATAAATTTTACATATTTCCATTGATTAAGGGAGCAAAAAATCATATACAAAGTGCTTCTAAACATATGTAAGCAAAATATTTTTATTGTTCATGTGAACAACAAGTCATAGAATTTAAGTTGTATGTTGAATGCCTTTTTGAATGAAAATTGAAATTCTAAGACTTAGGGTCTTCTTATTTTCAATATCCTCTATCTAGTACAATCAATTTTATAGATTTTCATTGACTAAAAAAGCGAGAAATATGCACTAAGTGCTCTTAAGCATAAGCAAAATACTGTTACTATTCACACGAACAATAATAAGTAGTAGACTTTAAGCTATATGTTAGATGGCTTTTTGAATAAAAATTGAAATCTAAGATGAGTCTTCTTATTCTCAATGTCCTTTATCTAGCACAATCAATTTTGCAGACTTTCATTGGCTAACAAAGCAAGAAATCATATACTAAGTGCTCTCGAGCATAAGCAAAATACTGTTACTATTCACATGAACAATAATAAGTAGCACATTTTAAGCTATATGTTGGATGCCTTTTTTAATGAAAATTAAAAATCTAAGACTCGGGTCTTCTTATTCTCAATGTCATCTACTGAGCACAATCAATTTTACAAATTTTCTTTAATTAACAAAGCAGAAAATCATGCACAAAGTGTTCTTAAACATAAGCAAAATATTGTTACTGATGGTTTAATTAAAATCATCTTATAATTTCATATTTTACAAGATGATTTTTAGAAAATGGTATTTTTATTTTTAATAAGACGACTGCGTTTAAACTATCTTTTTTTGCCGTCTTATAAAACCCAATTTTAGTAGTATATATCTTTGATTGTTGTTTTGTCTTCCATGACTTCTTTAAGGTTATGAGCTTTGGATCCTTTCCTCATTCTTAGGTTGATTATAACCACTTGTTTCTCAGCCTCGGCCTCGAGTACGAGCATAACCATGATTAAGTCTTTGATTTTTGCCATGCTCAAACCTTTCTTCTCTTTTTTTAAAAGAGTATTTTGACTAAAGTTTTTACTTCAATAGCTCTTATGTCTTTTTCTTTTTTAGCCTTCCTGAATGGGCTTGTAGTGAACCCATGAGTTGATTAATAGTCATGAAGTCTATGTCTTTAGAGTCCTCTATGACAACAATGATATACTCAAAGCTTTGTGTTAATGAATAAAAAAAAATTATATCAAACTTCTGTCACTCGAGCTTTCTCCATTTCTCTTTATTTCATTAACAATTGCAAAGACTCTAGAGAAATAATTAGACATAGATTCAAATTCCTCCATATGTAGTCTTTCAAACTCACCTCTAAGAGTTTGAAGATGCACCTTCTTTAACTTGTCAACCTTCTTATGAGCATTGTGATGAATCTCCCATGCTTGTTTGGAGGTGGTTGTATCTGCAACCTTCTTGAACATGCTTTCATCAATGCATTAATAAATGAGCGTGAGAGATTGTTGATCTTTCTTTTTAGACTTTTGCACGGTCTCCCTTTGGGAAGGAGTTAAAGAAGTCTCAATTTGAGGTTCTTTACAACCTTTCTCAACAATCTCTCGTGCCTCTTGAGAACCTAGTGAGGCCTTCATATGAATACTCCAACTTATATAGATATCTTTGGTGAGTTGAGAGAATTGGAAGGGAACCATTCTACTTACCATCTTATTTCTCCACCACAAGAATGAAGCTAACTTTGATACTAATTTGTTAGAAAGGTGGCCTTGATATTTTGGTTTAGGAGGAATAGGTGTTTTTGTGGAAGAACTTCAAAGGAAAAAGAAGTGAAGTTGGAACGTTAAGAAGAAGGAACTTGTTATCTATTACTTGATTTTTGGCTTAATACAAAAGTGTGGGAAAGCAACCCTATTTATACTAGTGGTACATCTCAACCAATGGCTAGGATTGTGCCAACGTATTTTTAGTTTAATGGTTACAAGTGACTTTCTAAAGAACTCTTTCAAAATATCCTGGATATTCTTATATAATTTTTTCTAGATATTTCTTATTCATTACATCATTATTTATATAATCTATTTTAGATATCTTAGATATTTCTTACTAGATAATTGTAGTATTTTAAAATTTACTAGGAGATATTATCATAAATATTTTTAAGAAGTCTTTTAGAAATAAGCCATGGGCTTGGACCATCAAATTGATCCATCTAACCCATTATCAAGAATAAGTCAAATCAAGCTTATTCTCCAACAGCAAGATCAGACCCTCACTATAGCATTCTTCGAAAACTATATTAAGGAGAACTATCCAGAGGATGGTATCTTTCTCTATCAAATCCAGGATGAAGTTGCTTTTCGTTGCCGCTTCTTTGTAGATTTGTTTACTTTTCTTGTTCGATTATTTTCAACTATTGGGCTTCTTTTCTATGATGCCCTTCATCGATGATAAGATCTCTGGTCCTAAAATCCTATGCTTGCAGCACCAGTTAAAGACTTTAGGTTGACTCCAGAACAACTCATTTTCCTTGATCTTGACATATTTGATCGATGGGAGCTGAATTTACATTTGAGGCAGAAAGGTGAAAGGATGGATGGTAAACAGAGAGGAAACCAGTGTTCCGGTAGGAAAATTGACCTTTACACTATTTTCACTGAAAATACTTTCCAGTGCTTCGAAGTTAACATCAAAAGGATGAAATAAATAACTAAGGAAATTGATTCTATTGTGGTTGACTGACGGAAATTTTTTAGAGAAAACATTGCCATGGTTGCCTGCCTGAGTGCCTTGAGATCCAGCTTGGATGGTCGATGACAAATCGCTAATCATTCATTTAATGCATCTTAGGGGCAAAATTTGGGGCATCATGGATATAGGTATCCCTTTAGCCGTCAGTTACCAGAAATTAGTCAATGGTATGTATACGACTAACGTGGGTCCCGAAGGCAGGTGGGTCATTCTTCATTACCTCTTATCATCATCCTACGGTTCTGCCATAGCATCTTTCTTGCCGCTGCTCGATTCGTAAAACCATATTTGAAAGATCCTTTCTTTCCAAGACTCCGAGACAACAGTGACGAAACAGGCCTTCCTTTTTTTTATAATGGATTCTACCTGAATCATTTCGTACTTCTTCTGTACATTAGGGAGCTTTGGACAAAGTGGTAATAGCTTGGTAGACGAAATATTAGCAGCTTTATGTGAATGTTGCTTAATATCCGTTCAGGTGATGCCCCCCACTTTCATTTCCCTGAAATTTCGGATGTCAAATCTGGGTACGGTTCAGGACTGCAGTTTGCACAAAAATTGACTTGACTGCCTATACTTTGCTAGTCAGTTTATTGCTGCGTTTGGGGTTTTAGTTATCTGAAACTTTTGTCATAGCTCATTTTTTCCAAGATCAAAAGGGAGAAAGGTAACAGCCTTTCCCTCTATCTTCTCGAACCACCAGCTACAGGCTCATGATCTGATGGACAGCATCAGACAAGGCCAAAGATCTTTGGCCAGGATTATCTAATTCTAAGGTGGTGAATACCATGCAACTGTCCAGCTGCTCAAGGACGTGGGACCCTGGTATATGTTGGAACAGCCGGCGGCCCGGCGTTGCACCCTGTTATACTGTAGTTATTCCACTGGGCTTACATGATTGAATTAAAAAAATACATGCTCGAATTGGAATTACTTGCAGTGACCCGGAAGTTTTCATTTGCCAAGCCGTGTTGCTAATTCCTAAGAGCGCCTCCAGTACCTTTTAAGCAATGATGGCAGTATATAAGCAACGGTCTGCAGTCATCAGCAAAGCCTCCGCAAATCAAAGGCTTGGACTCGCCCAATAAGGGAGAAGTGGCATCTACGAGGTCCATCCACAGTAAGAAATGACAGGTAAATGGTTTGGATCATTTAATAACTGACTTCCCAGTGTAATACCTACCATCTAATATTACCTTCTTTTTTTATTTTTTTTGTTCCCTTCCTTTCGAAATTTACAACTAATATCTTTCCAATATGTGGATGGTGCCTTTAAACAAAGAGAATAATAAAGAATAATTGCAGATGCATAGTAGTCCCTTCATGCATGGAAAACGAAACATCCCATTGTCTTTCATCTCTACATCTACAAAATCATGCATGACGGAAATACGTATGTAGCTTTTAATATATGGAAGACAGTAAGGAAGCATTTCTCGTCATAACTGTTAGCTTTTTTCTGATAAAGCAAGCACGAAAACATAGGCAACAAATAATGAGATATCAACATATATAATCTTAATGTCTTATAGTGACCAAACATGACCTAATTAACATAAACCCTTAACCACTCCCTCAAACACAAACCTCTCAGGAGTAAATATCCACGCTTCTCCACAAGTCAATCTTCTCCGGATCTCTCAATTTGGGCTGTCAAGCCTGCAAAACACCACATTTTCTTTTATCAACACTACTGGTTATTCTCCTTGCCAAACTTCAAACCATAATTCTCCCACAAGCTCTCCCTTTCACCCATCATAAAACGCAGGCAACAATCATTTGCTGCAGTGCTCACATTAGGATTATATCGAGACGGACCGTCGTTTAATTGAAGCCGCACCCTTTCTGGCACTTGATCATCACTTTCATGACTGCAAGTCCCACCTCCTTGATTGTATAAAGACTCAATGTGATGAAAGTAAGGACAGCTTCTTGCATTCTCCTTTCTTTTCTTGTTACACTCCTTGGTCTTCCTAAAATATTTGTTGATGTTCTCCCACTTCTCTTTGCACCTTTTTGCGCTCCGATCATAGCCCAAAGAGTTCAATTTGGCCGAGATTTCTTCCCACAGGGCTGACTTTGAATACCCAGCTTCTTGAAACCTTGATTCCACACTACTTCTCAGCTTAATTAAGGTAGAGATTTCAGAATCTTGCCATCTTTTATTGTTAATTGAGCTCTCCAATGCTTCACTTTCAATCTCGTTTTCTTTATCCACGTCGTCATGAATGTCCAATGCTGTTAGCTCCTCAGGTGACCTAGCCTGTAATTCGCGCCCACTAATTTTCTGTAAAGCCTCCATCAATGCAGCATCCCGAGCTTCACACCAGGCTCTCTCATTAGCCCAGAATTTATGTTCTTGAGCGATTCGTGCCTCTTCTTGTTTCCTCCACTCTTCTTGTTTATACATCCTCTCTTGCTCTTTATGTTCTAGAGTATTCAACATCTTCTCTAGCCATGCTTCTTGAATCTCCATAAATTTCTTCATCTGCAAATCGACGAATTCTTTTATCTTAGACTTCCAGCTTTTTCGTCCCCTTTTAAGACTTTTGGTTCCTTTGCTTGTATTCGCCACACCATTTTCCGTGAAGGCAACACCATTGCAATCTGGGTCATCATCTTCAGATGACGAAGTGTTAAAGTTAGAAGAATTAGAGATACTAAGGCTCTCACATAGCTTATGAGCTTGCAAAGCTTCTTTACTTGGTTGGGTAGTAAGAGGGTTGGCAACATGAAGACATTGTTTATTCCCAGCAAGATTAGTCTCTGAGGTGGTATTGTTGCTGTCTCCATAGAGGGCATCCAGTTGTCTGAAAAACCTATAGTGTTTTCCATCTTGTCTTCCTGCCTTGCCTTCCCTGGTCTTCTTATAGTACTTATACAAGTTTTCAAACTTCTCTCTACATTTCTTCCCGCTTCTTCGGTATCCATGTTCCTCTGCCATTATCCTGCAGCAAGAAATGACCTCTTTTTCTCATTTCAGAAAATCAGACATGGAAGCACTTAGGGTTACTGAATGAGTACAGTGCACTCTATTATCTACCATCCAAATGGTAGAATCTCATTTGTTTAGCGTACTGTCTCAACTCAGTAACTGGCGTAAAGGCTTTGAGTAACAGTGATTTCTCTATCATAAAAATGGTAATGAAAACATACTTGGATTTACTCCAACATCCAGTGGGTGTCAGTTTGCTAACACTGAACCAGTAAAACACAGACGACGGTCTATAGGGAAATTCAAAAGACGGACAGATTCTAATGCAAAACGAGTAAAAAAGGTCATGAACCCTAAGTAAACTTAATGAGCTGTCTTCTTCCTAACATCAAAACTAGTAAAAAAACATAAAACATAATGGTTCTCATTTCTCTAAATGCAAGTTCAGTAAACCATTTAGGGTATGTCTTTGTATGCAGATTTGTGATCGCTTTCATTTTGTAACGCCAAAACAAGCACAAGAAGTACATGGTTTTCCAAGTAAACTTCAAAAACTGGAAAACTACGACACGGATCTCAAATAAGCTTCAAATGTTTGTCCAGAGTTAAACCATGAAAACAAGGACATTTGTCTCTCATGATCGACCAGCCGATTTTATCTTAAAACTAGGGAAAATAAATGGCTTCGTAAGCTGGTAGTTCAAAAAATAAAGAAGGGAACATAGGCATCAAAGTCAACATGAAAACTTCGTCATATTTGGGGTTCTAAAGTAAACTTCAATTGATCGTTATTTTTTTCATATGAACGCAAAACAAACCTACCTATATATGCTGTTAGAGAGGAAGAAAAAAAAATTATAGAGATTGTGTAGAAAATGGAAAACAGCATCATCATTCATAGTAGAAATGAAGGAAGAAGTGAATGATCTACCTGGAGACCTCATCCCACAAGGGTCCTTTCTGATTTGCCTCTTTGAATTTTGAATCCAAACGAGATCTAATATCAAGAAGGGTTAGAGTTTCTTGTCTAGGCCATCTCCCATTTCCTCCATCTCCTACACAGCCGCCTTCTTCAAAGGCAGAAACGGAAGAAGAATCAGACCGAAAATCCACTCTCTGAGGGACTAACTCTCCAACCCCTCTTTGTCCTACCATCATCATCTCATAATGCTGCTGCTGTGCGCCGGAAGTTAAGCTTCCGTGCCCGGGGAAAGAATCAGCAACGTGAGCAAGAGGAGGAAAATGGTTTCTTCCTGCCATCAACTGGCGTAGATCCGCCAGTCTGTACTGTTCCCCCATCTCCATCAAGACTAGAGAGGGCTCGTCATGAAGAGAGAGAGAGAGAGAGAGAGAGAGAGAGAGGGAAGGGGGGACAGAGAAAGAGGACTGAGATCGCGTTGTTCACGAAAAGATCGAATTTATGCACCAGTCATATTGGCCCATCCAACACAGCCAGTGTGTTTCTGTTTCCTCTCTCTCTCTCTCTCTCTCTGCGAGACCAGCGCAAGGAGAGGTAAGATACGTAGTTATGGGATGCAATTAGCGGTCAAAACGTGGCTTATGCACAGAGGAAGGATGGAAATCCAATGTGAGCTCTGGAATGCTGACGCGTGTACAGTGCCTAGGATCCTGACTTTTTGACCGATCCTCTACTCCACTTTTGCAACTCGGCTTGCCGGTGGCTACGCTGCTCATCTCATCACTGAATGACTAATTTAACCCTGCTCGGTTCCACTGCATTTGCTCTCAAGTCGCTGTCATTATAAGATTGAAATTCATTTGGCCATTTTAGGGTATAAGCCTTCCTCCGGCAAAAGGCACTAGCACTTTGCCTGTGGGGGATAGAATGACACCCCTGGCATTTCATATGCCAAAAACAGTCTTAATTAACGCTACCTTTTTTCTTTTCTTTCTTTTTCTTTTTTCGTCGATCCAAGTAATTGATATTGTTGGGCCCCTCGATTTAGCCTACTTCTTAAAAATTGGCCAATCGAATAATTCCAACCACTTCCTTTTATTTTAAATAAAAATGGTCCCATTTTGAAGCACAGATAAACATACGACAGAAGCACCTGACCGGAGACACTTTTTGGGTTGTACATAATATAGGAGAGTTTAGACAAGTTGCACAGGTTAGATCCTCTAAAAATTATTCCTAACATCACAGAAAGTTCTGATCTAAGATGTTATTTTAGGTATCTGAAATAACAGGACTAGCACTGACTTTCAAGCTACACCAAAGTTCTTAATTCTTAGAGGTCAATTTGCAGTTCAATTTCCATGATGCTGTTTGGCATGGTAATACGAGTTTGTCAATTGAATTATATATCCATGGATATTTCATTCTTCCCTGCCACTTGCAAACACAACCCTCTTAGAAATATGAACATTATTGACCTACATCCCATTAACTTAAGCTTTTACGTCGAATGACAATTCAACAAGCTTAAGATAATTTAGCTATTTTATTTGTGTTTTAATAATTTTATTTGCCGACTTAGGCTGCGAATAATTGGGAGAAAATGGCTATTCGGGGATAATTTCGTTGACGGTTTATTATCTTTGTTGTGAACAGCCTCCAAAGATTAACATCAGAATCGGATTCGTTGCGAATCCAGAAGTTACTTTGTTTAGTAGTTCCTAAGCTACGTACTTATAGAGTATATTGCTCTAATCCAAGTCATAATATATGTTGGAATCCCAAATTTGTTAATAGAAGGTCGAGTATAAGGAATCACAAAATTACAGATTCATAGAAAAAGGGTTTAATTCTATAAATCGGAGATTCAATATTGCTATCATAAGAGTTGCAGAACCTCATGGACAACCTAAATTTCTAGCATAATATATAGATCTACAATTAAATAATGGAGTTTTATTTCCAAAGGCAATATAAAAAGCTATTAAATTATCCCCTCTAAAAAATA
This sequence comes from Warburgia ugandensis, assembly GCA_035236585.1. NCBI lineage: Eukaryota > Viridiplantae > Streptophyta > Magnoliopsida > Canellales > Canellaceae > Warburgia > Warburgia ugandensis. Next base: position 12,532,914 of record CP141126.1, read on the forward strand.
TTTAGGAGAATTCGGCATTTGTTATCTCTTCAGCAAATGGTTCACAACCCGAACCGTGGCAGTTGAATAGATTTTCGCTAGGACCAGAGATATATCATTCAGGGTTGTGTGCGAATGACCTTGCGGACTCTCTTTCCAAGATTGTTGTATATACGTAGCTTTGACATGGGCTATCAAAGTTGAATAGATACTGTTCTCTGCTAGTGAATATGCAAACACATACAAATAAAATGGGATCACAAAAATATCCGATCCTTGTTGTATGTCATCGTGGGCCATGACTTCAAGGTTAGTGGCACTCCAGGTTCTAACCAATTGCTATAAAAGGCTCAACTACAATGGCGGGCCACTGGACAGAAAGTGCAACTGTCAAACGATGAGAGTTGTTATGTTATGCGATTTAGTATAGAAAAAAGTAAAGGCGCGGGGGAAGTTCAAATGGCTCCACCTTCTCATTTGTCCGTTCAGTATGGATGTAAGACGAGCTTAGGACTAGACCTCATATAGTAATGCACTAAAGGGATGGGGATTTCCAATTTCTGTCAACTATTAACTGGCACTTCCATGCACCTGCACGCGTGGGCGAGAGCTTTTAGAGAAGGAAAGATTTTTGCCAGAAAATTTCAACCTTTAGCGGCAAAAAGATCCGTCAGCCAAGTCATTTTTTAACCACAAATTTTGCAAATTCGTCGATTACTTATTTACTAATGTGGCGCAGCCCAAATTTTCATCTTTTTAGATATCCTATGCCACCACTTATTGTTCCTAAAATTCCTTTTCGAATTCCAATATTTCCATAGGTTCATGAACAACTACTTGAATTTTTCGGACGAATGAATCTGTTTTCCATTTTTCGTCCTCTAAGGGTTGATTTTAGACTCAAACCCAACCTAGTGAAACTTTTTTCTTCTTTAGTCCTCTAAAGCTCGTATCTTTATAGTAGTATAGATAAAGAGTGGACTTCAAATTGCAAACTAGTGAAGCAATTAAAGCAATGCACCATCAAACTGAAATATAAGCTCAAGCGCATATTGCGGCTAACTCATTCAATCAACTACGTTCAAAGAAACCTAAGGTTTCAAATTGTGAAACTCAGATTATTGGTGAAGAAAAAGGAAAGAAAGCAAAGTGCACAACGCATCCCCTCACTTTCCAAATATATCATAAAATTTAGAATGACAAGGATGCATGGAGCTTTTTTTAGATATGCACACTTATGTACGGCCTCCAATCTTGGGCATGGAGGTGAGAGACTCTTCTTTGTGCCACTACACTAGACGTCTTACGAGGCTAAATTGCAACTACTCAGTTACATTTATCATTTTCCAAGCAAAAGGATCTACAATAGCCCCTCTTATATTTCACATTTGTACTGGCAAGGTTTACATAAAATATAGGAGAGAACAAACTTAGTGAATTTATTTCAGATTTGATGGCCCAAACTTTTTAGTTCAGTTGATGTTACCTAATGCTATAATTGAATTGGCTCATAGATTTTTCTTAACTTTAATAAGTATTAATTAGACCCAGTACAAAGGTGCTCCAAATCGTCATTTGCTGGCCTCGTTTACAAACACTAGACCTATCTCTATTGTATAAGATAACAAGAGGTGGTCTTTGGTGAAACTTGCTAATCATATTATTATTATTATTATTATTATTATTATTATTATTGAAAGGGAGCTTCATGCACAGGCCTGCTCTTTTCTATTGTTATTTGAAAAGTTTGATGCACACGTGCATAGCCTTGAACCTTAGTCATCCTAGTGAGAAACCCACTAACAATATTATTGAGTTCAATCAATTGTGTCCCCTATGCTATAGGTTTGTTGGCTCTTATATCGTTTTAGCTTTGATTTAACTCTTGGCTCCAGTAAGAAGATAATCCAAATCATCATCTACTGGTGCTATTTATAAGCACTTGGTTGTCTCCATTGCAGAAGATAATAGTAGTTGATTTTGCAAATTTTCTCGTATTTTTACTGAAACACACCATTTCAAATTTTAACATGTGAAACATGACTGGGAATGAAAGGAAAGGTCCGAAAATCTTCTTTCTAATGTCTTATATATAGTAGTCTGTATAAAATAACTAAAGATATATAAAATAATAAAAAGCAAAAGAACCTTGTTCTGGCTAACAAATGTCTAGCGCAGATAATTCAACATTTTTCTTGAAGTTCTCTTGATCGAAGGTTTTAGTCACCCTATCCTATTTGGCTGGAGATTAGATTTATGAGTGTATTTAAGTGATTTGCTTTGCAATTTTTATAGAAAAAAAAAAGGAATCTTGTTACGAGAAAATTTGATAAAGTTATTGAATATTAATGATAAAGGGGCGACTGTTCATTTATAAAGAAAAATAGAAGCACTACGAGACGGATTTCCATTTTGCTTAAAAAGGGGGACTCCAAACGAAAGTATCCTCACCGTGAATCTGAATTTTTCAAAAAACTTCTACTGATGTCTATGACTTTGCAGCCAGCTTGCAACGCATAAAACAACTAGGGATCTCGTCGCCTTGTGAGTATGATTCCAAATCATTGCACAGTAGACCAAACACATTAGGAATCTAGGTCAGATCTAATTCCAAGGCTAGATCTTTGAATTATTGGTAGTTTTTTCTTCCAAGGCTATCGTTCGTCCTATTTCAGGTATTGAAAGTCGTTGAATGAGGATGTGTGGAAATGGCTAGAGCTCGATATCATCTCCTTCTCGGAAACCATCCAAGATAACCAAAACGCGGAAACTGAATTCCCGTGAAGAGGGGTCCGTCTTTGAAGCAAAGAGGTCTGCTTTTGTGATGTCTAGATGCAACAACCTTCTGATTTTGCGTTTAGAACCAAATGTTCTTTTTGTTCATTTGTTTTTTTTTTTTTTGGATTCGTTTCTTATTTTTGCTAGTTGGCCAGATGCAGCTAAATGTAAGTATATTCATAAAAATAAAAAATAAAAAAAAAAAAGGAAAAAAGAAAACTCAATCATGGCCGGTTTTCTCTCTTCTTCGTCTAGTTTATGCTTGCACTCTCTTTCCCAAATTATTTTGATGGACAGCAGGAATCAAAATGAACTTATACGATAGGCGATTACTGTTTCCACTTTTTTAAGCAATACGGCTTTCCATATTCTTGAAGGTCTCTAAAGAAAACTTTCGCGGATAACACACTCAAAATGATCCAATATAGTGGAATTTAGATGAACATCGCAATCTGTAACAAAAATTGGCAAAAATGATTGGATTAATGAACAAGTAGGGTATGAGAGCCTGCTCCGAAACCATACATACGCATGCACTGTGTGATAGAGATGGACAAGAGTCTGATTAGCAGCTTATGGGTTTTGAATGAAGGTATTAATTTCAAAGGGAATCGAATATGGGAGAGACCCACGTCGTAGAAGTCGATTAAAGCGACAAAATCATCAAATCACTTCAATTTCAAGGCCTTTGTCTCATGATCGTGACCCATGGCCTCGTGGACGAAAGCTAAATTGCAGGAGCCAAGCCATGGGACCTGCGACACGATTGGCTAGTCCTGCCTGCTAATGCGGACACCATGGCGACGTGGAGACATTATGGGTTGAATGATTAGGGTCCCCGAGGGAGATGGTTGTTGGAAGGGAGGACGATAAGGTTTATCTTGCCGGAATCGGAGCGTGGGTCCCATCAACCTAGCTCGCAATTATGCCGGACGATGGACTCATCATTCTTTCAATGCCCCATCTTCTGGATTCGTCCAGATTAGAAAAGTGAAGAAAAGAAAACAATTAAAGGAACCGAGGGAAGCTTGTTGTCCCCCCAACACCTCGTTTAGGTTTTGATTCTCCTCAGGTAGCTGCAAGAATGATCTCACGGCTTGGAGAGATTTGCGCTTATCCATTGTCGATATTGACTCCACGTATCCCCACTGGCTTTGCCGACAGCGACCAATTACTATAGCAAGGCCTGTAACACACGTGGATTTTCAGGACTTGTGGGACCGTCTGGATTCATGGCTGCCGTAGATTTCGTCTTTTCTAATTTCTTGTCTTTATTTCCTTCCCAAGGTTTCATTATGAGTGACACCCTCCGTAGAAACACGAAAATGGGACGATTGTTGGGCCTGGGAGTGACTGGTTGTGGAGGTGGTGGAACCCACTGACTGAGCTGAAAGCTCAGCTCAGTAGTCAACATAATCAGGTGATCCTAACAGTCGAATTGCTGTATTTGGATGATCACAATACGGGCTTTGTACACTTATAGGTTTAAAGGCCTTTGATCAACCATGTACTCATACTCTAGACCGGCAGATTGATATTTGAGGTCAGTATTAACTCAACAGTCCGTAGCGTTTCGGGCGCAAGTGCCAGGTTTAAGAAGGCTCTGCTAGATTACACCCCTTTTTCGGCCTTTTCCTTGTAGAACTGTGATAATAATTTTTGGGAGATGAAAATGAAGTGGCAGCTGCCAACAGCAAGACAAATAGTGACTATCAGCTTTTGATCATCCGTACTACTTATTTTCAAGACAAACAATTAATAAGCGTACTTTGAAAGTCTGTCTCACTGTACAATCTCCACCCTTCAAGTTTTTTAGACTTTCCCGCTGAAGTGGATGACTCACTTTTCGGTTCTGTCAATTGTCCATTTCCAAGCCACCAGATAAGAGGGCTAGGATCTGAAATGGGAGACATATGCCATTGAGGCACGGCTTACCGGAATTTTTTTTTTTTTTTTTCTAGCTTCTCCATCACTATTTCTAATTTGAACTTCTAGAGCAACGAAATTAGTGGACATGTTTAAAAGTAGGAGCATGGTTCTAAAACACAGGACTCGACTTGGAAATTTTGTTCGAGATTATAAATAAAAGTCAATCAACGAGTCAACTCACTGTATAACAAAAATCTTTTGTTTGAACTAGGATTTAACATAAGACCTCAAAACAACAATTCAATTCCATAGCCAACTTGCCTTGTGATTATACATGCTTTTATTGAGTGAAACTTTTAATTCTATCAATTTTTTTTTATTAATTCTCACTACAGTATTATGGAGTCACCCACAAGTCCTTCCAATTAACTTGACTTATCTGACTTTCGAGTCGAATTGAGCTTTTAAACTAAGGTCAGAAGAAGCGGGTTCCCTTATTTCTAATTCATTGTGAAATTGTTTAGCATAGCTAAGCCGTTTATCATGTTAGCGTCACTTAAATAAGCTAGTGTCTAAATTGCATGCACATTGGCTGCTTTTGACATAGGTTTTATTGAGTTAAAAATCACAATTGTCCATTTTTTATTTTTTTTTTCAAATGCTCAATACAAGTGGTTAAGATGATCTGCATGATTTCATAGAAATAACCTAGTTTTAGTATGTCAAACAGGATAACCGGCTTACATTTAGAAGCCTCATTGAACACGCCTCAGGAAAACAACTCTAAAGAAGTAAAATGCTTAAAAGCGTCTGACGCCTAACGAGACTAGTAGTTTAATCATTCGAATGTTGAACATGCCCACGAGCAGCCCTGAACCCATGACCTTCAACCTAAGAAAGGGCCTTAGCGACATTTAAGTGCTTATCGTGTAAAAAGTACGAGTCTGGTTATCGTCTACACGCCTTCGCAGAACTAAAGGTGGAGTCTCTGCTTTAGGGAACTAATTTCAGTACCCTTGTACCATTTCGTAAAAGCCGCTCTTTGGAGGATCAGCTCACGTAACCTGAAACCTACGAAAAGGCTTAGGATTGTTAAATGGCTCTCACTTAGAATGTCTGAACCTACGAAAAAGGTTTAGATTGTTAGATGGCTCTCACTGAGCATGTCTGCTAGTATTTCTCACCGGAAAATATGGCGGATACAACACCATGCTACCCTTTTCCCTCTCGCTTGGTCAACGTTGTAAAAACTTGTTTATTTCACTTAGCCTTTGAAATATAAAATAACTATTTACCTCAGGCCATTATAATATATAGATATCAAACTTAATCTCTATTTTTCATATTTTAATAAAAAAAACTTATAGCCTTTTAGCAAATTCTTATAGGAGGGGATGATGGAACTCTAAATTTGTAACACCCCGGATTTTTAAGACAATTATTATTATTATTATTATAATAATGGCATTTTAAATAAGAGCATTTGGGATCCCATGAGAAAAGCCTTATTTAACATTTTACTAAAACTTATCTTAAAACTCCGGGTGTTAGTTTTCCTTTCTCAAAATGGCATACATGTAAATTAAATATAAATAAAACAATCCGCGTATAAATCAACGTCAAATAAATCGGCGCCTTTATTTTAAATCAAATAAATGTCCAAAACACAATAATAATATGGCACAGGGTCTATCCATCATAACATCCTATATAAATGTCCAACATATGTCCAAACATCCAAATCACATCCAAATATAAAGTGTGCAGTCCATAATAAAATTCAAATGATAATCCTCTCTAATGACTCACATTACTGTCTAAAACTATAGGGAAAATTAGTCTTCAGCAGCTCTCAAGGTTTATCAACAGCTTTTCCTTTCCTGGTATCACGCTTGAGATCTAAGGCATTGCAAAACAAAGCAATGCCTCAGCAAGCTATCGCTTGTGTAGGTACATAGACAATTAATGTAATAAATGAAAGAAATAATGAACAGTACTGATAAAAAGTCTAACATTTATGAAATAGTGATATTATAATGTCATGTTCAAATAAATGTCAATTTATTCCATATGCTAAAACATGCAATCATAGAGTTAAAACATGACATGAATAAATAAAATGGAGCATACAACAAGAATAAGGGCACCCTAAGGTAATGGGTCCCACCATCGTACTAATATCACTGATCAGGAGTACTCATAGTCAACTTCTGAATGTCGTCACACCTAGGCATAACATCCATAATCATGCTCATCATACATGCACACATAATAAGAATATGGGTCATCATGCTGCAGTGGCAACCCTCCATGGGTATAAACCACGGCCGCTCTCCGTTAACACCATAACGGGAGACTTAGCGTCTGTCCCCATGGAAAGGCTTAGACCGGTAGTGTGGACTATCCATGTTACCAAACCTCTACCGAATGCCATCTATGGGCAGGTGTCTATCATATCACAAAATCATCACATCATAATCTCAGAAGGTGAGTAGCCGGCCCTATCCCTCATAGCATGACGCCCACCGGACGAGAGCACCCGTCATCAAATATAAAACAGGAAAATCATATGTATATGCTAAAACTCAAGAGCACTTATAGCTTGCAATCCCCAAGACATGCCTCTCATCTTGGGGTTAGCCTATAAAAGGACCAGCTAATAAGCCTCTATTTTCATTTCCATGTAAATCCATACATTTTCTATATATATAATAAGAAATAAGTGTGAAGCCTTGGCCGATGAGGGCGGGCCAAGAGGGTCAAGGTGCTTCTGGCAAGGTGAAAGACTGAGAGTTAGTCCCACATCGCTAGGGGGAAAGTTACTGGGCTCTTGATAAGAGTGATGAGAACTTCCCTTGCAACGAGGCCTCCCGATGGGTGAAGCCCAAGAGGGGTGAGGGACCTAAGGGAACAAAACCTTGAGGGGTGAAGCCCAGAGTGGTGAGGAACCCAAAGAGGACAATATCATATCCGCTGTGCACTCTGATACACGGAACGAGGCCTTTTCCCTGGGCAACTGGGGAAGAACAAAACCGTGCGGGGTGTATGGGCACTCCGGCACGGACAATATCGTTGCAGGGCGTGGGCCCTCGGGCTGTTACAAGTGGTATCAGAGCCAAACCCCGACCCGGTGTGGGTGGCTAGCCGCACGTGGGCGCTCGTGTGTGGTAAGACACGCGGGGACGCGTGTCCCCTAAGGGGGAGAGGTTGTGAAGCCTTGGCCGATGAGGGCGGGCCAAGAGGGTCAGGCTTCTGTGCAAGGTGAAAGATCGAGAGTTAGTCCCACATCGCTAGGGGGAAAGTTACTGGGCTCTTGATAAGAGTGATGAGAACTTCCCTTGCAACGAGGCCTCCCGATGGGTGAAGCCCAAGAGGGGTGAGGGACCTAAGGGAACAAAACCTTGAGGGGTGAAGCCCAGAGTGGTGAGGAACCCAAAGAGGACAATATCATATCCGCTGTGCACTCGATACACGAACGAGGCCTTTTCCCCGGGCAACGGGAAGAACAAAACCGTGCGGGGTGTATGGGCACTCCGGCACGGACAATATCGTTGCAGGGCGTGGGCCCTCGGGCTGTTACAAGTGGTATCAGAGCCAAACCCCGACCCGGTGTGGGTGGCTAGCCGCACGTGGGCGCTCGTGTGTGGTAAGACACGCGGGACGCGTGTCCCCTAAGGGGAGAGGTTGTGAAGCCTTGGCCGATGAGGGCGGGCCAAGAGGGCCTGGGCAGGCTTCTAAGCAAGGTGAAAGACTGAGAGTTAGTCCCACATCGCTAGGGGGAAAGTTACTGGGCTCTTGATAAGAGTGATGAGAACTTCCCTTGCAACGAGGCCTCCCGATGGGTGAAGCCCAAGAGGGGTGAGGGACCTAAGGGAACAAAACCTTGAGGGGTGAAGCCCAGAGTGGTGAGGAACCCAAAGAGGACAATATCATATCCGCTGTGCACTCTGATACACGGAACGAGGCCTTTTCCCTGGGCAACTGGGGAAGAACAAAACCGTGCGGGGTGTATGGGCACTCCGGCACGGACAATATCGTTGCAGGGCGTGGGCCCTCGGGCTGTTACAATAAGTCTCTAATTAAGCATAACTAATTAACATCATGCTTATAAAAGCATTTTAAATAAGTTTATTCAGTAAAAGATTTCAATTTGGAATAACCATCCTGTACTCAATGTCGCATGAAATCCACGGTAAATAAGAATTGCAAATTAAAACACGATCGCACATGATGCTATGTTTAAACATGGTTTAAAAATAAAGGCAAAACATTAGTTGTCGTCACCTACCTCAGTGTGAGACCACTAGCTTGCTAATAACTCCCTTTAACTGGTATATTCAAGTGCACCTGTACATGTCACATCACTATTTTAATATTTTTCTAAAGAAAAAGTGGTCATTTCTAAGTTTTTAAGTTAAAACTAGGTCCGCGTCGTTAATACAGTCACAACGCCTCTTTCGGATCGTGATTTGAACCTCTCTAGCTCCTAGAAATCAAGTTTTAGTGAAAACTACCCTCAAATGGAGCTTGCCGGACCACTATAAGGTGGTTTATACCGGCGGCTCCCTTTTCCATTGGTTTACACCGGCTTATACCGGCGCCACAAAGACGTACAACCACGAAGACGTCGCACAGGACGTGCGGCGTGCGTCTTCGGCACCATGACGCACGCCGCGTGTGTCACGGTCCCCAGGACGCATAGCGTCCCGACCCCACCACGACAGCCTATCGGCGCCTTCCCACACGCGTGCGACAATGATGTCGTTTGACATCGTCCCCTATGCGTCCCTGAGTGCGTCCTAGCGTCAGCGCCAGGGCGCCGACGCTAAAGAAGACGTCCGGTCATCTCCGGCAGAGCTACAGAGCTCCGTTTTACGTGATTTTTGCTCCATTTTCTTCAGAATTCTCTCTAGAATCCATTTATGGGCTCCTTTTGCACTGATTTTTCTAAAAACCATGGTTTTTAAATGATTTTTCCTAAGTTCCTAAAATCATCCTTAGGTACTGATTTTTGCGTTTTCTGGAGAAATCCACTGTTGGATCACTCCCAAATTTAAAGGGTTTGCTCTTGGGTCTCTTGTAAGCTAGTTGGACGGTGCGATTTTCAAACAGACGACTTTTGATCCGTGAAATCACACTCCAATAGTAGCATGCACAAAGTTCCTAAAAATCCGATTTTTTTTTTTCTAATTTTTAAAATATTTTCCTAATTATTTTTCTATTTAATAAATACGGGAAAAGGAGTTTTGAGGCTTATCTTGTACCTAGCCGTGGTTGCTCGTGTTGCCGGGGTTCCACTCACTGGAAAAATCAAAGCTTTGCAAGGCTAGGGTTCTGAGTGAAACTCGGAGAAACGCTCAAAGTGGAGCGTTTTGGCTCCTAGGGACGCATAGATATAGGGTTTAGAGTCCTAGGGGCATGTCTCTTTCCACGTCTCTCCGGCAATTTTTCCAGACTGGTAGAGACGTGTGGAAGACAGGGGTGCCGTTATGTAACACCCCGGATTTTTAAGACAATATATATATATATAATAATGGCATTTTAAATAAGAGCATTTGGGATCCCATGAGAAAAGATTTATTTAACATTTTACTAAACCTATCTTAAAAACTCCGGGTGTTAATTTTCCTTTCACAAAATGGCGTACATGTAATTTAAACATAAATAAATAATCCGCGTATAAATCAACGTCAAATAAATAGGCGCCTTTATTTTAAATCAAATAAACGTCCAAAAGACAATAATAATATGGCCCAGGGTCTATCCATCATAACATCCCATATAAATGTCCAACATATGTCCAAAGATCTAAATCCCATCCCAATATAAAATATGCGTACCCATAATAAAAATCCAAATGATAATCCCGTTTAATGACTCACATCACCGTTTAATACTATAGAAAAATGGTCTTCAAGAGCTCTCACGGCTTCTCAACAGCCTTTGCCTTTCCGTTATCGCGCTCGAGATCTAAGGCATTGCAAAACAAAGCAATGCCTCAAGAAGCTATCGTCAGTGTAGGTACATAGACAATTAATGTAATAAATGGATGAAATAATGAACAATACCGATGGAAAATCTAACATTTATGAAGATAGTGATATCATAATGCCATGTTCAATAAATGCCAATTTATTCCATATGCTAAAACATGAAATTCACAGAGTTAAAACATGACATGAATCAATAAAATAGAGCATACATCCAGAATAAGGGCACCCTAAAGTAATGGGTCCCACCACATCGCACTAACATCCCCCGATCGTATACACGTAGTCAACCTCTCGAGTGTCGTCACACCTGTGCATATCATCAATAACCATGCTCATCATACATGCACACATAATAAGAATATGGGTCATCATGCTGCAGTGGCAACCCTCCATGGGTATCAACCACCGCCGCTCCCCGTCGACACCATAACGGGAGACTTAGCGTCTGTCCCCATGGAAAGGCTCAGACCGGTAGTGTGGACTATCCATGTTACCAAACCCCTACCGAATGCCATCTATGGGCAGGTGTCTATCATATCACAAACTCATCACATCATAATCTCGGAAGGTGGGTGGCCTACCCTATCCCTCCTACAAGATGACGCCCAAGGCGAGAGCACCCGTCATCAAATATAAAACACGAAAATCATATGTATATGCTAAAACTCAAGAGCACTTATAGCTTGCAATCCCCAAGACATGCCCCTCATCCCGGGTTACCTATCAAAGGACCAAATTTAATAAGCCTCTATTCTCATTTCCATGTAAATCCATGCATTTTCTATATATATAATAAGAAATAAGTCTCTAAGTAAGCATAACAAATTAACATCATACTTGTAAAAGCATTTGAAATAAGTTTATTCAAGAAAAGATTTCAATTTGGAATAACCATCCCGTACGCAATGTAGCATGAAATCCACTAAATAATAATTGCATTTTAAAACACAATCACACATGATGCTATGTTTAAACATGGTTTAAAAATAAAGGCAGAACATTAGTTGTCGTTACCTACCTCAGTGTGAGATCACTAGCTTGCTAATAACTCCCTTTAATTGGTATATTCAAGTGCACCTGTACATGTCACATCACTATTTTAAAATTTTCCTAAATAAAAAGTGGTCATTTCTAAGTTTTTAAGTTAAAACTAGGTCCGCATCGTCAATACGGTCACAACGCCTCTTCCGGATCGTGATTTGGACCTCTCTAGCTCCCAAAAATCAAGTTTTAGTGAAAACTACACTAAATGGCTCGCCGACCACCATAAGGTGGTTTAAACCGGCGGCACCCTTTTCCGCCGGTTTACACCGACGTACACGGGCGCACGAAGACGCACGCCGACGCAGACGTCGTACGGGACGGTCGCCAGGACGCGCCGCATCCCGGTCCCACCGCGACAGCCAACCAGCGCACGCTCCGCACGCGCACGGCGCCGCGCACGCGTGCGGCGACGCACGCCATGTGACGCCGTCTCCTGGCGCGTCTTGGCATCAGCGCGCCGACGCGTTGACGACGCCGGAGAAGACGACGGATTCCTAAGCAGCCCCGGCGAGCTACGCAGCTCCGTTTTGCGTGATTTTTGCGCCATTTTCTTCAATTCTCTCTAGAATCCATTTATGCCCTCCTTTGCACTAATTTTTCCAAAAACCATGGTTTTTAAACGATTTTTCCCAAGTTCCTAAAAACATCCCTGTGTACCGGCTTTTGAGTTTTTTGGATAATTCCACCGTTGGATCACTCCCAAATTTAAAGGGTATGCTCTTGGGTCTCTCAGGCACTATTTGGACAAAGGAGATTCTCAAACTGATAAGGTTTGATTCGTGGAAATCACGCTCCAACAGCAGGCGTGCACAAAGCCCCCAAAAATCTGATTTTTTTCCTAATTTTTAAATACTTTCCTAATTAATTTTCTAATTAATAAATACGTAAAAACATGGATTTGAGGCTTACCTTGTGCCCGGCCTGGGTTTGCTCGTGTTGCCTGGGGCTCCACTCACCTAAACTTGCATTTTTGCAGTGTCTAGGGTTTTGCGTGAGCATTCATGGGAAAACGCTCAAAGTGGAGCGTTTTGGCTCCTAGAGGAGCACAGACATAGGGTTTTAGTAGTCTCGGGGAAGAGAAACTCTTCCCCACACATTTCTTCCCACGTCTCTCCGGCGATTTTTCCAGACTGGTAGAGATGTGTGGAAGAAGGGGTGCCGTTATCAATTTGGACCCCTGTCTAATACGTCTCTACCAAATGACCAAATTGCCCTTCCAACTTTGACGGCTCATAACTCCCTCGTTTGAGCTCCGTTTTTCGCGTTCTTGGTGGCGTTGGATTCGTATCGACGATCACTTTCTAATTATTATGTTTTCAGGAAAGAATTTCATCCATAAATTTTTATTTTAATTTATTTAATAATTTCCTATTTTTATCTTAAAAATTAAGGATATTACACGTTATCAATTTGGACCCCTGTGTAACACGTCTCTGTCAAAAGACCAAAATGCCCTTACAACTTCGATGGCTCATAACTCCCTCGTCTGAGCTCCGTTTTTCTCATTCTTGGTGGCGTTGGACTCGTATCGACGAGCACTTTCTAATTGTTATATTTTTAGGGAAAATTTCCATCTATAAATTTTTTTATTTTAATTTATTTAAAAATTTCCTATTTTATCCTAAAAATTAAGGATATTACAAAATTATAGTTCCTTGTTGGGCTAGACCTTTTTCTAAAGGCTTTTGCTTTCATATACATGTTACAATGAAGCATTTATGTACATTGTGATGGGAAACTTTGAGAAACTTCAGGTAAAAATCTCCCACATAATGCCACTATTATAACTAGGACCAATAGGAATAGTCTAATTGAAACACTTGTTTTTCTCATTACCATTTTAGGTTTTTTCACTTAAGTAACCTTCTAAAATACAAATGTAGAAATGTAATATGACAATGTGGGCCACATAATAAGTTTTATTTAGAAAATCTAGCAAACATTAGTCTTGGCTCATATCACATGCATGTACAGTAGAAATCAAATATAACAAACATTATTGATTTGCAATAGTATAAATCAACCCAAAAACTCTAGCAAAATTAAGGATTAGAGACATATATTTAACCTTTGTAGCCCGACAATGTTTTTGCAGGCTCTCTTTAGTGCGAATGAATACATACATATATTAGGTAATACAGAGTCCTTTCATAGACACCATGGTTGTCTTGAATATGATCCAATAAGACATAAGATCTCAACCATCCTAATTCGCCTAATTAGTCGATCAAGCTATTAGGAGATTAGACAACATTAATGGCTCAATCAATAAGCCAAATGAACAATGTTGTGGTTTGTCTTTGTGGTAACCCAAGTTTTAGAAAAGAATTTTTTTGAAATAAAATTTGAAAATAAAACTTTCCTGAAGGATTTTTTTTAACATTTGAAATAAATAATACATATTAATTTTTCTCAATTCCACCTTCAACCCTATGTCATATTAAAACCTTCACATATAATAGCAGAATAAAAACATATCATTATAGGATCTCTGTAGTCAAAGCCCAAACAATAAGGAATATGAGTTCAAATCAAATATATCAATGTCATATGTCTTATTGCATTCATCTCAAATGTTAATTGTTTTAAAATAATAATTGAAATATCTAACTAAATACTTATCCATACTTCTTTTCTCCTTATTTAATTTCTTCTAGGTGATCACTTAATCCTCTTGCGTTTCTCCTGAAATGTTTTGTAAGGGTGAGTATGACGACTCGATAGGAAAATGGCTAAACTAGCTATTTGAAATTTGCAGCAAACATGTGTGTGTGTGTGTGTGTGTGTGTGTGTGTGTATAATTTAAGAAGTGCAAACAATTAAATCCTCACTATCAAAGCTTTATGGTTTCCAATTCATTTCAAAAGTAATATCATGCGCTCTTGATGTGCAAAGACATATGAGAGCTTGTCATATTATATTGTATCATGTTATATTAGGTCATATCACATCATACCATGTCATATTTACTTGACATGCTAAACCATATGGAAATATGTGCACAATTCAAATAGTATGATTTCTTCTTTTTCAAAGACAAAAGAAAGTAACACATATTGATATGAAGCAATGAGTTTGTATTAAAAAAACAACTAGTTTAGATAATTTCTTATGTCCCTTGCCTCTTGAAGAACACCAATCTTGTTCAATCTTCTTTTCTAGAATGCAAAATGGATAGCGATCCTTAGCGTAACCTAATTCTCCTCTCTCTCTCTCTCTCTCTCTCTCTCTCTCTCTCTCTCTCTCTCTCTCTCTCTCTCTCTCTCTCTCTCTCTCTCTCTCTCTCTCTTATTTGACTCTCTTCTTTCCTATCATATCTCTTTCCTATCCTATTTCAAATTTTAATCTGTTACGTATCTTCATCTTTTCCTAACTACCTAAAATTCTCTACATTCATTCCTATCTCCTTCCTATTTTATCCCATCTCAGTTTCTTATGGTTATCTTTGGAGACTTGAACTCTAATTCTAAACTTTTGCCTATTCATTCTATAGGCATTAGGGTAATTAGCTTTTTGTTGTTAATTCCATGCAAAGAATATATATATATATATATATATATATTATAAATGCAAGTTATTATAATCTTACCACTAGGACTAATAAGTCTAGCTTGAGACTACATGATATGCATATTGTCATTTTAAGTTTTGGGTAATCTAACTTGAGATGAGATGCTTGTGATGCCATCTCATGGAATATCACCTTTATAATGCTTTAGATGAGATGACAAATTTGCATTTGAAGCAATCTTACTATTAGTCATGCCCATTTCAAAAATCTCAATAGAGTCCCAGTAAGAATAGACGATCTAAGTATCTTAAGGAGTAGATGTTGCACCAACAGCATTCTTTAATTTGAAAGATCAAATCTGTCATCATGTACATTGTACATAAATTAGATAACTTACTAGAAATCATTCCACTTGGATAATCCTAGCCACTTGTTTTAGATCATTGCAAAATTAACTAAAAATAAATGGTCTTGATTTGTGACCTAAAGAAATGAAGGCTAAAAGCAATTGTAGTCATGATATTTGATTTCTAGCCAAGTTATTTCAAACATGACGAATGAATTAAATCTACAAAATATAATTACCATAAATGAGAAAAGGCATCGTCTACTTCTTAAGACACTTAAGAGCTTCTATAGCTACTAGGAAGAATATCAATATGCTAGAAAATAAAGTGGTTTGGGACCATCCACTATGTAAAAAAATGCCAACTTTTTAGTCAAGGTGTTGTATTTTGCTTCAAATGTCCAAATGATCAACTCAGCTCACCTCACTCTAGTTCAAGCCATCCCATCCTTCCATCTCATAATTTTTGCATCTCATCCTGCCAACTCAAGCAATATCACATCCAATCTCACACATGACTTGCCCCACGTTAAGTAGTTTGAATGGCAACTGTGACGACTTCTTTGAGAGATAGAGAGAGAGTTTGAATATGCTGGATATAAGGTGATTTAGAACCATCCAAGATGTAAAAAAAATGCAACTTTTTCTGTCAAGGTGTTATATTTTGCTTGAAATGACCAAATGACCAAGCCATCTCACCTTACCCAGCTCAAGCCATGCTATCCTGCCATCTCAAGTCAGCTTAAGCTTGCTCAAACAATATCACATCTCAATCCCACGCATGAGTGAGCCCATGTTAATATGTTGAATGGCACCTATGAGGACTTATTTGTGTGTGTGCGCGCACGTGTGTGTGTGTGTGTGTGTGTGTGTGTGAGAGAGAGAGAATATATGCATATAAATAAGATAGATAAGAAAAAAAGAATGGGAAGAAGTAGAGGAAAAATTATGAAGGGCAGTGGCTTTTGTATCCGTCCCTATTTTTTAGGAGAAGAAGAATGTCACATGTTTAAAACTTTGATTTACTATTTTTGTTCCCTAAAATTGAGGCTTAAAGGTTTTTCTCTATTGTGTAAGATAGAGGGTGTTTACATTTAAGTTGAATAAGAATGCCTACACTTTTCTTTCCAAGAGTATTTTTCCTACTAATCAGTGTAAGTACCACCCTTATGTATATTTCTTTACGTCAGTTCTTAGATCACACTCTCAGTTTGTAGTTTGCATTTTGAAAACCAAAGAGGAGTCGAATTTCTGCAACTAGATCAAACATCTTTGAGTAGAGTTTGTGAAAGAAAAGATAGAAGAAAATGCTTGCTATTAGAGCTACGGGTTGCTTTAGCAGATTCAAACCAACGGCAGAGCCGATTTAAATACAGTGAATGGGATGAAGTCAAGAGGGGATTGATTGTTGACTAGAAAGACATGAAGATGAGGCTGCCAACCAGGAAAGATTTTGGTAAAATATTCTTTTTAAAAGATTGTCTTTCTTTGATCGCATCTTTCTACGGAGAGTGAGTTGTCAGGCAAGAAACACTAATCATGATACAGAAGAAAGTTTTTGCCTTTTGATTATTGATCATGAAAAGACCACCTTCAATCATCTCTCTCTCTCTCTCTCAGACTAACAACCAACGAAGTGTTCTATTTAGAAAGCACATGATAAATCGTCTATGTTTTCTTCGGGACACCCATCAAACTGGTTTTACCCATAGAAAGAGTAAATGGACCCCCATTTGTAATTTTGTCATTATCTGTCTATTTACACCCATTGGAAAAGCTAAATATGCATGACACTGGCTACATTTCTATTAGTCGAGTTAGGAGATCTTTGTTCAATTCGGGTTTGGTGCATGGAGGATTACAGTGAGCTAGAGCTCAGTATATCACTGTGAATCTCCTGCTATTACAAACAAGTCTTGTCACCAAACTGCCATAGGCTGTAGAGTCCCATGCGATCATTTTCAACAACGTAATGTATAATCAGTCAGTTGCTTATGGACCACGGACTACTTGTATTTCCATTAGAACTTCCACGAGGTGCCTATGGCAGGAAAAAGAAAATACTGGTCCCGATGAATCCGTACGTATTACATAATCGGTTACGTGGGGCTGCAATGTTCCCGGGATAGCCTATTGCAGTCTAACGATCAGTTGGACTAGCATGAGGGGTGAACCCTGGATTCAGTCCATCAGATCCATTTCAAAATATTGTGCTTAATCAGATCGGGTCCGATTGACAACAAGATCCATACATGTCCGATATTGATCAGGACTGGAGATACTACAGAAATAGTTTAATGTATTGACACACTTGTGCATATTATACCCCTTTACGATCGATAAGGTTTTTGGCTTTGCTTCGAGTGATGAAGTTTGTTTATTCCTGATCTACATTATATTAGTCTTGATCTTCTGTCTGTGCATTTCTTTTTTATTGCGAGACAAGGCGTTCAAGCAACTCGGTAAGTGCTTCACCTTTCGCTGTAATTATTTCTGGATCCGTGATGCATCTACACCATTAATTAAGGATAAACACTGCCCCATAGCTTAGGTTTTGCCGCTGAATTGCTCGATCATCCTTCTTTCTCCATTTGGAGAAGAAGATTACATAGAGTACTACTACAGTAGGGCTGGCATGACAACATGGTGCCTCGCTTTTCACATGAAAGGTCCGTTGCACCTTTGGCTGAACTGACCCGCTTATCTGATACCTCCGACCTTGGATATCTCAAATATAAAAAATCACAAGGATGGGATGGTTATAGCATATAAAAGCCCGTGCCTTTGGTCGTTGAATGTGGAACTTGCTTGTACAAAGTGTTCGGATCATTAGACATCCAAAGCCAAAGAGCTCGGATGAATGGCTTGTACCAACCATAGTGGAGCCTTCATGTAGAAGTGTTGGGCTACCACAATAACTTACCATGGGTTTACCGCTTTACTTTCTCTTTCCTCACATAGTTAGTGTTAATAAACTAAACTATTAGGCAGTTAATGCTTTGATGGTTTGTATCTTTTGTATACTTTGCCTCACTAGGACATAACTATATGATCATTGCAACAGAATTATATGGGTTGATTAGTGTAATGAAAAAAAAAATTTCTTTTCTTTTCCCTTTTTCTGCTATGACATCCTGGAGCACTTGAATCTCGAAGAACAAGAATCCAATCTTTCTCTTTGATCAAACATGGATCTAGATATAGAGGATTCAGTCTTAAGGATCTATTTGATTAAAGCCTCATCCGCTAAAAATCAGAGACATTATAACGATGAATTCGATGCGATCCAATCGGGTTTGGCTCATGAGCGTGCTTCTCGACCTCACGGTCTGCTGTAGTACAGTTGGTCTCCCCGATCTAATTAAACATTTTATGGGCTCCCGCAGATGATTGGAACATCTTTACATACTCTACTTCCCTCTTAAATGGGTCCTGGCCGTCTTCTCTAGTTGCAGGCAGGGATTCAAAGGGGAAGTTCCTTCTCTGGTCCTCCCATCTCTACACGCAATTACATTCGATTCTATTAGCTACATTATACTCTCAACAATGTGGACGTGCCGGAGTGGTTATCGGGCACGACTAGAAATCATGTGGGCTCTGCCCGCGCAGGTTCGAATCCTGCCGTTCACGCTTACTTGTTGCTTTCTAATTTGACCTAGCTGTTAGGCCAAGTGCATTTTTGGTAACTTGTTAGCCTAACGTTCAAAAATAATAATATTTTTGCACTGGTGGACAGATGGAGCTAAAGTAATTACTGAAATAAACGCAATTAATTATTTTCTTCGATGCGTGGGAAAATTGGGTTTCGGAGACTCTGCAACCTTCATGGTAAAATTGGTGCTACCCTTTTGCCCTACGGTAGTTCTCCTCTTCGAAGATAAAATTCGGCGAGCGCGCTAACGAGCAATGAGAGTGCGAAAACTTGTGGGCTACTTCTACGGGTGTTTTGCAGAACACAAGGTTTAAAGCCCGACAGTTGGGGCCTCTAGTAGAGTGACTGGTGGGGATAAGTCGTGCTTCAATCTGTTTAAGCATAGACATTCAGGTAAAATGCTCAGATTGGACTCAAAAATGGTCAATTAATGCATGTCTCTCAATTTTTATACACAGAACATAGGGTCCGTTTACCAGTGATTAAACAGAAAACACCCCACCCCCCCAGATGCCACATGAGTCGTATTTGGGTACCTAACTTCCCACTGCTGGCCTTTTCTTTTATAAGCACATCTTGCTATTCGTCCATCTCTTTCCTCTCGCGCTCTTCCCTTTTCTGTCAATAAACATGTGAAAGGTGATTCCGAAATCTACTCATTTCTTCCCCTCCCTCGTTGCCATTTTTTTTTGTACGATACAGTTGTGGCTGTTCCTCAAACATAGAATGCAAGAACGCCTAGTTCATGAAAGACTAAGATGTTCAAAGGGTTTATAGAGAACTTGCGGACAAGATAGAACGACTAAAAACACAATAAAAAGAAACATATTCAATAAAAGTAGTGATTAACAACTATATTGGTAAAATAATAAACGAGTCCAACAAAATCTAGTAATCAAAGCACTATCTTTATTTTGCCTGCCTCCAGCATCTCAATTTTGGCATGAAAAGTAAGAAGAAGATAAAATTCAAGTTCTCCATTTTACAATCTAGAATGAGAAGAATGCAAAATGTCTTTTGTCCAACTTCATTAAATCTCCAATATACATATAAACGCATGCCCATGGATTTTGTAGATATTCTCGATGAAAATGCATGAATTAATCATTCAGAAGCCCGATACATGTTCATCTAACTAAATAAGATGCATCAATGGGACATTATATGATGTGGCTGCGTGAGTTACCAATTCAAAGAAAGGTTTGGGGAGGGGGGCATCATATGGTGCATATATATTTTAGTAGGAAATTAGGAGTTAAGTGCATGTAGTAAGCACAGCTGCTGTGGTAGAGATGCCATTGACGACCCATGGAACAAATCTATATGACAATTTTAGGGCGTGGTTATGTGATCCTTACGCAAGCAGTTAGAAGCTCTCCAGAAACAATGGTTAGCATTCACCGAACTAAAAAAACAATTTGTTGGAAGCGAATGAATCTTTTGTATGGGATATCTAAAATTAGGTGTCTCAGTGGCTTGAATCAATGCTATGTGAAGCCCATTATGGAGAAGTAGGGGCAATTCTATAATATGTGACTAGTCACTTATTAAAAATAACTACTTCAGAAGAATCAACGCCTTGAATTAACTCAGTAGCTGTCGTAAATGGAAAAGAAGTATTCTAGAAGTTTAGAAGACCTTTGACGGAGAGCCCTTTGTGGATCATATGCAATCAAGAACGGAAAATCCCATTGAACTGAAAATTCTGGGGTTTGTTATGCTTTCACAACTGGGATTGTCACGTTTCTTGCTTGTTAGAGCATTCCATTGAACTGAAAATTCTGGGGTTTTGACTTAAGTCACAGTCAGCTTGTTTGGAGAAAAGAAGTCTGTTTCAGAGGTGAAGGGAAGGCTTTTGAGGGAGTGGGGGATTAGCCATGTGGAATTTTTGGAGCCATGCTTGAGAGAGCATGCTGCTGTGAGTATATCAAAAATACCCTGGACTGTTAACCTTGGAACCATATTTAGAAAGAGCACGACGACCTAAGTAAGGCTGCTTCCTTGTGCTACTCGAGTCAAATAGTGCGACATGGCAATTTTTTCCGGAATTGTTTTTTTCTTGAACAAGTTCTATAAAAAAAAAAGGCCATAAAAACCACAAATGCATTGATTGTACTTCTTGCCGAACAAGAAGTCCACTTATCAATTTTTATAGAAATAAGCAACCTCAAAACAAAAATTTTACGAAAGGCAAAAGTTAAGAAAAAATACTTTCAAGAAGTGCACTTGTTTGCCCAAGGAAGAAAAACACCTTTTGAGGCCCACACGTACTATGCTGATATAATACATTTTTGTTAATTTGGCAGATAATTACAGGCCCAGCTCCTCAACATTGATTGTCTTTTTAGACGTTCGTAGAGGCTTCATTCAAAGAGCTCCATTTGGGGTTTTGCGAGGACAGTGTAAACCATTTGTCTTGGCAATTTATAACGTGATGGTAAATATTCTATTTGGCATGGGACTAAAGCCCTTGCAATTAGCTACTACTTGTTTGCAAGTTTATACCTCTATAGATATACACATGTATTTTCTCTCGTGGGCTCAGAAAGTATACTTTCTTTGTTGTTTGGGAAGTGTCTTGCTTATTAGTTGGACTAAAAGTATAAATCAAACTAATTCCCCACTTTTACATTAAAGGGTCTTGCCTTTCCTTTTGCTGATCATACCAGCCTATTTGATTTCTTTGACATTCCAATAGTTTGTATCTTAAACAGCAAGGTGATTGAATAATTCTAACCTCTGAAGGTACGTGCCGTGATTGTGGACCACTGTTAGAACAGTGTTTCTAACCATTCATTTCCTGTGATCCAAAAGTACATTTTTTCAAGTCCAGACTCATCTAATCTGCACTGTTTTTGTAGTAGTAGCCATCCACAGTCAGTGAAACTAGATAACAGATCTGATCAAAGAAAAGTGGGGCGTCAGTACGGGAACTTCTGCAGTGACGAGCATCACCTATGATGTGTTGAACTGATGAAACACTCCAAAGATAAACTTCAGATAAACCTTATACATAACAGCCGCATTAACTCAACGTGAGCTACACATGAATTTTATCAATTGACCAAAAGAAAAACTTACAGCTGTCTTGCACCTTCAGTACCAATTATGTGGCACATACTCTTCTGGTAAGTTCCCTGGGAAGCCATGGAATAAAGGCCTAAAGGAAACTTGATTTTCGCCCCTGAGGTATCCTGATTGTAGAATTTGATAGGCAACAGCAATAATCCCTTTGGAAAGTCATGTTCAGCAGCTTATGAGATATAAATCATTAAAAGCTGAAAAACAGACTAATCACACATGCTTATCCTTTAGTCGTTAGTGGTCGTATGTATTAAATTAGCGCACTGCGTTAAGTACAGCTACCAAATTTCTATAGAGAAAGAGCATGATATATATTATTAACCATACAAGTATTATTACAAAGACAACCACAGGCACTAAATATAACGTCTGAATCCAGCTTAGATGCCATGAGAGCAGCTTAACTAAATTCAGGTGATGAAAATGACCAGAGAATCCTCTTGTTAAGTGGGAGGCTTGACTAGCACTGCTGGAAAATCAAGCACCATAATCTTCTCGATCGCTCCTGCAAATATAGCAGCAAATGCGACATGAGCTGGATGGCCTATGTAAGCAGTTAAATCTTCTGCAGTTTTGAATTCCAGCAAAAAAGTATGGGTGAACCCTTCATTCAGCTTCTCGTCGCTCCCAGTATCCTTTCCCCTGTAGGGAACAGCAAAAGAGGAAAGTTATGGACTGAAACTCAATAACACCTTTGGTTAGTTTATAGTTAGCTCTTCAGATATACCCGAATGTTAAACCTTCCTCTCTTATTCCTACTTGAAGTTCACCAACAGGAAAACAAAGGGACCCAAACAAACTTCTGTATTTGGAACCAGGACACTGGAGGACATACTTGGCACTCATTTCCTTCAAAAGGAACCTTTTAAGGAAAATAACACCTTGGAAATGTTAAGAAACAAGCAACTTAACGAAATTTTTATCGATGAATAATTGGCAAGACGGTCTTGTTTTCTTTTCTGAGAGTTAGACGCACCTCCCCCATGCTTAGCCTCGAACCCTGGTCTCCCAGACGAGAGACTCCTTGCACCGCTGTGCTAGAATGCTTTGTACAAAATGGTCGAATTCTTAACTTCACTTATGGATTAGTAACAAGATGACAAACAATGTGAGAATTTACTGAATGGTAGAGTACCTACTTGACACTAGAAAACCTGGATACTTCTTAAGGAAATTCAAATTACTTAGAGAATTTTGCGTAGAAATAAGTACCATTCAAAGGACTTGATACAATTCACCTCAGAGACCATCTTCTCCATGTCTTTCAGTATCTCTTTCACTTCCACTCCTTCTTTGAACTTAGCCAGAACCAAATGCTTCATGTTCCCCATATCTGCACGATGACGTGCTCCATGCAACTCTGCATTTTATAAGGCGAAGGCGTAGCTTTCACAAGCTTTACACTGCTGATTATGGTCCATTGGTTTCATCTCTGTAACGCACGTATCACGAAACCAGTCCCTTTCCTCTCAAATTCGACATATCAGCTTCAACTTTAGTCGACCAACCTACAAACCACACTGTAATTGACAGACCAGGAATTATTGTGCACAAACTGATGAAAGAAAGGACGATATAGGCTGTCATTTTCCCATGCCCACATGCTGCTTTCCCTTCAATGGAATTTTTTTCTTCAGATTCAATGTACACCATGATTTTGCACTAGCATTTCCTTTTTTCTTCTCTGCCATGAGGATGATATTGAGTAGTATCCAGTACCTTTGTACAGAGGTCACATGCTCTGTCGCAGGAATCTTTTGACGGAAGGGTGAACTATGGTATGGAGTCAAGGTTTTTTATTTATTTTCATCTGCATAGCCAGGAGAATCTTTCAAAAGAGAAGGTAGAGTATGGTCTATGAAATTAAATTGGAACAGCAACTCAGGAAGTGGACCGTAAAGAAAAGTTTCCTTCTTTTCCATGTGCTATAATAGGAGGCTAAATTGAGGCAGGGACACAGAGAATAAAATATGAACAATGTTTTCCATCTTCTCCATGAGTTATATACTGTGAAGCTCAATTGGAGCAATAACCCATTAAAAGGATAAAGAACGTGTCCATCTGATTTCTCTGGTTTTAGATGTATAACATGCCAAATGTCAAGGCGGTTGAATGATTATAACATCCGAAAGATGTGCTTCTTACTTGTCCAATATGGACCGACCTCAAACAATGTTTGTCACACGTTACTGTGATCAAAAGCATGTTTTTTTCTGATACTAGGTTCATCCGTTCCTTTCGAACTGTAGCATACAATGCAGAATCATCTTCAGCTTTTAAAAAATGTGGCAACCCAAATATGACATAAATTGAAAATAGACATTCCCTCAAGTTAGGGTGTTCCCCATAAGCGACGCGCTGCATCGGATCCCAGGTGCGATGAAAAATAGGAAAGGGCTGCTAGGGCGTTCTCCTAGAAGCGAAGTGTTGCATCATATCCCGGGTGCAGTGAAAAATAGGCAAGGACTGCTAGGGAGTTCTCCTAGAAGTGACATGCTACATCGGATCCCGGGTGTAGTGAAAAATGGGCAAGGGTTGCTAGAGCGTCCCCTCAGAAGCAACACATTGCATCAGAACCCAGGTGCAGTGAAAAGTGGACATGGGTTCCTACCATAGAGGTCGAGAAAGGCAATAGTAAATAGGGTATCACCAGAACATAAGATTCGTATTGCCACATGGAATATAGAGACACTAACTGGCAAGAGTTTGGAGTTAGTAGACACGATGAAATGTAGGAGAGTTAACATCGATTGTATTCAGAAAACCAAGTGGAAAAGGGCTAAAGCAAGAGAAATAGATGGGTATAAATTATGAAAGTAGGAAAGGAAAATAACAGAAATGCCGTAGGAATAATAGTGGATAAGGAATTAAAGGATAAAGTTGTGGATGTTAAAAGAATTAGCGATAGAATTATAATAATAAAAATTATTCTAGGAGAGCATATTATAAATGTTATAAGTGCATACGCACCATAAGTAAGGTTACAAGAGATAATCAAGAAACATTTTTGGGAAGATGTGGAGGGAGTCATGCAAAAAATTCCCAACACTGAGGGGATATTTATAGGTGCAGACTTAAATAGCCATGTAGGAAAAGATAAGGAATGATATGATAGAATACATGGAGGATGTGATATAGGTGAACGAAATGAGATGGGGGAGAATATCCTCGATTTTGCTTTGTCATATAACTTGTCCATTGCAAATACACTCTTTATGAAGAGGGATGAACATTTAATAACTTTTAAAAGTGGACTTTTTTCTACTTACGAATAATGAACAATCTACATGTAAGGATTGTGAGGTGATACCTGATATGAGTTTGACCTCACAACATAGGTTAATGGTTATAGATATCCATATCAAAAGATGGAGTAACAGAACTGAACTTAATATACATCCAAAAACTAAGTAGTGGAACTTAAAAGGAGCGAAAATAACCTCTTTCAAAAGTAAGTTAATGGTAGAAGGAAAGTGGAATTATGAAATAGAAGTAAATACTATGTAGACTAATATGGCTGAGTGCATTAAGAAAGTGGCAAAAGATGTCTTAGGAATATCTAAAGGTAAAAGGTTATTAGCAAAGGAAACATAGTGGTGGAGTGAAACAGTTCAAAAAGTTATTAAAGAAAAACAGATGCATTTTAAAGCATGACAGAAGATTAGAATAATGAAAACTATAAAATATATAAGAATGCTAAAAACGTTGCTAAGAGAATAGTAAGTGAGGCTAAACTTAAAGCATATGATGAGCTCTACAATAGACTAGGAACAAGAGAAAGTGAGAAAGATGTGTTTAATCTTACAAAAGTAGGAGAACATAAGGGGAAGGACTTAGATCATGTTAGGAATATTAGAAGTGATGATCAAATGGTATTAGTCAAAGATGATGAGATCAAACAAAGGTGAGAAACATACTTTCAAAAATTGTTAAATGACAATGGCCCTGAGAATATAGGGATTGAAAATACTATAAATCAAAATAACATTGGACATTATAGGTATGAATGTAGGATTAGAATACCTGAAGTAAAAGTGACCTTGGAAAAGATGAAATCAGGAAAGGCCATGGGGCCTGATGGTATACCAATAGAGGTTTGGAAGCATATGGGAGATATTGAAGTAGTTTGGTTGACCAAATTATTTAACAAGATTATAAAATCAAAGAAAATGCCTGATAAGTGGAGGAAAAGCTCTATTGTATCAATCTATAAGAATAAATGATACATACAGAGCTGCATTAATTATCGAGGGATCAAACTTATGAGTCACACTATGAAACTTTTTGAAAGAGTGATTGAGAAGAGGTTGCGACATGAAACAAGTGTATCGGAGAATCAGTTTGGTTTCATGCCTGGGAGGTCTACCATGGAGGCTATTTTATTACTAAGACAATTAGTAGAGAAATATAGAGAGAGGAGGAAAGACCTCCACATGGTCTTTATTGATTTAGAGAAAGCTTATGATAGAGTCCCTAAAGAGTTAATATGGAGAGTGTTGGGTGGTAAAGGGGTTTCGCAAGGATATATAGACATAATTAAATATATGTATGAGAGAGCGGTAACAAATGTTAAGACCACTAGTGGCGTGACTGGTGATTTTCCTGTCACTATAGGATTACACCAAGGATCGGCATTGAGTCCATACCTTTTCACATTAGTTATGGATAAGCTAACAAAACATTTGCACGAGGAGATTCCTTGGTGCATGTTATTTGTAGATGATATATTCTTACTTGATGAGACAAGGGAGGGTGTAAACATAAAGCTATAATTATGGAGAGAAGCATTAGAATCTGAAGAATTTAAAATTAGTCGAACTAAGACAGAATTTATGGAATGTAATTTTAGCAGGGAGAGTAGGAGTAAAACACCAGTCAAGATTGATAACCAAAAAGTCCCCATCAAAGACCATTTTCGGTACTTAGGATCAATGATTCATGAAAGTAGAGAGATTGAGAGGGAGGTTATCCAAAGAATTCAAGCGGGTTAGAACAAATGGAGATGTGCATCTGGAGTTTTGTGTGATCGACGAGTGCCACTCAAATTAAAAGAAAAATTCTATAGGATGACCATAAGGCTGGCCATGCTCTATGGATCAGAATGTTGGGCAGTTAAGGAACATCATACTCATAGGATGAGCTTCGCAAAAATGAGGATGTTGAGATGGATGAGTGGTAAGACAAGATAAGATAGAATTCGAAATGAAAATATTTGAGAAAATTTAGGGATAGCACCAAGGGGTAATAAGATGAGAGAGACTAGATTTAAATGGTTTGGACATGTTCAAAGGAGACCAACAACGGCACCGGTTAGAAAAAGTGAGCCAATACAAGTAGAAAGTTTTAAAAGGGCAAGGGGAAGGCCCAAAAGAACGTGGATAGAAGTGGTGAGGAAAGATTTAAAAACTTTGGAACTAAATGAAGACATGGTATTTAATAGAGAGGAATGGAGGAACAAGATTCATGTGGCCAACCCCTAATTGGGATAAGGTCTTGATGATGATGATGAGCATACAATGCGGAAGAATTTAGATGGATGGGTCTGATAAGCATAAGTGGAACCCCTCGTGCTAAAGTAGGCCATTACGGCAAGTAGCTTTAGCGTCGGTGATCATAGACGAGTCGATCATTGGGATGAGCCAAGACGAAATGAAACAAGCATTCGTCTTTGAAACACTCATTGACAAAGATATTCCCTCTCTTTGACCTTTGAAACCCAAGGCTGCTCTTTCTTGCCTATTCTTTTGTGAGTAGAAGCGAAAGAATTACAAACCAAGTTGCTCCCGAACTTATGAACCTAATATCTAGCGAAAGGAGAAAGCGGTACCCTTTATCTAAGTAGGCCTGGCAATTCGGGTTGACGGGTCGTGTTTGTATTGACACGAACACGACACGCTTCAAGTTTAGGTCGACACGAACACGACCCGCATAATAATCGTGTCAAAAATCCGTAACTCGAACACGACACGACTCGTATAACACGATTAAATAAATAATATAATAATATAGGACGGTTTTAGAAGAACCGTCCTATATTATTGCTCTAATATAAAAATTATGGCGCGACAAAAGATGAATTCAGACAACACAGGTCTATTATTGCAGGGACACTTGATTAGGCGGAGGTATACTGACTTCATACAAAAGATATTGAGAAAGAACCGGAAGATCTGGTTGGCTGCGCAAAGGCCTCAAGTCTGTCCAATCGCCGTCACCTCACTTAAACAACCCAAAATCTTTGCTATTCGGTTTGTTTGGATATGGAAAGGTTCATAATGTAGGGAGCACCGCACCGTACTATCGCTATCATATTGGCGATTTTGGTTGCCTATTTGTTCTTTTTGGCGCACCGCCTATACTCCTAATAGTACCATCAAGTATCGCCTAGAAAAGTTCATAATGCAACCGAGCATCGCAGAACTAGAAAATCTGGTTGGCCGCTTAAAGGCCCCAAGTCCATCCGATTGCCGTCATCAAGCCCCAAGTCCCAAGCTGTACTACTGCTCCAGGTGCATTATGACCCTTTCCTGCTTTCCATATCCAAACACCTACATGGCGAATTTGGCTGCTTATTTATTCAATATAGGACGGTTTCAAAGGAACCGTCCTATATTACCTGTTACCATATAATCATATAAGAGTTACAATATAGGACGGTTTCTTTGGAACCGTCCTATATTAGATGTTACCATATAACCATATAAGAGTTAAAATATAGGACGGTTCCTTTGGAACCGTCCTATATTAGATGTTACCACTTACATAAGAGGTACCATATAATATGAGTTACAATATGTAACAGTTACCATATAATATGAGTTACAATATAGGACGGTTCTAAAGGAACCGCCCTATATTAGATGTTACCAAAGGAACCGTCCAAAGGAACAATTATCATATAATATTAGATGTTATCATATATAACCATATGAGCTACAATATAGGACGGTTCCAAAGGAACCGTCCTATATTACATGCTACCATATATAAGAGTTACAATATAGGACGGTTCCAGATGAACCGTCCTATATTACATGTTACATATAGGACGGTTCCAGATGAACCGTCCTATATTACATATCATGTTGTAATATAAGACGGTTCCAAATGAACCGTCCTATATTACTATTAGTTCACGATAAATAAATAGGTCGCGTGTCAAACAGGTCAACATGATGGGTCACGTTGATTGACCCGAACACGACACGATTTTTGGCGTGTCATTTTTGGGTTGACCCGAAAACGACACGAACACGATAAGACTCGACCCGAACCCGCTAAATTCGTGTTGGGTTCGTGTCGTGTTATCGTGTCGTGTCATATTTTGCCACCCCTAAATCTAAGCTGTCTTGACGTGGTTGCGTATTAGTTGCGTATTTTCTTTCATGCTATTTCAGTCATATTCTCTTTAATACTTATCACTATTGACCCTTGTAGTCCGTCTTTATTTTAGACTTTGCATATGCTGGAGAACCCGGGCTTCCCTATACTCATCACTATAATTCAACGGGGGCTACCTCTAACACCGTTAGAGTGATGCGGGCTTCTGACACTTTCAAGAGCAAGGCGGGGCCACATAACCTTCCAATTGAAGTGAGGTGACTACACAGCGACATCCATTTTGCTTTATATTCCAAACCATTTATTAGGCGACCCTCTCTCCATCTCAAAACCATTTATTGGATGGTTGTTTATTGAATTTATAAAAAAATTACCTTGGAAATGGTAAACATGGAAAGTTACGGTCCAGTTTCCTAACAACCACTTTCAGAGGATCATATGAGCCACAGAGGAATTTGGCTATGACGATCTAATGATGCCCGGAAATCCATCTCATCTCATCTCGTTAATGTCCCCTCAATAAGTTGACTTGATCCGTCGAGGCATCGTCTTTAAGGTTCAATCAAGGAAGGTTAAACCACTAATGGTTGACGGGGACAAACTAATCTCAGCCCATTAATGGTTGAAGGGAACTCTGGCAATGTTATTAAATGGCTCAAGTTGATCAAAGAACCACCCTGGAGATTTTCTGATCAGTTTGACAAGATTAGAGAATGGATTTCTAACAAGGAAGTGCAGTTTCTAGAAGCCCATTATGCTGCTAATCAAGGGGCGGATAGCCTGGCAAGGGAGGGAGCAATTGCAGCGCAGACTACCATTACTTTCTTCTTGTGCTATGACCTTTCTCATCCTTTGTATTTTATTCGCTTTTGGATCGTTTCTATTTGCTTTTGCTTATGTCAAATATTTGTCAATGGGGCTTCAATGGTTTGGGCTTGTTTTATCGTGGGTGATTGGTGGTGACCCACCAATTGTTTCTGTCTTGCCCTTTGGGCTATATTAACTCTCTCTTTTAATACAGTGACAATATTAAAAAAAGAAAGTTAAACAATTGATCTTATTGGATCCTTCCTCTTATGGTTGGCATCGCCTTTTAGCATGATCCAAGAATAGTGTGCTACGGTCTACATGATCAATGTTCTTATAGTGCACGTACATATCGTCATGCAAGCCTTAAAGGTGATCTCTAGACTAGGTCCCAACAGTACCATCTGCAATATTGGGTCTCTTTTCACAAACAAATGAGATTCTCATCTATTGGCAAGGAAAAAGCCTGATGCATGGAGTCAAGAAGCCATGCGACAAATGAATGACCTGATACATTGAATCCTTCTTTCAGTTTTAGCTCGAGAATCCCGTTCACTGTTATAGCTTGTATGGTTGGCCGGAAAAGTGATTTCTGCATAAAATGGAATTCTCTGACCGTGGACAGTGTTTTTTGCCTTCAAATTGGCTTGAGCCAATGACCCAAAAGAGTTTACATGGCATACAAATTTTTGGTCATTGAAATAATTCAATTTCAAGCCCATGAAAATCAATTTTCATTCATTTTCTGTCAATCAAACGAGCAATTAACTCTCGTGAATTGGTCCTAACACGAAACTGACGAATTAGAAATCCTGAACAAACAATGGTCTAAGTTTAACTCCCCTAGATAGAGTTTTTAGAGTGCCAGAATCATCCAATTATCTTGATATTTTATTTATAAGACATCCAAAGCTCAAGTAATGGGATCAAACGGGTCAGATCATCCAAAAATAAAAAAGAATGAAAAAGTTATTTGAAAGTGATTTGAGGTCAACCCACACCGCAGATCTTGCAGCGGTCCGTTTAGCATTCCTTTTCAAACAAAATCTAGCTCCTCTTTGTATAAATATTGTTATTTGCGAATACAGAGTGGTTTTAAACCTGCAATGTCTTGGTTGTGAGACATATGAAGCAAAAATAATAATAACCCGAAATTTTGAAGTGAAGAAGATTTATCCTATGGCTGCTGCATGGTAAGTCTCCGTGGGCTTACCTTTGGTTGATCCACTTCGTTCATACGATCTCTTCCAATTTGAATGGTTAAACATTTTCTAGGATACAAAAAGATTGTGTTTTTTAATGGTCGAAGATAGTCTATTATTTACATAGATGTTAAAAGAAGTTCTAATAATATGCCAACAAATGTTTAGCATGGTTGGTCTTATCACTAAAATATGCTTAGTTGCAGGTTTAAGTCCTGAGTTTTTGTCTTTAGCTAGAAATTAGATCTAAGAGTCTGTGTAAGTGCAATTGTGTGTGATTTGCTTAGTAATTCTTTGCTTGTAAAATAAATAAATAAGTTCTAATCCCATTCCACGCATCTTAACATTTGTAAAAAGAGCGAGAAGTGTTTGGTTGAAATGTGGATTGGAGGATTCTTTGAGAAAGTAACTTATGAAACATGGATGGAAGAGACGAAATGAAACAAGGACAATCACCCAAAGAGGACACCACCAGACAGTTCTCTGTAACCAAGAGAAAAACTACAACCACAAATCACCTCCTCTGATACCCATGAACCAACCCTTATCAGGTGACATGGACCACATAGAGCTCCGCTTCCCACTGTTTCCCCCTGTGGCTTGTCTCTTGGATGCTTGCAGAAGCAGAGATGATTTTTGTCCCAACTATTTTGCGCGAGTAGTAAAACGATGATGGCTGGTTGATCCAATACATCAATTTGGAAGGGATGGTTAGTAAAACTACATGGATCGAGGGAAAACCTTCGGTGACCGGCCCACCCCCCTCAATTTAGGTACGATGATACCTGAGTTTTGATCTATGAAATCTTCTCTAGCATTCATTCCACCAGACATGAATTACTCTGTTTTATTATTATTATGATTATGATGATTATTATTATTATTATGAAGCATGCATATTTTGACGATGAGATATAAGGTTGGTATCGGACTACAAGCATTTGGATTGCTTGTTGATGATCTACAATCAAGGGATAGGCATTACAATGTGAGGCCCTCATTTTTGTACTCCTTCCTAAATCATGAGATAGACTCTCCACGTCTCATTCTGAATTGACGTGGGATAATACTCCCAGCCTAAACAAAAGTATCGAGATATATGGGGAATGATTGTATACAACGAGAGAGAATACGTAGATGCACCCCTTTTTATCTTTTTGAATGATGAGATTGCATTAATTAGTAGGAGAAACACAACGGTTTGGTAGATCAAAATGATCTAACCAAAGGAACAACACAACTCATCAAACAAGGAACCAACAGGTGAGGAGAAAATATGATAATGTGCCACTCTACCATCAATAATTTCATCATAAATTTAACAGCATGACGGAACTCATAGAATATTACCAAACTTGTGTTTCCTTTTACGAATATGAAGAGTGAAAACAGCTAAACTGACCGCATGGAATATTTGAGGCGTGGTCAAACGTCCACATTTTATGGAGTCCACTTTTGCTAGATCTGAGCCGTTGATCTCATTGCTCCACCTTTAAATTTAAATTTGTAGTAACAAAAAAGCATTTGGTTCCGATGATCGTGGCATCTTAAAAGTTGCGTATCACTTTTTTGAGTTTCTAACCCATTCATTACTAAGCATACTTGCTTTTCTGATAGGCAAGCAGGGTCTAAACATACCTTTAAAATACTGAAATCACCGATAACACATGCTTAATACTTACCAGATATTTAAAGGTGGAGCAGTGAGATGAATGAGTGAGATCTCACAAATGTGGGCTTCAAATAATGTGATTGTTTGACCGCATCTCATATTGCAATCACTTCAGTATTCCTCTACGAAGAGTAAGGTCTTCCAAGAAAACCTTATTTGCTGGGACGATAATACTTTTACTTGAAAGATATGATTCTTGCAAGCTTTTTATAATCATCTCCAAGAATTAAAAAGGTTTTAAGAGGAATGCTAGACTAAAACATTAGTTAACAACTAGAGCCAAAGCTCTAACTTTTTGCAAGATGAGGTTCATTTATAGATGATCTATCTAGTTCATCAAACTACCTTGGATTTGGATGTCTGTGTTTTTTATTTATAAATATAGACCGTTGTTTACAAAATTTCTAACTTTCCGTGAAAAGAACTCTTTCTATGTTAAAATCATCCGATATGCATGATTTTTGGACTAATATACATTCAAAACCAAAAAAATTAGATAAGTAGTTTGAAGGCTTTGACTAAAAGCCCTTACTAGCGTTTCGATTAACATTCTTCAAGTTTTAAAGACAACCTGGATGAATGTGCCGTTATTTGGTGGTCTGAATTGTCAAGTTATTAGAGCCAAATGAGGCTGCTAATCTTTCATCGATGACCGTATCGGGGTGGCTAGCGGATAGGTATCATAGCTATGCGAGAGGCCGAGAGCTAGACCCTCTCTCATCGGAATCTTCTAATGACCTTTCCCTCCAAAAAAAATATATCATTTTTTTGTCAACGCTTCTGCCAGAAAGGGCCTGCTGTTTGACACTTTTCACAAGAGCAAATATCCTTTTCATTTCTGTCAACATTTTTTCATTTCCTTTTTCTTTTCTTCCTGGTGGTGGTCCAAGTTAAAATATTAGGGTGCAGGGAAATGCTGCCCCCGTCACATGCTCAGACTTTCAGACTCTCATATGGTACTTAGTTTTGAAATGCACTTAAGACACTAAGGCTAAATTTAGCCCCTTAATTGCGAAAGTTCATAAGAAAATATGGGAAGAGAACACGAAACTCAAAAAAGAATAGTGTGTGTATATATTATTGCCACTAACTTTTACTCTGATGCTTCCAAGCTTGGTGCTTGATTCTGAGAGAGGAGATACAAATGAGAGAGCTCCTCTATTTACAGGAGTTCACCCCCTTTCCACCTCCTCCATGGATGGTGGGGATCATTACATGTGTCAACCATCGAATGGTTGAGGACTACTCTAGAAAATTCTACACATATCTTAGCTTTCCTCTTTCAAGATATTTACATGAAGATTTCTATAAATCACGCCTTCTAGAATCAAGCCTTTCGTCATGGATCTTTAACAACAGGTTTAAGTCCTTTAGACCATGTCCACAAGCTAAATAAGCCATTCTTTGAAGTCTGTAAGCTTTGGTCACGGGCTTTGCAATTTAAGTCCATGACATTCTCCCCCACCTGATTATGTCGACGTCCTCATGGACACATCTTCTTCAATATTTGAAACTAACACCTTTTGTATGAGCTGCGTGTGTGCACTTTACATGTTCCAGGTGGTGTAGTGATCTTTGTAAGGTGTCCTGCCTTGCTTATCTCTTTGCACATTGGCATTCAGCCACTCTTATGCTCTACAAGGATCTTACTTATCATCATCAAGTCATGGCCGACCTTGTCCTCATGTGCACCCTTGCGCAAATGTGATCCACAAAGCTCTTAAAGTCTTAATGCAACCATCCCTTGTTGATGTGCGTCCTCCACGTCAATATAGCAATTACCAACAATTGTGCTTCCTTCCCGACTTTGCTTGGATTCGTCCATCTTGTAGTCCCCCTATTGTGGTGCACTCCCCTTTGTGCCAACAATTGTGTCAACACCCTTGATGATCACCATCTTCTCTTGGGACTCATTAGATCCAAGCAATCTTGCAGCACTTAAGCTTGGTAAGCCTAGCTGTGCCATATCCATACTTATTGATGATTCCCTTGTTAGTTCCAAATCTTTCAACCTAGCCACTTCCTCATGTGGCCTGATCATTTGGCCTTCCAAATTTTGTTGTGTGATAACACTTGCATTGTCCACAATCTTATTAAGTATAACTTCTGTAATGCAGTTTAGTGGCATACCTGATTGAGCTATATCATTTGGCTCGTCCTCTTTCTCTTCTTCCTTGGGTTGTGTCAAGTTGTGTAAGACCTTCCTCGTTGGGCAATCTCGCGTGAGGTGAGGTCCATCACAAAAGTAGCATGGCCTTGATGGGGTAGTAACTTTCCATCTACTAGCATAGCTCATTTGATTCAAAACGTTAACCTCATGTGTTTTATGAAGGTTTACCTTCCTTATGGAGCACAATCCATCTTCCCCTCGCCTTTAAGCTCTTTCATCACAGCTTCAAGGGACCCAAACCTTAGGTGCAGTTTCTCTAACCGAGTGGAGATGTCACACACAATTGCCTCCATCTTTGTAAACCTTCACTACTAACCTTGCTTTGAAACTAACTTCAATCAATCTCACTCAGTTACCAATCCCATCGAACCTGCTTTGATACCATTTGTCACGGGCTCAGACTTTCAGACTCCCGTACGGCACTTAGTCTTGAAATACGCTCAAGGCACCAAGGCTAAGTTCCGCCTTAATTGAGGAAGCTCACAAGAAAATATGGGAAGAGCAAGAAACCATAAAAGAATACTATATATATATATATATATATATATATATATATATTATTGCCACTAACTTACACTCTAATGCTTCCAAGCTTGATGTTTGATTCTGAGAGATAAGATACAAATGAGGGAGCTCCTCTATTTATAGGAGTTCACCCCCTTTCCACCTACTCAATGGATGGTGGGGATCATTACATGTGTTAATTATCTAATGGTTGAGAACTACTCTGGAACTTTCTCTAGAAAATTCTACACACATCTTAGCTTCCCTCTTTTTAGATATTTACATGGAGACTTCCAGAAATTAGGCATTCCTTCATAGATCTTCAACAACGGGTTTAAGTCCTTTAGACCATGTCCACAAGCTAAATGAGCCTTCCTTGGAGTCTGTAAGCTTTGGTCACAGGCTTTGCAATGTAAGTCCGTGACACCCCACTGAGTTTCCTAACTTCCAGACCTCACCCTACATAGGCTTCACTTTTGGGTTATCTTCTCCATGGCTATTACTGTTTTCGGTTGAAAATACAATGATCATGATTTAGAAACTCAAAACGATATACCTAAAATCATCCAATGATCAAACGGGTCAGTCGGAAACACTCCCGATCTCATTTCTCTGCGAAGACCCAGAGCATTGGTCCATCTAATGCTCCTAAACAAACGAATCTCCACCAAAGGATAAGTGCATGAGCAAGGTACTCCAAACTGCAGCAGATTCTTCTAGTAGTTCACTATCTTGATCATGGGTCCCGTGCCGTGGATGCCAATGTTTTACTTGGAAAACATCACAAGGCTAACGCCCAAGTACGGTCTACTTTGCCCCGTGATCCAATCCCCAGTTCCCTTCTAGGCCAGGCTATGTATGACAACTGTCCGAAAATCAAAACCAATCCGGAAATCCAAGAACTTATTTTTGTCCTTCAAAATAAGAGCAACAGTTTATTCATCAAAATCACACATATCAGTGGTTATTATCCTCAAATCATAGTGAACTTTTAAAATCCGTCATCTAAGACGCATGAATGATTGCGATGATAGCAACAGTAGGTACCACTGGTAATTTAGCCCGCTTATGTTGTCCACCGTATAAGTAATCCTTTTAATCATACTGCTTTTCTGTTGGTGAACATATCCTGTTTTTTTCTTGAAACGACGATTGAACTTCGTTGAAAACTTGAAACACAAGTCAGAACATTACTTTCGTATATATCAGTTTGTTCGAGAACTTAGTGATCTATGCCGTTCATTATATCCAACCTCTCGTAAGATGAAAGTATAGCAAAATCACATGCAACGGGTACACCTACGATGGGCCCTTTTCCCTTGAATAGTGGACGGTATTAACATAAAGAGAAACACTTAGTCCTACGCCCATCATATCAGACAATTTCCCCAATTTACCTTCGTGAGCCTCCCCTTTGTTTGATCGGGCCAGTCATCTGATTCTTTTACCTCCATAAAGAGCACCAAGATTAGACGATTTTAACATCCAAAAGCTGTGCATTCAATTCACTCAAGTGTTTATGAACGTCCATGTTTATATGATTTAAAAGACACTTTTGAGTTCCTAGAGTTAATCCATGAGTACGGTTTTTCGAGTTAGTAGTCAACCACGGCCCCGACAACCAAAAGTGTGACTCATCATGGTAAAGTGAGCGCGCAGGACCCTCAAGTATTTCTCTAACACAAAAACAAAATCTCTGTTGACCAGCGTCCACTTCAACAGAAGGGGGCTGTTTGAGCTATAACACACCCGGCCTGCCCATGTAACACCTCTAGCCTTTAATGTGGGCATATACCATACAGGAGCCCTTTTACCGCTGAAAATAATTTTAATATGCTGATCATCGTACCACAGGCCCCATCACAGAAAATAGCGATGCTGCATTATTGAGCATCGTGAGTGAATACTGCCAGTTAGGTGCCATGTGTATGATTGGTTCCCTCACTGGACACCTTAGCTCGT
Organism: Warburgia ugandensis; assembly: GCA_035236585.1. Taxonomy (NCBI): domain Eukaryota; kingdom Viridiplantae; phylum Streptophyta; class Magnoliopsida; order Canellales; family Canellaceae; genus Warburgia; species Warburgia ugandensis. Next base: position 12,570,828 of record CP141126.1, read on the forward strand.
GCCGGAATCGCTTATCTTTCCTCATTCAGTTGGTTCCTTGTATGGGGTTCCTATTTGGTTCAGCGTAAAACACGGGGAGTCATTGATCAAAGCCATTGGCTTCTAGACATAGCGTGAATGAACCGCCAAACAAGTTCCTAAATTGTTAGATGATTCTAAGCTTCGATTTACCGAGGCTTTGCGGAATACCAAGGCTATTGCTTCCAATTTTCTCACCATCCATTTTGAGCGACGAATATTGGATGAGATTGAATTTTGGCCCATAGATCTGCAGCACAATTACCAGGGAAATGATCTGCATCCTTTAACAAATAAATCTCATTTGTGCATCTGTCTACTCACATCCTACTGATGGAAACAGGGTCATCCATCATATAAGAACTCCTTAGTACTACAAAACGAAACCAATTGTTGCAAGCCCGCAGGAAAAGATGCATTTTCTGGTGAATCGACAACGAAGGATGCATAGGAATGCAGGCACTTCTTCGCAAGTTAACAGAGAAACCACCTGAGCAAGCTTGAAATCAATACGACTTCTAGTTCTGTAGCCGAAACTCAAAAAGAATGCCTGGAGACCAGCTACTCTCCCTAAATCCCTGATGGCCATATGTACAATGAGGTGAGAAAACTGAGCAGTAGACTCCCCATGGAGACTTCTCATGCTACACTACAAGCTAACTTTTTCTGTCGAACCAGCCATGTGATCAATCTGAAGCAACCTCTAATGTTGATTGAAATGCAGCAGCCTTATCTAACATTCAAGTTGCTCAAGGATTGGATGGGCTCTCCACGTGCTTGTTTTCTGAATGAATACGGGGCAAATCTTTCAGGCCATGGCTCCCATCAGTCAAAGTAGATCCAATCTCTGCTTCAGTTACATCAAGCTCAGACGCAAATCGATCCTCCTGAATAGGTTCCATTCTTTGGTTGTCAACTGTTCTTGACGAATAACTGTGGCTGGTATATAAACAGTGATATGAATGCAAGTTTAAGGTATCGGGACCGTAAGGGGAACGGGTGGCTGAACTAAACATGGGCGGCATTACTCGCTTCCTTTCAGGAGAGCCTCTCAGTGAAACTCGACACACAGGGCATGTCGAATGCTGCTGTAGCCATATATCTATGCAGGTTACATGGAAGGCATGCCCACAATATGGTAGAATCCGCAGTATGTCTTTCTCTTGGTAGTCCGCAAGACACACAGTGCACCTACCAGAGAGATTTGTTCAGAATATTCTATTCATTTAGCATAATAAAATAAGAAGCCACACAGTCTATCCACCAAATGGTAACTTCACTAGCATCCACCACATGATAACTTCATAGCATCACATACCAATCAGAGCAGAAAGTTTGAACAGATATGGACAATAGGCAAACAAAACCAGAAAGTTCCAAAAGACTTAGTGGAGGCACTTATCAAAACCTTGCAAATAAAAACCAGTAGAACTGATAAAAAAATATACTTATTCAGCACCACTATGCTCAGAAAAATCAAGACAAATAGCCAGACTACAGCATTTGATGATTTATTGGAAGTTTGCAAGGCATGACTTGGCTTTGGTGTCTATTGCTTATCTTGTTTATAAATTCATTACCTAGGTCATGATTAATTTTATATTTTCAACACATGCAGCCCAGTAACCCAAAGAAATTTTAGTGCTCGTGTTTATCCTAACACTTGAAATGGGTGACATACGCATTAACACCATAAGCATGATGTAGCATGCCATGTATAGGCATTTGCCAAAAGCATGCCTCGGACTCGGATCACTGAAAGGTCAAATGCATAACAATAAGAAAAAATAAATAAAAGATTATTTGATGCATAGTGTAAAAAAGGCAGCCTGGGGCACGAAGCTCCTGCATATGCAGGGTCTGGGAAGGGGAGGACCACAAAGGGCCTATACTGCACAGCCTCAAACCAGTGACCTCCAGGTCACATGGCAACAACTTAACCTTTGCACCAAGGCTCCCCTTCTATTTGACGAATAGTGTAAAAAAGATAAAAGACATCTCCCACTCTCTCTGTTAAATGAATTTAACAGAAGGAAATATCGAAGTCATCAGAAAGATGATGTGTAGCATCAGTTTCTATGACTTAGGACACAATTTAAAAGAAAATAAGTATCAAAGAATCAAGAAGATTTAGCAAGAATTGACAGGGAGAGCTTAACCATCAAATTAGACCGTCAAATATTTACTACTGATAGCGAATATTCAATCAATAAGAACACTCACTGCAGCTACTAAACTTCCGAATGATCTCAAAACTCCAATTGCAATGACTCACACAGACTAGGAACCCCTAAAGCATCACTGGTTTGGAGAGGTGGTAGATGAAGCCATCCTCTCTGCCAGAAAGCTTGTCACAGCAAGGATCATAGGTCAAATTCCAAGGTCAAGCCAAACTTATTGCTGACAGATGAAATCTCAAGATTCAATGATGGAAGTCCTCAAATTCTCGTTTTCCTTTTTTTCCTAATGGAATATGATTTCCTTAGGCAAGGACTTCCACTTCATTTTTTGCAGTGAATGTATCATTTTCTAAAGACATACATACTCAAGTAAGTTTCTAGCTCAAGCCTACTCATGTTGTGCTGGACGTAAATGATAGAAGAAAGGAATTTTGAGTAGGAACGTGAACAGAGCTGGATTCATACAAGACTAAAGAGTCCTAAGAGAAACAGCACAAAAAAGGATAGGTTTTACAGACACATTAATTGAGAGAGAGAGAGAGAGAGAGAGAGAGAGAGAGAGAGAGAGAGAGAGAGAGAGAGAGAGAGAGAGAGAGAACAAGCAAGTGGCTTACATTCAGGAGGACATAAATCATAATGTTAACCTTAATGAAGGTATAACTGTAACAACCAACTATTTCAAGCATATGTCATTTCAATTCATGTAAATTCCGTTTCTGTCCCTAGTATAACATAACATGGATATACAGTCAGTAGACACAAGACTATCTTTTCAGTGGTTGTTATGTCCACTCATCATGACTATTAGAAATACCAATAAATCACCTTTCAGTCATTGAAGGAATATTCCAAATGCTTCATATCTTTAGTTAACTACATAGACATATTCTTTCTCCACTTCTCGATAATGATGTGGGTGTGAAGATCCTGTGCTCCCTGTCAAGTCAACTGTGACTTGATTCCATGAACATTTTAAAAGTGTTATCTTCAGTCTGATGAGACTGATCCTCTTATCTCGAATTCAAGCAAACCACATGTGCATTTCAATTGATAGAACTCTCTATTTGTACAACTCATGCTTCAATTTTGACATTTTTAGTAAAATGCCCTCGGCTTAGAATTTTTGAAAAGCTCCTTAATTTAACTTATTGTAGGAAAAGAATGTCAATTAACAACTTACAGAACCTGCAACCAACAATCAAATCTAAATAGCCAAGGGTTAATCAAGTACAAGCATGCTCAAAAGTAACCACACCTGCATGTAGGAACATCAGCACAGGGTTAATTTTCTATGCCCAACTCTTCCCTCTCAACACCCATTAACGATCTCTTTTGCAATGGGATGACGTGGCTCTGTATTTTTCGTTTTTTCTTTTTTTCAAGAAAAAAAGAGAATGAAGTGGACCTTGCATAGGTCAAAAACTACAGCAAGTCTACAGTCCATGACCATCTTGAATAATTAGGACCAGATGGAAAAGGCTTACGTAATCTGGTTTATTGGATTACACTGGATTATTTGCATAGATTTATGTAGGAAGAATATGGGGAAACCAGTAAAATGGATTATAGAAAGCCTTGCCTACCGGATCCTTAGCATTATGTTTGAAGTGTCCAAGGGTGTCAATCTGGCATGGTAACCTTTAAGGTTCAGGAGTAGACACTTGACAGGAAAATTTGACAAAGAAACAAGTCATGTTCACTCAAACAGAACAATATTAAAGAAAATGTAAAATCCTAATAATCGGCACCAAATCAATCACATTAATAAATTGTATAAAGAGAAATAATCGTTTTATCTACTGAGCAACACGCACAAACTTTTTAGTATGAGAAGAAGAAACTTCACTCTTAAACAATTATAAGAGCTTGGTTGTACTCAGTGTCCAAGTATCCTAGGGTATTGGTATGGCAGAAAAACAAAAATTAATACACGTAAAATATACTGACAGTCTCACGTACTTCAGAGACATGGATATGAATATGGATACAGACAATGCAATGGAAATACAACAAGCATTTTTTCCAAAATGTAAACCTAGATAAGTAACCACAACATGAGACAGAAAAATAAAAGCAACATAGACGTCAGCATTTTCCAAAAATAAAAAACAGAGGTAGGAGTCTAATCATGACATGGGACATGATATAAACACACATGAAAACACACACCAGTTGAAGCATCCACGAAGTATCTGGAGTATTAGTATCATATCGTGCTGGACATGATAAGCCGAGACTCTATTAAGACACATGCATCAGTCCTTACTATAATCCGGTCTATAGTAATTTAGCAATATAAATATTGTCTGCTCTGACTCAAAAGTTGTACAAATGAAATCATAGACATAAACAAGGTGGTGCATGCTTGGAGATCTTGCGGTTTTTATTATGGCCATCTCCTGACCAACATTCATGCTTTAACTTTTTGCAGTCCAATTAATGTACAATAGTAAGTTTTTGGAGGTCATATAAATTTTCAAAACCCAAGCAATCTAATAAAAGGGATCCAAGCATAGAATTTATGTCTCACATTTATGCTTCATAAATGCCATAAAAATGAATTCCAACTAATTCTAAAATGAAGATCTTCGTATGGAGTTGCCAGCAGAGTAATCAAATTATTTGGGATTAGACTTGAGCAGCTAGAATAACCTACAAGGACTTGATATAGCAAACAGCAACAACAAAGTTCCAGATGACAACAAATTGTACACACAAGATGATTGGAACCCATACCACTGTATGCAATAATTGACTACTAAATCAGAAAAAAAAAAAAGGACTGACAGAAATGACAACAGAAATATGCATAGCCAGAAACAAGTCAAACGATAATTGCATGGATGTCTTTGTTTAAACTGTCACCACGCTTTCAAAATAGAACTCATATTTATAAATAAAAAAAGAAAAAGACAAAGACAAAAAGGCATTTGAATGAGAAACATGATTTCATCCCAGGAAAGACATGGGTCCCACTATAGATCAATGAACATAAAACAATGGAACAGCAAAGAATACTGTTATAAACTGAGGGCAGTAACAAAATTTAATGGCTGACAACTGCTAGCACTACAAATGAAAAGCATCTAGTACTGCCAGTTTTTTTTTTTTTTCTTTGTTTTTATGTTACCTCTTTTTGCAGAAAATCACCATGACCAAAGTTGAAGAGATATTATCCACCAAACTAACAAATTGACCGGAAGCAGACTTCCCTTCAGAGAGGACGGGTAATCTTTTCTGCCAGGGGTAACTTCAACTATACTCATGACTACATAAATAAGCTTTAAATTCAGGAAGAATCACTGATCTGCTCCAGCAAGAAGCATGCAAGATCATCTCACAAAACACAAAAAATGATTCAAGGTACTCAATAACAACAAAAAAGCAGCACAAAAGGCACAATAACAAAAGCATGGTACGTCATGTAAGACAAGCAAACTTACTGGGTATCCTTCCCAGAGGCAAAAAAATCATCACTGAACTTCTTTGTAGGAAAGGTTGCTACTACAACAGGTTCCAGGCCATGAAGTCCACGCTCTAGCTGTTTCATTTGAAAATAAATGCACGGGTTTTAGCATCGGATTTTAAGGGCTATATGCGAATCAGAAAGCACAATAAACTGAAGATCAAGAACTAGACAGTTTTACTTTAGGCTAATGCTAATATCCCTCAGCAGTACCAAAATATACAGATAGCTTCATCATGAAACTGTTTAAAGTAAAGCCTCACATGCTTAAAGAAAGAACAAGTTAATACTATATACCAGTGAAGGATCAGAAACATGTGCTAGCTATTAAGAGACTAACCCTGAGATACAACAAAAGGAAAACGCCAAGACCTTAGAGCAAGCTATACCCATATTACATTTTCAGCAAGATGCAAGAAAGAAACCAGAAACCAGTTGAAAGACAGAAATTTGGAAAAGTCAAGGGAAGACATGAAAGTACACATAGGATACACTATCTTCAGTACGGAACCAAAAGAAGAAGCACGCAGTTAGTCTGACCAATATGAAGAAGGGTCCAAATTAAGTAAAATTGGAACAACTATTAACACCAGAGCAACACCATGGAAGAACCCCAGAAGTTAATCTCATGGAATCCTAATCAAATGGCAGTACAATAGGTTGGTAGTCTCTCTTCCCCTGACCAACATTTCCAGGATTTAATTCTCAAAGCATTACAAACCAATGCCAAATGAGAATAGGAAAGACACAAAGAGACAGAACGGAAGAATTCGGTCCAGAAACAGTGACAAGTACAGAGAAATTGAAATTCAAGGTAAAAAAGGCACAGCAAGTCCACATATTACTAGGCACAAAACATCAGCTTCCAATCGCTACATGCTAGATAGAACTTCAGGGGAAGAAAAAAATGGAAAAAAAATAAAAATAAAAATTATTTTGAGAATCATGAGTGTTTGTCTTAAGGCCGGGAGAAGAGAAACAGCTTACTAAGCTTAGATCAGATCTAGTGGCCATGGGGAATGATCTCCTGGATGACCTCCAGTGAATTCTTGCGCAAACGAGCCTCGTACACACGAAAATAATAAACATGGTGCTCACTGCAAATCCGATGACCGTCATCACCAAATTAATGCCCGTATTCATCATGACTCCTTCCACGAACCTTGCAAATTCAGCCGCAATTTCTCCAACTCCTATTACCTAGATCTCATTTTTTTCTTTCTTCTGCTACTTCAAATTCCCCTGATCTCCTGACATGTCCACTTTCTCATCTTCCCTCCCTCTGTTATTTGAGAAATGGTAGAGTGAGTTGCCACTGCAATTGCTCATGATCTTGTCTCAGAGCCTCTCATCTGCAATTGTAGGCCGATGCCCAAATCTCATCCATCAATTTGCAACTTTCTTGCTGATGATGCAGATTCGAGAACCGTCTTTACGGTTTAACATCCCATGAAAGCAGCAGGAAAAAACCCTAGAAGTGATTTAGCAAAGCGGTCATAGTGTGTGTTAAGGGCGATTAGGGAAACTGGAAAGTGATAGAAGAGAAGGAAAGTGCAGAGAGAGAAAGTGGAGAAAGATCCTATCCGATCCGTTACTTCCAGGTGGTTCTTCTTGTGGCAAATGTAAAGAAAGATTCCAGTAGACGAGATTGATGGCTGGCGATCATTGTATTTAAATAGATACGGTGTGATCTCTGATTCCGCAATATTTGTTCTATTTTCGTTGTTTTTTTTCTCCTCTTCCTGTTACTCACTTGACTTATAAATTGGGGTGGAATTCATGAAAGTGACAAGGGAGAGCGATCCGCTTCGTTGCTTCCCCGCTGTCGCGCGCTCCATTCCCACGCTCAACGCCTCAGCGCCCTGTCGACTCTGTTCTCAAGGGAGGAATGGTCGAGCCAAAATGCCCTGCTTTGAAATAAAGGTCCAGTTTGGATGATCACACCCGCTTCATTTCATTTGCTCTGAAAACTTTTGAGTCCAAGACTCTCTTTTCATGTACGGTGAATCTTTTGATTTTCAGATCTAAGTCATAAATTATGGGTTAGACAGGCTAGAGATGAGAATTCATGGCCATCGGATGCTTTAAGAATATATTTGTTGATAAAAATTACAACCATTCATTTTTTTTTTAATTTTCAAAGACATGTAATATATGATTAGATCATCCAAATACATTGACTTCTAATGAGTATTTTTTTTTTATATGGCTATTATAATAAATGTCTTAGATCTATAAGGACAAATTTTAACATGCATGAAGAGAAGGCAATAGACTTCTTCGGGACTTCTTGAGCATAGATTTCCTATAGGAACTTTATTTCAAATGCTAAAAAAAAGAAAAAAAAATCTTTTTAGAATAATATGAAAGGATAAGAGGCCCACCAGACTCTTAACTCTCGAAGAGTCCAAATCTTGTAAAACTTCCAAGACTCTAGGGCCTTACTTTTTATTGAAATTAGAAGAGGGCTGCCCAATTTCAATTTGGCACTCAATTTCTCTTATGGTTAGTACTTCCCAATGATCCTAAGAGAATCCTAACTCATCAAAGAGTCCAAGCACAAAAGGTCTCTATCTCTTTCTTCCTATTATCTATTCTTCACTCCCCACCATGTTTTCTAAACCTTTGCCTTAGTCTCTCAGTCCAACTCTTTCTCAATCCTAGAATCCCACTAGGGGTGGCAAATTAGGTCCGTGAGTTGTGTTCGTGTCATGTCTAGACTAGCCAATTACAGTATATGGGTCGACAGGAACACAACCCAATTAATAATCATGTCAAGAACTCATGACTCAAACACAATACAATTATTAAATGAGTCAACACGATACGATTTGTGTAACACGATTAGAAAAATATGCAATAACTAATACATGACGGGTTTTTTAATAAGAATATAGGGCGGTTGATTTTTCAAAAATCGTAAGAATATAGGTTGGTTTTTGAAAACCTATCCTATATTAATGGTTTTTCAAAAATCACATCCTATATTCCTTTATAGGAGGGTTTTTGAAAACCCATCCTATATTGATGGTTTTTCAAAAATCGTCTTATATTCCTATAATAATATAGGATTTTTTTAAAAAATCATCCTATATTTTTAACATGATTGGTTAACAGGCTGCTAGTGAGATGGGTTAATATGACGGATTAATAGGTTGTGAGTCAAATAAGTCAACACAACGAGGTCAACATTGATTGACCTGAACACGACACGATTTATGACGTGTACCCAAAAATGACATGAACACGGTAAGACTCAAACCTAACCCCCTAAATCTGTGTCGAGTTTGAGTCGTATTATAGTGTTGTGTTATATTTTGCCACTATTAAATCCCACCCCTACCATAACTCCATCTCTTTATTCCACTCAAACTTTTGTTTTGTCACAATTTTCATTCTCTCTCCATTTTTATCCCACATTTTTATTCTCTCTCTATCTCCACCCACCATTTTCTTTCTTCTTATTTCTTCTTCTAAGTTCCTAGCTAATTATAACTCTCCATCTGTCTTCCTCTCCCACATTCCCCTTTCCTAACCAACTATACCACCTTCCCACTTTTATAAACCTCCCATAATTCCCTACTCCTAGAAACATACCAATACCTCTTCTCACTTTCAAAAATGATATGGTGTAACAGCCCGAGGGCCCACACCTTGTAATGATATTGTCCGTGTCAACAGGCTAGGGCCCATATCACCCAACCCACCCACGGTTTTGTTCTTCCCCTCGTAGGGGAAAAGGCCTCGTTCCGTGTATTAGAGTGCATAGCGGATACGATATTGTCCTCTTTGGGTCCCTCGTCACTCCGGGCTTCACCCCTCAAGGTTTTGTTCCCTTGGGTTCCTCACCCCTCTAGGAGGCCTCATTGCAAAAGAAGTCCTCAGCACTATTATCAACAGCCTAGTAACTTTCCCTCTAGCGATGTGGGACTAACTCTCAGTCCCTCACCTTGCCTAGAAGCCTGCCAGCCCTCTTGGCCCACCCTCATCAGCCAGCCCTCATCAGCCAAGGCTTCACATATGTTAACATACTGAAAGAGAGATTTCCCAAGAGAGAGCTCTTTAGAGCTTCAAACTTCATCTGAAAGAAATGTTATTCCCTCTCTCTCTCTCTCTCTCTCTTAGTGGTAGAAATCTGCATGCCCAAGAGAGGCTTATTTTCCTTGTGTTTTTGCACACTGTTTGTTTTTAGAGCATGCTCTAGATTAGGTAGAGCTAGCCATGCCCTGAAAAGTTTTGTCTTCTAACCAATTTTCCTAAAAAGATATAAGGGTGGGCCTAGTTAATAACCAAAACTAGGCATCCATTTTTGTTTTTCATTGGCAGGGCCCCAATATAAGCAAAACTAGACACCTTCCCTTTCTTTCTATGCTTATCAAGATTTCTAAAATTTCAAGACTCTTAAAGAATTTAGTATCCTGAAGTCATGCACTTAGAAAAATCGCTAATTAATTACAATCCTAAACGTTCAAGGATTTTGAGTTCTAAATTTAATTAGTCCCAAAATTCAAAGATTTCTAAAACTAGGAGTCATAAAGTTCAAAATTTTTAAAACTAGTTAATTAAGTCCAATTGGTGGCCCTAGTTAGGACATAAAACTAGGCACTTGTTAAGTGTTTAATTTTGATCAAAATACTCCTAATTTAACATTTAATTAGATCATCTAACCTATCAAATTTGTAATTTTAACTTAATTTTGATTTTAGTTTCAATTAATCATCTAACCTTTAATTTGAAAATTTTAATGGTCAGATAATCATCAAAGCTAATCAGAGGCATAATGTATGGTTTAGATAACTCTAATCTGGTATTTTGTTTTGCAGATCAACCAAAATAGGCTTGGATGGCTCAGATCAAAATTCAACGATGAAGATTATCCTAAAGGGCATTGAATGGACCAAATCACTCATAAGGTAAGAAATAATAGAAAATAGGAAAAGGACATCCAAAGAGAAAAAGAAAACATACAAAGAGGAAACATAGGAAATCCAACAAAAAGAACGAAATGTGGAAACAAAATTAAAAGGAGATAGATTATAAGAAGGTGGAAGGTAGCCAAAGACCATCTCTCTCTCTCCCCCTCTTGACCATACTAGGCAAACACATCCTTCCCTTCTCTCTCTCTCTCTCTCTCTCTCTCTCTCTCTCTCTCTCTCTCTCTCTCTCTCTCTCTCTAGATCATAGGAGACAACCAAAGAAACCGTTCCCCCCTTTCACCACCTTTCCCATTCTCCTCCCTCTCCTCTGTCCACATTGGTCGTCTACCCTTCACCATCATTCTACTCCCTTCTCTCTTTGATCACTGCACCACCTCCTTTTCTCCTTCTTCTTCCCCCCTCTCTTTCTCTCTATCACGTCGACAGAATCGCACTACCCTCATCCACTGCTCAACACCACACAATTCATTCTCTCTCTCGTCTCTTGTCATTGCCCAATTCATCTCCTCCTTCTCTTTTTCACTGCTCCTTTGCTCCTTTCCCTTGTTCTCCCCCTCTCTTTCCCTTATTTCTCTCCCGCGCCTCCCCTCTTTCTCTCACCATCTCCCTCTTCATTACTCTAACCAGCCCTTCACCACACCGGCCTTACCCCAGCTTAGCAACTCCTGTTCTTCCCTTCCCTCTTCCTTGTGGCCTTCTTCACTGCACCCACAAGACATCCAGCAGAGCTCCTGCTTGTTGCTTCTCACTCTCTTCCTTTCATCTCCCTTTATCAAAAATCCCAGACCACACAGTCCCACTAGTTCTCTACCAAACATGCACCAGAGTTCCAGCTTCTTCTTCTTCACCAACAGGCTCTGATGAGCTACCAAGAGAGACCGGCATCTCTCAACCACAACTGACAGGCTCCCATGTTCAGTTGGGTTTTCTCCATTTTCACTCTCTCTCCTCTTCCTCTTCTTCCCATCTCGTCGCCGGTGAACACCTCTTCCCCTGGTTGGTCTTCTATCAAGTTTCCATTTCGTTTTCGTTTAAAATTAGAAATCTGGAAAATTTTAGATTTGTCCTTAAATCTTTAATTCAAATTTCATTTAAATCCCTTTCCAACTTATTCCAGTTCTGTCTATCCAGAAACTATATAATCTAGATCTAATTTGATTAAGGTTATCCTAATCAATAGTTAGCCTTAACAAACAAGATCTCCTTATTTCATGATCTGTTTCACATCATAATTTTAATTAATCTTCATATTTTGTTTTTAGGATATCTCTTAGTTTGTCCAACATCTTTGATTTTTAATCTAAATTTCAAAAATCATTTTAAGCATCTAAAGCCCAAAATCATTACTTAACCTAGATAATCAATTTTTGGGGAATCTGAGCAATCCAACCATTGGATCTTTAATCAAGGATATGTTGGAGAGGTTGATGAAGGCTGATCGACTTTTATGATATCATATTTGAAGAAATTGGATGTGATCAAGCTAGGGAAGTAGATTTTATGTGTTTTTTAGTTAATTTTCTGTCTTTTTAAATTTGAAATTATGTATTTTTCATTAGTTAAATAGATTTGAATTTTTATTTCACTATTAGTTAATTTTTGTTATTTCTTTTATTCTTTGGATAATTAAACTTTATTTAAACTCTATCTTTTTAAGTCAGTAATGCAAGTATGGTCGACAGCATTAAGTTTCCTTTCCCTTTTTAATTGACTCTTTTGTTTAGTTAGGTCCCAAAACAACTAGAAGTACCACAATTACTATACTTTTGAACTCATTCAGTCCAATAGTCTAAAAACTTCTAAACCAATTCAAAGTCCTACCACCTAAAGACTCCTATACTCTCCTAAAAGTCCTACAATTCCAAGGCTTCTAATATTTCTAAGTCCAAAAACTGATGGGCCTTAGTTGATATACAACATTGAGAAAGCCAATTTCTTTTTCTTTTATGAATCCAACCAAAGTATTAAGTTCACCCAAAGTCTTACAACTATTAGACTTCTCGACCAACACAATGTTTAGCTTAAAGACTCCTAAATCCAATATCAGTCTCACAACTTGAGACTTCTAAATTAGCTTAGTATCCTATAGCTTCAAACTTCTAAACCAATTCAAAGTCTTAGAAGTTAAGACTTTTAGACCCACTTAAAGTCCTACAGCTGAAGACTAATAAATTAAGACTTCAAACTTCAAGAAAAGTCCTACAGGTTAAGACTTCTTAATAAACTAAACTCCTATGGGTCCAAGACTCCTTGTTCAAATCAAAGACCTAAAGTATAACACCTAAATCAACAAGAGTTTTAGAATATTAGAGTTTTGGGATGACTAGAAGTCCTATGACTTAAGAGTCATAGGATGACAAGACTTCTTGCAATATTAGAGTTCTTGGTTGGTTGAAACTCATATGAGATAAGAGTCCTAGAACAATGAAAAGTATAAAGATATTAGAGTTCAAGGATGATGAAAATTCCTAAGACCTAAGAGTCCTCCAAGGACTAAAATTCTAAAGACATTAGAGTCTTTAGATGAGTAAAGTCCCAAGAAAGTCCCTAAATGACTGAAATTATAGAGACATTAAAGTCTAAGATGGTTAAAAGTCCTAAGACTTCAGAGTCCTTAAATGATTACAAATTTTCAAGCCTCATAATCCTTGATTAATAGAAGTCTTGAGACCTAAGAGTTTTAAAACAACTAAAAATCTAGAGACTTTTATAGTCTATGGATGGATCAAATTCCTATGGCCTATAAGTCCTAAGGGGAATCAAAGTCTTAAAACTCAAGGAGTCCTAAAAATTAAGGACTATTGCCAAATGTGTTCCTGCAAGTCCAAAGAGTCCTAGAAAACAAGACTCTGACCAAAAGGATCTCGTGAACTAGAAAAGCCTCAAAATGACAAAGGGTTTCATCAGCTCAGAACCCTTGAACAAAAAAAAGTCCTAACCACATATAATTCATCATATTTGAAGAGATACACTACAAATTTTACAAAGTTAAGCCTCGATTTTGTTTCCACCATAATCATCACAAGTCAAAACCAAGAGAACCCTAATGATGATTGGCATTTACTTCTAGATATCTCATTTTTTAAGAATTCTAAAGGAATTTAGCCAAAAGGTCATGCACTATCAAGAGAATTAAAAATACTAAACAAAGGCAGAAAGACCAAGTGGTTGCATGACTCGTGTTCATGTGACCACATGACCCACTTTGTGAGTTACAACATGTGGATAGGTGTTCCCTTATGGAACAATTCACACTGTGGCTACGTGACCTAAAAAGTAGGTGTTCAGCTGCAAGACCTAGAGGCAAGGACATGCACTCCCTTCCACAAGATGATGAAAGCTTCCAAATGATGACATGTGAATGAGACCACATGACTCAGGTCCACCTTATGAATCAACTTCATGGTGCTACATGACTTAGGACATCATCATCATCATAATCTAGGCCTTATCCCAATTAGGGGTTGCCCACACAAATCTTGTTCCTTCATTCCCCTCTATTAAGTGTCATAGATTCATTCATTTCAAAAGTTTTTTAAATCTATTCTCACCACTTCTATCTACGTTCTTTTGGGCCTTCTCCTTGACCTTTTAGAGCCTTTCACTTGGATCAACTCACTTCTTCTAATGGTGTTAGTTTTTGTCTCTGTTGGACATGCCCAAAGCATCTAAGTCTACCCTCCCTCATCTTGTTACCTATTGTAGCTACTCCTAAATTTCCTCTAATGTTTTCATTTTTAATTCTATCAACTTTTTTTGTCTTGCCACTCATTCATCTCAGCATACTCATTTCAGCTATGCATTTCCTATGTACATGTTATTCATTAAATACACAACAAAATCTAATCCACAAAGCATGGCTAGCCTTATAACCATCTTATAGAATTTTTCTTTTTGTTTAAGTGGCACCTACTGAGCATACAAAATACCAAAGGAACATCTCTATTTGTTTGGTTTCTCTAGTTAACATCCCTCTCAATCTCTTTGTTTTCATGAATTATCAATCCTAAGTACTGAAACTGGTCTTTTTTAAGTATTTCTCAATTAACAATCTTTATTGATGCTTCACTCTCAATCTCTCCTTACTAAAATTGCATTCCATATACTCTGTCTTAGTTTTGCGAATTTTAAATCCTTCATACTCTATAGCATCTCTCCACAAATCTAGCTTTGTGTTTGCCCTGTCTCTTATCTAATTAATCAAAACTATATCATCTGCAAATAATATGTATCATTGAATCTCCTTGTATGGATGTTTTGTTAACTCATTAATAACCAATGTGAAAAGGTATTGGCTCAATGCTAATTCTTGGTGCAACCTTGTAATAATAGGAAAATTATTGTTCTCTCTACTAGTGGTCTTAAAATTTATTATAACTCCCTCATATATATCCTTAATTATGTTTATATACCCATGTGAAATCCTTTTCTTGCCCAACACCCACCATATTAACTCTTTACAGACCCTATTATAAGCTTTATCTAATATGAACATAGCCTCCATACTAGCTCTCCTACATATGAAACCAAACTAATTTTTTAATGCACACATCTCATGATGTAGCCTTTTCTCAATCACTCTTTCCAAAAGTTTCATGGAATGACTCATAAATTTAATTCTACGATAATTAGTGTAACTCTATATATCACCTTTATTCTTATGAATTGGAATGAGAAAGCTTTTCCTCAATTCATTTGCTATTTTCTTCGAGTTTACAATCTTGTAAAATGAATTTGTTAACCAAACTATACCAATATCTCCCATTTACGTCCAAAACCTTTATAGGTATATACCATTTGGTCCTATGGCCTTTTTAGATTTCATCTTTTTCAATGCATCTTTCACTTCAAGTATCATAATCCTATGGTCATATCTATATAGTCTAGCATTTTTTAGGTTTATAGTTCTTTCAATGTCTATATTCTTGGGACAATTGTCATTTAACAATGTTGGAAGTTACATTTCCATTTTTAATTGACATCATCATCTTTGACTAGTACTCTTTGGCCATCACTTTTAATTCATTTAATGAGATCTAAGTCCTTCCTCTTCTATTCTCTTTTTTTTTGCAAGTTTGAACACATTTTTCTCTACTTTTATTTATCCTAATTTATTATAAAGATCATCATATGCCTTGAATTTAGTCTTACTTACTACTCACTTAGCAACCTTTTTAGCATCCTTATATTGCTTAAAGCATTCATTATGTAATGGCCCACATTTTTTAGAAATAAAAAAAATGTTATATTTATAAATTAGGAAAATTTTTAAGTAAATTGTTGATTATTAATGTGTAAAACCGAGTTGAAATAAAGCATAAATAAATTTTCTAATTATGACTCATTAAATAAATTTTGTGTAATTAGAATATAAGTGATAATAAGACTTTAATTTGGAAAGACTTGACGTGCTAAGCTAAGTGTAGCTAAGCGATCCCAAGTACAACTTGTTAAGGTGGGATTTGCACTTCAAGTCACCTCCTTAACAAACAAAATGGAATGAATGTTAGAAGCGACTGATGAGTGAGAGCACCACGAAGAGCAATTTCTCAACACTTCTAATAATATGCCCTTAGAAAAAATGACAGCCGAGTGCGTAGAGCAACTTCTTGCGGGTAGGAGTTTCAAAAAAATGAACTTCGTACAGAGCATATCGAAGGAAGATGAGCAATGTTATTTTATTAATTATCTATTTAATTATTATGAATTTTACATGTGGACAAATCATATAAGGAAACCCATATGGTGAAGGATGGTTTCCGTATGAACAAAACATGTAAAAATATTATTATCAAAGCATGAGTTTGAGTAAACCATTGGACGATAATCCAAAGGTTATAAAATAAAAGAGACGAAGAGAGAAGAGTTACAAATTTGAACCATTGGATGATAATCCAATGGTTGAGAATAAATAAAGAAATTAATGTTAGGAGAGTTACAAACCTGTAATCAATTGGAAAATGAACACATGCTAAGAATCCAAAAACGTAAACAACTTTAATGATAAAGGCTTTACAAAGGAAAACTTTTATAAAAGAGATCTTGAGATAGGAAACTAAACCTTTTCAAGCGTGAAATAGATAGAGAAAAAAGGAGTGCGAGAAACAAAGAGAGAAAAGAGAAAAAGAAAGAGAAGATAGGAGGAAAAGCTTAGATCTTGAGTTTTTCCTTAGATCACTTAGAAGTAGAGGGATTGGGTTGAAAGAAACTGCACTTTGAGGTAGGGGATCTTGAACTAGAAAAAACAGAAAGATACCAAAATTTTACCGTTGATTTTGATATGAAACGGTATGAAAATTTGTGTTTATGACTTTATTTTAATTGGACACCCAATTGTTGTATTTTGCATATTTTGATTTACTAGCAAGTTAGCTAATTATTTATGTGTCAAAATCTTGTTTTACAACTTGAAATTGATGCATGATTCATGGATGAAATTGATGTATATGTTTTCTTGAAAATTGAATGGCATGAATTGTTTTTCTTTAGTTTATTGCATGAAACTTTAATAAACCATTATTTTATGATCCGTGATCTATCTAGGCATTTTAAATTAAACATTGGATTTTTTTATTTAAAACTTGTACATATATTTTATTAGCATGTTGTTGTAAGGTTGTAAATTATTTGGATGGATTGTCCTAATCTAGATGTGCATGATGCTGGAAATTATGGATGTATCATTGATCCTTTTATTTTCTTGTTCACATGTACAATATGATGGCATTAGAACTAAATTATTAATTTAATCCATGTACCATGCACTAAGCCATGCGTAAAATGTGCTGAGTTCATGCTTGGAGGGTGGTGTATGGAATTATATTAGCTAGCCATGGTCATGCACGTAATACCAATTTAGTGACATTGATTAAACATATAACATCAAACAGCCTATTAGTAATTAGATGAATAAAACAAGAATAGTGCCAGTTACCCTATACACCCACTAATGTCTATTACTAGAACTATTAGAAGTAACCAACTGTTCTAAACCATGTTAGGTACATGATGCATGAGATGTAACAATCATATCATGCATCCAAGAAAAGTTTAGACACACAGACCACTAGATTCCAGCCACAACAAGTAATTAATTGGGCTCTCTTGCATGATATTTCATATAAGAATTACATGTATTGTGAGCCAAATTTTGTTTAAATACATGATCTATCATATTAAGCTTTAACACACTAGACTATTGAATACCAAATTTCTTATAGGTATCTAGTAGCTATAGGCATATGACACCTAAAATCCAACATTTTATCATACATCATGTGAGGCTTAGATGCAAAATACCTTGGATTTTTCAGTAGCGCCGTGCATCACTTAGATTCAATTCTATGGCTTATTGATTAATACACAAAATTTGGTAAAGACATGAGTATCATCAATAACCAACCAAATCATTTACCTAATGACCTGCTTTGAACTTGATGATAGTACCATAAGTCATGCCATCTATAAAGACCCTATATGTTAGTATGGTGCAATTGCAACATCCATTTAGTAACTTGTAGGGTGTGCTATTATAGACTTAAAACCATATCATGAATTTAACAAGGTTGTAATATTTCACATATTAAAATCTATTGTTGTATGGTGCAATAATTATGATCAAGTGCAAGACATTGAATAGTTTAACAACAATAGAGTGCAAGGCATTAATCATCCTAGCATTGGCAGGACGTAAAGCTCCATGCACCCTATTACTAGTCAGCAGTATATTGTTAATCCATCTAATAAGATCCAAAGAAAAAGCAATAAGTGTTTAAATTTAGACAAAGAAATATGATACCGTGCAAAATAATATAAATTTTATGACTTAGTATAATTTAAATAGCAATCAAACTTACAAATTTGATATATCGAAATGAAATGTAAAGTTTATTATAATGAACCTTTTACATGAACCAAATATCTTACAATATAGTTGTTATAACAAAGAATTATCAATACGACAATCCATGAACCATGCTATGCTCATTTTGAATAGTTCACAAGTCTAGAACACAATAATTTTGTTGTATGATAATGAAGAAAATAACTAGGCTCACTGTCTAACAAATATTACTTAGATACATAGCTTACTTGGGAGGAATGATTGTACGCATATGCATCAAGCGAAACTCATGCATGTGATGTACATGATAGAAACCATACTACACACTGCGTATGGATTAACTTATAAAACCTTATAATACTAGGCGCATGACACTTTAAGATTTGATACATAACATTAAATAATGTAGGGTAGAGTACATTAAGCTGGGGATGAAACTTTAAAGTGCCAAATAATGTTGGTGATATACCTCATACAAAGTCATGCCTAATACTAATATCACACCAAGTTTGACATGCATTGATCTAACTATATTAATGACTTGGAATGTATTGTATTTTATCATGACATATGAAACGACTCATGGGGTATCAAATAAAATAATAATAATAATTTGATTTATACTTTAAAAAGGATAATTTAGATAAGTCTATTTGATATTCTGGAATATGTTTTTATTTGGAAAAAATTTGAAATTTCTAACATCTTGAATGGAGTTTAAATTTTGAAACTTAAAATAGCATTATCATCTAAAATTTTAATTTGTTACTAAGAGAATTGTACACAATTACTTTCTAATATGAATGGAAATCCTTTTAGCATTTCTGATTAGTTTGTTAGAATTTTCAAAATTTAACCCTAAGGGTTATATGTGTTTGAAACTAGTAAGAATGGTATATTTGCATTTATTATTAGTATGCATTCTATATGATTTCACCCTTTTGTGCAACTGAATTTGAACAAGAAATCAGGAGACTCTTAAGAGTTGATCTTGGCTCAAGGATTTCATATGCAATGCCATGGTTGCTATGCTAGGAAGTCAGTTGACCGCTTTCTAAATAGGTAATAGCCTATGGTAGGCTTATTTGATAAGGATAAATTACATGGGAGGACTACCTTATATATGATTGATTCGACTATCCCATGTAGTTAGTGTAGTATCCACAGACGAGCATAGGTCAATAGTTAGGTTTTACTTCATGCTGAGTCAAGCTTCTATTTTGTTTAGACATGGGTTGACATGTCGGTTGCTCTCGATAATATTGACTAATGCTTGTGGCAAGACAATAACTACCACTCAGCTATAGATTAATAATTGAATGGATTGATTATCGAATTAATCATTCAATTAATATAGATTAAATTTGACTCAAATCTTTATATGCCTTTTATATAAATTGTGTTATCCAATATTATGTTATTTTGATTATTATATAACTGTTTGATATGAATTGAGATGTCTCGATGTGATAATGACATGTTTAATAATACTTGTATACACTTTCAAATTAAAAAAAAAAAAAACCTTACATAGCATGATTTTTAGAGTTTTTGGCTGGTTTTAGATTCTCTACTAGGTAATTTATATTACTCCCCAAACCACCCCACAGGTGAAGGCAGAAGGAAAAGCTTGAGATGACGTGCAGGAAATTGAGTAAACAAGGAGTTTCAAAGTATGAAGAACTAGAAACAGTTGTACTTTATTTGAAGACTTTAGTCAATTTGTAATAAATTATAATATTTGGACTTTATATTGTGATTTATCTTAGTAGTGTTTAAGTTGTGATTAGTAGATTTGACTGGCTGAAAAAGATGAAATATTCCTTTGAAATATATTGTGGAGATTTATTTGACGTACTTAGGCCAGAAGTAGTTAAAATCTATTACTATATGTAGAGTTGTATATAAAAAGTTTATAAAAAAAAAAAAAAATTCAAGGATCGATCCTAACAAATTTTCAAAAATATTTAGAAAATCTATTTATAAAAACCCAAGACATCACACATTATTTCTAGTCCTCATCCATACTTTAAAACAAAATCTTTTCTTTCTAGTAACTTTTGCACTTTTTCACTTGACCACCAAGTTTCCTTTACTGGTTGTCTTTTACCTTTATCTACTTTTAGAATATCTCTTACCACTTTTTTAATGTACTCGGCCATATTAGTCCACATGATATTTACTTATATTTAATTGTTCCACTTTCCTTTTACCATTAACTTGTTTTCGAATGATGTTATCTTCTCTCCTTTTAAATTCCAATACATTTTTGAGCACCAATTAAGTTTATTCCTTTTCTTCCATCCTTTAATGTAAATATCGACAACCATTAATCTATGTTATGTGGTTAGACTCTCATCAAGTTTCACCTTATACAATCCTTGTACAATGATCTTTCAGTATCCATAAGTAGAAAAGTGTCTCTTTGGCTTTTATATTATCCACTTTTAAAGGTCAATAAGTGCTGACCCTCTTCTTAAAAGCATGTGTTTGCTAGAGCAAGGTTATATGACAAAGCAAGAGCGAGGATAGCTTCCCCCATCTTGTTTCTTTCTCCAACACTATGCTATCCATATTTTCTTTTCTTACATGACCATTTAAGTATACTCTTATAAATATCCCTTATATGTTGGAAATTTCTTTCATTACATCCTCTATATCTTCCCAAAATTGTCTCTTGATTCTTTCTTCTAACCCTACTTGTGGGGAATATGTACTTATAACATTTATGATCGTCTTTCCTAAAATAAGTTTTATTAGTAAAAATTTTTAGCAGAACCTAACTGATAAGCAATAGTCAAATTTGAAAATAAGGAGGATCTGTCTAGATTTAGGAAAAATAATTAATCCATAGTTCAATCAGCAACATATTAAGATTGATTGTGCATCATTTAACTTAGGAATATTATTTGGACTATACAAAGTAGTCAAAATCAAGATGTATTAAGTGATCTAGAACATAGATTGATAATCAAAGGCTAGAATTCAATTATCATGACAAGCCTTTAAGTAAGATAATTATGATTAAGGAAGATTAAATGTAAGATTATGATGATAAAGAATAATCAAAGGAAGATCTAAGATTAATAGATCAAACCTTAAAAAATGAAATGGATTATAGATCAAACTGAGATCAATGGAAACTATAAGTTAGAAGATCTAAACCATTGATTTTGATCAACAACTATGAACTGATGATGTATCAAAAAGATCATAAACCTATAAAGATCAAGATCATCAACTTTAAAGGTGATCATAGATCAATGTCATGTATATGAAGAATTATGATTAGAAAATAGTTCAAAAACTTAGATCTAACAGATAAGAAGTCAATCTAGCCATTAGATTTATAGATAAACTATTATAATCTAAGAAAAGCTATATGTAAGAGATAGACTAGTTAAGATTAAGGAAAATAAAGAAATCTAGACCCTTAAATGTTAACCTAAGGTCAGAATGAAATGACCAAACAAATCCTGAAAAAGGATAGATATGATCAAAGAAAGACAAATGCAAGATGATCTAAAATTATGATAATCAAGAGATAGAAAATCACATTATATGTATATATGAATTGATAGATACACATATTTCTACGTCGATCAACATCATTAATTATTTTAATTATTGGGATTATTGCATTTGAGGTAGGTAGACCCTTAAAAATGCATTTCCTTAAATTGCAAGGCATGCGTTATAAACATGATCTTATTTAATATTATGAAATTATAGAATTAAAATTATTCATCAAGTAAAATGATCATAAATTGGTAGGAATTTATTATTTAAAATGTCTAGTAATTTAATGAGGATGATATAATGATCTTATGCTTAGAATTATATAATCATCATTTGAAAAGTATTTTCTAGAATTACATTATCTGCTTAAGTTAAGAAATTACATGCTTGGTACATGGGTACCATTTACATTACATATTTATCCTTAATTAATGAGGATGATGATGTTATTATAGATTTTTATGGACAGGCAAATAGCCTGCTAGAATTATCATTATTTTTCATATGCCATGGAGGCCTGTGAATTTTGTTTTCGATAGGTATAGGCATAGAAATACTATGCTATGACAGTTGAAGGGTTTGGCTACCCACTCTCCAAAATTGATGATGATATGGATAACATGCCCAAAGAGAGGTTAAAAGTCGGGTGGGGCAATTATGGGAAGGCTACCACTGTGACAGCCACATTCCCCACATACAAACATGGATATTGTATATTCCACACTTAGTATCAGTGGATTACCTTGGCAGTCATCCAAGCACTAGTGTGGATTAAGATTGTAGCATAGTAGTCGTTTATGTATTTTGCACTATAATGCATAGCATGATGAGATGCCTTGTATAAGCTCATTATTGATGTTTCCCATGAAGCGATATTTCTTGGTAGAGGTTGGATGATTATTTACCCCATATATAAGGGGTATGGTTATTGAGCATAATTATTGACCCTATATGAAAGGGGTATGGTTATTTAACATGATTATGGATCCCATGTGTTAGGGCTATGGATATTGAATCCAGTGTGGTCTAGGTGTGGATGTTGTAATATTGCTATTGAAGACATTAACTACTTTTCATAGTTTTAACAGTTTACATATATATGATATGATTATGAATTATTGGAGAATATATTTGTAATGACTTAGGCTTTTAGAAATAATTTTTTGAAAACTTATTGGAAAATGATTTGGATCAAAGTAGAATTTCTTTTTCTTTTCTAAAACAATTCAAAGATGTACTATATATATATTAACATTCAAAATTTCCCTTCTAAGCCCAGGTGTCTCATTAAAACTCTACATATAGTCAAAATAATTTCATAAGAATAAGCACTATCAGGACCCACTAGTCACAACCCAAATAATCTTAAATTAAACCATAACTTAAATTAGACCAAATTCTCACATTCATAGCAAAGTTAATTATCCCCTTACATCATTCCTCTAATTGTTCAAGGTTTTTATTATAAAAGAAATAAGTAACTAATTTCACTATCATACTTTCACTCTTCTAGTCCAAAGTTCCCATTTTGCCCCAATTTTTTAGTCCTACTAAGAAGATTGACCTGAAATTGTTGGTGGGGGTGAGTACGACTACTCTGTGGAAAATTCTAAGCCAAATAAAAATGTACAGAAAACACATGAATGCATGGAGCTAATAAGATGCTATTGATTAATCGCAATTGGTATCAAATCTCGATAATGATTTAAGCATTAAAATCCAAGATAAATTTCATAGAATATTACAATTCTCAATTAAAAAAGTACACAACATTAGAAGTTGTGCCAAATATCTGAAACATATCACATGGTATTGAACTGATCAAACAACGACATCCTACTAAGGCCATAAAGGCAAATGGTCTAAATCCCTCGAGGTTGACTAACATAACCATATATGTCAATATCATATCTCGTCTACTATGCACGTATAGAGAACCATCATCTCCTACATATGTTCAATCATGGATACTGCACAACTTACACTAGTCCTCATGGAGGAGAATAGATCACACTAAATGGAAGGTCCTATGACCTTCCAAACACACAAAAGCCTTTACCTCAGGCAGGTATCAAATTTTCTTTTCAGAGTCTTAGTGGCCAATTGCACTCTTGGCATAGCAAACTAAAGAGGTCTTATAACTTGCTCCAAGTTAGGCTCAACTCTTATGAGTCGCCTAATTTTAAGGCTAGGAACAACTCTTTAGAATCACCTAATTTTCATTCATTAAAAGCCTTTACCTCAGGCAGGTATCAAATTTTCTTTTCAGAGTCTTAGTGGCCAATTGCACTCTTGGCATAGCAAACTAAAGAGGTCTTATAACTTGCTCCAAGTTAGGCTCAACTCTTATGAGTCGCCTAATTTTAAGGCTAGGAACAACTCTTTAGAATCACCTAATTTTCATTCATTAAAACATTTCACATCTCTCATGAAAATTCACATGGAGTCATGTTCAATTCACACATGACTACAAAGAGTCCTTGAAATAGTGCTACTGCACTCTTATTATGCAATCAAACAGATGCTCCTTAGAGCAAAATCTCAAATCTCGATTAACCCTTTAGGACAAATAATGCATAAAGCATTTCAATTGTGACATCTCATACATACGAGTGCACATGCACTTAAAAGAAATATTTAGAAAATCAAGCATATGATGAATATATCTTTTCCTTAATCATCGCACATAATGTCATAAAAATTTTCTTGTATAAAAAAAATGTCCTAAAAGAGGACTCTTATGCACATAGTATCAACATTGCCCATGGTGCTTAGAATTTGAAATCAAGGGTGCACATGTTCTAAATCAAGGGGTCAATAGTGTGCAAAGGTATTTGATCAATTACTCAATAATGCATAAACTATCAAGATCAACAACTCAAGAGTATGCAAGTAATTGGATAAGTTGCTCAATGATGAACACAATATGAGGGATGCACATGATGTTCTTAATCATGAGTCAATGGACACATGATATGTTTGCAGGCATCCTAATTCTAATGATTCAATAGACAATTGATCATTTTGTGCATAATTTTGGAGTAAATATCTAAATGTATGAGCATGCTATTAGGCTAACATTAACATAGCACACACGAATGACTAGGCAAGGATCAATGGGTCATGGAAAGTTCCTGTACACGTGGTTTAAAACGAAGATCCAGGATAAGCATGTTTTAAATCAAATATGTGCATGTATTTAAGTAAAGTGGGTCATTCAACAAACTTGTGGACCTAATCTAAATAATTCAACAAACTCGTGTTTGTGATTTGGATTCAAGGAGTTAATCTTGTAAACAATGGTTTTGAATAGGCAATAACTCATTATTTAACTACTCTTATTCTAGCTTGTGGGAGAGTTTGCAAGCTCTCTCTAGAGGGGGAATTAAATATGTGT
This sequence comes from Warburgia ugandensis, assembly GCA_035236585.1. Classification (NCBI taxonomy): domain Eukaryota; kingdom Viridiplantae; phylum Streptophyta; class Magnoliopsida; order Canellales; family Canellaceae; genus Warburgia; species Warburgia ugandensis. The sequence goes on from CP141126.1 coordinate 12,596,188, forward strand.
GTGTACTCATCCTAAGGATGAGTTATAATTCGTTATTTCAATATTAAAATGATGCATGTGCATGGTTTTATCTTATAAATGATCATACATATTACTTGGAGCATGAGTATGAGCATGTGGGCAAGCATCTATATTGTGGGTCTTAGCATGTAAGTCCCTAAGTCATAGCAAAGCCACATGAGCATGCACTTCTACAATAGATCCTATCATGTGAGTGTTGGAATGAAATTTAAATATAAATATTAGAGGTGCATATGATCTTTGAATTTATACACAAAAGTGTACGTTTGATGGATCAATCAATTCAACATGTGCACATATAGATATGCAATTAAACTTGCACGAAATGGATCAAGTAAATAAATTGATGTGCATAGTAGAGCCAAGAAATCAATGGTTGTGCATGATAGATCTAATACTAGTTGTGGGGGCATCATATCAATAGTGCAAAAATGATTGTTAAGCATGCACTAAGATCAAGGCCAATATGTGCTCAAGGCATCAAAGGTATAAAATAACTAAGTCTTACATTAACATCAAGGACCAATAGGCACACATGATGTAGGATTGAGCAATTAAACTTGTTCGTATGAGTGATTAAGTAATAGCTAAGGTTGTTTGTGTGATAGATCTGCTTCAATGATCGAATATGCATATGCAAATCATAACATTAAGGGTGCGCATACTTTAGATCTAGCAAGGAGTGTGCTCATGTGTTAGGTCCATAAAGTGGTGATGTCGTAATGGGTTTGAAGTTATGGATCTAAGATATGCATGATTTAGGTCAAGACTTTGAATTTGATATGCATGATTTGGATCAACTATATTATAGATGCACATGTAATTATAAGACCAAACTAAATTAGTAGTGTAAAGAAAAAAAATGTGTGTATACAAACCTCAGCTAAGTGATTTACTAATGGGCCTTGGGCCTTAAAAGTCTAAGTGGACAAGTTCTCGCTTAGAGATTCAATGAGGTAAGCACATGGAAGTAACCTATATAATGTGCAAGTATTTGTTCGTACAATGTGCAAGTATCTAAGATATTGTAAACATTCAAACATTTACAATATCTCAATAAGATATGCTTGATAGGGGATTTAAGAAATATATTCAATATATCTCAAAATCAACAATTCTTTATATCCATGATATAAATCAATTATTACATTGAATAAAAAATTTATCCTTCATTCATCACATGAATTATATGTGTATACTATATATAAATAAAACTATTTAGAATCATGAATATAGTCAATATCATCAATATGATCTTATTTCCAAACTGATTTCAATTTTAACACTATGTATTAATATATAATCATACCGTATTGGGAATCATTCTCCAATACAACATCGGTAATAACTTTTACCGGGCATCTCATCATGTCATAAAATAAGGCATCTCATCATGTTATAACATAAGGCATCTTATCATGCCATAATCAATTGCATCATAATGCAAAATAATCTCAAGAACTACCATGCTTGTAGTCTCAATTCGTACAACACGCCCAGATAACTGCTTAATACTCCACTGATACCACAGTGGAAAATACAGATATATGTTCATATGGGGGGAACCGTGGGAGGAACAAGATCCAAATCATTCCTAATTATTCTTTTGATTATCCTTACATAGGATTATTTAGATCTTGTTCCTTGGATCATATTGATTAAGGTTCTAATTTATTGATCTACATTTGAATCTAATATTTATATTAATAATTGCTCCACTTGACATTTTGCCTCTCTTTGGGCACAATATCATCATCATCATAATTAGTTTTGGAGAGCGGGTGGCCAAACCCTCAAAACTCTCCTAGCATTGGCATCCCCAGGCATAAGCCTGTCTTAAAACAAAACCACAAGCCTCCATGCTTGTATGAAAAATAATATTTCATACTTACAGACTGTGTCTGGTTATAAGAGGACATGCCTATAACTTATTTTCGTAAATTTTGGGGGTTCAACTTATATAGTTCAAATCTTCTCATTCTACCCATTAAGTAATTTCATAATTACTTAATCAATCCCTTTGTATTCATTTCCACATCATTTGTTGCTTTAAGTAATTTTATAATTACTTAATCAATCACTTTGTATTCTTAGGGTCTACATACCTTTACTTTCAACAATTCATCTTCTCATTGATCTTGATCATCATATCCTTCATATATCTATCAAATCATATGTATACAGTCATTTCTCAACTCATCTATACTTCCTAATTATTATTTTGATCATCTTTACGTAGGATAATTTGGATCTTGTTCCTTGGATCATATTGATCAAGGGTCTAATCTATTGATCTACATTTGAATCTAAGATTTATACTACTTCAAAACATAAATACAATATTATGATTCTTATTATTTTTTATCATTAAAGATCTTCTTATGGATCTTGTTTGATCGTTTATTATCTTAATTGTCATTTTTATTAGGATTAGATAGTTTACTATTCTTTTCTGATCTTATTATTATTCAACCAATTAATATTTTAATGATTGAAGATAATTTATATACTCCTAATTCTAGACAACTCTTCTTATTTTCAATTGACTAAGATTTATTAGTTAAAAGCTGCTCACAGAGTAGTTAATTCAATCCTCATGTAAGGAGGCGTTTAGACCTCAGAAAAGTCACCAAAAGGTGGGGGAAGAGTGAGGCTCTATTAGAGAACCCCCTCAACCATCATATTTAGCATTCACTGGAGTGACCTTAGCTCAACCTTTTATAAGGTTCCTATGAGCTCGTATACCATAAGTTTCATTTCTACTTGATTTTAACTTATGTTCATGAACATAAATAATGTCATTCATGAATGTTTATTATTCTCCTAAATTGGGCCAAGGAAATGATATTCCTTATATTATCATACTAACTATAGCCCTTACTATCATTAAATCCATGTCCATAATTTATTGTAAATGTCCATTAATATCTATTTTTAATTAATTATATTTTTCATGTAATTTACACACATGAATATTTAAGCATAAATAAATAAATTTAACAATTAAACCTACTATGCAATTAAAAGAACATTTACAATAGAATATAATAATTGACATGCTCATTTGAATATATATATATGAAAACCTCAATTTTTTTGGAATTATTTGAAATTAATTAGAAATTTTACAAAAATTGAGGTGGAATATTATATTTAATATAATATTATTTTTTAGAAAAATAATCAAGTCTTGAAACATAGATATTTGGAATCATTCAAGGGAAACTAGTCAGAATGACTGTAAGCACGCTGAAATCTACACTGGGGTGAAAATTTTCTATTTTTTGTAATTTTTGTGAATTTATATTTACAATAGGGGTAAAATGGTCAATTCACTTTTGTGTGGGGTCCACAAAAGTTGGGTGAGCTAATGGACAGCCAGCATAGTGAATATTAATGATGAAGAATAAACATGATGAGGAATCTCTTTTAATTTTAATAAAAAAAAGTGAAAATTATTTATAATTAAAATTTTAATTAAAAAAAACCCTATAAATACCCCTCCTATAGACTACACAAAATTGTAAAACATCCCCAAGACTCTGCCACTCTCCCTCTCTCTTTCCTTCTCTTTCTCTCTCTTCCCTTTACAGTTGCAGAGCGGGTCTGCGGATGCACTAGAGGGAATATTCCCTCACGGGGCCGTCAAGTGCATCTGCAGACTTGTCGTCCCTTATGAAATAGGATTTTTTGCCTGAAAACTCTACTTCAATAAGTCATCCACATTGGACTGTTAGAATTCAATCTTTACCGTTGGATAGGTACGAGATGACTTGATCTATCAAAGCCCTAAAATTTCACAACAATCAGAGGTGTATTAACTAGTGAGATCACCAAAAAATAGTAAGTCCACCGACTGTATATTTTTTGGCGTGGATGTCTTTTCTCGGCTTGATTCTTCAATTTTGGACACTTCAGGTAGGTTCTTCATCCTCCCCTCGAACTATTCTAGCAGTTTTTAAGGCAAGAAGATCATCATACTGAATTTTTCGACAAGATTTCTCTAATGAATCCAGTATCGGTGATCAAACCTAAAAACTCTGGTAAAAAATAATTGTTTGGAGTTCTTGAGCTATTGGATGGATACCTGGGGTCCAAAAACCCTAGGGTATGAAATCTGAGATGGTGGATCATTCAGATCTAGGAGATAGAGGGAGGAGCTGATCTGACAGTCCAGATTAGACCGTCTTAGCTATCCCAAGTCACCCTCCCTGTACACCGGCTATCACCGATGGAATGAGGTAGAGACGGGCCACTGATCGACCTGTCAATCCAGGAAACTCATATTGAATCTAGGCCCATTGTTTTGATCTGAAACCTTAAAACTTTCAATTCATAGCTCATTTTAACTCCAAATCAAGATCGAAAAGAATCTCTGAATTCCTGGTGAAGAGTAGAATCTAATGAAAGCATAAAATTTATGTTTTATTTATTGTAAAAATCTGTAACATGCAAAAAGAGGTACTAATTCCCAAGAGCAATAAAATCTGACATGATCAGACCTTGGATTTCTGATCCATCAGTGATTTAGTAATGAGGGAATATGGAATCAAGAGTTAGATATGACTAATCTGGGATTAATTAAAAATTTTAACCTTAATAGAAGAGAAATCTTAAAAATAATCATGGATTTACTTGATCTAACTAATCAAGCATGATCGAAAACTATAAAATCGTATGGATGATGATCTAATGATAAGATCATGAAAAATAAATGGCCTGATGTGGCTAATTTGGGATAGATTGAAATCTATGCCCTTAATTTGGATAAATTGACTTCAGATCTTCTTAAGTGGTGGGATCAAGAAAGATTAGATCATATGATGAGATGCATCAATGTTCTAGTGATGATATCACATTAAGAGAATGTGATAGATTTAAATAAAAATGAAAGATCAAGATCTAAACCCTTAATGGGATGAAAAATGAATAGAAATCAAAATATGATCATTTGATCAAAATGAATAAATATGATGTATTCAAATGAGCATGTGAATTATTAAATTCTATTGTAAATATTCTTTTACATGCTTAGTAGATTTATTTACACTTTAATTGTATATATTACGTAAATTACATGAAAAATATAATTAAATAAAAATAGATATTGATGAACATTTACAATGAATATAGACATGGACTTAATAATAGTAAGGGTTATAGTTAGTAAGACAATATAAGGAATATCATTTTCTTGGCCCAAATTAGGATAATAATAAATCCTATGAATGACATTTTAAATGTTCATGGATTTAATTAAAATTAAATAGCAAAAGTATGTGAGGTTTAACACTCATAGAAACCTTACGAAGGTTGAGCTAAGGCCACTCCGGTAAATGCTAAATATGGTGGTTAAGGGAGTTCTTTAATAGAGCTTTGCTCTTCCCCTACCTTCTGATGATGTTTGTAAAGTTTAAATGCCTCCTTACATGAGGATTGAATTAACCACTCTGTGAATAACTTTTAACTGGTAAGCCTTAGTCAATTCTAAAATAAGGAGCTGTCTAGTATTAGGAAAGAAATAAACTATCTTCAATCAGTAAAACATTAACTGGTTGAATAATAATAAGATTATAAAAGGATAGAAACTATCTAATCCTAATAAAAATGGTAATTAAGATAATCAAAGATCAAACAAGATCCATAAGGAGATCTTGAATGATCAAGAATAATAAGAATAATAATATTGTATGTATGTTTTAAAATAGTATAAATATTATATTCAAATTTATATCAATAGATTAGACCCTTGATTAATATGATCCAAATCATCCTATGTAAGGATGATAAAAAAAACAACTAAGAAGTATAAATGAGTTGAGGAATAATTGTATATATATGATTTGATAGATACATGAAGGATATGATGATCAAGATCAATGGGATGATGGATTGTTAAAAGTAAAGTTAGGTGGACCTTAAGGATATATTCAATATATAAGATACATGTATTTTACACATGATCTTATCCTCATAAATGAGTTTTGATTATAATTGCCTTGAAATTGTTATAAATCAACAAATGATGTTGAAATGAATACAAAGGGATCGATTAAGTAATTATAAAATTACTTGAGACAACAAATTATGTTGAAATGAGTACAAAGGGATTGATTAAGTAATTATGAAATTAGTTAAAGGGTAGAATGAAAAGATTTGAACTATATAAGTTGGACCCCCAAATCTTAAGGAAAGAAGTTATAGGCATGTCCTATTATAACCAAACACATAGTCTGTAAATATTGAAATATTATTTTCCATAGAAGCTTGGAGGCTTGTGATTTTGTTTTAAGGCAGGTTTATGCCTGTGCCAATGCTAGGAGAGTTGTGAGGGTTTGGCCACCCACTCTTTGAAACTGATTATGATGATGATATCATGCCCAAAGAGAGGCAAAATGTTGGGTGGGGCAATTATGGGAAGGCCACCACTGTGACAACCATGGTTCCTCCTATACGAACATGGATATGTATTTTTCATTGTGGTATAAGTGGAGTATTTATGCAATTATCAGGGCGCTATACATATTAAGACTGCGAGCATTGTAGTCTTTGAGATTATTTTGCATTATGATGCAATTGATTATGGCGATGAGATGCCTTATATTATGGCATGATGAGATACCTTATGTTATGACATGATGAGATGTCTTAATTTATGGCATGATGAGATGCTTAGTAAAAGTTATTACCTATGTTGTAGTGGAGGATGATTCCCAATACGGTATGATTATATATTAACACTTAGTGTTAATATTGAAATCAGTTTGAAAATGAGATATTATTGATGATATTGACTATATTCATGATTTTCAATGGTTTTATTTATATGTAATATATGCGTATAATTCATATGATGAGTGAAGGATAAAATGGTTATCCAATTGTATAAATTGATTTATATTATGGATATAATGAATTATTGATTTTAAGATATATTGAAAATATTTATTAAATCCCCTACCAAGCGTAGCTTATTGAGATATTGTAAATGTTTGAATATTTACAATATCTCAGATACATTTAAGGAAGATTGAAAGCTCAAGACTTGTGGATAATCATCACTGAACTACTGCTCAGGGTATTTACTTTGAGGAAGATTGTATTTATTATTTTGTAATTTGGATTATAATATTTAGACAAGGTATGTAATGACTACCAGGGCTGTGTATGTGAACCACTATATTGATCCTAATTTTAATAAAAGTATTTCTATTGATAGTCAATAGAAATTTTATTTTATACAAAAATCTATGTATGATAAGTAATTTGAGATGACACTCGGGTTTTGGACAAATTAATTTTAAAGAAAATATGTTTTTGTTATTTGTATTTTAAAAGAGTTTCAAAATAAGGGCCCTACCTTTGCAAATATTTATCAAAATGTGTTTTAGAAACCCAGATTGTCTCAATATCATATTTGTCCATTTTGATCCAATGATCATATTTTGATTTCTATTCATTTTTCATCCCATTAAGGGTTTAGATCTTGATCTTTCATTTTTATTTAGATCTATCATATTATCTTAATATGATATCATCACTAGATCATTAATGCATCGCATCATATGATCTGATCCTTATTGATCCAACCGAACAAGAATATCTTAAGCCATTTAATCAAAATTAAGGGCATAGATCTCAATCTATCCCAAATTAGCCACATCAGGCCATTCATTTCTCATAATCTTATCATTAGACCATCATCCATACTAATTTATAGTTTCTGATCATGCTTGATTAGTTAGATCAAGTAAATACAATATCATTTTTAAGATTTCTCTTCCATTAAGGTTAAATTTCTTAATTCATCCCAGATCAGTCACATCCAACTCTTGATTCCATGTTCTCTCATCACTAGATCACTAATGGATCATAAATCCAAGTTCTGATCATGCCAGATTTAACTGATCTTGAAAATTATTACCACTTTTTGTGATTTACAGAATTTTATAGTGAATAAAACATAAATTTTATATTTTCATTAGATTCTAATTTTCACTAGGAATCCTATGCTTCTTTCCGATTTTGATTTGGAGTTAAAATGAGCTCTGAATTACATTTTTAAGTTTTAGATAACTTTTAACTGTCCAGATTTGATTTGGATGACGAGGACACGAAAAAATGGGGCAGCGCTCTTCACTGTAACTGGAAAGTGGGAAGCAGCGCACGTGTGAGCATGCGTAGAGGTGCACCCAGGTCGAGGGTCATTTATGCGTCTCCCTGAGTGCGTCCCAACGTCAGATCTCAGAGATCTGTTGAGACGGTCTAATATGGATCGTCAAATCAACAACTTCCCAGATCAATGACCAGATCTAATTTAAATCTCACCATGAATCCATATCTAAGGGTTTTGGGGTCCTTTGAACCGATCCAATAGTTCAAAATTTCAAAATTGCATTTGATTTATTGGTGATTTCAACTTAGGTCACTGAATTTTAGTTCACTAGTGATTCAGTCATCTATGAACCAAATTTCAATGGCGATCTTACCTGAAATCAAGGAGAAAATAGGGGGCTTTTGAAGAACGACCTACCTGGATCTTGTCTAAAGTAGAGAAGAGAGCCAAAAATAAAGTTTTTGGCTGGATTCCGGTGGGTGCAGACCGTTGTTTGTGCTCACCGGTGAGTCCTTCGCCATTGAAGCTTTTTCCCAGAGCCGGTGAAGGAAATGGTAGAGGGGAACGAGGGGAATGATCTTCAGGGTTTCTAGGCCGATGCCATTGCCAGAATGGGTGAGATCGATGATGATTTTGTTGGCCTGGGAAAAAACTTTAGTCAGCAATTCGTCGGTTGAGTTGGGCTAAAAGGTGGGTCCGGGAGCACCAACCTAGGACAGGCTGGTTCCTGTGCTACGTGAGTGTGGGGACCGCCGTTTCAGCTGGAAAGAGAGGAGAGAGAAAACAAAAAGAAAAAGAAAAGAAAAGAAAAGAAAGAGGGAGAAAGAGAGGAGGAAAGAGAGTGTGACACCCCGGGTTTTCTAAACCTTTTCCAATACATATACTAGCAGTAAAATTTTATTTTTATAAAATAATAGGGATCCCTAAAATAAAACTTGAACTTTATTAATTTTTTGCAGCGTCAAGGAAAAATACCCAATAAAGAAAAACCCGGGGGTCATTTACACCCCAAAACTACACTGGTGAACAAAATCAATTTCGGACACTCTGAGCATGCTCAAATTTAAAACTGCGATAAATTATGCAAGCTATAAAGAGATAATGATAATAAAAGTCCCAAAGCTCCAGAGTCCATCCATAATCACCACATCATCCATGTGTAAGTACATATGCACTATATAGTGGTATGGGTCTAATCTATCAAAATACCCAAACATCTAGGTAAAGTCCTAAAAGTCCAATACAAGTCTAAAGGACATACACCACTATGTCTCTGAACATGAAAAGTATATGGTCCTCAAGTCCTCGTCCAAATCCACACTAGTCCACCCGCTTCCTTCTCTAACTGTCATGCTCCAACTCTGAGGCATTGCAAAACAAAGCAATGCCTCAGCAAGATATGCGTGTGTAGGTGATTCATATTTAATAAAACTCCTAGAGCTCCAGGGTCCATCCATAATCACCACATTATCCATGCGCAAGTACATGTACATACGCAATATACAGTGGTATGGGTCTAATCTATCAAAATACCCAAACATTTAGGAAGAGTCCCCAAAAGTCCAATACAAGTCTAAAGGATGTACACCACTATGTCTCTGAACACAAAAAGTATATGGTCCTTAGGTCCTCATCCAAATCCACACTAGTCCACCTGCTTCCCTCTCTGACTATCCTGCTCCAACTCTGAGGCATTGCAAAACAAAGCAATGCCTCAGCAAGCTATGCTTGTGTAGGTGATTCACATTTAATAATAAATATAAATAAAATCAAAAGGCACTAAGTATCATAATCATGGCAAAATCTCATAAGACAAAAATATACAAGACATGTGAAACCTTAATATCCATAATGAATAATTAGAGAAATCATGCGCTAAGAAAAATCATACCAAATCTGAATATCATATGTCCTAATCATGTGGAAGTTGTACACAATTAAGTCTTATGAGTGCCTCAACTGCACTCACAACAATGGCAATGAGTACTCATTTTAACCCTAAGTCCCTCACGTGCAGCCCGCATCAGTCTATTTCCCGACGGAAGCTTGTTAGCCAAAACTTCCAGCCTGCCCTCAAATCAGTACAAGACCCGGCTTACCCCGCTTCACCCAATACAATCCGACTATGAGTCCCTCACGTGCAGCCTGCATCAGTCTATTTTCCAATGAAAGCCTGTCAACCAAAACTACCAGCCCACCCTTAAATCAATACAAGACCAGGCTTACCCCGCTTCACCTGATGGTCTCAGTCAAGATCCATGATAGTGTAATCCATCACGTCTCAAACATGGATACTCATGAAATCAAATGTCACGATAACAATTATGAAGTACTGTACACATGCAACAAAATGCAATAATGCACAAGACATATGCCTCAAGGATCGTAGATAAGTCACAATCAATGAAATTAAGAGAAAAATCCCAAATGTGATCACCTACCTCAATAATCGCGATACTCTAATCAGGGGTGTAGATAACATCACATCGTGTGCCCTGACGTACCTGTCACATCATAAGTCATGGGTCACATGGTGTTCTCACATCTCAAATAGATATCTCCAAGTGATAACTTTCTTGATCTGATGGTTAATCCTAGGTTAGCGAAAATCCTGAGCTAGATGTTGGTCTTTCTAACATCTATCGTTATATTTCATCATTGATTATCAATCCTACCCATTTTCATCACGATCCATTAAATTTCTATTTCGTTTAGTAATTCACATGTATCTTTATGACTGCATGTAGATCTAACGGTTAGATCACTCTCTGATCAGCACCTCCTAAGACACTTGTTTAGATCAACTGTCAAGATCATTTTTCTTGGCAATCCAGTGAGATCTGCCCTTCTAACCCCTAGATCATTTCATGTTTGATGTATACAACCCAGGTCTAAGGCCTAATCATACATTGATCGACTTGATCTAAGTCATCTAATAGTATTTTGTAGTTTAATTATTTAAAAGTTGATCCAAACTAGGTTTTTATCTTAAATCTAGGTATGCATCGTTGAGACAATCACAATGCCTCTTTCGGATCGTGATTTAGACCTCTGTAGCTCATAGAATCACATTTTTTGTGAATTGACAGTTAGAAAAAACCCAAAAACAAGAAAAGGAAACCACCGCACGTGCGCTACACACGTGTGCTGTTAGCGTGTGCACACCTATGTTGCCTGCGTGCACGCACGTGGTGCGCACACGTTGCACCGTGTGTGTCGCCCGTTGCGCTTGGTCATGCCGCGTGTTGACACGGGGCGCGCTGTTGTTGTGCCATGCGTTGCACTGCGGTTGCGCCGTGTGTCACACAAGTGTCGCCCATGTGCTTGCGCCCTACGTCGCCTATCGAGCTATCGCCGTTGCCGGGGACGGTGATCGAACTGGTTCGCCGTCGCCGGAGACGACTGCCAGAATCCGGTCGTTGGCGACCCTCAGGTGTTTAAATCCTGTGATTTTTATACCATTTTGTTTCAATTTTTCACATACATTTCATTTTCAAACTCCATTTCAACAAATTCCTTCATTATCTGCCATTTTAAAATGATTTTTACCACGTTCCTAAAAATCCTCATCTTACTATTTTATTTTTTTGGCATCCCCACTCATTTGATCACCATGAAAATTTGTGGGTTTGTTCTTTGTATGATCATGCAGAAGATGAACGGTTTAGATCATCATCTAACACCATTTCATTAACTTATTTCAAAGAACTTAGCAACGCCTAAAACTTTCCAAAAAACAGCAAGTTCACGTTGTTTTTTCGGCGTTGAAAGTTGATGAACTTCAAAAAAGCAGGGGGGTGGGGGTTGGTCCTATGTAGGTTCAGCTACTCGGAGGGAGAGATCTATCGCGTCTGGCATTGCAGCTGTTGGCGATGGTTGTTACCGGTGATGGCCGTCGCTAGTGGCTCGCAAAACAAGTTTGTCGTTGGAAATGAGAGGGGGAAGGTGCATTCAAGGCACCCCTCTTAAATGCGAATTCCTTCCCCCCCCCCCCCTTCATGATATGATTACCAGCATTCGTCACCCTACTAATGCTGTCCCATCATGGATGGCTGTGATGATTTTGTGTGCCTCACTTGTGAAAAGACGACTATGGCCCTCCAAATAATTTCAATTAAATACAAAAGTTAAAATAATTAGCCAATTTTACTTTGATCTCCGATTTTTGCATTTTTAGTGGCATTAGATTCTATTTTTTGAGCACATCTCAAATATTGAGGTTTTAACTCAAGATTATATCTCTACATTTTAATTTTCTAAAATTCATAAAATTAATTATTCTATAATTTAAAATAGTGAATGTTGTAAAGAGAGAGGAGGAAAGAGAGAGAGAAAGAGAGGGAGAGTCTTGGGGATCTATGAAATTTTGTGGGAATAGTAGGAGGGGTATTTATAGGCTTATTTTTGCATTATTTTATTATATTTTTAATTATTTTTCAACTTTTCTTATTTAATTCAAAAGAGATTCCTCATCATGTTTATTCTTCATCATTGATATTCCCTGAGTTGGTTGTCCACCAGCTCACCTAACTTTTGTGGACCTCACACAAAAGTGAAATGACCATTTTACCCCTATGAATAAATGTAAATTCACAAAATTAAGAAAATTTGGGATTTTTCACCTAAGCTCAAATTTCAGTGTGCTTATAGTATTCTGACCAATTTCCCATGAATGATTCTAAATATCTATATTTCAAGACCTAATTCTTTTTCTAAAAAAATAATATTATATTGAATATAATATTCTACATCAATTTTCATAAAAATTCTAATTAATTCCAAATAATTCCAAAAAAATTGGAGTTTTTACATTCTTCCCCCCTTATTGAAATTTTATCCTCGAAATTTAATATAAAAACTCTCTTACGAGTTATCATCATCTCATTTATAATTTTTCTTCTATATCTTGTTATGTGAAATATTGATACTTAAGGAAATCTTTTATTCCTCTTTTGATTCATCAATCATATTACCTTTTTCTTAAAGGTAGAATTTATCAAATTCATAAAACTTATTGGATAATTTAGCCATTCAGGCTAAATCATAAATTACTAACTTGACATTTTCTAACATTTCAAAATGACTAATTTCTCTGAGTAATCCTTTTGTTCAAATTTCACATTTTCTTTAACTGGTGTCATCAATCTTTACTTTACCAATTGGTAATTCTTATCATATTGTTACTCCCCATTTCATTCAAATAGAAATACTCCTTAACATAACCTCCAAGGTATGGATAGTTCTTTGACCATCAACCAAGGTAAAATATTAAATCTCAATTGAAGTAATTTATGTTCTCAGTATAACCTTCCAACTTTTGGAAGTAAATATTTCATCTCAATTCGAAATATTCATACTTTTATATCATTTTCTTCTAAAAATTCCATTTGACGATATTTCTCAAATTTTCACTATCATCTTGTCTATTCTTTTACTATCACGAAGTCATATTGTAATATCCTTAATTTTTAGGATAAAATAGGAAATTATTAAATAAATTAAAATAAAATAAAAATTTATGGATGAAATTTTTTCTTGAAAACATAAGAATTAGAAAGTGCTCGTCGATACGAATCTAATGCCACCAAGAACGTGAGAAACGGAGCTCAAACGAGGGAGTTATGAGCCGTCAAAGTTGGAAGGGCAAATTGGTCATTTGATAGAGACGTATTAGACAGGGGTCCAAATTGATACTGGCACCCCCGTCTTCCACACGTCTCTACTAGTGCCGGAAAAATCGCCGGAGAGACGTGGAAAGAGGCGTGTGGGGAAGAGTTTCTCTTCCCCAAGACTCTAAAACCCTATATCTATGCTCTTCTAGGAGCCAAAACGCTCCACTTAGAGCGTTTTCTCTGAGTTTTACGCAGAACCCTAGCTTGAAAAGATTTCATTTTTCCGGCGAGTGGAACCCCGGCAACACGAGCAACCACGGCTAGGTGCAAGGTAAGCCTTAAAACTCTATTTTTAGTATTTATTAAATAGAGAAAATAATAAGAAAACCATTTAAAAATTTGAAAAAAAAATCAGATTTTTTTAGGAACTTTAGGCACGCTACTGTTGGAGCGTGATTTCACGGACCAAACCTTTTCCGTTTGGAAATCGCACCGTCCAACTAGTGCAAAAGAGACCCAAGAGCATACCCTTTAAATTTGGGAGTGATCCAACGGTGGATTTCTCCAGAAAACCCAAAAACCAGTACCTAGGGAGGATTTTAGGAACTTGGGAAAAATCGTTTAAAAACCATGGTTTTTGGAAAAATCAGTGCAAAAGGAGGGCATAAATGGATTCTAGAGAGAATTCTGAAGAAAATTGCCCAAAAATCATGCAAAACGGAGCTCTGTAGCTCCGCTGGAGGCGACCGGAATCCGGTCGTCTTCTCCGGCGTCGTCAACGGCGTCGGCACTCTGGCGCTGACGCCAGGACGCGCGCTGAGACGCACCCAGGATGACGTCACACGCGTGAGCGGCGCCGCGCGCGTGTGGGGAGCGCGCAGGTTGACGGTCGCGTCCCGTTCGGCGTTTGCGTCGGCGTGCGTCTTCGTGCGCCAGTGTACGCCGGTGTAAACTGGCGGAAAAGGGGCGCCGCCGGTTTAAACCACCTTATGGTGGTCCGGCAGGCCCCATTTTAGCGTAGTTTTCACTAAAACTTGATTTTTGGGAGCTAGAGAGGTCCAAATCAGGATCCGAAAGAGGCGTTGTAACCGTATTGACGACGCGGACCTAGTTTTAACTTAAAAACTTAGAAATGACCACTTTTTATTTAGAAAAATTTTAAAATAGTGATGTGACATGTACAGGTGCACTTGAACATACCAATTAAAGGGAGTTATTAGCAAGCTAGTGGCCTCACACTGAGGTAGGTGACGACAACTAATGTTTTGCCTTAATTTTTAAACCATGTTTAAACATAGCATCATGTGTGATTGTGTTTTAAAATGCAATTATTATTTACCGTGGATTTCATGCTACATTGCGTACAGGATGGTTATTCCAAATTGAAATCTTTTACTGAATAAACTTATTTCAAATGCTTTTACAAGCATGATGTTAATTTGTTATGCTTAATTAGAGACTTATTTCTTATTATATATATAGAAAATGCATGGATTTACATGAAAATGAGAATAGAGGCTTATTAGCTGGTCCTTTGATAGGCTAACCCCAGGATGAGGGGCATGTCTTGGGGATTGCAAGCTATAAATGCTCTTGAGTTTTAGCATATACATATGATTTTCGTGTTTTATATTTGATGACGGGTGCTCTCGCCCGGTGGGCGTCATGCTAGGAGGGATAGGGCCGGCCACTCACCTTCCGAGATTATGATGTGATGAGTTTGTGATATGATATACACCTGCCCATAGATGGCATTCGGTAGGGGTTTGGTAACATGGATAGTCCACACTACCGGTCTGAGCCTTTCCATGGGGACAGACGCTAAGTCTCCCGTTATGGTGTCGACGGGGAGCGGCGGTGGTTGATACCCATAGAGGGTTGCCACTGCAGCATGATGGCCCATATTCTTGTTATGTGTGCATGTATGATGAGCATGTTTATGGATGGTATGCCTGGGTGTGACGACACTCAGAGGTTGACTATGTGTACTCCTGATCAGGGATGTTAGTGCGATGTGGTGGGACCCATTACCTTAGGGTGCCCTTATTCTTGTTGTATGCTCCATTTTATTGATTCATGTCATGTTTTAACTCTATGATTGCATGTTTTAGCATATGGAATAAATTGGCATTTATTTGAACATGGCATTATGATATCACTATTTTCATAAGTGTTAGACTTTTTATCAGTGTTGTTCATTATTTCTTTCATTTATTACATTAATTGTCTATGTACCTACACAAGCGATAGCTTCTTTGAGGCATTGCTTTGTTTTGCAATGCCTTAGATCTTGAGCGCGATAACAGGAAAGGCAAGGCTGTTGAGAAGCCATGAGAGCTGCTGAAGACCATTTTTCTATAGTGTTAGACAGTGATGTGAGTCATTAAACAGGATTATCATTTGGATTTTTATTATGGACTGCATATTTTATATTGGGATGTGATTTAGATCTTTGGACATATGTTGGACATTTATATGGGATGTTATGATGGATAGACCCTGGGCCATATTATTATTGTCTTTTGGACGTATATTTGATTTAAAATAAAGGCGCCTATTTATTTGACGTTGATTTATACGCGGATTATTTTTTTATCTTTAAATTACATGTACGCCATTTTGAGAAAGGAAAAATTAACACCCGGAGTTTTAAGATAGGTTTAGTAAAATGTTAAATAAATCTTTTCTCATGGGATCCCAAAATGCTCTTATTTAAAATGCCATTATAAAAAAAAAAATTGTCTTAAAAATACGGGGTGTTACACATATCAATATTCTTGATGTTCTCATAATTAATGATTTACCTTTTTTACTGTATAGATAACATTAGTGTTATAAATTCTAAACTGTATACTTAAAAATCATTATAAAGCATCCACAATGACTTTTCTATATCATTTCTAAGTTCTTATATGAAATAGTAACTCTCTTTACTCTAATTAAGGATCAACATCAATATTATTCTCATATGTCATAGAAATTTACTTTCTCAACTAGTCTTTACACTTACCAAATTTGATAAACATTTTAATTCATGATGTTTCAAAGTAAATTCATATATGTTCAATGCATACTATTTCTCATTTATCCAAGAAAACTTTCCTTCATCAAATTCATAAATATCATTTATCCAAAAAATATAACTCAATACTATTACATTGAGTTTTGAATTATGTCTTTCATTTCTAACTCACATTTTATGAGAATTGAGGTTACTTAACCTCCTCAATACCATTATTCATCATTTTAATCACCACATAATCACAATAATCTATCCTTTTTCTGATAGTATTTGGTGTTCTCTAAAATCAAAATTTCTATATAAACACTCTATTTAACTAATGCTATCCTAACTTAAATTTAGATTGTCATTTTAATATTGGACATATTGGGCCTATGAGTGACTAGATGAATCACTCTGATACCAACTGTGACGACCCAGGTTTTTAAAACATATTTTCATAAATATTTGCAAAGGTAGGGCCCTGATTTTGAAAAATTTTAAAATATAAATAGTAAAAACATATTTTCTTTGAAATTGATCTGTTAAAAACCCGAGTGCAACCTCAAATTACTTATCATACATATATTTTTGTATAAAAGTATTTATATTGCTATTTAATAGATTTTATACAAAAATATATGTATGATAAGTAATTGAGGTGGCACTCGGGTTTTTAACAAATCAATTTCAAAGAAAATATATTTTCGTTGTTTGTATTTTAAAAATTTTCAAAATTAGGGCCCTACCTTTGCAAATATTTATAAAAATGTATTTTAAAAACTCAAGTTGTTACGCTCTCTCTTTATGTTTCATGTATTCTCTTGTTCCCTAACTTATCACTTTTATTTGATTCCCCTCTTTACTATTTTGTGTTCTATCTTATCTCTAGACATGCCTCTCCTTCTGACCCTATCCCATCCTAGATTCCAATCTTATCCTCTATTTGTTACATATTCTCATTCTTTCCTAACTACCTAGAATTCTCTAAATTCATTGCACTTGGACATTCTTTGGCTTTGGGTAGGGAATTTCTCCACTTAAGGCTAATTTAAAACTTGAACTCTAGACCTAAAGTATTCATATCTACTCTATAACCAATTGAACTAACTTGTTTTTGTTGTCAATCCCATGCAAAATAAATATTATATTATAAAAAATGAAGTTGTTGCATTCTTCCCTGCTTATAAAAATTTTGCCCTCAAAATTTTTGGGTAGTTCAGTGAACAACTCGAGAAACCTCTGTCTTATGTCACTTTCTACCTCCTAGGTCAACTCGAGAAACCTCTGTCTTATGTCACTTTCTACCTCCTAGGTAACTTCTTCAATAGTATTATACTATCATAAGACTTTAACTAATAGGATAGTCTTGTTTCTCAAAGTCTTGTCCTTTCAATTTAGGATCTGTGTCAACTTCATCACAAAAGTCAGTTCAGGTTGCAGTTTACTTGGTGCTTGCCCTAATATGTAGGTTGGATCAGAAACATATTTTTTGAGCATCGACACATGGAAAACATTATGTACCTATGACAATTGTGGTGGAAGTGCTAACCGGTATGGCACTTATCCAATTCTCTACAGAATCTCAAACGGTCTTACAAATCTCGGGCTTAACTTGCCCTTGATTCCAAACCTCATCATCCCCTTAGTTGGTGGATTACTACACCTCCTACATGCATAGCTCTTTTGCCTACTATGAGCAGCCAATAATTGTTTCTAGATAACTTGTACCCCCTCCAGACACTATTCGATCAATTCTAACTTCACAACTTTTTGTCCACTAATATCACTCAAACAAATTGGTGTTTGATTAGGTCTACCATACAATGCCTCATACAATGCCATGCCAATGTTAAAGTGGTAACTATTATTATATGCAAACTTTATCAAGGAAAGATCTCCATCCCAATTACCGTTCTACTCTAAAGTACAAGCCTTAAGCATATCTTCAAGTATTTCAATGGTTCACTTAGACTATCCATTGATCTGTAGGTGGAAGTCAGTACTAATCTCTATGAGATACTAAGTTCTTCCTGTGTATTCTACTAGAAATGCAATGTGAATATGTTATTGCTATTAGATATAATGGTCAAAGGCACACCATGTAAACTTAGAATCTCCTTAATATATAGCTTTGCCAACTCTCTAGTCAAGCAAGAAAAAACTGTGCGGACTTAGTTAGTCTATCCACTATTACCCAAATTAGGTCATGCTCACTAGATGTTCGGGGTAATCCCACTACAAAGTTTAAGGTAATGTGGCCCCACTTCTATTCTGAGAGTTCTAAAGTTTGTAATAGTCCTACAGATCTTTGATGATCTTCCTTCACCTTCTAACAAGTTAGACATCTCACCACACACTCACCAATGTCTTGTTTCATGCTCTACCACTAGAAATTTCTCTTCAAATCTTGATATATTTTTGTACCTCCAGGGAGAATGGTAAACTTTGAGTTATGTACCTCCTGTAATAATTCTTGTCTTAGCCCTACTACTGTTGGCACCACAAGTCTATCCTAAAAGAGAACTCCTCCATCAGTACCCATAGAGAATTAAGCCTTGCTACTCATGCCTTAAGACTCCCCATGTTCTCTGCTGTTTAAATTTTTTTAATTTAGGAATTTTATCTTTTGAAAATAAACATGAAAATGTGTTTTAAAAACCAGGTTGTCATACATATAACTATAGAATAGTTAGATACCACTAAGTATCCTTGATTCTTTGTGACTATAGCCTGACTACAACTGATTATCCCAATTATTAGCCCACCATGCTCATGCATATCCATATGCATCCAATTTCTGATTTCCAAACAAATTCCATAAAACCTTAGCCATTCTTAGATAAACCCCACACTTTCCTAGCAAACCTTACCAAATCCAAGTAATCCTTGGTAAACTTTACCATACTCTCACCAAAAAATCCCTACCAAATTCCAACTAACTCATCATTCTAGAACTTTAAAATCTCATCTTATCACTAACAAGCAAATACCATCTCTTTAAAAGATTTTAAGATTCCTTGAAGTCCATTTACAATATAAACCCTTAACCTTTCACCATATAGCTTCCTTGACCCTTAAGAATGGAGAGATAACTTACACTTCAGGACATCATTCTAGACACCTCACTACTAAATAGCTTTACTCCACTCTCAAGGAAGACACCTCACCCTTTGTGATATTATCTTGGAGACCTCACTACCAAAATATTATTACTAGTCTACCCTTAGGAATACAGCTCACAATTCATGACATCACAATGTGCCATCATCATGGACATGCCACCACAATCATTACCACTATGCCCTTGATCATTCTGTAAATTCCATCATAGATGTCGCAATTTGAAGCCTATCTAAAGGAGATCTATTCCACATAGAAATGAAGTCAAGGATTTGCTCTAAAAAACACTTTCCATGAAGGAACAAAGAGCTCCAAAAGCTTACTTGTCCCAAGAAGAAGTAGAAACAACAAACTTTTCTTACAAAGAGGATATCTAAGGGAAGCTCCAATCTTATGGTCTCAATTATTTCTATAGTCTTATGGTTTTCTCATTTATTCCATTTCATTTGGTAGGTATAATTTCTTCTTCTTCTTCTTCATCTTTAATTATCTTGCATTTAGAGTAGCTTTGCACATAAAATAGGCCTTTTATTTTGATTACTTGCTTTCCTTCTTTTCATAGTAGATTTCTCATTTTGTACAATAGTTCTTCAAGTACAATGGAATATTCTCCAGAGGGAAGGAAAGGAGAGGAGCTTAGCTCCTTTCTTCTCATAGGAACCCTCTTAGATTGGTTAGAAGATCTCTCAATTTCTAAGGTAGGAGGGATCTTTCTAAAATGGAAAATGAGAGGATCATTTACTTTGATTTCTATTTCGTTTGCACAGCCTATCCAAGAAGACCGATCTCCTACTCTTACTATAGGAAGAACCTCTCATAAGGCAACATAATCCATGTACCATTCTTTTACTTAATGATTCATCATATTTCAAAACATACATTGAAAAGATTTCTCACATTCAACCTAGGATATGATAATTATAATCATATTTCAAAACATACATATTTCTCCTACATAGCCATCTTAGTTCACTTTGTGTCATTTCATCCCAATAAAAGAAGCTTTCCTGTATTTATAGTAAAGAGGTTCTTGTACAGCAATGTAAATTCCATTCACCTACTTTCATGATTTAGTCTATGTATTGAAAGATTTTTGACATTGTAGATATATACAATAGTTGAAGGAAACATCTTCTCTTTCTTTAGTTGATATAGCTTAGCTATCTATAATGGCCTAAAATTTTAGGATCATTTGCTCATTAATAAAAACAAGGTTTTTTTTCGTAAATGTGAAAGTTGAATTTTTGAAAACAAAATAATTGAATGTTAAGACCTCAATGGACGGATAGAGATAAAAAAGATCTTTCTAATAATATCAAGATTTAGCAAGATGTCAAGGGCCATATTATGGGTGAGCCATGTTCTGAAAATTGATAATGACACCCCTCCCAATTGTCTTTTGTGTGCATTGAACAATGGGGGCCACACATAAGTAATCAAACTTAACAGCCAAGCTACCTAAGTTAGCTGTCATACTCTCCACATAAGATAGTAGTTGGTGTTGGTGCATGAAAAACGAAGGGGCAAATGAAGAGAGAGAGAGAGAGAGAGAGAGAGAGAGAGAGAGAGAGAGAGAGAGAGAGAGAGAGAGAGAGAGAGAGAGAGTATGGTATGGTATGGTATGGTATGGTGAAATTTGAATGCAACCATTGAAGGAAGGAAGAAGAAGGAAAAAGATGAGGAAAAATGTGGATAGTTTTAGGAAATTGTCACAAGAGCTAGGTGTCCTTGGATTACCAAATTTCAATAGGTTTTGAAATTACTTGAAAGATTGAAAATTACATTTCTAGTTGCCTTGTGAGACATTTTAGTTATGTATTTGACATGCTTTGTTTTGTATTTGAATTTTGTGCAATCAGATCTATAGCTGATACTTTGTTTTGTATTTTGTACTATTAGAACTACGTATCCATTTTTGTATATTGTATGATTAGATTTCTATTGTAATATTATGATCCATATTTTTAGAAATTTTGAATGGATCAATCGGACACTATGATTGATCCAGTGCCTATGTAGTTTACAGTCATTCGATTGAATGACCAACTGATTGACTATTTGACTATGCTCATTTTGAACTATTTGCCTTGCTTTAGAAGGTGATTTGAGTAGCTTGATGGGTTGATTTGGACTCCTAATAACATAATGTGGATTATGTAAGCATAGAAAATTGGGTCTTAGGATCCCAACTTAAAAATGGTGGCCATGGTAGATAGCCATAAAATCAGGCACTGTACCCATAGTGACTATCTGTCTCATAAAAATGTAAAATTGTAAAAGCAAATCAATGAAAGATATATAGCAAAATAGCCTATAATTTGTGAAGTTATAAGCAATTTACTTATTTGATTTGTTTAGTCTTTCTTTTGTATCCTCTACTGGGTTCAAATGAATAACAAAGTACAATGAATCCGGATTACATAGTAATGATCCAAATAAATTATATCAAGTCACCATCTTCGAAAATACGTTCCATCAAAAAATGGGCCCCATGTTTCCATCAAGTAGATCACTTTACAAATGATAACTCCATGGTTAAAACGTGACTCATGAAACTTTTTCTTCTAATTGCATGTGCAGTGAATCGTAATTTGTCAATTTTGGAAAATATCTTCCTTCCCCGTTCATTAAGATGATGTAAGTACTACAAGTTACAAGTTATTTAAGTCAGTTTAACAAGGTGTTTTGATGGTTTGTATAGATATTTTGGTTGAAAGGGGATTGTCACCCTTAATCAATATCACTTTAGTTATATTCTATACCGAAAGCGAAAGCGAAAGTTCCATGTGTGACAAAATAAGCACCACCTAGTTCAAAGTACAGCTAAGATATGACAAAAAAATGTTTTTTCTAGGTAAAAGATGATTGACTATTGTTGTTATACTCTCTTTATTTGGCTTGGTCAGAAAATGTAGTGCTATTATATTAGCTAATCTTCAAAGAAGAGGTGATAAGCAATGCACCCTCTATTTATGTATTATCCTAATTGTGGCTTCGTATCTATTTGTTCTATTTTATCTTAGTTACAGTTCCACTAAACAACTTGAGCAGTCCTAATTGACCAAAAGATCAAACTTACTGTCCCCTGAAAAGAATATTATCATGCTGTCTAGCACAGTCGAAAGAAGGGGCCTCTCCTATGGTTGGTCACCGAATCGAGACTGCCAGTGGGCGCGGGTCTGCGTCCAAGGTTCAATTGAAAAAAGTGTGTATATTATCACAGAGAGTTATAATCTGCAATATGCATGCATGTCACGTTTGGCGTTCTAAAAATGAGAAGCCCACGAAAATTGTAGTTTGTCTCTCCAACTGCTGCTAGCAATAGGTGATCCTCGCGGTTATTCTGTTCCTACCAACCAATCAATCAAAACATGCAAACCACAACTAAAAGGTGTTCCTTGGCAAACAACATGAACATAAATGCATGTCAAGATCCATAAACATGATTTCAGAAACCCTCTTGTTCTTGTGAATAAGTAAATAACCATTTGGATTAATAAGCCAGTTTTCTAAGTAGAGGACGCCTGCAAAGATAAAATATCTCCACTTTCGGATTCCTCTTGCAAATTGTAAATGGATTAGAGCTTAGAATACATCACAATCCCGACGATTCCCATCAACCATGAGAATGACATGAAAATAATCTAGAACCATTCTCCTTTGATCAGTTACATGCATGGGCCATGAAGCTGGATCCTCTCTTTCTAAAGTCTCCTCCATTGACAAGGTTAGAAAATAATAGGTCTCCTGCATTCACAAGGTGAGAAAATAATAGGTCTCCTGCATTCACAAGGTGAGAAAATAATAGGTCCCTGAGTGGCTCCATCAAGCATGAAAAGGACAAGGGGCTAATGAAGAACCCCATATGCATTTGGATCACGCACTACTTTTAAGAAAACCACCCATCAACATCGAAAGTGCATACACCGAGTGATGGTATAGAAGCTTTACTTGTAGAAATGGCTAATCGAGATTATAAAATTGTAAGTGGATTGGCACAAAGCATTAGAGAATTTGACAAGTGTAGCTGCACTTTTCTTTTGGCATCTGGAAAGCCCCTTAATTTGCAGCTTTCCTCGCTCTTGTTGACTGATGGAGGGCCAGTATTGTCAAGTTGTGAATAGGCTTCACCCACTCTGTCATCGGAGTGTCTGCCCAAGTCAACGGTTTTGCTGTTTCCTCTTGCGATGATATCGAAAAGGCCAAAAGAAAGAGAAGACGATCCGAGCCGTTCATCTTTATATAAAAATCATTTTATGACCCACTTGATTTGCCATTAATTACTCCAAGGGGCTGAAAGGAGCAAGTAACCATAGGAAAATGTAAAACAAGTGGGTACTACAATGACCTCTAATTTTTCTCTACCAATTTGCTAGTAAGATGCTGAATATTACACGTAGCACCGGCAAAACGGATCGGCGGATAAATCCAATCCGTATCTAAATAGACGTGCGATAAAACATAGTTGCCAATCAAGCAATTTTTGCTTCGAACTTGTCAAAATGGTAAAACTTTATCCATGCATAATTTTGACCATAAATGTTCATGAAAAAAGAAAAAAAAAAGAATTTTTTTTATTTATTTGCCAATGAAAATTTTCAGTTAGCATGAACATGATTTTGGGGTCAATGTTACCGTGACAAACTTGCAATTGAAGGACAGTTCAGATCAATCATAGAAGAGCCTAATATGCAAAAGTGGGCGTCTCATACGAGCCAGTATTTCTCGTTTCACGAGATTTATTAAGAAATTGAACAAATATAACTGCATATTAGACTTATGTACTGTCTTTTTCTTCTGTCTTCTAAACCTGCTTCTGTCTTCCATGCCCAACTTCGGATAAGGTAGAAAGAGAAGATGAACAACAAGAAGTTTATTATGTCCAAACGTGAAATTTATAACCATAATATATGAAAGGGGTGTCTTGGTGTAATAGTAAAAGTTGTCGTCATGTGACTTTGAAGTCCCGGGTTCTAGACGTAGAAACAACCTCTTGCAAAAAATGCAAGGTAAGGCTGCGTATTATAGGCCCTTGTGATCCACCCCTTCTCTAGGCCCTGCATAGGGGGAGCTTCGCAAAACGGGACTGTCCTTTTAATATACGGAAGGAGAAGCGATATATTAAGATTCTTTAACCAAGTCTCAAAGCAAGGCTTTCTCTCAAGACCACACTTTTCTCATTTAATTAAGTGCTTAGTGCATTTTACCACTTAAAAAGAAGTAAAGAAAGTCTGAGGTTAAATACAACATATGTAGTATGGCGTTAGAAATCCTCATTTTGAAGCCTAGTTAAAGAGCCTTAGTCTGTCATTTTTCGAAAGAAAATAAACTCATAACCTGAATAGGGACTGTTATATGATCGAAGAATAGCATATTTTCAAATTTTTGATGATCCAAAACATTTATCCAACCCGACACTGTTTTAAATGTTACATTAAAGTGGTTTTTTTGCCATTGGATGATACTATGCAATATTTGCAGAGTTCTGCTGATGATTGAAAGGTTGTTGCTTTTCAAATCTCTAACCGTTCATTTGAAAGCTGCAAATTAAAGTAGTCAAACTATATATGTTTGGTATATGAAAAAGGAAATTCTTTTGCGGATTTGAGAAATGAAAATGAAAAGCTAATGTTTTCTCCTTTTTTTTTTTTTTGTCCTTTCAAACAGATATTTGAGGTTGCCCACGAATAAATCTATGCGGATCACATATTTAATGAATTGGATATACGAGTTCTATTTGTTCTTTAAATGAATCTCATTTCTTTGATCCAAATTCAAAGATGTGAAACGGATAAATAGGATATCCACGGATTTTAGTCCATTTTACCAGCACTAATGTAACTTTACACCTTAGTTATCTGTTCTCTGTCCGGTTGAAGGATGGTCTAGATTCACGGGTAAAGAAAAAACACTGTCACACAAAAGAGGGTCATTTTCTCTCATTGGTTTTTTTAAGGTATGAATATCATGATTGTCCCTCAGGATGGTCTAGATTCTCGTTCATCATCGAAGGATGCTATAATACCCTAAGAAAAGGAAACAACTCAACGAGGAGTTCCATTGTCCAGACAAAGGAGTGTACATATCATTTGCTTTTAATAAAGCAAAGGTACTTTAATCGAAACTGCTTTTTAAATATTTTTCCTTTTTCAGTGGACATCCTCGTCATGGACAGCCCCAGAATCTTCGGATTTTTTCTAGAGGAGTTTCTTAAAGTAGAAGATATTGGAGAAGCTTTCTACCTATCATCATGCTTGCTCTTCCTTACCTATATTCCATATCAGTACTTGTAAATCATTTACAGATCTCGTTTTCCCAATTAATACTCTAGCTTGTGTCAGCAACGTCATGAGTTGGACGGTTTAGATCTTGTCCTGCTAGTTTGGACCATCAGATTATCTATCCGTCTTCTTTTCTTGTGTCTGGTTTAATCGTTTATTTATAAGCACAAAATTAAAATAAATTAAGGACGACTTACATGTAGCCATGTAGGTCATAATGGGCACAATGGTTAGAAGAGGTGGAGTCCTCTTGACGAGGCTTTTAGTTTGTTTAATCTTTACCCATCTCTTTCTTTAGGATTCTTTCACCATGTGACTAGCTAGCGGTTCAGAGTTTCAGCCATAGCCAAGCAATGATAAAAAATGAAAATGGGCAAGTATCATACATGTGTGATACCTGTGGGACGTTTAGTGGATATTCAATCAATCTGATGGCCCACAATGATGCAGTCAAGTGGATCAAAGTCCGTGGCCGATTGAGTCCATGGCTTGGGCATATCCTATCCTTGAAGGACAGCATTTCGTAGGAGAAACTCTAGGTGCAGGGACCATCCAGTTTGTGATGAAGTCGACCAGATTCATTTACCCATCATTCTACTCTTAGAAAGAAAATAGTTAATTCTTAATTATATATCTGTACTTGCGTATAATTCTAACGCTAAATCCAGAGGGTTACATCTGCCGCAACATGTATTTTTGAGCGCAGAGTCCAGTGATGAATATTACTCTCCGTCTGCAAACACCAAGGTCATCTATGGCCAAAAGATCTCACGTATAAGACAATCTCAACACCTCAAAAGTTCAAACGATCAAGAGTTGATTGATGTCCACATTATACCCTTACTTAAGTAGTCATTTTGACTTAAGTTTGTCACCCAATGAAGAAGATTTCGGGACGTCCTACCTAAGAAAGTGTCCCCAATCTTTCATTACCCCGAGTGAAGGAGGGCCCAGATGTACTTCAAGAGAAAGACCAAACCATATTGTTTTATCATTTATGTCTCTGTGATTCTGTGTTTGTGCAGACTATGCTCCGTACCACCGATTGTATACATTAGGCCTTGACTGAGCTAAACTATTCATAGAATAAAGCTTAAATTGATGGTTCAAAAGTAATTGTATTTTTGCCCAAAAGCTGGTTTGGCGAAAAAAGGTGCCTCTCATGTCCATGTAGGGTGCGGGTTCCATGTGGAACCCTCCAACCCATCAGGGGATAGATAGTTTTAGGAGAGTGTGTTGTGCTGGCGTTTTTCCATTTTTAATTCTTCGCTGGTAGCTTTAAAAAAAAAAAAACATGGTTGTTATATTCCAAGTGATCGTACTGTTCAATCCCATTCGGAAAGAAAAAACCGACATATGAAGTATAACATGCAAGAGCCCGAACCAAAATAATCAACTTGAGTGCTTTATATGCTACCATGATTACCATAAGATACGGGAAGCCTCGGTTGCTGCTGATTCCGGTCCGGAGGTAGAGCCTTCCCGGCAACCTACACTAGCAATTCTTCAACTGTTAAGGCCTTCAAATATACTTAATTTCACCAGCATCAAACAACTTCAGTCCGGCTAAATCGAGAAAATGTCCATAGTGCACCAGACATCATTCGACTTTTTCTGATTAAAATTGCCATGGTCAAGACCTTATCCTAATTAGGGGTTACCCACATGAATTTTATTATTCTATCCCTCTTTATTAAGTATCATGGCTTTATTTAGTTTAAAAGTTTTTAATTTTTTTTTCACCACTTCTATCCACATTCTTTTGAGCCTTCACAATGTCCTTTTAGAACCTTCTACTTGCATTGCGTCACTCCTTTTAACCGGTGCCATTTTCGGTCTCCTTTGGATATGTTCAAACCATCTAAGTCTAATTCATCTCATCTTGTTATCTATTGATGCTACTACTAAGTTTCCTGTAATATTTTCATTCATAATTCTATCTTCTCTTGTCTTGCCACTCATCCATTTCAACATCCTCATTTCTCCAACGCTCATCCTATGAACACGATGTTCCCTAATTGCCCAACACTCTGATCCATAAAGCATGGCAGGCCTTGTGGCTATCCTATTCAATTTTTCTTTTATTTTGAGTGGCACCTACTGATCACACAAAACTCCAAATGCACATCTTCATTTGTTTTAACCCGCTTGGATTCTCTAGGTAACTTCCATCTCAATCTCTCTACTCTCATGAATCATTGATCATAAGTACTGAAAGTGGTCTTTTACGGAGATTTCTTGGTTATCAATCTTAAATGGTATTCCACTTCTACTTCTACTCCTACTCCTACTCCTACTCCTCTCATAGCTAAAATTATATTCCATATATTCTGTCTTAGTTTTGGTGATTTTAAATCCTTTAGATTCTAATGCTTGTTTCCATAACTCTAGCTTTGTGTTTACGCCCTCCATTGTTTCATCAAGTAAGACTATATCATCAGCAAATAGCATGCACTATGGAAGCTTCTCATGCAAATGTTTTATTAACTCATCCATATCCAATATGAAAAGGTATAGGCTCAATGCCAATCCTTGGTGTAATCCTACAGTGACGAAAAAATCACCGGTCTTGCCACTAGTGGTCTTAATATTTGTTACCGCTCCCTCATATATATCTTTAACTATGTCTATATATCAGCGAAACTCCTTTCTCGCCCAACACCGTCCATATTAATTCTCTAGTGACTCTATCATAAGCTTTTTCTAAGTCGATAAAGACCATGTAGAGGTCTTTCCTCATCTCCCTATATTTCTTTATCAATTGTCTTAGTAAGAAACTAGCTTTCATAGTAAACCTCTCACGCATGAAATCAAATTGATTCTTAGATACACTTGTTTCATACCGTAGCCTTTTCTTAATCACTCTTTCAAAAACTTTCATAGTGTAGCTCATAAGTTTGATCTCTGGATAATTAGTGCAGCTCTGCATGTCTCTTTTATTTTTATAAACTAGTATAATAGAGC
The DNA here is from genome assembly GCA_035236585.1 of Warburgia ugandensis. Classification (NCBI taxonomy): domain Eukaryota; kingdom Viridiplantae; phylum Streptophyta; class Magnoliopsida; order Canellales; family Canellaceae; genus Warburgia; species Warburgia ugandensis. The sequence continues at coordinate 12,625,306 of CP141126.1, forward strand.
TTTTTCTCTATTTATTAGGTTTTTTTTAATTTTTTAATTTTGTTACACAACTTAATCAACCAAATTATTCTAGTATCTCCCTTGTGCTTGTAAACCTCTATTAGTAATGATTGAAAATATAAAGGCAGAGCCTTCTCGTGAAGCTCCCTAGCAAGTCTTCCAACTATTAAGGCCTTCAAATATACTTAATTTCACGAGTATCAAACAACTTCAGTCTGGCTAAATCGAGAAAGTGTCCTTAGTGCACCACACGTCATTCGACTTTTTCTGATTAAAATGCCCACGGAAAAATCACAGATATTTGTGTGGTGTTTTCATGTTAAACGATGAGCTCTATAAAAAGTAAGACTGTTTTAACCTAAAGAAGAATGCTGTGATAGTGGGTGACATCTTGGCAAGTTGTCGCCTAGCACCCACTTTACATGAAGTGGCTCGCCTTTAGGTGACGCAGCCCACTCATCTGACGGTAATTGGATAGTTCTAGCATGCCAAAAGTTGTGGTTTGGTTTGTTGACCGTAGATCGTCAATCATACAGAGTTTCTCCCTGTTCATTTTCTGTGATCAAAAGTGCAAGTTTGCAGATGCTGGAGTCGTCCAATCCGCGTGCTTTTTGGGTTACGAGACAGCCAAAACCAAAGAAAGTGGGCCGTTGCATTGCAAAAGGTTCTTGCATTGCAGTCATCCAAAGCGTCGGAAGAGTATCTACTTTCAATACACAAGTGTAGGACCTATTTGTAATTTGACCTTAAGCCACCTTCTAAATGCCCTCCCACTTCCTCCTAAAATACCCTTCTATATATTCTTCTTTATAAAGTGTATAATATATTTAATCATTATCCTTATTATGTATAAAGCAACACTCCAATTGGTAAATCCGTTAACGGTCCATACACATGACATAGTTCTCTTTCACTATTTGTTTATGTTTTCATTATGTTAACAATAATAAGCAAGTATTTACACCATTTGGAACTTGTAAGTCACGTATATGAAATTTTCTAAAAATTATATAGTTTTCACAATAAATTTTTTTTTTTAACTCTCTCTATATACGTGGTTCGCATATTCTACTTTTAATGATATAGATATATTTGAAAAAATTAAGATTCTGTATTACCTTCAAATAAATAAAAACAATTAAATGGAAGAAAAGATCAAATAAATTAGTTTCTTGAAATCCTTTATTCTTACTATGACTGTATTCCTTTTGTGTCTCTCTCTCTCCGTGTGCACGATCCCTTTTTTCTAGTTTATTCTAAATGAAAGATATTGTCAAATCTATGCCATATAAAAAAGAAAGAGTATGGGTAGTAAAATGAAAAGAGATCAAATGAAATATGATATTGTTCACTAACAAAATAGGAAAATTGTACATAAGCCAATATAGTCCGGTAGTTAGGTTGAGGCACCTCTTTTAAAAGTAGGCCACGAGTTCTAGGTAGTGCATCACATTTCTTTAGGGGATGTAAGTTACTTGCCCATTGAGGGGGTGTCCCGAGGACAAGTTTGACAAAGGTAAACATTAAGGGCAGGTGTGTACAAAAAGATGTATATATAAAGATATATCGGGCATGTACACTTTAATTTAAGATAATAATAATAATAATAATAATAATAATAATAAAGGATAGTCGGTGCACGAAACTCCCACGTGTTCAATGTCTGAGAAAGAGATGGACCTCAAGGTTCAACAGCATGCATCGTGGAAAATAGAAAAACTCAAAAGAGTAACAATATCTCCATCTCCTCCTGCTTGTAAAGGATGCACAAGTGATTGGGAACTTCGCCCACCCCCCACATCGGGAACCACCCCCCCCCCCCCACCCTATCTCTCTCTCTCTCTCAACACTAATCCATATTTTTATTGTTAGCATTATTTGTGAAAAGTTTTCCTTTATGTGTCCAATTCCGATTAGAGGTATCAAGCAAACGATTTTCTCTGTCCTTCGATAGCTCTTTCCAAATAAACTACAATGAAATGGTTTCCTAATTTTTACTCTCTCAAGCATATACTCTAAAAAGAGTATATAATATTCCAACAATCATTCCAATTGCGATGATCCTAGAATCCAAGTATGTGCTTTTGATCGTTGAGTTCTTATCCGAAGCTTTTGATAATGTCTCTTCAATGGCCATATAGCATAACTAAAGGGCCAGAAGAAGAAAGTGTTCGAAGCCTGTATAACGAACCACATTTGATATATTGGGTTTCAACTAAGAGCCCAGTCGGAGAACTAATGGGGCCAGAGCTTTGATTTGGAGTGAGCAAAGAGAAAAAGGCTAAACAAGCCCATAAACTTAATGCCCATCAGGAACGTAGCTCAGAATGCACTGCACTTTGTGCGTTGATTCGGAGCATACATTTTCTCCCAAGAGACCTTCGGAGCCTTCATTTAAAGCCGATCTTACCATGGATAACTTTGGTTTAGGTAATGTGGTTACTGGTTAGTGTCTTTCGACATTCGGGCATGTCACGAAAACCCCAAACACCCAACAGGCTTGCAATATATATTTCGATGGGACATCTTCCAAACCAAAAGTGGAGGCACGATAGTGATAACTGTCGTGGGTGGTATTTGTGCAACCTTGCATAAGAGTTCCAGCAAGTAATTCCTGGTTACCGGTCCACATCCAAAGCCCACCCTCAGAATGAGATTGCCATATGTGCCATGTTCTGCCTATGGGATAAGATGAGCATTGTTAAATGGATCAGGTAGGTGACATTTGCAATTAACAGGTCTAGGGCCACGGGCAGTACGTATGGATTATGTTTGTAGCATGTCTCCTACCCACATCTAGCGGTAGACTTTGGATGTTTTTGCTTCTGCCAATATGGTGGGTCGAGACCGGTGCCAAGAGAGTTTTATGTTTCAGGCAGTAATATCATGGGATGCCCATGTTTTTCTTAGGAAATATGACCTGCTGGAGCGATTTGTCCAATGGATTTTGCTAGGTCTTGCTATGGATCAGCAGGATTCCAAGTTTTCTCCCGTTGAATTACTTTAAGTCTTTAATATAATCCTTTGATTTGCGGGGGCTTTGTCCTCGAAGGTAGAAACTTGCCCTTTAATTTCCAAGTATCAGTTCAGAAGACTATTTGGAGCAGTATAGTCCACGGATGGAGTAGAGCAAGCGACACATGCATCTAAGATCGCTTAACGAGTGAGCGTCCTAGTATTTCTACCTGCTTATATTCTTATGAAGGAGGCCTTTCTTTTCTGCGGGAAAAACCATGAAAAGTACATCTAAATAGCTTAGAAGCAGTCAGGAGCTCTAATTCTGCATCTTGATGCCTCAGCCCAGTTGAATGATGTGGAAGCCCGATGGGCCTTGTTTGCCATGGCATAACTGCCTCGATCATTACCATCCAATCTGATTTTCTCAAACGGTTTTCTTTAGGTAGAAAAGGCATATTTTCAGGTGTATATATTTGCCATTCTTTCCTTACCAGTTGCAGCTTATAGACATATAAATATTCGCTGGAATTAATAGTTACAAGCGACGATGTACTTTTAAAAATTTTCTGATAGCGAGTTGTCCCACTTGTATTCACACCATCTTCCTATGTGGATGTAGGGTTATAGTGGATGACTTAAATCTTATCTCTGTGTGTGTTCTTCTGTTCTTGCTTCAGCTAATTGATCTATTTATCTTTGTTATCGCTGTCAACTACTTGTATTTGGCCTAACATTCAACTTGTCAACCGAAGATGAACCTTTCGACATGTGGCATCCTATCAATTTTCTTGGAGGAAAGAGTCAATATTCTCTTTCCCACAAGGAATGCCTGTGGAGAAGAAACAAGTGCTCTAGGATCTAAACTCCAAACCTAATCTAGAATAAGCAGTTGATTAGGAGCTGGAGGCTTTGAGACGTCAGCAGTCTTCACACACTGGTTGAAACTTACGTTATTAGAGGTGTTCCAACTCAAGAAAGAGAAAATGGACACCACGGATGTTAAAAGATAGTCGTAGTAAAATCTTTTACCGTCTAGAGAGTTGATATTTCTGCATATTGGTTAGATGCAACTGTCCAAGATGTTGTCCGATGAATTGCCTGACGCTGAAGCCCAAATAGGTGTTTTTGCCCAGCGTGTAAAGCTTCATTCTACAACATAAATATCAAGCATTTTAAACCTTCCTCATTAATTTTTTCCCCTTTCTGGAGCAAAAATCTAGTAGCCTGTATGAGTTAGAGTTGTTGGAATCCTTGTTAAAGTCGTGTGGCAATCTTTTAGCCTGTTTAACCAAGGTGTGTAACTGAGCAATGGAATCGTTAGCAGCTTAGTAACAAAATCATTCGTTAAACCACTTGGGTCACAACAGGAGGTTGGTCATCTCTAGTTGATTATGAGTGAGAGTATTTTGTCTCTTTTTTTAGTCCTCTCTTTCTTTATCTTCGTTATTTATTCAGAATAGGTGAAAGAAGGAGATCAGTTGGAAGGCAAGGGTTAATTCTCCAGGTTATCTAGAAGAGCGTAACAGAATGACGTCAACTGAACCTCAAGCGTATGCATGTGGACGCCCTTTCCAGCAATGCATGACTTCCAGGGCTTTGTATTCATGTATCTAAAACGATATACAAGAGAATCAAACACTAACAATATGAAATTCTAAGTCACCAAATCTGCCGTCACATGTGCTTTGGAATCATCCCTGTCATGAGCACCACATGATTCCCCCGCGGCAACGGAGAGAGAGAGAGAGAGTTCACGCTACATGGCAGTGCATGCATGTCCAGCATATCGTACTGGGCCAGATACCGGTGATCCACACGTATTCTTAATTTTTTTGTGCTTCTTAGATAAATTATACATCCTGTTGTGATTTTTAAGTTAAACTCACAAGTACATGAATTTGTTGTAATAATTCATATGATGAAAGTCCATCTTACAAGGAATGGAACGGATTTATGAGATTGGTGGATCCTTACTTCAATTACTTGAAACCTATCAAGATAATGAGATTTTTTACCTAGACTAAAGATGAAACTAAACATAAATGTAGGACATGAAAACATGTAAATTAACTAAAACAATCCAACAAATATAGAAACTTTTCTAAAAACAAGCTTTCTAAAAATAAAAATTTCCTAAATTGAAACCATCTAAAATTGAAAATAAAAAACTTTTTAAATAATGCATTCAAATAAGAAAACTATAGTAACTTAAACTGAATTAAACTAAACAAAGTAACCTAAGAAAACTTATTAAAAAACACAACTTTCTAAAAATTAATACTTTTCTAAATAAGAAAATTTCCAAAATTAAAACTTTCTAAAACTAAAATTGAGAACTTCCTAACTCTAAAATAAGATGAAAACCATGAATTAACTACTGCTATACTAAGATTTAGCAAGTAAATAAAGCATGATCTAACGGGAATTCAACCTAGTACCATGCACAAAATTCTTAAATGGTGCACATTGTTCATTGGTTGAACATAAACTGAAATCAATGGACCTACAACTAACTATCATGCAATGTAATCTGAGAATTAAACACAAAACTTTAAAAAATTAATTAAATTTGTAAATAATTAACCAAACCAATAGTAAGCATTGTTAAGAATTAAGTATAAACAAGATGATTTTTCTATGTTGCTAGAAATTTCAGCAACATGCTGTTTTCAATTTCCAAGTATCAACACATAAAAGCATGACTTTATATGCATTAAAAAATTTAATTCAACAGTTCTTAATTACTGCAAACAAGTATAAACAAGAACCTCAATTGCTTCCATTGAAACAGTACCAACTATATCCAAAAAGTTGAGCGCAAAATACATTAACATGAAGCTAGAAGCTGGGTTCAATTCAAGAACATAAAATCTGCACTAAACATCCACTTCAACACACTCTCATGCTTGTAAACTCAAGTAGATAGGCATGCCAAGAGAATTCAAAAGAAAATTAAGGGAGAGGTTAGAAGGATGGCGACTATTGTAAGAAAAAACAACATCTGCTAGAACTAAGCAAAAAAAAAAACATGAAAGATGAAGGGAACTCAAAAGATTTAAACCACTATTTCTCTTGGCTGTCACTACCAAAGAAAAAGTAATTTAAATCTTAAAAGAATGAAGCAATAAAACAAGAGAAGCAAAAGCAAGATTCAAGGAAAGAAAAGGCATAAAGATGTGTGAAGGTAAGGCAGCAAAGAACAAGGAAGCAAGGCAATAACACAAAGTAACAAAGCAAGGAATTAAATAAGGGATCGAAACTGCACTTAGAAGACATCAAAGAGAGAAAACCACCCAAGAAAAAGACGTGGAAGGCTGGAAAGAGACGCAGCCACAAGGGAGAAGACGTTGGAAGTTTTAGGAGGAAGGAGGGGTGGTGACACCTCCTTCAAAGGATCTCCACCTGCCCCATTATCTTTTTTCATTAAAACCCTTGTCTTTTATGTGTTTTAGGCACTTCTTAAATTAGCTAATAGGTGATCCTAAGGTGGAGAGGAAAGATAAGAAATTTAAGGTTCGAGATGAAGAAGAATCTAGGGTAATAATGGTGTTTTAAAGAGAGAACAAGATGTGAGGCCCAAACTTTTTAGGAGTGCGTCTCTCCCCCTTATAAAAGTCATGGAATGCGTATGGATTTAGAAAGAAAGGTAAGAAAAGAATGGAGAGAGGATTACAGAGAGAAAGAGATAAGGATATATGAGAGAGAGAGAGAGAGAGAGAGAGAGAGAGAGAGAGAGAGAGAGAGAGAGAGAGAGAGAGAGAGAGAAGAGTTTTAGAAGGGAAAATTCGTGGTTGCCTTGTGTAGTGAGATGCAAAGTTAGAAAAAAATGAAAAAAAATGATGAAAATAGTGAAAATTAAGGTGACCACTTCCTATTGGTACATATGCATGCTTTTTCATTGATTTTCACCCAAACATCTTCTCATTATCGTCTTAAAAGTCTTATACATATTTGCTTTATATTCTCCTCCAGTCATAGCCTTCCATGGAGCTTGGCTTAAGTGATTTGATGGCTTGCCTTTATAACTGGCTTTAGGGGCTCTTTTGGCTTGTCTCGGTGGGTAAACCCCTTAGCTTTAATGGCTGGTTATGCTCCTTAGCTTGTCGCCTTCTTCATGACTTATATATGGCTAGGTGGATTGAGTGAATCATATGCATAGGAAGTGGACTTTACATAACTTTCACATGAGCCCACTTAAGTCACCTTTGACTACTCTGATTCTATCCTTTGCATCACTTAAGGTGATCTTTGTCCTTGAACTCACTTTGAATTGATGATATTTAGGCATTGACTCAATTTTTTTATCTTGATTTTTAATTTTCATCTCGATTAAGTTGTCAAATTACCATCTCAATTCTTACAAGAAGAAAAAAAATCTAATTAAATTCTAGAAAAATATGATTGTTTACATACTTATCATGAATTAGCCTTTAAACCTACAACATATCAAACTTTAGAATTATTAGGTGAGAAAATACATGTGTTATAATTTTCAATCAAAATTTTTAGTTAACTCTATAAATTATAGCACATGTATAACTAATTGAGTGATTTTTATACAAAATTAGACACTTAGCAAGTCTATGCCTCAAGAATACAAAAGGTTTGGATCATCAAACCCAACATGATCCTGTTAAATAGTTGTAGATATTAGTTACAAGCTTGCTCCAATACTTGTTTATGTTAAAGGTAGAAAAATAGCTTTAAATGTGAGAGAGGAGGAGAGGACAAACGAGAGATGGGTCAATCATTATTCCCAGCAATACTGAAAGAATCAGATGATTCCCAAGATATTATCCAAAAAAAATAGTCTAGGTATTAATTAGCTTTAAGACGAGTCGACTTTATTCATTAAGAAGCCATATTTAAATCAGTGAAAGGACAAAACACGGTGAAGGGCGAGAGAGAGAGAGAGAGAGAGTGGAGGGGAACCGCGTTGTTTGAGGAGAGACGAAGAGAATTAATGGATTCGAAACAAGTCTTCTTTTCCAAATGAGATGTCTCGCTTTAAGTGTAGTATTAAATAATTTAAAATTAAATAATATTTTAGAAATGTGGTTTGGCCTTCCTAAAATGTACATATGACACGCAGGCTAATCTCTTAATATTATTTAGCTTGAGAAATAGTATATTACAAGTTGACGAAAGGTGCTTCGCATGCTATTTTTTCTCATTTTCCTGCTAAATTAATTTATGGGGACTTCTATTCTATTGTCGTGTCTTGGCCGATACTGGGAGCATTTGGAACATTGCACTCCATGATTGTTGTATAAAGAGAACGTGACCAACCATGTAACCTTTTTGTGTTGTCCCTTATTTATTTTATTTAATCTCTTTATTTATTAATTTACTCTTTTGGCGATCCCATCGAATCTTATATCAGGGTTTTGGCTACAATTTTCTACAGAAAAAATTGATATCTCGATTCCCATGATCCCATTCTTTGATGGTAGAAAGTGGTGATGGATGAAGATGTGTGTTTGTTGCGATCCGAAAAATGGATCATGTAAAGCCAATAAATAAGATTATCAGGTAGATAATTATTAAGTACTCTGCCAAGGTAGCAACAAATGATAAAAAAGAGTAACTCTTCCAGGTGGTGCCGAGAGTGTTATGCTCAGATCTCACGCAGTTAGAGATTGACTGTTAGAATTGTAGATATGTAATAAAGTGCACATATACATACACGAGAGATTGAATGTGGAGAAGTAGAGGAGGGTTGGTTCAGCACTCCCAAATTACAAGCATCACCTTGAATCGACTCTCCCTATATTAAATGTCTACGATTTCAAACAACTCCATCAGTCATCTACAGGTATCTACAGTTTCTCCTGGAAGAGTTGCTACCCCTTTATTCAACACTCTCTATTGAGTCTAATTACTAATGAGTCATCGAATATATCGTAAGTACAGCGTAGAAGTCTGCCAGTGCCTTTACTTGGAATGGTCATCAAGTCGACTAGAAATGATAGTCACTGAGTCCACTCAAAATCACACCTTTCCCTGAGTCATCATACTACTATTATCGAGCCATATCATTACTATTCACAGAGTCATCCTACGATTGTTTCCGAGTCCTCTGACTACTATTCTCGAATCTACTCACTTGCTGTCATCACCAAGTCTACCTGCAATAGTTAATGTGTCATCTCTTTGCAATGTTTATTGAATCTACTTACCAACTATTACCAAGTTCACTGGCCAATATAGGTTTTTCCCAAACAAAATGTGTTGTTAAAATTTGAGTAGTGTTTTTGTTTTCAGAGGATATTCTTATCAAAATTGAGGGCACAAATTTGTCGTGAACGAGGGTGTCCATATAAATTTTTAGGGGTGCAAAAAAACTTCCTTCTTTTCTTTTCTTTACTCTTCCACCTCTTTCCCTTGTCTCAGCTTTGCTTCTTCGGTGGATCGCTGCTGCTGCGGGATTGCGCGTTGCTGCAGCCACCTGTTGCCGACGAACCCAGATCGGAAAGGATCGACCGGCCTCTGCTATTGACTGATTGCCACCAGCTATCATCAGAAATCAAGACCTGAACCAGCTCTCCAGAAGTCCACGCCGATGCCCGAAAAGACATCAAAGTGTTTCCTGTGCTGCGATTCCAGCAGCTAATGCTCTCGCAAGAGTTTCTTCATCAATCACACCACCATGCAACATTGACAATCCGAACTCTTTTCTTCAAATTTGCAAAACCGAGTCATAGAGGATGTTTGATGTGGCAGGAGTAAGAGGCATATGTAGAGTGATGAAATCTGCAGCTCATAGGGCTTCATCAAAGCTAACAAGGTCTATGCCTATAGCACCGGCGCGATCTGCCGGAGCACATTGATTGTGTGCTATCACATGCATTCCGAGTCCCTTGGCGTGTCTAGCAACTTCTGATCCGACCTTTCCAAATCCCACGTTCAACAAGCACCACAGTATTAGCCATAGGAGGAGTCACAATAAGACACCCATGTTCACTCGTAGCAGACAAATCAATATTATTGATTCCAACACTGGCATGGCCAACAACCTTCGATCATCCCTCGGACAATTCAAAAGACCTCTTCAGTGACTTTCTGCCGCATCTGACAATTAAGGCGTCACAGAGAGAGATCATGTTATACTTTTCTTCTTGGATTTCAATCTGTGGTGATATTTCTCTCTCCTCCATCTCGGTGGTCAGTCTCCGATCCCATCAGCCAGCGACACTGACGGGAAAAAAAAAACACTTCGGTACAACTATTATCCAACAAACTGATCTCAGATCTGTCAATCAACTCTTCTTTAAGTTGTTTCTTTCTTCCTCGCTCCACCAACAGATTGGGGGGGGCCTTAGGTTTTTCAGTTGTTGTAAAGTAGAAACTCTTAGAACTGTTGCAGAAAGCTTCAGATATTACTCATCCACATACACCACTTACACCAATAAACCCACTCATCCACATGTACCGTGTACACCACTAACTCCATCACTCACCCACTAACTCTAAAAGAAACAGTTTAATCCCAGCAACTAAAAGAAACATTTTGATTTATTTTTCAACATTCTCCTTGATTCAAAATTACACACTAAGACATAACCTAAAGTAATTATGCTTTGCTTGAGGAAGTGCTTTTGTGAGAATATCTGCAACTTGTTCATCTGTGCTGCAGTGTTTCAAATTAATCAACTCTTTTGCCACCAGCTCTTGAATGAAATGATGTCGGATATCTATGTGCTTTGATCTTCCATGAGAGATTGGATTTTTGGTCATTGCAATTGCCGATAAATTATAACAGAAAATTTTAGTTGCACCTTTTTGCTCTTGATAAAGATCAACAAGTAATTTCCTTAGCCACAATACTTAACATCTTGAAGATGCTGCAGCAACATACTCCGCTTCAGACAATGATAAAGCTGCTATTGATTTTTTTTATTTTTTTTTAATTTCTAAGTAATAGCTTCAAAACCAAGAGCAAAAATATTTCCAGATACAGTCTTCCTATCATCTAAGGAACCTATCCAGTCACTATCTGAAAAACCAAATAGATTAAAATTGAAATTGTGTTAATACCATATTCTAAAATCTGATGTTCCAACAATATAGTGCAAAATTCTCTTAGCTACTCCAAGATGATGCTTTGTGGGACTATGTATAAATCTTGAAATGACTTCAACAAAGAAAGAAATATTTGGGTGGGTGTAGATCAAGCCTCCAACTAGGTTTCTAAAAAGACTTCCATCTTCCTTTTCGATATCATCTTCAAGTTGTAGCTTCTCATTCAAATTCATAGGAGTGGCAACAATCTTGCAATTTAGCATGTTAAATCTTTTGAGTAGATCAATAGCGTATTTCCTTTGTGAAATGAAAATTCCGTATTCTTTTTGCTTCACATCTAGTCCAAGAAAATAATGTAGTACACCTAGATCTTGTTGTTGTGAATACCCTTTTGCTACCAGTCGGGCTTTTTGCTTTTGTATGCTTCCATCAAGATGGTATTTTGTCTTAAACACCCACTTCAACCCAATAACATTTTTGCAATTTGGAAGCTCTACCAAGTCCCATGTTTGATTTCTTTCAATTCGCATAACCTCTTCTTCCATTGCACATCTCCACTCTTCTTTTGTTATTGTTTCTTTAAAGTTAGTCGGATCTGCATTAAATAAAGCAAATGTACAAGTTTCATAAATTTCTGCAAGTGATCGGAACTTTTGTGGAGGAGTTTCATCAAAATCAGGTGTCATTAACGTTGAATCACTGCTATTTAGACTGCTACTGTTAGAATTTTAGAGAGAATGGCTTGGTGTACTCATGGGTGATTGATTTGCTATTTCATTAGGAGCTTCACTTTCTGTTATGATTTGTGATTTTTTGCTACTATTTTCTCAGTTCCAGCTTGAACCTTCATCAAATACCATATTTTTGCTAATAATCACTTTGCCATTTGCAAGATTATATAACCGATATGCTTTAGATTAAGAACAATAGCCAATAAAAATACATTTTTAGCCTTTTTATCAAGTTTATGATGATGTTGAGAATTAACTAAAAAGCATACGCAATACAACCAAAATTTCTTAAATGACTCGACCATGGCTTTCTACCTTTCCAAGCTTTAAATGGTTTTAGATACATGACAGCCCTTGTAGAAGAAATATTTAGCATGTAGATTGTAGTATTGATTACCTTGCCTAAAACTGATTTGGAAGATTCTTGCCCTTTAACATGCTTCTAGCCATCTCTACTAGTGTTCAGTTCTTTCACTCAGCTATTCCATTTTTCTCTAGAGTGTAAGGTGTTATCAATTCCCTGCGAATGCCATATTCTTCACAAAAAAGATTAAATTCACGAGATACAAAATCACCACCTCTATCTGTGAGAAGAACCTTGATGTTGTTACCATTTTCCTTTTCAATCATAGCCTTGAATTTCTTGAAGTTTTCAAAGGCTTCAGATTTAGACTTCATAAGATATACCCAACTCATGCGACTATAATCATTAGTAAATAACAGGAAATACCGAGTTCTACCAAGTGATTCTATATTCATAGGACAAATTTGCATGCGCTATTTCAAGGCAACTAGAGGCTTTCCAAGGCTTTCCTAAAGGAAAAGATTGTCTATGTTGTTTCCCATATGTACATTCTTCATGTATATTTTTCATCAATTCTAAATTTGGCTAGCCAAGGAGGACCATCTCATTTTGACTTAACAATCTCAAACTATTCATATTTACGTGTCCATAACATAAATGCCACAATTTTGATTCAACATCATTTCTTTGTCTAACAACCAAGGTATGTTCAATAGTTGAAACTTCAAGAGGAAACATTTTGTTTTCTATCATTCGAACATTTGCTAAGATTGAACTTGATTTTTTGTTCTTAATAACACATGTTCCATTATTGAACAATACAGAAAATCCACTATCCATCAATTACCCAACACTCAACAAGTTATGTGCCAACTAGGTACAAATAAAACATTTTGAATGAGCTTTACTTTACCATTACAAGTGTGGACAGCAATTGTACCTTTGCCTTCAACTTGTATTTGCTTATTGTCTCCAAGCCAAATTTGATCCTTTGTTTATTCAACTAGTTCCTTAAATGCTGACCTTTCTTCAGACATGTGATGAAAGTAGCTACTATCCACAAATCAAATACCATTTTCATGATCAGCTGTATTGTGAGCCATAAAAAGCATGCTCTCCTCTTCTTCCTCCTCTGCATAGCCAACTTGATAATTCTTGTACCAACAATCAGCTTTGTGGCCAAATCTGTGACAATGATAACATTGCACTCCACTCCTACGAGTGTTTGACCATTGAGGTTGGCCTTTGCCTTTGCCTCAACCTCGAAAAACACCTCTGCCACGTCCTTGTGTTCCTTGCTCTAATGATTTCTCATTTTGAAGACTCCTCTTTCACTTGAAATGCTCTTTCCTCATTCTTCTCAAGTGACTCATTGATTCTTGACTCACGAGCTTACAAAGAACCCATTAGTTCATCAAATGAAAACATAGATAAGTCTTTCGATTCCTCAATTGCAACAACTACATGATCAAACTTTAGAGTTAGACTTCTTGGAACTTTTGAAACTACAGTTTCATCAGTAATCTCCTCACCATAATATTTCATGTGACTTACAATTTTAATAACTCTTAATAAAAACTTTTGCACTGATTCATTATTTTTCATGAACAATGTTTCACAATCACGACAAAGAGATTACAATTTCACAGTAATTACCTTTGAAGCACCTTGAAACTCCATCTTCAAAATCTATCAAGCCTCCATTGAAGTACTTGCTGCAACAATTCTTGAGAAGATTGTCTCGTGCACTGCTTGCTGGATGAAGAATAAGGCTCTAGCATCTTTCTTTTTAGTTTCTCTTACTCTTTCGTTTTTCTCTTGATCAACAAACCCATATTCAACCAAGTCCCACAAATCTTGAGACTTTAGCAGAGTTTTTATTTTGATGCTTCAAAGCTCATACTTCTCACCAATGAAGATAGATATGAGTGCCTGTGAAGAGGATGGAAAACCATTTGTTGCCATAGCTGAACTCTCTTGTGTTTTACTCTCTCTTTTGTTGCCCAGTCAAAGACCCAAAAATGGCTCTAATACCATAATGTTGCAGAATAGAAACTCTTAAAATTGCTGTAGAGGATTATAGAAATTGCATTTTGTCAAAGTATTTTGTTTCAATAAAAGTGAGTTGCCTTTATAGGCATACAAGCTCTTTATATTACTCATCCACATACACCACTAAACCCATTCATCCACATACACCATGTACACCACTAAACCCATTACTCACCTATGTACACCACTAACTTCATTAGTCACCCACTAACTCCATTACTCATCCATGTACACCATTAACTCCGTTACTCACCCACTAACTCCAAAAGAAACAATTTAATCCCAACAACTAAAAGACACATTTTGAATCATTTTTCAACATCAGTTGCTCATCGCTTCCCCTTCAATTGATCTACAGCTGCTTTTCCTTCCTGTCATGAGCATCACAACCTGTCAGTTGATTTCTCCTATCTCTTGGCTCGCCAATAATACCAATTGTTGTTGTGCGCATTGCCAAGACCCAATGATGGTCTGATGCTGACCCAGGCTCCAATGGTGATCTTGTCCATTCAACGTCTCCTAACTGGTTCTGATAAACAATCTGATCAACAAGCTTGCTTGAGGAACTTTTTCATTAGATCTAATTGATCTAATTATAGATCTGATAGTTAGGATCCTAGATCTGTAATAGACAATTGCACACACAAACTAAGAGAGACACGAAAGGTTCATGTGGTTCGGTTAACATGCCTACATTCATGGGACAGGAAGAATCACCATCTGATTACATTACATGAAAAAAGAAGAGGAGAAGGCTAATGCCCATCTCCCATTCTCCAACTAAATGTCTCTTACTCGCTCGTAAGAACTCTAACATTATATATATATATATATATATATATATATATATATATATATATATATATATATTCTTACTCACATGAGTATATACTATGTGCTGATCCACCCCAACAACAAGTGATAGAGGTGCTCTTTCAGGCACCATGGTTGAACTCTTAATTAAAGGCTTGGAATTGAAACTCTTCAAGTTTAAGAAAAGAAAGATTTTCTGTCTTAGTATTTGTCAAAATCAATTAGAACTATTAAAGAGTTTCTAGAAGAAATAACTAAAACTATCTAGGTTCCTTGAAGTAACTCAATGGCCAGTTCTCATATTATAACATCATTGGGTACCGAATTATGGTCATAATAAACGGGTTGATTTCCCTTGGAGAAAACTCTCTACTCTTCTTCATTGGCGTTTACTGTGGATTTTTGCTGAGGTTCTAATGGTGAACGCGCATGCACTACAGAGACAACCGCAATAAATTTCTTTGTTCTCTTGCGTCCATGCTATTCCTTGTTGCATAAATTGTTCTGGAACAAACGGGAAGATTCTCACTAATAACTACGAAAACCTTGCCTGATTAGAGAGTTGGAATCAACTATTTGGCCCAACAGCGGGACCACCAAATTGTCTCCAGTCTGGTACATGCTAGCAATATAAACAGCTCTAATAATTACATGTGGGAGCTACATATTTAAGCCGAGCAAAACGAGTACTAAAGAGCCAGTATGACACGTAAAAAGACGAATCCACATTTGGGATAGAGTAATTTACCGACCACTTGATTTGGCTAGATACACCAAACGTTAGCCACAGGAAAGACATGTATAACATTTGTATGCTTATCCACGTGAGTTTCATGCCGATGTTTATTGACTTACGTCCCTGGTCAATACCGCTAGTTTCCCTCCTTTTTAGTCTTTATCTAGTCTAGTTTTCAGACGAACCTAGTCATTGGAGAGGAGCTATATCTTCTTGGGTCAGGTCTCCAGCATTTTTAGACCGTACATTGGCAGAGACAGGACCCGACATTCAGAGAGTCGCAATCGGTATCATCCAGTCCTGTTGTTTTGATTATCAAAAGAAGTAGACGGCAAATGCTTATCGACATACTATACAAGCTAATTTTTTCCGTAAACATGTAAATACTACAAAAGGAGAAGACAACAAAGTGATATTACTCTGAATTGAACCAGACAGACGAAGAATGATTTGCAGAGACTTCTCAATATGAATGGCTCGTTTAACTAATTCCATCCTTGGCCAGAGTCCAAACGTCGTCCTCGGATGAATTTCTTATCCCCTTCCAAGGAAACCTGGAAACATACAGAACTGTGTAAAAAATAGATAAAACAGCAAGGTTCCCCTTCACAAGAGCTGTGTGCACTCTTTGTTTCGATAAGTATTAAGTCCCGTAGATTGCAAACTTGCGACCCAATTTAGCAGTTTGCAACAGTCGCTGCTGGCTAAATTTTGTCAATTTTACCATTGTAAGATCTGACCAATTTCGCTCTTAAACACCAAATATATTAGCTTGTATCCTATTCATAAAACGAAAAGGGCTGTATTCATTAAATGATCGTGTCAGGGATCATTTGGGCAACATTTCTTTCTTGACTTGGTTTGTTCCACTTGGGGCATATATGGTGACTAAGCAGTTTCAGCATGGGTTGACATTTGGAAGAACTACGATCCAGCTACACTTATTGAAGTTGACTCAACAATATTTATCGGATGCATGAAGTCAGCCACTTATTCTCTTTGGAGGTCCTGGTAACTCGTGGATAGAATCAGGGATCAACTGGAGGAAATACCGGGTCTTTCCCCGTATTCATAGAGCAGCTAATAGTAGCGCCCATGGGAGGTGGGATTCTTGATGATTAAAGGGTGAGATTCGTGGACATTGGATTATATTTGATTCTTGTCTCTTGCCCTTATTTGGGGCTGATATGCTTTTGGATGGCTAATGTAAGATCCATTCGATCTTATCAAGAAAACTTTCTACCATTCAAAAAATAAGAAGAAAGGAACACCGTGCAACAAGGTATGCTAGGAGGGAAAGTATATGATGTCCAGGCGTGTAAATCGCCAAGTTATAAGTACATGTAGGTCATAGATGATATCCACAAAACTCTCTCGATTAGTTAATCGTTAACCCTTTTATTGATTAAGAGTTAGGAATGGCAATGGGGCAAGTTAATCTGAGGCCTTGCCCGTACTTGCTTGGGTCATGGTGGGGCAAGAAAATTGTGACCCATAACATCGTAGAGCAAATTAGTGTGAACTGGGACGGGTTTGTGGCAGCGAGGAAAAAACCCAAGGACCCAAACCGGTATTGTGCAGTTAAAATACAAAAGTGCCTAAGCTTTTATTTTTCGTTGGTAAATCGTTGCGCACTTATAAGGGTAGTATTAAAGCCAAATAAATGGGTTTTCTAACTGTTTTCTTTCTAAACATTCTAAGACATGAATTTTTTTATCCATTATAGCAGTAGTTCAAAAATCTCGTCAACTACTAGCACCCTCTCTGAATTTCTTCCAAAATACTTAAAGGTAACACTATTGAAGGGTAAACATATGCTTACAAAGAAAAATACCTTGATCATAAGCAAATTTGGTAACGAAAAGAGATGTCTCATCCAGCTTGTCATGTACTAGTTGAAGTGGAGGAGCGGGACGGGACAGATCAAAATGGGTTTTTCAGTCTGTCCCGCCTCTCATTGGGTTGCAAATTCAGTGAGCTGGGGTCGGTGAGGCAGGATAAACCAAATCATGGGGAAGGGTGTATGGCAGCTGAAAAGCCGCCCTGTTCCATTGGCATTCCTATTCAGAGTTACTGAACTGTGTTTCTGGAACTTTATAACCATCCATTTTCCACTAATTCCACGGAGAAGCTCTTGGTACTTGGCCAACGTAAGATGTGTCCTGGAATATGAACAGCTCGGATAACCGAGTATCTAAGTCTCTCCAGGCACATACATTTGAGTTGCTTATGTAAATTTTTGTACTGTTATGCACACAGGGTTTTCCACATATCTAAATCACTTAGATGGATCACAAATTATATGTTGGATTGGTGTTTAATTTTCAAATTTGAGTATATTCGTGCCATATTTTGTCGGATCCAATATATGGAAAAATAGACGAGTTTCCATTGAGAACCTAAACAAGTGGGTGCATCGGACCTAAACATTTACAAGAGTTTCATCCATGTTCATGACCAGTTGTCAATGTCATTACGTATTAGCCGATATTTCGATATATTTATATCGTACCGATCGAAAAATGGTATGATATTCTTTCAATACAGTTCCAGTCAAATTCCTTCAATAGCGGCCGGTACCTCAATGCCTCCCAAAATATGCATACTCAAGGTGAATGTTAACTTCGTTGTTATCTGAAAAAGAAAAGAAAAGAAAAACTTCTTCTTTTTCAACAGTCCTCTACAAAGTGAGATTAGAATTGACTGTGTTGAGATGCTGTCACAGTATATGGTACATCAGGAAGAAAATATAGGCATTGAGATGAGAAGTGGTTTGAATGGAAATACGATTCTCTAGGGTTTAAGAATTCGATTTCTCTCATTTCAAAGTTTCTTTGATTGTAGAGGTCAAGATGGTGGAAGGAAAACATTGGATAATGCATGGGAGCACATCTAACATTTCCTATTTTAGGTATTAGGAAAATTGATTTTTAAGAAAAAGAAAATAAATAAATTACTAAATAATATAATATAATAAAACAAAAAATAAAATACATATAAGGTAAGGAGAAGAGAGAGAGTGCTCAAAACACACTCTCCTCTCTCTCAAATCTTCTCTGTCATCACGTGGACAGTGACGCACTGTGGAGATGGATTTCTCCACCCTTGAACAGCCAGGAACAAGGTAGGATCACTCCACCCTTCCCTTTTGCATTAAATTTTAAGATTCTTAACTTGTAAATGCCGAAAAACGGCATGAACAGGTAGATTTTACAAAAAAAATTCATACTTTCAGTTTTGCACAAAAAAATTGAATGAGACGGTGTCAAATTTAAATATAAACCATTTACATTATGTATGATGAGGAGAGGAAAGGACCCACAAAATTTGTGACGATCGGACGGCTAGGGACGCCAAAAAACACAAAAAACCGTAGTGTGAGAGTTTTTGAAAACGTGTTAAAAATCGTGAAAAAATGATAGATTTAGGTGGGATTTGGGAAAATGGAATGTGGAAATAAAATGTACATGAAAAACCAAACTCGGAGATGTAAAAATCACAAAAAACAGAGCACCTGGGGTCACTGGCGACCGTGAACCAGTCCGGTCGTCATCTCCAGCAACGGCGACCGGAACATGAGAAAACGCATAAACGAGGGCGCACCACATGGAGAGGCTGGAACGCGCCACGCACGCAACGTGCGGCGCTTCGAACGCGCGCTGTTCCGTCCCCCATGCGCAAAGCGTGCCCACAGAAGCGCCTGCTACCCTGGAGCGAGTTTTGACACGAAGCGCTTCCACAGAATCACCCGCCACGAGCAGTGCGTACGCGTGCGGCGGGCCCATTTTCGGGATTTTAGTCTTTTTGACCCTTTAAACCTTGATTTTTGGAGCCACAGAGGTCCAAATCACTATCCGAAAGAGGTGTTGTGATCATTTCAACAAGGCGGACCTAGATTTAAGATAAAAATCTAGTTTGGAGTAACTTTTTAATAGCAAAACTACTAAATGCTATTAGATGATTCAGATTGAGCTGATCAATAGATAATCAGGCTTTAGATTTTGGTTATATGTGTTAATCATGACATGATTTATGACATGACAGGTACATCAAGGCATACCCCTTGATATTGGTTACGTGTTGTTTTGGGATATTGCGATACCGAGGTAGGTGATTTCATTCACAATTTTTCCATGATTCTCAAATGTTGATTTGGTGAATTGAGTTTTTGAGGCATGTGATTTATGTCTTATCATATGCGTGAGATTGATTTCAGCATGTAGCTTCTCATGTGTGTGCTATCTTTTTGGTGGTCATTGCATGCACTATTTTTTATATCTTTCATGATATCCACTTGATTTAGAGTATTTTTGACATGTGGGAGTCGCTTTGACTTGATATTTGAGACTATTGATCCTGTGGTAGGATGCGATTTTTCACCCCGTGAGTGCCTAAATGCCCGTGAGGGTGAAAGCAGGTGTGCAACGCGACTTTTCGTGAGTGCTTGTAAGGGTGAAAGGGTGAAAAAAGTGGTCGTGTAGTTCCCGTGAGTGCCTAAGTGCTATAAGGATGCAAGGGTGAAAGCAGATGGTACAGAGAGCTGATTCCACATTGCCATGAGTGTCTGTGAGACACTCACAGAGCTTGACTGTATATAATGTTGATACT
Organism: Warburgia ugandensis; assembly: GCA_035236585.1. Lineage (NCBI taxonomy): Eukaryota > Viridiplantae > Streptophyta > Magnoliopsida > Canellales > Canellaceae > Warburgia > Warburgia ugandensis. The sequence goes on from CP141126.1 coordinate 12,645,530, forward strand.
TTTGACATGCATTCATGTGTTTTTAGATTTTCTTGAAGTGTGCATGTCCTGATATCATGGTTGATGATATCTTATGTATTTCATGGACTTGGTATGTCCTTCGTCATGTGATTTACGGCTTATTATTATGTTTGATCATTTTATGATCTTTATGCCATGCGCCATGTAATTTGTTTTATTGAGTTATTTTGAATGTATATCATCTGCACGAGCATGGCTTGCTAAGGCATTGCTTTGTTTTGCAATGCCTCAGAATCAGAGCGCGACAGTCAGAAAAGAAAGAAGGTGGATTAGTGTGGAGCTGGACGAGGGCTTAAGGACATATACTGTCAGATACAGAGACAGCGTGGTGTACTTGTGTTAGACTGGTATTGGCTTTTTGGCATTCTCCTTAGTCATTGTATATATTGATAGATTAGACTCATATCACTGTATAATGGTTATATGTTTATTCATGAATGATGTGGTGATCTTGGACAGACCATAGAGCTTTGGAACTTTCACTATTACATATCTTTGCAGTTACAAAAATTTTATCGTGGTTTTAATTTGTGAGCATGCTCAAAATGGTTACTTTTCGTTTTATTTCTTTAGTGTGATTTTGAGGTGAACTGGCCCTCGGGATTTTCTGAAATGGTATTTGCTTGACGCTGCGACAAAATTTAAATTATGAGTTTTAAGTTCTGTGATCCCATCTATTTTCTATAAATAAATTATTACTATTTTCGTATAAATATAGGAAAACAGATGTTAAAACCCGAGGTATCACAGCACAAGAGCACCACTTTTAGATGGTGAATTCCACTGGTAAATGTTCATGACCATCAGCGTCACCAACCTGGTTGGAGTCTAGCATGTAAAGGGAATTTGAAAGAAACTCGCTCTAATTTTCACTTTTCATTGGTGAAGAATATAATGCAAACCCAACATTTTTTAAGGACACCATATTCTTATAAAAAGGAACTATGTATGTTTTACCATTTTCATCCTTTAAAGCACCTAACCTTATTTTGTCATTTCATTCTTTTGTTAAAGGCACCATTATTTGCTAAATACACCCAGCTTTCTTATTTTAGGAAATGATATTTCAAATCTTATTATTTTTAATGACACTCCCATTCGTCTTCTTAATTCTTCAATTTGAAGATTAGCACCACAGTCAGTATTGACTAAATCTGATCTTCTCACACAAATTGATGAAGGAATTTCTCCTTATTTGCTAGCATTTTTAAAATTTTACTATGACATTTTAATCTTTTATGAATTTTTTAAAAATTAATTCAGATGGTCCGGTCCAATACTTACTGCCAGTCCGTACGATTTTGGATTCAAGCCTGTACGGTATCGACAGCACTGGTCATGACATACCGAATCTTAATATCTTCTATCATCATATAGCTAGGGAAGTATTTACCTGATATCAATCTTTTCTAAAGGGAAATAGTGAAGCTAGAATTTGAACGTTGGCATAATAGCTAAGTTAAATACATATCATAAGAGAACATTAGTTTATATTTAAAATTTACTTTTTGTGGATTTACCGTAGTCAGATTATCAAGTAACTGAGTTAAAATCAGATCAGAAGAATTTGATCCAAACAAGATCCTATGAATTAAATTTGAGATCCATCTTATGATCCAATCAGTTTGGATCATGCATTCATTCAATCCAAATGATAACTCTCAAGAAACCATGCAATAACCTCTGGAAAGGACTCAAAGAAGCCGCAGTTTTATTTGGGAAAATACAGTCGTTCCATCCTTTCCACCTTTTCATTGCAGTTGAGCTCAGAGCCTGAGCGAGCAACAAAGAAATAGAAAACAACATAGAGGTCCCACATTAGAAAAGTTGGTGATAAGCAAACTGACGTTTGCTATCAACCAGTTCCCGTTAACATTTTCTGGTCCAAGTTTTTGAAACTCACATTCTAAACCTTCTAATTCCTGGCCAGACAGTGGAAATAAAAGTGAAACCTAGGAAAAGGTGGCCAGCAATGACCACAAAACAACGACTATGGAAGTCCTAATCATACCTGTCAGGAACAACACTTTGTGCCATGGTTCGTGTTTCCCACGTCTTTCTATAATGGGAAGGTCATCCAAGGTGCAACTTGAAACCGGTGGCTATAAACAAGAAAAAGGTAGACACATAACCCAATCTGCTTCTAAGCCATTGATTTATCTCTACATGATGAACCGTTGGTCATAAAAACATGACACAGTGGAGCCGAGGTTTCCTTCGCGGAGAAGGTAAGAGCTTTGCAAAGGGTTACCTAATCAGCCCAGAGAGTCAAATCATCGGGGCAATCCACGTCGTCCCAGTCGTGCCCTTTCTGTATATCTGGTGGAGTAAGCAACATACCCTCCGCCATGCTTGCTAGCAGACTCGGCATATTAACGACTTCCTCTTCATCCATAAACACTGTCGAAGGTTCTGGTGTATTTCTCATGTGAGATGAATTTCCGGGTCGAAAAGTCTCGGCGGCAGCTACAGCTGCCATTTGTATATCTTCCGGCGACGAAGACTTGGGCCGTGGAAGGAGCCACACTGAGTCAGAGAAATTGAGCAACGCTGAGTTGCCACGGAGCGCCAATGCAGCAACATCGTGAGCCCTGGCTGCCATTTCAGGGGTTTGGAAGGTACCGAGCCATAAACGTGATTTGCTCTGTGGCTCACGCATCTCACAAACCCATTTCCCGTTGTTCCTATGTCTCACCCCCCGGAACACCGGATGCCGTGTCTCTCGGAACTTCTTACGGCCAGATGTTCGTTTCTGCGTAGCAGCAGATGACAAGTGTGGTGACAACAGGCTTTTAGATTGCATGTGGGAGAAGTGGAGATAGTTGCTTGGGGAAGACATGAAACCATCTTCTTCCATGTCCATGGAGAGAGAGAGAGAGAACAAGGGGTGAAGAGTGAAAGTGTTTGTTCGGGAGAGTAAATGCAAGGGGAAGACTTATAGGACCGGAACAAGGGGTGAAGAGTGAAAGTGTTTGTTCGGGGGAGTGACTGCAGGCGGAAGACTTGTAAAGACCGGAACCAGAAACGTGTCGACGTGCTACAGGGAGTGTGTTTCCAGCACGTGAATAGTTCGGGCGCACGAGGGGAAACAGAGAAGACGGTTTGCGGGGCCTGCCCATCTTGAGTTGATAGGCTTGTGGTTCGTTTCGATGTGACGAGTTGGCCGGTGACTGCTGAGCAGGAGTTGAAACATGAATTGTGAAAGTGAAAAGCTTCCTAATAATTGTTGCCACACGCCTTAAGATCCAGGTTTATCGGCTATAAAGCCCGTCAAGGGTTGGGTCAATGTCTTACGACCGAATCTGTCCTGTTTAAATGTGTGGCACGCTGGGCAGGGATGACCTGACCCTTAAGCGCAAAAGCTTACACGGTCAATTTCAATTTGCCTTTTGCACCTCAAGTCTCTGCCACTTCCATAAAGAATGCAGGCCAAAGAGCCACAAGAACTTTATATATATATATATATATATATATATATATATATATATATATATATAAATAGTCAACAAACTTAGGTTAAAAATGTCTGATGGGCTTCAAATTTTATGCCTGGTCTATTTAAACCATTCCTAACATGTTGAGCACATACTCCTTCGTCTCCTCTTCAGCTTGTACTTTTGTAGGCTTCTATGCTTTTTTCTTTTGGGATGGTAGATACACACAACCATTCACGGTTTGGACCCTTGATCTACTTGGGCCACTGCATATAGAAGGCTTTGGTCCAACAATTTTTGAAACTTTGTAATACAAAAGTCTGGAATTTCGGCTCCTCAAATTGAACTATTTTTAGGTAAGTCTCCAATATTGCTATCTTATGAACACAAGATGTGTAATTCGAGCAATTAGATAAATGAGTTAGATCATCTAAATGTGGGTCTCCTCAAGGAAATGAAATTTGAAAGTGATAGATTAGAGCATCTGTCTAGCATTTTTATAGATATAAAATAAGAAAGAATATGTCCATTCTTATTTTCGAGAAAAAGAAAATAGTGGAGAAGAGTAAGCGTAATAATAACATGTGCTAACATTCTCAGAAAAAAGAACATGTAACATGTGCTAGACTTGGATTTATTATTGTAAAGCTTAGGTGCATTAGTTTAAGCCCTAAAAAGTAAGAGAAATGATACATGTGGGTTAATTTTTTCCCATCAACCTTTTACTAATATAGCTTCAGCTGGCTTAGATTTCTCAATCATTCACAAAGCTGCTCTAGACTTAGTAGTTACAAAAACTTTCCTTTTACCAAAAAAAGAAAAAGAGAAATGTAAGGTCCATAAGAGTGGTTAAGTCTCCTATATATGTCATTTCTCAAAAGAAAGAGTCCCCGTAAAGTCCATGCTCAAAATTGTGAAGAACTCCAAACTAGTTTTTCTCTCATTTTTTTGAAGATCCAAGCCGTTCGCCATGTTTGATGTACAACTAATTTGATATCTCACAAGAAAGGATAGATTTGGATGATTGTAACCACGGGCTTTTTATCTTTAAAATTTTTTTGAAAACAAAATTTTTGATGCTCACCCACGTTGAAGGTTTGCAAATCCAATGAACAAGTTAGATGATACCCAAAATCAAGGGGTGAAGCCTAATCCATGGGGGGCTTATTCCCTGCTTTTGGAGCGTGGACTCCTATAAGCCGGACTCAAAAAGCAATCTACGCAAAATTTAGTACATTCTAAACACGTTATTCTTCTCCAACCTATGCTGTCCCTCTCCAACGGCACATGGTACGTGTCCCTACATATGCGATTCTTCTCCAACATGTCTTTCTCGGACCAATGGTCGTACCCTTTTGTAGTTTATCGATAATCTACAGTTGTACCCCCCATGTCATTTCTCTTTTTTTCTATTGGTTTTATATGACCTCCTAGGAGTAAAGGGGAGCACATGTGAGAGACCCATCCAGCCGCTCAAATTGAATCTTGTGGTGCATCCTTCAGTAATAAAAACTTGTTCTTACTTAGAGTAAGTCATTTAGATAATATCCCATTTAATATTTTATTCGAAACTCTCACATGTTTCCCAATGCGCCGTACAATTTCTTCTTCTCGGAGATAAAGGAAAAACCCAAACAAAGGTGGAAGGGTTTTCCTGCTCCTCCAACCTCGAGAACAAAGGCATCGCCTACTCACTGGAATCAGGCAATAAGCTTGCAGGTTTTTCCAGATCAGCATGTATAACTATCACTGCACAGGAATGCGAAGGGCCCCATATTCCAAACCTTCTCTTTTGATCACATTCATTCACAATAACCCAACAAACCCCCTCGTAAAATCTAGTACGAAGTGCAGTTGCAAAGAAAGTTACAGTTGGTGGGCAACATGACAGTCGATCCTTCACGGGAGGTGCAATCAATGTTCTTTAGATCCTTTAAGATGCATGGACATATCTGTGTCTTTCCTCATGCGTCCCCGTGAAAATAACTACATTTCGTTTAAATTTATTTTCTCTTAAATAATTTCTTTATAAACGGATGTACCAACAACAACTGGAAATTAGAGCTTGCAGATGGATTTCGTGGACCTCCAGAGAAGGTGACCAAAAATTGGCTTTGGTTTACCAATTTAATTTTCTTCCCTTCTCCATCAAAATAAGTCATGCTCACAACTAATGTAAACATGAAGGAAAATATTCCCTCACGCGCTTGAAGAGAGATAGTTAAACACGCAGAGGTTGGAGAAAAGCCTTTTTGCATTCCCCAGACGGAAAGATGTAGAGGCCGAGACTTGGTAAGGGGGAAGAGGTTCATCATCATCCTTTTGAACCTTTGTCACATGAATCTTGTTCATTCATTCTCCTCTATCTAGGGTTATGGTCTCATAAAGTTCAAAATTTTTAAATATTTTTTTACCTTTTTTTTATCAATGTCCTTTTGAGCCTTCTCCTTGCTTTTAGCCTTAACTTGGATCGACTCACTTCTTCTAAGTGGGGCCATTTTCAGTCTCCATTGGATATGTCTACCCTTCCTCATCTTTTTATAAATTAGTCTTAAGTTTCCTTTACTGTTTTCATTTCTAATTATATCATTTCTTGTCTTGCTAGTCATCCATCTCAACATCCTTATTTTAGCTATACTCATTCTATGTACATGTTGTTCTTTAATTGTCCAATACTCTAATTCATAGACCATATTCAGCCCTATAGTTATCCTATAGAATTTTTTCTTTAGTTTTAATAGCACTTGTTGATCACACAGAACTCCAAAAGCACATCTATAAAGAAAAAGAGATTTCTAGGAGAAAAGGTTAAAGCATACAATCCCCTGGAACCTACGAAAAGGTTTTGAATTTACTACTATATTGTGTACTTTCTATTATTATTATTTTATTATCTTTCTCAAGAAAATATACTTTCTTATTAAAGATACATGCATTGTAAGATGCCTCTCTTTCTTTCTCTCACTCTGTCTTGAATTTCTATCATTCAATCCTTGCTCATAGATCTAACAAAAATCTAGACCATATATTCTTCTTTGAACAATCAAATCATGGTGATTGCCGAGTTAGCCAAGAAACCCATAAAAATTCAAAGATTTATTAAAAATTAAATAATTCATTAATATATATATATATATATAATTCTAAAGCTCACTCTATTTCAAGGAGGTATAGAAAAGTAGAAAAATGGCAATTACTCCCTCACTGTCTTCTATGTGTTAAGAGGGAAAATGGCAAGTAGCACAGTCTCTCTCTTTGCAAATCTAAATTCATCTCTCAATCTATTTTTATTCTTAATAAAGAGAAACAATGGCAATACTGCAGCCTAGAGAAATCAATTGTTTGTGAATTGAAGTTATTTGGTCTTTTTGAAGAGGAAGGCAAAGTAGCATTTGAATTTTGGGTTTTATTGATATCAAATTTTGAGTTATTCTAATGATTTCAAGGGTTACGTTTTTTGTGTTTTATACCATGAATGGATTCTACCTGACTTTGCAAAAGCAAACCTTATAAAGGATCCAAAATGGCCCCAAAGTACAAAAACTCAGTTTTCTAAAAAATTTCTTGTAGACTTCATAATTATGGTAGTAAAAATTCACAATTGTAGAATCATACTTTACAATCATAAAGTCACCACTTGAATTATTCTCACCCCTTCATTTCATGCCAAATACGGTATATTAATCGCTTTCTTTCGAATGTTTTTAGAAATGAGACACCTAAATGTCACAATTGTAAATTCAAGGTACCATAAGTTTATAATTGTGAAGTAGATAGCCTTTCCTTGTTGGCCTATACAAGGCCACTTAATGATCAATAAGTCTAGGCCCTTTAGACTTTATGATCATAGATATCAAGCCTCAAAATCCTAAAAATCAAACTTGTCTAAACGCCCTTGATGTGCTTGGAAGTCCCACTTATGTTACCCCAATATCATAAATAGAAGGCCTTTACCTCATTTTCATCAATGAAAAAAATCAAAGAAAAACTTATTTTAGGATATTTTTATTTCTATTCTTATATTCATTCTCAATCTCATTTCTTTCTTAGCTACTTTTAGGATTTTCTCTTGTATGTATATTTAATATTAGATCTTTATTTGGGGGAAAATTTAGTAGAATTTCTAGAAATTCTTCGAAAGCAATAATCCCAATCCCCTAAAATGTATTGTACACAAGAATTAAATTCAAAAGAGATAGTGAAATCTTTATCCTTAGCAACTAAATTCCCTCTCTCTCTCTCTCTCTCTCTCTCTCTCTCTCTCTCTCTCTCTCTCTCTCTCTCTCTCTCTCTCTCTCTCTCTCTCTCTCTCTCTCTCTCTCTCTCTCATTTAGAAATGAGATAGGATTTTTGAGTAGAATTTCTCTTTAGCAGAATTTCTAGAGGAGTTATGTAATATAATTATCAATTTTTTTCTAAATTGGGCATAAATGTGTTCCCCTCCACCTATAAGCTTTAGAACCTTTGAAGAGAAGGAGCATACTAAACCCTCAAGGAAAATATTAGTTTTTCTAAGAATAGTTTTCATGAACTAATTTCTTTAATTTCTTCTTCTTCAATTTTCATTTTCTCTCACTCTATTTCTTTGAATTATAGGATGAAATCATAAGTATTCAAATGAAGAAAATTAGGTTTCTAGCATTCTAGCTTGGTAGGATTATTTTCATTAAAGTTGAGTTTCAAGGATAGAGATTAAATTCCTAGATAGATGTAATGACCCCAATTTTTGTAATATTAAAAATCCCATGAAAAGTTCAATTTTAAAGATAAGGGCATTTTGGTCATTTCACTAGTTTCCTTGACTAAACCCAGGAATTTGGTCCTAAAAATGATGTCATTCGATGTGTCACAGAAAAAGGAATCCAACGAGACCAAAATCACCCAAAACGGAGTTTAAATGAGCAAGTTATGGCCCTTTGAAGTTCAGGGGTAAAACTGTAAATTTTACAAAAACGACTTAACCTGAAAAACACAGGTGCCTGTTTTGATACGGGTACCCCGTCGTCTTCAACCTCTAGAGGGTTCTAGAATGGAGGTTTCTCCACCACCATTCAAAGGCGGTAAGAGCCCCCTCCAGAACCCTCTCTTAGCTCTATAAATAGAGCTCTTGGGTGCCTCTAATGGCAGCCCAAAATGTTGAAGAAAACCAGTCGTGAAGCAGTGACTTAGAGGGAAAAACGAGGAGAAAAACCCAGCAACGAGCCAGGTACGTCCGAGATCGCTCAAAACCCATCTCCCTCATAGTTCCAAGGTCAATTTCCCTAGGTTTTTGCATGAAAAACCATGCAAAACAGAGCCCATGAGAGCCACCAAGGACCCAGGGACGTTCCCTGGGCCGCACTGGTTCGATAGGGGTCGAACCAGGGTGTCCTGAGGACGCCCCGGTTCCCTAGATGACGGAATGTTCTAGTCGGAACGTTCCACGTCGTCTCCGTTTGAGAAAAAACCAAATGGGCGCATCTAGGGACGCGCCCGCTAAAGAGGAAAATGGGCGGAGCATACCGCACTCTGCACACGCGTCCGCTGAGGCGCATGCCGCAGACGCCCAGCGCTAGCTAGCAGCGCGTCGACTTTTGGTTCCTTAAGGAAGCCAGGGCGCATGTCGCAGATGCGCAGCGCCCTAGCATTCCGTCCTTTTGTCTTTAAGACTCTATGTACATACGACACTAAAACGCTTATAACTTGAGATCTAGAGTTCCGATTGAGGCACCGCAAAAGGCGTTGTGTCCGTGTTGACGACGCGGACACATCCAAACTATAAAATCCCTGATCAAGGCCCAATCAAAGGTAGGCATGACCCTTAGAATAGGATGGTGGCGTGTCCACTAGACCTTCAGAAAATTGATAATACCAAGGCCCAATTAGGACCTTAGGACACCCATAGGCATAGGGATGGACCCCTAATGCCTAAGTAATAAGACCCAACTACTCTAAAACCCATAAAAGATGGGTCAAACTAACCTTAAGTCCCCAAACCATGTTCAGGAGCGTACGAGGACAAATGGGTTAGCGTGACCTAGCCAGGTAGGTGCTCTATTACTATTAGATTCTTTTAAAAGAACTATTATTGTTTTGAGAACATATGTTTTAAATATATGACTTGTTTAGCATGACTTATTTCAGCATGCATGTGATAAATGCTCTGTACATAGACATATTTTGTAAAGGATTGCATATACATTATGCACATATATGTTTTGCAAACAAGTGCATACATTGCATGATTTAAGTACTTGCAAAGATTGCATGTCCTTGAAGGTTACCAAAAGACGCTGGAGTACCAAGGGCCAGGCAGTTGTGAGGGACCCAAAGAGGACAGGTTTTGAAAAGAGGTTTTGGCTTATTTGATCCTATGTGATTTGGGCTAGTAAGCCCGTGGGTGCTATGCCGAGGGGTCTGGGTTGGCCACACGGCCTCTACCACTAATAGGTGGATGGGTACCAAGCCCAAAAAGAGGCAAGTCCCTACGTCGACTGCATGTGGTACAGGGGGCTACCACTGGTGTCACGGCACTTGGTTGACGTGTCATAGGCCCCGTGGAGGCTATGACGAGTGTCCTCAGGTACCCGGGGACCACACGGCGAGGAGGTCGTGGGCATAGTGGACCCTATGGTTTGATGATTTATGTGCATTGCATATGGCATGATATGAGGTTGGTCGACCATACCATGATAGATATCCATGAGTTGGATTCCATGAAGCATTTTATGCATATCGTAATGCTATGATATATATGTATACGATACTTTCGATTTTGGATTATATGATCCTTTAAGTCGTTAGTATTTCAGTTTGACAATGGATTTTGATGTCGATATTGAACTTGAGTATTCAAACATGCACATGTTTTGGAAAGAGCATATGATTTTAAAACATCGCCTGCATTATAAAACTAGTAGTGATAGACTCCTACTGAGTATAGTATATACTCACCCTATCCTTAACATTTTTCAGGATAGTTCTACTCATAAATAGAAGACGTCTCAGGAGATATTAGTGCTACGAGCAAGTGAATCAAAAAGAAGAAAGTTATACATGTAAGTAAACTCTCAACCCTTTGGACATGTATTTGTATTTAATTACAGTTGGGCTGTGTACTGTGACTAGATAGACCTGGGAAAAACATTTATGATTTCTGAAGTTTTTTCAAAAACCACTTTGGTTGTTGTGAAGGCAAATGACACTCGGGGTTTTCAAAATGAGTTTAAAACTAAAAGGTTTTCCCTGCATTACATGGTTTTTATGAAATGGTTTTCAAATAGGGATGCATCCCGCCTTAGGAAATTAGGTATTGCATTTAAAAATGCATGAGAAAACCCGGGTCGTCACAATAGATCCCCTAGAACTCCTCTCAACTTTCTTTGATTTGCTTCAACTTGCATTTTCTAAGAGTGAGGCACCAAAAGAGAACTATTCTCTATGGTATTTTATTGGAAAGAGTCACTTTAAGATCAAATAAGTTTTAAAGAAAACTTATCTAGCATTATTTATGTGCTGGTTTTTACTAAATATATGACAACTTAATTTTTAAAAGTTATATATTTATAACTTTTTCTTTAAAAAAGTTAAGGAATAAATAATTTGTTTTCATTATATCTGATTGGTGTTAAGTGTTCAATTTTGATCAAAATACCCTTAATTTAGTGTTTGATTAGAGCATCTAGACCATTAATTTTAAGATTTTACATCAAATATTTTATTTTAGCTTTAATTGGCTATCCAATCGTTGAATTGTAAAATTTAGTGGTTAGATGACTATTAAAGCTAATGAACGGTTTAGATTGCGCTAATTGGGTCCTGTGCATTGCAGATCGGTTAACTCAGCGTGGATGCTCCAGATCGAATCAAGGATATTAGATGGAGATTAGATGAAGTTTCATGGAAAAAAGAACAATTTGAAGAGTCCTAATACAGGACAAAGTTGAAGACTTGTAGAGTTCTAGCAAAACCAGAAAAGCTAGTGGGCCTCACCTATCTCCTCTTCCTTCTCTTTCTCCTCTCTTTTCTCTCTTTTTCTCTTATCCCCCTCCTTTCTTTTCTCTCTCTCTTCTCTCTCGTTTTCTCCTTCTCTTTCACACGTCTCTCTCTCCCTCTCCTTTTTATACCCCTTCCCCCTCTCTCCAAAAACGGTTTTTCCCCTCTTAGGAGGGTGGGGCTGGTTAACTTTCTCCCTCTCCTCTCTTTCCCTCACTCCCTCTTTTCTCCCTTCTTCTTTCCTCTCCTCATATCTCTCACGTACTGTTTCTCTTTCATCCTTTCCTTCTATCTCTCTTTCACTCCAAACTCCTTCAATCCATCTCTCTAACTCCTTCTTCAACCGTACCAAACCCCTGCCTCTTCTCCTCTTTCCCATCTCTCTCTTGCTCTCTCATCACTCTCTCCCTAGTAGCTCCCTCTCTCTGTCTCTCTATCTCACCTAGTCTCTACACTTGCACCTCTCCTCTCTCTTTCTCTTTCTCTCTCTCTCGCACATGTTGTGAAGCCTTGGCCGATGAGGGCGGGCCAAGAGGGCTGGCAGGCTTCTAGGCAAGGTGAAAGACTGAGAGTTAGTCCCACATCGCTAGGGGGAAAGTTACTGGGCTCTTGATAAGAGTGATGAGAACTTTCCTTGCAACGAGGCCTTTTCCCTAGGCAACTGGGGAAGAACAAAACTATGAGGGGTGTATGGGCACTCTGGCACGGACAATATCGTTGCAGGGTGTGGGCCCTTGGGCTGTTACAAGTGGTATCAGAGCCAAACCCCGACCCGGTGTGGGTGGCTAGCCGCACGTGGGCGCTCGTGTGTGGTAAGACACGCGGGGACGCGTGTCCCCTAAGGGGGAGAGGTTGTGAAGCCTTGGCCGATGAGGGCGGGCCAAGAGGGCTGGCAGGCTTCTAGGCAAGGTGAAAGACTGAGAGTTAGTCCCACATCGCTAGGGGGAAAGTTACTGGGCTATTGATAAGAGTGATGAGAACTTCCCTTGCAACGAGGCCCTTTCCCTGGGCAACTGGGGAAGAACAAAACTGTGCGGGGTGTATGGGCACTCTGCAACGGACAATATCGTTGCAGGGTGTGGGCCCTTGGGCTGTTACACATGTGCTTGTGCTTCCCCCTCTCATTCATTTTCTCCCTCTATCTTCACGCAGCCCAACCGCCTCACCCTCCTCTTCTCCTCTATTAACCAGGCGTGTCACCCCCTACTTTACTTTCCAACACCATCACACCCCAAGTATTCACGATCTCTCACCTGGCAGGCAGGTTTCTTTGTTTTTCGCTCTGCCACACTGCTCCAGCCCAACTCCTTCGACATCTCCTTCTATATTCCCCAACTAAGCCTGGCATCTTGCCTCTCCAAACCCAGGGTCGTCGTCTGCCCCTGTTCTTCAGGCGGCACCACTGCCCAGAACTTCACCGCACAGCTCTAGGGAAGAAAACCCAAAACAGGTTTTTCCCCAGATCCTCCTTCTTCCTCCCTTATTCTCAATCTCCCTTCTTCTCTTAACCGGATGCCCCATGAGAGAAAACCCAACTCGGGTTTTCTCCCATCTTTCTTCTTCTCCTTCCTTCCTCTTTTTCTCCTCTCTTCTTCCCCCTACTTCTCCGGCAGTCCTTCTTCTCTTCACCGGACACTCAAGGAGAGAAAACCTAAATCGGGTTTCCTCCTGTGTTCCTCTCCTCCTTTTCTTCTTCTCCTCCCTCCTTCTTCCTTCTTCCTTCTTCCCTCCTACGGTTTTCTCCTCTTCTTCCCCATTTGTTTTCCTAGTTTTTTCGTTAAAAACCAGAAACCCCAAAAAATTACGAGTCTGCCCTTGGCAGATCTCAGTAATTCCACTTCTGTCCTTTATCAAAAATGACATCTGTGTCCCCAATGTAATTACATCTATGCCCCTGGCAGATCTCAGAAATCCCATCTGTGTCCCCTGTTAAATTCTATTTGGGTCCCCTGTTTAATTCCAACTAAGTCCCCGATTTAATTCTAACTGTGTCCTCATTTTAATAACATTTATGTCTCATTTTTGTTTTATTCACATTTTGACAATTCATGGACAGTGCAATCCAGGACAGACTATTCAGGGACAGTGCAATCAAAGGACAAGCTTATCCAGGATGCCTTTTAATTTTATTTTCTGTTGTCCTTTGAATAAATAATTGTGCAAACTGCAAAAATTGAATAAATTTGGATTTTAGTTTATTGTTAGTTTATATTCTATTAATTAAATTTTATTGAAAACTCCATCATTTTAAATCAAGTCCTCGTGGGATCGACCCGTACTTGCATAAGCTATATTACAATAGCCCATGCACTTGCGGTTAAACAATCAACAAGTTTTTTGTGTCGTTGTCGGGGACTTGCAATGGAGTTTTTATAAAATTTAATTAAAAATCCAAAAAATACAAAAAAAATACAAAAAATTAGGAATTGCATTTTAGGCATTCTTAGGTGCATCTTTAGGCATTTTTAGTGCATAACTACTTTATTTTTTGAATTCGGTACTAATTATTATTTTTCTTTTTCAGGAAATTAGAGTGGAGCGTCATCACTTAGATTTTGTTTGCTTTCATAGATTAGGAGTTTTTATTTTTGAGTGAATCTTGTAGTGAGGCCCCTTTGTAATTTGCATTTTCAATTTCAATTTTTAAAGGGTTGTAATAATACAGGGCAAGTGTGGGACAAGGTGGCCCACAGTTGATCTTCATCAGAAACCTCACTGTAAGTCTTCTCACTCATTTATTTTCTAGATTAGGGTTTGCATTTAGAATAACTTGCATTGTTTGGTAGTTAAGTGCATATAGAAAGCATCTGTTATAATTGTTGCATCTTAGGGTTTTACATTAGTTTATTGCTTTCAATTGCATTTTAGAACACGTCTAATGCTTTAAATTGAATTATATGTTGATCGAATTGCCATGGTGTGTGAAAATTAATTAGTAAGGGCACCCTACCCCACAAGATCAAGGGTGGATTTCATCACCACTCCTTAGCCCACCTAGGATAATCACCTCAAGCGCACAACCTCTTCATTCACATTAATTTAAAATCAATCAGAAGAGACCTATATGGCCATCACATGCTCATAAGACCCTCTTAATAGGACACGAATTACTGTCACTCCAGTTGCTTTTGATCACTGTGGTTATTGGGGGTTGTCTAATAGAGCCTCGCTCTTCCCCCACCTCCTGTCGACGTTTGTTGAGGTCTAAACGCCTCCTTACACGAGGGTTGTATTAACCGCTTTTGTTAGAACCTAACTGGTAAGCAGTAGTCAACTCCTAAAAAGAGTAGGAGCGTTAGATTAGGCTAATCAAAAGCATTGTCCCCACAGAAATTGAAGAAAATCAAAATATATGTGCTTGTTAGCCTCAGGTTGCATCATTTAGGATAGTCTTTAAAATATATATATAAATAAATGAAAAGAGAAGACATGATCAGTTGCACCAAATGTAATATCCTTAATTTTTAAGATAAAATAGGAAATTATTAAATAAATTAAAATAAAAATTTATGGATGAAATTTTTTCTTGAAAACATAATAATTAGAAAGTGCTCATCGATACGAATCCAACGCCACCAAGAACGCAAAAAACGGAGCTCAAACGAGGGAGTTATGAGCCGTCAAAGTTGTAAGGGCAAATTGGTCTTTTGACAGAAACGTGTTACACAGGGGTCCAAATTGATAACGGCACCCTTGTCTACACACATCTCTACCAGTCCGGTGAAATCGCCGGAGAGACGTGGGAAGAGACGTGTGGGGAAGAGTTTTTCTTCCCCAAGACTCTAAAACCCTATATCTATGCTCCTCTAGGAGCCAAAACGCTCCACTTTGAGCGTTTTCCCTGAATGCTACGCAAAACCCTAGCCCTGCAAAAACTTAGATTTTTTGGTGAGTGGAGCCCCGGCAACACGAGCAACTCCGGCCAGGTGCAAGGTAAGCCTCAAAACCTATGTTTTTCGTATTTATTAAATAGAAAAAAACAATTAGGAAAACGTTTAAAAATTAGGAAAAATCAGATTTTTTAGGAACTTTGTGCACGCTACTGTTGGAGCTTGATTTCACGGATCAAACCTAGTCCATTTGAAAATCGTACCGTCCAACTAGTGCACAAGAGACCCAAGAGCATACCCGTTAAATTTGGGAGTGATCCAATGGTGGATTTCTCCAGAAAACCCAAAAACCAGTACCTAGGGATGTTTTTAGGAACTTGGGAAAAATCATTTAAAAACCATGGTTTTTGGAACAATTAGTGCAAAATGAGGGCATAAATGGATTCTAGAGAGAATTCCGAAGAAAATGGCGCAAAAATCACGCAAAACGGAGCTCTGTAGCTCCGCCGGAGGCGACCGGAATCCGGTCGTCTTCTCCGGCGTCGTCAACGGCGTCGGCGCCCTGGCGCTGACGCCAGGAAGCACAGCGGGACGCACAGGGGATGACGTCGGCGTCGCACGCGCGCGTGCGTCACGGTGCCGAAGAAGCACGGCGCGCGTCCCGTGCAGCGTCTGCGTCGCCGTGCGTCTTCGTGCGCCAGTATACGCCGGTGTAAACCGGCGGAAAAGAGGCGCCGCCGGTTTAAACCACCTTATGGTGGTCCGGCAGGCCCCATTTTAGCATAGTTTCACTAAAACTTGATTTTTGGGAGCTAGAGAGGTCCAAATCAGGATCCGAAAGAGGCGTTGTGACTGTATTGACGACGCGAACCTAGTTTTAACTTAAAAACTTAGAAATGACAACTTTTTATTTAGAAAAATTTTAAAATAGTGATGTGACATGTACAGGTGCACGTGAATATACCAGTTAAAGGGAGTTATTAGCAAGCTAGTGGTCTCACACTGAGGTAGGTGACGACAACTAATGTTTTGCCTTGATATTTGAACCATGTTTAAACATAGCATCATGTGTGATTGTGTTTTAAAATGCAATTATTATTTACCGTGGATTTCATGCGACATTGCGTACAGGATGGTTATTCCAAATTGAAATCTTTTACTGAATAAACTTATTTAAAATGCTTTTACAAGTATGATGTTAATTAGTTATGCTTAATTAGAGTTTTATTTCTTATTGTATATATAGAAAATACATGGATTTACATGAAAATGAGAATAGAGGCTTATTAGCTGGTCCTTTTATAGGCTAACCCCAGGATGAGGGGCATGTCTTAGGGATTGCAAGCTATAAGTGCTCTTGAGTTTTAGCATATACATATGATTTCCGTGTTTTATATTTGATGACGGGTGCTCTCGCCCGGTGGGCGTCATGCTAGGAGGGATAGGGCCGGCCACCCACCTTCCAAGATTATGATGTGATGAGTTTGTGATATGATAGACACTTGCCCATAGATGGCATTCGGTAGGGGTTTGGTAACATGGATAGTCCACACTACCGGTCTGAGCCTTTCCATGGGGACAGACGCTAAGTCTCCCGTTATGGTGTCGACAGAGAGCGGCGGTGGTTGATACTCATGGAGGGTTGCCACTGCAGCATGATGGCCCATATTCTTATTATGTGTGCATGTATGATGAGCATGGTGATGGATGATATGCCTGGGTGTGACGACACTCAGAGGTTGACTACGTATACTCCTGATCAGAGATGTTAGTGCGATGTGGTGGGACCCATTACCTTAGGGTGCCCTTATTCTGGATGTATGCTCCATTTTATTGATTCATGTCATGTTTTAACTCCGTGAATTTCATGTTTTAGCATATGGAATAAATTGGCATTTATTGAACATGGCATTATGATATCACTATCTTCATAAATGTTAGATTTTTCATCAGTATTGTTCATTATTTCTTGCATTTATTACATTAATTGTCTATGTACCTACACAAGCGATAGCTTGCTGAGGCATTGCTTTGTTTTGCAATGCCTTAGATCTTGAGCGCGATAACAGGAAAGACAAGGCTGTTGAGAAGCCGTGAGAGCTGCTAAAGACCATTTTTCTATAGTATTAGACAGTGATGTGAGTCATTAAACAGGATTATCATTTGGATTTTTATTATGGACTGCATATTTTATATTGGGATGTGATTTAGATCTTTGGACATATGTTGGATATTTATATGGGATGTTATGATGGATAGACCCTGGGCCATATTATTATTGTCTTTTGGACGTTTATTTGATTTAAAATAAAGGCGCCTATTTATTTGACGTTGATTTATACGCGGATTAATTATTTATGTTTAAATTACATGTACGTCATTTTGAGAAAGGAAAACTAACACCCGGAGTTTTTAAGATAGGTTTAGTAAAATGTTGAATAAAATCTTTTCTTATGGGATCCTAAATGCTCTTAATTAAAATGCCATAAAAAATATAAAAAAAATGTCTTGAAAATCCGGGGTGTTACACCTAATGAATAATTTAAACACTGATCAAAAGGATAATTTATACCTTAGCATTAATAGAGAAGATATTTTCGCATGGAGAAACAATCCACTCTTTAATGATGATGAATCACCTTTCATCTTTGATAATGATGTTTCCTCATGGACGAGCAATCCTCTCTTTAATGCTAATGATCCTCCACCTCTATTTCATGATGATATGCATCAATGGAGGAATCATTCTCAACCACATGGAAATAGGAGAAAGGCCCAACATAAAACACATGAGAATAATCAAAATTCTTGTGGGAAGACACTAAGAGATTATTTGCAGCCTAATTATACCAGCACACTTTCATGTATACTTTTACCTCCAAATGCTGGCATGATTGACTTAAAGGTGGGAGTAATTCAATTACTTCCCAAATTCTATGGGTTGGATAGTGAGAGTCCTTACATGCATTTAAAAGAATTTGATGAAGTGTGCATGACTCAACATACACAAAACATTGACTTAAATATAGTAAGACTCAAACTATTTTCTTTTTCTTTAAAGGAAAAGGCTAAGATGTGGTTTCATTCACTGCCATCAAGTTCCATACAATCATGGAAAGAAATGACTAGGAAGTTCTTGAATAAGTTATTTCCTAGACATAAGACAATTGCTCTTCGTAGAAATATAGCGAATTTTACCCAGACGAATAATGAAACTTTCTATCAATGCTGGGAAAGATTTAAGGAATTATTGTCGACTTGTCCACATCATGGATACAAACTTTGGCATATCATTAACTTCTTTTACGAAGAGCTCCATAGTGATATCCCTTAGGCGGCCTCCTAATGCACAATTCATAGTTCATATATAGACCAAAATACAAAGCAAATCCTCCTACATTGTTGAATGCATGGAGGATAAAATTTGTTAATGAAGCTACTTATTATATCGAGGTGATAAGTACTGAAAGAAAACAATATGAAAGAATAGTTTACACTGCAAAAGACGAGGGTTAGACCTAGTGGGAGTATGGATTGTTTCCAAGTCCATGCTCCACGTCGATCCCTGTTTTGAAGGGAAAATGGCTATTTTACATCCTTCAAAAGGACTTCAAGTTTGGGCCTACATGAGAAAGTCAAGAAACGTTGCATGTATGACATGACGAGCTATGAGTTTGTGACCATGAAACAATCTTATTGACTGACAGGCTTATCAATGCTAACAATTTGAAAGGCCACATGTGGAATAATAGGAACCGTACTTTTTCTATCCTACGTTCCCATTGTAAATTGTTGTAAATGAGGAAGTTTTACTGTTTACTTCTTGCACAGTGTACATCATTTTTTCTCCTGTAATATTCAACGGAGCATTTTATTAGCAAAGCAAAAAAGAGCTGCTGTATGATGGATTCAAATTTTTAACTAAGGAAGAAAATATGAGAAGGAACAAGCTCAAGGAGGCTCGCGATCTGCTTATCTAGTAGGATTTGGAAACTTGCTATCGATGACATGCAACCATTTTATTGTTCTTTTACTCTTTTAACGAAATTTCATCGTTTTTCATTGATTGAGCATAAAATGCTCCGGATAAGCCAAGC
This sequence comes from Warburgia ugandensis, assembly GCA_035236585.1. NCBI lineage: Eukaryota > Viridiplantae > Streptophyta > Magnoliopsida > Canellales > Canellaceae > Warburgia > Warburgia ugandensis. The sequence goes on from CP141126.1 coordinate 12,664,886, forward strand.
TTTGATCTATGGACAGTTTGATGATAGAGTATAGAGCGCTATGAATCATATATAACATAATGTATCGAATGGCTTGGATAATTAAAAAGAGTGGTTCTCACTTCCCACTTTTGACCTTCTCCATTCATACTTTCCAAGTAGATATTCATGGGGAGCATTATACATAAGACATTATTTGTTGGTAGAGTGGACATATAAAAACGACATAGAAATTGCAATCACCAAGATGTCTAGTTCCTTTAGGAGGAATTATACCATAGTAGCAAGCATGAGAACATGATAGGACTGGACATTGGAACCCTCAAAATTTTAGGGGAACTAGTGGGATGATTGAGACCAATAATCTTCAGTTCAAGTCTTATATGGTCCATGCTACAAAAATCTATTGATTAACTGGATGAGTCTAAGTCTCAGATCTTTTTGCTATCCAGCCAAGAAGAAGGAATTTGGTTAAAAAGGTATTTTACAACTCAAGACAAGAATGGTTAACTAAGATCATTAGATGGATGAGATTTTTGTGCATGCCCTATTGAAGTTGTAGTCCTGAGTATAAATGCTTCCTGTCATCTGAATTTGGGCCCTATTTGCACCTTCAAACGTTCCAAAAATGTTCTCTACCCTAGTCTTGCTAGCCACCATCATATAATTGTGTCTTTATGCAAGTCTTGTGCTATTGGCTGTAGTTCTTTTCTAGTTAGCACTGCCCTTTCGGTTGTTTTGTTAGAAGAAACTCAAAAGAGCGGGTTAGAAAATGAAAGTGGCCGAAACGTGTGTCCCCAATATTGCAGTCAAAAGAGACAACGAAAAGGGGCGAATCCAATGTTGGAAGTAGACCAAAAGCATATAAGTGGGCCCAGTTATATGAGTGAGCTCAGCAACATGAGTGAGCCCAACAGCATGGGATGGCCCATCTTATCCTTGTTTTCTTTCGGTTATGAGCTTGGCCCTAAGTTTTATACAAAAGGTTCATAATCTAGAAGGCCTCTGTTCCAAAAAGTATATAAAAGTCTACAAATCTAGATTAATCTTTAGAAATATCTAAGGTAGATATTTGTGTGGAAGATTCAAATTGTAATTTCTAGAAAAGTGTTAACCATTAGATTAAAGACACTTGGAATAATCTCTACCACACATTAAGGAGGTACTAGGTGGAGGACAAGTATGAACAGAGGTGCCCTCCTCATTTGTAAGCAAGTGAGAAAGAAGAGAGAAAGAGGTGAGTGAGAGTGTGAGGGAGTGAGTGAGTCTTATAAAGGTAACAACCTTGTATTTATAATTGTTCTTGAGTGAATTTAAGAGAAATTTTTTTTCTTTCATTAGTGTCTTCTCTTCTTATTTCCCTCACATATCATAGTTGTGGGTGAAGGCTTAGCAAAGCCAACATCCAACATAGTAGTATTAGAGGCAAGCCAGGTTCAGGGTCGCAGGAGTTCAATTGAAGTTTTGTCCCTCATCTCACATCAAAGATGTCTTCCAACTAGGTGCAAACTCAAATTCCCAAGTTGCTGAACGACAACTATGAAAGATGGCATATTCAAATGAAGGCGTTGCAAGGGTCGCAAGATTTACAGGAGATTGATGCTAATGGATACAAGGAGCCAACTACTGAGCAAGAAGATTCCTACACTGAGGATCAAAAGAAGAATCTTAAGGATCAAAGAAAGAAGGATAAGAAGGCATTGTTTTTACTCTATCAAGGAGTAGATGAATCAACATTTGAGAAGATCGTGGAAGAAAAGTCAGGTAAGGAAGCATGGGAGATTCTAAGCACCTACGTCAAGGGTGTTGATCGGGTAAGAAGGGTTCGTTTGCAAACTTTAAGAGCTAAGTTTGAAGTTGCTCATATGAAAGAAGGTGAGTCTATCACTGACTACTTCTCAAGGTTATTAGTTATTGTTAAGAACCTAAAAAAGAATAGGGAAAAGATTGAAGATGTTTGTGTAATAAAGAAAATATTGCTATCTCTCACAACTAAATTTAAACATGTGGTTGTGGCCACTGAAGAATCCAACGTTTTGGATACTCTCACAGTTGAAGAATTAATGTGATCACTTCAAGTGCATAAGCAGAGCATGAAAAAGAGTAGTAGCTTAGCCATAGTGAAGCAAGTCAAAATTGACTCTAAATGATCAAAGGGGTGGTCATTCTCAACGTGGAGGCATCGCAAGTGGCAATCGTGGAAGAGGCCATAGGAGAGAGGTTATCAACATCAGGGGCCAAATCAATGGAAGCCCACCAACATTAGAAGAGGAATGAGTAGAGGTAAATCTACTCATGGTCATGGACGTGGAGATAGAAGAACTGTCTAGTGTTATAATTGCAACAAGACTGGGCATTATGCATCTAAGTGTTGGAGCATCCAATCAGGTAATCAAAATCATCAATCTAATTTTGCAGAAGCATCTGGAGGCATGAAAGAAAATGTCACACTTCTAATTGCATAAAAGGAGACACATAATCAACAAGATGTATGGTATCTTGACTCTAGAGCAAGCAATCATATGTGCGGCAAGAAAGAGCTCTTTGAAGATTTGGTTGAAGATGTTCATTGCAAAGTATCCGTGAAAGGTAAGGGCAAAATTAAAATTTATCAAAAGAATGGTGCTCCCCAATATATCTTAAATGTGTATTTTGTACCCAACATTAGAAGCAATATTCTTAGCATCAGGCAACTCTTAGAAAAAGGGTACAAAATACACATGGAGGATGCCTGTCTCTCTTTGATGAATACATAAGGGAGACTCATTACAAAAGGTCAAATGACAACCAATATAATGTTTCCTCTGCATATTAATGCAAGCCTCGGAGAGTGTTTCTATGGAAGCATTAAGGACGAATCATGGAAGTGACATCTCCGCTTTGGGCATCTCAATTTCAATGAACTTAAACTATTATCTACATTGCGCATGGTATGAGGATTACCAAATATAAAGAAGTCGGAGTACGTATGCGAGGCTTGTACTCTTGGCAAGAAGCAAAGAGTCCCTTTTCAAAGTGAAAGATCTTAGAGAGCAATAGATCATCTACACTTGGTACACACCTACATTTGCGGACCCATCGAGCTTGCTCCATTTGAAGTAACAGATACGTCATCACCTTTATTGATGATTTCAGTAGAAAACTTTGGGTCTATTTCATGAAAGAAAAATTTGCTACCTTTACTATTTTTAAAAGTTTTAAAGCTCATGTTGAAGTTGAAAGTAGCCATTTACTTAAGATATTAAGATCTCATAGAGGTAGGGAATACACCTCTAACGAGTTCTAAAGCTATTGTAAGGAGAATGGTATTAAGCAACAATTTATAGCAGCATATACCCCACAACAAAATGACATTGTTGAAAGGAAGAATCAAACCATCCTTGACATGACAAAAACTATGTTCAAGGAGAAAAGCTCGCCGAAGAATTTTTGGGCTGAATTGTAGCATGTATAGTTTATCTTCTCAACCAATGTCCTACGAAGAGTGTAAAGAATAAGATACCACAAGAAGCATGGAGTAGCTACAAGTCAAGTGTGACACACCTTAGGGTCTTTGGGTGCATCACATATGCTCAAGTACTTGAGGCGAAGAGAAAAAAGTTAGATGATTGTGGAGAGAAGTACATCTTCATTGGCTATAATGAGGAGTCCAAAGCATACAAACTCTACAATCCACGTACACAAAAAGTAGTTGTAACTAGAGATATAATTTTCAAAGAAGATGATGCATGGAATTGGAGTAAAGTAAACACAAATAAGGAAAATCATCTTGAGATTGAGGAATAAGCATAATCAAGCCATGAAGCTCCAGAAAGAGGAGTTTCAATACTATCCCCTACAGATCATACAACTCTGCAAAGTCAAGGTAACGTATCTCCATCCTCTACACCAATTAAGATGAGAAGTCTTAGAGAAATTTATGAATAAATTTCTTGAGATGGAGGAATAAGCATAATCAAGCCATGAAGCTCCAGAAAGAGGAGTTTCAACACTATCCCCTACAGATCATACAACTCTGCAAAGTCAAGGTAACGTATCTCCATCCTCTACACCAATTAAGATGAGAAGTCTTAGAGAAATTTATGAATAAATTTCTTGAGATGGAGGAATAAGCATAATCAAGCCATGAAGCTCCAGAAAGAGGAGTTTCAACACTATCCCCTACAGATCATACAACTCTGCAAAGTCAAGGTAACGTATCTCCATCCTCTACACCAATTAAGATGAGAAGTCTTAGAGAAATTTATGAATAAACTAAAGACATAAATCTATTTTTTCTATATGCTAATGTTGAGCCTCTAACATTCCAAGAATCTATTAAAAAATATTGTTGGAAGAAAGCAATACAGGAAGAAATTCATGCCATTGAGAAGAATGACACATGAGAGTTAACTACGCTCCCAAAAGGTCAAAGGGCAATCAGTGTCAAATGGATGTACAAAATCAAGCGGACAGCTAATGGTAAGATTGAAAGATTTAAGGCCTAACTTGTAGCAAAAGGTTACAAGCAAAAATACGACATCGACTATGAAGAAGTATTTGCACTAGTTGTACGACTTGACACCTTAAGAATTTTGATCTCTCTTGCTACCTATCACAATTGGAAGAAATACCAATTGGATGTAAAGTCAGCATTCCTAAATGGTCATCTAGAAGAAGAAGTTTATGTGGAGCAGACCGAAGGTTTTGTAAAAGAAGAGCAAAAGGTGTATCGGTTGAAGAAAGCTTTATATGGCTTGAAGCAAGCCCCAAGAGCTTGGAACTCCCGCATTGATGGCTACCTTGAAGACAATGGTTTCAACAAATGCCTGCATGAACATGCCGTTTATATCAAGAAGAATGATCACAGTGAGATACTTATCATTTGTTTATATGTTGATGATCTATTATTCACAGGAAATAGCCAATGGATGATTCAGGAATTCAAGCAAGCCATGTTCAAGGAGTTTGAGATGACAGATTTTGGTCTTATGTCATTTTTCCTTGGAATTGAGGTATGTCAAAATTCCGATAGTATTTTTATGTCTGAAAAGAAGTATGCTAGAGAGTTACTTGAAAATTTTAGAATGAGTAATTGCAATGAAGTAAATACACCTCTTCCATCGGGTTTAAAGATAACAAAAGAATGAGAAGGGAAGAGCATAAATTCTACTCTTTTCAAGGGTTTAATTGAAAGTTTAAAGTACGTCACAATCACAATCACAAGACCAGATATTGTGTTTAGTGTTAGACTCTTGAGTAGGTACATAGAAATGCCAAAAGAGTCACACTGATAGGCTGCTAAGAGAATCTTAAGATATATAAAAGGTACGTTGGACTTTGGCCTCTTTTACTCTTACAAGGATGATGCAACTTTGTTTGGTTATTCATATAGTAATTGGGCCAGAGATCAAGATGAAAGAAAGAGTATTTAGGCTATGTATTTTACCTTGGGACAGCTGCCTTTTACTTGGATGTCTAAAAAGCAAGAAGTAATAGCACTATCATCATGTGAAGGTGAATATGTGGATGCTTCCTCTACTATCTATGAAGCAGTTTGGTTGAAAAACTTTTTAAAATAGTTAGATCATCCTCAAGAAGATTCTACACCTATATATATTGATAGCAAGTCTGCTATTGAGCTTGCCAAAAATCCAGTTTAAGATAGAAGAAGCAAGCACATTGATACAAAGTATCACTTCTTGAGAGACCAAGTGAAGCAAAGAACAATAAAGCTGGACTACTGCAATACTAAATAACAAGTGGCTGACATTTTTACAAAAGCATTGCCCACCGACACATTTATGAAATTGAGGACTATGCTTAGAATGAAGAAGCTTTTGGTTTAAGCGGGGATATGTTGGAAGTAAACCAAAAGCAAACATATGGGCCCAGTTACATGAGTAGGCCCAACAACATGAGTGGGCCCATCTTATCCCTTTTTTTCTTTTTTTTATGGGCTTAGCCCCAAGTTTTACACAAAAGTCTCATAATTTAGAAGGCCTATGTTCTAAAAAGTGTATAAAAGTCAACAAATCTAGATTAATCTTTAGATTTACACAAAAGTCCCATAATTTAGAAGGCCTATGTTCTAAAAAGTGTATAAAAGTCAACAAATCTAGCTTAATCTTTAGAAATATCTAAGGTATATATTTGTGTGGAAGATTTAAGTTATAATTTTTAGAAAAGTATTAACCATTAGATTAAAGACACTTGCAATAATTTCTACCACACATTAAGGAACTGGTAGGTAGAGGACAAGTATAAATAGATGTGCCCTCTTCATTTGTAAGCAAATGAGAAAGAAGAGAGAAAGAGGTGAGGGAGGAGTGAATGGGAGTGTGAGGGAGTGAGTCTTGTAAAAGTAGCAATCTTGTATTTGTAATTATTCTTGAGTGAATTTGAGAGAAATTTTTCTTCTTTCATTAGTGTTTTCTTTTCTTATTTTCCTCACAAATCATAGTTGTGGGTAAAGGCTTAGCAAAGCAAACATCCAACATCCAAAAGGCGTGCTCAGTGCATATTTCTACGTGGGGTTAGATATGTAAGCTAGTGAATGGACTGTTAGCTTTGTGCCGAAAGTGAGCACTTAGATGATTCTTCACAAAATCAGTTGTACAGGTATCTATGGAAATATTCTTCCTCAAGGAAAACGGTGCTTTACTGCCTGCACTGACGTGACATTATACGACGACGGAGCCATGAATCTGCTCTGCTCTTTCTTCTTATATTCTCGTTTGTCACGTTATGGTCCTACTCTCACCTTACAATCAGATCCCACGATAGTGAGTAAAACACGTTGATCATTTGTATTCCTCAGTCTCGTGAAGCGTATCTGTTGAATGTCGTGGGACGTATGCCTTTAGTGATCATTGAACAGGCATTTTCGATCACCAAACACATCTCATGCGCATGATGTGTGAAGAATGTTGCAGTGAGGGAGTGACCTCTCGGCAAGTTACGGGTACGGAATCCACTTGTACATAGAAATTTGTTCCTCAATATGGATGCCTTTATGAAAATACTTGTAGGGCAGAAGCAGAGCTGGTGCCAAACATTAAACAGAAGAAATTGATCGGTAGGAACACTTTCAGCTATGATCGTAGAATCCCTCTGCCATTTCAGAACAACTCTTTCCAATTATTTTTGTCACTATTTGTACCGGCGAGAATCTTCCACTGGGCTCAGACAATATGTCAATATATAGCTCCAGCAAACCAAAGGCTGGTTGGTTTGCTGACCACTTTAACTAGTTGAATTAGCAAAATATGATCTTCAAAGCGCACGCTGATTCAGCCTTTTATTTGATTTCCTCGAATTTGGTTGTCTAGGAGACTGAAAATCACGTGTTTTAAGTCTTTGTTATGATATACCAATTATTTTTTGTCTTCAAAACAACTAGACACGAAGGACCTATATATTTTTAGTAAATGTAAGATTTTGTACTTGGGTCATTTGAGATGAGGCAAATCTAATAAATGATGTGAATCATAGAAAGAAATATAAAAAAAGTGGGCATGCCATTCACTTTTTTGCACGCTTATGATGCAAATATAGTAAATTGTACATTTAAACAGTCTTTTCCACCGTCCATGTACCATGATCAAAAGTTTTTTTTCTCCTAATAAAGTCATGCAATCCTCATTATTTTTGGAATAGTAGTCATCTAAATTGGGAGAACCTAGTTAGATGGATTTGATTAAACATAGGTACGCTCATAATGTAAAAATAGGGTGCACTACAGCAAGTAGGTGTAGCATGCTATCATTCCTCATCTGCTGAATTATGATCACTTGGCTCACAACAGCCAAATCAAAGAAGTTAATATCACTTCATGGCTGTCAAGTTATGATAATTTAGAAAGCAAATAAAATTAGATGAAGAATTTTGGTTTAGAGCCCAAAAACCTAAAGAGCGTGCAACAGTCCCACTATACTATTAATCCAAACTCATCATTTGACATATCTAACCTTTGGATATTTACTGGTGCAAAAGTCAAACCGAAAGGAAGCGAATAGCATTAGCATTTTGCTTAACGTTCAAGAAATGGCATTTTACTTCATTGGATATAAAGCATTGCTTATGAAGAGCTTCTGACCATTCACGTAAAATTACAATTTATTGGGTTAGATTTCCATGAATTTCTGAACCATATGGTCAGGACATTTGGTGATCCAAACTGCTCATTTGCTGGGCAAAGTGGATAAAGAACTACAATGACGTCCTAGCCGGCCTGTCCGAACCAACCATAGGGTTGAGATCATATAATAGAGAAGGTCTTTATAATGCAGGTCACAACATGTGATCCGGCATCTTCATTGAGAGCTGCCAGTTCATTTTGGTAATTTTACACAGGGCATGGCTATCACTTAAGAGGCACTTTCGGAAGAAAGCGAAACAAGAAAAATGGATGATCTATTGATTATGTTCACACCACAGAAACAAGAAGAAGTGGGTCGGTCGAAAACACCAGCACACAAACACCTTTGGAGCTTCCTGCCATATTCTGCTAGTTTCGTTGCCCATCAAAAGTGAGAAGAAAAGGGAAAGACAAAAATCCCTTCGTCTTCTTTTGTGGTTAGCTGATACTTCTTCTATTGTTTCCATCTTTCAACATCAATGAAGGTTTGGTGATTCAGGGGCAATTGAATTTCAGTGGTCCTCGTACTACCTGCCTCCATCACATACACGTGAAACACACTTGTCCATTGACCATTATCAATTGGAATCCTCCACATGGATGGACCATTTTGAATTGACAGTTAAGTTCATCTAGGAGGGGCATTTTCTAGCTGCTTGTACTTGATGAGAACCCCGTGAGTTCAAATGTGTCCTCTAAAATTAGTCTAGTTCTGGAGCAGAAATCTTACCACACATTTGGGTCTTCAAAACAAGAACTTGGGTAAACGAACGATGCTATGCGGATTGAGTTTGGGGACTGACTCCACAACCCACATAGCTAGTCCCAATTTTTGAATAATCTTACCTATTCATCTTGTTTACCTTCTGTTAGGTTGGCTAGATACAAAGTTCATTGCTGTCAGATGATTTAGGTATGATACTTTGAGGATTTAAAAGTGACAGTTGAATTAAAAAACTAGTAGCGAGAAGCATCATTGAGCTGCGTAGCCTAAACAAAAGATGCTGAACAAGATGATTCAGCTAGATCATCCAATTTGGATGGAAATTTACTATGTGGTTCTCTAGGTGAATATACTATGAAAAGTACTACTTTCGAGATAAGACTAATGCTTGTTTTATGCAACTAGTTTCAAGTCTCTCAAATGTAACAGCAAGACAGTTTGGCACCTCCCTTAAATATGTTTGGTCACAGATTTGAGCCACCAATTTTTCTTTGGCTAGAGATTAGATTTAGCAGAGTAGGTGAGTAAGAGATTGTGCATTTGCTTTGCACCGCTTTGCTTGTGAAAAAAGTAATAAGATAGCCATGCATGAATACGATTTCCCCTGCAAAAGGTCCATATAGATTTGAAGCTTTAACTTAGCAGTCAGAACTAAGACCGAGGAAGGGAATGCTAAACGCACAGCATATGAGGTGCGGTCAAAGACTCAAAAGACCGTATTTTTGGAGCCTGCTAAAGCTAGAGCAATGAGACGAACGTGTTTGATTTTGACCTTATGTTGATGTCAGCTTATGTTGATGTCAGATTAGCGTCGGAGGGTAATACCGACCTAGTAAATCCCATTTAAATTTAAAAAGAAAATTTCAAATCCTTTGGAAATTTGAAATACCGACCCAACCTTTTTGCCAAATCTCAAACATGTAGCATTTGGGTTAATTTCAAATAACCACTTGCCACAAAATACCAAAGGCCTCTAATCAAAAGAAAAAAGTAACCTTTCCTCTTTTTCTGAAAATATGCTTTTCAGTTTCAGAACTAACTCCAGAACCCCAACTAGCTATTTGCGCCCCCCCCCCAAAAAAAATATAAAACCTTTTGGATGTTTCTAGTAGTTAATTATTAGCTGAAAATTTGAATGGTCATAATTTAAAAATTCAAAATATGTAACTAAAATAATCCAAAAGTCATAAATATTAGTGGCTAGCCAATTTAAAGAGGGCCGACAAAAGATCATCCAAAGATAGAAGCTTACCTCTGCAGGGTTTCAGAGACAATGTGAAAACACAATATAAATAGCATTTCTCCTTTGAGATATGGTATAGCAAGCACATATTGTGAGGTCTATGAAGTGTGGTATGGCTACTACTTTCTTGCCCCATCCAACGGAAGACCTCTCTCTAACATGGTGTAAGTTGTTTTTTATATGAAATTGGTTGTCATGAAATGAGATTACATGAGATATGACTTGACATGAGATGAAGTGAGATAACTAAAACTTTAACTTAAGTTGAGTTGAGATGAAATGAGTTGAAGGTGATGCAATGAGATGAAATAAGGTGGGATGAGATGAGATTGTTGGGGTGGACCCGCATGTGATCCATACTCATGTGAGTGAGAATTCTGTATATATGTAATGTTAGGCCGAGCATTACTTATTATTTATTATCAAATAAATACTTCAATTCCATGAACCATACTTTGCATACAATTCTGTCCATTCATTAACCCATATGAAAACATATATGAAACTACTCCCTCAATCATATTAATATAACAATAATACACATATATGAAGATTGTTAAAGGACATACAAAATTATGAATATAATCAACGTCACCTAATTTGCATTCCCAGACTATACTGGGTTTCAGAATCATACCCCTCATCATGTGGGGTTCATAATTATCCAGCCTCTGCTGGTATATCAACATAATCCTCATGCCCCTCACCATACAGGGTCCACAATCTTCCAGCCATTGCTGGGAAAAAGATGTAAGGCATATCATCATGCCGTATCATATAAAACATCTCATAATGCCATCATATATGCATGTCCCATGAGCAGAATGCATAACGAATATAATATTTTTCTCTTTGGGTCCCTCACAACTGCCCAACCAGCGTCTCTTGGTAACCCTCAAGGATATGCACCATAGTGCACCAAATATAAGGACTACTATGCATGCAGTCAAAATTCGTACAACGCGCTCGGATAACTGCTCAATAATCTACCTATACCATCCTCGGTGGAAATCACAATATCCATGCCTGCATGGGGAGGACCATGGATGTCACAGTGGCGGCCTTCCCATAATTGCCCCACCCGACTTTTTGCAACACATAGTGCATGGTATCCATAACATAAAAAATTTTGGAGAGCGGGTGGCCAAACCCTCATAACTCTCCTAGCATAGCATCCCCAGGCCTATGCCTGCCTAAAACAACACTCGTTCATGCCCGGATGTAAAATAATCATAATAGCAGGTAATTCGCCTGTTCATATATTTCATAACAAGAATAACATCCTCACTTATTTGGTAATAACCCACCAAGGATGTATCCTATAACCTAAACTCATACATCATCAATATTGACGTGGTACTCATGTACCATAAACATCATTTCACAATTCACACACATAATGTACAAGGCATAAGCATCAATTATAACATGCAATTTTTTTAATTAACATTATTTTAATTTAAAGCATATCGAATATCAATCATATAGTCAGGAATAAGATCATATTAGAACATGCTTCTTATAATTTAGACATGCTGTTTTAAATTTCCACCTACCTCGTGTGACGCGTTCACTGGATTCCACTAGCTTTAATTGCACTCTTCTTCACAATCGACTCCGCGTGCTTTGATAAGATGTGCTAAGACCCATTGTTCTAGCTTGTGTCTTTGCTAGATGGAAAGATTGGTGGCTGTATGGAATATATATATCCCTTTAGTATATATAACATCCAACAGAAAAAGAAAGAAAGAAGTGCTACAGTAGTAAGCACGACACACAACAAAAGAACATATGCAACAACTTTGCTGGAAATGCGCCTCTTTGCAATTTTTTTGGTGTCTTATCAGTACCAGATGTGTAGTTACAGGCTAAAGCAATTGACACTGTGGATAAAAAATCAGGGAAGGAATGAAAGAAAACAAAATTTTGAATTTGAAGCAGAATAAAGCGAATTTAGGAAAGATTTCAAAAAGGAGCAAAGATCAAACCCAAATCGCAGTGCTAGAAATGGCACAATAGAAACACAACGTCGATGCCAACGTCAATTGCTTTGGTTGGAGAGGAAAGATAGAACCAAGCTAATAACGATCAAAATCTTCTGCAGCACAACAGCTGAACAGCCCAAAACAGAACAGATGCAGATGGTATGCACTCTGAATGATGCAGGAAGCACCCAACGACCATTAGAAGTACAGGAATGGCGAGATTTGGAGGGGAGAAATCCCATACTGACATTTTTTTCATCAAAATTTTCAAGCAACTATTCATGCGTGCATTGTTTCCCTTTTGATCCAGCATCATTCTTCATCCGATCACAATGGAAACAAAGGGCTTTTGATCGTGCCCTTCTATAGGTCTAATCCACCATTCGAATTGGAGATCAGAGCCGCCATCGTCTCCGACGAGCTCTGTTTCTTCGGTGACCTAAAACCCAAAATCCAAGAGAAATAGAGGCAAATGGGTTTTCTACGGTGGCTGACCAGAGGAGGGATGGAGAGATTGTGACCAGCGTTGGGGAAAAGACACATTGCAAGTGAAAGGAAGCCCAGACAACCAGAGATGGTAGGGTTTCGAGGCCGGAAGAACAGATTGTGGGATTTGTTCAAGCAAAGGGGAAGCTCTCTATGCCGATGGAAGATCCAACCAGGGCAGCCCTAGGTTTTACCCGAGAGAGAGAGAGAGAGAGAGAGAGGGGGGGTGTCAATATCAATTTGGCCCCTCCTGTTAAATGGTGTTCTTTGGTTTTTTTTTTTTTTTTTTATCATATTGCTTTTGATTTCAAAGGCCCATAACTTCTTCATACGAGCTCTATTTTGACCGTTCTTTGGCTTGTTGGATTTCGTTTTCCAAGCACTATCTAATGGTTTTATTAGTTCCAAATTATACTTCTATAAAAGGAAATAAAATTTTGGGGTTGTTACACCCTTATTTCTGTTTTATTTCCACTAAAAAAGCACGATGGATGCCCTTTTTTATGCTGCATTAAATGCGCCTCTCCCTATTTATTTTTCCCCTCATTTTTCACCTTGCATTAATTTTTCCCGTTTCTAGAGCTACCAGTGATGGCGTCGGAGACGATGCCCCAACGCCCACCTGTTTTCACTAGCCAACTAACTAAGGCAGGTTTTTCTCTCCCCATTCTCTTTCTAGTGGCCGAATTTCCCTTATTTCCATTTTATTTCCCCCAAAAAAGGACAATGGATGCTGTTTTTTATGAACTCTTGAATTTTACTTTTTTGTGAAAAACAATTGAAAAAACAGTGTTAAATTGGTGATCTAAACTGTTCATCTTGTGTATTATGAACCTAAAAACAAACCCTTCAAATTTTATGAAGATTCAATTGTTGATGAAGCCAAAAACTGGAAAAACTATCAAAAGGAGGAAAATTTATAAACTTCATAAAATCGGTTAAAAACCTTAGATTTAAGCAAAAATAGTTGATGAAAGTATCATAAAATAAAAATATACAAAAATCGTCAAATTTGGAGCCTATAATGCATTGCCTAACAATGACTGGAATCTGACCATCTTCTTTGGTGACCGACACGCCAGACAAAGATGCACTGCGCGTGCGTCCCGATGACGGAAACGCATGCGGGGCACATTTCGGGCACGCGTCACATGCGCATGCATCCCGGAGACGGAGATGCACTTAGGACCTATTTTGTGCCCGCTATGCGCGTGTGCATTCTTGTGACACCATTTTCGAATTTAATTAATCTAGAATTAATTCTGGACAGTTCATTTAATCTGAAACACTAAAATTTCAATTGTGGGAGCTATAACTGTCCAAATCATGATCCTAGACATTCTTTGAGTTCGTCTCGATGACACAGACCTAGATTTAGCATTAAATCCTTAATTTGACCACCCCATAGTTCTGTTACCATATCAAATGATACCTTCTATACAAGATAGTCTTACAGAATTAAATGGTTCAAGGGCCTCCGATTATGTAACAAACATAAAATCACCGATAATGATACAGATTTGTGATCAACTGCTAGAAAATTCTTTCTTCACCCCACACGGCACTTTCTTAGAAAACGAAGGGGCCCAATTTTGAATTATCAGACCCGCTCATCTTGCTGTGGTCCTAGAGATTTCCTAAACCGAAAATCACAATGGATGCATGAGCTTTCTAAAAGCCATGTCTTTGGGATTAAAATCTAGGCCATTGTTAATATAAGTTTCCACCTTCTTATTACTTACGATAGACACGATACTTCTTCAAATGGTAAAATTATCTTACCTGCTTACTCTATGAAATACTAGTTGTCCAGGGCTAAAGTTATCAGATGAAGGGATCCATCGTACAAAGATGGCCTAATATAGCGACCAAAAAGTACAGTCAGACAATCATGACAAATAACAAATAACAAATAAAGCACGAATCTTAAACAAAAGGCAGATAAGTTACAAAGTTGTCTTCAAGTTGACAACAAAATTAATCTTCTAGGCTTACTAAAAATTTGTTAGTAGCTACAACACGCCTCCTAAAAGTAGTATGTACAGGTCTTGATAACCTCACTTAATCACCACAGGGACCAGTCCACATGAGCGTCCATGTCGTCCCAATCATATCCATCAGGCGTACTTCTCGGCGGTGAAAGTAGCAATCCTTCAGCCATCTCGGCGAGCAAAGCAGGCATGTTAAACACCTCGTCTTCATCAATAACAGTTGGGGAAGGTTTAGGACATGGCACTTTCACGTAGGAGGAGGATGAGGAAGAAGATGATGACCTGGCAGGATGAAATGCCTCGGCAGCTGCGAGTGCTGCATCCTGTATATCATGCACCAATGAGGACTTGGCACGTGGCAAAACCCAAGCTGAATCAGGAAAATTCAATGGAGCTGACTTGCCTCGAAGGGCCAAAGCTGCCACGTCATATGCCCTGGCAGCCATCTCGGGATAAGGGTAGGTGCCGAGCCATATCCGTGACTTGGTGTTGGGCTGGCGCACCTCGCACACCCACTTGCCACCATTCCTCTCCCTTACGCCTCGATAGATAGGATGTCGAGTCTCTCGGAATTTCTTCCTACCAGCCTTGCGTTTGAATGGAGCAACCAATGGGGCGTGAGAGGAGGAGGAGCAGTCTTCAGAGGTGAAGTGTAAGGTAGGAGAGAGTTCTTCCGACGGCACGCGAGAGGGGGACAGATCCTTGGATGAGGACGATATGGAGGCAGAGTCTTCTTTGTCCATAAGACGGGAAGGTAAAAAGGAAAGACGTTTAAACGACGAACGCAGGCAGATGTCGGAGGGGTGCCGAGGGACATATAAAAGCAGGGAGGGAAGGTCAACCGCGAACTATACTGGGCAGGCACGCAAACACGTCATTAACTCGGTGTCGGTTTGCTGCGCTTTCATTCCCATCCAGTACGAGGAACATCTCACGAAAGAGGCACTTCACCAGGTACTCAACTTTTTCATTTGATCAGGTGGGGTTGGGAAAGTCATAAGTCGGTATACGGCGGTTGAAAGCGGCTGAACCTCCACACAAATGCCAGTCGATTACCAACCTAATTACAGAACCGCTACCACTTCAGGAAATGACAGCGTTTGCTCCTCAACAGAGGATACTGGAAGGTTTGAATCCCCTCTCGATCACTAATCATGCAGGCCCTGCACAAGCTCCACGAGTTCCTTCTTTGTCCATACCTTCCTGCCTCAACTGGCAAAAAGAGAGGCACTTCCTTGCTTGGTAAGTGCGCATGCTCCAAAATTTAGCGATTGAGCAGCAGTTTGACCAACTGTAGCCTTATTTACAGTTCATATGGGGTAACCCGTAACCGAGAGGATTCCCGTGGTTTTGCTTTTACCTAGATCCTCATTTCTGGTCAAGAACCCAAACAGAATACACGAATTACACCTGAATTTGCAGGTGACCGCACAAGTAAACTAAACGTCGAGCCGCGGATTAAGCCTGCTACATATCTAACTGTCGTTGCAATTATCAAAGGTGTTAAGGAAATGGCACTAAGTGTGAATTCGAGGCAAATGGACTGGGGAACCAGAAAGAGAGATTGCTTTTACACGACGATATCCATAAGACGGATGTTGACTTGGTGTAGTGAGGTGGAGATTTTTCTAGCCAATGAGGGAATGGAAGAAGAATCGTGTTTGGTAGGAGAAACAAATCGAGGGAGGTCGACAGCAGCAGCATGTCCGAAGACAAAGAAAAAGCAGACTTTGCAACATAGAAATATGACGCAAGGCCTTGCATATGTTCCGAAATAGCTTCTTGAACTTTTCAAGTCCACCCCCACGTGAGCGCACTAGCCTCTACCCTTATCCAGTAACCTTTCTGTCTGCAGTTCCAACAGAGAACCGGCCAATAAATTGTTGTCCCCACTAGTCCAAGGGGGGAGTGAGTGCCCATATCATCTTCCAACCAAAGAAATATACCTTGCGTGCACACACGGAATGCTCGAGTCGGGCGCACATCACACGACTATGGGGCTGAGCCGCATGTTTACCGTGGTGGACCCTACCTTCGATTGATCTGACACTTCTATCTGACTTCTCTTATTGTGGATGACTGTTAACCCTCAAATACTGCTTAATATGGACGGTGATAAACACTATTTAAAAAGGATCCAAGATGAATGACTTGGAAGCATATTTTTTCCAAAGTTAAAATCATTCAATTCTAGAGATATTTATCACATAAAATATCGGTTGTTAGAGAAATCAGATGAGTGGGTCAGATCAATCAAAGGCAGAGCCTATAATAGTGTAATAGGCGGCATCCGTACGCCTATAGCTGCGCCCAAGACTCTGTGCATTCCTCTTCCGACGGATACTTCTGGATCTAAGAGCGACGGTTTTAATCATCTGATTAGATGTCATTAAAACGGAGACCAGCATCAGATGGTAGACATTATCCAACGGGCGCTCCGACTATATGAGAGAAAAAGTTGGGGCCAGTCTCTCATTCTTAGTGGCCTACCAAAACCTGTGCTCTGCTCTGACAAAAGTTCATCTTTCTTTCGAGCTGTGAATGAAGCACTTTTCAACGGATCGTAAGGTGCTTTAGAAGTTTCTTTTGTTACAAGGTACTGCTGCACGTTTTCCATGAAATGTTATCCAAGCGTGAATTTGTATCGTGGAATGCGTTTACCAGCTTGTGATGTTACGTTTATTGTATTCTATATAAAAATATGCGACGTGGATAGCAAATACATAAAAAATTGGCAGAAAATAATACAAACCATTTGCATTATAATATATATGCCCATAATCTTAGTACAAGCTTTGAAGGATAAAGAAAGCTATTCAATTAGAAATGAAGATAAGAAATGACTAACGTCTTTGCTCACCACCTTCTTAGACTTTTAAGTTTTTTTCGTTGATGCTCAAAGATCACAGCAGCCTGATTTATTGATCATTATAATCATTAAAGCTTTATCTCAATGTCACATTAGAATTATTATACTTTAAAGAAACTGAGGATGATTTTTATTATTTTTATTTTTACTTACAAACTAATATTTATTTATGAGTCAGAAAAAAATAAAATAAAATCATCTTTCACTTTTTCAAAAAAACTTATTTGCTAGTTGACACCTGAAGCAAAACCATCCTTTTTTATTCAGGCTTGGGACCACATCAACATGTTAAAATGTTTAGAATGGACCAACTTTTTCTATATTTGGCACAATTATCTACCAAGCAAGAATTGTGAGACTTCTTCCTAAGCTGTTGCTCCCGCTCATGTGCTCCTCGATGAACTCTTTTCCCGCAGGCCTGTTGTCCCAGTCATGCAAGGAATAAAAGAGGATAATCAGCCGATGCAACTGAATTCATCATCATAAACATTACATAAGCATTGTCTTCTGCGGACGAGTACAAGATGTCATATTTATTCATCATAGCAGTCAAATCATGTATAATGCCAATTCCATACAAATAACTATAACCAACAACTTCGCGAGATAAAAGGGAAGAGTGAGAAAAATGGAATCCACCAGCTAAAATTGCTTTAAGTAACTGATTTTCATTTATTAAAAAGGATGATCTAACAAGTGAAAGCAACGCAGCAATATATTTGGAATGCTTGAAGAAAACCAGATTAAGCAATGTAGACAACAAAATTCCTAGGTGATCAAATTAGACTTTTTTTTTCCTGCATTGTTATACTACTAAGATACCCAAAAATGTCAAAACAAGTTAAATGGTATTCAAATTTGGAAACAAATTGATACGTAGAAATTTATATATTAGCATACGAAGAACAAGCATAAGTTTCAATTTTATGAGTGCACACAGGAAAATATCCTTGTAGAAAACTCCAAAACACGTGAGAATGTACCCGGTTTGACTTCCAAGTTCAAGCAAAATAAATTCGCAAACGTGCGAGTCCATAACTTCCATGGAGCTGGCTTCGGGATATCAGTACCAGTGGTTGTCTCTGAGGTCATGTTCTCACATAAGAAACAATTATGTCTGCAGGGCCCAACCACTTCTTTCCTCCACAAATTGCCCAACATGCCTGCCAATGAGAGTATTTGATTTCATTCAAGGGACATCAAATAAACAGCAATTGGCAGGAAACATATTAACAGATGACAATCACAAGGCATACAAAGTTGAAATAGTTTGGTTTACAAAGTTGTTTAATAAGATTGTAAAATCAAAGAAAATGTCGGATGAACAGAGGACGAGCTTTATTGTACCAATTTATAAGAATAAAAGAGATATACAGAACTGCACTAATTATCGGAGAATCTAACTTATGAGTCACACTATGAAACTTTTGGAAAGAATGATTAAGAAGAGGCTACGGCATGAGACGAGTATATCAAAAAATCAGTTTGATTTAACACCTAGAAGGTCTACCATGGACCCTATTTTCTTAATAAGACAATTGATAGATAAATGTAGGGAGAGAAGGAAGAACCTCAACATGGTCTTTATTTGCTTAAGAAAAAGCTTCTAATAGGGTCCTTAAAGAGTTAATATGGTGGGTGTTGAATAAGAAAGGGGTTTCATGGGAGTATATATACATAATTAAATATATGCATGAGTGAGCAGTAATAAATGTTAGGACCATTAGTGAAAAGACCTGCAATTTTCCTATGACGTAGGATTGCACCAAGGATCGAGATTGTGTTGATTTAATATACTTTATTGACGAATATTGATTCATCACACCAAGATCCTCCATAAAAATCATCAAGAATAAAGACTAGATGAGAAAGCATACTTGAATCCATGAGTCTAGATGTGATTCTTAAGCTTTGCAGTTTCTAATCTTCCAAATTAATGCGTATGACTTTCTTGGAAAATGGTATTCCCTCTTTTCTGGTGATAGGATGTTAGAAAAGAATCATACGTACAAATTGGGGACCATAACCATTTATAACTGTATCCCCTTTCTTTATTTCTTATTTTAGCCCATCATAAAATATAAATTAAAAATTAGGTATATACACATAATAAAATCATACCTTTTGAGATGACTATAGCCCATTTAACCTTAACTTTATTAGATCACTTTAATATAGGTCAAAACCATATGATAGCATATAATATACAATATATATTACTTTATAATTGTATATCAAAGTATAATCTTAAGAACTCAAAATTTTGTTATCACAAAAATATCTTTGAACAATCTCGTCCATTAATTATGCTAATATAGGATCAAGGCAATCTTCATTACATATGTCGTAACTAAATTCATCTATGGTCATATATATTAACATAACCAAATGACACAGATCAAGTATGGATGTGTAGCATGGCAATTACATGCAGTGTGATCTAAGCATGCATATTTCCAACTGGTCCATCTTTATTCCTTATGAGATCATATCAAAACCAAATTAGAGTGAAAAATAGAACTGAATACTTTATTCTTGCAGAGAATATCTATAAGCACAAGATGTGTCTAAAATAGAAAAGCATATAAATACAAAATCCCACTAATCCAATATATCATTAAATGATGCAACACCCATATGAGCAGTATGCCCGTGAAAGACCTTAGGTGGTAGTCCCTTAGTAAGTAGATCTGCAATCATGGAGTTGTGCCAATATGTTCTATAGACACTTGACCACTCTGAACTCTTTCTTTGACAACTAGGAACTTGATGTCTATATGCTTTGACTTCATCAAGCTCCTGTTATTGTTGGAATATAAAACTGCTGACTTATTATCACAAAATATCTTAAGTGGCCTTTCAATTCCATCCACAATTTGCAACCCTGTGACAAAATTTTGCAGCCATATTCTATGATTGGATGCTTTATAACATGCTATAAACTCAACTGCCATGGTGGAAGAAGCAATGAGCATCTGCTTAGCACTCTTCTAAGAGATAGCTACTCTACCAAGTAGATAGATATAGCCTGAAGTGGATCTATGACTGTCTTGGCATCCAGTAAAGTCGGAATCCGAATATCCAATGATCTCTAACTTATCCGACCTCCTGTATATGAGCATGTAATGTTTTGTTCTCTGAAGATACCCTATGACCTATTTGGATACTTTCTAATGATCCATTCCCAGATTGCTCAAATATCTATCTAACATCCCAACAATGTACGCAATATTCGAACATGTACAAACCTGAGCATACATCAGATTTCCCACTGCTAAAGCATAGGGAATCTTCTGCATTTTCCTCATTTCAAAATCATTCTTGGAGCACTGTTCGAGACTGAACTTGTCTCCCTTAGCAATAAGGGTGTCTCTTGGTTTGCAATCTTGCATGTCAAATCTCTTAAGTACCTTTTCGATATAACTCCCTTGTGATAATCTAAGAATACCCCAAGAGCGATGCCGATATATCTGGATTTCCAATACAAAAGATGCATCTCCAAGATCTTTCATCTCAAATTTCTTTGATAGAAATCTCTTGGTTTAGTGTAATAAGCATATATCGTTGCTGGCAAGTAATATGCCATCGACAAATAAAACTAAGAATATGTGTTTACTCCCGCTGAACTTATGGCATACACAATCATCAACAACATTCATCTCAAAACCAAATGAGATAATAACTTGATGGAATTTGTAATATCATTGACGGAAAGCTTACTTAAAATCATAGATGGATTTCCTTAATTTGCAAACCATTTTCTTTGCATCTCCCGACACAAAGTTTTTTTACTACAACATATAAATTGTCTCATCAATATCACCATTGAGAAACACAGCCTTTACATCCATCTTATATAACTCAAGTTCAAAATGTGCCACTAATGCCATTATTGTCCTGAAAGAGTCTTTCGATGAAACCGGAGAGAAAGTCTCATTGTAATCAATGCCTTCCTTTTGAGTAACAAGACACACCTTATATCTCTCCACATCATCCTTCCAATCCCTCTTAGTTTGCAAAGGGACCCAATGGGCATCGCACCTTTAGGTAATGGGACGAGTTCCCAAACGTCATTGTCTTTTATGGACTTAATCTCTTCATTCATGGCATCATCCACTTTTGAGAATTAGTACTTTGCACGGCTAGATGAAAGTTGATCAGATCATCTTCCACCAATCCAATGTTATCGTCATGTTCTTAAAGAAATATGATATAATCATCATTAACTGCACTTCGTCTTTCTCTAGTGGATCTCCTTAATGGCATATGTTCTTGAGGCTATTGAGTTTGTTCTTCAAGAATAAGCTGTACATCTTGATTAGGGAGATTTTCAACATTGTCTTATGGTTCTGGTATTGCTTCTTAAACAAATCTGGAATGGGAGGCTGATCATTGTCAATAACAATCGTAGGAAGAGAAATAGATTCCTTTTCAAAGACAAAGTCTTTAACCTTATCTCTCTCCCCAAACTCAATATTCTCAAAGAACCTAGCATTTTTAGTCAGAAAAAAGGACTTGATAGTGGGATCATAAAATTTGTACCCCTAAGACCATTCAGAGTACCCAACAAAATAGCTTCTCACTGTTCTTGAGTGTAGTTTCTTTTCATTTGGCCAATAAATCCTTGCCTTAGCTGGACAACCCTAAATGTGTAAATGCTTTATATTGGGCTTCTTGCCCATCCATAATTCATAAGGGGTTTTAGTTGCTGCCTTAGTTGAAACTCTATTAAGGATATAAGTTACAATTTTGAGTGCCTCTCTCCTAAGTGAATTTGGTAAGGTAGTATAACTAAACATACTCCTCACTATGTCTTTTAATGTTCTGTTTTATCTCTCAGCAACACCATTCATGCTAGGACTTTCCAGCATAGTGTATTGTGGGACTATGCCCCACTCCTCTAGGAATTTAGCAAACGACCTTTGACGTTATTCACCTTGTCCATCATATCTTCCATAGTACTCACCACCACAGTTAGATTTGACAGCCTTAATGCTTTTGCCAAGTTAGTTCTCAATTTCAGCCTTGAGTCCAATGATTGAGACTTCTCATGAATGAGATAAAGGTAGTCATAATGTGAGAAATCATCTATGAACGTAATAAAATATTGTTGACCATTCCATAAAGCTATAAGGAATGTCCCACAAATATCCGTATGTATTAGTTCTAAGACGTCTGGAGATCTGTTAGCACCTAATCTCCTTATGTTTGTTTGTTTCCCCTTAATGCACTCAACATAGACTTGAAAGTCTGACAAATCAAGGGGATCAAGAATTTCATCTAACACAAGTCTTTCAATTCTTTGTTTAGATATATGCCCTAAAAGCTTATGCTAGAGTGAAGCAAAATTCTCAATGGTTAATTTGTGCTTTATACCACGTGAACTCACATGCAAGGTTTCATTAAAAGAGACAATAGTATCAAGCAAATAAAAGTTATCATAAATTGACAAAGAATCAGTACCAACAATATTGAAATTCAAAAAGAGACTAAACTGATTATTTCCAAATGAACAACAATAACCAAATTTGTCCGAAAGAGAACTGAAACTAAATTCCATCTAAAAGGAGGTACAACATGTCTCTTTTAAATCCAAATAATAACTGGTCTTTAATAATAACTTAAATGTCACTATCAGCATGATTTGGCTTTTGGCAACTGAGGCAACCCTTTCTTTGCATGCCAGGCGTGCTATTTGGTACAATCCTTCTTTATGTGTCTAGGATTCTTGCAAAAGTAATAGCCAAATTCCTCATTTTGTTTCTTTTGAGGTGGACCACTTGCAACTTCCTTATTCATTTACTTGTTCTTGTCCTTAAAGGTACTTGCCAAGTGAGCACTTTCAATCTTTTCTTGCTTCAGCCTTTCCTCTTGCAGACAATGAGAAATGAGCTCGTTAAGAGACCATTTGTCCTTTTGGTAGTTGTAACTAACCTTGGAGAAATCAAAACTATATGCAAGAGCAAATCCTTAGACAACTCTAACTTTAGTACCTTTAGTTTTGAAGCAAGATGAGACATCTTCATGATATACTCCCTGATGTTGCCTTTTCCTTTATACTTCATTGAAATCAAGTTTGATAGAATCGTACTTAATTCAACCTTATCATTTTTAGCAAAATACTTTTCAATTTCCTTAAGGAACTCCTTGGCAGTAGTTACCTTTTTAGACACAACACCCCTAAAAGTTTATGGAATTCCATGCTTCATGATCATAAGACCCATGCGATTTGAATGATCCCACTTCTCAAAGTCCTGTTTTTCCTCATTGGAACTTTTATCAGTAAGAGCAGTAGGTTGTTCAATCCGTAGTGCAAGGTCGAGATCCATGCAGCCAACAACAATCACGACGTTCTCTTTCCATTCTTTAAAGGTGATCACATTCAACATGAAAATAGAACTAATGTTGGCAGATATGATAGAAGTAGATGAATTAACTGAAAATAGAACAAAACAACATGTTCATATAAGTTCTATATCATACTTAAATTAAATTAAATTCAAGTAATGGTAGGGCCCATCACAAGATACCCATCACAACATTAATATTTAGTCTTTTGACAGAAATATTAAGTACTCTTGGTGTAGTAATCAAATATTGACAATAAATCTTGTCAAACAATAAGCCTTTCTTTGGACTGACTTATTGTTCACATAGAATACCTAATAATTGTCACATATTTATTACCACAGGTGTGCATGTAATTCGGCCAAGTATTGACCTTCCTTTGCGCCGGTCAATACCCACATAAATTACATACCCACAACCATCTTGATGTTAAAAAATAAATTGATTTACACAAGAGAAGCTACTTTAGTAGCATGTTTTTTCAATCAACTTATTTTAAAACATTGATCACCCGATCCAAGCAATTTGACACTATTTTATGAATTTAACCTAGGTAGCTGTGATCAGGTCAAATATTTAGTGCCAAAATCATGTCTGCGTCGTCAAGAGCTTTCCAACAAACCTTCCAAATCTTAAATCGAGCTTCTAAAACTCCTAAAATCTTAATTATTCTATTTTAGTACACTGTTCAATGGCCTGGATCAAAATCCGGGCTGGAACAATAATTACTAGTCGGAATCACCAAGATGCCTGACTTCAGAACGCCCGACATGGACATGCCACGTGCGTCCCGATAACCAGGATACTCTGTGCGTGCGTCTTTGGGTTCCACGATGCCTATCGTTGGCGTTGTCCATGATAGCGCTGCTCCGAGTTTCTGCACGCATGTGCTACATGTGTGAACGAGCACCTATGCTCGTCGTCCAACAGTGCGTCCCGCAAATAGTGTCATCAAGACATCAATGGCCTAGATCAATATCCAAGCCAGAACGGTAATTATTAGTCGATGTCACCAAGACGCCTGACTCCAGAACACCCGACGTGGATGTACCGCGTGTGTCCTAGTGACTGGAACGCTCCCTGCGTGCGTCTTCGAGTTCCAGGATGCCCGTCGTTTGTGTTGTCCATGACAGTGCCTCTTTGGCTTTCTGCATGCCTATGCTGCGGGCGCAAATGAGCGCCTGCCCTTATCTTCCCTTACTGTGTCCCGCGAATGTCGTCTTGGGCACATTGTCCAGCAAAGACAATGAGCCTGAGCCATTCATTTAGTTTTGATCCTATCGAGGTCCCTGATGACTAGGTTTTTGTTCTGTTTTTGTCGTTTCTAGGGTTTTGAAAGTCCCTGAATCCATCTATCAGTTCAGATTATTCATTTGAATTATCTATATGATGGGTTTTCTACTATACCATGGTTTTCAAAGATTAAAACCCTAATCCCTAAAAAAAAATTCAATATGAATCATGAGAGATAGGAAAATAGTTTGTTGTCTTCATGAACCATTTTAAGCAATCACATAATAAAAAAAATAGATTAAGAAACTTGTTTCTCAATGATTTAATGTGAAGAGCCTCTGATGCCACTTGTTGATTTAATACACTTTATTGATAAATATTCATTCATCACACTAAGATCCTATATGAAAATCATCAAGAATAAAGACTAGATGCGGAAGTGTACCTGAATCAATGAGTCCAGATGTGATCCTTGAGCTTTGCCGCTCCTGATCTTCCAAACTGATGCATATGACCTTCTTGGAGAATGGTATTCCCTCTTTTCTAATGATGGGATATCAGAAAAGAATCATACTTATAATTTGGAGACCATAACCATTTATAACTGTATCCCCTTTCCTTATTTCTTATTTTAGTCCATTATAAAATGAAAATTAGAGATTAGGTATCTACACATAATAAAACCATACATTTTGAGATGACTATGGCCCATTTAACCTTAACTTTATTAGATTACTTTAATATAGGCCAAAACCATATGATAGCATATAATATACACAACACACACACACACACACACACACACACACACACACACACACACACACACACACACACACACACACACCGAAAGCGGTCTGGATTACTTAGGATCATTGATCCATGAGAATGGAGAGATGGAGATGTGCATCTTGAGTCTTATGGGATCGACGGGTGCCACTCAAACTAAAAGAAAAATTTTATAGGATGGCTATAAGGCCGGCCATGCTCTATGGATCAGAGTGTTGGCCAGTTAAGGAACATGATACTCATAGGATGAGGGTCACAGAAATGAGGATGTTCAGATGGATGAGTGGTAAGACAAGAAAGGACAGAATTAGAAATGAAAATATTAGAGGAAATTTAGGGGTAGCACCAATAGGTAATAAGATGAGGGAGATTAGACTTAGATGGTTTAGACATATACAAAGTACACCAACAACAGCACTAGTTAGAAGGAGTGCGGCAATATAGTAGAAGGTTCTAAAAGGGCAAGGGGAAGGCCCAAAAGAACGTGGATATAAGTGATGAGGAAAGATTTAAAAACTTTGGGACTGAATAAAACCATGGTATTTAATATAGTGGAATGGAGGAATAAGATTCATGTGGCCGACCCCTAATTGGGATAAGGTCTTGATGATGATGATGATGATGATGATGACACACACACACACACACACACACACACACACACATATATACATCCAATATCTAACATATTGAGCTTGTACCTTTCCACATTGGTTATGGATAAAAAAAGGGCA
Organism: Warburgia ugandensis; assembly: GCA_035236585.1. Taxonomy (NCBI): domain Eukaryota; kingdom Viridiplantae; phylum Streptophyta; class Magnoliopsida; order Canellales; family Canellaceae; genus Warburgia; species Warburgia ugandensis. The sequence goes on from CP141126.1 coordinate 12,691,386, forward strand.
GTCATAGTGCATGAAGCACCCGCATATATAGTAGGGTTTGGGAAAGGGGCGGACCACATAGGTCAATAGTATGAGGTTATAGATGAGTCAACAAAACATCTGCACGAGGAATTCCACGATGCATGTTATTTGCAGAAGATATATTTCTAATTAATGAGACAACAGAGGGTATAAACACAAAGCTAGAGTGATAGAGAGAAGCATTAGAATCTAAAGTAGTTAAAATCAACCAAACCAAGAATATATGAAATGCAACTTTAGCAAGGAAAGGAGCGAGAATGGAGCACCAGTAAAGATTGATAACCAAAAAGTCCCCCTAAAAGACCACTTTCGATACTTAGGATTAATGATTTACGAGAATAGAAAGATTGAGATGGAGGTTACCCAAAGAATCCAAGCAAGTTGGAATAAATGGAGATGCGCCTCTAGAATTTTGTGTAACCAGTGAGTGTCACTCAAACTAAAAGGAAAATTTTATAGGATAGTACAAGGCCAGCCATGTTCTATAGATTAGAGTGTTAGGCAGTTAAGGAACATCATGTAGATGAGATGAACGTAGGCCGAAATAAGGATGTTGAGATGGATGGGTAGCAAGACAAAAAAAGATAAAATTACGAATGAAGACATTAGAGGAAACTTATGAATAGCATTACTAGGTAACGAGACGAGGGAAATTAGATTTAAATAATTTGGGGTTTATATTGAAAACCGAAAACAGCACCAGTTAGAAGAAGCAAGGTACTGTAGGTCGAAAGTTCTAAAAGGACAAGGAGAAGGCCCAAAAAAACGTAGATAGAAGTTGGAAGAAAAGATTTTAAAACCTTGGGACTAAATGAAGCTATAATAGTTAATAGAGGGGAATGGAGAAATAAGATTTATGTGGCCGACCCCTAATAAAGATAAGGTCTTAATGATCATGACAATGATACAGGCATATAGATGAACTACGTATCTAATATATAGAAGATGTGCTCTAAATTATGGGTAATCCAAAAGTTTTTACTCTAAACCATGATGCTTTTTCCGCAGGCAGATGTGCGTATAGGTGCGAAGATGCACGCATAAATGCTTGTGGACAATGTGCACGTGTGTAAGAGAGAGAGAGAGAGAGAGAGAGAGAGAGAGAGAGAGAGAGAGAGAGAGAGAGAGAGAGAGAGAGAGAGAGAGAGAGAGAGAGAGAGAGAGAGAGAGAGAGGGTGTGTGTGTTACTCGACAACGAACAAGTCTACAGGTGTTTGCTTTCAGCTTGTCAATGGCTTCACATAGTAGAATCTTGAGCTTCTCAACTGCTGAAATTAAAAGGCCTCTTGTTTCTTTTTCTGATATCCTTTGATGCTTATTTGTTGACATCACAGCACCATCCTCTGAGCCGAAGTAAGAACCATTCTCATCCTGGAGACTATTGAAGAGATAAAGTATGAGAAAATCATCAAATTCCTGAACACCAATCACCTGCAGCAAGCAGCAAGTCTAATTTGACTTCGGGTGGTAAATATCACAGACTTCCTTTCAGTAAACCAGCATTTATCATACCGTCTACTCTTTGTTCAACATATCTATTCAACTCTGGTAGAGAAGCACCCATCCATATAAAGCAGTAATCACACGCTATTATTAGAACATTATATGCGTGGCCTGGGGCATATTGATTCTGAGATAGATAAAGTCATCTACATAATAAGTTTAATTTCCATAAAAATCCCAACTTGGTCCTCCCAAAAATTAAACTCCTTTTCAAGGTGAGAAACAAGAGGAGAACAAATTTCCTCAACACACAAATGAAGAACGGACAAAAGCATGCCACTAAAATGTTTTGTTAGTCAGAGAATACCCAAATCCGTAAAACTGACTATAAAACCTCTGAACAACTATAATCCACTGATCATAATAGATAATAGCTCAGACCTCTGAAGCCTTTCCTCGGAGAAGTTTGCTGGGGGAAACACCAGAGCTTGCATATAATCTTATGTAATGATGTGCCTACAACCAAGAATCACGTTATTTAGAGATATCTAGCTTGATATCATAAGTCATAACTATGTTATCAAGCATGTTTCCTGCAACTAGTTGTGCTAGGAACAGAATAGCTTTCACATTGAAAAAGGCAAAATACTGCTTGTGACATGCGATGCACCATGACTTACTTAACCTATAAGCCCTCGTACATAAAAACAACTCCTCGAGCAGAACATAGTAGGGACATGAGACAAAACTTCCAAAGACACCAGATATGCATCAATCTAGATAGACACGTCTACACGTCATGTGAGCACACATACATAATATATGTAAATGCAAATTCTGATGAAAGTCAAATAACCACAAGAAAGCAGGATGTTTGTAGTTATAGACTGGATTAAGGTGTGATCTTGAATGAATTTAGTTAATATACATGACAAGAGTTTCCACATTCCACTACTTTGCCTTATCAAATAAAAATAGGAATATTATCATGAATTGGGGAATGTTAAGAAAGATTGGATACTTGTTAAGAAATATTGTCTTATTTATGATGGTTAAGAAAGCAAAAATGTTTGCTGAGAAATCGTATCTTATTTTAAGAAGTATGAGATAGTCGTTGAGATATATAACCTTCACCTTCAAAGGTCAAGAAGGATGAGATACTTGTTGAAAATCTCATTCATAAAGTTAAGGTATAAAAAGTATTTAAAGAATGGTCGTGGGTTTGAGGAAGGGGAGTCTTGGCGCAATAGTAAAAGTTGCCATCATGTGACCTTGAGGTCATAGGTTCAAGGCGTGAAAACAGCCTCTCGCAAAAAATGCAAAGTAAGACTACCTGCTATAGGCCCTTGTAATCCTCCCCTTCCCCGGACTCCGCATAGGTTGGAGCTTCGTGCATGGGGCTGCCCTTTTTTCAAGGGTTCAAGTGTAATAACTTTGATTTTTATAATATATATTATTTGCATGAAATTGACAACAAAATGCTAAATGCCCTAATAGCTATAGAGTGAATGGGCAAAACTTTAGAACTAGAGTTCAAGTCTCCAAAGATAACCTTTTTGGAGAAATTCCATACCCAAAGCCAAGAAGTGTCCAAGTGCAATGAACCTAGAGAATCCTGAATGGTGGAAAAGGATGAGGATACGTAGCTAATTAGAATCAGACATGGGATAAAATGAGAAGGAAAAAAGAATGAATCTAGATCAAATTAGAATAAGGAGGAAGGAGAGAGAGAGAGAGAGAGAGAGAGAGAGAGAGAGAGAGAGAGAGAGAGAGAGAGAGAGAGAGAGAGGAGGAGGAGGAGGCTACACCAAGGATTAGGGGTATAGGAATTTGTCTACTCTAGTTAAATGTTAAATAAAAATCTTATATTTTGTGATTGATCCCATGATTCTTTATTTTATGAAAAATTTTAAAGATCATTGCTATCGATATAAGCGCATGATCCATGCATATGTATGGTATTCTATTATTTAGTTCTTGGTTAATTGACTTGTGCACCGATCATGTAAGCAATAGTTGAGATACTCATATAAGATATGATCAAGATGTTGGTTAAATTGGAACACTTTGACATGTGATTAATCCATATCCTAATAATGCTTTTCTATGCAATCTTAATATATATATATATATATATATTATGAGTTTTTGCACATAGTTGCATGGCTATTTTTTATTAGGATTTTAATCTTAATCTTATAGTTGATAGGCGTGAGCGCATGCTTGGTTTTGAAATATTTTACACTTATTTATCATCTAAAAATGAGCATTAGACAATAATATATTGAAATCGGATTATGGGTAATAGGTCTTATTACGCATGGTGCATTACACATGGTGGAAGATTGTAGATGATGTTGATAACTTAAGAAGGTTCTGATTGATTGATAATGATTTGGATGACTTTCAAACTTTCAATCATCATTCTTAAACAAATGTTAAAAGATATTCATAAATGGCTTTAAGCCATGCTAAGCCACATGAACATGACATGGGACAATGGTAACTAATTGGTGGGAGCATGGTTTGGTTCATAAATAAACATGCCTTACAAGTATAGCACACGATAGGAAATTGCATCAATTTAAAACTTCATGTTTCCATTATAATATTGGAATTTGAACAATAGTTCTTACATGCTGGATTTCTGTTTTGATTATGCCTTATGTTGGTTTCCTAATGATGCTGTAGGATCACAATTCCTACTATAAATTCAACCGCCGGATTTTTTTGTATTCCATTTGGATCCAAGTAAAATATGATTCACCAAATTGCATAGTTCTAAGTCAAGCACAACCAGTGCATGGGTATTACGTAAGGCACCTATCGCTTGGGCAACTCACAAAGCACCCAAACACTCGCTCATGGAACACAATACCTAGCACCTGGGCTGCATACGCAACACTTGGTATAAAGATAAATAATAAATAAATAAATATATTACATCTACAACTTGGACATCACCTTTGACATCTAGCGTATGGGTAGCCTGCATGACATGCATTAGTTAGTCGGATAAAGATATTTCATAATAATCAATCTTAAATTGTCGCATGATTTCCTTGGAAGAGCATGTGCAAGATAGGGGCACTCGTAAGATTTTACATGCTCAGGGTCATGGTATTTGCATGACAAAACAATTGTATGGTTTAGATCATTTCATGTTATCGCATGCATATGGTCAAGTGTTTTCCATGAGTTGGACATATCTTTTCATTGTACATATGATTTTGAAAGTTTGATCCATGGATAAATGTTTGTATGCATGTATAGTCTTTGATTTATAGTCAGTGTGATTTGTAATCGAGATAATTATTAGTTGATGAATATTTGAAATAAAGCAATTATTATCAACATAATGTGTAGTATGCATAGTTGATAATTTATGCCAATTGAAATATGATTCGTGAATGGAAAAGTTTGTGAATGCTTATTATGATATATTGAACAATGTAAAACAATTTGATAAATGAAAATTAGGTGACTCTAGAGAGTTGTGCCTAGCCTAAAATTAGGCGACTCATGTGAGTTGAGCCTAGCCTGGGGTAAAATGTAAGCCCCACCTGGTTGCTATGCTAGGAAGTCTAGTTGGCCATTGGCTTCTAAAATGAGATACCTGCCCTAAGAGGCCTATTGACAAGAGTATTGTATAACAGGGAGACTGCTCTCTTATGATCCAGTGCTCCATGAGGACTAGTGTAGCCCGTGTGGTATTCACGGCCGAACGTAGTTGGATGTGAGTCCTCTACGTGCATAGTATACCGTACAGTTATTGGACATGGATTGACATGTTAGTCTTCCTCGAGGATATTAATCATCGCCCAAATGGGTTTGTGGTAGGACGCTACCACTCAGTGATTTAACAAATTGTGATAAGTTATTCTTTAATAAAAGTCCTAATGGGCTTGTATGTATGAGATTTGAAGGATATATTGAAAATTATCAAAAACGCTAAATTTCTACAAAAGTATAATTGTCTCATAATGTTTATACCATACTTATGATCCAACATGTAATTGTTTTTACTACTTAATTTATGCCAATTCTTTTGTCATAGTTTTCAAACGACTGGTTTAAACATTTTCCTATTGAGTTGTTGTACTCACCCCTACAAAACATTTCAGGTGAAGCTCGAAAAGACTAAGCAGACGAGAAGTATGAATGAGTAGTTAGTTAGACATTTTATTTGTTATCTTCATTTTGAAATAATGAACACTTGAGGATGAATGTAATAAGATAGGCGACATTGATATATCTAATTTGAACCTTGATTTGAACCTAAATTTCTTATTATTTGGGCTGTGACCAAGGAGATCCTGTAATGGTATGTTTTATTTCTGCTATTATATGTGAAGGTTTTAATGTAATACCGGGTTGAAGGTGGAACTGAGAAAAAAAAAATACATAATATATATTTCAAAAAAAAAATCCTATAGGAAAGTTTTAATTTTCAAATTTTATTTCAAAAATTCTTTTCTAAAACCCGGGTCGCAACATCGAGGTTGCTTCTCTGTCATCTGTCCAACATTGAAGATAGGTAAATAGTGAACAACTGGAAAAGCATTATGGATTTCGTAAGTGTCAGAATCTAGCACGGCTACTCAATATCAAATTTGATAAAAGCTAATAGAATAATGATTGATGCATTTGGTGATATATTTTTACTCACATTCAACCATTTGATACTTTACATTATAGCATGGTTGAGAAGGTTATATATTAACAATCTTAATAGGTTCAAGTAAATCTGTAATAATGTTATCATCATCATCGAAGCCTTCTCCAGATTAGGAGTCGACTGCATGAATCTTATTTCTCCATTCCCTTCTATCAAGAGTCATGGCTTCATTTAGTCCAAAAGTTTTTAAATCTTTTCTTACCACTTTTATCCATGTGCTTTTGGGCCTTCTCGTTGCCCTTTTAGAGCCTTCAACTTAGATTAACTCACTCTTTCTAACTAGTGCCATTTTCAGTTTCCGTTGGACATGTCCAAACTATCTAAGTCTACCCTCTTTGATATTGTTACCCATTGGTGCTACTCCTAAGTTTTCTTTAATATTTTTATTTTTAATTCTATTCTTTCTTGTCTTGCCACTTATCCATCTCAACATCCTCATTTCGGCTACGCTCATTGTAAATACATGTTATTCCTTAATTACCCAATACTCTGATCCATAGAGCATGGCCGAATAAATGTAAAGTTAAACATCCATCAAAGAAGAAAAGGGCAGCCCGCGAAGCTCTCTCGTATACGGGATTGGGAGAAGGGGCAGACCACAAAGGGTCTATAGTATACAGACTTGCCTTGCATTTTTGCAGAAGAGGCTATTTCCATGCCTTGAAATGATGACCTCAAAGTCACACAATGACAATCCCTCCTAGTAGCAATAAGACACAAAAAAACTGAAAAAGAAAATCTAGAAGAACCACAGTCAATCAATTGGAGTGAGGGAAAGAGTGTCCTACACGGGTACTTCACCTACTTAAGAGGACATATATTAGCAAAATTAAATCATAGGATTCAGAGATGTTGAGGCACAACTGGTGAGACATCCTAACTGGTGGAGAAGTTAAAAGTTTGTAGGTATAAAAAACCAACAAGCATCGGAAAAAATGCATGTACAAGACAATCTGTTAAAATATCTTGGCAGTACCGAGCCAGGTCATTCTTTTGGTGCTCAGATGGTTCCCAATTGCTATGGAGCCCTCAATTTGTACAGTTCCCATCTGGCACTTGATAGCATCAACCCAAGGTAGGATAAGCAAAAATTCTAACAGACAATCGTTTCTATTCAAAGGACTATCATTTATCATAGCAGGTAAATCCATCTATTGTTACTTAACAATAGCCTTAATCACTAGTCCAACTAGTTTAAATTGGGTCCTGCAGTGAAAAGATTACTTGGTAAATTTTGGATTTCGTGGGTGACGTTCAACTGTAGCTGCAAGAGAGAAGTGTGTTTCCCAAGAAACGCAGGTGGCAAGAGTCCTTTACTCCAATAAAAGAGCATTTCTCCCATTTCCACATTTGAACAGTCTTTTACTGTTGTGTTATATGGGAGATTCACACGCATGTAGTAGCTCATTCTGATATAACATACTTATTTTCAATTTTCAGGGGCATCGTAGTCATCTTAAAAGTAAGTGTGCTTCTATATCTCATACGAGTTTCATTAAACATTTTCACTGCAGGTTGGGTATAAACAAGAATAACTTTTTGGGAAACATCCCACGATCCTTTTAAGTGCATCATTTTATATGTTTCTTCTCAGATTTAGTCATTAAATAAGTTGGAGTCCAGGCCCCCTAGGCGGCTTGGTTGGTTTAAGAAAAGATCAGGTGCATTAACTATACAATGTAGGCTAAAAAGTAGACTAAAAAATTCCAGTTCTTTCGGACATTATACTAAAGAGAGCAATTATAAATAATTCATTAAGCGAGGATGGAAGCAAAAGTCCAGAGAGTAATTATAATACTGAGTCAAGGGAGGACAACATCAAAACAACAGTCACAATTGACTATAGACAGAAACATCAAAACAACCATCATCATCGAGACCTTATCCTAATTAGGAGTTGGCCACGTGAATCTTATTCCTCTATTCCTCTCTATTAAGTATCATAGCTTCATTTAGTTCCAAAGTTTGTATATCTTTCCTCACCACTTCTATCAACGTTCTTTTGGGCCTTCCCCTTGCCCTCCTTAAGTACCCACCACTTTGATCGATGGAGCATGGACGGCCTTATGGCCATCTTATAGAACTTTTGTTTTTAATTTGAGTGACACCCGCCAATCACACAAACTACAGATGCACATCTTCATTTATTCCAACCCACTTGGATTATCTGAGTAACCTCCCTCTCAATCTCTCCACTCTCATGAATCATTGAACTTAATTACCGAAAGTGGTCTTTTACGGGAACTTATTAGTTATTAATCTTGACTTGTGTTCTACTCCTACTCCTCTCCTTGCTAAAATTACATTCCATATATTCTGTTTTAGTTCGCCTAATTTTAAATCCTTTAGATTCTAATTCTTCTCTCTATAACTCTAACTTTATGTTTACACACTCCCTTGTCTCATCAAGTAAGACTGTATTATCTATAAATAGTACGCACCAGAAAATCTCCTCGTGCAAATATTTTGTTAACTCATTCATAACCAATGTGAAAAGGTATGGGCTCAATGCTGATCCTTAGTGCAATTGTAATCCTACAATAACAGGAAAATTACCAGTCTCACTACTAGTGGTCTTAACATTTGTTACCGCTCCTTCATACATATATTTAATTATGTCTATATACCCATGCGAAACCCCTTTATCGTCCAACACCCTCTATATTAACTCTCTAAGGACTCTATCATAAGCTTTATCTAAGTCTATAAAGACCATGTGGAGGTCTTTCTTCCTCTCCCTATATTTATCTACTAATTGTCTTAATAAGAAAATAGCTTCCATGGTAGACCTCCTAGGCATGAAACCAAACTGATTCTCCGATACATTTGTTTCATGTCGTAGCCTCTTCTCAATCACTCTTTCAAAAAGTTTCATAGTGTGGCTCATAAGTTTGATCCCTCGATAATTAGTGCAGCTCTGTATGTCTCCTTTATTCTTATAAATTGGTATAATAGAGCTTTTCTTTCACTCATCAAGCATTTTTTTTAATTTTATAATCTTGTTAAATAACTTGGTCAACCAAACTACTCAAATATCTCTCATATGCTTCCAAACCTCTATTAGTATAACATCAAGTCCTATGGCCTTTCCTGATTTCATCTTTTTCAAGACCTCTTTCACTTTAGGTATTCTAATCATACATTCATATCTATAATATCCAATGTTATTTAGATTTATAATATTTTCAATCCCTATATTCTCAGAGCCATTGTCATTTAACAATTTTTGAAAGTATGTTTCCCACTTTTATTTGATCTCATCATATTTGACTAATACCTTTTGATCATCGCTTTTAATGCACTTAACATGATCTAAGTCCATACCCTTTTGTTCTCTTTTGCAAGTTTAAACACATCTTTCTCACCTTCTCTTGTTCCTAGTCTATTATAAAGCTCATCATATACTTTAAATTTAGCCTTACTTACTATTCTCTTAACAATCTTTTTAACATTCTTATATTGCTCATAGTTTTTATTATTTTTAGTCTTCTACGATGCTTTAAAACACATCTGTTTTTCTTTAATAACTTTTTGCACTGTTTCACTCCACCACCATGTTTTCTTTACTAATTGCATTTTACTTTTAGATATTCTTAAGACATCTTTTATCACTTTCTTAATGGACTCAGCAATATTAATCCACATGGTATTTACTTCTGTTTCATAGTTCAAATTTCTTTCTACCATCAATTTATTTGTAAATGAGGTTATTTTCTCTCCTTTTAAGTTATACCACTTAATTTTTGGATACCTATTAAGTTCATTTCTTTTCTTCTATCTTTTGATATGGATATCCATAACCATTAACCTATGTTGTGAGGTTAAATTCTCACCGGGTATCACCTTACAATCCTTATACATAGATCATTCATTATTCCTAAGTAGAAAAAAGTCTATTTGGCTATTATAAAGTTTACTTTTAAAAGTTATTAAATGTTCATCCCTCTTCTTAAAGAGTGTATTTGCAATGGTCAGGCAGTATGATTAAAAAAATAAACATAGAGCACTTAGTATGAGCATGCAAGTTGAGGAAGAATACTAGCATGAAGCAATAACCAACCTCAAAGATGGAAAGTGGCTGCTTCTGGATGACTTAAATGCCGCAAGGATGATGTATGTTTTCCTCCACAATAGCAAAACTCTAAGTCTAGAACTATCAGCTATAGATATGTTACGTTTTATCAAAGCCTAATTAATTCAACAAGAAGGAGAATTTGGAACTCCTATCCCTCGATTGAATGCATTTTAGAGTCAAAATATACAGCATTCTGTTCCTAGGAAGAATGATCAAAATCACTAGGCCCTTCATCTTTTTTGCCTTCTTGCTCATAAGAATGGGAGCCTTGGCACAATGGTAAAAGTTGTCATCATATGACCTTGAGGTCACAGGTTCAAAGCATGGAATCAGCTTCTTGCAAAATGCAAGATAAAGCCGCCTACTATAGGCCCCTGTGATCTGCCTCTTCCTCAGACCCCGCATAGACGGGAGCTTCGTGCACCATGACTGCCCTCTTTTTTATTTCTCTTTGTTTATTTGCTTTATCTTCCGTTATGGTAATAAGTTTATGACTCCACCACAGCTAGGATTTGAAGAAAGAAGTTATTCAAGAAGCAAATGGTTCAAGCATCTTGGTCAGGAGATACTGCCAACAGGCATCAGCTCACTGTGCTCTCTGGTTCCACATTAAAACTATGTTAGTTCTCACGTTGCCACTCTCCATCAACTCCAAAGTACCACCATGTTAGACGACGCACCAACACTGAACCATGTAACATCTGCCTGGTTTAACCGATAGAGGAAACTATCTTACAAGTACCTGGTGCTCAAATTCCACGAATTGATCAAGCCACTGTACAACTGTACCAAATTACATCGGACCAAAATGTCATTCTCAAAATCTTCAGAATAATCTGATTTTTCAATCAAGTGGATTCCATTACTTTATGGACTTTGCGTCTTTATTGAATTAAGAAAATAAACTTTTCCGACAGTCGTTATCACGGAATGGATGAGCTCAGAATTACCAATGGACTAATAGAACCACATAATAATCAAAGCGAAGGGGCAGCAAAACAAAGCCATACAGAACATCAAAACAGAAATCAGATGGCCCCACTTTTTACCCAAATGCATTCGAATTACCAGCCGAGCCAAAGAAGCTACATTTCCACTAATCGCGATAAACGAAACAGTGTTTACTGTGGAACAAAGAAAACCAAATGAAATCCACCAACTTACAGGAATTGCCAGATCATGGAAATCCTTTGAGGTGAAAGCCATGTCTGCACTGACGCACCCCCAGGAGATGAAGCCGAAGTCGTACATTTAATCAAGGAAAACAATTACCTTAGAACCAAAGGTTCCGTTTTCTTGAAATTCAACAGCAAAAGGGAGCTAAATCTTTCAAGAATAAACGAAGAGAATTTGGCATGAACCTTTTTTTGTTGGACACTTTCGGTGGTCCATAACATTTAATTCACAGAACTGTCGTTTTTTAGTCATGTGCGTTAATTGTTCAGATGGAAGGATAACTGCTAACTGAAATTAAACAGTTATATATGGGATCCTGATTCAAGCAGATTTTTTGTGCGTGTGCTCTCCATCATCCTACTCTGCTTAGAATCAGAAGATTTCATAAAATCAGAAGAAAACCTTACTGATTTACTGGAAACAATTGAGAAAACGGTTTACATGTGCTATCAGAGCAATCTGATCTCTGCCTAGCAGTTATATGCGATTTAGTTTCTAATTGTATGATGGAAACAAGATTACACCTCTACCTAGCAGTTCTATGTTAATTTAGTTTCTGATTATGTAAAGGAACTATGGCCGATGCAAAAAAGCAGATCAAGAAAAACTTTAGATCATAATGATGCCTAAAGTGGGCTTTACTTGATTACTAGTCTGGTGGAGATGGAGATTTAGATCCTTCAAGACAGATTCAGGATTGGACGGTATAGTAAGGCAGGGTACTACTTACTCTGCCGTGCTAAGTCACTTGATCACATGCTTATCGACTGATTTGGTTGGAGAACATAACCAGTTGCGTCCTTGTGGTCCAGAACATGGAGCACATATGTTTGAGCCACTGCCTTCATTATTGAAGCTTCAAATTCCTCATGACTCTGGAGTCCAAATTAGAGCACTCTAATGATGCACAATAAGCCCTTTCTTTACCGCTCCACAGGATTTAAGCCTAGCTAACCTGACCAATTTGGGACCTACTGGTCAATCAGTCAGGGATCAAAAACTGCCTGCGTCAGGCTATCACGGTCACTGCCGAAGACCCTCACGGCCTGAATTTGCACCTGGGCTTTCCTCACCCAGATTTATCCTCCACGGTCTCTTCGTCTGAGGAAGAAACCGGATTATTACATCTTGCTCTGGCCGGATTTTGTGTGCCTGCCTGAGCATGGGGTTGTGCGGTCTCCCATTTCATGGTTACAAATCAGTCAAGAGCAACAGGTTTTGAGGTCAAAACATGGCGCTCTGTATCTTTGGCAATTGGGTTTTTCCTTTTTCCAAATCGGGACTGCAGCAGGAAAGGAGGGTCAGATTTTTCTATGTATATCAGACGGGCTGCAACGTATCTGGTTGGTCCGCTAAGTGCATTACTGATCGGGCAACCGCATCAGGAACCGTCGGCCAGAACATTGAAACCCTGCGGTTCCTTCTTTCTCGTTTAAGCACGCTAGATCTGCGGTGCCGGATATCAGCCATGGATCTTTTCCTCTCCGGCGAAAGCTGGTCGGAAAAACAAGCAAAACCCACCTGTTGCTCCCTTGTTTCTTCTCATAGTCACAACCAATCAACACAAATGTTTGATTTGTCGGCTACACTCGATCTTCCCTCTCTTTGCCTGTAGTTTCCCTAGCCGAAAATTTGTTGATCTTCTGGCTGCTTGCAGAGTCCTGGTAGGAGTGGAGATCATCGGTAGTAGGAGAATCATTTGGTGGGTTTACTGATTCCTGGGAAGATGTCGGTGGGAGAAGAAACTTTTTGGTTTTTCTATTTAGAGGGAGATGTCGGTGGAAGGGGAGAGGACAGATTAGGGTTAGGTTATTATAATATATATATATATATATATATATACATTTCATTTTTTTTTAAAAGGATTCTATGACAACACATAAGTACACTCCTTAAAAAGTTTTCTCATACATGGACATGGCCAAAATTAATTTAAATTATTCATTGAATATTAGAATTTATTGACAATTAATTTAGGAAAATTTTATAATTTAGTCAATAATTAAAGTTTAATTTCAAGACATTATTAGCATAATAAATTATTTAATTTTAATTTATGATATGCTTATATGGAATTGTATTGATTATTTATGAATGTCATGTGATCAATATGTGTTTATTATTTGAGAAATAGCCACAACATCCTTAAATATGAAAATGCATATATTAAGTATTTAATTAAAAATTATTAATCATATTATGTTTTTAATTGACATCAAATTCTAATTAACATATTGATATAATAATTTATCCCACAGAAAAATTATTATATTATTATGGTTAATCACGATGAAATAAATACTATTTTTCTATTTTCATCATAATTGTTAGTAAATCAATTTTGTGTTAAAATCTTCGCCAACAGATAGATTTTAATGACCTAGTGATTCATATTTATTTGATATGACTTGCGTTGGTAAACTTATCATTATAATTGATGGATTATGCCTCATAATTGTTAGTAAGCATGTGTTATTTGTTTATTTATTTATTTGTAATTATTCAATCTTTGATATTGTTTGATGAAAATTTTGAAATTCCCTGCTTAACTGGTGACAACTATAAAGTTTGAAAGGAGAACATTCTCCTTCATTTAGGGTGTATGGATCTTAACTATGCTCTAAGCAAGGAAGAGCCTCCTAAAATTACGAAATCTAGTACTCATGAAGAAATCACTCTATATGAATGGTGGGAACGATCTAATCGCCTAAGCATGATTTTTATTAAATCTTGCATCAGTACTAGCATCCGTGGGTTGATACCTAAACGTGAGAATGTCAAAGATCTTATAAAAGTCATTCATGAGCAATTTGAGTCATTAGCACTCTAATAAACAAGTTGTCATCAATGAGACTAACTGGCACCTGAGGAATGCGCGAGCACATTATGCAGATGAGGGTCATAGTTGCTCAGCTAAAGTCACTGCAAATTGAAATATCTGAGTCCTTTTTAACGCATTTTGTTTTGAACTCTCTCCCTTCTCAGTATAGACCATTTAAAATTTCATACAACATATATAAGGAAAACTGGTCAATTAATGAACTCTTGACCATGTGTGTTCAAGAAGAGGAGAGATTAGTTCAAGAAATGGGTAAGAGTGCACATATGACGACCCATAAAAAGCACAAGAAGCAAGTCATTAAAGCCTATACTAATAAGAAGGAGGTTGTGAGGTGTTTCTTTTGTAAAAAGAAAGGACACATAAGGAAAGATTGCCCTAAGAGGAAGGCTTGGCTGGAAAAGAAAGGTAATATCAATTCTTTTATATGTTATGAATCTAATAAGATTGATATTTCACACACCACATGGTGGATTTATTCTGATTCTACGATCCATATTTGTACTACCATGCATGGTTTTCTAAATCAAAGGAGACCTATGGAAAGTGAACGAAGCATCTATTCAGGAAACAAGATGCGTTCACTTGTCAAAGCTGTGGGGACATATAGGCTTATTTCACAAACTAGTTTTATACAAAAGAACCTTTTATATTCCTAGCTTTGCTAGGATTTTGATTTCTTTTCTACTTTCATGAAACTTCTTTTAATTTATACAAAAATTCAATACTTGTTGGCAGTGGTACAATGAATGATGATTTGTACAAAATTCATTTAAATAATAATGTCTCCAATGAAGCCATGGTTGCGCATGGTAATGCTGGTATTAAGTGTAACCTTATGAATGAGAAATCCTCTATGTTGTTGCACCGGAGATTAGGACATATCATCATTGATAGAATCAAAAGGTTAGTAAAAGATGGAGTTCTTGATACTCTTGATTTTACAGACTTTGACTCATGTGTAGACTGCATTAAAGGCAAGGAGTTCTAACATATTAGAACTCATACATACTAACATTTGTTGTCCTGACATGAGCATTGATGGTCAGAAATATTTCATTACCTTCATAGATAATTACTCACAATTTATGTATCTTACTTGATTCATAATAAGAGTGAAGCGTTGGATGCTTTTAAAATATATAAAGCAGAGGTAGAGAAACAATGTAGTAAACAAATCAAAATCGTAAGATCTGATAGAGGTGGTGAATATTATGATAGGTACACATGGACTGGACAGGTACTTGGTCCATTTGTTAAATTTCTTCAAGAGCAAGGTATTGTAACTCAAAACACCTTGCCTGGCTCACCAAATCAAAATGGTGTAGTAGAAAGACGAAATATAACTTTAATGGACATGGTGAGGAGTATGCTCAACAACTCCAATCTTCCTTTGTCATTATGGAGTGAAGCTCTACAAACAGCAGTGTATATATTAAATCGAGTTCCAATTAAGGCTATTTCTAAAACTCCATTTGAATTATGGAAAGGTTGGAAACCGAGTTTGAGACATATATGTGTCTGGGGTTGTCCAGCTGAAGTTAGAGTTTATAATCCATATGAAAAGAAGTTGGACCCGAGGACTGTTAGTGCATATTTTATTGGATATTCTGAAAAGTCTAAGGAATACATATTTTATTGTCCATCTATAGCAGTAGAATTGTGGAATCAAGAAATGCTAAATTTCTTGAGAACGACGTGGTTAGTGGGAGTGTTCAACCTCAAAACTTAGTTTTTGAGGAAAATTGTAATTTTGATTCAATTCCTACATTAAGCAGCATACTGGTTATTATTAATAACACCCATCAAAATATGATGGATATTAGACAATCAGTTGTTAAAAATCCAAGTCAGGCTGATAATATTTTAGTAGATCCCATTGATCATCAACCACAACAAGTTGATGATCATAAGCCTCCTCAAGAGGCTAATGATGTACCTTTGAAGAGATCTACTAGAGTAAGGAAAGTAACGATTTCTACTGACTATGTTATATACCTACAAGAATCTGACTATGATATTTGTGCTGACAATGACCCTGCGACGTTTTCACAAGTTATGAATAGTAGTAAATCTAACTTATCACATAATGCTATGAAGGATGAGATGGATTCTATGACAGATAATCAACTCTGGGAACTTGTAGAGTTGCCTAATGGGGTGATGATCATTGGTTGTAAATGGGTTTTCAAAACCAAGAAAAACTCATTAGGCAACATTGAGCAATACAAGGCTAGACTTGTTACAAAAGGATTTATATAAAAGGAAGGAATTGATTATAGAGAAACATTTTCTCCTGTTTCTAAAAGGGATTCTTTCCGTATCATCATGGCATTGATTGCTCATTTTGACTTAGATTTACATCAGATGGATGTGAAAACAACATTTCTAAATGGTGATTTAGAGGAAGATGTTTATATGAAACAACCTGAGGGTTTTGTCTCAAGTGATGGTGATCATTTAGTTTGCAAGCTTAAAAAGTCTATATATAGACTGAAACAAGCCTCATGTTAGTGGTATTTAAGATTTCATAATATTATCTCTTCATTTGGTTTCGTAGAGAACATTATGGATGAATATATATATATATATCACAAGGTTAGTGGGAGCAAGATCATTTTTCTAGTCCTGTACGTGGATGACATTTTGCTTGCAACTAATAATATGGGGTTGCTATATGAGGTGAAATAATTTCTCTCTCAAAACTTTGATATGAAGGATATGGATGAGGCATCTTATATCATTATCATTAAGATTGATAGAGATAGGTCTCAGGGTATTATGGGATTGTCTTAGGAAACCTATATCAACAAAGTTCTTAAGAGATTTCAGATGCAAAATTGTTCACATAATATAGCACCTATTGTTAAGGGTGACAGATTCAGTTTGAATCAATGTCCCAAGAATGACCTTGAAAGGGAACCGATTAAAAACATTCCTTATGCTTTAGCTGTTTAAAGCTTGATGTATGATCAAGTTTGTACTAGACCAAACATTACATTTGCAATTGGAATGTTGGGAAGATATCAAAGTAACCTAGGTTTGGATCAATGGAGAGCTGCAAAGAAGGTCATGCAGTACCTTCAAAAGACTAAAGATTACATGCTTACAGATAGACAGACCAATGACTTGGAGAAGTGCAAAGCAGTCTTTGATTGCTGCTTCTACTATGGAAGATGAGTTTCTTTCTTGTTTTGAGGCGACCCGGTAGGGTATATGGTTAAAGAGTTTTATTTCTAAGCTTAGAGTTGTTGATTCCATCTCTAGGCCATTGAAGATATACTGTGACAATTCAGCTGTTGTGTTCTTTGCTAAGAGTAATAAAAGTGGAAGTCATAGTAAACACATTGACATTAAGTACTTAGCAGTCAAAGAACACATAAAAAGGAATGAAGTACTGGTTGAACACATTTGTACTGAGCTAATGATTGCAGATCCTTCTATGAAAGACATGCCACCAAAGTTGTTTAAGGATCATGTAACAAGAATGAGACTTTGTTATCATTTATAGCACAAATTAGTAATGAAATTCTAAATTATTACTTTTGTCTCCATTTTGGTTTGTATACATTTATGATTGAATGACAAATATTTAAGTTTGGACCCTGAATAAGCATTTGAGGCTTGTTCATAAAGATAAAAAAGGCACATAACATGCTTTTTCAAAGAAGATAATTGCATTGAAATACATAGAAAGTAATACCTGTTTGCAAAGGAATTATAGCCATGATTCATGTAATTTATTTCTTTGTTTGAGCATAAAGAACTTTAGACTGGTATGTGAAGATTTGTGAATTTATAAAGTTATAAATGTTTGGACCAAGTGAGAGAATGTTGGACATTTTCGGTGGTCCATAACATTTAATTCACAAAACTATCGTATTTTAGTCATGTGCGTTAATTGTTCATGGCAGTTATCCTTGATGGAAGGATAGCTGCTAACTGCTCTTAAATAGTTATATATGGGATCCTTGATTCAAGCAGACTTTTTGTGTGCGTGTTCTCCATCATCTTACTCTGCTTAGAATCAGAAGATTTCATAAAATCAAAAGAAAACCTTACTGCTATGGCTGGAGGTAAGTGCCTGTCCATTCTTGTTTAATTTTTGCTTCCAATAACATGTTTCTGATTTACTGTAAACAATTGAGAAAACGGTTTACATTTTTATCCTCAACAGTAACTTTGTTGGCGGGAACATCCAATCCTTGGTAGACCTAAATTTGAAAAGAGAGAATGTGGGTGAGAATGAAATGGAAGATTAATTAGGTAAGACAAGTGAGAAAAACGAAACCTGCATGGAATCAGCATTGGTGATCTCGACGGGGAAGGAAGAAGCGAGGTCGATGGCAAGGTGAGATTATCCGCCGCCGTAAGCTCCCATTATCACCACAACCTTGGGTTTTCTTGGGCTAGGGTTTACCACCAGCTCTTCTTCGATTTCCATCCCTTTCTCTCTTGGTTGCTCCTCGGTGATGGATGAATGAAAGAGCATATGCAAGTCCAAGGATTTAGACTTTTAGGGTTTCTCTTTCCGCGCATATGCTAACTGTGACTGCCGTGTTGGTTATACAGTGGATGGCGCTGGAAAAGAGGAGAGTGGCGTGTAGATGCGCATTCCCTTAGCTCCTCTCAGCCAACAACCTTTCGAGTGATCCCTCTCGTTCCTTAGATTCGCCCGCCCTGGTGCACCAAAAATCTCATCCACCGTGTCAACGAATTTAAGCGTTTGGTCTGAAAATTTTTTTTTTACGGCAATGCAACAAGAGGACAATTTTGGAAACGTGCAAGAGATTGAACACTTGAAAAGTTTTATGCTAAACATTCGTCAGTTCAAAAGATTAACAAAGTCTGCACTGAAGAATCACATAAACATTTCAACAAACACTTAGGTGAATTAAATGATAATGAAAGTCAAGTGAAAATATTGGGCAACCAATACAACAAGAATGCAAAAATCATAATCCAAGAGACAAGGATTTATGAAGGTTGGCTCGCTTACTTGTGCCTACTTTTTCTCTCTCAAGGATATATTCTCTTTAAGTCTTTTCAAATTATTCTCAACTAGAGTCTTTACTAATCCTCGTCAGACTTTATGATCCAAATTGATATAATGCTTTGACACTTAAGATTAAGTTCACAACTCAATCTCAATGTAAAGATAGAACAAGAAGTTTCTGAAAAAGAAAGCTCTCTTATAATGGAAAAACAAAGTTAAAGAATGAGAAAATGGCTTTGCTCTATGCTATACAATCCGAGAACAAAAATGATAGAGAAAAGAGAAATTCTACAATATAAAATACTAGGTATCATGTTGATAAGCTTTAAGGAAGATGAGAACTTGAATGCTTGAGCATGAGCTTGAATCAAAATGCGAACTTGAGAGCTTGAACTTGCATGTGGACGTTTTGCTTATAGAATTCTCTTGATTAACGTTGTTTAATTTATGCATAAATCTTCAAAATATAGCTGTTGGAGAGGGTTTTTCTATGATTGGAAAATGTAGTAGTTGGAGAAATCTCTTCACTTGATTGGTTCTTCAAATAGCCATTGTGGAGTTCAAAGCTTTATTTGGAAAAGCAAATGACTGCTAGAGAGACTTTAATCTCTTTGGAAAAAAAAAAAAGCGGCCCATTGATGAGTAATTCAAACAATTAAAAATGAAGTCAAATAATAAATGACTAACGCATTAAAAACTCCCTAAAATTTTGAATTTAAAAACTCATTATTTGAATTTTTTATTTTTATTTTTAATAGAGTTGTTGAAGGTTGACAGAATTCCTTTTCTACGAGAGTCATTTTTAAAATGATGTGAAGGTCAACTTTTCTAACTACAATCCCATTTTTAAAGTCCTGTGGTGAAGGTCAACCTTTCTAACTCTAATAAATAAAAGAAATTGAAGATCAACATTTGGCATGAAAAGGTCAACTGCCCTGTGCTTAAATGTTTGAAGGTCGACCTTTTTAAAGGTCAACCTTTCCTACGTTTTTAGAAAGAAGTAATTTGAAGGTTGACTTAAGTTCTAAAGGTCGGCCTACAAGGTATGAACACGCTTTTTCAAATGTGCAGAAGCCACAGAATTCTTACGGGAATGATTAGGCAAACAATTTGTGAAATGTTTGGCCTTAGCCTTAAAAAGATTTGCGCCATATCATGATCGTTGATTTATATAATTTGAATATATTTTTCATTGAAAATTTTACCCACACATTAAACGTTCATAAATTAGGGCTTTAGTATTTTAGATACGAAAACTAATTTTTATAGCTCTACAAAAAGATCATTATAAGGAGTTCTAAATCTCGTTAATAAAAAGCTCTGATCATCTTCTGCCATAAGATACAAAACTATTCATGAACAACACTTTAATTCCTAAACTACTTTTTTTATTTTGGTCTTCGACAGAATCCTAAAAATATTTAATCTCAACCATTACAATTTACACTTCGAGGCTCATGATGGACATCAGTAAAAATGTGTTCAATAGTTGAACGACTAATTTGAAAAAATAAAAGTTTAAGAACTAAAGTGTAACAAGCCGATATGATTCTGCTTACCACGAGCTACTCTGATGCATATAACAAGCTTAACTGTAGGGCCCTGTGGATTATGCCTTTATAACTCGTATTGCCGTTTTCTAATGAGATCGGGATTCTCTGCTTGTGAGACATCTACGCCATGGCAGGGCACCAGCATACTTGGACAGTGTGGATCAACTGAAGGACAATAATCTCACACCATACGGTGATCAATCACAAGATGATTTTAAGTTAATGGCATCAATATATCAAAAGTTAATTTCAGTTAGTGGTCCAATTTAATGAACTTAATACGTTTCCAGCATAATTAGACGTACATAAAGGGGGTAGCAAATACAATAGATGGGAAAGGGAAAACTGCAAGTGTTAGACAAGATAGTTGTATCTACAAGGCGACGTGCACTGCAGTGGAGAAATTGCTGAATAGGATACAGAAAATTTATCTCAAGGATCTAAGGGAACTCACATCACAATTACAACAGAAGCTTTGTGAAATACCGACCATATTCCTACAAGTAGCTGCTACTGTCTATGCATATTTGTTCTACCCCGTTCATCATAAAGAGAATAGGAATCGGCAGGCATTACAATTCTCCTATCTGAATTAGGTCCGTGAAGTCCCTCATTAGCAGGCATTCTTGCGGTTAATTCACGGTAAGGATAGGTATGTCTACTGGCAGCATGAATTGCTATTGCTGGATCTAAGTAAGGGTTGAAATATGGTGGGCTGGCACATAAGGAACTTCCAGATCCAGATCCTAGATAAGAACTAGATGGGTACTGATCACCAGCAGCAGTTTCTGCTCCCATGTGAGAACAGTGTCTTGACAAGCTTAATCCAAAATCTTTGTATGGCAATGAGAAATTGGTTTGGGTGGAACCAGATCGTAGTTCTGCTGGTGTCCTGAACAATCCAGTATATCTGAGAGGAATATCAGGGGTATCACTGGCTTTAATAGCTCGAATCTGAGGATTTGGGACTGTAATTGCAACAGCTTGACTTGGTGTTGGCACTCCATGAAGTTGATTTTGTAGCGACAACTTGGCACAGTGAAGAGCTCCCAAAACCTCCCCCAAGGGATTGGGTGTTTGGCGGGGAACCTCACGATGTGAATTTTGGATCTCAGGTGATCCATGCGCTGGCTCGATTGTAGATTGATTGTGCACGACAATGCCAGAGCTGCTTTCCAGCAGTTGTTGGTTCTGCTTCCCTCTCAAGTTGGTCCCCAGGTACTCTTGACCTCGTGAGACGAATTCTTGATAGCCATTGGTTGTTCGATGCCTCATCCCATCACAATTTTGGCTCCAAGTCCTTTCTCCTTTTGATAAACTCTCAACTCCTACAGAAAAGCTTTGCATTGACTGGATCTCAGGTGATCCATATGGACGTGTCTGAAAGTTCAAATCATGCAGCACTCCGTTGTCAGAGTTGTTCCCTGACAACTCCAGATTCTTCTTGTTGCCTTCTTGGTGCTCTTGGCCTGGAAATTCAAATTCTTGAACACCAGTTTCAGATTCATTGACCAATATTCTGTTTTCGTATTGATTCAGCTGATTCGGGGAGTTTCCATTTTTTGCCCGCAGAGCCAATTGATCAGCAGGCACAAAGCTACTATTAAGAGATCGCGATGTCCCCTCCTTGCCTCTACAATTTTCATCTACCTTTGGTGAGGCTTCTTTCTCATAATAGGGGATCAGGTCAACCAGCTCTGAGGCATGATACGAAGAAATTGTGTTAGCTAGGTCTGCTGATTCTGCCTTGAGTTCATTCCTTTCATCAGTTACGTCTGACTGATTGCCAGGTTCACATGAATCCTACAGATCAGTGATTGGTAAAGTTAGTAATAATGGTAAGGTGAAAGGTGATCACAAACAAGCTGTAGCTAAAACAAACTATAACCAGCTCGTAGAGAGATAGTAGTAACAAATTAAAACTAGGCCATGTTCATGATAATAACATGTATCTTGCTCAGAACCTATACATAAGCTTAACCTCAAGTAAGTTGCAATACATACAAGGAATGACAAGTGAATGAAATCACAAAATGAACTTTATTCGTGTCATAACCTAATCCCTAAAATGTTTCATCATCCCATGGGGAGTGACTGGATGAGACAGCGAGGCCTTTTCATCAGATGCGTTGCCCACAATAAACATGAACCTATCAATGTGCCAAACTGAAACTCAAAAAAACAGAAAATAGGACCAAGAAGAATATAATCATCGATCAAGTTATTCAATTAGTTTGGTGATGTTCATGCTACTAAATTGCATCATATAATCATGCAATAATTACATCAACAACTTGAAGCAAACACCGTTGAGGAAATTATGTAGCAATGCAAACTCACATTTGCCCCGCCTACTTGCAATAATATATCTGCTAACAGGGTAGTCAACCAATCTCTTTGGTATTACTGTCAATCTACCGTAGTGTGTATTTTTCCTCCATCAACAAATTAATTTTCATGTGGCCTATTCTACTCCAGATCTTGCATCTTTTCATCTCCGATGCTGAGGACCATGGATTCCTCCGCAGGATTGTATGACTTTAACTTTTTTGGGATTTTCTCCTGAAGTTATTAACATACTGGTTTTATTTGTAAACCATTGGTAATCTATGCTACATATAAAGCAAATGCCCTTTATACAGAGCATGAATGGATTTACCAAGTGGAAGGAAGTTTGCTTTATATAGAGTATGGATAATAATTTATAAAAATAATAAGTCTTTCTCTACTCTATATATTGACGTGGAAGAAGAGCAAAATACATGGGAGGGTATTTTGGAACACGGATGGGAGGGCATTTTGAGAATAGGAGGAAGGGTATTCAGGAGTGAAAAAGTGCATAGAAAAGGTGGATTTTTACTGGCCGAATATTACTGCTGCTAAAGTGAAAACATCATTTCACCATTATATATAATGTTCTATTGGATTTTTACGGTGGAAGATTTCCACCACCAAAAGGGAAAAATTGCCATTAAATATATATTGTTCTAATCTCACACATGCACGGTTTGTAACTAGTTGCATATTAGTAAAACTCCAGGTCAAAGTATATAATTAGAATCAGTCGATAACCATTTTAAACTGGCTTGTCTTTATGGATAGCAGCTCCAAGTAAGAGAAAAAAATTGGGGAAACTAAAAAGATTCTGATGTTTCCTCTTTAGAAGATAAACAGTTGTACTTCACCTTTGTAAATGCTCTCGGAATCGCACCTCACAGCTTTCTGTGTTCTACTCCTCTCCTTTCAATGGTCTTCAGGGCTACATAGTCCTCCTAGTAAAGTATTTGGGTGGAATTAAAGAAAACAACATCGTTGGACCTCATTGAACTATTCCACACGTGATTCCAAAAAACCAACCTTCTTGCTCTGATGATCCCAATGAAACTTCAGGAGAGTATAGGCCTTTATCTTTATAACTGGTAATCCCTATCCCAAGTTCTCACAATAACTCCAACCCAAAATGCTAGAATGATATGTAGGCGAGGTGTCATTTCTTCTCATGCTCAGTTGGACTTCCATCTACCAAGAACCATTTCTTCTTGTGCTAGTTGCACTTGTAACTCCGCCCGTGATGATTTTATGATCTCACTACCAGTCCCAAGCCAAAACAAAGGAGGGTTGCATCAAGTGCCAATTGGCAGAAAATACTTCGTTAAACCTCATGAAATAAATCTTATTTCGACATTCCCTAAGGCTAACTATTAAGTGTTCAATTTTGCAAAATTCAGCTTGATTTTGAATTTAAATCCAATTGGCCATCCAAACCGTAATTTGTCAAAATCAACGATCAGATGATCATTAGAGCTCATTAGATGACTAATGTACGGTTCAGATGATTCTGATTTAGTCTTTTCTTTTGCAGATTAACCAAAAGAGGCGCCGATGGATACGATTAAAAGTTAACGGTGCAGAACATCTTAAAGGGCAATGGATGGGCTAGATCACCCATGAAGATGGATGTGATAGTTTCCTAGAAGACAATCAAGCTAAATTTGGAATCATGGACAAAAAGGAAACCCCTTCCCCACTTCTTTCCTTTTTCCTTCCTTTTCCTTTTCCTTCATTCTTTCTTTCTTTCCTTCATTCTCTCTTTCCTTTCCCACGCCCACTCCCTCTTTCCTTTCTTTTCTCTCCCTCCTTATTTTTCTCCCTATTTTTTTTCCTTATTTCCTCTCTTTTTCCATTCCTCATTCTCACGTACCCACCTCTCTTCCTCTCCCCCTCTTCCCATTCGCCTCTTCTTCCCTACACCCTACTTCTCCTTCAACGCCCCAATCTGCTTCACCGCTCAATCACCCCCATTCTTTTCTCCTTCTCCATTCTCCCTTGTTCTCTCTTCTCTACCGCACCACACCACCTTGTCTCCTCTACTTCTCACTCTCCCCCTCCTTCTCCTCAATCTCTCTCACGTCCCTTTTCTCTCATCTCTCTATTCTCTCCCTCTTTGAAACTCTCTCTTCTTCCTCCTAGCACCACCACGCTCTTCTGCTCCATACGAACCAGACGACGCCCAGAAAGGCGTCGTTCTTTTGTTTCGTTTCACCTCGGATCATCACAGGCCTGGCACCCAACCAGGCACAAAATCTGCTCTCCCTTCTGTCCAAGCTCCATTCTATTGAGTCATCGTCTGCCTCTGTTCTCCGACCAGATTAAGTCCGGGTAGTCCACCGCACCTTCCCCTCTTTTCTCCAAGTCAGAACCAGACGACGCCCACAAGCCTAGACGTCGTCTCCCTTTTCCCTCTTTCCACCAGTCTTTCCTAGATCGTTTTCCCCTGCCCAGATCTTCTCTGCTTCACGCATTATCTCCATCACCCAGGTCAT
The DNA here is from genome assembly GCA_035236585.1 of Warburgia ugandensis. NCBI lineage: Eukaryota > Viridiplantae > Streptophyta > Magnoliopsida > Canellales > Canellaceae > Warburgia > Warburgia ugandensis. Next base: position 12,716,990 of record CP141126.1, read on the forward strand.
CTCCAACTTCCAGGCATCAAGCTGGCCCAGGACGACACCAGAGGAAGGCCGAGAAGATCCAGATCGTCCGGTGCACCAGACGATCCAGCATCTCTAGCAGCCCCGCTCCGGCCGGCAACCCATCCTACTCCTGTGTCGTCCCCCCTCGTTTCCTCTCCTCCTCTCCCTTTCCCCCTTCTCCTCCGGCTCCCTCTTCTTTCTCCATCACCGTCTCCTCCTTCGTCTGGTTTTTCTTAAAATACAGATTTTCCTCAAAATTCCACTTTTGCCCTTGTGAACTGCCTAATCTCCACCAGATCAATTAAGGCCTAACCCATCAACGGGTTAGCCTTAATCAAACCAAATCTTCAATTTCTCCTTTGTTTCTCAATGGATTTCAAATTAATTTTTCAGAATCATTCTTAGGACATTCCTAGATCTAAGTGACGTTTCTAATCTTCGATATAGAATCCAGAAATCAATCTGAGCCGTCCAAATCTTGAAATCACAATTCAGCTCAGATCTTGACCATTTTGAAGAATCTGTCAAATCCGACCGATGGATCACTAATCAAGAACGTGTTGAAGATATTTGTACAGGCGGATCAAATTTTAGAAGACCAGAAGTGAAGAGTTTGATAAAGATTGATCTAGGAAAGTAGTTTTTGCTCATTATTTGATTTTATTTGTTTTATTTCAGAACTGGAAATTCTGTATTTTTGAGAAGTTAATTAGATCTGAACATTGATTCTCATTTCAATAATTCCAGTAATTTTGAGTGATTTCTTTTTAATTTTACATAATTAAATTTTATTCAAACTTCATCATTTTAAATCAAGTCCTCATGAGATCGACCTGTACTTGCATAAGCTACACTACAATAGCCCGTGCACTTGCGATTAAACAATCAACACTAACCATTCCCCATAAGCAATGGGCTGCATCAAATCCTAGATGCAGTGAGAAATGGGCAAGAGCTGTTATGGCATTCTCCCATAAGTAATACACCACATCAAATCCCATGTGAAGTGAGAAATGGGTGAGGGCTACTAAGGTGTTTTCTCATAAGTGACGCACTGCATGAAAACCAAGGTGCAAAGGATAGTAGGCAGGAGTTCCTTTATCACTCTAGATGTGCATGGGTAAAGAGACTAGCTCAAGAAAATAAGATTCGTATCACCGCATAGAATGAAAGAGTGAGGCGATCCAAGTCAAAGTTTCTAAAAGGGAAAGCCCAAAAGAACGTGGATAGAAGTGGTGAGAAAAGATTTAAAAACTTTGGGACTAAGTAAACTCATGACACTTAATAGACCGGAATGAAGGGACAAGATTCAAGTGGCCGACCCCTAATTGGGATAAGATCTTGATTATGATACCACAAAGAATATAGGCATATTAATAGGTAAGAGTGTGGAGTTAGTAGATACAATCAGAAGTAAGAGAGTCAACATAGTTTGTATACAAGAAACTAAGTGAAAAGGAACTAAAACTAAAAGGTTGACGGATATAAGCTCTGCTACATAGGAGAGGACACTATTAGAAATGGCGTAGAGATAAACAGTGGATAAAGAAATAAAAAAAATAAGTTGTTGACATAAGAAGACCAGTAATAGAGTTCTACTAATAAAACTTGTTTTAGGGGAGAAGATACTAAATCTTATAAGTGCATATGCCCCACAAATAGGGTTAGAGGATAGAATTAAGAGACATTTTTGGGAATATATGGGAGGAGTAATGGAAGAAATTCCCAACATAGAGTGGATATTTATAAGAGCAAACTTAAATGGTGATATAAGAAAAGGAACGAAAGGATATGATAGGGTACATGGAAGATATGTGGTTGGAAAAAGAAATGGCATGGGAGAAGCTATCCTAAATTTTTCTTTTGCATATAACCTAGCTCCAGCAAACACGTGCTTTAAGAAGGATAAACACTTGATAACTTTTAAAAGTGGACTACATAAAAGCCAAATGGACTTTTTTCTGACTAGGAGTACTGAAATATCAATGTATAAGGATTGTAAGGTGATACCAGATGAGAGTCTAACCACACAATATAGGTTAATAATTATAAAATATATATATTAAGAGATAGAAGAAAAAAATGAACTTAATAGGCATCCAAAGACTAAGTGGTAGAACTTAAAAAGAGAGAAGATAGCATCATTTACAAATAAGTTGATAGTAGAAGGAAACTTGAACAATGAAATAGAAGTAAACGCCATATAGACTAATATGGCCATGTCCATTAAGAAAATGGCAAAAGATGTCCTATGAGTATCTAAAGGTAAAAGGCAACCGGAAAAGGAAACATGGTGGTGGAGTGAAAAAGGGTAAAAAGCTATTAAAGAGAAATGAGTGTGTTTTAAAGCATGATAGAGGATTAAAAATAATGAAAACTTGGAACATAGGGTACTAGTCAAAGTGATGATTATGCCAATAGAGTAAGGACCTAAATCACGTTAATTGCATTAAAAGTAATTATCATAGGGTACTAGTCAAAGAAGATGAAATCAATCAAAGGTGAGAAAGTGACTTTCAGAAATTACTAAATGACAATGACCCTGAGAATATAGAGGTTGAAAAAACCGTAAACTTGAATATCATTGGAGTATATAGATTCGAATATCTAAAGTGAAAGAGGCATTGAAAAAGATAAAAACAAGAAAGGCCTTGGGATGAGATGATATGCCAATAGAGTGTTTGAAATATATGGGAGATACAAGAGTAGTTTGGTTAACAAAGCTGTTTAACAAGATTTTAAAATTGAAGAAAATGCCAGATGAATGGAGAAAATGCCTTATTGTACCAATCTATAAGAATAAAGGAGACATACAAAGTTGCATACACAATCATGGGATCAAACTTATGAGACAGCATGAAACTTTAGAAAGAGTGATTGAGAAGACGCTACTACATGAGAAGAGTGTGTTGAAAAACCAATTTAGTTTCATGCCTAGGAGGTCTACCATGAAAGCTATTTTCCTCTTTAGACAATTAATGCAAAAATATAGGAAGAGAAGGAAGGACAACTACATGATCTTTATTGACTTAGAAAAAAGTTATGATAAGGTCCATAGGGAATTAATATAGTGGGTGTTTAGTGAGAAGGGGGTTCATGGGAATAAATAGACATAATTAAAAGTTAGGCATGATGGAGTGGTAAAAAATGCTAGGACCACTAGCGGAGAAACTGCTAACTTTCCCATCACCATTGGATTGCACCAAGAATCGGCATTTAGCCTGTACCTCTTCATGTTGATTATGGATGAGCTAACCAAACATTTACACGAGGAGATTCCATAATGCATGAAATTTGTAAATGACATAGTTTTGATTGATTAGATGAGGGACGACGTAAACACAAAGATTGAGTTGTGGAGAGATGTTATAGAATTTAAATGATTTAAAATTAGCTGAACTAATACACAATATATGAAATGCAATTTTAGCAAGGAGAGGGCTGAGAGGGAAACACCAGTAAAGATTGAAAACCAAGAACGAACCCAAAAAGATTACTTTTGATATTTGGGATCGATAATTCATTAGAGCAAAGAGATCAAGAGTGAAGCTACCCACAGAATCCAAGCATTTAGAACAAATGGAGATTTGCCTCTAGAGTTTAGTGTGATCAGTGGGTGTCACTCAAACTGAAAGGAAAATTTTATAGGACACTTGTAGTGCTGGCCATGCTCTATGAATCAAAGTGTTCTACAGTTAAGAAACAGCCTATACATAGGATGGGTGTAGCCAAAAAGAGGATATTGAAATAAATGAGTAGCAAGACAAGAAATGATACAATTAGAAATCAAAACATTAGAAAAAATTTAGGAGCAGCCCCAATAAGTAACAAGATGAGAGAGGATAGACTTAGATGGTTTGGACATGTCCAATGGACCGAAAACAGCACTAATTAGCAGTGAGTTGATCCAAGTCGAAGGATCTAAAAGGGCAAGGGAAAGGCCCAAAGGGATGTGGTTAGAAATAGTGAGAAGGATTTAAAAACTCTTGGACTTAATTGTTTGATAGAGGTGAATGGAGGAACAAGATTCATGTAGCCGACCCTTAATTAGGATAAGGCTTTGATGACGATGAAAATTTCCCTAAAACTGCCCTCCACAGTTATTACAAGTGTAAATTGCAAGTTGAGTGCAAGACAATGAGATTTAATGATCAAGAACAATAGAGTTCAAATAGAAAACTGAGGTCTCGCTCTGAAAATATGTTGATCAATTTACTTTAGGTTGTCAACAAAACAAGAAGATAGGAGATGCCTTGCAAAGAAATCTTGAGGCCCTTGGCTGACACTTTCTATGAATCAAGATGTGAAGAGAACAAAAGAATATGATACAGGAAACACCATGTACACTTTTTCCACCTTGGTCTGACATTCACTGATTTTCTGCCCAAATGAGAAATAGGAAAGAGAGAGAAAATTAAGAAGCAAAAGGGCAAAGCTACTCCAAGGCTTCCCACTTTCCCATCCTATTTTACCGCGACAAGAAGCAAACTTGTGCCACACAATAAAAGAAAGAGGGCATCCTGGACTGGAATGCAAGGATAGATCCTGTTGTTGCACATGCTCTGCATTCAGTTGTTAAGAAATCCATCTCACTCTAAAGTCACCCCAAAAGAAGAAGAAAAAAAGACTGTAAATATCTTCAGTTTTTTTTACTAACTCCATGCTCACTTTTTCACTTCTTGGAATATCAACAGAAGCATAAGGAAACGTAGCCATGAGGATAGTATCTTTCTAGAGCAGGAGACTATTGAGAGGTACAGCTGTGTAACTAGATGGCCATATACTTCTTTCATGTTGTAGACTCACCTTTATAGTGGGAAGTCATTCCATGCATAACCAAGGATATGTTTGATTTGACATTTAGATAATTAGGCATGATTTTCTTGTAATTCTTCTATCTGAATCCTCCTCTTCTTCTCTTTTTCTTTTCCATTTCCCACTTCTTAAAATGGTCTTAGCACAAAGATCCTGAAGGTTTTAGACATTGCAGCAGAAAAGCAGAAAAAGACTTGAGCTAATTCTTATCGTCCATTATCTATAATTTGAATTCTCCAAAACCCCAGATTGTTTGGATTTGCCTCATACAAGAATTGACAATACATGTTGATGCAAACCATCTAATGAAAGATAAGATTTTAAAAGCTTACTCATGCAAAAGTGCAGGGGCAAGACAGGTGATTATCCAGGCAAGCATGGCTATTATCATGTTTCCATGATTATAGGGGAATCATAATTCATTAATCTCAACAAACCATGATAGTCAACCCACCTATATTCTAAAGAGATGCATGAGAAGTCATCCTTATATTTTAATGGATTCTAAATAACTAGATAGTTATATCCAGTGAAACCGTCTATGTCATTGGTGGTAGGAGTTTCTTTCACTTTCTAGAGTGCTGCTTGTAATGGAAAAGGAATATAAGTCCTTATTAAACTTATCGACTTCGTGCCGCTTAAAAGAGGATTGAGATTCTGTCATATGCAATTCAATATTCTATGTTTAAGAAAACTAAGCTATTTTGTGTTTTCTTCTCAGCTGAGATCCTTAAGGTGAATTCCAAAATGCTAATCCAATTGAAGGCCTTCGAGCCCATTATGGGACCTCAGCTTGTTATAGGTATCCTACAGGCATACCTACAGGCCTAGGTCTTGCTTCTTTTTAATCCTAGTTTATCTGTAGTGCTATTAATTGCGTGTTTCTTTGTTTCCTTTTCAGGCCTAAGAGAAGTTAACCGTGCCTGTTTCCAAAAAGTTCACTTGGATGTTTAAACCAATAAACTGAATTTCTGCATTTGCCTTCAGAAATTTCAATAATCAGTATGTTTATGTTTAGTTTTTGCGAGCATGCTATGCATCTTTGTGATCTGGGGCTAATCTACAGTTCTGGAAGTCTTCCATTTTCTACTTTTTACCCAGCAAATATAGTGTAACTGAATTCTGTTCTGTTCTTCTATGCTTTGACCAAGTTACATTTTAACTATTTGGTAGCTGCATACTTAGTGGAACATAATAACAAAGATCTTTAACAGTGCAAGGGTAAACAATGCTTGGGCAAAATATCATTATGATGATGATATTTTGCCCAAGAATTGTTTACCATGTACTGTTAAAGATCTTTGTTATTATCTTCCACTAAAAGAAAACAGCACCTATTAGTTTCCTTATAAGCCTAAACCATGTATATTCTTGCTTCTCAAAGTTCAACTGCATAAAATATAGTGGAGATCCAGCAAGGATAACTATAAGATACAAATAGAGAAGCCATGATTTCCAGCAGTTACAACATATAGAAGCAAACGTCAAGCAACTAAATCTTTTTCTTTTGAGATAGAAAAACCACAATGGATAAGTGCAGACGCAAAGCCTGCAAACCAGCCACCAATAGCCTACTACAAGAACAGTGATATTTCATAAATATCGTAACAAACAGATTCAGCAAACACGTTCCAAAGCAAGCTACAAGAATGACCTTCATCCTATTATTTGGTTGATCCTAGGCTAAACAGCAACTCTATTGCCCCTCCAAGGATGAGGTAACTGAGTCTAACAAGGATTGACATGTAGCCAAAACCCCAAATGAGATGTCCACTAGGTTGCTTATGCACTTGCCTCCCCTACCTTCAACTAAAGGAGACATACTTAAGCTGGTTTATAGTCAGGAACTCCAGTGTACACTGAAAACAAGAGGTAATGTCGATAATTGTCGATTCTTCCAATTCTCTAACATATGTGTGGAGTCAAAGAAACCTAGAATTGGTAACACAAATTTCAATTTTCATACCATTTATGAGTAGCAACTGGAATTTGTTTTTGTTCATGTTGAATGATTTAACTTTCCTAGAAAAAGTCTATTTCATGGAGATTGGAAGAAATCAACAATAATGCTTAAATGGTTTTGGAGTTTAAGATCTGATAAATAACCCATCCTCCTCAACATCAAGATATTTGCATGAGATGCATGATCAAGAAACGTGGCTCTTGAAACTAGGACAGCATTATAAAGGAACGGCAAAATAATACTGGGTCAGGATTAAGTGGTTGTCATATTCATATCCAAATTGAAACTTTAGAATACTAGGGCATAAGAATTGGAGAAGATGCTACCGGAGTATAGCTGTTATTCTCTCTGTACTTCTCCTCCCATTTTCTTTGAGCATTTTCTTCTGCTTCATACTGACCTATGAGCTGGGCCTGGTGCTCTAATGCTCTTTCCATATCTACATCTCTACCACTTTCATGAAGGCTGGCATCAGGTTCTCTTCTTTGATCCTCTCCACATGACATTAGACCACTCAATGCTTTTTCATCCTCATCTTTATGCCTTCCATTTGAGATGTCCTCTCTTACTTTCAACCCAAACCCAGTACCATTGTCTTCTGCACCAAGTAGGATGGACTCATCTCTGGCAACATAAACAAGCAATCTATGAGGAACTGTGCAGAAGATTGGATAAATTTAATAATAAATTACTGCCAAGAAGATGATAAACTTCACAACTGACCTTGTTTCCCTTAGTTTTATCTGGCGGCACGATTTCCCCAGTCGTTGCTTTGGAGAAGGCCCACTGGTGGACAAGCAGCCGCTGTGTCTCCGCCTAGGTTGACCAAATTTCTTGTCAAGGGAGTTTGGAAGGTTATTGCTACTTTTCCAAGATAAACTTCTATTGATAGAAGGAGAAGCTTCGTGCTCTGAGCCCGAGAATCCATCATCAACTTCATTTCTTATCAATTGTGAGTTTGTGGAGTTCTTCTCTTCCTTGATGGAATTACCATTTTCTATTGATTCACTTAGAACCTCATCTTGCTCGGAGCTGTAATCAGATGCCTCAGATAACTCATTTATCCCATGGTCTTCCAAGATTGCAAGAACATGAACTGCAGCTTTTTCGGCTTTCTTCCGCTGGATACTTACAATTTTTAGCTGTTCTTCTAATTCTGCCACCTACATTGTTGAAGATATGGAGCAAATGTTATTCAAAAAACAGAGAACAAGGCCTTATCACATAGCACTAATACTATGAATTTGATACTTGAGAAGGAGAAATCCACAAAGAAAACAAATATATAAAGCAATAGAAAAACAAGAAGGGGTAATAGTCATTTTCCACTATTACCACATTATCTTGGAAGACTGTTTGCAGATAAAGAACAATGAGTCTAATTAACCCAAGGTATATTATATAAGAAAGCTTCCATGGCTAGGATCAAACAATTCAATGAACTAACCCTTTTAGTCAATTGATCAGCTCTCTGTCTTGCAGTTCTCGAAACAGATCTTTCAGACAGCAAGCGAGCACGAAGAAATTCAATGGTCATAGCTGTAGAGTCCTCCATCTTACAATGTCCTGGGAAATATAAGACCGAAGACTTTTTCAAACCTCAAGACCCAAGCCTCACATTCCAATAATTTGTGAACTCCTTGGTATGTCAAAATAGAAATTAGACAGTGAAATAATACTCAGACCAACACTCAGTACCAAAAGAATTCATTTTCAGCAGAGACATACCTCCTGAAATTCTCCAATAATCAACAACAGAAAACAGCATAAAAAATTCAAAGCAAATCACAATTATCATGCTCTTCACAAGCTTGAGTATTGCATAAATAACCAGCGTATAGAAATACAAGGCCAACCCTTGAACTAATCTGCATGCCCCCTAGAACTTCCTGAAACCTAAAATCCTGTAGTTCCCCACAGTAACAAAATAGAGATTGATGAATAAGCCCTAAGCCTCAACATCTGACGGAAAAATCAAAGATGCAATTGCAGTTCCCAAAACATTCGATTAGAATAACAAGATTCGAACTAAAAATACCAAGTTAACCTGGAAATTATCTTGAATGCATTGAGAACACTAAAACAAACTAATGACCATCAAACCAAAAGCCTAATCCAACCACCAAAACCCTCATCTCAAACATCAGCCAGTCAAGAATCCTAATCCCTAGCTACTCGCCTTTGAATGAACAAGTTAACAGTTAAAAAGAGTAAGAAAAAACATAAACGAATAAGAAGAACTCAAACCAAACTGCAATTCCATAACCCCAAGAAGGCCCTCAATTTCTCCCCGCCCAGCAAATAAGCCAGGCTCTCATATTTAGCTAAACCCGTAAATTCAAAAGTAAGAAGTAAACCAGAGGAATGACCATAAAAAAACAAAACCTACCGCTGATATAAACCCAAAAGGTACCTACAACTGAAATTGTCCATTAAAAAAAAAAAAAAAATCAAATTCCTTGATTTACCACCCGCTAAATTTAAAATTACAAATGTGAGCATAAATTTCAACAAAATTGAAATAAATAAATCAAAAGGGCGAAAGAAAACCTAGAAATTTAGAAACAATTCAAGAAATGTCGAAGTAAAAAGCAAAAAAGAAAGCTAAAACAGGAAAAATAGAAAGAATACGCTAGTCGGAACAACCTACATACCTAAAATTTAGAAAACCCTTTAAAATTCACCCGCATAAAGCAAAGAAGAAAAGCAGCCCAAGATCACAACCCAGCTCCCAAACCCAAGTTTGCAACAGCCAGAAATAACTCTACAAACCAATTAACTTAAACAGGTTTAGAAAATTCATAACACTTACCTTTAATCTCACTTCTTGTGATCCTCAACAACAAGGGAATTCAGCATTGCCTAGCAGCGTCAACAAGACCAGTATCAGTTCAATTCCGTAATTCGGAGGACCCAGAGCAAATCAAATTAACCAAAATTTAAACCACAAATTCGAAGGTAGAGATAGAAAGAAAGACAACGAGGAGTACGAACCAGAAAAGCGTAGCTGAAAACCCTAGAAAAAAAGGAAGAAAATGACAATTACCTTCTGCTCCATTTTCGGTCGGGTCTGACAGTAGAAGGAGAAAGTGGAGGAAAACGTTTTCCATGTTCTTCCGTTGGCGTTTGAAACACGCGCAGGAAGCTTCGTTTCATCGATGGTCTCGCCCTCCTCTCCTTCGGACAACAAACAACAACACTTCACTCGCTACGAGGGAGCGCCTTCTCCCGTCTCTGTCTGTTTCTTCTCATTTCGGCCAAAGTACGAAAACCATCCTCTATCCAAAATAATAAAATTAAAATATGGGCGATGATGTCGGCCGTTGATTTACTGGCTGGGACCCACTAAAGATGTCTCCTCCGTCCGATGACTTCTAAGGCTTTCCAGTTAGGCAGGGTCTTTTTGGGTAAGAACTTGCTCAGGTTTGATCGTATATGATAAAAAGGGCTAAGATATTTCAGATGATGGTTAATCTTGGTCCATTCAATAACCAGCTTACATAATTGACGACTAGATCGCACACATTTGTACTTGTTCCCACTGAGAAGAGAATACAAACTTTCGCATCCACCCGATAACAGCTCTGAATTTAGATGTCAAGGAGACGAGAAATTGTGGGATGTCAACACGTATATTGAGAAGTGCAGGCAAAATTACATACGTGGCTCGCGGGTCTGATGATGGTCTAAACCAACGAAGAAATGCTATGCCGGACCGACCCAAGGCCCCGCCAAGCTAAGCCTACGGAATAACTCTAACCCTGAGACGCTGCCTGGCTAAGACAGAAAGAGAAAATGAACTTTCATTTGATCTTAATCCGTATAGATCGAAAAAGGCATTATATTAGATATGTACGGATTTCCTAATAATATTCATAAATAACTTGTTTCTAGTAAGAGAGGAATATTACACAAATCTGACAATCAGGATTCATTCTGTCGTACATACAAAGAAGATAATAAAATTTATGTGATTCAGTTAAACTCGGCCTACATTTATGGGAGAGAAGGATTCCACTATCATTTGATCAGATTATATGGACAAAGAGGATGAGGCCTCCTCCAGCTCTCCTCTCTTACATTCTCTCTCTCACACACATGTATAAAATTTTCCTCACATCGATATAGATTGATACTTATCTTGATTAATCCTTATCTTTATCCTGGTTGATCTTTATTCTGATTAATCCTTATCTTTATCTTTGGCACGACGCAGACGCGCAGTGCCCTAGCATTCCGTTTTTTTATTCTTAAGACGCATATGTACGTGCGACACTAAAACGCTTATAACTTGAGATCTAGAGCTCCGATTGAGGCGCTGCAAAAGGCGTTGTGTCCGTGTCGATGACGCGGACACATCTAAACTATAAAATCCCTTATTAAGGCCCAATCAAAGGTAGGCATGACCCTTAGAATAGGATGGTGACGCGTGGCCACTAGACCTTTGGAAAACTGAGGATACCAAGGCCCAATTAAGACCTTGGGATACCCATAACCATAGGGATGGACACCTAATGCCTAAGTAATAAGACCAATTACTCTAAAACCCATAAAAGATAGGCCAAACTAACCTTGATTCCCCAAACCATGTTCAGGAGCATCCGAGGACAAAGGGGTTAGCGCAACCTAGTCAGGTAGGTGCTCTATCGCTACTAGATTCTTTTAAAAGAACTATGATTGTTTTGCAAATACATGATTTAAGTATATGACTTGTTTAGCATGACTTGTTCAGCATGCATGTGATACATGCTTTATGCATAGACATGTTTTATAAAGAAGTGCATATACATTATGCATAGATATGTTTTGCAAACTATTGCATACATTATATGATTTGTGAGCATTGAGTTGCATGTCCTTGAGGATTACCAAAAGACGCTGGAGTGCTGAGGGCCAAGCAGTTGTGAGGGTGTAACACCCCGGATTTTTAAGACAATTTTTTTTTTTTTTTTTTTTTGCAATTTAAATAAGAACATTTGGGATCCCATGAGAAAAGATTTATTTAACATTTTACTAAACCTATCTTAAAACTCCGGGTGTTAATTTTTCCTTTCTCAAAATGACGATAAGTGAATTTAAACATAAATAAATGATCCGCGTATAAATCAACGTCAAATAAATAGGCGCCTTTATTTTAAATCAAATAAACATCCAAAAGACAATAATAATATGGCCCAGGGTCTATCCATCATAACATCCCATATAAATGTCCAATATATATCCAAAGATCTAAATCACATCCAAATATAAGGTATGCAGTCCATAATAAAATTTAAATGATAATCCACTCTAATGACTCACATTACTTTCTAAAACTATAGGGAAACTAGTCTTCAGCAGCTCTCAAGGTTTATCAACCGCTTTTCCTTTCCTGGTGTCGCGCTCGAGATCTAAGGCATTGCAAAACAAAGCAATGCCTCGAAGTATACGCTTGCGGTAGGTACATAGACAATTAATGTAATAAATGCAGAAATAATGAACAGCATTGATGAAAAGTCTAACCTTTATGGAAATAGTGATATCATAATGCCATGTTCAAAATAAATGCCAATTTATTCCAAATGCTAAAACATGAAATTCACTGAGTTAAAACATGACATGAATCAATAACATGGAGCATACAACAAGAATAAGGGCACCCTAAGGTAATGGGTCCCACCACATCGCACTAACATCCCTGATCAGGAGTACACATAGTCAACCTCGAGTGTCGTCCACACGGAGCATACCATCTATAACCATGCTCATCATACATGCACACATAACAAGAATATGGGCCATCATGCCGGTGGCAACCCTCCATGGGTATCAACCACCGCGCTCCCCGTCGACACCATAACGGGAGACTAGCGTCTGTCCCCATGGAAAGGCTCGACCTCCAGGTAGTGTGGACTATCCATGTTACCAAACCCCTACCGAATGCCATCTATGGGCGGTGTCATCATATCACAAACTCATCACATCATAATCTCGGAAGGTGGGTGGCCTAGGCCACTATCCCTCCTAAGATGACGCTCACCGGGCGAGAGCACCCGTCATCAAATATAAAACACGGAAATCATATGTATATGCTAAAACTCAAGAGCACTTATAGCTTGAAATCCCCAAGGCATGCCCCTCATCCTGGGATTAGCCTATAAAAGGGCCAAATTTACTAAGCCTCTATACTCATTTCCATGTAAATCCATGCATTTTCTATATATATAATAAGAAATAAATCTCTAATTAAGCATAACTAATTAACATCATGCTTGTAAAAGCATTTTAAATAAGTTTATTCAAGGTAGAAGAATTTAATTTGGAATAACCATCCTGTACGCAATGTCGCATGAAATCCATGGTAAATAAAAATCGCAATTTAAAACACAATCACACATGATGCTATGTTTAAAACATGGTTTAAAATCAAGGCAAAACATTAGTTGTCGTCACCTACCTCAGTGTGAGATCACTAGCTTGCCAATAACTCCCTTAGTGGTATATTCAAGTGCACTGTACATGTTACATCACTATTTAAAAATTTTTCTAAATAAAAAGTGGTCATTTCTAAGTTTTTAAGTTAAAACTAGGTCCGCGTCGTCAATACGGTCACAACGCCTCTTCCGGATCGTGATTTGGACCTCTCTAGCTCCCAAAAATCAAGTTTTAATGAAAACTACGCAAAAAGGGGGCCTGCCGGACCACCATAAGGTGGTTTAAACCGGCGGCACCCTTTTCCGCCGGTTTATACCGACGTACTCTGGCGCACGAAGACGCACGGCGTCGCAGACGCCGCACGGGACGCGCGCCGCGCGTCTTCGGCACCGTGACGCACGCGCGAGGACGCGCCGCGTCCCGGTCCCACCGCGACAGCCAACGGCAGGGCGTCCGCACGCGCGCGTCGCCGCGCACGCGTGCGACGCCGACGTCATCCGACGTCGTCCTGCTGTGCGTCCCGCTGTGCGTCATGGCGTCAGCGCCAAGGCGCCGACGCCGTTGACAACGCCGGAGAAGACGACCGGATTCCGGTCGCCTCCGGCGGAGCTACAAAGCTCCGTTTTGCGCGATTTTTGCGCCATTTTCTTCAGAATTCTCTCTAGAATCCATTTATGCCCTCCTTTTGCACTAATTTTCTCAAAAACCATGGTTTTTAAATGATTTTTTCCAAGTTCCTAAAAACTTTCCTAGGTACTGGTTTTTGAGTTTTCTGGGCAATTCCACCGTTGGATCACTCCCAAATTTAAAGGGTTTGCTCTTGGGTCTCTTGTGCACTAGTTGGACGGTGCGATTTTCAAACGGACAAGGTTTGATCCGTGAAATCACACTCCAACAGTAGCGTGCACAAAGTTCCTAAAAATCTGATTTTTTCCAAAATTTTTTTAAACGTTTTCCTAATTAATTTCCTAATTAATAAATACAGAAAAACATAGGTTTTGAGGCTTACCTTGCACCTGGCCGGAGTTGCTCGTGTTGCCGGGGCTCCACTCGCCGGAAAATTCAAGTTTTTACAGATCTAGGGTTTTGCGTAGCATTCATGGAAAACGCTCAAAGTGGAGCGTTTTGGCTCCTAGAGGAGCATAGATATAGGGTTTTAGAGTCTTGGGGAAGAGAAACTCTTCCCCACACGTCTCTTCCCACGTCTCTCCGGCGATTTCGCCGGACTGGTAGAGACGTGTGTAGACAGGGGTGCCGTTATCAATTTGGACCCCTGTGTAACACGTTTCTGTCAAAAGACCATTTTGCCCTTACAACTTTGACGGCTCATAACTCCCTCGTTTGAGCTCCGTTTCTCGCGTTCTTGGTGGCGTTGGATTCGTATCAACGAGCACTTTCTAATTATTATGTTTTCAGGAAATAATTTCATCCATAAATTTTTATTTTAATTTATTTAATAATTTCCTATTTTTATCTTAAAAATTAAGGATATTACAGAGGGACCCAAAGAGGATAGGTTTTGAAAAGAGATTTTGGCTTATTTGATCTTATATAATTTGGGCTAGTAAGCCCGTGGGTGCTATGCCGAGGGGTCTAGGTTGGCCACCCGGCCTCTACCACTATTAGGTAGATGGGTACAACGCCCAAAAAGAGGCAAGTCCCTACGTCGACTACATGTGGTACAGGGGGCTACCACTGGTGTCACGGCACTGGGTCAACGTGTCATAGGCCCCATGGAGGCTATGACCGAGTGTCCTCAGGTACCCGAGGACTACACGGCAAGGAGGTCGTGGGCATAGTTGGACCCTATGGTTTATGGACTTATTTGCATTGCATATGGCATGCTATGAGGTTGGTCGACCATACCATACTAGATATCCATGAGTTGGATTCGATGAAACATCTTATGCATATCATAATGTTATGATATATATGTATATGGTACTTTCGATTTTTGGATTATGTGATCATTTAAGTCGTTTGTATTTCAGTTTGACAATGGATTTTGATATCGATATTGAACTTGAGTATTCAAACATGCACATGTTTTGAAAGAGCATATGATTTTAAAACATCTCATGTATTATAAAACTAGTAGTGATAGACTCCTACTGAGTATAGCATATACTCACCCTATCCTTAACATTTTTCAGGATAATTCCATCTACAAGTAGAGGACATCTATGTCAGTGCTACAAGTAAGTGAATTAAAAAGGAAACAATTATACATGTAAGTAAACTCTCAACCTTTTGGACATGTATTTATTTACAGTTGGGCTGTGTGTTGTGACTAGAAAGACCTGGGGAAAAACATTTATGATTTTTGAAGTTTTTCAACAACTACTTTAATTGTTGTGAAAGCAAATGACACTCGGGGTTTTCAAAATAAGTTTAAAACTAAAGATTTTTCATTGCATTGCATGGTTTTTATAAAATGGTTTCAAAATAGGGATGTATCCCACTTAAAAATGCATGAGAAAATCTGGGTCGTCATAGGTTTTCTCACATGAGTATGTGTTACATGCAGTTCCACCCCAATAATTATCATATGTACATTCGGGTGCATGGTACGCATCGATACTCTGGTGCATTTCTCCCTCTAAGTCAGAATAAATATGTTTTCGAACTTTCTCCTTAAAGTTGAAGTGGCTCCGAATCTCAGAATCATCTGTTTTGATTTTGTATATTGATCATTTTGAACTAAAAGAAAACTTTTTGGTACAACATTCACATTGTGTAAAATATCCTGCTTCTCAACAGTACACTCTCAATTGTGTAGAATATTCACTGTGTAGAAAAAACTTTGAATGATCTGACACATCTACCTACCTCCGCCTCCCTTAGATTGCCCAGATACCAAGTTTGTTGATCAAATGATTTCAGCTTTCTTCTCCTTTTCAATGTGCAGCATGGGAAGCAATATTTTCCCTAAACCTAATAGTATGTAGAAGAAGACAATTAATGGAAGAAGAAAATCGATTGTGATCGAAAGTTAGGCTTTATAACCACGCACTGCACCCTGAAATCGTAGGAGAGAAACAGGAGACATACACACACGAGTGTAATTGAGTTTCTCAGGCCCAATCTTTACTCGCTTGGTGACTCTGCGTATAACACGTATTCATCGACACCTGGTAAGTGAATTAAAAAAAAAAAAAACGGCCCACTACACGGAGCTCCTGTGCAAACGGATTCTAGGGAAAGTGTGAATTACAAGGTTTTATTGTTCATGCCTCGAACCTATAATGTCAAAGTCACACGACGACAACTTTACTATTGTGCCAACTTTTGACACCCGATAAATATCAACACTAAAATTAGTATCTTTGGTCGCAATTTAAAGCACAAAGAAACATGGTCCTATCAGCATTCAATAAAAGTGATTTTTGGTGTTTGTAGGTAATCTAAGGAGTCCGAACGAGTTGAATGGACTTAAAATTAGTGTCGATGTTTAGTAGACATAACTACAATGCATATCATTTTTATCATTAGAAATCAAGTAAACAAATAGTCATAATCACAATATCACACTTGTGTGCCCAACACAACGAAGATCACGCATTCATAATATACATAACTTGGTTTAATGAATTGATAAGCAAGCAACAAAAGCCTATGGTTCAACAAGGACCAATCATGGTCTTAGCCATAATTGTTGGGACCATAGCTTTTCTCTTTCAGAAACAATGGTCCCTTCGTTTGTATCAAGTGTGCTTTCCCGAAAGGGCTACAACCAATCGATTTATCTGCAGCGAACAGTTTGGATCATTAAAACTGGTCCCCAGAATTTTTTTTTTAGCTTGATGTGTAAATCCATGGGGTCAGACACCCTATGAAAGCTGAGATTTTACTTTCATTAGGCAATACGAGATTGAATACTAAGAAATATTACTGTATTAACTAAAGAGTGCATGGAAAATTCTACTGCATCTTAGGCCTTTGGCCAAGAGATGTGTACCAGGGTGGATGTGATCAGATCCATTAGTTGAACCAGCAGACACATTCACTACGTCGTTGTTAATTTGTCCCTCATCCGATGACCTAATCCATTACCAATGAGTCTAGTTTTAAGCTCCGCCTAGATGGCTAAACCATTTGTTCCGCAAAATCCACAGGCATATACGTGGGCGGCCTCATGATTGATTTGAGATCAATAGTCTAGGTTGTACATAGGTTTCAAATGTGTGCCCCTAAAGATTACACATCTAGTAAAAAATGACCTTTTGGGAAAGGGAGATGATGTTGATTAGCTAGAAGTTATTAATTTGGCAGATCTATACATCTGGAATGGGCCTAAACAATTTTGCCCAAGCTCAATGCCTCCGAGTCAAGCACTCTACAACTCATTAGCGTAGCCCAAATCTATTTTCAAATCCAGACTAAAAGGATAGCCGCCGTGTATGAAGCTCCAGGAAAGGGATAGCCCACAGTGGTCAATAGTATGCACTCTTACCTTACATTGTATAAGAGGCTATTTTCATGCCTTAAACCCATGACCTCAAGTCACACGACGACAACTCTGCCTTTACGCCAAAGTTCTCCTTTTATTTTCAACTCCAGACTGAGCTCATATAATCAATATATCACAAATAGCGAATAAGAACTAAGGTTATACATACATATATAAGGATGACCCCGCCCCCGGTACATTCACTACATACGTACACGTCCTAGAGCCTCTCCACTTAACCTATCACTCCCCATGCACGTTAAATCCCTCCAATTAAATGAACAAATTAGACAAAACAACGTCCACTAACATCATACAAGACCTACCCAGACTTCTTCCACTAACAAAGCAAAGATGGCAAGCTCAATCTTGATCCCAATCTCCTGATCCTCCTTCCGACACCTCTTCCAAGCATCACCTTCTCTTCTAAAATCAATCTGGACCGTCATATCGACCGTGTTAGATTCGACCTTCTTCCATGACTTGATCCTTCTGCACACTTTCTCCACCACTTCCTCATCGCCAAGAGCCTCTTCTTTCTCTTCTTCGATGAGATCTAAAACCAACCTCCTCATGTCTCCCGGAATCCTCCCGAGATAACAGCAAGAAGTCGATTGATGAAGGGCGTCCCTAACAAATTCCTCCACTTCTTCATCCTCTAAGGATAATAACTCGATTTCTTCTTCCTCAGCATCAGCATCATCTTCATCAGATTCCTCTTCTTGATCGTATATTTTATCCAATTCAAGCGGATCTAATTTGGCTAGTCTCTCGAAACGCCGGAGTTTGTTCAATAGATGTTTTGCCCCTGTACCAATTAAGAGAACCAAGGATCAATCATGCTATAATTTTCAGCAGAAATCATCGACAGGCTATAATTCAAGTGCAAGCCAGTCTTAATCCAATGAGTAGGACTGGCCACTTAAAGCCAATGTGTGTAGAAAGGAAAGCTCCCCACGAGTCTCCATACTTGATGAATGGCACAAAATTGGCCAAAGTGAAACGTGGACCACCTCTCGAATCATATCAAATCATTGGCATCATTCGTTGTAAATGATTTGAGGCCAAACGCGGACCTGAATTATTCTACATGGCGACAACATTTAGGCCAACCAAGGGCGTCTCATGTGGGTGCAGTGGGCACCAACTTCCGTAATACTCACGAAACATACATGGACAGGCCCACCAATGATGTCAACACGATTTTGACCGTTCATCCGATGCCTCAATCAAAGACACAGAGATGTATTACCTTCAACTGAAAATCGCAGTCATCAGATTACCTTAGATTCCTAACCAATCCGTGCTAGAAAGAAAATAGGATATTTCAAAGGAAATTCTATAAGGTTGGACAGACCTACATAGTTTTACCTACAAGAGGCTATTTTTACCTCTGAACCCGTGACTTCAAGCCATCAGATCAATTTGGTCCACTTAGGTCAGAACATAGGTGGCAGGGCCAATCAAGTGAAATGCATATATAAAGGACAGACCTAGTGCATGAAGGTCCGCCTATACGGGGTCTCGGGAAAAGGCAAGAGGCTGTTTCAACCCCCTTAACTCCATTACGCCAAGCTTCCTTTCTAAGTGAAATGCATATATGATATAATAAAATGAAAGCACGTACTCTGCAGAGTAGAGGAGTGCTGAAAGTTGTGCTCGTCGTCTACATCTTCGTCGTGTGTTTCGTCGTCATCTTCAAAGGGAGGGTCCAATGTAGAAACAGGACTAAACTGCTCTTTCTCTTCTTCTTTACTCGAACTGCCTAAGCATTCATCATCCCTGCTCCTGCTTCGGCAGGAATTGAGCTCACTATCTTCTATGCTCTGTAATAATTCAAGTCACACAAGATTAAGTATCAATCCATTTAAACACAAACAAGATCATTAACATTTATAAATGAGGCCTATCAGCTTAAATCTTCTAGCATGGCTTCTGTGTAAGGGTCACACCGAAATCTAATTACTAATCTATTTAAAGGAAAATAATTTTAGGATGCAGAGACTCAAAGAAATCAGATGAACGGGTCTGATCAATCAAAAGTGTGGGCCTGCACAGAGGGTGGTAAGAAAATTTTAGCATTTTCACCCTAGAATTCAAGGGGAGAAAAAGAAAAGAAAAGAAAAGAAAAGAAAATTTATTTTCCAGTTATTGCCAAGTGAAATGACATTGTTGACCCCGTAAAAGAACCATTCCGTAAGTACGGAAGGGGTATTTTCGTCATTGTACAAGTTTCAGGTGACCAGTCTGGTCGTAGACTCGTAGGTGACGGAGACCGCCGACAGCACGCCGGCAATTTACCACAAAAAAAGGGATTAACAAAAGAAAATATCTTAATCTTACCACCGAAATGACAAAATTACCCTCACTCAGAGTAGACTACTCTAGTGCGCTCTTTTTTTTGAAAAGAAAAGAATGGAAACGAACCTCTGCTTTCCGGCAATCCGGAGAAGACGCCGGCGACGCGAATTCCGGCGTTCGTCCTCCCAAATATGGACTTTTTACAGGGCAGACAAACCTGAAAGGACTCGAACAAAATCCCTTCTTACACGAACAGAAATCTTCTTTTAATCTCCCTGCAGCAAACTCTTCGAAATCATCGTCGGACGTGCTACTCCAAGTCTCCAAGTCCATCGATTTGTCTTCGTAGCTCCCCGACCAAGAGCTTGTATTGCAAGAACATGAAAAACCCATCTCGGAAATCTCCTTTTCGTTCAAATCCACTGTCATTTCCTGGGGCTTTTCGTATTTTTTCTCGCTAGATTTCTGGCAACCGTCCAAAGATTCCCATCTCAAGATATCCTTCACCGACACCTTAATCTCCTGTGCACATATTTCACGCTTCCGAGTTCGTTTACGTAAAGCGATTTTCTTCAAAATCGATCCGAAAAACCCAAAACCAATGCTTTTGGAGTTCTTCGGTTGCTTCTGTTTCTGAATCCTCAGAGCTGCTTCGAGAAGTAGCGCAGTGGTTTTGGAAGGTGGTTTGATGAAAAGGGTGTTCGGACTTCGAATGGGGCTTTTCGCCGGGGAAGGGAAGGTAAAAAGGGGAGATTTTTTCACGTTCTTACGGAAATTACCGGAAAAGGTTGGAGATTCTGAGATGGGTTTTCTTCTTTTGAGCTGCAGTTGGGTTTCTGGGACGGGTCTTTTAATCTGGCAACGTTTTTCATTGATGTAGTCTTTGAGAACGAAAGGCTCTTGTTCCTCGGTTAAGAGCTCGTGTAGATGCTTTTTCGCCATGGAAACGTGAACTAAAAGAAAGGAAGCTAACCAGATTATATATCTCTAAATGGGCTTTGAGCTACGTTTCAACGGAAAGTAGAAGCTTGGAGAGAGATGAACAGAGATCTATATAAGACACCCAGATTCTATATCTCTAAATGGGCTTTGAGCTACATGAAAAAGTTGAAGAGGTTTCAACTGAAAGTAGAAGCTTGGAGAGAGATGAACAGAGATCTATATAAGACACCCAGATTCTATATCTCCAAATGGACTTTGAGCTTCATGAAAAAGTTGAAGAGGTTTCAACTGAAAGTAAAGCTTGAAGAGAGATGAACAGAGATTTATATAGACTCCTAGCTCACTAGAAATGGATACATCTGTGAGAGAAGGGGGGAAAGGAAGGACTGGGGAGGCTTCCTTTGAAATCTGGTTTACGGTTTCGAGGCGTGGAGATAAAAAATTGCAGAAAAGAAGAGGCTCAAGAGGAGAGGTGGGATCTGGAGGCCTCTTTCCCTCTCTGTCGCTCGCTCAGCAGTCTGCGTAGTCGGGCTGCACAAAAACTGCCACAGATACGCGATAAGTGGCCACCTTTCAAGTATTTTCTCAGCGAGTGAGATGATCCCGTGATTGATTATTCTCATTTTCACTCGGGGTTACTTGTCGGAACCAGAAAAGCAAATTGCATGGTGCACTCGCCTGCAGTTCACCGAAGCGGCCATTGGCTAAAACTTCACGTGTGGGTCAGATGAAAATGATGATCAAACTGTTTGTGTTGGTTCTTGTGCCATGTTTAGCCACCTAGGCTGTGAGCTCAAGTCTGCTCACCGTTCAAGAGAAACATCCCTCAATCTTAGCTAGGGTAGGTAATTCCATAGGCAATGGAGCAGAACTATGTGGATCCCCTCCACAACATCAACGTTGTGATCGTACATGTTCACGTTCCTGTCCCCAATATTCAATAAGCTTGACCATATTTAGCGTGCATGGTTGGGTCTTTAGGATGTGTTTTGGGGCTGTTTCTGCTGTTTTTCTCATTTCTTTTTCTGGATAAACACCGAAAATGAGACTGAGAATTCCTTTTTTCATTTTTTAGGAAGAATCATTCCACTGTATCACCACAAAACGTAATGTACAGATAAGAATTGCCTTTCAATTTCTGCTTGTAAGCCCTAGAAACTGAAAAGAAAAAACAATTGCCAAAAACACCGTGAGAACAATGATTGAAACCCTTATTATCGTTTAGCGGATCAAATTGTGTCCAGCAAGTCAAAGAGCTCGGGATGCACCATAATGAGAATGAAGCCCGGCCAGCTGGTTTGTTTATACTTTTCTGGGGGATATTATTGTAGAATTACATCCAATGTGTGCCACAGTTCCTTTTATCGTACTCTGTCGTCAAACTAAAAGCCTCAGTAAAGCTTTTGTGAAATAGTTTCTGGGTGAAAACATCCATGAAACTCGACTGCTCCGAATTCAAATAGTTCATGGATTGATGTCATCCTAGCTATCAGTCTACTACTGTGTGCAATGGACGGCTCTAAAGACGATTGCCCTGTAAACATAAGTTCTCTCTTTGGCAGGAGAGCATCTCTCAATACTTGTTCCATATGCGTTAAAACTTCTTAAATTCCCTATCAGATCTCTTATAGTGCTCTCAGAACGAGGATGCAGCTCAAAAGCTTACCATTATCAGTCATCTAAAGTTAATGCCTAAACAGGTTTGTCTAGAGTAATATATACAGTGCCTTTAGTGTGAGCTCGTGGGAGGGGAGTCTTGGTGCAACGATAAAATTGTCATTGTGTGACTTTGAGATTAGACGTGAAAACAACCTCTTGTAAAATATAAAATAAAGCTGCATAATCCTCCTTGTGGTCTGCCCCTTTACCGAACCCTGAATACGTACGCAGGAGCTTCATTTGGCATTTTGTAGGAAGCTCGTGATCCAAGATACACCTTGTTGTTACATAGCAGGCCCAACCGTGAATTTTGCTACTACCGCAGCGCGAATCAGACGATCACCGCTAGTGTGTTACTGGTCAGAAGAAGGTGCATAGGTCAAATAGGAAACGATCTAACATTGGGGTTGTGTAGCTGCGTGTATATTTCCAAACAAAACAAGTGCATGCTAGATCAAATAGTTATGGGCAATGTCCGAATTTAGTTATTCAGACGGGGTACAGCTCTAGGCTCCATCTTACTTTCATCATGCCACAAAAATCTAACACTCTTGTAATAGAAAGGACAAGTCGAGACAGTTTAGCTGATCCAAATCGTCCACTTTCTCCGTCACGATTTAAGATTGGTGATGCCCAAGAAATCATCGATTACGTGATCTAGCCTTTTAGCTGTTCTCAGTTTCAAAGTGGGTGTCTGCTTCCCAGTTAACTCCAAAGCATCTAAAGACCATGATCATCCGACGGACTGATTCTTGGGGTATAACCTACCTGAGATAGAGCACGAAAGAAAGGTTTCAGATAATCGAACTGGGGTCAGCTTGTACTCTTTTGTTGGCCTTACCATATATTTATAACCTAATTTTCTTTGTGGCCGTCTAGCATAGTAGCATAAAGAATATCACACTTGGATAAGAGGCTGTGCATGGGTATGTATGTCTAGTTTCAAAGAGATTTTTTTTTCTTTTTCCCTTTGCTCTTTTATTTTCTAATCATCTGTTTGTAAACAAAATGCCAGATGCTTATGGATCAACCAGCATGACCTGGGCCTCAGAGATAATGGATTTGGATCACAAGAAGTGAAAGAAAAAACGAAAAAAGAAGGAGAGGCCATCTTGTACATGTACCTAATACTATTTTCAACCAAGAATAAGTGCACCTAATCATATAAAAACTCTCCATTTTGGTTAAATTAAATAATTACAAAGTAAATTACTTACACTTCTAAATCTAAACTCCTCGCGGAGGAGGAAAGCTGTCGCTTAGAATCTGAAATTTTTCAAGGAGATGTCGAGTTATCGGCAATTAACTATGCAGACATTAGTTGGCTTAGAAATCTAAGCGCTAATAATAATTGAATGAAGTAAAATATTGGGTTACAGCCTATTGTTGGCAAAGCTTAATAATCGGTTGTTGTGATTCACTCTGCACTTGGCACTCTCACCCCTCTTCATCCTTCCTCTACGTAGCAGCTAAAGATGAATTAGCCCTTAGATTAGTAAAACTTATTTTCATCATCTTTTCTCGAGAAAGTTACCCCTCAACCCAAACAAAGACTCGTCCAAAATCTCATCCCCGAACCGAGATGCATTGATTTGTTGAAAAGCGCGACAATATGACAAAAGGTGAGAGCCCGTCTCGTACCGGTTGTGGCACTAGAGCCGAAACGGTCGCAAACAAACAAAGGAGCCACGCGTGCCGACGAATCCCGATCCCGACAGCCCCGAACCCGCATCTTCACACGATCTTTGACGGTCTGCCTTCCATCTTACTGCGAGTATGTACCTTCGCTCCACCTATTGCCAGCCTTTAACTCAGATCCTTGTACTGCTCCATACACAAGCACTTACAACACGGCTGTGTAAATATATATACTGAGATTTACATCCCATCCCATCCTATTACTGGAAAGAATACTGAGTGATACTCCTGTCTCTTGTACCAGTCTTTCCCCAGATCCTGGCCGTTCATCTGAGATATCACAACGTTTACAGATATTTACATGATGACTGAGGAGGGCTATCAGAGTACTTTGAGCGGCTTCTTCCAACCTCTTAATTTGCCATTTTTTGTTCCCAGGAGTATCCTCAACAGATGCATGATTTTCTTTTGATTAGGACTTGTCTGTGATGGGGCCCATGGTAATCAATGGCTTGGAGCTAGTACAGTAAGGATTAAAGTTGCTGTTATAAACTGTCAACATGTGAAATCCTTATTGAGTAACAAAGTTCGATATTTGATTTGGAGGATGCTATAGACTACCTGCAACACCCTTTTTAGAGTTGAGTGAGACCGAGAGAGAGAGAGAGAGAGAGAGAGAGAGAGAGAGAGAGGAAGAGGGTGGCCCAAGTAGAAAAAGCATGTGCATTGGTTGATTTACGTCTAATTGCTGGCATGTTTTGTGAAAGAGACCCTTGACATAGCGGTAGAGTTATTGTTGTGTGACATTCAGGTCACGGATTTAAGACAGGAAAATAGACTTCTTTCACAATGCAAGTTAAAGCTGCATACTATTAACCCTTATAGTCCAGCCTTTCATAAACCTACATGTACAGGAGTTTAGTGCACTGAAGCTGCCCCTTTGATAGTACGCTGTCTTTCCTATCCATCCTGTAGGTACCAACAGTTGTGTGATTTTCTTTTGATTGGGACTTGTAAGTGAAGGCCCGTGTTAAATCAATAGACATGAAATTTCACATTTAGATCCCAAAAGAGTTAAAAAAGTATACCTTTTTCTATTCATGTAAACTGTTTTCCATTCATCATGTTAAAAAATGTAAGCAAGAACTAAAAAATCAAATAATTTGGACGATTCTAGCCACTTATTCTACGTCTTTGAAAATATTAGTAAAAATGAAGGATTGTAATGTAAAAAATGTAGGCTAAAAATTCAATGGACATGAATTTTATTTCTAGCCTGTCACAAAATAGGCCCAAAGAAATAGTAGACTCATTCCTAAAAAGAGTTGTGCACTTTCTTCGCTACTCTTGAGTGTGTTGTCTTACAAGACTCTTATGGGATTAAATCTACAGAAGACGCTTTTCTATAGAAATCTTTCTATATGGGGTTATTTTTTTCCTTTCCCTTCTCAAAATCTTTTGGCTTCCTCTTGCCCAATGGTCTAATAGAAATCTCAAACCCTAAATCTACGCCGGCTTTGCCTCTTTAATCTTCGTATTTGGTTGCAACAATGAGAAATTTGAATGATAAAATGGAATGTTAGATGATCAAGTCTTTTAGAATGATGAATTCTAAATACATTATCTTTTACTTGCCTATTTTACAGGAGGTTGAAGTTGACCATAAGAAAATATATAATTACTTAATAATTAATATAGATTATTTTTCAAGTATTAAAAACTTTTAGGTGTTTAATTAATTAGGAGAATCAACCCATACTAGTTAGGGTCAAGGGCTACAAATTTTTTACCTGAATAGTGTTATGGTAAGAAAATCATGACCTAAGCATTAGGATCAAAGTTAGGCCCAACCAAAATTATGATTACCCTGGCCTGTTGCCAACCCTAGCTTGTTAGATTGTTTTTGCTTTCATCTTGACGAAGCGATCCTAGTCCCTTGATCTATCAAGGCCTCTTATGAGGCCATCTAAAGAAGCACAATGACCTTCAATTTAGATTAATTAATCTTAGAATGAATGACAATTTCACATCAAACTCAAATAATGAGGGTCAAATCACACTATTGCTTGTTTAGCAAGACTCTCATTGCGATTTTCTCCTTTTTCTTTGTTGAATGGCGAGCCAACTTGAAAATATAACCTTTTGGTTGTCTGATATGCCGACCTGGCTAAATGCTCAAATCTTGGTCATAAATACAAAAGAAGTTAACCCTAATCTTGTTATATAGATTTGCTATTTTCATCTTTGAATTACTTTATTTACGCTAGTTTTTTTTTTTTTTTTTAATGAAACCCATCTAGCTAATGTCCTCATAGACTATGGATAGATATTAGCTTATGAAAAAATCATTTGAGAGAACACGGACAAGATAACTTATACTATGTTGTATCTTAAAATTTGCTTAATATTTTAAAACTTAATTAAATGTATAATTTACACAATACTTAAAAATATCTATATTTATTTTATAAAGCGATAAGAAGCTTAAAAAATGTCTATATTTATGATGAAAAATGGATAAAATCTAGGAGAGTATGTGAATGGTTTCCTTTTTAATTTTTTGCTTGTATAAAAAAAAAGAAAGAAAAAGAAAAAAGTCTTAATATGAAGAAGTATACTTTTTTGGGCTCAAAATGCACTATGTTGGCATGATCTCATCCATTAATCTGGTACCTAATCGCAAACCGATGCCACCGATACTAGTTTTTCTTGATTGAACATTCCTAGGCACTTCATCCAAAAAACCTTGCTTATAGTTCCGCTAGGAAATAATAAACTGTTAGTTTATAGTGAATTATAAGTGTGCTTATAAAATATCGATTTGGCATAAGGACTAGAGCCGCATAGTTGAGCAGTTCATAGTTTGGGAGGTTATTGGTATAGATCTATACATTGATCTCTCCATGTGGAGCTCAAAAATGATACTTCTTCCTTAACCACGGGGGACTCATTTTTTTAATGTAATGTAAAGGAAAATTCCACCCAACTTATCTTTATCATTCATTTAGGACTAGCTACTTCATTTGAAAGGTAATCCACAATTCTTTGATTGTTTACCCATGTTCTTGATTTTCATGAACTCATCAATTTTCTGCTTTACCAGTTAAATGATTCTTCAGTTCTGCAGTGTAATATATGTTACTGTTGTCTTTCTAGCGTCATCAAACACAATCAAAATAAGAATGAATAATCAGTGAGAAGGGGCAATATATAAGATGCCCAAATTAGCTCTATACTCATTTCCCCACACTAGTACCAACAAATGCAGTCCTTCCCTACGTACTGACACCATGCCGGTTTGTTCTTTACCTCTCTCTATCTCTATCTCTGTGTTTGAGTTATTTTCATTAAGCAAGTTACAAACTTGTGTGCACTGAACTTGATGAAGCCGATCGATCTTCTTCTGACAGCGAAATCCGTTGTTCATAGTGTTGCGATCTTCCTCAAACCATTTCTTATGGCGTTGTGTCTTTAACTTGTTACGACCAGACACGTTAAAACAACACTAGTAATAGAAGTCATCCGACAGAGGAAGCTTTTAATATTCGATTGCCTCTAATTTTCAAGATATTAAACAATAAACTAACTCATGGATCACAATGAGGATATTGGCAATACATGAATTATCAATTCCCAACAGATAAAAATGGAATTTCCACTTTGTCTTGTTTCTCTAGCATGAGTTTCGGCAGATGTGATCTCACAAGGGTGATAACCACCGTTTTACTGTCTGCATGGCGTTCATAGATCAAGCGTATCTGGATTGGCATGCTCCAGACCATTCATTCAGTGGGGTCCTGTCGTCAGATAGTAGATACAATGGCAATAGTTGATTACCGAAAAAGAGAAAAAAAAAAAGGTTGCCGCAATCCTTAGGTTATCACAAACCAATGTTAAAAAACCAGGTGATCCGACTAGGGGATCGACTAATCCAGACTGGATTGGTAGGAAACTTAGTCGGATTGCTCAAATAACTTGGATGACGCCATCATAAAATTGACTCGGTGAATCCGGTGATTTTGATAATAAAAAAACTTGGAAGACTTTTTGGAAGATTGCTGAATTTCTCAGTGATTCGATAGGTTTTAAAATTTTACCCTTCTCTCGATAGACGATAGTGAACAAAAGGACTTTGTGTCTGATTTTTCTACTTTGTTAACCAATAAAAATCTCTGAAATTGATTGCGCTAGATAAAAGACATTGACAATACAAAGACCCAAGTCTTAGATTACTAATTTTCATTCGAAAAGACATCGAACAAAGAGCTTAAACTATGCTACTCTTTGCTGCTCACGTAAACAATAACAATATTTTGCTTAGGTATCACTAAAATATTTATCATGAAGTCATTAAATTTAGTGGCCAAAGTCGGCAACTTAATCTTGGGTTGCCTTTGTAAAGTACGGAACTTGAATATAGAAAGAAATTTATTAGTTCTTTCTAACCAATATATTATTGCCAAAAACATATTTCTTCCTCTCATAATTCTTAAAGATGAATTTTTTTTTTTTATAGTTTTAAAAATTTCTAGTTTATGCTTTTTTATATTTATTAATGTTAGTTTAATTTTGTTTGATTGCTTTCATCTATGAATTATACAAACATGTATTTTTACTTGAAGTGAGAAATCTAAATCTTTGTTTTGTTGGTTTATCATTGCTATTAGGTTGACAGTTTTTTAATACATTTTTATTTTTATTTTTAATTATTTTTGTACTAGATAGCTATAGGATCACTCAACTCAGTTGGAAAACTATAATCGGTAGCTATTGGAGTTTTTGAGTTTTTAACCACTGTCATAGACACTCTATCAACTTAATATTGGTATAGGAAATTGTCTCATTCTTTAGAGCTGTTATACGGTGGTGCACATATCTTCGCTTGGTAGAGATTAATGGACAAGTGGGAACTTCTATTTCAATGATCCAAATGATTCATCTGTAGAGGCAGCTGCTGAAGGACACAAGTTATTCGCCATTTCATGATTATAAGCCTTTGTCAATAGTGCTTTTGTTCCTTTTCTGCTGTTCAGTAGGCCATGAATCAAGGGCCTAGAGTAATTAGATGGGTTCAATTTTTGGTGTATGGTGCAGCAATACTTGTGCATTCACAATATAACAGCCCCATTCTTTAACTGTCCTTAGTAGGACATTGATTCCGTTGTTGGACATGAGCTTAATTATCGAGGCCTTTCGAGGCATTTGGCCGTTTACACGTGCTTATGAAGTCCTTTTGTTACATATTCAGCCTACTATGTGGCGGGGGAGACGAGTGCCCAGCATGCTCTTTAGCCGTATCCAATTATATGCACTGACTGATCTACACGTGCAAACACCATACGGTAACTCCACCAACTATTGTTTATCTATCTGATATAGCGGAATCAATTATAAGTTGATCTCTGCTAACCTTATTATTATCCATCTACTGTAATATTTAAACTATAATTTATTTTCGCATGCCAGAGCTTGTTGCTTAGCAGGCAAACATGTTGAATAAGTGCCTTGAATTTTCAGATTTGCTGTTGCTAATAAATTAATTAATAAAAGACTTCCAGTTTTGATCATCACGACTATTATAAACCAAAAATGTACTCTTCTTGTGAGAGAGTTTAAGAAGCTGCATTCCCCTTTCCTTTCCAAATGAATTAAATTAAATAAGCACTAGTTTTGATCATCTCAACCGTCCACCCAAAACGTCACTAAGTTAAGAGAAAATTACCTTTTCAGTCCACGTATCATAATTTGGTGTAGCATTTATTGACTTATCATAATCTACTCACGAACAATTATAACCTGAACAGATTTTATCTATGGTCTGTATTTAGATATATACATTTTCACAAATAAACTGTCTAAGACTAATTATTGTGGATATCTTCTTGCAATAATTGTAAGAGAGAAAATACCAATTCAAATTGAATGGATGAAAAATCACGCGACTACATGGATAGGGATTATAAATTCTTCCATTTTCATTTATTAAATAATATTTAAATATTTGAGATGCCTGTTTTATATTGTCAAGTAACAAATTTTTATTTAATAAAATCTGATTATGAGTTATTAAATTGTAAGATGCATAAAAATATGTAATTTTTGGTACAGTCCGTAAGGGACCCAGCAAATTCCTAATAGGAATCATAGGATTCCTAGTAGACCCAATCTAATAATATTGTCAATACATACAACTAATACATGTATCAGAATTAAGTGGATACACATAAAAATTTATCAAAAGTTACAAGTATTATCAATGAATTGGATTGAAGGGGAGTCTCAGCATAACAGTCAAGATCACACTCTACCTTTTGCAAACGAAAGGTAACGCTGTGTATTATAGATCCTTGTGGTTTGCTCCTTACATGGACCAGGCATACAGAAAAACTTCGTGCACCAGGCTGCCCTTTCTTTCTCTTTTACCAGTAAATTTGATTACCTAGTTTTAATTATATGTATTAGTTACGTCCCAGTGTAACTAATTGCATTGGCACAACGCCGGTAGGTGTGTGTTTATAGAGGCAAAATTAAGGTGTAAACTCTGCAACTGTGGGGCACATGGTGAGAACCTTTCCGGTAGTGTAGAGTAGTAACTCAGATTTGTCCATTGCTTACGTTGCATTGTGGGAGACGGGCAATTGAATAGTATACGTTTGTCCTTCTCTTTAACTTCGAAGAAGAGAGAGTACAAGCTAGAGAAGAGGACAAACTGCTATAAAGGCACCGTCGGAGCTTGGCTTCTCATTGTCGTTGTAGACTCTAGTCCCACGTGTTGAAGGGCACAGGTGCATTGCATCTAGCGCTAGGCAGAAATGGTCGGGAATTTGTCCCACTATTTTGTGGGGGCCAACCACCACGCCCGCTCGCCGTTCACCGTTCTCTCAGGTCAATGACAAATCTGCCACCGTCGGTTACTTGGAAGGCTACCTAGGATGCCCACGACACAAAAGGCCAAAAAGAGGAAAACGCCAAGCCATTCAGTGCGTGAGAATATATGATAAGCTTCTTGCTCGTCTGACCTACCAATTTCATATTTCCTGAAGTAATGTATTAGAAATGGAGATTTGGGAGTAGAACTGAGACGGGCATGTTGTTGAAGGGACAGTTGTTTATTTTAGATCATGGTTAAGCATATATATTTCTCAAGGAGAACGTCAGCTTGGTGGTTGAACCACTCCTGATGGGCATATTTTGAAGGGGCAGTAACATCATTAATAAACATGTTTACCATGGAAAACATACAAGGAGTAAAACATGTTTAATTAACACGGAAAATATGTACAACAAGAAGATAAGTAAATGAGTTTACATTTAGAGGCGCACAAAATGAGTCTCTCTTGGAAGATCTAACTTCTTTCGCCCTCTCTTAGATTACTTTCGAACCCAAATTTTAACTACTTGGAAGATTTTTAGCCTATGTCTTCATTGAGTTGAAAATACGGCCATAAAGCTAAAAAAACTAGTGCTTACAATCACTCGATTGGCTTGATTTTTCACGTAGTAAGGCAAAAATGATGAATGACTTAGGTATAGGAAAACAAAGTCTAGGTAGGTGTCCCCTTGTGAGATGCGTTCTGTGCTTTGTGCGTTGCTGAATATCATTACTCTAAGTAGAATCCAATTGTTCAATGACCAAGACCATTGATTTAAGTAGGAGTTGTTATAGATGGAGAAAACACAGTGCACACAAAAAGTCATCCTTCAAATGATCCATCTAAAACACAAAAGTTAGATGGTCTGTCTTGAGATGAGGCTGAATTTTTTCAGGGAATTCATTTAATAGTACCGCTTGCTACATGGCTGATTTAGATATTAAACAAGTAGACCCACTTTGTACTTTTGCCTATGCTATGTGCATCAGTCATATTAGCACTCCTTGTTAAAGCTCAGTCAAGTGCTACAGTCCAAGTAGCTAGGATCATTTAACCACTAGGCATCTACTTTACATTGGTAAAATTGAGACAAGCTGCCAAATTCGGAAGTCTCAGGACAACCAAGTCAATTAGAGATATAGTATAATAAGGCGTTAGGTTGCCATTTCCCATGCCTTATCTTCTTTCTAGGGTGAGCACCCATACCCTATCCTCCACCTCAAAGTCATGCAAGCATATTAAATGGAAAACCATCGCCGGAACTTTCCTTTTCCAATCAAATTCTGTCTGTTTGCTTCAGGGTATTGGAGTCATTGATGGTAGACTTGTTTGCTTATTGAAACGTTTGGTGGGCAATTTGGACGTGCAATCCACGTGCAAGACAAGGAAGAGAAGAGACAATGGACGCTCCCCAACGCTACCATGAATCACCAACTTTTCATTCTTTACCTGGATTCCCTTCACCACTTGGTGTTGGAGATCCACTAGGTAACGCACATACTTTTGGACCACATTAATGTCGGAAAAGAGGAAAGACAAACCCTTTAATAGGTTGCACTTTATAGCTACGTGTCACCAGGCAGCAGCACATATTATTGGACATGGAGCCATCCTGAAACTCTAGCATCTGGTCCGATACTGTAACTAAACTCGCGAAGTAACGAAGCTCGATGAAGAAGCCAACCATAAGCTTAGTTATGAAATTCTCAACTTAGTACTGTTTGATGACTAGTTTTAAACTCTAATAATTTCTGAACAATGACGAAAATGTCACATTTTAAAATTAAAAGTGCATTTGCTGCAACATGATTCTATTGAAATAAGCAAAATTTTGGGAAAAATTCATAAATTCTCATAGGTGTTGGGATGGACCTACATAAGGTCTATGCTCATGTGAGTGAAGAAGATCAGTCGGTGTTCTAGAACGTCAGCACAATCAACTTAATAGAGACCGCATCAAAATTTGTGGCACTGCAAATCTTGACCTCCAAAACTGTTTATCTCTTACAAATAGGAGATGTCAAATCGTTGAGAGGGATAGATAAAAAGATGTAGATATGTATGAGTTGAGTTGAGTTGAGTTGAGTGAGGATTTGATCCTCCTCCTCCTCCTCTGTTATATAATTTGTTTAGATTCTAAATAAGTGTTTCTTCCTCTCCCGTGGATATAGGCCAGAATTTGGCCGAACTTCGTTAGTCTCTTGTCTCGTATTATGTGTGTTTGTGTCAATCCTAACTTTACAAGTGGCATCAAAGCTCCTAACAGTGGTATCAGAGCTCTAACAATACGATCCATTCTGGACAAATGCTATCAGGACTGATCCTTCTAGATTGATTTTCAATTTCCCAGCTAGGCCCTACCTTTGGGTCGTTTGTCCATTCATCTTGTTCAGCCTCTCCTCTTTAGGCTACCTGCAAAAGCACATACCTGTTAGATGCTTCTAACTATTTTTGCGGTTAGAGCAATCTAATTTACATGATTTAGAAACTCAAAATAGCACAGCTAAAATCATCCAACAATTACAAAATGGTGTCTAGCCAAGTAATTTAAGGGAGCTGAACAAGATGAATGAGTTAAAAGTATCCAAATGAGGTGCCTAGCTGGTGATTCAAGAGAACAACGGTTTACAAAAATAGTAGACGAATTCTACGAGCACGAAATTGTAGTAGAAGAATTACAAATATAGTTTTCTTACTTTTATAATGCAATGGCTGCCATGGCATCTAACAAACCAGCAAAGATCATCCATAAGAGTCTCCTTTCTAAATGAGCACTGAAGCTTCGTTTTCATTCCTAGAAAAAAAAACTTTAACTTTTACCTATAAATTAAAGTGAAACACGGGAAAAAAAAAAAATCCAGACAGGTTAGATGAACAAAATGATCCATTTTTTAACTGATACATCGAATCATCCATGTGAGTGTCACATCTCATGGATGATTTGGTGTTTGGGTCCAACTAGGGATCATTTTGCCTATCTAATATCATGGTGGTAGAAGATGGTGAAGGATGGGGGAGTATTTGGCTGAGAGATTCTCCAGCGTGGTGCATAGAGGAGGGGTCGGTGTTGGTGATTGGTGCATATGGCCCAAAAAGAACACCATTGAAGACCAGACAAGGAGAGACGGAGACAAAACAGGAATGTATCCATTTTTCCAATTAGTGGCTAACTAATCAATTTCAATTTCAATAGGATGATAATGACTTTTTCTCATAAAGAAAAGCTATTTGTGATGATTCCGTCCAAAATACAATGATAGTGGGGTCTTTGAAAGAATGGGAAAAAGAGAAGTGGTAATTTGATGGGAATCCAGTTGGATATTTGAAAATTTTCATTTGTTATTAATTTTTTAGTTCTTCACCATATATAATTATATTAAGGGTACAGCAATAAGATAGCGACAACAAGTACCAACAATAGTGCAGCTCCTTCACTTCACTTTTGTATGATAGGCACTACATATCATTGACCCACGCCACTCCTAACTTCGCTTTGGGTATCTCCTATGTAAAATTCATGTCAAAAGGGTACCCCTGGCTTCCAAGAAATGGTACTTTCATCTTTCTAGACACAGACGGCCAAGAGCTGTCCATAGGCAGCTGCTTTTATCTAATGAACTAAAACAACACTTGTTGGACTCTACCAACTCCCCTTTGGTATGACTTTTACACCTATAGATACCCAAAGCTAGAGAAATTACTGTTTGGATCAATGGTGTGTGACCCATCATTACAAAAGTGGGGGAGTTGCACCATTGCAGGGGGATTGTTGTGCTCTATACCACCGTTCCTCTATAGTTAAAGACATTTACAATATCTATTACATATTAAGCTAATTATTATTATTTTTAGCTCATAGAATCTTATTTTTTTGGTGCCATGTTGGCATTTTTAAAATTTTCAATTATTTTTGTTTTATCATACCTCATTACTTGATAAATGGGGCCTAAAGGATTTGGCATTCTTTGTTAGCCACATGTCAATTCCTTAAATCTCTTTATAAAAAAGAGGCAGTCTAATACATGAAGCTCCACTGTCTGTCTACCTGTTTAGAGAAGGGGCTGACCATGTGTTAATTCCTTAAATCTCTCTATCACCTATAAATTTTCCTAAAATCTCTTTGTGGACTCTATCTTTTTATATTTGCTAACCACCTTTCCTAAAATACTTAAGAAACTATGTCTCTTAAATTTCAAGTTCTAGACGGGTAAATAAGATATTTTTCTCCTGCTATATGGAACCATGAAACACAACAAACAAGTCAAGCTTTGGCCCATAGAAATAGTAGAAATAATGGTATACATGGTCCACATTGTGTAGCCTCCATCGGCAATTATTTATAAACCACCCATGAGTTTAATATCTATGGACCCCATACAATGACTATTAAGTGAAATGATACCGTAGGGACCCATCTTTGCTTAATCAGCCCGTTCATCTGAATCCTCTTATACTTTATAAGCCAAATCACCTTTAAACTGGTGGCTAGAGACTTTACATAAACAAAAGGTCCACAACTGTTTTGCTTGAAAGGCAAGCAGCAAATTGTCATTATGTTCTTTTGGGGAGAGATGTCCATGCTCTGAGAAATCAGATGAATGACCGGATCAATGAAAGTAAGGTGGGGCCCGTCATGGAAAGAGTGGGTGTCATTCAGTAAATATCCTTTGCAACATCCCTTTCCCAATTTCAATTAAAAAACCTATGCTTCTCTTCATATCCTCATGTTTCAAGACAACCATTATGATCTAACTTCATTGTTCATGCAAAGGGGAAAAGGCCCTTGATCGCAACCTACAACACTATGCCAGCTCAAATTTTCTGTAGTATAAAATATTTATTTTTTCTGCTTAATCTTTTGATTACAGGAACCAAAGTTTATCATTAATGAAAATGTCCTAAAGAACAACCCATTTCTCCCACCTATAACATTTCTCTTGGACACTCATTGTTCACCATTCATTCTTCTAAAAATACTACATTAATCCCCTTAGGTAGAGAACCCGAAGAGGAAAAATATTCATAGCAAGAACTCTTTAGTCTTACCCTACCAAAAGGAAATTTCTTCCTTTCTATTAGAAGAAAACCTAGGTGGCTTGGTCTCTTTTTCTTTCTATTTTAATTCTTAACTGTTTATGCATGTAGTCCTTATGTCATGCTATTCCATGTGTCGTACCCAAATATAATAAGCTTAGAGACAAAAGTGATATGTTGCTAGTCGTCACTTCTGTTAATTTTTAGATCTTTCTCCTATGTGCTTCCTCTGTTCCAAGCTTTGGATGACCACTACCACATGAAAGTAGGTTCTCTCTCTGCTAGAGAAACTTCAGTTATATAAATACTACCACATGAAAGTAGGTTCTCTCTCTGCTAGAGAAACTTCAGGTATATACATACTAAGCTTTCATGGTTGCAAATAGCAGGGCAAAAATATATGTGGGAATAAGTTTTATCTACACAGTGAGGCTTCAGATAGTAGGAAAAAAATATTCATGGATAACTTGATATATTTATCCTATGTAAACCACCCCACCTGTATGTATTGTTTCAAGTTTAAACCCGTCTAGCGTAATAGCAAGAAGGAACCTGGTTAATCGAGACTCTGTGAATTTATACTTGGCGAGACTCAATGTTATGGATTTATGAAATGAAAATAGAATAGTATATAGCAGTGGTAGTAACAACATCTTTGCAACATTTATGATGATCCGGACTTTTGAGCTAAAATAAGCTTTCGTCTTCACCCGATTCTCCTTTAAAATTTTCAATCGACACAACTGATGAAGAGATAGCTATCCTAAGCTTTTTATTTGTGGTTGGCAATAGATGCCATTCGATTGGAAAAGTTCATTATTTTGATTCTGTGTACTCTCTGCGGCCCATCAAGAAGAGCGTTGATGTACACTACAGATTGAGGAGACCACCATTCCGGAGTTCTCCTCGACCCCAATGATTTCACTTGAATTTGAACACAGAAATTATACCATATCTAGGCGGGTAAAATCAAAAGATTCTTTGTTAGTTGCTGCTCGATTCATCTTAGAATCATGCAACATGGCCTTAAATCTCATGTATTTCAGAAGATCCTAACTCTCAAGTTTGTGAAGATTTTACTACAGTTGTTCCTAAACATTGGAGCCATAAGTTTCAGACACAAAAATTAGTAGTAGTCAGGATCTTCCCAGTTAGGAATGACTTTTGGTAAATGGCCTCCTCTAGCTCTGGAATCCAATACAAATGGTTTTGAAATTCAAGCATCTAGCTAGCAGACGTACTTTTAGTTGCTTGTGTAAATCCTTGCACTTGTACCATGCAAAAGCTCCTGAAGATAAGCCCAGTTTATCTCATAGAATCAAAGACAGTAAGAGAACAACGGAAATACATCTACACTGTTGGATGATAGTCCACATGTTGCTTTCTGAAGCTCTGCAATATTTGTATTTTAGCAGAAGATGGCAATTAGGCGTCACGTTTCTTTGATAAGCTTTTTATTTCTTCATTTCTTATCTTTATGTCTCTCTCCCTTCTTTTTTTTATTCGGTTTCTTCTCCTTTGCGTTTGCTTTTCTATCACTAGAAGTGACAGTTCAAACCTACAATTGAAAGGGAAAAAGGACAGAAGGAAAAAATTTGACGCCTTACCATGATTCAGAGAAGAGACTAGAGAGATCACGCTCGCAGAGAGAGAGAGAGCGTGTGTGTGTGTGTTCATGGAGACAAAGATGGACCATTGCCTTCATTTTCTAATGTTTCCATGGCTAGGTCATGGTCATATAACACCCTTCTTAGAACTGGCCAAGAGACTCGCAGAAATTTCTCTGTATATTTCTGTTCTACACCTGTCAATCTCTATACGGTCAGAGAACAAATAAACGAGGCGGCCTTCCCCAATATACAGCTAGTATAACTACATCTACCTGAGCTTCCTAGTCAATTACACACCACTAGATCACTTCCACCCCATTTAATGCCCACTCTCAAGGAAGCACTTGATCTAGCTAAGCCAGCTTTCGTAGACATCCTTGTGTCTTTGAACCCTGACTTGGTAATTCACGATCTCGTCCAACACTGGGTGCCCGAAGTTGCTTCAGGCTTGAACATTTCGAACATTGTGTTCGTGACCCCACCAGTGCCACCACCAATTCTTTCTCATGGCATTGCTTTGTCAACCCAAGAACTAAATTCGCTTTTCCTGCAATCTACCTCAACGAACATGAAGGTCGGAAAACTGACTCAAGTGGGAAAATGCACAGCCAATGGCCTCATAGATAAAGATCGGTTTATCAAATGCACTCACGGGTGTTCGAATTTGACTGCCATAAAGACGTTCAGAGAAATTGAATCAAGGTACATCGACTGCCTCTTTCATCTCATGAGGAAGGAGATTATACCTGTGGGGCCTCTTGTTCAAGATTTACAACAAGATCTTGCGTTGGCTTAGTAAGAAGAAGAACTCGACAGTTTGTCTCATGGATGGCGAGTATTTCATGTCTAAAAAGGCGACTTAAGAGGTAGCACATGGATTAGAGCAGACCAAGGTGAACTTCAGTTGGGTTACCAGATTTCCTGAGGGAGTAAATACGAGTGTTGAAGATATGCCTCCTAGTGGCCTCTTGGACAGAGTTCGAGATGGGGAACGGTGGTGGAGGGTTGGGCCCCACAAGGAAGGATACTTGAGCATCCTACCACTAGTGGTTTGTGAGTCATTGTGGATGGAGTTCTATAATGGAGGGAATGAAGTTTGGAGTTCCTTTCATCAATCTTCCTTCGCAGCATGACCAGCCTCTTAGTACAAGACTAATGTTTGAGCTTGGGGTGGGTTTGGAGGTTAGGAGAGAGAGAGTAATACGAATAGTACTTTTGACGAAAGAGGTGGGGAGGGTCATTACAGAAGTGGTGGTGGCAAAGGGAGGAGAAGATGTGAGGAAGAAATCCACGGAGGTGGGAGAGATTATGAGTAAGAAAGGAGATGATGAAATTGAAGTATTGGCAGAGAACCTACTCGAACTATGTGGAAGAAATTGTAAAGATAGCAGCACTTGAAAGTTCAGTCTAAATCAATTAGCATGTATCTCTACTATTTCATTGTTCAAGCGATTTCGTTTATTTTCCTTATTATCGTCCAATAAAGTTAGTGATTGAATAAGCTCTTTAGCTATCAAGAATTGTCATATGGTAATTTACATTCAAGCTCCAAATTTGGACACAAAGGTTGCGTTTTGTAAAAGTTTTGTTGACTCACAGATTTGATGGTGATTAATTTGTTCCAAGCATTTCTCCTATTTAACAGCCTGTACGAATTACTAAAGTCTCTTTATTCCACCTATAGTACTTTCAAGATGAATGCTTGGCTGATGAGTGTATATGAGGCTTGTTTGAATGAGGGCAGGAAGAATTGTACGCCAGCTCCACAATATTTTGGCAGTATTGAGCCAAACTAATCTCAAGGATTGAGAGGAGAAAGAAAGACAGAGGAGGTGAAATTAAGAGGGTTTGTGGCAGTGGACAGAGATTATTCTGCTTAGATTTCATACACCAGACTTTTATTAAGACAGGTGGTTACTTTGAGAGGATTTCTGCAGCTTAGATGCTTTTATGAGAGATTTACGAACCTACAAATAGAGACTTTGGGTCATTGGGTAAATTTAAAAAATTGGCAGCAGTGGTATTTTGTACCAGTTTCGGTTGTTTAGATTAGATAACCTTGTTTTGAATTGGTTAGCATACACATTATGGGTGGATTAAAAACAGGATTATATTCAATCATCCTAGTGTGTATGAATCCATCTTTAATGTGTTTGTGTGCGGTTCCAACTTTGAGTTCAATTAATTTTGTTCACAAGGTAATTAACCCCTTTCCCAAGAATACACTAAGATGCCCCTTTTTGACATCCATGGAGAAATCTATTGATCATGTTGGAAATGTCTTAAATAAGCTAGAGGCAAAATTTTGGGCCATTTAAATTCTTTTTCCTGTTTGTCTTTGAGTTAGAAATCTAGATTATTCAATTTTATTAATTTTTTCAAGGACCTAAAGCAAGTGTTTAAGGATCATACTAGCAGGATGGCTCAACAAAGTAGTGAGTGGAGAGAGAGAGAGAGAGCCTACAACCTAGTAAATTAGTAATTATCGCTTAAAGAGTAAGAAAGAAATGTGTAATATGTGGGAGCAGTTACCTTCTCTCATGTGTCCCTTAAAAGTAGGAGGAGAGGTAGTTTTCTATTACCTATAATACCATTCCACATTTTTAGATTTACAATATTCCCAATTTGTTACTAAATAATATCTTACTTTGTCTAACCTCATCTTTTTGCTATTTCTATTTGTCTTTAATAGATAGTATAAATGAATGCATTAACTTCTAACACACCTAATATGGTGAACTACTTACATCGTCCAAAACAAATTCACCATGCATGTCAAATAGGCCAACTTTTTTGAATGCTAAAATGCTATAGTTTCAAGCTTAATCTGGGTTGGGCTTATCAAGACATTCTTATACTTTGGCCTATTGGCTAAAATGTTATTTTATGTAGTCATTGAGCTCTGTTTTTTACCATAAGCTTATCTAATGCATATGATGTAGGGTAGCAAAACCCTAGCTGTTACACAAAAAAATTTGAAAATATACTATCCTATTAATTTAGTGTACATATTGAAGAAGCTTGGTCAAGGTGTTCCTTTTCCCTTTGACCACCAAAGAAGAGTGTGTGAGTGATTTGATGAGCAACTCTTTTATATGCCTTCCATCCAATGAGGATCTCTTACTCTATCTTTCTTTTTCATCTACTTTGTCTTCCATCCAATGAGAATCTCTTATTTTAGCTTTCCTTCTCAGTTTGTTTTTGTAACAGCCCGAGGGCCCACACCCTGCAACGATATTGTCTGTGCCGGAGTGCCCATACACCCCGCACGGTTTTGTTCTTCCCCAGTTGCTCAGGGAAAAGGCCTCGTTCCGTGTATCAGAGTGCACAGCGGATACGATATTGTCCTCTTTGGGTCCCTCGCCACTCTGAGCTTCACCCCTCAAGGTTTTGTTCCCTTAGGTCCCTCACCCCTCTTGGGCTTCACCCCTCAGGAGGCCTCGTTGCAAGGAAAGTCCTCATCACTCTTATCAAGAGCCCAGTAACTTTCCCCCTAGCGATGTGGGACTAACTCTCAGTCTTTCACCTTGCCTAGAAGCCTGCTAGCCCTCTTGGCCCGCCCTCATCGGCCAAGGCTTTACAACCTCTCCCCCTTAGGGGACACGCGTCCCCGCGTGTCTTACCACACACGAGTGCCCACGTGCGGCTAGCCACCCACACCGGGTCGGGGTCTGGCTCTGATACCACTTGTAACAGCCCGAGGGCCCACACCCTGCAACGATATTGTCTATGCCGGAGTGCCCATACACCCCGCACGGTTTTGTTCTTCCCCAGTTGCTCAGGGAAAAGGCCTCGTTCCGTGTATCAGAGTGCACAGCGGATACGATATTGTCCTCTTTGGGTCCCTCGCCACTCTGAGCTTCACCCCTCAAGGTTTTGTTCCCTTAGGTCCCTCACCCCTCTTGGGCTTCACCCCTCAGGAGGCCTCGTTGCAAGGAAAGTCCTCATCACTCTTATCAAGAGCCCAGTAACTTTCCCCCTAGCGATGTGGGACTAACTCTCAGTCTTTCACCTTGCCTAGAAGCCTGCCAGCCCTCTTGGCCCGCCCTCATCGGCCAAGGCTTTACAGTTTTGGATCTTTGTTCCGAAATATTATGCTAGATTGATTTTTGTTCATTTGGTTACTTTATTCATCTACATAGGTATTTTAATCATCTGCCATACATTGGCATTTTGGTTATTTGCCAATGTGGTGCATTCTTGTAATTTGTCAAAAGTTCATTAAGAAAGGGCAAAGCTAGAGGAGTCTATAGAAAAAGTGTTAGGAGAAGGCTTGTGTAGACTATTATAGTCTAGAAAAATGTATAAATAATGTACTTCACATAGTCTAAAAAGCATGTGGGTCTTCCCACTAGAGTAAGAGTGAAAACTTTAATTTCAAAGCTTTTTTCAAGTGAGTGAATACAATTTTATCTTTGTGAGCTTTTCTACATTCCCTTCAGTTCTTCTTATTTCCTTTGGGATTTGGTTTTTTGGGGTTCTACAATCTTGGGCATGTAGTTAGGGTGTGTAGCCATACTTTGAGAGGGTTATTCTTTCAACATGACAACTAGTCTCTTGTAGCTTGATCAGTTTTTGTATTTAAGGAGCATTTTTACTTCTTTGGAGGAGCAAACATTGAAGGAGAAGAAGGTTTTTCTTCATCAATCATCAAGCATGGACACGAGTAGTGGATTGCATCACTCTGGTATGGCGAAGTTCAACTCCTTCGGCTATAGAAATTGGAGGCCATGCATGGAGGCTTATCTTCAAGACGTTGGTA
This sequence comes from Warburgia ugandensis, assembly GCA_035236585.1. Lineage (NCBI taxonomy): Eukaryota > Viridiplantae > Streptophyta > Magnoliopsida > Canellales > Canellaceae > Warburgia > Warburgia ugandensis. The sequence goes on from CP141126.1 coordinate 12,759,450, forward strand.
GACACAAAAGAGAATGCCAAGACAAGGAAGAAATGGAAAGTGAAATGTGGTAATGTTATCTGCTTCGAAAGAAAACCAATTCCAAAAAGATTTAATTGATCATGTGAGAAACTTTTGCTTACCAAAGAAAGTAATAGAGATACTTGAGAAGCCCTTCAATTGAGAGAATACGACAATGCTTCAAATGCTTGAGAATGAGCTTGCAACTATATCTCAAAGTATGATGACCATCTTCCAATACAAATCAAAAGTCAAGAATATTTGTGCATAGATTTCTACTTAGATCTAGATGAGCTTGTAAATGAAGTAAGAAAGAAAAGATATATAATATGGAGGCTTCGAATAGAATATATTCCACTTGTTATATCTTTTCAAGGGTGGAAAAATTAACCACACTTTTGAGTTTGAGAATCTTCTTGCTAATTATGAAGCCTTAGCAGTGCAAATGGTTGATATTTCAAAATTTTGAAAAGATGATTTGCAATTTTGCAAAAATTGAACCACATTAGAAGAAGAAAAATGCTAAAGGTTAAGAAAGAAAGAGACTCTCAAGATGACAAATATAAAATACTACAAATGTGAAAAAGTTAGTCATATTCAAAAGTTTTGTAGATCAAAATTTGTTGTGGGAAATTTTGGAGTATCAAGTGACGAAGACAACAATGGATGAGCCCAGTATTGGTGGATATTTGCCTTGGCGCCATGATTCTCGATACTAGGGATCGATGCTGTGGAGCTATGGGTGAAAGGCATGAAGGGGTCGCTTTGGCAACTATAGACTACAAGAAGGAATAGATCATTGACTATGGTTATTCATATCACTTGACCGGAGATGGCTCTCAATTGACTTCGAGCACATTATCATCTCCTCTCAATCCCTTCAACACTCCACACTCCGTCCCATTAAACCTTTACGTACCATCACCATGTAACCTCTGGCACTAACATGACTATGAACCAGCCAACCATATTTAGCACCAAACCATAATGTGCACTGCTCTTTCTTTTCGTTGTCTTTTTTGGTTTTTTCTCTTCTTTTCTCTTACCTTCTCTTCTCTAACTTCTTCCTCATTCCTGTCTTCCTTCCTCAAATTGTGTGAGCAAAACTAAATGCAAGGGGCAGTTTTAACATATGGATAGCTTTAATGTCATTTTAAAATATACAAGGTCTATTTATATGCATCCTAGTAAATTAAGATTGCATCTTCCAAAAAGAGTATGTAGAGAAACACTAATAGCATGAAGTAGGTCTAGCATTAGCTGCCGTAAAATTTAGCTACGGCACTCCCTTATTGTTTATCTTATATGTCTAAGTTTGGTAAATATATTCTTCCATATGGGAAAAGGAAAAAGTCAACCTCTCTTCTCCTCTTCCAAAGTGTATACCATCAAAGCCGCCCCATTCGCTTTTTGCTCTCCTCTCTCCCCACTTCCATCATCAGTATAAGACCTTTGCAAGTGAATCTCTACCCATAGTTTATTCTTTCTACTTCAATCATTTGCTGTTCGTGGGGTTACTCATTTATGGATGTGACCACTTTTTAGAACTTCCCCGGGCCATGGGCTCATCTAAGAAAGTCCACTTTGTTCTAGCCTTGCCAAGTCAAATTGAACTCCCTTGATTCATCCAAGTTAATGAAAGATGTACTCCATCCCGTTTTAAAAGAACAAGAAACTTATTGCTTCCATGCCTAATTTAGTGAAAACTATACATAATAATCATTGTTTCACCCAAGTTGACTTGTGTTTACTTTGGCCTAGTTCTTTGTCCAAGTATGAGGCTTTTTATCAATGATGAATATTGGGACCTCGGTGTTTGGTTATAGGAAAATCAATAGGAAGGACGCCCATTTGCAGAATTACAGAACAAGTTAGGAATTTTGCTCTGGAGCTCACTATGGTTGACAAATTAAGGGACAAAGAATTAATTAAATTGTTGTCAAGGTTGATTGGAGGGACAGGATCTACTGTTGATCAGCTTGTCGATATCCAGGTATAGTTTACTGTGATGCATTGTATGATATCTTATTACTTTAGTGTTCTTTGACAAGGTTTTTGTGGTGGGATGGAGGTGATGCCAGCAGTTCGTGAACATTGGAAAAATTCTACATCAAGGTCGATATAGTTGCACAAGCTTAGCCCATTACTTTGAGATTATCAAAGGCTGATCATGCTTCAAAATTTGTAAGCATCCGTTTCTTACCCTTGTTCACAATGGCCTTGATCGTGAAGTTTTTTATGATTTTGTTGTTTTCATAAAATGAAATATGTTTGGACTCTGGTAAGATCAGATCCAAACATAGCCAACTTTCAAGTTGTGCTTGATGCTTCAAATGTCACAATAGAAGCATCATCAATCTTGAAACTGGTTTTCTGCTGCTTTGACAATGCAATGCTTTGTTGGGTCTACACCCATATGAGGTCAACTGTACATTTGACTAACAAATTCGTGTGAACAGAAACACCTGCAACAGGAAAAGAGCAGCTGCATCAGAAATGTCAATAGTTGGTGTCGGAAAAGTTGAAATCAACATCAACCAAACTGGACAGTCAAGATTAGCGAGTAGAATCTATGGATTAAGCATATCTTGACAATAAGATCATCCACACCCAATATATAGGGGATGATCCGATCTCCGCTGGTATGAGTGTAAGAAACAGATCAGTTGATCTGAAGAGAGAAAAAGTGTGAGAGAGAGTACAGCCGAGTAAGGATCTGGTTATGATCATCCTCCTCCTCCATTGTATTATTATTCAATCTAGTAAGTGTTTTCTCTTTTTCCCATGGACGTAGGCCAGATTAGGCCGAACCATGTAAAATCTCTGTGTTATCTCTTTGGTGTGTGTTTGTGTTTTTTTCTCAGCAACAGTAGCTTCTGCAACAGTGTATCAGAGCTGCGCATTCTCAACATGCTTGAGCAACTATTATTTAGTGCGTAACACAGCTCATAGACGGACCTTTCTTAATTTTCAAATGTGAACTGGAGAATTCCGATGTGGCAGTGTCAAATGAAGCAACCTGAAGGGATCATTTGCACTTGAGAACTATTTTAGGTTTACAAGGAATTAGAACTCTGTTTCTCCTTGTCTGTGATTCCCATTCACCCTTGATGTAGAGTGCCGAAAATGTTAACGAAGGTCCTTATCATTTATCACATCATTGTCTAGTTTTTACGCATGCCCAGCATTTATTTATTTTTCCCTATTAGTGTATAATTGGCAATGGTGAAGGGACTGATGAATAACTTAATTTATGAAGTGAAATAAGCATTACAGAAATGAAATGACAATGGATTGAAGAGCATACACTCGTAACAGTGATGGGATCATATCCCTTCACTAAATGTTATTTAGTTAGGAAAAAAAAAGAAAAAGAAAGAAAGAAAATTGATGATTTTTGAACTTGTTTGTTCATCCTGAAATCCCGACCTGTTTTTAGATATTGGTTTATTTGGCTGTTAGGTTTAATAAAAGATCTATTGCTGATTTGTCTTGGCCAACATTCGTAGTCTTGTCGCGTTTTCTTTTAAACAATGTTATCATGTCCCTAATCCTTCTTCGTTGAAACTGCGAGGGGAAATGCCAAGTCTCTACTGCCATCTGCAGAATCTTCTCCTGGAAAACTGACTGGTTTTATCATTTTAATAGTGCTTCACTAGTAATTGATCCTGCAAATGTAGGTGGAAATGATCAATTTTCCATCTCCATTTTACCCTATTTCTTCTCATCGGAGTCATGACTGCTTATTCATTTTTTGGCATTCAGAAGGTAATCCATAGCTGCTTACCCTATTTCTTCTCATGGGAGGCTTATTCATTTTTTGGTATCCATCGTTTACAATGTTGCACCAGCACTCAAAAAGTTCGATGTGTTATTCAATCAGTGTGTTAGGAGCAATAGGATTTCATGGTCACAGATCCTGAGAAAAATCATTGCCTTACTGAGTCATCTTGGTTTTACCTTGAATAGGTTATCATCCAAGTCACCATTTCTCCTTACCTGGTAAAATCAGAACTCGTATGACTAGTCATAGAGTGCTAGACTTTACCAAGCCAAGTCCAAGTATAAAAGCACTGATAAGATAAGTATGGTTATCATAATGATACCAGTCATATGATAAAGGAAACACATCTTAGCATCTGATGACTGTCTGGCGATCACTATGGGTCGGATCGAAGTGTGGCTTCATGAAGTTTATACTTAGGGCACCTTGTTCACTTTGACCTCTATATATGTGCTAAAATAATCTACCACTTTCACTAAGAGTTCCCGTCGTTTTCACTTAGATCTCTAGATCCTTCAGGATCTAATATGCACTTATCTTTTAATTGTTGAAGGGCCAAGACTATTATTATGTGATGTTGAATCCGAAAAGGAGTCCTCCAAATTCCTTGACAGCCGGAAAGGTACATGTTAGGTGGCATGTTAACTTAGGTAATCTGTCGCAACCATCCCAATTTCTTTATATATATATGCAGCCCCAGTAGCTCTCGCCTATGCAGGGTCCCCCCAGTGCACAAAGCTCTTGCCTATGCAGGGCCCAAGAAAGGGGCAGACCATAAGGACCTATAGTAGGCAGCCTTACCTTGCATTTTGCAAGAGACTGATTTCACTCCTTGAACTCGTCACATGATGACAACTTTTACCGTTGCACCAAGACTAGTTTATTATTTTCTAACGTAGCTGATGAGCTCTAAATGATGCGATTTATTTTATGTTGTTGGCTTCATAGATTATATGGAGAGGCATGAAATTTCATGTGCAACTTACTATCTACAAAATATGATGGAGCAGATGAACATCAAAGGGATTCCCTGTATGAAGAGCTGTAAGGTGACGTGCAATTGTCTGTGAATACATCTTTCCGAAAACGGAGCTCCATTAATGTTCGCGGCGTTTAAAATGCCCATGTTGCTACTTATTTTTACTAGATCACTAGCCCATATAGCTTTGCCTTTCATTTCAATGTTCTGCTTGGTTCTTTCAGTTCCCCATGGATGATATTCCAAAGCTGCTGAGCGAGAACAAACAGCTGCTGGGGAATTAGGTCACAAGACTACCTTGAAAGTTGCATGAAAATTTTCATGACTCGAAAGAGATGTTGTCAATTATCCTTTTTCTGAATCACATCACTGTATCACTTATGACTGCCCATTCATGTAATCCTGTAGTACACGATATAATGACAAGAATCGTTTCTTATGCAGCAGAACTTGTTTACAGCAAATCAAAACTCTTGATTATAAACGTATGATCAGAAGAAGGCAATCCTATGGATCATATCAATAACTATTCAATCATTACTTGTATCTGGCAATATATTGGATGCCCATATAGAACAGGCATTCGCTGCTTGCCTGCGGGTTTAGTTTACCTTTTCTTCATGGATCCTACTAATTACCCCAAGATCACTTGCAGTCTACCCGCTTGTCACAGCTTTCCTAGATATGGAAAGACAAGAAGATCTAGACTTTACTCTGTGGCTTGCCATTGTTGAAGAAGAGTAAAAATTCAGACGTTACAGACCTGTTTAGGGAGTATTTCCTTCCTAAATAAGCACAACTTTTGTTCAAAAATCAAATACAGGACGGACGGACAATCATTCAAGACACAAACCAAACACCCACAACAAAAGCTTTCTTGACCAAAAGATACAAGCCTGAACCATCAGCATGTCCTAATGTAGGGATTCTACGCTCTTGCTTAGTTCTTCCAGCTTCTTCATTCTCAGCTTCTCACTCTCTGTGACCAGCTGTTCAACCAGTTATCAAGAAAAGAAAAATAAGCACTATAAAACGAAAATTAAGTAGGACTAAGAAGTCATGGATGGTTTATCAATACATAGGCATGTAGAAATTCACCTCCATTAACTTGGTAATTAGTTGAGTTTTTTCTCTATTTTTGTCATTGAAAGCTTCGAGAGCCTCTTTGTATTCCTTCTCCTGGATCAGTCAAAACCCACCAAGCTTTATGGTACTTTGTCATTCTCATAGCAACACAGATCTTGGTTAAAAGAAAGGAAGGAAATAAAGAAACATAGAATGTATGAATTACTACAAAATAGAAGAAGGTTTCTTCCCTCTTTAATTTAAAGAGTATATATTTCATGGTAAGAAAAAAAAAGGAAAATTCTGCTTGCCTTCTTTTGGCAAGTTTGCCCAAGAGGCTTTAGGTCTCGATTTACTGCATCAATCTTCTTACGCACAGCCGCCACATCCTTCCTCATCGGATCTGCCAGTGCTTCCAACTCCTGCAAGAATTGGGTATTTTTGTGAAGACACAAAATCCCACACGCACCCGAGGGCTTTCATGAACAGATGAAAATTTGCTGCCTTCCCCTAATTTATTCATGTCTATAAATGAAATTAGTAAAAGCTTATAGATCATTGTAATCAATTACCCAACTTCTTATATATTATCCATGAAATAGATTAATTTCTGATAATTTGTCCAAGAAAATAACAAATTAATAACAAAATTTTAAAAATATCTAATTGTTGTACGTTATCTGCCATTAATTTGAGAAGAAAGCATGAGTGTCAGAAAATTACACCACTGCTTTGAAACTGGGACTGCAGAAAAAGGTAGCCTTGGTCACTAAAAAGCAAAGATATTATTAAAAAGGAAAGAAATAATATAATTTGAAACACAAAGAAACGGAGACTATGATGACGAGCCGTGTTTTCCACTTCTAACGCTGTTTTATCCAGCTTTTGTTCGTCCCTTCCATGGAGCACGTTAGAGTGACTAACTGCTCACGGCTTACGTGTGCCTGTGGCTGTTTTTGGGCTCTCTTTCCTATCTTGGGTTGATGAACTTACTTCTCTGATCTCTGCCAACCGCTTGGTTTCTTCTTCTACCCGACCAAGCTGAGCCTGCACCTTTTCTCTCACTTCCATCTTCTTCCTCTCGATCTCTTCTTCTTTGGCCCGGAATGATGTTAATGGAGATCTCGATATCTCTTCCTCTTCTCTATCCTCCCCAGTTGGGCTTTCCCCCTGGATGTTGCCTGAATTCTTGGCTCTCACCAACATCTGCGTTCCCATTTCCTCAACTGTCAGGCCTTTGGGCTTCTCTTTTCTAACTCTCTCTTCCTCTTCCTCCTCCTCTTCCTCCTCCTTTTGTTGCTTTAACCCTTCTTTGTGAGAGATGCTTTTCTTTTTCTCCTGCCTGTTGCAGCAGCCGCTTGTAAACATTCTAGTCTTTTAAAGTCCCAAGCACTCTCTTTTTGACAACAAAAAGAACCATCACGTGAAATGACCAAACCATCCTACAACTCCACTTTCTCAGTAAGTATATATTGTCTCTGAAACTCATTTCCTTTTTTCTGTCAATAATTAAAAATCCTTCAGCACCCTTCTGGTTATACATTCATGTATTTGATGGAAATAATTGGTTCTTTTCTTTCTTACCCTTTTAATTAATTATTTGGAATGGTTAGTCAAGGATCTTTGATGGGTTCTTCTTTGCAAGGCTCGTCCCACATTTAATTTGCCTACACAAGTATAGAATGTACGTATTCTACTGTTCTAAACTAAGGAATGATGTATCACTCTCCGATTATCATATATAAGCAAAGATGGTCATTATCATTTTTCCATATTAATTAACTGTACGTATTTCGCTTTTCCTTAGGTTATCGATGGGCATAAAAATGGAAATTTTAGTCGATCAACTGTCTGTTAGCCTTATAATATGTTATATTCCACTAAAACTGGCAACTTAAACAGATTTTTCCGGATCCTCTTCTAAGGTTTGAGTGTCAAAGAAGGTGGCTAGCAGTGGAAAGCCTACTGGCTCTTAAATTGACAAAAGCAAAAGATAATTCCAAGCTAATGAGATGCTCCCTTTCTTTTGTGCCATGATTTTCAGAAAGATAATCTGTTTTTTATTTTTCTTTTATTTTTTCTGTTGATATGTCCTAAGGAGTATTGGTAAATCTTCTTTTTCCTTGAGGAAGACTGCTTAAGGCTGACGTCTTGTTATGGAGTAGAAAGTAAGGGCTCACCTATAGAGAGAGAGAGAGCCGTGGAGGTTAAGACTAGGTAGGAAGAGAAGGCATCTACCTTTAACTAATAAAGGCCAGCTTTCCGACTTGGATGTAAAACAATCCCTTTCTTTCATGTAACTTATCTTTCTTTTATTTTTCTTGTTTGACTAGGTCCATGTGAAGGATTTAGGAACACTTTGAGCTGATAATTAAAATTCCCGAGGCTTCTTGAACATGGGTTTGCCCTTGGGAATACTTTCACATATCTCAGTGGCTCTCAATTGATTAAGCATGATTAGCTGTTAAAGTTCATCAGACCAGTGTCTAACAGGGCGCTATTATTTAAGTAAAGGGGTATGGATATCATTTCCCTAATGCAATATGTGGTTTGAGTTTATTCGTGGCTTATTGACAGGCCAACATAAATGTAAGTTCCTTTGTGTTTTCTATTAGACCAACTACGCTTTTATTTAATAATGTGATCGTTACACGGCTACAATCAGGGTATGATAAGCACAATAGACCAGTTTTGTGGTGATCCAACCCGTTCATCCTTAAGACCCTGCCTCAGAAGGGCCATGTACAAAAGATCTTTTCCCTAGTTAGAAACTAAATGGCCTCTACATGTTTGTAAAGTCATTTGGAGCCCTAAAAAGCAAATATTGAGACATATAATCGATGATATCTTTGGGTATGGGGTATCTGAGACAGGGCCTAGAAGTTGAATGATTTGGATCATTGAAAACCTGGGCTCCACTTGTACAATTTGGCTATTCATCCCATGTTTGTACTCATATGCTAGTCACGCAGCTGTGATGTGATTCCTCTGAGCAAATACTGTATATAAAGAATGCTAGCTTTGGATGCAAGCTCTGCAGAAACGATCCTCGACAAGTAGACACATAACTGTGTCCTTGGATTCCGGGTTAATGATATACTTAAACATGGGTAGCTGCTTGATTTGATGATTTGTATCCCTCAAACCATTCTAGCTCTACTTTATGATTCCAAATTGAATCACCGAGTCAATATCAAAAAGGGCCTAGCTCCTTTGGATAAGTCGATCTTTATTTGCACAAAATTATTTTAAAGTAAATCTGATTTGTAAATTTTGGATTCTAAATCCAGCTAAAAGGCCATTAGACAAAATAGATATATGACTACAACAAGCGCATGCAATTACGAAAATGTAAGCGCAAAACAACTTAGCAATAACTTTTAGAGGTACTCAAACAGGCCAAAAATCCCATCATTCCATTCTTCTCACGACTGACTTAAATATGACGCATGTAATAGCAGCACTTGGTGTCTTGCCGTGGCTAGACCACAGCTCCAGAATCAAGCCACTTAGACAATCCAAATGACCAAGTGAAAGACTTTTTAAAGGGGTGTAGTGGTTCACGGTTGTTACGATTTTTATGAATTTTGCCCAAATTTCACGTCATTGGTTGGTGATATTGAAAATTTTGGTCAAACATCCGTGTTAATTGTTTTAGGTTTAAATTTTCATGAATTTTTTACAATTTTGACTTCCACGTTAGTGATTTCACAGCTGAAAAACCATGAAACCGTAGAGATGGATTTTGCCCAAACTTTAGTGTAAAATATTGTAACTTCCAGGGAGAGAAATATCCACCAAAAAAGTCAGTTTTCTATTGAGAGAAACCGATACTGGAGTTATGAAGCCCAACCCGTCCCGTGTTGAGAAAGCTGTTCGAAGTCGCAGGACTTCTCCTTCACATCCAGCGATCAAGTCAAGTTCTTCTTCTTCTTCTTCTTCTTCTTTTCTTTGATTAATCAATACATATAAAAGATCTTAAAGTTACTCAAAGTGAATCCCTTAAGATCATGACCTTCTTTCTACTTTCCAATCCCCCATGATCTGTTCTGGTATCAGCTTGCCCCTCGCATCGTCGATTTGAGCGAGATGAAGCTCCCCACAATAGAAATTATGAAGATCAGATCATATTAGAAATCATCTAAGATTCCTGAACTTATCCCTCCTGCATAGCTCTTGATATTTAGAAAAAGCAAGAAGTTGCATTGATTTCATGGGCCGTCCACTCTTCTGATAGACATGAGAATAAATATCCTCACCCATTGCATGGCTGAAGGTTCTGGACATTTTATGGTTTATGGTTTTGGACATTTTAAGGCCAGTATTACCATGAATTTCTTGTTTAGCTCTTTGTAATCTCTGGCCTTTAGTATCCTGGTTTGCAATATCACCCTCTTTCAATGGGAAATTCAACTGAAGAAGACTTCACGTTTGGAGTTGGAGCAAGAAGCTCTCTCCCACTTTCTTGTCCTTCTCTGCTAGTGATCCATTCAGTTTTTGAGGAGATCAAATTGAATTTTCGATCTCCTAGGGGTAGAGAAGGGTAACGGAATTTCATAGTGGCATCACCACATCTAATCAAGTAGTCATACTTTTTTAGGGACCATTCTTCATCATGATAATTTTCTTTCGATGGTGCACTTTTTCTTAGAGATAGTTAGTATAATTTGGAGGTTCCCAAGTTCATTATAAAGGCCTAAAGAGCCAGGATTTCATGTTGCACGCTGTTAAGTGCATTTTTACTGATTTCTATATCTTTTGGACCCCCTATTGTATTAGATTTCTATAAACCTTAATGTTTCAATATTTTCAACTGCTTCGGGTCATTGTGCTGTCTGCGAGGTTTACAAACTCCAAAGAACAACCATTTACTACAGCGAGAAGCTTAAATGGTCAGAGCAAGATCTGTTCCCACTATTATCAGGTTCCAGTGTTTGTAATCGGATTAGTGTCTGTGGTTACAGGAATGTCAACCATATTTTAAAGACGCTGTTTGGTACCATCCGTAGAAGAGTTGCTACACTGGTTGTAATTTGGAGAAAATTCTTGGACATCTTATTTTAATTGACAGATGAGGCTGATCAAGTGTCTACAAAATCATCATAATCCTTTTTCTCCTGGTCGCCCAAGCTTCTTAGCTCCACTAGGTAAAGCTTGCGGGTACCAGCGGAGAATTCTTCAAATCTCTAAGGTTAGAGCCTAAAAACTGTCCCCTTAATGTTCGTTGTCCCTCATAGTATGCATATAGATTCTACCCAAGGCTTCTATCAAAACTAAAACCCAATTTCTTAATGAAGCTGCTTTTGCATCCATTTCTATGCCTCCACAGCCAAATCATTTGGGCTGGCATCATCTTCAATGTACTCTTGAGCATTTTTAAAAATAATTGATTGCATCTATTTCTGGACTAGGCACATTAATCTATTTAAAGGACAACACTGAACTTTACAGGCTTTAACAGAATATCTGTTTACTGTTCATCTTCAGAATTGTTGAATGCAAATGAGTAAATTAATCGGCTAAATCATAATTTTGGTTTCCTATGTAATCTCTTCCTTTTTCATAAATAAAATTTTTGTTATCATTGATCTAATGTAATGCCGTTGTGCTTTCCATTCTTTACCTTCTACGCTGATTCAAGTACAAAATTTTGGTATAATGAAGTTTGCGCATCCACACACACAGGCTTCTGAATGACGATACTAACAATAGCAATTTTGTGCCAATTCTCACTAATAGGAATTTTATCCCTGTTTAGAGTCTTTCCATGTGTATAGCAGTTTCACTTTAATAATGTTGCCTGACTATCAATTATATCAACACTCATACTAGTTTTTATTTCCCATTCGATGCTGGAGTAATTTTGATGTCTATGTATTGTTAGGGCATGTTGCGCATTGCAGAATTTCCTTACGTAGGAAAAGTCAGATGATGAGTATCCTATATTGGAAGAAGAGGTCAGAGCATAGCTAGAGACAATCTGGGTTGTCGAAGAAGAACTTCAGAGTGTAGAAAAGAAACTTCCAATAGATGTCAGTAACATTGATCAGGAGAGGTTGAATGATGGACTGGAAGCACTACAAGAAGACTAGCATGAAATGGACGATCTCACATGGACAAAAGGAACACAAACAAACCAAGGAAGTCAGTATTATAGTCTTGCTGGAATTCGACGAGCAGCAAATTCTTGGCATGATGGAATCGCATCGCAATTGTGGATAGATTATAAAAGTCGTGAATCCAATAAGAGACAAAGCATTTCTTGACTTTGTGGCAAGAATTTGGAGTTCTTAGGACTCGCTATCATTTTTAACAAATCTTCTCTTCATTTCTCTGTTTTCTATCGCATGTACCATTTCTTTCTCTATTCATTTCTAGTACAAGTAAGATTATATAGTTTATGTTACACATTTCAATTTCGACTGTGAAGGGGAGCCTTGATGCAAATGTAAAAGTTGTAGTCATATGACCTTAAGGTCATAGGTTCAAGGCGTGGAAATAGCCTCTTGCAAAATGCAACGTAAAGCTGAGTACCCTTGTGGTCCGCCCCTTCTCCAGACCCTGCATAGGTGAAAGCTTCGTATACCGGGGTTGCCCTTTATTTCGACTTTGGATTCATGTTACAGTAGACTCCCTTACGTTACAATTGATTGAAATTCTTTTTGAATTATTGATACTTGAAAATAATATCGTTAATATGTTCTGATGCCTCCTGTACTGATGTTATTGTAGGGAATGGATGCAGGCAGACATCCTTTGCGTGTTAGAAGTAAAGGGCCGATGGTCCTACTAAAATCATATAGTACAGACCATCCAAATTGTTCCCTTTTTTCGGCAGGGGCTAAGCATATCTAATCCTTTATTTAGGTTGATGAGTTTGACCCATCCACATATCCTCACACACCTATTATATAGCCTGTGAGAGAGACAGGTGCTCGATGCCTGCGCCCTTGTAACTCTCTCATCCGTATCAGCACCTTTTGCTGCTGCAAGGCAGTCACTAATATCATTTGTGACATTATCTTTCTTATTGTGATTATCTTTATTATATCCTAGTTGTAGATTGGTTGGAACACTTATGCAGTGAACGTGTTTGGACTTGTAAGGTTGTTCTTTGTGGTAGACTTTGCTGTGGTTATTCTGCTACTTGGTACTTAGTAAAAGTAGCCTTATTTCTACTATTGATGGCTGTTGGCATGATTTTGAAGTGCTAGATTTTCTGCTTTGGCAGCTTAGTTGAGTATTATTGTTTTGGGGACCGAGAAAATATCTCGATACATATATAAAGCCAAATTATTGATGCTGGCAATTAGCTGTCTTGGTCATTCTATAAAATAATACCGATAAGTTCAAACTTGTAAGTATAGGCCGAGATTGAATACCATGATTTGCCTTCCATTTGATTATGCTTGTATAAATAACATCTTAGGAGTCATAGTTAGGACTCAACTTCTCATAACTTACAGCTTGTTTGCGCATTAACCTTTTGTTTTCTTGGGTTGTTATGGTTCTAAAGCCAATAGAAAGCTCAAAACTAAAACCAAAAGAGAACCTAAGTCTAATAAAACCCTAAAGAAAAGACTTCAAAGAAAAGTTCAAATGGTAACAAATGATCCAAACGAAAAACCAAATAGGAAAGTCCTAAATGAAAGAAGAAAACAAAAGCCCAAAAGAGAAGCCAAAAACTTTGCCTAGAATTAAACGGCACAAAGAAATGCCTAAAAATAAAATGGCCCCAAAGAAAAAGGGACCAAAAGAAAAAAGTTGAAAAGTCAAAAAGAAAAACCCACTTTACCTTATTATTTTATTTATTTCAATTGGACCATCTTTAATTCCATTGGTTGTCTTTTAGTATTAATTTTGAATTCCATAAAACTCCATGAAATATCATCATTATCCAAGGAATCCACTCCCAGATGCAAATGCTAAGAAAAAGGCTACTAGGGAAAATATTCATGTTGAATTTCATGTTTTACTATAGAAAACTTTCAATATACACAAGAATCCGTCAAAATCAGTTTTCATTAAAAATCATCAAATCTCCAACCACTACATCCCTGTTAGTTGTCAAATCAAGTATATTTTGGTTACTGGTGGACCATTTGCATGTCTTTCGTATCTTTTCCCACTAAGCACTACCGAGGAGACACACACACACAATTAGGGTCTTTGTTCAAAAGATAAGATATTCCAAGTATTTCTGTTCAAAATATTCAGCTATTAGTAAAAGGGGTGATAATTTGAGGCGGCCCACCATCCAGATGGATGCTTTAGCATCAATGTTTGGTAAAAAAAAAGATAATTCCTTAATGGAGGTCGAAAAATAGACAGTTACGATTCATTCATCTCACTATGCCTCCTGGATCGAAGGTAATGATAAGAAGGATCAATGATTAAATAGATGATCTGATGCATATGGCCAATCTTGCAGTCATCAAGAGTGTTGATCTCAGACCACTCCGTTAATGGGCTATACCATGCAAACAACCCTTCGATGTCAAATGGATTACTAGATTACCGGTGCCAAATCTTCCACTACGACCTACTGGATTCTCGACTAATCCTAACCACTGTTAAGTGGTACATTTATATGAGATTTGCGGGCATGGGAATATGATATAGCTATAAGCTTATTGAAGGAAATGCCATAAAATCTACTAAAGCTGGCATTGTTAACAGAAGTACCTCAGGTTAAATATTACATTTTATTTTATTTTTTTATCGCAAACATAGAATTCCAAAGCAACTCACTCACATTCCTAAATTGAATCCCCACTAAATGAAAAGCAGCAACTCCAACCTGCAATCAAGCATATTCTAGGAGAGATGGCTGAGTTGTCTGCACCACCAAATGTACTTAGACATATGTTGGCAGGTTAAATATTTCATTTTGCTTGCATTCCATACGGTGTCATTGTTTCTAATACAGTAGATATCTCCATTTATCTAGGAGCCTCATGGTTCCAAAGCATTAATCATCTGATTAAGAAATTTTGTGTGGGTAATGTTAAATTGGTAAAGGAAGTTACAAATGATTTTCATTCAACTGTTGATGTGGTTAGGAGCACTCAAATGGTACGGTTTGGATCATGGCCCATCCATAATGAGTCCAACCAAAAGAAAAACAAGGAAAAAACGAAAAACAACAGATAGATAGATATATATATATATATATATATATATATATATATATATATATATAGAGAGAGAGAGAGAGAGAGAGAGAGAGAGAGAGAGAGAGAGAGAGAGAGAGAGAGAGAGAGAGAGAGAGAGAGAGAGAGAGAGAGAGAGAGAGAAGAACATGACAAAATAATTGAAGATCATTTACATCCAGACGTATTTTGGTTAAAAATGACTCCATCTTTTGAAAGAAATTAAGAAGAAGAAAGCCGATAGGTACGAAGAAAAATCAGCTACAATCCTTAGACGCTAGCTAAAGTAATTCAATGAATTAAGTGAAGCCTAAATATTCATCATAAAATAAAATAAAAAGGAGAAAGGAAACCTTTCCAACCATGACCAAGTTGCACAGGTGCACCAAATTGCCTAACTTGTACGAGCTGTCATCGGAAAAGAAGCTTATTGGCGGGGACAAAATAATCTGTAGTACTTAGTTATAATATGTTGATCCCTCATTCTTGATACGCAACCAACAATGGTCCATGTTCTCGTCATCACGTCGTGTATGTGCAATATCTGCAGACTGCACCACATGCTTTTCCTGCATGCATATATGATTACAGTTAAGATGACATTTTATTAGTAACGAAAATAAAACGAAGCATGAGTCTGAGAAAACAAAAATCAAGACGTAATAGCATCAGATACTAAAAGGACGTCTCTAATAGCTCCACTTTTAGTAAGCTCATCTGCTTTCTCATCTGCTGATCTCTTCACTTGTTGAAAACTTCATGAGATTCAACAATAGGCTTAGCTTCATCAATAAGTGAGAAGAGAACGTACTACCAGTGTCATTAGAGTCTGCCACGCCAATAAGACGGGAAATTGCAGACTTAGAGACCCCCCCAAATCATCTCTAAATATTTCCTCCCACAGCTGAAAGACCTGGATTGCCAATGTTTAAAAAATCTTAAAAACCATGACTAATTCTTCTTAATCACATTTATAACAGTTCTCAGATCTTCTTCGAAGGATTCAGATTTTCAGCAAGGGTGGGTTCTAATATTTCATTTTGTTTTGATCTTTGGTTGGGAGGTGAACAGTTAATATGTATTTGCTCAAGCAATGGGAGAAGCCACATTTGTCATGATCATGGTTCACAGTTCATCTATGAAAGATTGGAAACCACATGACCAAACAAAGAGAGAGAAATACTAGAATCCTCAAGTTTGTTCAACTGATATGCCGAGGCGGTCAATTAGGACAACCTAAGACTCATTTTCTCGTTGTACAATACATTGTTGGTTTCCACTCTAAATGAAGAGCTTCGGAAACTCCAGGAATTCATGAAATGCAGCAGATTAGCCTTGAGCAGTCCTTAGGCTTTAAAAAATTTCCCACGACGGTGCATCATTTGCACTTAGTAAGTTTTGGATTCAAATCTGCTCCTTCATTCACGAACAGGAGATTCGTAGTACCTTTTGCTTGCATTGAAGTTTGCTCTTAGAAGTCGTTGCCTTCTGATTCGGACATGATCCATGCATTCTGAGGTTTGGCCCTTCCCTGGATCTTTCCACGAGATCAATGACAGACTTCAGGGCAGAGTTTTCCATGACCAGGACCATGAGAGAGACAGGTACTTCTCAATGGCTACAGCTCATGGGCCCAGACAAAAACTGTGGTTAATTACCGACTAGATTCCTCCAGAGACAGTGCCTTGTGTTAAGAATTACCCAAAGCTTAGATGTAGATCATACTGGTGCCGCTTATAGGAATCTAGTATAAACAACTCTTAATGTTACTTGCTGCATGATTAATGGAACTTCCTGTCTTATTTCATTATGATGGAATATTTTCCTAAACATCTTAGAGAACTGCAAGCAATAATCAGCATGGGCCCAAGGCATCTTCGACCCAGCCGAGGCACTTCACAACTGCAATCACAAGAGGCTGAGGAAACCACCTCTTAAATTGTATGCCTTTTTTGGGACCATTGCTCTTAGATGGGACATGCTAGACCTCCATGTTGGGTGCAAGTAAAGGCAATTCAGTAAGATTGATATCTCACCGGATACTTTTTAGGCAGACACTACATATTGTCTGACTGCTATTATGGCCAAAGCGCAGTTAATTTTCGTGGAACTATCTTACACATGTAGATGCCGGTTTCTCCCTTTCTGGAATGGCTCCAGCGACTACGTTTCTGTCAAGTCCTGTTGCTTGAGTCGTTGTATCTGAAGATTCGGACGCACAGCTATAACCACAGAGCCCCTGCTGAAACTCCTATTAGATTCTTTTGGTTTTGGAATTTTGAACAGACACACCCCCCATGAGCTGCCTCTCACCTAAGAGGGAGACTCCTTTTTGCCCCAATGCGCTGCGGCCTTTGCTGGAACTCGTATTGGATATTAGGCCTTAGCCGAAGAATAGGAAGTAAAAGGCTCGCACACAGGAGTCTTTGAGCGTCCGAGTCTTTACAGTTTTACAGTTCTTCTTGAATGTTTTAGCGCGTGCATCTTAGAGTCGAGAATGAAAGTTGGTAGAATCATCTGAGGAGAAAATTTATTGGTTCATGGCCTAAAGATGGTGAGCCAGCAGATGAATATTTAGATCACCCTATAGCACAATCAAACGTTACCTTTAATTCACAGTACTAGTGGTAAACGTCAGCTAATCCACCTCATTCTAATTGATTAGCTCTATTGCCTTTCTAACCAGTTTCTTGTGCTAGGAGCATTAACTAGAGGTGCCAATTTTGACCTGTAAAGCACTCGTGACCCGCACCGCACCTGCACCTGTATAGCCCCGTCACAGGTTATTTCATAATTTCAGAAACGGATAATCTGCTTTTATATATCACGAAGTGGTACTTAAACGTATCCTAGATGAGAATTTAGGTCACAGAATAGTAGATGAAGAACTGGGGGGCAGCCCTAGTGCACGAAGCTTCCGCCTATGCGGGGTTTGGGGAAGGGGCATGCCACAATGGCCTAAAGTAGGCAGCCTTACCTTGCATTTTTGCAAGAGGCTGATTCCACACCTTGAACCCGTGACCTCAAGGTCACATGACGACAATTTTTACCGTTGCACCAAGGCTCCCCTTCAATAGTAGATGAAGAACTAATGCACTAACATCTTGTGAAACAAGAAAATGACAAACAAATAAGACCCCACACAATAACACGACTGGGAAGCATAGATCAAAAGTCTATTGCCTATTCACGCTAGGAATGGATACGATAATGTTGTCAAATATGGAACAATAGAATCTACTATAAAAGTTCAATAAATCAATGACTAATAAATTAATAATCGTGCTAAGATAATATAATATCTTTGGTCACAACTTGGGCAATATGATAAATTAATGATCTCATTGAACTTGTAAATAATATATCTTTTAATTTTCTTAAAGTTCCACAAATTACATAGATTAATATTCTCCATTCTAAGGATCTCTTTTTGTGAAAATTGAGTTCAAATTGGAGCAAATATTCATGCGATGGAAAGAGAAATAAGGATAAGTGCAACTATTAATTTACGAGACTTCCACTTTAATAAAATTTTAGTTTAAATTTAAAGTTCAATAAAGTAAGACTTGCAGGTACCCATTCACTAAAGAGTTGAATTATATTGGAATTTACCCTGAAACATCCTCAAAATCCTCCTACGTATCAACTTCACATGAAGCCATATCAAGAATTAAGTATACATGAAATAATTGAAAAAAAAGAATGAAAAGCAAGATTAGAAATCAAGTACAAAGTCAACAAGCTCCAAAAAAAAATGAAAATAGAAGGAGAAATAGCTGGTAAATTTAATTTTAACCAACACCAAATTAGCTTATTCCCAAACATTAGGAAAATCAAAATCAAAAGAAAAAAGAATATGCACAAAATCCAATGTAACCTAGTGGTTAGGCTGATGTACCGCTCCCATAATTATGTCAAGTCCAAGGTAGTGTATAGCATTAATTTAGGGGATGTAGGAAAGCCGAGTGTTTGCATATCAAGGGGTGTGTCCCTGAGGATGCATTTGGGAAGGGTGTATTTATAATTCAAAAATAATAATAATCAATAATTCCTTTCTCTCAAATTAAACCACTCCATAATACCAGAAACTATTATTTTAGATAATTCTGTTTTTCTAATGGAGCTGGTCTATGTGCACCTTGTCTTGCTAACTTAGTTTACCTAATATCATGTCATTTGCCATTAAAAAGAAAATAAAAACAATACCACAATATGTGGATAATCGCCTACCTAAGATCATTATCCGAGAAAAAAATAAATAATCCTATGTACACCTTCTAAAACCTCCTCTAAAACCTAAGATGAAACGACTCCTAAGTTGTTTGTTGAAATGTCTAAATGGAATTTGCTACGTGGAATGCTATTTTGAGAGAGAGAGAGAGAGAGAGAGAGAGAGAGAGAGAGAGAGAGAGAGAGAGAGAGAGAGAGAGAGATGACCACTGGTTAGGCTGAGGTGTTGTTTAGGGTTTTCAAGGTAGTGTGTCACATCCTTTTAGGGAATGTGAGGTGGTTGCACATTGAAAGAGGGGTGTTCCAAGGATATACTTGACAAAGTTGTACGGTAGGGGGGTGTTTCTCGAGGATATGTATAGAAAGGATGTATATATCAAGACCTATGGGTGTGTGAGTTACTAGTTCAAAATTAAAAATTAAAAAAAAAAATCATCTATTATTATTTTGCTACTTTGTTTAAATAATTGGAAAAACAACATTACAAGAGAAGCAAAAACAAGAAAGAGATGTATTTCGAATTGGTGCTCAATGGCATTCAAAGAAGTCAACACTTGATGTTTTCGTAGATAGTGATTTACTTTGAAAGATCTAAGATGTTCATCTTGTTCAACATACCACAATAAGTGACTCACAAAAACTCAAGGCAATTGTATCATCCTAACAACTTGCTTTGAATCTCTAAAAAAAGTTTTAAGGAAAAAATTGTGTTGTAATTTTCAACTCAAATAAAATAGGCCATATAAGCATCCAATGGTCTTGAAATTTGGTAACTTATTTAGGCCATTCCAAAGAAGAAAGAGTCCTATTACTAGTTGGCGCTCAATGGCATTCAAAGAAGTCGACATTTGATGTTTTCATAGATAGTGATTTATTTTGAAAGATCTAAGATGTTCATCTTGTTCATCATATGAAAATAAGTGACTCATGAAAACTCAATGCATTTTTATTATCCTAACAACTTGCGTTGAATCTCCAAAAAAAATTTAAGAAAAAATTAGTGGCTGCGTTTTTCAACTCAAATAAATAGGTTATAAGCATCCAATGGTCTTGATATTTGGTATCTATCTTATTTAGGGCATTCCAAATAAGAAGGATGCCTTAGATATTTCAAACTAAATTACCATCCATGAAAATGTAGAGCAGTGAATCATTGAATGCTCTTGAGCACTGACTTTTACTAGCAAGGTGGTAAAACTCTAAATGCGAACACTGATGATTTCCCCAAAAGGAGTTAAAGCTCCTTGATGAGAGCAAGAATTTAGTTTAATGCAAATAATGCGACTAGGTTTTTCATTTAATTGTGAATTTTAGAATAAAATAAATATATTTTAAACTTAGTATTACCATAAAATGAGAAAAACCTAAAACTCAATAAAACAGAAACTAATGCAAGTGGACATAATAGGGACTAGCCCAAACCACTTTTGACTTCACCTTTATTTTTACATAAGTATAGTGCTTTTGTACAATGCTTACCAGGACTTGAGAGGAAATTGGGAAGAAAAATAATAAGAATATTATTTTTAAGCATGAATTAGTGAATTAGGTTTGTTCAAGCCTTTTAGGCTAAGAAGGTCGAGTCAATTTTAATGGTTTTCAATCAAAGACGAGGGCTTTACGATTAACCAGTTAGATGGGAATCTCTTCTTCTTCTTTTCCCCATGGAAGAGTGGCTTTTGGGTCTCTCTCAATATAAACCAACTTTCTTTACAAATTTGCTCCTATTGCCTAGACACTATTGTCATCAAAGAAATAAACATCATCAAATTAAGAAAATATATTATTGAAAAGCCCTCTCCACTTTCCTTTCTCTAGATGGGTACAGAGCGAAGAAGAAACCCTACTTTTCTCTCTTATTTTCTGCTTAATCTCCATAAATTTAGGGTTTTTGGGTTTGTGGAGTTGTTTGATGTTTGGTACTAGATGGTCTTGACACTTAGGGTTGTAAAGGTAATTCTATCATAATGAGGAATTTTGATTTCTAGATTTAGCAATTGTTGTTATCTAAAAACCTTCAATTAGGGTTATTTTTGTTATTTTTATACAAGTTAGTAGCTTAAACCATTTAAGATATTTTTATCTTGATATAGGTTTAGTATATCTTGACCATTTGATCAATAGCCTAAAATAGTTTAATAAGGAAATGATCCACTTTATTTCAAACAACACCTCATCCGGTCAAATGACAAGGCAGCAGATTAAAGTCTATGCAAATTACCCTCTTTGGGTAATGGTGTTAGCTAAACTAACTTGTTTTTGTGTGAGTATTATTGATATATAATAATAATAATTGTTGCAATAGATTCAAATTGAGAGTAGTACAAGACTTTTATCATAAATTTTCCTTTTGAAAATTCTGAGATTGCATTTTTTAGCCTGATTGGATTTGTGGATCCAAATAAAGCTAAAACTCATTCTCTTCTTGTTGGATTAAAGTTGAGGAATTTGGAGATTCACATAAAGTGAAGATTTTCCTTGGCGGTTTTGGATTTCATTGATGAATCTAAAGCAACAGTGACAAATCATTCTGACTCGTTTCAACATATCAATTGTTTAACCAATGTTTTAGTTGATTCATTTTCTAGAAGTAATGTTTTCTAGAGATGATTTTGTTGTTATTGATATTATTGATGTTTGGTACTCTATAAGACCTCCTTGGTATTACTGTGGTTTTTATCTAATAAATCATTATTATTAAAAAAAAAAAATAGTGTCAAAGCTCATTCCATTGGAGAAACCTTTAAACCTAAACAAGTGGGTCATCAAGCATGAACCAAGCTATGGCTATGCATAGATATAATGTAGAAGAAGAGATGTCCATACAATATGCCAAAATGAACCTAAGGGCATACCATTGATCAGCAATCTAGATCATCAAGATAAAGACAAGTTACAACTAGATATAAATATAAAGGAAAAAGACAGTATACTACCCTTTACTTTAACTATCATTTTATTACACTTTAGTCCCTAAACTTTTATTTTTTATAGGTTAGTCCTTGGACTAGTTGAAAAATCTTCACCATAAGTTTCTCCATCCAATGTCCATCTACGGGCATCAACAGATATAGATGGACATTGAAGTTAGCTCTCCAACATATTTTAGAATGCTTTAGAATAAATTTTTGGAGGATTTGTCAAGGACCAAGTGAAAAATATAATAGTCTAGGGACTAAAGTGTTGTCCATGAATAGTTTTGTATATCACTGGAGAAAATGATTGGAGCTTTTCTCTTTTTGTTAGAATTTTAAAAATTAGTTTTTAGATCTAGAACAATGAACTCTAATCAATATACCCTTAAAGGTTGGGTAACTCCTATTGAAAAACGGATTTAAACTTTGTTGGAGAAAATAAGTAAAGTTTTTTGTTGATAAGATTTAAAAATTTTATATGATGCCCTTTTCCTCACAATTTCAGAAAATGGTGTTCTGGTCTAGAATCTAGAAGTCCTAATATATAGACTCTTAAAACTTGGCCAAATTTTAACGGGGATTGCATCAAAGCTTCATAAAAAAAGATACTCAGATTTCATTGTCGGTGTAATGACCCAAACATTTTATGCCATTTTTACTAAATTAAGAAATTTATATGAGGGAATTACTATCCTAAATATTTTAAATTATATAAAATAGAAAATAAATGAATTTGTGAGAAATATTTATTTTATTAGATTCTACTCGAAAAATGGAATCCAAAGCCTCAAAGAACGCTGAAAACGGAGTTCGTATGACGAAGTTACGGCCGTTTAAATATTAGGGGCAATTTTGTAAAATGCATATAAAAACGAAAAAGGTCAAAAACCACAAGGGGCCGTTTTGATAACGGCACCCCCTGTCTTCTTCCTCCTCCCGATTTCTCCAAAAAAAACCCCTCTCCTGAATAATCTGGAAACACCAGCACCGCCTCTACAAGGTGGTGCTAGGGGAAAGGGCGGCACCGCCTTCCCTCTCCTATAAATACCCCCCAAGCCCCCTTCTCCTCTAGGTATTTCCGGGTTCAAATCTCCGGCAAAGGTGGGTTTGGAGCAAGCAATCCAGGCATAAAACCCACTACGTCTCGAGGTCCCAAGTAAGCTTCTCTTCCCCTCTTTTCCCTTCTCATTTCCCCTTCATTTTCCAGCCAAATATGGCGTCTCCTGGTCGAAGAACCCATTAGGAAGATGGGTTCGTTACAGAACCCTAGGCGTATGACCAAGGTGCCGTTCCAAGCTTCCCAGACCATCCCCTCCTTTCCGCCTCATTCCCAGCCCAGATCCTCGTTGGATCTGGGAATTTTTTGACTAAAAATTACCGGTCCTCGGAGAGGAAAACCAGACGGGTGAAAACCCGTAGAGAGAGAGAGAGAGACAGAGAGAGAGAGAGAGAGCGCCTCCCAGCGGTGCACGAATGTCCCAGGGTGCACAGCGCAGTCCAGGGCCCCTAGCTTGATGCGCACCTGTGCCAAGCTCCCTGGGGGATGTCCTCACGCACGCATCGTGTGCGAATAGTTGTCTTAGCTCGACAAGGACGCATGGGACGTCTTGGAAGTTGAGGCACACCGTAGCCGCGCCTAAGATGCATCCGCGCAATAGCGCACATCCTGGCACACTATTCGGACGTACGCACATGAGCCTGGTTGCGGTGCAACTAGGGCGCACACATATCTTAGAAACCATAGCGCATTCAGAACCGTGGTGCGCAGGACCCTAGGCACTACAATTGGGTCATCCATTAAGGCACGACCTTGTAAAATCCAATTTCGAAGCCTATATAACTCTGATTGACGAGCCAAAAGGACCGTTGCGTCCGTAATTTTGACACGGACCCAATTATATAATAAAATGCAGGACATTCTTAGATAAAGAGCAACTTAAAAATATCATAGAATAGCCCCTAGAAACCAACATCATATGACCTTTAATAATGCCTAGATCTTATGTTTAAACATCATTTAGAACCTTACCAAGATATTCTCGAACTCGAAGTGAAGACAGGCACGAGCTACGTAACAACGCACAAGGTAGGTAGTCTGATGTTGCTATGTTTTTCCAAATATACTTGATTTATAGGCAATCTGATACTGCTACGTTTTTAAATATATTCCAAACACTAAATGATTTACTTGCCTTTAAGATGCTTTTGAAATATGACATTCTTATACGAGCATACGAAATTGTTTGCATGATTTATAGCATTGAAGCACTTGAACATATGATTGCATTTAGTATGCTTTTATGATGTTCTTATACAAGCATGTTTCGAGAAGTGTAGCCATGGCCGATGAGGGCGGGCCAGAGAGAGCTGACAGGCTTCTAGGCTGTCAGGCTTCTAAGCAGGGTTATGACTTTGAATGCGATACTAGCATGACTAGGTTTTATGCATTGTATGCATGTTTTGAAAACGATTGCATAAATTGCATTATTTACGATGAATAAGTGCATAGATTGCATGATTTGCGATTATTGAGTTTTGGATAAATACATAATCTTGAGAGTTACCAAAAGATGTTGAAGTGCCCAAAAAATGCTGGTGAGGCAGTGTGAGGAACCCCAAAGAGGACATGATTTTTATATTTTACAGGTTGATAGGCCTGGTGGGCACTATGCTGAGGGGAGGCACGGGGTTGGCCTCTCGGCCTCTACCACCAAAAGGGTGGATAGTATCACTACCAAAAAGGCATTGTCCCTTCCCTGACTGCTGTGGTAAACAGGGACTACCACTAGAGGTGTTCACGCACCCTTTCGGGGACATCCATAATCACTGTGGAGGCTATGGTGGATTCCAGCTGTATGCTGAGTATGATCGTAGTGGCCCTATGATTTCAGTATGATTGATATGCATATAGCATTGAGATGGTCGTATACCAGTACTCGTGACCAATTGGCGTGACATGTACGCCAAGAGACTCATGTGCATGATACTAACATATGTTTGCGTAATGACTATTTTAAGATTTTCATAATGATTATTACATTTGACTCGTGGATTTGCTGTATATGCCGAGATTTTATTACTTGGACCTATGGATTTTTACTTTATGATTTGCAATTGAATCCATATCATTGAACACTAGATTTTGATAAAGGATTTCCATTGTTGAACTCGCATCAATAAACTTATGTTTTCCATTTGTATGAACTTACTTTGATGCATTAATATGCATGTTTACGTAAAAGGAAATAATTGATATTTTACATGAAAAGCTCTTGGAACCATGCATGATGCATATCGTGTTTTCAAAATAGTAGTATCAAATCACCTACTGAGTATGGAAAATACTTATCCAACTCTATTATTTTTCAGGATAGCTCTACTCACGAGTAGAAGAAGCATCAGGACATGTTATTATTACAATCAAGTAATGAAGAAGAGACAAGTATGAATGTAAGTAAACTCTCTACTCCTTTGGACATGTATCTGATTATAGTTGGGCTGTGAGTTGTGACTGGATAGACCTGGGAAGACATTTATGAGTACATAAATTTTCAAAAAACTACTATGGTTGTTGTGAAAGCAAATGACACTTGGGGTTTTCAAAATGAGTTTAAAACAAAAAGATTTTTCTGTTGCATTGCATTGTTTTTCAAATAGGGATCCCTCCTTAGGCATTAATTATTGCATTTGAAAAATGCATGGGAAAACCCAGGTCGTCACAGTCGGTAACCCTTAAAACCTTAATTGTATGATTTTTTCTTTAATATTTTGAAAATTTTTATATTTAAGTTCTGGCTAACCCGGTCTAGGATACCCTTATATTTGCAAAAGATTTTGTGAGTAATGAGTTTATATTCTTGCCCTAAAAATGATCGTATGCAATCATCTGTGTCATCTTCTCTGAAAAGATATAGAACTAACTACGAATAGTAGTTCAATTATCAATTTTTATTTTATTTTTTCACTCTGGAGGATGGACAAATCTTGTAAAAAGTCTATTTGAAAATATTATAATATATGCTGTGGGTCCTACTTTAGACATACGCCAAAGTCCATTGATGCTTGTAGATTGACCTTGGATGGAAAGACATAGTGAAATTTTTAAAAATAATTCCTGGACTAATCCGTAAAAATTAAAGCTTAGGGTCTAAAATGAAACAAAACTATAGTTAAGGATAATAAACTGTACTTTTTCCTAAGTATAATGTAGCAAAAGAGATGTCCATAGAATACACTTTGAGTGAACCTAAGGTTATATCTTTGACTAGTAATCTAGAGATTATGAAGGACAGAGACAAGTTATAACTAGACATCAATATAACATAAAAGGAGAGACATCTACGGAAAGAAAAGATGTCCATAGAATATTCCTAAATAAACCTAATTGAGATAATGAAATAGTAGGGACAAAATAAGCATAGTAAAATTTTCTTTTCTTTTTAAATTTTGAATGAAAAAGAGATATATTCTTTAGTTCCCCGTAAAATGATTGACACACTAGGTAAACTAGAAAAGCTGTCCTTTGATTCAGTGAATTGTTGTCTTAACCCGAGGCAGGCTCTTGTGTTTAGTATTATTTCCAAAAAGGTCCAACTAAAGAATATTATTTTATATAGCCGTTCAGCCTTTAAAATAATTATCTTGTTAGTTAATTATAAGTTTAATTGAAATTATATCAATTGTATTAATTTATTATTATTATTATATTTTTTTATTACAAGCGAAGAATTACAAAGCAAATTATTGGAGTCTCTCCCCAGCTCATGCTTCTAAATTTAATTCCGCCTAACAAGAAAACCTCAGCGCAAACCACCGCCTGAGCAGATACCAGGAGATGCCCAGGGGGAAATCTATGAAGACCCATCATGATGCAATTTGAAGAGGTTGCCACATGATCTCCACCACTAACCCACCAGATTAGGCACTGATAACGTCTGATGGGGCCTGCAATTGGATAGATTGAAAAGTTAGCAAAATTAGCAACATATACTCCATAATCAACTAATTAGAGCCCCTTCTAAGGCCACAGAATAGACTTCTAACAGAGACTTCTAATAGTGTGTGGGTCTACTAGATGAACGGTCCCAATAACCTGATCTCCAATTGTACGACTCCGATTGATTTTCCAACACGACAGGCGACTGCGTCTCCAGCTTCTTTCAAGTATCCCGTATGCTTGAACATACAACAGTTGAAAACTCGGTTTTTTCCTTTACGAACGCGAACGGCTTCTCTGATATTCCTTCCGAGGAAACCCATCGCGGTAGAGCAAAGACGCGAAGGAGGACGGAAACGAAAATGGTTTCCCGCCTTTTCTCACAGAAGGTCAGAAGCCTCCAAGATTTCTCTCTTTTCTTCTCATGAAACAAGAATTTTGCTGCAATCCTGAAAGGCTTTTTCTAGGGTTAGGTCTCAATTTTTTCATGCGATACGTGCTCTTATTGCAGGGTTAGTACTCGATCGCTTTTCCTAGGATTAGGGTTTCTTTTTCTGTCGCGGATTGATCTTTTCCGTCTGTGTTGATTGGTTCTGAGTTTACGGGGTTTCGTTTTTCCTTTACGATTGTATGGCTTCCAGTTGTCTCCTTTGATTCACAACCCTTGTAGGAATTTTCCAAGGTTTAGTTTGTCTGTTGATTTCATCGGAACGAAAAAAGCGAAATTGCATCTCCCAGATTGTTGCTTTCTAAAGATGTACGATCGAAGAAGTCGGGGCTCTCGAAATCGTTCTCCCGCGCGCGTTAGAAACCGTTCCCCTCGGGGCATTAGAAATCGTTCTCCTCCTTCGAAGTCTAGGGATCTTGGATCTGAATGGCGTTCGAATCCTTACCATGGAACCCATGGCGACGAAGTGCGTTCTTTGCGCCGCACAATCCGGAGCGTCAGCCCTATGGAGCGTGAAAGGACTCGGAGGGGTGGTGGAGATCGTCGGAGTGCTTCTCTAGAGAGGAGAGACTACACCAGACATTTAGATTTGGATAATAGAAATTTGCCAGATTCTCCTGTTGGACAAACCCGTGATCGACTGCACTTTTGTGAAGATTTTCCGCGGCGGGAATCGCCATCTAGCAAGTGCAGGAGGGAGTACCTTAGGACGGGACCCCGTGAAGAATTGGACATCAAAGCAAACCATAACGTGAAGTACGCTGGCATTAGTGAAGGTGGTAGTAGTTCGAGAGCCAGTAAAGATAATAATTTCCAGCCAAATAGGTTTTCCAGTCTTGATGGGCATGGAATCCCAGTACAGAAATCAATGGGTGTGGAAGATGGAACGGTTAGGACCTTCCTCCCCCTGCCTTCTGATGGGGGATATTCATCTATTGGTGCCTCTTTGAGTTCAACTTCAGGCAAAAGAGATGGTGCGTTTCTGTCGTCATCGTTTGATTTCAATATTGGTCGTCGCAGGTATGAAGACCTTCAGTACCGTGACCGTCTAAGTCCCACCCAAATGTTTTCTGGAGTATCGTATGAGGAAGAAAAGAAGTCCTTTTATCCAAGGGATGCTTCTTATTATTCGATGCCATCATCACACTCCAAGGCTTTGGGAAGCACCTCATCTGGCCTTGGAAACGATGACTTTGTTGGTTCCTATGAAGATGGTTTGCGTCCACAATCAACTGGATTTGTTAGGAGCACTGAGAAGTTCCTTGATTCTGATGGATACAGACGTGCAAAACTCTTTGAGTCCAGGAATGGTCCTGAGCTGCCTTTGGAGGACATGAAATCCTACCAGCTGGGTCCACTTAGTCCATCCAGGGATCTGCTGCAGAATTACAGATATCCTGAATTCAGTCGAAGAGACAAGGGTGATACAAGCTTTCTCTCTGATGATTTATACAAAAATATGCAGCCAAGTGCTCGAGGGGACTATGCCCATAAGGAGCCATCAGGGTCAAGTTTTGTTGGCCTTGCTGGACACAGAATTGATGACAGTGAAACTTCTCATAGAAATCTGACAGAGGGTCTTTTGTGGAGTCACCACTCTCTACCCAGAGATCTGACCATGAAGTACCATGATGGGAATGAAGTCCCACTAACTATAGATAGGCATGGAGATTTTCTTGGTTCTGGAACAATGCGTCTTGGATTTGAAACAAAAGCATCTCGAGGTGATGAAATTAGGCATTTTGAAAGAGATTATGGTTTTGGGAGAGATGCTAGTCCATTGGGTTATAGAGCAAGATTGAAGAGTCCACAAGCGTTGAAACATGATCTTGATATATACAGGCCTGATTTGGACCATCAACGGAGGTCCAGTGCAGAGAAACTAGGTGTTTATTGCCCATCTGAGAGGATGCTGAAAAGAAATATAGTAGATGAGACGAATAGGCATTACCCAAGAAGCACAGTACTAGATGATGAAAGTACATTTGGACGGTTTCAGGAGCTAGGTGGAAAAGGCGAGCAGTGGGTTGATGAAGAATGGGTCAGATCTTTACCATCAAAGAAACTGGGATTTCGAGGCACTCAAAATAGAATGCATGGAAGGTTGTTTGATGGTTCACACAGACTATCTCTATGTGATGCTTGGCTGTCATCTGACGATGTACCAATTGAACGGCAAGGTTGTTTGAGTGAAGCCCATCATCCCACTGGCCGAAAATTCAACATAAAAAAGAGACTGAAACCTGGTCCCTCGGATTATCATGGTTCATTTTTTTTTCACAAGAAACAAGAATATCAAAAGCGATACAAATTCCAAAAAGGAGCCATAGAAGATAGGCATGCCAGTGGGATTGAACATGCTGGAGATCTAGTAGAAGATACTAGTGCTTGTACGAAGTGTGATCCACCGGAGGGGTCGGAGGAGTTCAATCAGCAGGTTCATAGGGCCTTCCTGCGATTTTGTAAGCAGTTGAATGAGAACCCTGCTCAGCAAAGAAGATACCAGGAGCAAGGAAAAGTTGGTAACCTGCTTTGCAGCGCATGTGGCAGGTCTGTCTTCTAATTTGTCGTCTGTTTCTCAAAGTGGAGTGCTTGTTCCTCGTGTTTTGATTCAGAAGTTGCTTACATGCCGTTCCATCAGTTACGTCCAAGCATTAGGATTATTTTATGACTCATATCAGGATCTTACTCATTGCAGCTGCATCAAGTGAGCATCAACTAAGCTTAGAAACTTCAGTTTTATATGTAAGGGTCTGATTCTCTTAGGTTTGCTCTGTGACATTGTTCTAGTTGCAGGCAAGTCATTGAATGATTGTTGCTCTGAGTTTTGGAGTTTGAAAGGGCATTGTTCATTTGGGTGTCTGTGAAGTACTTGGCGCAGGTGTGAAGGATATGAGAATCCATTGAGGTCTGAAGTGAATCATGTCTGCTTGAATACATGCAGCTATGTCTGTTGAGAAGTTTTCAGTATGCAGACTTTCAGTATTTCCTGAGGGCTCTTCTGCTATTGATTGCAATGTGACCATTGGTTGGTGGCTATTGGTTAAGAGTAATATGAATTTGAGTACGGTCACTGATGAAACTGTCACTTAAATCTGGTTAACCAAGTTCTGAAAATAAAAGTAAATTTGTGGAATATTCGGTATTGGAAGTTCCTATCAGATTTTTACCCTCAGATTTACTTTATGTTGGCTCTTCAACGTGGGAGAAATTCAATGCAATGGGAATGGTCAGGTAACTAATGTCTAGCTATGCATCAATTACAGGTCCCTGCCTGCATTGAATGGGGGAGTAACCTTTTGCTTAACAGCTTTTGAAGTGCCCTTTTTGACATTTTGATCAAGCACCATGAAAATTATGCCAAGTGGCTTCTTGTTTTTTGGTTCATTTACTTGAGAGCAGCCTTTTCTTCATTGGTGATTATTGACTTCTTCAGGAGTTTACTCATGTTGAAGCTAAGAAAGGAAAGCATGATCCGGCTGTATAGCTCGTGGACATCTATGAAGTGGTTTCTTGAACCGGGATGAATGATAGGGAAGTAAAGAAACATCTTCATGGATTGTCAAACATGAAGAGCTCAAGTCAACCCCTTTGACGAAGATTATAATAATGATATACTTATTACTTTTATTATGCCTATAAGATTTTTAGTACCAGTGGGCCTATATATGGGAGTTTGCATGCTTGAGATAGTAGCATGCCATATTATCACACATGTGCCAGCAGGAGACCTTGCACACTGATTGGCATCACGCAGTAGACTGTCATATGATTGTCTTTTTTGATTTCTGCATGATCTTTCTTGATTTTCAATAAATCCAGGCAGCCGTGTAGATTTTGGAGGTTTGCACTTATTTAGTATTATATAGGGAAGTTCAAGTAGCTCCTGCTGAATTATTATCATCATCAAGTAACTAAATGAAGTGTTCCGGAAGAGTATTTTTCATGTTATAAGCTGAAGGTGTTTTACTGCTACAGTCTTCTACATCATGAAGATTTCAGTAATAGAATAAATTAAGGTAGCAATCTTCAAAATGTGTTATGAGCTTTTATGAAAATGTTGTAGTTTACACCTGGAGATTTGCATTATGAAAACTGTCCATAGAGCTTATTGTATTTCTTTGTGTGCTGACCCATAATCCACTCCCTACCTCATTTGTCAATTTTGTTTCTTCTGATGTCAGTTTAGTTACAGATTTCCATTTGAAGAAAAGATAAATATTCTGATTCTGTTTGATGAATCAATGAAGTTATGTATTATTCTTGATCGTAGGTAGTAGTCAAATTGGCATGTCAAATCTCAATAACTTGCTCTGGATGCTTCTACCTGTTCTTTTGCAAGTTCTCTTGGGTCTGAATTCTCTCACAGTTTTCATATGTTTAGATTGTGAATTCATTTCTAAACTGCGGCTTGGTTTGTGACTAATTTAACTTGATGTAGGACCAGGTAGAGTCAATTTTACTTCTTCTGTCAGGTTCTTCTTGTAGCATCCTTGTCCGGGCACGCACATTTTCCTTTTAGGTTGTATGCAAATTCATGCAATGAGTTCTTCTCATATGCTTTTTGATCTATTTCTCTCTTTAAACGTTCTGGTGGCAGCTTATTGTTAGGAATACAGTGGAACAGTTGAGTTAGATTGGGGAGGATGGTTGATGCTGGTGGTGGGACATATCCATTCTCAATAAAACTGAAGATTCTCTGTAGTTGGTGTAACTGCCGCTGGAAGCCATTATCCTTCTATGCCAGCTTAAATGACACTGTATTAATTGAATCATCTACATTGAATCAGTGATACAGTGGTAGAGATATATTTTGTTGTTACCTGAAGATATGTTATTGTGGTGGGAATTTCATTTGAGTCACTTGCTCTTAGGACCCGGGGAAGAGATTTTTCATTTGAGTCACCTGCAGACTGGATTTCCTTTTCAACTAGGATATTTGGCTTAGCTTGTATAACCATCTTGTTTGAAGGAGTTAAGATGACTGCAGTAACTGGTTCAGCATACTGGCTAAACTCGGTTATCCCATATCATTTCTTGAGAACAGTTATTTAGTTTCTTGACGTGAGAAAAGAGGCAATGAAATCTATCTTATCCTCGTTGAGTTTGTGGCTTTAAAAGAACTAGTGCAAAAACTAGAAACAAATAATAGAAGAATGTTCCATAGTTCTCATATCACGTGGATAGCCTTTCTTGTGTATAATACTTGGACATTTAGTTATCCTTCTTGATCTTTTCAAGTGGTGATCAACTATCACCTTTAAATTCTTAAGAACAAGCAGTATGCAGAAGATTGCTTTGGATTTCCTAATCAAAGTGACTGGGAACCTGTTTTATCTTGTTTACTTGCAAGTTTCAATGAACATCAGATTCATAACTTGCTATACTGACTGTTATCATTGCTCAAACCCAGCATGCTTCTGTATCTTGGCGTGCCTTTCTGACAATTGCTAGTGTAATCTGTATTTGTTCAGCGTCTCGGAGGAGTTTGCAGACACACACAGCTTGGTAACCCATGCATTCCATTCTCTCAAAGTTGGCTTAAGAACAGATCACTTGGGTCTTCACAAAGCATTGTGCGTTCTGATGGGATGGAACAGTCTTGTGGTTCCTGATACTGGGAGGTTGTACCAATCCTTGCCTGCAGCTGAAGTTTCAATTCTGAAGGAGGACCTCATTCTTTGGCCTCCTCTTGTAATCATGCATAATGCTTCCATCGGAAATAAAAGAATGAGTCCACAGGTCATAAAGAATGAAAGAATGGAGGAGATACTTAGAGGTATGTAGCTTACTACTAAGTAGCACTGCTTCCATTAGTTCTGCATCTATGGTTGGGATATTTGAAAGTTATACCTTTCCCTACTGTCATGCTTTCAGAAACTAGTTTTGTAAGAAGAAATGGATTTTGTAGGAGACAAGTTAAAATATCTTGATTTCAGTCTTGAACATAGAAGATCCTTGGAGCTTGTCCTCAAAGCCGAAATTGTATGATCAAAATTGTCAAAATACTAACAGCTTTTACTCTAGGATATCTTCAAAATGCCCATAGGATTTTGTTTCGTTTCTTCTTTTTTATAGAAAATTGATAATTCTTGCCATTCAAAAAGGAATTATTTTTATTTTTATTTTTAACATTTCTGTTATTTTTGTAAAATAAAAAGTTTAGCATATTGAATAAGTGGGTGTTCAATTTTCCATCATGTTAAGTTTCCTTTTGCAAACAGAACCAAGAATATGCATGCACAGTAACTTAAGTTTTGTTGTTTCTCGGCCATACATTTGTTGGCTTAAACGATGGCTGGGTTGATTCATTTCTTGTATCCTTTGAGCTTCTTTGTTGTAAATCACCTCTTTGTTGGTTTCATGATCTCTGTTTTCTGGTTCCAGAAATGGGATTCAGTGGAGGAAAAACCAAAGTTTGCCGGGGGAAACCGGGAAATAATAGCATTTTGTTGGTGAAGTTTATGCCCACCTTTTCTGGACTTCAAGAAGCAGAAAAGCTACACAAATATTATGCAGAGAACAAGCGTGGGAGGAAAGAGCTGCAGCAGATGGCTTCCACAGACAGTCACGATGAAGAATTGCAGAATAAGAAGGTGGACCTCCTTTTGTATGGGTATATTGGTATTGCAGAAGATATGAACAAACTTGATTTTGAGACCAAGAGGAGGTGTCTTGTTAAGAGTAAGAAGGAGATTGAAGCCATTGCAGAAGCACCACTCAGAGCTGGTTAATAGCACTTCACCATTAGGTGAACTGACTATTCGATTGATGTTTTGCTGAAAACAGATGGAACTTGTTGATAGATTTTGCATCTTGGTTAGTGACTAGTCAAGCACGTTTTTAACTTGTGTCAAGTCTTCAGGGGAGAGTTAACCTCCTCGTTGTCAGTACTGAAATAGGTTGTGGCTGGGTCTATCTTGAAACAGTTGTCAGTACTGAAATAAGTTTTTGCTGCGTTCACCTCGAACTGCCTCCCGTAAAGGACTATACAGGATTTATGGATGTTGTAACAGCTGGACCTTTTATTTGTAACAACAACAGGTTTTGGTGATACCCTGAAGATTTCTCCACTGGATGGTGTACCCCTCCTATGGGTTAAGATTTTTGGGTCGTTTTTCTGCCCTACTGTTATGTACCGAAAGGAATATATATGTGATTATCATCATAAAATGGAGTTTTGGTGTGACCAAGAAGGGGACAAATTTGCATGTTCCACGAACTGAGGTTTGGGTTCTTTAAGCCCGAGAAAATGATTTCCACAAAAGCCAACATTATTTAATTTTGGTTTAGTATCATTTCCAAGGGAAATAGAGTGCGGAAACAGAGAATGCTTTTGTGTGTGTGTGTGTGCAACTGTTGTTATGTTTTATTATTGAGAAGAACGAGCGATGCTACAATGAAACAACCATAGTCAATAAAAGAGAAAAGGCCATTAAGAGAAAATCCTCGTAAGTGCAGAAAGCAAGAATCAGTTAACGACATTGGTTCCCTCCTGCCCGTGTAGTTTTTTATGCCGTCAAACTGTTCCAGATGTGCCTGGAAGATTATAATCCGAACTCCCTTGTTATAAGTGGTTCGGTGATGCGTCTGGCTCTGGCAATGCGGTCGTCTTTACTGTATTATCATTTGCCGGCTGATGTTTTCTTACATGACAGGTTATGATCTTTGCCACAGCTTCCTCCCAACTTTTGCATGGTGTTCCCAGCTTGGTTCGATCATACTCAGTTTCTAATTTGCGAAGTAATACTGGTGCCTGACTTATGGGATAATAACAGTGGTCACCTTCGACCAAGTCATACCTTCTGCTTGGAGACAAAATTAGCCTTCCAAAAAATCTAAAGAGACATTACAAGCTACGTTATACACGAGGAGGCGGTAATTTCAGCTGTTTCAAGCAGGCGTAAGGAGCATGTAGTATTTGATTGGTCAGGAAAAAGTTGAAAGCAAAAAAAGTTAAAAAGAAAGGGTACTCATAAACTTTTTCCCAGCCAATTAAAAGGCATTGCTCTTTATACCTACACTTCCTTCTGAAATTACCACTCCCTACCAATGAGAGAGGTGCCTAAGCTTAAGCATTGGGCTGTATTGACTTATATGCTAATGTACTTGTAAACAAGTACATGTGACATTAGTAGGGAGTTGCAGGTGTAAAGTGCAAGTGATATTTGATTGGCCAGCAAAAAGTTTCGAACTGCCATTTCTTTTAACTTTTTCTGTTTTCTACTTGTTTTCGACCAATCAAATGTCACTTGCTCATTGAATAAGTACATTAGCATATAAGTCAATATTGCTCAATGCTTAGGCTTAGGTACCTCTCTCATAAGTTGGCCATGGTTCAAGATAGTGTATTGCATCCCTTTTGGTATGAAAAGTTAATAGGTAACCCGGTGCTATAGATAAAAATGAGGAGCTAAGAATGAGGTGTAAGTGAAATTTTAGAAAAAGAATGAATTATCATTTGATATTGGGGAAAGAATTAAAAGACTGAGTTAGGTTGGAGAGTCTTAGGAGTCCACACTCAAAAGCATGGAAGTAGCCCACGTTACCTTTAAACTTTTCTATTTAAAAGATTTAAGCCATTCATCGTGCTCATCATATTGAAAAAGTTTGGTAACTTGTGAGAAGTCAATAAGTTCCCTTAACCATTTGCTTTGTTGGTTTAAGATTTTTCAAAAAC
This sequence comes from Warburgia ugandensis, assembly GCA_035236585.1. Taxonomy (NCBI): domain Eukaryota; kingdom Viridiplantae; phylum Streptophyta; class Magnoliopsida; order Canellales; family Canellaceae; genus Warburgia; species Warburgia ugandensis. The sequence continues at coordinate 12,795,639 of CP141126.1, forward strand.
TTAGTGGTCATATTTTCAGCCCAATGAAATGAAAAATCACATGGGAACATATGAAATAATGGTTTGGAAACTCAATCTTGATGGGCCCTATATAGGGATGATATGATCCATTCATCATGTTTAACCTTCCTTAAATAGGATAGACACCAAATTCATGATCATGGGATGATTCTATCTGTTTTGTTTTGAATTTAGTAATAATTAACATTCTAAATTTCAGCTGAAAAAACTAGTAGCTAAAAACATGCAATGATCTTGAATTTTTGTAGTGTGAATAGGGAAGGCTGCATAAGGTGAGGATGCAGGGACTATCTAGTTTGCATTTTCAAATGCGCGATTTTTCATCTCTCCCTAATAACTCTCCAAAGAAATATAGATTGAAAACATCTAATGGCCATAAATCAAGTATTTAAACCTATCTAAGTTATTCTGAGCATGGTGAACAGCTTAAATCTACAAGGAAATAATAATATGGACTTTTTCCATAATTTTGAGCGTTGACTTGTATAGAGACTCTTGTTTGGAATATCTCATGAGATATATTTCATGGATAATTTTTTTCTTTGTGTGAGCAAACAAGGAGGGGTATGACTGACGAAAGACACCATTGTTATCATAATATAAGGACGGGTCATGAGTGTTATTTTATCTTCTAATTTCTCTGACTCTGGATAAGTACAGTCATAAAACAACGTGGATTGGATAAGTATGAAATCTGAAAAATGGACTTCCGAGATAGGGATGATCAAGAATTACTATTTACATAACTATCAAGAATCAAGAAGAGGGAATCACAATTTTAGATGTAGAATCATCCAATCATGATGATGTTTGGGATACATAATATAAAAGTCAAAGAAACCAATTTAATGAGCTCAATTAACCAAAGATGTGGCCTGCTGTATAAAAGTAGGCAATTCTACAGCAAGTTTGTGTCCATAGCATAGCATGGCATCATTCCTCTTCACATTTTAGCATTTCTTGTCGAGGAATCCTAAACAGACTATCCATACAGGAGCATTCATAGAGCACAAATAAACGGACCTGCCTTTGGGCAATTTGACATGTTCATCTAATTGCTCTTACTTCAAATGTGTAGTAAACTAGTGATTCAAATAGCATGTGAATCAGACAATTCATGTATAGAGTCTAAAAACTTTCACTTTGCTCAAAGAATAAAAATGGTCCAGAAACTTTCTACAACAACGGCCTAAATTCATCTCTCGAACAATGAAGCTATTGATAGAAATTGTTTTAAATTTAAAGGGCAAATTTGAAATTATGTCTTCATTTTAGCTATTATGGATAGCATAAAAGTGTATATGTTTTAATATATAATGGCTAAAGTTTTAATTTAATTTGCGTTTGAGCGTTTCATTGTAATGGTTTAGTTTTAAATTTCTCTAATTTTTTTTTTTTAATCGTTACATGTGTTGTGGTTAGCTTAAAAGGCTACTCCCCCTTAATACATATATAGCGATGCAAGGAGCTCTTTTCCACACACTTGAGATTTTCAGAAGAGCAATGTTAATTTACTCGTCTTGTTTTTTGTTCTCTTAGAGTCTACTTGCTTCTGCATCCTCTTCCAGTTATCTTAGAGTTTGCTTTTCTCAACAATATCTTTAAAAGTTCTTCTACTTGTGAAGTTTTCTAGTTCTAGAGTTCTTATTAGAAAGATGAGACTTGAGTATATTGATTTTCTAACATGCCAGTTTCTGATCCTGTGAAATTCTTGTTGTTCATATGAGTATATCTGATCTTGGTATTTAGTTTTTGTTGAGTTTCTCATTGAAAATCTGGATTCCTAATCATTTGATATTGTTTCTAAGATGATTTGAATTTTAGCTCTCTCTGACAATGTGAATTGATTAAATCATGGAGATAGAGTTGCTAAGATCTCTTGCATATTTGGGAGGCATCAACTATTTTCGAGAAATGGTTTTTATCGCATGCATCTAACCTAGGTTAAAAAAAAAAAATTAATTTGTGCAAGTTAAATATTTTTCAACTAGTATGCATACACACTAGTGTAAGAGTGAACCTCAGTTGTGAAGGTCAAGAATTCTAGATTCAAGAGGGTGTATGTGTTCAAAAAATAAAATAAAATAAAAACTAAAAAATTTCCAGCAGTTCTTAATATTGTGGCGAGCCAACTTCAAAGTCGTGGAAAGGGACTCCTACTGTGTTGATCCAAACTTTAGATATCTTAATTAGAGATTTTAGAAATGAAACGATAACTTTTCAATTTTTCTTTGAAAAAAGAACAATTCAATCTTGCTGGCATGGGGAGCAAGAATTCGGTCAAATAAAGTTAACTATTTTTTATTTTATTTTTTTCTCTCTAAGGTTTGAATGTTATTGAGGATGGAAAATACTTACAGATAAGAGAGAGATCGTCTAAGAAACAACCATTCAAGATATATGTGTGTAACTACACTAAAACCATAAACAAGAATCAAATATCAATATTGTGCCGGATAAGTCGTGTCCTTGAGACTCCATTTCTAGCAAGAGCTGCAGCTGTTTCATTTGCACTGAGGTGACGGTGGAGATCGAAGCCTCCTTGTGTCCAATCTCTGATTTCCTCCGAGAGGTTTTCAAACCTCCATGGCACACGAGCTTCCATTTTCAATAGTGGATTCATATTCCTCGAGTCGCCTTCCACCATCAATGGTTGGTAATTCAGAGTTTTCCAGATTCGGATTCCAATAAAAATTGCCTTGCATTCAGATGAATCATCATGACCGATGGGTCCAGAAAAGTCCTTAAGACTAGCCTCTCATGATTTCCAAAGAAGCCTGTAACTCTAGATGGCACTGGGGTGTATAAAAGGACAGCTCGGGTGCACGAAGCTCTCCATATGAGGAGTTCAGGGAAGATGCAGATCACAAGGTTAAATAGTATGTAGCATTACCTTACATTTTGCAAGTGGCTGTTTCCATACTTTGAACCGGTAACCTCAAAGCCACGTGATGAAAACTCTACTGTTGCAGCAGGTAGCACCGGGTTACCCAAGAGTAAGCCATCAAATTTCAATTTAAAGATTTCAGCATGTGGAGGCTCCCTTCTAAACGGAGGTACAACATCCACTTCCATATCATTCAGGAATTCTTTTCATTGAAGCTTGGGTTATTAAGTGAAGCACCGGTGAGTTCCTTCCATGTTATAACCCAAGAACAAGCAGAGGAGAACACTCTACATGGGGATGGGAGCTAGGACTCATTCTTGAGGGACCGAGCCTACTTCGGCTCCACTGTAGCTCCGTCCCTGACTCTGTCCCAAATAAATTCATATGAACAAACTTTGCCTTCAAATGTTCTGCAATTTCATTCTTCGAAAGGATCCAAATTACTGCTGGGAAGAATACTCTCCTATTATATTGACTCCTTTCGAAACCTTGGCAATGAACAACTGACGAAAGAGGAGCACAATTGACCCTGAAAATCACCGATTTGATGTTAAACGAGGAAAACACATTCATCCAAAAGACAGTCAGCAACCTTGCAGCCAAGTAGCAAGTGATCCACCCATTCCTCAACCAACACACGGCACATCTACATGCAAGATGATGATCTTTCCGCTTCAGACTTTTAGTAAGAATCTTGTTATGAAAAGACAACAACACAAGCAGATGAGACGTGGTCGTGGTTCAAACTTTCAAATTGTTGTGCCAGATCTTTCACTGCCAACTCTAGATCTGAGAATTACATAATAGCACACACACATAATAGGAGACAAGAAGATTTATGTGGTTTGTCCATCTCGGCCTATGTCTGCGGGAGGAGAAAAACACTATTTGATCAAATTACAAAGGAGGAGGATAAAAAACAGATCCTCTCTCAACTCTACTTATACAAACACTACATCTCTTCTCTCTCATGTCTCACCCTTTCATGATCTGAAATCTCCTATTTATAGTAGATACTGGTGTATGCATATCAAGATTTACAGATGGTAAAGTCTTTAACCTATGGCACCGCTGGCCGTCAATATTGAATTTTATTAGGATGGTGCTTACGTTCTAGATGTCGGCTATCTTCATCACATAGGCATAGACCATGGTGGGTCCACCCCAACACAAACAAGATGCAAATTCATGAAAATTAATGCTAAAATTCCCTCTCGTTATATGAGATAAAATTCTTTTTTGAGTTTGAATTTCTTACTTGGAAATTGGGGAGTTATTTATCTGCTGTGTATTTATCTTTGAGAATCTTCTTCTTAGAATGATCTTTTGCTCCACCAAAAGCTCCATCAAGGAGATTTAAGAGCTGATGGCCACGAGATCCTACACTAACGAGCTTCGTGCTAGGGTTAGTCTTTTAATCAAGCGGAGTGTGAAAGAGGGGCAGACTTGTGAAACAAGCAAGCGGGGCAAATCAGCCTCCTATTTAATCAGATAGGAAGCCGAGCAATTGAAATCTAACAAACAGTACAGAGATCCACCAGTGGGTCTTCCTTCACAGCCTTTGGAAGGTCCTCTCAAACTTGAGAGGCATTGTCGATGGACTCTCTCTGTCTCTCTCTCACGGGCCACGCCAGCTTTCCAAAGCTTTGGCTCCAGGCTGAAAGCTTCCCCAAAGCCGTGCTACCACGTGCCTCCTCGGTAATGATAAGCTGTTCCATCTAACAGTAAAGCAAAATACTATTCAGAAAAAAACGTACCGCAAGTTGTCTCTACGAGCCGTACTCTGCGCTTCTGCTTTCTGACATCTCTAGCTCCTGCTTTTTTCTTCCACTTGCCAACCCTTCGTTGATCTTTTCTCACTTCCCACTGTAGGATCTTCGTTCTCAAGCCAATTAGTAAACAAATAGATAGTGATGTGGACCATAAGCACGCTGACGTATAGAGGTCCGACACATAAAGTCGCTAAAAGGGCAGCCTTGCTGCACGAAGTTCCCGCCTTTGGAGAAAGGCTAGATCACAATGTTTATAATATGCAATTTTTTTTATTTTTTTTATAAGAGACTATTTTCACATCTTATACCTGTAATTCCAACGTCACATGATGACGCTAAGGCTCCCCTTCACTACACATAAAGTTACTGATTCCGCAGTATCATTTTGAAGCTGAGAGTAGCAAGTAGTAGCTCAAGAATCATTTATCCAAGTAACACCACCAGCCAAGTTAGAAAGGGCTATTGCCGCGTAGTTATGTGTTCCGATGATGGATTACAACCTGACATTTCCTCGACCTGTGAACAAAAAGATAGAGGGAGGGACCCGGAGATACAAACGGGTGATCCTTCGGGGCGGAAGTGGGGTGGGTTTGAAATGAGAGAGAGGTCACGTCAAGTCATGTGGATTATTAACTAGATGTAGTTGATGGGGTGACGCAGGGGGCTTGGAAGCCTCTCCACCCCGCATTTCTGACACTGGTCAGCTCTCTGTCTGTCCCTCCCTCTTTGTTATTGTACATAGCTTCATCCATTGCCTCGCTCCTTTCAATTTTTTGCCCAACTATGCCTTGCGCCAGCTCTAGATTTGGGTAATATAAATGCGTATTTTCGTTTATCTACACAAGAATTACCCGTTACTTGCATTTTCTGTTGCTGGCTGGGCGGGCCTCGGATAAGCAATCAGCAAGACCTACGGTCTGATGTTTATCCAATTAGCTTTATTGGGCGCTGGACTTCGGTTTATGATTTGGTCAGTTTCGTCTCGCCCAAAACCTCAATGACTCGGCAATTCATGCGGTTGTTGCAAGCGGCAGATGCTGATGCCTTTGTGTACAAGAGCTCCCCAATACGCTGGAGCGTGCTGCCTTGACCAACAAAATGCAGGTTTAGTCTGCAGCCAAAAACATTAGTAAGACCAATAATTTAGATGATCCAAACTTTACTCAAAGGCCGTCTTGTATAGGCCAGGCCTAAAGTCTTCTTCTTGGGATTTTTTAAAGCTTTTTTGAATGGTACGTGGGATTGACATAGCTTTTGGGGGTTTTGATTCGAGCATTTTATTGATAAAGAGCTTAGCTTGGCCTTAGGGAACGATTTCTCGTGATCAAACAAGGACGTACGGGTAATTGACAACGACAGGATCGACGTTCAGAGCTACAATAGATGACTCTAGTTCATGCCCCAACAAAAATCATTGGATTATCTTATCCTAAACGGGTATAATAAGTCTATAAACCTTGGTATCAAAACTCGTCGAAGAATATCAACGGATGTTAACTGACGTCTGAGATGAGTCCCACAGCATATATCATAATATTTTAGAATAAAAATTACAAGATTTTGTATAGAGAACAAAGTAAAAAACAAATTATAGTTTATGGGCTAAACTGTTTTTCACCGCTATTTTTGTGTCTATTCAGGGAAGATGAAAGGGATAAATTGCAATAACTATTTTTTGACAAAAATCTAAATCCTTTTCTCACAATATCTTTCTCAAATATAAAGGTTTCATAGATCAGATCAACAAAAACCCAGATCTAAAATTTGTTTTTCAAAAATCAAAGAAAAAAAATTTAGGGTTTTTAAGATTGTCGGCCATCAAATCTAGCAACCTTTTTAGGCAAATGCTTGAATGCATTTTTATTAAAAATCATCTAAATTTTAAGGATTTGTAGATCATGACTCTAATTTTATATTTGAGAATCATTTTTTAAAACTCCAAAAAAAAGGACATTATATGGAGATTTTATATCTCACCTATGAAAAACTATTGTCATCTTTTACAATGAGATTTGAATTCATTTTTCATTGAAAATTACACAAACTTTTAAGAGTTCAGAGATGAGTGCTTCAAGATTTCATATCTAAAAACTACTCTTCAAAACTCCAAGAAAAAGAGCATTATATGGGATTTTAAATCTCTTCAAAGAAAAGTTTAGTATCTATTTTAGTGAGATACAGAACTATTCTTAAAGAATAGTTTAGTGATTAAACTATTATTTTCTTCACTTTGTTCTTGGATAAATCCTAAAAAAAGTTTACTATAAAATATTATAATATGGCCGACTCTAGGCGTCTACCAATGTCTTTTGATATCTATTAACGGAAAGGACTTATGGTTTATTTAATAATTGAGGGACAGACTATAACAAAAGAAGTTTTAAAGACTAAGTGTAACAGGCCTATAGTAACAAAAACTAAATTTTGCTTCCTCTAAAATTATATTATTATAGATGAACTTTTTATTTAAGGCTGAAATGTTGAAAGAAAAAGTCATAAAAATCAAAACTTCTCTAAAAGATGGGTTTTAATAAAAAACAAATGCAAATACAAAAAGATGAGTTACAAAAAAAAAAGCGTGTCTTTTGCAAGTTTGACATGGCATATGAAAAAGACGTGGCTTTTTAAACGAAAAATAAAAATTTAACTATCATAGATACAATGACATCCACACTAAAAAAATGTTCTACATAATTATGTTAGATAAAATGACATCCACACTCCCAATTTACTTCTCTTTTAATAATTCTATTTTATACTTGTCGTCCGTACCACATGCTGGTTCTCATGCTTTACTTGATATAATATTTTTTTAGTAAAAATTATCAAGTAAACTATCAAAAATTTATTATTTTAATTATTAAATTTACTTGAAATCTCCCTAGATACACTTTACTCAATTTACTTCCTCCGTATTAACTGTTTCTCGAGAAGCTGACCTAACGTCGGTGAAAAAAGTTTACAAAGAGGCCAAGCTACCCAAGGCTCAGGAGCTATAGGCCTACGGTCTCTCCCTCTGACTGTTGTTTCTTAGGTTTCATTTCTCTCTCTCCTTTGCACCCTCTTAACTCAGCTCTATCTTGTCTCCCTGTATCTTCTCAAGAGTCCAAACCTTCCCTCCATTGCCCAAACAAACTAGCAGGCTTCCATATCAGACCTCACTGCAAACTCCAGACATAAATATATAGAGGGGGAGTGTGTCTGTGTCTTCTGCGTCTGACCCAACAAAAAGGATGAGAAAGCTACAGAGCTATTAGAAAAGAAATATCTAAACCACCAGAAGACTTTCCAACGCATCTTCTATGATTCCACCATCCCACCAAACTTAAAACTTCTAACTTAATATATATCTGTCAACCCATTCTCTCTCTCTCTCTCTTTCTCTCTCTTGATGGACTACCTTCTGCAGCAATGGAGGAACCAACATCAGTCAAATCAACAACCTTGTTCAGAGATCCCAAAGATTCTTCATGAGCATCCACAGCAGCATTCATTTGGGTCTGCTCTTTCATTGTATGTACGAGACCCGAACAGCAGGAGCTGCAATCTGTCAGCATTTCTAGATTCTATCACTACCAGATTTCCCAGTGAGTTCCTTTCATTTCCTATTTTACTCACCAGAAAAGCTTCAGGTTATTTTAAAAATTGTTTTTCCACCAATAGAAGTTTCTTGCCTTTTTGAAGTACCTTCTTCTCTTTCACTTCTGTTTGAGAGGCTTTCTTTCTTACCGTCTTTTTTCCTTTTCTGTTCTTTTGTATGCAGAAATGGGAGGTTTTTTCAGCTTGGCTCAGTGGCAAGAACTGGAACTGCAGGCCTTGATCTTCAAGTATATGTTGGCAGGGGCTCCTGTTCCTTTGGATCTTGCTATGCTCTTCAAGAAGAGTCTTCTCACTTCTCCTACCTTCTACAATCCTCTCCACCAAGATCAGCATTATCAACCAGCTTGTGAGTTGTGTTCTTGTGGTGCCTTTTTGTTTTGAAGAAGTTAAAAAAAAATTCCTGTTTCTTTTCTTATGAATTGGTTTTGCTTTGGAAATCCTTGTTCTTGCTGCTAAGCTAGGCATTTTATTTGGGTTCAATATTTATTTATATTCTTCTTTGGTTTTCAATTGAACCTCTTCTTTCCCTTTATAACGTTTTTGTTCCTGATTAATGTGTCTAATGAGGTTTCCGGATCAGGGATTTTCTTGTTTCTACCACTTAAAGCCTGATTGGCCCGTATTTTTGTTTCTTCTTCTTCTTTTTTCTTTTTAATCAACTAGTTTTGGTTTTTGCTAATTTATGAAGCGTGTAGATTCTTCTTCTAGCTCTGTTGCGGGTCAGTTTTTTTAGCAAGGCCTTTATTTTGCTTTAGATTTGTGTAATGTTTGAGTTTCAAGTTTAGTTCATTTACAAAGGATTGATCCTCCTCCATTTTGCCAAGGAAATACATTGATGGAATTTTTTGGTTGGTTCAACTACCGGTAGGTGTAGCTCAAGTGGGGCTACTTTTGTCCTTTCGGCACATTTTTAGTTTTGGGTTTTCTGTTTCTTAAGCAAGTTCTAATGTTGTTTCTTTGGTGAATAGTGAAGACAAATATTTCCCTTATTTTGGTTTTTCTTTCTGGATCAGATTTCAGAGTTTGCAAGATTAGCTGAAGTGCTGAGTCCCATTCTCTACTTAAACCTCTGTTTCCATGTATTGTTCATCTTTCTTTTGTTTTGTTACTTAGCGATTACGGGCCTTCCTGTTGCTGAGTTAAATCATTTCATCACAATGTTCTGTTTGTTCATTAATCTACATTTTCCCGGGGTCTTCTGTGGATCCGTTCTGTTTTCTATATCAGAGTGCATTACTGAAGTGGGTCCTGGATTCGCTTTGCAATGAAGTCATGTTCTTTCCTTTTTTCAAACTTCCCCTTTCTCTGATTGCAACTTAGATTGGTAATGCAGTAATTTGTCTTATGTGTCCGCCTGTGACCTGATATACTTGTTCTGTTCATTCCTTTTTGTTTATTTCCAATGTTTCCTGGGATGTTTAATGGTTCTCAGATGTCAAGAGTTCAACTGAAATAAGTCTTAAATGATATGCATTTTGGTGGATCTTGTCCACTTTGTTTTCTTCTATGACTTTCCCATTAGTGTAGGCAGTAGGATGTGCATTTAACATTTATCCATTGATTTCCCTCTGTAATTTCACGTTTGTTTTCTCAGTGTTACAGACTGGCTGGGGGAGGAGAATTGTAGACGCAGAGCCAGGAAGATGCAGGAGAACAGACGGAAAGAAGTGGAGGTGCTCAAGGAACGTGGTGACTGGTCAAAAGTACTGCGAACGCCATGTGCACCGAGGCCGAAACCGTTCAAGAAAGCCTGTGGAAATCCCCACAACCACTACGCGTAGTGGATCAAAGGCCACCATCAATTCCTCGTTATCAATGGCTGTTGAAGAGCCCCATTTCCCTCTGTCTGGGGTGTCACCTAGTAGTTTCCACCTTGATCGGAGGTATTGGTTTCATCTGAGCTATCGAAATATTTCCTGTCTTTAATATGTTTGTTCCTTAGTTGGGATACGCATCGATCCCTGTCATATTTTTTTTCAGTAACTGAGTTGTTAACTGAGGCCCGGGTTCAAGGCGTGGAATCAGCCTCTTGCGAAATGCAAGATAAGGCTGCCTACTATAAGTCCTTGTGGTCCGCCCCTTCTCTGGACCCTGTATAGGCGAGAGCTTCGTGCACTAGGACTGCCTTTACCTGCGATAAACTGATATCCTTTGGCCAACATGTCTTGTTGTGAGGATTGTCTTTTCCTTCCTTCTTTTGTCAAAGATGGGGAGTCCTTTCAGTTTAGATTGGTTTGTTGCTGCTTTTGAATTTTCGGAGATCGATGGTCTTTAACCACAAAGAAAGGTGCTGATTTTTGGTTGCGAGAATGGTAAATTTATGCTGTTACATTTTTCAATGACAGGGTACTTGCCTGCTGTTATTGCCTTCTTTTTCTTCGTCTTCCATTCTGTTTGATTTTCTGCCATCAGCCAATGATCGTATATCTTGATGCTCTTTTATGTAGATCCTCGGAAGTCAAAACAGAGCATGGGTCTCTTATCCAGCGCCACCAGAATGACATTTCATTAAAGGAATACAGCGAGTCTAAATCTAATGGTCGAGTTCTTCGGCATTTCTTTGATGATTTCCCAAGCTTGCAGATTGAATCCAGTAGTACCAGAAGCACTGGAAGCCCAGAGGCTTCCACTACCCACCTTTCCATCCCAATAGCAGGAAACTCATCTTCGGATTTCTCCCTGAAATTATCAACTGGCCATGCTTATGAGCCAAAGGTAGGTGGCAACAGTGCTGGGGATCATCGGGCGAATTGGGCAGGGTGGGGAAGCCAGCACGAGACTCCCATGGGTGGACCTCTTGCAGAGGCCCTTCGTTCATCAACGACATTTTCACCGACAAGTGTCTTGCATAAGCCTTATGGCTCCATATCTGAGACCAGCAGTACTAGCACCTGAATTACTACTTGTAACATGTTTCCGTGAGAGAATTTGGCCTGTGGCTGGTGTGATCTGCTGTTTAGGTTGGCTCGAACAAATTGTGGTTTGTCTTTTCTTCAGCAAATCTTCTTTATAGTTCTGTCTTGACGATTTCATTTTGATTTAACCATCCAGGTTTGTTCTCTATGGCACCTGATACCTATGTGTTCACTACCCTTATTTCCCGCCCTCACTTTTCCACTACTATACTTAAGTTCTGAAATCAGAACACGTAGATATGGACGAGCCATAGACCAAAGGATTACTGTATTAAGAATGTTTCTCCCTCGTCATGAAGGATTCTGTGCCATTTGACTTCTTAAACTTTCTGAACCTCCTGTTAGATTTCCCAATGATCTGTTTCAAGGGAATGGTCCGATCAGAGAAATACTGTGCAAAACTCTGTTTGATACTGTGGATTCTGGGATTGGCACTGTGCCTAATGATATGTCTGGGTCGTTGCAAAACTGGCTGCCTCTCCTTTCTGTTTTTGGTAAAGAGGTATAATTCTTAACATACAATTCATACATGGATAAATCAACAACCACAAAACAAAAAAAATTACACAACTTAATAACGACTTAGAACCAAGACAAATCAAGACCCAAATAAAATATGACGAACTCCCAGAAAAAGAAAAAAAATCTACCTTAGACTACAGAACGGCTTGTGTTTGTACTGAGACCCATATTTTGACACGCATTTTTAAGTAGTCCCTAACTTCTAAAATATTCTGCCACTGAATGCCACCCTAATTTGTAGAGCTGGAAGCTTCTTCCTTTACTCCTCAGAGCACCTTTGAGTGTTTCTGAAACTTCTTCTTGCTATCCTTAAATGCCACTCTCCACAGGCAGTAGTCGTGAACTATCAAAGAAGTATTGCCTGTTTGGGGATGGCGAAATGGTCATATACGATTGAAAGAAGCCCATCTCTTTAGGTAAAAGTATTTTTCGACCCAATTTCAGTTGCTTAATGGTTTATCCTTTTATCAAATAGTTGATTGGGGTGTTTACAAAGAGGTGTCAAGTATTTTAGTGGGTTGATGAAGCTGTTGGAGGTAACTCCGTAGCTGGAGATATGTCAAGAACGACATGGGAAGAAGAATTTTAAAATGTAGCTGAACATTCAGTGGGGAGTAGAAGGGAAGGGGCAGCTGTTGTAAATGAGAACTTAGATGCTAAATTGTTTAGCATCATTTTCTTTCTTCTAGCTTTTCTACTTTGCTTGTAATGAAAATGCAATTGGGCAAGACAAATGCCTCAAGCTGGATGTCAGTAATGGCTGAATATTATCTGATTGTATAACACAACATTATTTAGTAACACAGAGCATGATGGTTTAATCCTATTCTGGAACTGAAATAGTAGCAGAAGATCCAGTTTTTCCTATGACATTATGAGACACTTGGGAGCATCTGCTATATAAAACAGAGATAATGTATCATTAGAGATTGAAACAAAAGAATGTCTATGAGAACATGAAATTCATAACTGATACTCAAAATGTCCCTTTACATGCATCCTCAATTAATCCCTACTGTGTCTTTACAAGTATTAAAACATGTCTTGAGATGTATCCTCAAATTGTCCTATTATATGTATTATAATGACATTAGTTCACTTAAGACATAAAACCCCCGAAATATCTGACTTCCAGTCCCAGTTTCTCCTCTTTCCCTCATTACTGGTTTTTCACTCTCTAACGGTGGCTTTCTGCTGAGTAGAATCCTAGACACAAGTAAATATCATTCAAGTTATTAGAAACTCACTTATTAGAAAGGAGCTTCTTCTTATTGAGAAATAACAAACATTTAGTAAGTAAACTCAATACAAAGTTGTTGTTATATAATAACAATCATATGAAGGAACTCACCTACTAGATGAAGAACTAGCTAAGCCGCCTCGAACTCCTTTGCTGATCCAGAATATCTGGCGTAACTTTAGATATGACCTGCGTCTAACAACTGAGCCCTGTTTCCTTAATTTGTATTGATTGTTGGGATTGATAATTGGCTATGATGGGCCTTTCGTTCTCTTATGGTTTGCCTTCTCTTTTGGAGGTGGAGCAACGTTGGAGGCTAAGGTACTCTTTGGGTAATGCCTCTCGCCCCTTATAAGTTGGATTTTTCGTATGCATTTGTCTCCCATATTTCTCCTTTGAATGCCAAGTCTTCAAATAGTCTTGAGGTCTTCTTCTATTATGTTACTGCAGCCACAACATACTGCAGGGAATATCATTTAGCTAGCAAGAGTTGCATGTGGATCACTTGAGCCTCTGATCTTCAAGACATTCGCAGCTATTCTCAATACCATGCAGTCTCGTGTTTATTTTGGCTTTCTCCATCTTCAGAACTCTAGTTGTCACATGGGTCTGAATCTTTGCAATTGCACTCCTCTTCTTCTTGATCCTATTCACATAGTATCTTCTAATTTCTTCCAACACATTGATTACAGGCTTGTTCTTGCCCTCATAGTTTGGGAATTGAACATTCAGAAAGGTCTTTGAGTATCGCATCACTCTTACAACTCTCCTTGAATGCATTGCCTTGATCATTGGAAAGCTCGTATATGCATATGCCACTTCCATGCCTTCTAATTGCAATTCTTGATTTTCTGCAGGTGCAAGTCAAAGTCGGCACTTGTGGCTGCCTTGACTTCACTCTATAACACATCCTCCAAGAATTTATTCCTATTACTCTCCTTAAAGTTTTGATATAAATGTCTCACACAAAACTTGTGCTCTAAATGAGGTTGGATGGCTCCAACAACATTAATCTATTTTTTCTTGTTGAAAAGAAGCTTCAACAAGATTAATCAATCCTTGTCAGAAGCACCATTTGTCTCTTCCTGCTAATCTGTATTGTTTAAATGAAATGAAGCAGATAATGATTGAATTTGCTGTTACTTATCTCATATCCATGCCCATCCACCTAACCATCCCAAGTATTGCCGAGTAGATGGTCCATGAACTAGTCATAAGAGTGAGTCCTTTCCTTCTCTACAATGGCAAATGCAAATGGGAACATTCCATCAACCCCAACTGCTAATATTAGAACCCTTGGTCTCCTACCCTAAAGTGACATGCATCAAGGCCTATAATAGGCCTACAAGCTTCTCGAAATCCTTGCCTTGAAGGCTGCAAAGCACTATCAAATCAATATGTTATCAGATTCATGATATATAACCTTCACAACATTAAAGGCCCATGATCATTGTCAACAACATCCTCACAGTAACCACAGAGCCGGGTATATTGCTCCTTCTCTGACCCTTTGAACATCAAGAACCTTAAAACAAAAGAAACGTAAAAAGACTGCAGATTCGGACGCATCCTCCCCCTTTCAGCCACCTATAATTTGTATCGCAAGTACTTCAACTTCTATTAAGTATCTCTCTCTCCCTAAATTTTCATCAGTCTCCTTCTAACTCTATTTATCCGTATCGGCAAACTTTATGTTATAAGTTGAACAGGTAAATCCCTTACATAGGCATCAAGCTCTAACCTTTCTTTTTTTATTATTGTATATATTTGCTAAAAAATAGTACTTCTAACCTTATTTTTAAGATGTCACCTCAAAATAAATCAAAAAATTACTTTTAGAAGCATTCGTACTTAGATTAATGGTTAAGATCAATGAACAAACGGATCACCCTGAGCATCATATGAGGCGTATGGGGCAAATATCCTGGTATTGTCGAGTACTTTAGTAGCTGCGTCACGCTCCGGTTGAAATCGTTGAATAAAGGAATGATACAAAGATACCTCCCTGCCAATATGGTCATTGGACAGGTTGAGTAGACCACTCTTTTATCTCTAGACAACTAGATGCTTTCGGGAAGAGAAACATTTAGTTACGAGGAATGCTAAACTAACCACGGAGAGGCGTGTCTCAATTTTTATGGAGCCCTTCTTTGCATGATCCAACTCGGTCATCTCCTTGCCAACCTTTGGACGTCTAGTGGATTGGTTGATTGTACTGTCTAATAAGTTGTGAATGGAAATGAACAGTATAAAAACTTCGATAAATAATGGCCTAAAATACTACCTAAAAGATATTTGAAGAAAGGCCCACTTTCTTTTATTTATAAAGATAAACCTCCGATTTGGGAATTATTGAGAGGAGGATCATTGTGGATTTTGGAACAGTAACTTGGTTTATGAATACAAAATACTAAAACCCCTGCAGGAGACAATAAACAGCAAAACTACAGTGATGACCATCTCTGAAACGTGGGAAATGTGCCGGTCATGTAGATGCAAGACAACCGGAACCCGTGCTTCAGTGCAAAATCCACAGCCAGCCACCTTGGTTTTCTTCAAGTCTTGCATCCTTGGAATCTTTGAAAAGCTGGTTCCTGATTAGATGCAAATCTCAGAGCACAGAAACCACTCTCCGCCTCCCTCCATAAAGAAAAGTGTGAAGCATTGAGGTAGCTCAACTGCATGATATTGGTGAAGCAATTTCTGACATGGTAGTCACAAGAACCTCTGTTTCTCAGCTCAGTCCTTGGTTAGAGCATAGATGACGGCTGTTCTGGTTGGAGCGTAAACGAGAAAAGAGTTGGGTCGGTTATCAAACCACCCTTCCTGTAGACCACCACCATATTAAAGTACGAATTATCAGGGGTACGCACAAGAAGTTCGGGAGCAAAGTGGCTAAGAGAATTATCTTACGGTGCTGAGGTGTTCTGCAGTGGGATCAATTCTATCGAAACCGCCAAATAATTTGTTGTCTGAATCCAAAACAACCTGGCAAAGTGATAAAAATTAGACATTACTGAAAGAAGGGCAGAATTTATCTTTACCACAACCTGCGTGTGAGTACTGCACCTTACTGCGAGGCTTGAACGTATGGACTCTCGAATATATGATGAAATTATCTTGTTTGTAGAAGGCTTTATGTTAAGGATGGTCATAACTGCATATGTGCGCAGAATTTTCAAGATTCAAACAGTCACCTTGATTTAGATGGAGCATGTTCCAAAGTTCTCATCCATTCAATGGTCCTAGACATTGTTTACTAGAGCTGGAAAATATATAGTATAAAGTTTTACTGTCCATTCTACGGCTAACATCAACAGTTGTTAGGATCATCAATGGATGACAGTGGCAGAACAGGGTCCAGCTAAGTCAAGGACAACAATGTGAACAATTCAAATCTTCAGAATGCTGGATCCACAAGAAGTTATAGCCATCCATACCATTTAGTAAGTGGCTCATGGGTGAAAAATAAGGCATATATACCATTTCCCTTAATCCATTGCTTACTGTTTCTCACTTTTATTTGCTCCATTGTTCAATTGCCTAATATTTGTGTTTGTTTCAGCAAACAGCTTCATATTTGAGGCATAGAGAGCATACATGACCGAAGGGAAGCCTTGGCATAAAGGTAGAGTTGTCGTCATGTGAACTAGAGGTCACAGGTTCAAGGCGTGCAAACAGCCTCTTGCAAAAATGCAAGGTAAGGCTGTGCTATAGACCCTTTGTGGTTTGCCCCTTCCCTAGACCTCATATATGAGGAAGCTTTGTGCAATGGGCTGCCCTTTTCTAGAATACACAAGAATAGAGGATTCTAAGTTTTGTTGCTTCACTGTTTTCTCGATTGCCATAAAACCACTTAATTGGATCAGAATCCATAAATTGCAATTATTTACTAAAAATGTGATCTAATGGTTGGATTTGAATTTTGGGGTCATGGATCATGTATTTCCAAGCTTGCATAGTAAGCAAGAACCATCGTTCAGGCTTACATAGTTCCCTCAATTCAATCATTTCCATACTGGTTTCTATTCTGTGCATAGATGTACTGTAGCAGGAAGGTCGTCTACCACTTTGTAGGAAGCTTTTTCTACTAATTAATAGGCAGCAACTATAAATTTTTATTAGTATTTATTGTTCTTGTTCTTGTAGTCACATATAGCAAGCAGTACCAAGTTTTTTGGTTGTGTAAAATCAATACAAATGGATGATCCATAATTCGTGATGCAAAGATCTGCCTTGATGTGTACTTGTTGCCTCTGTTTCTGATATTTATAAGCTATATGGTATGTCTCTTCACTTCATATGGGTTCCAAGCAATTACAGCGATATTTCTAAGAAGTACCGTCAAGTGTATAGCTTTGGAGATAATGTCTAGTCTCTTATGACTTATATACAATACATCACTACCACGCAGATTTGTATTTATACATGGAACTTTTCTCCATCTCACGCTTTTTCAAATGAACAGTTACATACCTTATTTTTCTTTAAATAATTATCTACAACCTGTCGCAGACCCCTAGGCACTTTATGACTAATACACTGACGTGTATGACTATTTTCATTGTAGGTGATGCAGCATCACTTGTGCATTCTCATAAGATAATAATCATTATTACTTAGTTACCTTGCAAAATGCAAGGTAAGGCTGTGTACTTTAGGCCCTTATGGCCCGCCCCTTCCCCGGACCCTGCATAGACGGGAGCTTCGTGCACCGGGGCTGCCCTTTTTAGTAATGGAATTAAGTAGTAACCAATAAGTTTTTAGAAATATCCTAAGTAGCAATGCTTGCCTTAAAAAAAGAGAAAACCAAGGTGGCACTTCTGATAGATAAGCAGTGGCAGTTAATTACCATACAGTTTTTAGTACTTTACGATGAAATCAGTACATCAACAACCCAAATATCTAGGATCTTGAGTAATGATCTTGTTCATTGTCATATAAATTACAACTTTAAGATTTGTGAAAATAGTTTTAAAATTGTTTTGATACCTAACATTGGGAGAATAACCACTTTCTAAACCTTGAAATTTGGAGGTGGTAACCGGCATGTTTCAGCAAACTCGTGTTGGTTGATACAGTTAGCAAGCACAAAAGTGCCCTGTGAAATTTACAGTGTGAACAAGGACAGATCTTTCTCCAACATTTATAGCCTAATCAAATAGCTATAAAGCATGATGTTCTTCTCAAAGTGCTGCCCTGCCTATCCAAGGTGGTTGTAGCTGGCACTGACATAAAAAATCAGTCTGGTTTAAAGTACATGGCTTAGAGGTAAGGTGATCTGTTGAAAAACAACTACTGGTGTTGACTACCTCAGATTCCTTTAAATCTTGTACACTATTTGCTTTTTCATTTTTGTTCTCTTACTTTCCCCTTTTTTACATCTTTCTGAATAATTTTTCAAACTTCCCTAAAAGATTTGCACATATCACAGCAGCAATTCAAATCTGAGAATATGATGGTACTGACAAGAAGATGGGAGAGCTGCAGACAGTTTGATACCAAACAGATGATCATACATCTATTTGAAGAGAACAGTGAAGATCGTACCTTGTACTTTCCAGGTTTTAGACAGCCAACTCTGTAATCCGTGTAGCTGTTATGCCAGTGAAAATTGAAAACAAATACTAAGTCCCCTCGCTCAAAAACAATTATCTTATCTCCTTCATCTTTCCTCGATATATATTGGTGCTCTGAAGTCATAAACTGCAGTGACAATCCATAATTTCTGGTAAATTTTTATGTTTTAAGGAGAAATTCTACAAAGACTTAGCAAGTACTGTAAAATACAGAGTCACATAACTAAATCAATTTAACAGCAAATATTGCAGCAGATAAAGACATCAGGCTGAGGTTTTCATAAGCTGAACCAGCAACACAACATATAAGTTGGAACACATTAGGCTATGTCACAAGTATGACTGATAAGAACTGGAGAAACATTACATATATCAATTTTATGTTATTTTTAGGGGTGAAGGGGAGCCTTGGCGCAACGGTAAAAGTTGTCGTCATGTGACCTTGAGGTCATCGGTTCAAGGAGTGGAATCAGCCTCTTGCAAAAATGCAAGGTAAAGCTGCCTACTTTAGGCCATTGTGGCCCGCCCCTTCCCCAAACCCCGCATAGGCAGGAGCTTCGTGTACTGGGGCTGCCCTTTTATGTTATTTTTAGGGGTAGACATCTTTCCTTGATATATATTGGTGCTCTGAAAACTGCAGTGACAATTCATAAATACTGGTTAGTTTTATGTTTCAAGGGGAAATTCCACAAAGATTTTACAAGTACAGAAAGTGCAAACATACGAAGTTACATAACTAAATCAAGTTCACTGCAATTATTGCAGCAAACAAAGCCATCAAGCTCAGGCTTCCATAAGCTGAACCAGCAACGCAACATATAAGGATGAACTCACAAGTACGACCGATGAGAACTGTAGAATTATTACAAATATTAATTTCATGTTATTTTAGGAGGAAACCTGACAGGTGAAAGTAAAGATTTTTCACACAGCAGGCCTGATTGGACTCTAAGGCCAAGCAAATAAATACAAATATCTCATATTTATAAGGGCAAGAAGGTTATTTCAGAACCAGGGCATTCTCATAATTTTCAGCATGCCTCTAACTGTACCCAAGTGTAGGATCAACATGATTCAACATGGCTACACAAATCTTTGTGCTATTTATCAATTATATGTCACACCTTGTAGTTCTCTAAGTCATAGGATTTGCCTCCTAAAGAGCTTCTTCCTTCAAAATTCCAAGCTTAAAAGTTGAACTCTATGATTTGTGGACAGCTAAAATTTCCCAAACACTTGTTTCAATGCAGAAACTTAGACAAGTGCGTGGAGACGGCAAACCATACTTTCTCCTCTCTTTGCTGACTGTTTGTGCATTTAGGTAGGAATGGCAAAGGATTGGGTATATTAGAGGGTCTGACCCTAATTGACCCGTAAGGGGCGGGATAGGACCAAGATTTTTGGTGTTAGAGTTGGACTAGAGTCACTGACCAAATACATTCAGGTCGACATGAACAGTATATCTCCATGTAGATACTGACATAAATACCCTTACATATACTTATCTGCTATAAGTTTAAGGGCATTTTGGTAATTGATGAATCTTGCTTCACCTATTGTCATTTCCTTTTCTTTTCTTTTTTTTTGGCAATTTTCTCCTCCTTGCCATCGTGTAGACATAGAATCAAAGAAACCCTTTTCTGTTCACCCGATTTTTGCTGATAGCTGAGATTTTTGCTTCCATCTCTTATACTGAACGAAAGAAACCCAAAATTTCTTCCGGAAGGCAATGTGAGGAAGCTGGAATCCGATGGCAGCATTGTCAAATAAACATTGATCTGCTGCTTCTGCAGTTGATTTCATTTTTCCTTGAAACACGTCAGGGGTTTTTCCGGGATGTCTCTTTGATTTTCACTGATGGCAACAGCAGCCTCAAACGTTGGGGTTTTTTTGTCAGATCTCTTTCTAGGTTCAGAAATTTCAGCAAAAACCTCTGCTTTCATTCAGTTTGTCTCATATGTTACAGTCAGATCCATTAAATTCCATTTAAAAGGGCAGCCCCTGTGCATGAAGCTCCCGCGTATGCAGTGTCCGGGGAAGGGGCGGACCACAAGGGTCAATAGTATACAGCCTTACCTTGCATTTTGCAAGAGGCTATTTCAATGCCTTGAACCTGTGACTTCAAGGTCACACGATGACAACTCTACTGTTGTGCCAAGGCTCCCCTTTGTTAAATATCAGGAAAATTCATTTATTTATCTGACATTACTCAATGTTTTTATTGTAGAGAGATTTTATGGTTGATGATCCAAATGACTTGTGCTATATCTCTTATTCTTTTGTTAGTTACACAATTAATAGAATGTTTGCTCTATCCATACAGCGGATGCCCTACATCCGTTGCAGCACTAGTCTTTCATGACTAAGACTAGACAGGGCATTACCAGTTCCAAATTGGTAACTGCACTAGTCTTACTAGATTTCTCAGAGTTTATTGATTAGTTCTATGACACCAAATGTTCATAATATTGGCTGTCAGCTCACATGGAAGATATTGCAGACTTCATCTCAAGCTGGTATGTATATTGGAAACATTTGCTCATAGAAATATATATTGACATGAAAAATTGACAATCAAATTGACAAGGAGACAATTTATATGCTTTCCAATAGTCATATATTTAATAATCAAATTATAGGTCTCTCTCTTACCTTCTTCAAGATTTTCATGATTAGCCTTAGATATTATTGCATTAAGGAGTGACTTGATTATGAAACACCCTTTTATGCTCGGAAATGCCTTGTCAATGGATCCTGCTAAGTTGCTGGACTTCACAATTTCTGTCTACGCTTGCTTTTATTTTAATTTTTTCTTCCAAGTTTAAGGATTTTAAATACATGTGAACTATCAATGATATCATACTTCTTTATCTCTGGCTTCTCCTTTTTTCTAATAGAAACATATAGTTGACTACTGGATATATTTACTTTATTGAGATCCATGATCAAGTCTTCCAAAATTGAAATTCCTTTTTGCTTGCATATTTTGCTTTTTCATGTTGGTTTGTGCTAATCATTTTTAAAATATTATTACTTACTAGGTGCTACTTCTCATTCCATAGGTTTATTCAAGCATCTTGGGTTTTGAGAGCACAAAGATATCTTAAGATTCTACTACATCAACCACTGAGTGTTTAATTCAAACCCCTTCAGGTTAGAGTCCATCCAGGTTATACTCTTGTTCCTCTTGTTGATCCACTTGTACTGAAAAAAGATCAAGCCTCGGAAAATTATGACTGGTATACAAGAGATGAAGATCGGCAGCTTAGAGCATTTTGTAAATATTGTGACCTCCACCTGAGGAGAACAGGGGGAGACGGAAGTAGCCATTTATAAGGGCATCTTGAAAGATGTAAGGTTCTTAAGAGGAATAAGTCACAACCTGATACAAGTCATGTTTCCTTGCAAGTAGAAGCAAACAGTTCCATTTCCCTTGAGAATTTTGTTTCTAATGCTGATAAATCAAGAGAGAGCTGCTCTAAAAAATGATCATAATGCATGAATATACACTTTCAATAGCGGATCATTGTTTATTTAGGGTCAAATTAGGGAATCCATCACAACCTGATACCAATAAAATATTTTCATGTGTTAAAAAATTTACGTAATAGATATTCAGGTCCACTTGGGGACACGACTGGAACTGATCTGAATGACGTTAGGGTAAGAAAACTATGACCCAAACACTGTTAGGGTCATGGTGCTCTCAAAAATGATCAGTGCATGAATATCCACTTTCAATAGTGGATGATTGTCTATTTAGGGTCAATTAGGGAATCTGTCACAACCTGATACCAATAAAATATTTTCATGTGTTGAAAAATTTACATAATAGATATTCAGGTCAACTTGGGGACCCGACTGGTCATGGTGCTCTCAAAAATGATCAGTGCATGAATATCCACTTTCAATAGTGGATGATTGTCTATTTAGGGTCAATTAGGGAATCCGTCACAACCTGATACCAATAAAATATTTTCATGTGTTGAAAAATTTACATAATAGATATTCAGGTCAACTTGGGAACCCGACTGGAACTGACCTGAACAATGTTAGGGTCAGAAAACTATGACCCAAACACTATTAGGGTCACGGTTAGGGTCAAGATAAAATATTAGGCTCCGTAGCAGAATTAGCCAAAATTTTGGCCAAACTGACCAGTAGCCATTCGTACACTTAGGGGCAATATTTTGAAATTTGACCCCATTTAAAGGCAATTGTGTTCATTTAAAATTCTCTTTTAAAGAGTTTTCATTTTTTGGGCCTACTTTTCAGTAGCTGATCGGAAACAATCTTTCATTTGCTCATAGTCTTGTCTCCTATAGTAGTACTATAGTATATTTCCATCACACTGAGTCACTAAAAATAAGCATTGATTCATGTGGAACTTAGTTTTTTAAAAAGAAGGTGAGTGAATTTAGGACTTACAACTCATCATGTATATGGTAAGGTGTTCCTAATAGACATAGTTGTTAGTATCTAGAAAGACTAATGGAAGAGAGAGAGAGAGAGAGAGAGAGAGAGAGAGAGAGAGAGAGAGAGACTATAAATAGATAGATACAGTTTCTTTTTAAAAGTCAACTTTTTATCAAACATATGCAAAAATAAATAGGAAATGTTAGAATGAAAATAGAAGAGAACTTATGATCTTCAAAGTACCAACTTATTCAACCAATAGTATAATATTATAATATAAGACAACTAAAATTAAAAGACATAGTTAGGAAAGGTTAGAATGACAAATTTTAGTGATGCTAGTAAAGGAGGTATTCAATTTGAATTAAAAATTCAATTAATATAGAAATGCCATGTGACCAAAAAAGAGAGGAGATATAAAACAAATTCTTTGTGGGCCCATACATTTGACTAATGGAATAGGATAAAAATAAAATAATTAAAATTAAAAAAATGCCCACATGACAAGGAAAAATAGGTTCAATTGCTAAAAAACAAACATCATTAGCTTAGTATATAATGTATTACAAAGCATATAAAAAGTCAAACATGATAATAAATAATGTACACAAGCTAAAAAAAAACAGAGAGAAGAAAAGGTTAGCATTTTTGAAAGCTCATGACCTGGCCCACTTTTTCTTGGTATGAGATTTGAACTAATTGTAACTTTATTTTGAAATGGCATCCAACAATCATCATTGTTAATACATAGTTTACAAAATCAAGAGTTAGAATCATTCAAGTGTAGAGATATTTTATGCATAGACTATCCCTAACATGCCCCACAATGTGGACGGTTCTAATCATTGATAAGTAAGTCTCACTTGTACCTTTTTGTCATTTTTGTTAGAATATCTATTTTGCTTTTCTTTTGCTCAAAAGTTCATAGCTTGTGATTAAGGCCACAGAAATCATTACAGAGAAAATACTTCAATTAACAGAAATTTAGTAATATCAATTATGAAGTCCAAATAAGTTAGGTAAATCCACCTTAACTAAGGTATCTAATCAATGCTAATATTAAAGGATTAAAATTATCAAATTAATAAAAAAGAGTAGTTTTAACTATTTTTCTTTCTTTTTCTAGGTTTGAATTTAACTTTTTTACAATAATTATTCATTTGCCATGTCCCCATATTGGGTTCTTCAAAATTTGCTGTGTTGGACACCCATGCCTGTGTCTGGGGTTCTCTTTTTCCTCAGAAGTAGAGAGTAGTCTCCATCTTGGGACCTTACTGGAAAGGAAAGGCTTGGAACTGCTAGAAAATTTCCATTCCCTTTATGTAAGGGATCAAGTTCTTCCCAACTCTCTCGAATATTTTCAGGTTTTTCTAATAATGAAAGACAAGCTGCATGCAACTTTTCCATTTTGTGGTTGTAAGAGAGATTCTCAAGCCCAAATTCCTCAAAAAATACTAACACGTAGCTTCCAGAAATTAGAGTGACTCCACTTATCTAGAAGTCTCCTACAGGGGTCATACTTAATAGCTCCTGCTCTCTCTCTCTCTCTCTCTCTCTCTCTCTCTCTCTCTCTCTCTCTCTCTCTCTCTCTCTCTCTCTCTCTCTCTCTCTCTCTCTTATTCTCCTTTCTTACTTTTGTTCTAGTATTCTTTGCTAGCGATATTGCTTCTTGTCACAGTTTTACGATTCAGTTTTCCGTTGAAAAAAATGTGTTTTGATTTTATCTCTTGGACCATTAATTGCAACGTTAATAAGTTGAGACCCATAATTCAGTTCTTAAATAGAGTAATGGTTTACACCTCTTCTTGATAACCAGAAGTTCCCTATTTGCATTTTGCTTAGCAAACTTTTCTTTTACCTTGCAAGGCTTTTTGCAAATAAAAACAAGCAATAAGAGAGAAGCATCCATGTTTCAACCCTGCAACTGTATTGGTTGAAATAAGCTAAACGGAACCACAAGAAGACAAGTAAGTTTTCAAGTATTAGGTCACTTGAAAGTCGCACATGACATGCTGTAAATCACCTTACATTTGTCACAACCTGTAAGCTATTGAAAGTAAAATCACTGTTGGCCTGGTACTAAAACAGTTCGAACAGAAAAAACATTTGAAGAAATATAGACCATAATCTAGCATTAGATGTTCATGAACCAGTTCTCCTTTCCTATGATAAGACAAAGTAGGACAAGATACATACTTCATAAATCTCCTCCAGATGCTGCATCGCCAGATCAAACTCTTGCAGTCCACGATACCTTAAATAATCTGCATCACCCTGCAATCATGCAACCAACAGTTACTAAGAATGTTTAAATCTTATATTAAAGACCTTCAAACCAATCTACGAATGTAGATACAGTAGACCTTATCATGTGAGTTGCAAGTATAGTGCTTGAATAATTCCATTCAAATAATAACAATAAATTGATCAGGTTAAATTTAAATGTGATGAACAAAGACAACAGTGTAAGCAATAAACAAAAGGAAGAACCACAAAAACATAGCTGAGAACACCCTTACTCCTCTAGCTGATGATTGAAATCAGGATGGAGAAGGGCTGTCGCTAGCAACTTATATTTTAACATCACACATGCGAATAAATATGCACAAGTTCACTATATGAATAATTTACTCCCAGCATCTCACCTATTGCTCATCTTATGTATCAAACAGCAACTCAAATTAGTCTTCAAATAACAAATTCAAAAACGTGAGACTTACTAGATCAAATCTCCGCCGGCACTTGTCAAAACTATTACTGTTTCCAGGGATTATCCTCCCATTTGGAAGGCGCTGTTCACCCCTAGGAAAGTCTATCCACTCTGAAAATGGAGAAGGAAAGAGAAATATCAGGTTACTAGGAGGCCCGTTTAATGTAGACGAGTCTCTGGACATTCTTTAGTCATGCAAAGAATGGTCAAGTCTCATAGAATAAATTTGAAATCTGATGAAACAAAAACTCCATTTTCACCTGGATGTCCAAATTCATTTCCCATAAAATTTAGATATCCTTCTCCACCTAGTCCCATTGTGATTAGTCTGATCATTTTGTGCAGAGCTATCCCCCTATCTATCCGAGGAGTTGATGGTCTATCCAAAGCCATGAAATCATACATATCCTGCATAAAGAAAGAGAACATGGACAATGTAAAAAATAATTTAAAGAAATCAATGCTGATAATGGCATTTTCTCAGCAATTTCCTCATGGATAATATCAATAGCTAGTAATTAAATTGATGTGATTTCTCCTTAACAAAATTCGTAGGATCTCCAAGATGAAATTACTGGGGAAAGTCAAGTTAAACTCTTGCCACACTACTCCAATAGTATACCTGAAATATTTCCCAAGACTGCTAAATGTTCGTGGTTAATGAAATATATGAAAGAGAAGCATTCAATTTCTTCTTAAGCTTCTAGGAGCTTGAGTTCATCATTAGTAGAAGGCAGAACTCAATGGACATGGTTACTCTTTTTTTATTTTCCAGAGAACTGCTAGAATTGAAACTATTGTGTCAGATGAAGAAAACATGGAAAAGTGCAAGAAGGAAAAGACAGAGACCATTCACGATGAAAGTTAAGTCCCTTATTCTGGTCCTTCCATCTTTTCTCCTGCCCATTTTGGCACATATTTCTAACTTCATGTTCAGAGTCTCCTATTGAAAGACCCAATGCTTTATTCATCTCTCTGTAACTCTCTTCAAATTAATTGTTATCTACTCTGAAATAATGTTAATCTTGCAAAGCTGTCATCAAAAGCAGCTAATCATTTGCAAAGGTCAAAGAATTTCTGCAGTCCCTGAAACCAAGAGCTTCAGGCAGTAATGCACTATATGTTGGGTTGATGCAATCCTAGAAGAATCTTGTAGCATTTTTTTTCCTTTTCTTTTTTTCTGGAAACAGGCAAGACCAGCAAGTACACCCTATTAACCACATCTTGGAAACCTTCACCTCAAACACACATTTCAAAATCCTACAACCAAATGCGAGATTCTACATGTTGAATAAACAAGACAGATAAATGCTACTTGAGATAACTTGTTCCTAATTTGTCCATCGGCCAGAGTCAATAGCCCAAACCACAATATTATGTTTATTCAACTGCACAAAGCAAGTTCTTAGAAAATATACAATTTCATAAGTTCCATGACCTATTTGCCTTTTCCACACATCCATTGCTACTATCACTTTTTTTTCAACAGAGAGTTTGTATTTGCATGCTGATAAGCACGCAGAAATATCCTTCCCATCTAAGAGAGAAGATCGTCAGAAGTGTTAGCATTCATAACAAGTCTATAAAACACCCCGCAGGTTCAAATATTGGAAGGAGCTGAGCTGTAAAGGAATCAAAGAAAAAACATGTGCAGATACTCATGGGGCAAAGAACTCTGAACCTGTGAAAATGTTCCTGAATTTATGCAATTAAAATTTAGTTACATGGTAGAACAGCCTCAGCATCCTAGGTTTCCAGTGAAAATGGAGATTATAACAACAGAAACCAAAGACTCTGTACAGATCTCGAATGAACTTCTTTCATTCCAGGTGATAATCATAGAAGTTAGGGTAGGAATTTCATAACCTTGTCCATAAGCCAGAATGCTATAGTTTTGTCCCCAACAAGAGCTTGGTCGTGACTTTCAGCATATGCAACACATTTTTCTGCCCACCTTCTGTTTGTAAGTGTGTGGACTATATCACGCATTTTCCATTCCT
The DNA here is from genome assembly GCA_035236585.1 of Warburgia ugandensis. Classification (NCBI taxonomy): domain Eukaryota; kingdom Viridiplantae; phylum Streptophyta; class Magnoliopsida; order Canellales; family Canellaceae; genus Warburgia; species Warburgia ugandensis. The sequence continues at coordinate 12,823,301 of CP141126.1, forward strand.
CGTCACGTTTCCTGTTCCAAACAAGAAAATCAAAGGCTAAAGCAGAACTAAACTAACGAATGTCAATAAACTAACTGCAAATTTTCCACCTTTGCATGACCAACTTTCACAATATCGAATGGACTGGTAATATTTACTCAACATGAGCAAACTATTATGAATAGCTTTCCTTTCGATGTCATTGGTTTAAATTATGCAGTTCTGATGTTGTTGTGTGTGTGAGTAATGAACTGACCCTCTCAAGACCCAACAGCTTTCATAGAGGACCAAGTATATATCATAAGCATGAAAATATACAAGCTTTCAAAGATAGATTAGCTGGTGGGGCACTTACTTCAGAAGTTCAATCCATTTATCAGCGACAGCCATATGAAGGCGGTAATCAAATCCTACACCACCATCTTGAACAGGTATGCAGAATGTTGGCATTCCACTGACCTATAAATAAAGAATATTTAAGCTAGCTCACTGTCAAGGTTCCCAATAAATCCACCAGAGACGTACAACAGAGAAAATAACCTAAACTGTATCAGATATAGTAAGTCATGCAGGTACTTTTGGTACTCATTGTGCAATTCTGTTTGTCACTGGGGGCAAGTATAAAGAGGAAATTTACAACAATTGGCCTAATGGATCTTTGGCCAATAGTCTACATAAAAATGATCAGTATGCAACTGCTAGGAGCAAGAATGCATGCTCTTTGCTCTGGTAAGAATGAAGAAATATAAAACTTTTCTGTAGCGTAAGATTTATACCTTAGTTGCAGGAAATGCCCCCTAGGTGGGAAAACTTTTTTTCTCAAAACACGATTTGGAAACCGGAAACATTTCATTTCTCCAACAGGTGAAATTTGAGAATCAAGTTTCCCTAGACTGTTAATCGTGTTTCTTAATGTTAGGAGTAAGAAAATCCACTTGAGGGAGATGAGGTACATCACTACATTTGTTGTTGGATACTTGGAGTATTGGATTTTGATTATGCTTGTTTTGGCTTTCAAAGCAAACACTTTTCTTACATGTGGGAGAGTTAGAAGCTCAGAATATTGACTTTGGTTGTCAGATACGCGGATTATACCTTTCATATGAATTTTAGTCTTAATCTGGACACTGTAAGTTACATGTGATTGTTGGTTCTCTTATTCTTATATGAGTCATACTTTTGGTTTTGAATTGTATTTGTGACTTATACCCATTTTATGCTTCTATATTCAAATATATTGTGTATCTAATTAATCTATGAAAACATGTATTTTTTAATTTCACATATTTGGGCAATTTGTTTCATATTTTTTATAAAAAAAAGTCTGTAATCGTTAATATTATACACACACACACACACACACCAACAACTTAGACTTATGCTCAAGTTTGTAAACAGTTAAATAGAAAAGGATCAGGAACTGAATATGATAGTAAAGATGATGCTCAACGGGCCCCTGATCCCCAGATATCTATTGCTATTCAGTAAAGTTGTTTCATGAACTCTGATTCTTGGCACAAGTGGTTTTATCCAATTCTAAAGTAGTCTTTGATAAATCATATATGGAAGTTTGAGCTTCTCAGGGAAAATGATGGGAGACATGTCATATGGTTTGGGACAATTGAATAAGAGTATCGAAATTAGTACTGTGTAGCAGAGTAAAGCTTTAATGAAAATCCAAGTTGAGTATGAAGTCACTCAATTGGATATGCAATAAAGTGCAACATGATGAAATATGTAGGACGTATAAATTTTAGGCCTTGGACAATCCAAGGGAGTAGTGAGGTGACTCAGGATAGGAAAATAGATTATTCACTTACATCTTCACCAACTGCAATAGCTTCGGGGAAGAGCCCATGAATGAGATCATTTACCAGCATTAGGTAAACCATCGCATCCACATCAGTTGCAAACCCAAAATACTCATTATAGTTTCCAGTGAATGCTACCTGAGAGAAGGAAAAGGTAATCGTGAGGAATAAAGAATTATAAAAAGAAATAACACATAGCAACTAACTCACAAATGAATAACAACCCAAAGATGACAAAAAAGAAAAACAGGGCCAACAATGTCCATGAGTATCTCAGCTGGCATATCATGATAAACAGTGTAGGTTAGCTAAATGTGACACATAAGTTCATTCAAGTCCAATATTTGTCATTTTGGTACAAGTAACAACTAGAAAAAGGTCCTAGATGGTCTAAAATCGAAAGAGTAATTCCTTCAATCTTAGGTGCAGGAAATGCTTACATAGGTGGGGAATACGTTTCGGAAAATAAAAAACGATTCGTTTCCCTGGGCTAGTTGTATACACGTTTCCATTTGGTGAAACTTTTTTCCTCATTTGGGGAAACGTATTTCCCAAAATGCTGGAAACAGGTTTTAATTTTTAAGAAAACCAGATTTTTAATCAAGGAAACTAGTTTCCTAAGAATTTCAAAACAGTTTTCTGGTATGAAGAAACTCATTTCTTCTGTCATGGAAGAGACATAACCATAATGGATTTCTCGTAAGTATTGGTTGTTTGAGGTGTCTTTAGTTTTTGGAATAATTTGGGGGGAAAATCAGTCCCCTAAACCTAGTTATGTATTCCTAAGACCTGCATAAAGTTCCTAAGATGAAGAAGAAGAAGATGATGATGATGATGATTCCTGCAGTGACTGCTAGTGAATGCAAGCAGTTTCTGGCGACTGCAAGTTCCAGCAGTGATTTCGGAGAAGAAGAAGAAGATTCCAGCAGCCAATTGCTGGTGAATGTAAGTGGTTTCTGGCAACTGCAAGTTCCATCAGTGATTTCCAGCCAGTTTTCAGAGTTTTCTGGCCGTGATTTCCTTAGAAGGCAAGTGATTTCCAGCAACTGCCAGTTCCAACCAGATTGAAGAAGAAAAAGGGTGGGTCTTTCTGGCCATATTTTAAGGGTTCTGCCGGGCTACATTTAAGGGTCTGTCCAGTTACTTCAGCTGGCAAAGAAGAAGAGAACTGTATGAGAATTTTCTTCTGGCAAGGAGGAGAACTGCCCTGCCTGTTCCCTTTTCTCAGCAAGCAACCATTGTTTGGACTCTGGATTAGATTTCTTTTCCATTTTTCTTCATTATTGCAATGCTTCATTTTCTGATAATGGTACTGAGATTGAATCTACTAATCTTGGTGTTCTCATCTACTGAAATTCTAAGAATTTGATTACTTTTATGGGTTGTCTAACTTGTCTTTACCGTTCGAGTTTTCCTAATTGATGATGTCTAGATTTTCTAACCTTTTTAGCTTTGAATGGCTCTCCTTTCTGAGTTTAGTTTATATATTGTGGTGGTTTCAACAGTCTAAGGTTTCCTTAAGTTTATTAGATCACTTGATTTTTGGGGCTGCTATTAAGTATTAGCAGTTTGGTGGTATTAACTGAAAAATTCTATAAGTATTAAGTAGTAACAGTCTTTTGGTAATTTCTAATTTGTATTGTAATATTCTTTCTATTTTAGGTGAATCATGTCCTCCATCAATGATATAATAGATGATGAAGATTTGAGAATTATATGCTTGATTTCAATGATGAAGTAGGAAAAGAACCGTCTGTTAGTAGTACAAGGGTAATGGTGAATCTAGAGACACCCTTGTAGCACTTTGTTAAGGTAGAGAAGAGAGTTGGAGAAAAACAAGGGGTTCAAAGAGGTTCAAATGTTGGCATTGTGGAAAAAAAATATATTCTGGAACATATTACAGGGTTAGCAGACACTTCATGGGACATGAGAAGGGGTAAAGTAGAGGCATAAAATATTATGATAAAGTGAAAGGAGATCCAAGATTGAGAAGAAGATTGAAGAGAGTTGTAGAAAGGGCCAGCTACAACCATGTTTAAGGCCTTGTAAAAAAGTTAAGGCTTGATTTGGAGAGTAAATATTCAAATGGTAGTGGTTCGGACTCTTTGGAGAACAACTTAACTCTATTGCAAAGGCTTTCAAGACTCAAGAAAGAGAGGATGTGGACTACGAAGTCCTGAGATGTTTGGCTGCCAATGGAATTTCATTTAAAGTATCATGGTCTCCATATTGGCAAGAGATGATCGAAGCAGTTGGAAGGATGCCAAATTACAAGAGTCCAAGGTACAAGAAGCCGAGAACTACCTTGCTTGATAATGAGAAAGAGTGAATAGGGAGTTGCAACCGATCAAATATTTTTGGCCAAGGTTTGGCCTATCAATTGTGCCAGATGGTTGGACAAATTTGAGGAATTAGGCACTGATTAATATATTGACATCAAATGTAGATGGGAATGACTTCCTTTACGTCAACGACTTCTCTGGAGTAGACAAGTCGGGTGTAAATATTGAAGAATTCTTAATCAAGGCCGTAAGGGAAGTAGGGACTTCAAATGTGGTTTGAATTCTTATAGATAATGATTGTAATTGTCAGAATGCTGGTGAGGGGGATACTGTAGCCTTTTCGCACATATTTTGGAACCTTTGAACTTTATTTTGAAAGACTTGGATCAAGAGTTTCCATGGTTGCAAGGGTTGTCTCTCACATGCAAGAAAGTAGTTAAGTTCATCAACAACCACTCTCACGCATTGCTATCTTCAAGAGGGTTTCACATCTTGAACTTATAAAGGTGAAGAAGACTAGGTTTGGTTCCATTAATGTCACCATGAATAGGATATATAAGGTAAAGCAACGATTAAAATTTTGTGAGAATACAAACTCATGGAGCAAGTGGCTGAGAGGTATCAAAGATCATCATACTAAAGATGCAGCACTTGAAGTTGAAGGAATCAAGGCCAATGAAGAAGAGTTTTGGAGAAGGTGCAGTTGGCTTTGGACATTACCAAGCCAATCTATATGATGATTAGATACTCTGATAAAGAGGGTTCTATGACCTGAGAAATGTACAAGGGTATGGACAATTTTTTGGGCAAAATTCAAGATGTTTCAGTGGAAAATAATGAATTTGAAATGAAAAGGGAGACTAAGCAATTGTGAACATAAGGTGGTCAAAAATGAATGTGCCTCTTCATTACCTGGCTCATGCATTGACCCAAAATATTATGAGCCCACATATTTATGACTTTCGGCAAAATGAGGGAAGCCAAGGTAGCACCCAGGCTAGAAGTATTGTCTTTCACATATTTTTATAATATATTTCTTTTTATAAGTTTATAAATAGCTAATACTTACAATTTTGTTGCACAAATGGCTTTTGGTAGATCCAGATATGAAGTTATGGAATGGAGCTACCCATGCAATTGAAAAAAATGGCTCATGATAATCCAAACCTAGCTAAAACATTGACATCTCAACTTGTCGAGTTTGCCTAGTGTAGGGGAAAGATGTGGACTTTTCTTGGAGCTTGAGAATATGCCTAACGAACGTTGTCAGCCCTCTATTGGTGAAGCATGCACGGTTTAGCAACAACTGAGTTGCAAACAATAGCATTGAAAGCTCTTGCTCAGCCTGTTAGTACCTCTTCAGCTGACAGAGTATGGAGCACTACAACAACATCCGTGACATGAATCATACAAATTAAGCACCTGCTATGCCAATACCTTGGTCTTTATCCATTCAAACTTGAGGCTAGGCATCCAATGATTCCAATCATTAGCATTACTTTGACCTTTTAACTTTCTCATATCTTGGTCTTTATGAATTTTCTGAATGTTCAAGGTTTAACAAGATGCAATATGAATATGATGAACATAAACATTGGGATATTAATCCTGTTCCCATCAGTCAACGTATCAGCCATAGAAGCAGAAGAAAAGAAATGGCGGGGACGAGATGATATTTCAAGTGATGAGGATAATAATGACTTTGATAATGTTGAGTGTGTTCCTTCCACTTTTAACGAAGTAGAAAAAATGGAAGAGGAAGATAATGTTGCTATTGTTCCAATTGAGGATCTAGTTAGTAGAGATAGAGATGCTACAGATGTTTGGGCCAGCACCCAATCTCGTACTACTACCTATACTTGTCAAGTGAGGATAGATGAAGGTATACTATTTCTACGATTTAAGTGAAACTACTTTATTCTTGGATTTCTTTTCAATACTTCAAATTATTTTCATTACAAGACTAAATAATTAATATTACAGATAACTACATAAGAGGTGCTAGTTCTTCCAATCCAAAGGGCAAGAGAAAGAGCATGCCACTTAAAAACTCTACTTAGGAGGAGAAGTGCTTCGTCCCTACATGTGTTTGCTAAATACTAAAGAGCATTGGGATGTAATTGAGATCGTTTTGGCTTATAATGGCAAACACTTTCTTATGTTTGGGAAATCCAGAAGCTTAGAATCCAAATTCTCGACATTTGGTTGTTAGACACATGGATTGATCTTTTAAATTCAATACAGAACTCTTGATCTAGGTTATAAAAGTTACATATGGTTGTTGGATGGCATCTCTTCCAATGTTATATGAATCTTACTTTTGGTTTGGAATTGTGTTGATGGCTTATAGTCATATATTCATTTTACGCTTCTACATTCAGGTATATTGTGTATCTAAATGATCTATAAAATTCCGTATTTTTTTATAATTTTTTCTTTTTTGCAATTTATTTCACATTTTTTTGTATTGTAAAATAAATTTATGTAATTTTTTTATTAATTTTGGGGGAAACTTGTTTCCCCCATTCAACTTACCTTGTTTCCTGTTTCTGTTTCCCACACAGCAACTTAGCTTCCAATACATGTTCATGGATGGTAAAAATTTAAGCAATTTGAGCCTGCTGGTTGATGAGTGGCATTCTTACCTAATCAGAAGAATAAAATAAAAAGACTAGGATAAAGCATAACATGAAGCACCATCTAGTTTAAGCCTACGTAGGTGCACCTTCTCCATTACTAAACCCATCAAAAATTACAAATGAAAGAACAAGAAACTAAGAGGAAGAATAATTTTCTCTGAATATAAAGTCTTCATATGTTGTTTGAGTTAGATTTTAATCCAAGAATTTTTATTTTTATTTTTTTGGTTTGAATGCCTGTGATCATATAACCCAAACAATGTATATTATGACAATGAAACTTCAAGTGTAGGGGCTTGACCCACTTGACCGCCACTACATAATGACAATGTAAAACAACTTGAACATGAGAAACTTACACAATGACATTGTAACTTCATTGACTGCTTACAACTACGTAACTTAAACAAAGATCATACATTATGTTGACAGTGACACTATGGTTTCTCAACCTTCCTAACTACTAAGCAGCAGTATACCAATAAAAGCAAAAAAAAATTCAGCCAACAAAAATTTGCACATGATGAATCTAATACAGTTGGGGAACATTTAGATGACGACCATTTTAATTAAGGTTGATCCTATATCCTATGCTTCGATTGATTACGATAAGTTAATAAGGAAAACTGAAACCTCTTCAGGCTCTCGCATGTATCCAGAAATGCACATTTACACCATAAGAAACAGGTTAGTGGTTATCCTCCATGATACCTGCAACCCATGGTGTGTATACATCATTGAAGTAACACCATCAAATCGGAACCCATCAAACTTGAATTCATCCAGCCACCATCTTGCATTTGAAAGAAGAAATCTTAGTACCTAGAAGATGAAAAAATAAACATCAATCAACAAGCAGGAAAAAGATAAAACAGAGCTGAAAGTTGAGAAGTGAAACAGTCAAAGACAACAAGAAAATACACTGGTTTTACAGATTCTAAGATGGTTCACACCTCCCAGTTCCCGTAGTTAAAGAGGCGAGAGTCCCACATCCAATGATAACCCCTTGAACCAGAGTGGAAGTAGTGACTGTCTGTTCCATCAAACATATTCAATCCATCCAAAACATTGTTTGATACATGGCTGCATACAATGACATTTTCAAATCACAAGTGAAGAGAATGAGAAAGAAGCATGCAGTGCAATGACCTAGATTTATAAAATAAAATGCTCCTGCAATAAGACACATTCTTAAACAGTTGAATTGGCACTATTAGATTCTGCTGCATTTCAAAATCTCCAAGAACTTTCCATCAATTGATTCAAGTAAACCCTGACACTCAACTCGATAATTATTCAACAAAGCCGGTATTTCTGACGCCTCTAACATCAAAAGAGTTCTGGTCAAATGGAAGAGAAAGGAGCATTTGAAAAGCTAATACTCATAATAAAGGATTATAATATATTATCCATCATCAAAACTATGGGGCCTCTACATATCGCGTAAGTAGCCCACAAACGCATTAGGAAGCCAAATACTGAAAATGCCAGCCACATTTAAGATAAACCATGTCTCATATCTTACTTAGTTGGATAAAGGATGCACAAACAGTTAAGCAAAGTGGATACAAGTATGAGAATGGAGCCGTGGAGCCACAAAATGTTAAGACTAATAATAAAGGATTAAAATATATCATCCATCATCAGAACTGTGGTGATCCCTATGTATCAGGCAAGTCACCCACAAAAGCACTAGATAGCTAGATGCAGAACTTGCAGCCACATTTAGGATGAACCATGTCTCAAATCGTACTTAACTGGGTAAAGGATGTGTTCACAATTAGGCAAAGTGGATACAAGTATGAGCATGGAGCCGTATAAAGGGTACCTACAACTTTATCCTGTGAAGTCATGCATAGAGAAAAGATAGTTACATGCATTGTACACAATCATAGAAAAATCAACATGGAATCACATTTTTTTGGGCTCATTTCCTAATGACTAGAACCAAAATTACAAATCCCAAACCCTTCAATCATCAGTTTGAAGGAAACTATCAAGTTTCAGCAAAGAAAAATACAATAACTCATGTACATATTTTTGTGAAAGATGTAAGTGATATTTGATAAAAGGATAATTCCTACCTTTCATAAAATAAATAAAAGGATCATTAGAACTTAAAGTATGGACAGATGTCTCTCCTCTACATTCTGGTAATTCTATCATTTCTGCATGCTTAATGTGTAAACAGCACAATGTTTATAAGATCATGGAGGAGTGGATCAAAATACATCACGTGGCTATTCAAAATAAGAAATTGTTTTCTTGCATAAGAAGTACAATCTGATAAGTCAAAAATCTGCAAGTTAATATGCAGCAATCAAGAAACTCGTCTCTGACATGAGAAATGATCAAGTGGCCCTTCTATTGTATCAACCGTGTCAGCAGCAAATGTTAAATAAATGTGGTCAGCAGGTCAGGAGAGGTCAAGATAGCTTCCTCTCTTCAAAGTTTCTACAAGAATACTTCAGAGGTGGATGGGTTCATAACAACTTCACAGAACACAAGAATTGATGATCCAGAATAAGTGGTCCAATGACTACAGTCATGCCATTACCACCATCTATTCTTGAAATGACAGGAGTCTGATATAGCTACAACGATAGTGTTCATCACAGACTAAGAATATACTATTGTAAATATCTAAGTAAAACTGAAGCTACATGTTCATTCCACTATGTCTGAGTATTTAGCCCAACATCTTTGCAGTCTCTACTGCTACAGACACCATACAGAATAATCAAGTGCAAGCTCTCAACATTATGTTACAACAGTTGGATAATGAGGCTGTTCATGGGTCTGTTTCCTCTCTTCTGACTGTCTTCCACAGGTCCTTTCTTTGTGGTTAGGCATCTTTCATTGCCCTTGTTTTTCCCTTGGTTGGGCTGTAATCAGCTAGACTAGACTCACGTTTGATCAGTTCTTTTGGTTGGGCACTATTTCACTAGTGGTGAAGTGGTTTGTCCTACCATTCTAGATTGCATTTCCCCACTGGGCCCTCTTGAAAGGTGGGATCTTCTCTTTTCTGTAGCTGAGCAGGTCTTTCAGCAACCATTGCAAGTCTTTCTCCTTTCCCAACAATCTCAACCTTTCAAAAAAATTATCTAGGTCATACTACTACAAAAGGTTCCTCCATGAACTCGTCTCTGACTTGACTAAACTAAAACTAAGGTCTTTCATTGTAAGTACACCTATCCAATTCAGCAGTTCCATAGTTGGGACCGAACATAGTTGAATTTTGAAAGTTTAACCTAGGGCATCAAAGATCAATGTTCTGACCACTAAGTTGTATTCTGGCTTACCAACAATATCTATAAATGCCAATTTCTTTGTAAATACAATTTATTCTTTCAGTCCTCTCAAGTTACTAAAAGATGGTTTAATATTTTAGGAAACTCAAGGATCTCCATATCACTCTTAAGATATCAAAAAATGATACAAACCAATTAAATTGTTTACAGAAACATTAGAGCACCCTGAGCTCTGGTGATTATTTGGACCAAGATAGAGTGACATACAACAATCAAAGAAAAGTACATATAAAAATATGAAATAAGATGCTTGCATCCATAACCTGAATTACTATCAAGCTCAACTATGGTTGCTTGAATCATCCCACTCGCATCCATTGAAATGCAATTGCATTCTCACAGGTCATTTTCAGATAGCCAACAGAATATTGAGGATACTCTAGTCAAGCTTCCAAAGATGAAGTACACAAAAGGGGCATATTCTTTCCTTATGATTTTACACTTCCTGATGTAAAATAGAACACTCTCCTTTCAATTAACAAATGATATTAGTGCCTTTTGGGGCTCTAACATGCAAAAGAACTGGAAAGATCATAGAAGTTCACCTATAAGTTGAGAGAGACCTAGATGAACATGAGTATTTTTATTATATGAAAATCAAAATATGAGTTTATCATCCCTGTCATCTCATCAACTACAAGTACCATAACTATAGGATGGATGACCTAAAACTTTTCACAATAAATTGAGACTTCCTAATCTGCAGTTACTCTAGCAGCTAAGGTTTATGGGACCTACTGACAGTATAAAAGTGCTGACACCATAAGTCCTAAAAACAAACAATAGACATCATTTAAACTGGCCAAGCTGCCTGAAGCCTCCGCTTCCTCTCCTTGCTTAGCTATTCATACTATGGGACAACTATGTTAGAAGTATAGAACTAATAATTGTTCCACCAAAAATAATACTCAAACCTCCCTGTGTAACATTATCAGACCATGCATAAAAAGGGCAGCCTGGTGCATGAAGCTCCAATATATGCGGGGTCCGGAGAAGAGCATACCACAAAGGGTCTAGAGTACACAGCCTTACCTTGCATTTTTGCAAGAGGCTGTTTCCACGCCTCAAACCCACGACCTCCAGGTCACATGGCAACAACTCAACCATTGCGCCAAGGCTCCCCTTCTATCAGACCATGCATAACCACGAAATAAATAGTTGAATAGTAACCATCATTTACAAATTATTAATATGCCTCTTAGAGTATAGCATGTAGGGAAATCCAACTGTCACCTGTGCACTATATCCATGAGAACAAGCAGACCCAGCTCATGAGCCCTATCAATCAAAGACTTGAGATCATCCGGTGTTCCAAAGCGGCTACTGGGTGCAAAAAAGTTTGTTACATGATACCTGGCCAAAAAAAAAAGAGAGATAAGCAATGATGATCTAGAAAAACAGAGTACCCAATGCAGAAAAGTACACTGGGGGGATGACCTCATGTTCTCCCCAGCTCTGCAACTCAAGTAGGCAGCAAAAACTAGAGACAAAGTTCTCAGTGACTATTTTATCATACCACTTCGGCAAACTAAATCAACAGCAAATTACTCATGCCGGTACACAAAAACATTAAAAAACCTACAACTTATGTGCTGAACAAATAAATATAGAGGTCAAAGTGTGACAAAAATTTCAAGGCCTAGTGCATTGACACAACATGGTTACACAATCTGCAAATTTGTAACAAATAGCACTGGACAAGCTACAGTAAAAACACCAGAACTGGAATGATAGCATATCAGAATGACAACATCTTTCCAAGAAGAGCATATCACAAGGGATTAGTCTGAAGACTCAATATAAGTGGTTAAAAGAAATTGAATAGCTCTGAATTAGCAAAAGATACTCACAGAGTAGATCAGGGTGAAAAGGAAGTAGCAAATTGAAATTTAATTAAGCTAGACTCTTACCATTTTCTACTTCTATCAGAACTAAAAGAAATTTAGTGACAATTCTTTTCTCTCCATCTGCATCTGAGCAGGCCGAGTCATGTTTCTCATCAATGCGATGATCTCAATTGCATACATGTAGAGTGACAGATTGGACATCTGAAAAGTCTAAATCTGATTGTATTTGATGTATGCATGTATATTACATAGACACGTAAAACCATACACTATAGTCGGGGAGCATTTCTTCCAATTTAGCTAGGTTATAATGTATGTGTCAGAATATATAGAAGTGCTCTTCTTAAGAATCTAAATCACAACTTCTACAGATAAAATTGAGTTATCTCTGGCATTAGTTAACTTATTCATTACTTCTTGATAATTTCCTGAAATCCAATGCCTTGTCAGTAGGAAGAGTACTGTTTGCCATGTTCGTCATTCAAATACTTCATCAGTGCACTCAGAATTCAGAACCTCTTCAGTCTGCACCCACTAAAGGTAATAAACCCTCAAGCAAGCAAATTATTTGTTTCAATAGTTACATGGAGTTCCGATGGGACATGATATTCCCAAGTGTCTAAAGATAATCTCTAATTTTCTGAATAATATCAGCTGAAACCAGTTTCAGTCTAATCATCATCATCATCATCAAGACCTTATCCCAATTAGGGGTCGGCCACATGAATGTTATTCCTCCATTCCACTCTATTAAATACCATGGTTTCATTTAGTCCCAAAGTTTTTAAATCTTTCCTCACCACTTCTATCCATGTTCTTTTGGGCCTTCCCCTTGCCCTTTTAGAACCTTCTACTTGTATTGCCTCACTCCTTCTAACTAGTGCCGTTGTTGATCTCCTTTGGACATGTCCAAACCATCTAAGTCTAATCTCCCTCATCTTATTACCTATTGGTGCTACCCCTAAATTTCATCTAATATTTTCATTTCTAATTCTGTCCTCTCTTGTCTTACCACTCATCCATCTCAACATCCTCATTTCTGCGACGCTCATCCTATGAGTATCATGTTCCTTAACTGGCCAACACTCTGATCCATAGAGTATAGCCGGCCTTATAGCCATCCTATAGAATTTTCCTTTTAGTTTGAGTGGCACCCACCGATCACATAAAACTTCAGATGCACATCTCTATTTGTTCCAACGTACTTCGATTCTCTGGGTAACCTCCCTCTCAATCTCTCCACTCTCATGGATCAATGATCCTAAGTACCGAAAGGGGTCTTCCACAGGGACTTCTTGGTTATCAATCTTGACTGGTGTTCGACTCCTACTCTCCTTGCTAAAATTACATTCCATATATTCTGTCTTAGTTTGGAAAATTTTAAATCCTTCAAATTCTAATGCTTCTCTCCATAACTCTAGCTTTATGTTTACACCCTCCCTTGTCTCATCAACTTAGACTATATCATCTGCAAATAACATGCACCAAGGAATCTCCTCGTGCAAATGTTTTGTTAACTCATCCATAACTAATGTAAAGAGGTATGAACTCAATACCGATCCTTGGTGCAATCCTACAGTGACAAGAAAATCACTAGTCACGCCACTAGAGGTCTTAACATTTGTTACCGCTCCCTCACACATATCTTTAATTATGTCTATATACCCCTAAGAAACCCCCTTACCACCCAACACCCTCCATATTAACTCGCTAGGAACTCTATCATAAGCTTTCTCTAAGTCGATAAAGACCATATGTAGATCTTTCCTCCTCTCCCTATATTTCTCTACTAATTGTCTTAATAAGAAAATAGCTTCCATGATAGACCTCCCAGGTATGAAACCAAACTGATTCTCCGATACACTTGTTTCATGTCGTAGCCTCTTCTCAATCACTCTTTCAAAAAGTTTAATGGTGTGGCTCATATGTTTGATCCCTCGATAATTAGTGCAGCTCTAAATGTCTCTTTTATTCTTATAGATTGGTAGAATAGAGCTTTTCTTCCACTCATCAGGCATTTTCTTTGATTTTATAATCTTGTTAAACAACTTGGTCGACCAAACTACCCTAATATCTCCCATATGCTTCCAAACCTCTATTGGTACACCATCAGGCCCCATGGCCTTTCTTGATTTCATCTTTTTCAAGGCCTCTTTTACTTCAAGTATTCTAATCCTACGTTCATATCTATAATATCCAATGTTATTTAGATTTATAGTATTTTCAATCCCATTAGTTTCTTAGAACTCAACCCTGTACACATCCCAACAATCAAAAATAATTTGTCACTGCCCAAGCAGCAAACTGGAAACATTTATTTCCATGGGATAACCTACCCGAAAGGGCAGCCCCTGTGAATAAAGCACCAGCATATGCAAGGTCCAGGGAAGGGGCGGACCACAAGGGTCAATATTACGCAGGCCTTACCTTGCATTTTGCAAGAGGCTGTATCCACGCCTTGAACCCGTGACCTCAAGATCACACGACAACAACTCTACTGTTGCACGAAGGCTCCCCTTCATGGGATAACCTACGCACTTGTTGATAAATCTTTTGCTTAGCAGTATAACTGGAATCATGTCAGGCAATTTCAAAATACTATTGCTTTTATTTTCAATGAAACAAAACATGGCTTATAAAAAGAACTACTGCAGGAAGTACCTCGTAACAAAAGATGTTCAGTTCAGTTGTACATAAGAATAAATGAGACGGCCACTTGAACACTTCCTAGACCTTAATCTGAAGCCTAACATTTAAATGTGCATCAGGATGAAAGAATACCCAAAGCTTGCATAGTATGAGTGCTCTTGAATGGCCATTATCTGAACAGCATTGTAGCCAAGCCTTTTAATGCGAGGGAGCACATCATCTCTAAAGTTGGCATATGTGTTGATCTTTGGTTCCTGGAGTTCAAAAGCAAATCTTCAATGATAACACAAAGATACCTAAACCCAAACAAGATGAAACAAAAGAACAAGTAAAGAATAAGTTTCCATTAATTAAATGGGTAGAATTTATGTCCGCAAGGCATTTATACTTCTCTTCTAAATATCTATTATGTCTCAGCAGTTGTCATAAACTAAGGTAACAATTATAATTCTCAATTTGCTAAGGAAAAAATACATGTAGGCTACAAAGGTTGGGAATTTACTAGGGTAACAAAACGTATACTTTTTTAGTGAAAATTACACAATAAATTCAACATAAAGTGTCTGAACTTTTACAGATGAGAAAACTTGGGACTGATGGCCACTTCTCAAGATCAGAAACAACATTTCTTTAGAAATTATGGATGACACAGAAAACTACAGATAACTTACCTATTATCATATTTTGGTAAAACGAATGAAACTATAAAATGGAAGGAAAAAAGAAACATTGAAGTGATCTGTCCACTCCTTCGAAAATGGTAACCACAACTTCTTTAAGCAGTTCTATTGCTGGCTGCAACTAACTTTTCAGAAATTCTAACATCCTTTACTGCCAACAAAAGAAGCACAAAACTAAGAGAGACGTGTCATTATTAAGAATCTAGATTTCAGAGACCAATCCCCAAAATATAACATGGCTTCTGTTGAATGTCTTATAATATATCTTTTTACCCAATAGATACTGGGACAATACAAATCTGGTAGTGTTGTCCTATATGACAACCATGATGGACTGATTGGTGAAGATAGCAGTCCTTAGATCACATAACAAAATGTCATGCCCCCAATGGGTGAATTGCCTTGCTAGTTGTGCTACTCTACCCTGATGATCAAATTCAAGACCCTCAACCATAACCCATGCAAACATGACAGTTATAAGTAATAATAGAGTTGATCCAGTAACTGAGCTGGAGTTTAACTAACCAACATATTATCCTATCAAAGAATACTCATACATATCTCTCCCACATGGTTTGCTTCAGTGTCGGTGCACTGCAGTTGACAACTTGCCAAGAAATTAGTTATAAATACTCAAGATTGAAGTAACCATCAACTAAATCATTCAAAAAGCATGTGCTTCTAGGTAATATTCCAAATGCCAATTGAAGCTAAAGGTGGAAGTAGCTAAAACTAGAAAAATATCATAGCCAATTGTTAATTACATTGGAGAAAAGGAGAAATGCATACCGGGCTACTCATTCCAACATGTGACTCATAAATCCGTAGTGATTTAGGTCGTTTTGGCTGAGGATGTTGAAAAACATACTTTTCCTGCAAAACCAAAATGAGGCCCATCAGGCAAACATAAGTACTAGTGAAATAAAAAATAACATACATACACTGGAAAAGAAAAAATTATGAATAGTATAATATTTTATATGACGTTTCAGTTTACAATCAAATGCAAGTTTGCAAGACATAGAAAAATACCTCTTCTGGGGGATCATAGTATATCCCATTGTATGGAATTTCACCAGGAGCCTGTACTGAAAACTTGATCCAAGCAGGAATTGAATCTTTGAAACCAGATGGTGTATCCATGTGTATCTATAATATCATGATTAAGGTAAAATTAGTTCACTGAAGCCACAAGATGAATCAAAAGGAATTAAAGGTTAAAAACAATTCATTGTCATTGCTCCATGAAGTTGTCTAAAGCAAACAGAATGACATAGATAAAACTAAGCAAAACTCATTAAACCAAAGTTTCTCTAACCTCCACTATTTATATAAATGCATCTGCAATTTTACCACAGGACTAAAAATTAAGAACAATAGACAAAAGAACTCAAGAAACAAGACTTAACTGCAATTATGCACATGTTTCAAATGTGTTATGGCAATTTTGGTCATCAAGAAATTGAAGATTGATCAAGTTAGACAAAAAATTACAAAATTTCTTAAATGAATTGTTAGTATCGGCATGGAAACATTATAATAGCAGACAAAATGTACTACTTCAGATAACTAGAAGGTTGTCAATATCGTAGCTCCAGAGAAATTTCAATTTTGGGCAAAAAAAAAATACAAATTGACCCCCAATTCCCTATCGATCTATATATCATCCATTTTTCACTTAACATCAGCAAAATATCAAAGTATAAAAAATATCGAATTAAGCTTTCAAAGTTACAATACTTTATTTAAACTTTCTTTCATTCAAAATGACATCATCATCATCAAGACCTTATCCCAATTAGGGGTCGGCCACATGAATGTTATTCCTCCATTCCACTCTATTAAATACCATGGTTTCATTTAGTCCCAAAGATTTTAAATCTTTCCGCACCACTTCTATCCACGTTCTTTTGGGCCTTCCCCTTGCCCTTTTAGAACCTTCTACTTGTATTGCCTCACTCCTTCTAACTAGTGCCGTTGTTGGTCTCCTTTGGACATGTCCAAACCATTTAAGTCTAATCTCCCTCGTCTTATTACCTATTGGTGCTACCCCTAAATTTCCTCCAATATTTTCAATTCTAATTATGTCCTTTCTTGTCTTACCACTCATCCATCTCAACATCCTCATTTCTGCAATGCTCCTTCTATGAGTATCATGTTCCTTAAGTGGCCAACACTCTGATCCATAGAGCATGGCCGGCCTTATAGCCATCCTATAGAATTTTCCTTTTAGTTTGAGTGGCACCCGCCGATCACATAAAACTCCAGATGCACATCTCCATTTGTTCCAATATGCTTGGATTCTCTGAGTAACCTTTCTCTCAATCTCTCTACTCTCATGGATCAATGATCCTAAGTACCGAAAGAGGTCTTGCACGAGGACTTCTTGGTTATCAATCTTGACTGGTGTTCCCCTCCTACTCTCCTTGCTAAAATTACATTCCATATATTTTGTCTTAGTTCGGCTAATTTTAAATCCTTCAGATTCTAATGCTTCTCTCCATAACTCTAGCTTTATGTTTACACCCTCCCTTGTCTCATCAACTTAGACTATATCATCTACAAATAGCATGCACCAGGGAATCTCCTCGTGCAAATGTTTTGTTAACTCATCCATAACTAATGTAAAGAGATATGGACCCAATGCCGATCCTTGGTCCAATCCTACAGTGACAGGAAAATCACCAGTCACGCCACTAGTGGTCTTAACATTTGTTACCGCTCCCTCATACATATCTTTAATTATGTCTATATACCCTTGAGAAACCCCCTTACCACCCAACACCCTCCATATTAACTCTCTAGGGACTCTATCATAAGCTTTCTCTAAGTCGATAAAGACCATCTGTAGGTCTTTCCTCCTCTCCCTATATTTCTCTACTAATTATCTTAATAAGAAAATAGCTTCCATGGTAGACCTCCCAGGCATGAAACCAAACTGATTCTCCGATACATTTGTTTCATGTCGTAGCCTCTTCTCAATCACTCTTTCAAAAAGTTTCATGGCATGGCTCATATGTTTGATCCCTCGATAATTAGTGCAGCTCTAAATGTCTCTTTTATTCTTATAGATTGGTACAATAGAGCTTTTCTTCCACTCATCAGGCATTTTCTTTGATTTTATAATCTTGTTAAACAACTTGGTCAACCAAACTACCCCAATATCTCTCATATGCTTCCAAACCTCCATTGGTACACTATCAGGCCCCATGGCCTTTCCTGATTTCATCTTTTTCAAGGCCTCTTTTACTTCAAGTATTCTAATCCTACGTTCATATCTAAAATATCCAATGTCATTTAGATTTATAGCATTTTCAAACCCTATATTCTCAGAGCCATTGTCATTTAACAATTTTTAAAAGTATGTTTCCCACCTTTGTTTGATCTCATCTTCTTTGACTAATACCATTTGATCATTGCTTCTAATACATCTAACATGATTTAAGTCCTTACCCTTTTGTTCTCTTACTTTTGCAAGTTTAAACATATCTTTCTCACCCTCTCTTGTTCCTAATTTATTATAAAGCTCATCATATGCTTTAAGTTTAGCCACACTTACTATTCCCTTAGCAGCGTTTTTAGCATTCTTATATTATTCATAGTTTTCATTATTTCTAATCTTCTGCCAAGCTTTAAAACGTATCCGTTTTCCTTTGCTAATAGCCTTCTACCTTTAGATACTCCTAAGACATCTTTTGCCACTTTCTTAATAGACTCAGCCATATTAGTCTACATGGTATTTACTTCTGTTTCATAGCTCTAATTTCCTTCTACCATCAACTTATTTTTGAATGAGGTTATTTTCTCTCCTTTTAAGTTCCACCACTTTGTTTTTGGATGTGTATTAAGTTCAGTTCTTTTACTCTATATTTTAATATAGATATCCATAACCATTAACCTATGTTGTGAGGTTAAACTCTCACCAGGTATCACCTTACAATCCTTACATATAGATCATTCATTATTCCTAAGTAGAAAAAAGTCTATTTGACTTTTATGAAGTCCACTTTTAAAGGTTATTAAGTGTTTATCCCTCTTCTTAAAGAGTGTACTTGCTATGGAAAGGTTATATCATCATCATCATCATCAAGACCTTATCCCAATTAGGGGTCGGCCACATGAATCTTATTCCTCCATTCCACTCTATTGAATACCATGTCTTCATTTAGTCCCAAAGTTTTTAAATCTTTCCTCACCCATCTCATTTCATTCACCTATACCATACCCTCCATGTAGTCTATCATATCCTTCCTTATCTTTTCCTACATGGTCATTTAAGTCTACTCCTATAAATATCCCCTTATTGTTGGGAATTTCTTGTATGACTCCCTCCATATCTTCCCAAAACTATCTCTTGATTATATCTTGTAACCCTACTTGTGGTGCATATGCACTTATAACATTTATAATCTAATCTCCTAGAACAATTTTTATTATTATAATTCTATCACTAATTCTTTTAACATCCACAACTTTATTCTTTAAATCCTTATCCACTTATTCCTACATCATTTCTATTATTTTTCTTTCCTACGTACCATAATTTATACCCAACTATTTCTCTAGCTTTAACCCCTTTCCACTTGGTTTCTTAGATACAAGCGATGTTGACTCTACTACGTTTCATCGCGTCTACTAACTCCAAACTCTTACCTGTCAGCGTCCCTATATTCCATGTAGCAATGTGAATCTTATGTTCTGGTGATACCCTATTTACTACCGCCTTTCTCAACCTCCATGGTATGAACCCATGTCCACTTTTCACTACACTTGGGTTTTGATGCAGTGAGTCGCTTCCAAGGGGACGCTCTAGCAGCCCTTGCCCACTGTTCACTACACCCGGGATCCGATGTAGCGCGTCGCTTCTGGGAGAACGCCCTAGCAACCTTGCCTATTTTTCACCGCACCCGGGATCCGATGCAGAGCGTTGCTTATGGGGAACACCCTTGCCCAGAAAAACATGTCATGTTGGGGTTGCCATAGTTTTTCATTCAAAATGACAAAAAAAAAATATTTATAAACCGTTAAGGGGTGATTAGTAGGGGCTCTTAGGTAAAGTCACCCTCCCAAATCAATTGGGAGGGTCATTTCTCTCGAAAGACAGCTTCCTAGTGCTTTTCCAGTTTTTCTGGGCCAAACTGCAAAACCAATATCACAAGGAAGAAGACAACTCCCAACCTCTCAAAAACCAGATTTTCAGCCTGAAAAATTGTTGTAGATGCAATCAACACAAAAAAGCAACTTGAATGATGTGGTTTTCCTTTGAGCTAAGCTTTCTACTGCAAAAATGAAGAGATGAAGGTAGAAACCATCTTGGAGATTTCGTGTTTTGCTTTAAAGTTTGGATTAGACATGGGTTTGGACATTGGAGTTATTTTGCTGGAAATCAATACATAGGTGGGTTTTCTTTTTCAACTTTGGTTATATTTTCATTTTTTATTTTTATTTTTGGCCGGATTTTGTTCACTTCCTGTACAAAAATTTGGGGGTTTTCCTGACCTTGGCAATTTTTTTCAGTTTATTTACATGATTGTTATATATGCTCATTTACTTGTTTGGGCAGTTTTTATATTTTTTGCATTTGCTGTATGAAAGACAATATCAATATCAAAATCAAAATTGAAATTGAAATTGAAATTGAAATTGAAATTTTTGTTTCTAGACCCAAGCCCGATATGATGTCAGCTAAAATATTGACAGCATTCCCTCAATCTGGACAAAGAATAGTGGGCTCCTTATATACATAGATAGGGAGACCACACCAGGAATTGACGTTTTGGCTTCAAGCAGGATATGGGGCATTTTCTTTCCTTCAACTGAGGAAATTTATTCAACAATGAAGATCATGGATTCCACATGCGTCCATATGAAAGCAAGTGCAATGCTAAAAAATCCTTTCATCAACACAAAGGTCAGATGAATCAACGAAGTATTCGGCCAGAAAAAGATGGGGTGCCTGCAGGCCATACAATTGTCCTTTGATTTTCTTTGAAGACCCTTAAAATAGTTAGAGCTGGATATCCACCTGAAAAAGTCTTCTGTTAAAATAGGTATACTAAATGCTCCACATACATTTCGTTCAAACTCCAAAGTCTAGAAATGACTTTGATTCAATGCTAAGACCTATAAGGCTATCACACTAGTTCAAGGAATCCATGCCCATATTTTGCAACTACTGTAAGAATTAGTAAATGGCCCTCAGGAGGTCTCCACATTGGAAATGGGGCCCTGTAATTTTTATTGATAATACTATCTTTCTGATACAAGCTTCTTCCAAGCAAGCAAGTCAGATAAGTTTCTTACTTTCAACAGTGAAGAAACCAATATTATCTTATTAACAATACCAGAAGTATGACAATTGCATAAAGGATGAAATTATCATTTTGATATCACCCTTAAAATTTAGTGCCAGAATGCGTCCTCACAAATAAACTTCCTTAAACCTACTGCAAAGTCATCTTTGTCTTCAAAAATAAAACAGGATACAACCTTAGAATGGCAAGTACCTCGTCTAAAGAGGGCTCCAACATCAAAACATCCTTAACAGATTCACTATGGCAAACCCATCAATCTATTGTCTGAGAATAAACAAAATTGCAGTGTTCAATGAGTGGTGAAGCCAGCTTACCCATGGAAAAAGAACAACAAGTAGGGACGAGCAACATCGTCCTTGTAAGACAAGGAGTGGTTCCTTCCAAGAAAACTGAGGATAAAGCAATGCATTTGTTCAAATATATTTGGAACTGCAATTAAGCCTGATCAGTTCTAGGCCTGGCACATTGATAGCAAGATCCAAGAAAGGAAAATAATAACCTCCACCTAAGTTGATGTCAAGTTGCTGGGATGCCCTTCCAAATATAGTTTTTATTTATTATCCCAAATAGGAAGAGGAACTCGCCAGTATCAAACAGAGCTTTAGATAGCTTGGCTTTTGAGGGATTCTATGGATCAACTTGATTAAAAAATGGTTGAAAACAAATCAAAGATCTATACTACAAACATTTTTCTAAACATGGGATGACTTTGTTGTAGAAGGGGAGCCTTGTCACAAAGGTAGAGTTGTCGTCGTGTGACCTGTGGTCACTGGTTCCAGGCGTGAAAACAGTCTCTTGCAAAAATGCAAGGTAAGGCTGCATACTATAGACCCTTGTGGTCTGCCCCTTCCCCAGACCAAGCATACGCAGGAGCTTCATGCACTGGGCTGCCCATTTTTATGGACTGACTTTGTCATACCATGCTGGGAGCTAGTTCCTACTGAGAGATGACCTTTGTTATGTTTCTTTACAGCAAATCAACAAATTCAAGTTCAATCAACCAAAGAAAAAGGCAAAAAAATGTCATTAGTCAGATGCATCCACATAACTACACATATTAGTGACCTGAAAAAGTAAAAGAGTGAGCATTGAAGCTGAAGCAAGTTAGTTGTTTCCCCAGTTGGTGATGTCCTCAAGAGAGGATTCAAACTTCATTTCATCTTACCTAACAATAGAAGAAAAAAGCACAGAACTGAGTTTGAGGGTATTTTACTGCACTGGAAAGAAACATACCTTTACTCTGGAGCCATGGGAAATTGGAGGTGAACCATCAGCATTGTTTGGCAAAAATATCTCCCAGACACCAAACTCATTCTGTACATAGACAATTGTTGCATGTCTTAGCATAGAAAAAGGATCAATTTATGCAAGTCATGCATGGAAAAAATAAAAAAAGATCAACCACACAACAAGAAGTTAATCAGAACGGCTAGAAATGGTCGCTTTCAATTAAAAACATTAAAAGAAAACCAAATATGTACAACAAGCCACGACCAAGGGGCATGCATTTCTCTAAGTCTTGGCCTTGTTGTCCCTCTCACAACCAGTTTAAAAAAAAAACATATTCTCAGTTTTTTATTACAACAGGATACATATGCTGGTCCTGCCCATGAGAAGTTAATACTTAATTAATACCACAGTCATGCCGCCCATGCCCATCATCAGTTAATACTAAACTAATACCACTGTCTTGAATACCTGTCTGCAAATCAACTGTCATGCTTCAAATTCTGCTATTTTTTAAAAAAGTTCCGTCTCATGATTCTTCCTATCTTAAAATTTAGATAAGTTTTGGTATTAAGTTTTTCATATATATTTGTACTACTGGTTTCCTCTCACATTCTATATGTTTGCAGTTACATTGTCATCTGGATCTTAGTTCTATCATTAAGTTCTCCATCGATGTCCCTTTGATGGAACTACAGCTAGAGCTCACTAATACACATCAGTAGGTGGATGAAGAAGAATAGGAAAACTCTTATTAGATCAATGGGTGGGTTTACAAACAGAAAACAGACGGCAAATCCTACTGAGGAAATGACAATAGAATCGGTTCCTCTTTTGGTCCCCCCTGCCTTCCCTCCGGCCGGGGTCCCCTTCCTTCTTTCTTTTCCCTCCCCACTTCTTCCCCACACACACACCCTCCTTATTCTCTTTCCCTTAACCGAATCCATTTCCTCTCCTCTAGCTGTCCCCCCTCTCTTCCACTTCTTCCGTAACTAAATTGGTTCCCCTTAACTGCCTGGCCTAGGGACCACTTTTCTTGAAGCATGTCAGCCCAAAACGACCTGGCTCCTTCTGCCCATCATCACCCAACCCCTAAAACAGTCACCTTGTCCCTAAGGTGGAAGTCAGGGAACTGGGACTGGATAGTGTCGAAGAGCTCTCATGTATTGTCGTGATCAGGTAAGTCTTGCCACCGTACCAGTACCTCTAGTTGTCCATTAGGCAGAGTTCGGGTATCCTTAATGGCAGCTGGATAGACTTGCAATTCCATATCTTTTGAAAGAGAGGGAGGCAAGGGCTGTGGGCTGAGGGCGGGAGAGGCCACAGGCTTTAAGAATGAAACGTTAAAAACTGGGTGGATTTTGGCAGTGGGAGGAAGGTCCAGGTGGTATGCCACTTCTCCTATTCATCAAAGTACCTTATAAGGGCCATAATACCTTGGGGATAGCTTCTCATTGATGCAAGTAGATAATGATTTGAGTCTATACGGTTGGATTTTTAGATAGATGAAGTATCTTGGTGAAAAGGAAAGGTCATGCCTATGTGAATCAGCTTAGGCCTTCATGGGTGCTTGCGCTTGGCCCTATAGCGCCGTGGAAGGTGGTGTTATACCAATAATCAGCCCAACATATCCATTTTGGCCAGGATTTGGGTTTTCCCCTGATGAAGCAACGGAGATACGTTTCCAAACAGCAGTTAACCACTTCCATCTGCCCGTCCATCTGAGGGTGGTAGGCTGAGCTCATTTTTAAGGAGGTGCCAGGGATCTTGAACAGTTCCTTCCAGAAATGGCTTATGAAAACTCGATCACGGTCTGTGACAATGGAGCGAGGATACCTATGTAGCTTAACTACCTCTTTTGCAAAGAGAAGGGCAATGTCTTTAGCTGTGTACGGATGGCCAAGGGGAATGAAGTGAGCATACTTGGTAAATCAGTCCACCACTACCATAATTGTGTCATACCCCCGAGCTCTCAGTAATCCGCTCATAAAATCCATAGAGATGTCTTCCCATGATGACAAGGGAACAGGCAGGGGCTGAAGCAATCCAGCAGGTTTAGTGGAGGCATACTTGTTTCTTTGGCATATGTCGCATTCTACCACAAACTTTTAGACATCGTTCCTCATACCACGCCAATGCAAAATCTG
Source organism: Warburgia ugandensis (assembly GCA_035236585.1). NCBI lineage: Eukaryota > Viridiplantae > Streptophyta > Magnoliopsida > Canellales > Canellaceae > Warburgia > Warburgia ugandensis. The sequence continues at coordinate 12,848,187 of CP141126.1, forward strand.
CAAAATGCATTTGTATGCATGGGAAAAACCAAAATGTCGACCATTGGGGGTGGAATGGAATTCTTGCAGCAGTAAGGGAATGCGCTGGGAAATCCAAGGTAGCACTAGTCTGCCATGGTAGTAAAGTTTTCCGTGTCTTAAGGTGTACCCGGGGTGACTATGCTCATCACTCAGAAGTTGTTGACATATAGCTCTCAGTTAGGCATCAGCTTGCACTTCATCACTAATCTGGTCCAGTCCTTCATAGTTGGCCACTGTGAGTGCCAACAGATGTAGTTCGTGATTGGTATTACCTGGTGGAAGAGTTGTGCCAAAGAAGTCAATAGTACAGAATTCTTGACACCGTGAAAGGGCATCTGCCACTCAGTTCTCGGAACCCGGCTTATACTGTATCTCAAAGTCAAGGCCCACCAACTTGATCAACCATTTTTGTTGTTCACTGCTGAGGATGCGTTGAGCCTCAGCGCGACAGTAAAAGTTGTCGTGTGACCTTGAGGTCACGGTTTCAAAGCGTGGAAACAACCTCTCACAAAATGCAAGGTAAGGCTGTGTACTTTAGACCCTTGTGGTCCGCCCCTTCCCCCGACCCCGCGTATGCGGGAGCTTCGGGCACCGGGGCTGCCCTTTACTGCTGAGGATACGCTGGTCCATGAGGTGACGCAGGCTTTTTTGATCTGTTCTTATGATGAAACATCTGCCCAGCAGATAATGCCTCCACTTCTGAATAGATATCACAATGGCCATCAGCTCCCGCTCATATGTTGACTTAGACTGGGATTTGATTGACAAGGCCTGGCTGAAGAATGCCAGTGGTGTCCCTTCTTGCATTAACACTGCCCCTATCCCTTTGGCTGATGCATCAGTTTCTAGGATGAATTGCTTGGTAAAATCTAGAATAGCCAGCACTAATACTGCAGTCATTGCTTGTTTGAGTGCATCAAAAACCTGCTGGGCCACAGCATTCTATTGGAAGCTGTCTTTCCTCAAGAGCGCTGTCAAAGGGGCCGCAATGATTTCATAGTGCCGCACGAACCTTCTGTAGTACCCCGTGAGACCCAGAAATCCCCTTAGAGCTCTGACATCGGTTGGAGTAGGCCAGCTGGTCGTGCAATCTATCTTGGAGGTGTCGGCGGCCATACCATCAACAGATATAATATGGCCCAGGTATTCTAATGACTTTTGGGCAAACAAACATTTCTTTCTATTAACTACAAGTTTGTCATTGCTGAGAAGCTGAAGAAAAGTAGTAAGGTGTTGCAAATGCAAGTTGAGATCAGAACTGTAAATCAAAATGTCATCAAAGAAAACAAGCACAAACTTACAGAGATGCACGCAGAATACATCGTTCATGAGAGCCTGAAAAGTGGATGGCACATTGGTTAAGCCGAATGGCATGACCAAGAACTCATAGTAGCCCTCGTGTGTCCTGAAAGCAGTCTTGAGGATGTCCTTTTCCTTGATCCGTATTTGATAGTAACCGGACTTGAGGTCCAATTTAGAGAAAACCGTAACACCTCCCAGCTCATCAATAGTTGGTATAGGAAATTTGTCAAGAAGTGTCACCTTATTTAGAGCTCTATAGTCAACGCAGAAACACCAACTTCCATCTTTCTTTCTAACCAGGAGTACTAGGCTGGAAAAAGGGCTCGAGCTGGGGCGGATGATGCCCACGGTCAGTAATTCTCTGATTATTTTCTCAATCTCATTTTTCTGGTAGTGAGGATAGCGTAATGGCCGGATATTAGGGGGTTGGGTGCCCTCTCTAAGCCGAATAGCATGATCGTGCGGTCTCGGCATAGGTAATTGCAAGGGCTGGTCGAACAGGTGTGAGAACTGTGTAAGGATAGGTTCTACCTGGGAAAGGAGTTTCCGCCTCTACAATGTTGGGCTCGAGTAGTAATCCCTGGTATTCAATCAGATAGCCATCGATTCTGCCTAATCCCATCTTAAGCACGGTTTTGAGTGAAACGGAGGAGCGAGCCAGCAATGGGTCTCCCTGAATCGTGACTGGCTTGCCCTCCACCAAAAACTCTATGGTAAGTGTTCTGTAATTGGCCGAGACATCACCCAACATTGGCAACTAGGCCACCCCTAGAACAATGTCAATGCCGTGTAGGTCGAAGAGGTGGAAGTGCTGTTGGACTGAGACTCCCGGCAAAGATAAGGTGAGATCCCGACAGATTCTCGTCCCTTTGACGCAGTGGCCGTCCCCCACCTAAACTCCGAACGTTCTTGTGTCGAAAATTGGCAAGCAAAGCTCTTGCACCAACTCCCAGGATATGAAGTTATGTGAGGCCCCACTATTGATCAGGACTACGACAGCTCTGCCATTCAGGTCACTAACCAACTTCATCACACGGCCCTGGGTTATCCCGACAATGGTGTGCATGGACAACTCCAAGTGAGAGGTTTCCGAGTCAACCTAAACTGGGTCCTCATTGGTCGGAAACTCGCAGGAATCTAGGTCTACCTCATCTTCATCTGCCAAGAGGAGAACTTGGAGCTACCGACCCTTACAGTGATGGCCGGGGGTAAATTTTTCATCGCATCTGTAGCAAAGTCCTTTAGGCCCTTGTGGTCCACTCCTTCCCCAGACCCCACATAGGCAAGAACTTCGTGCACCAAGGCTGCCCTTTATCTGTAGCAGAGTCATAGGGCTCATTTCTATTGGAATTCCTGGTCTATGAGACGCCAGAATGAATCCCGGTGGCTATTGCCGACATCGCTTTCGCGGAATTCTCGATCCCCTTGTCCCGTCGTCGTCTCTCTCGTTGCATCCAGTACCCGAGTTAGGGTTTGGGCAGAATTACAATTCTGTCCCTAGAACCCTGATCCTGGGCCCAGGGCCCTCGTGTGGAAGGTGATAGGTCCAACAAGTCTAGGCCCAAGTCCTGCCTGGGGCCCATGAGTCTTCACTCGATCCAGCGCAGCGTTCTTCTCCTCGACCTTATGGGCTAGGTCCATAAGCCCAATTAGTGTATCGGGCCTAAACATCCGCACTTCTGCCTTCACCTCTTCCTTCAGCCCATTCACGAAAGTCCCCTTGAGAAGCTCTTCGGACAGATCCACCGGAGGCCCTAACAGGAGTTTGAAGCTGCAGCGGCAATCAGCGACGGTACCATCCTGCCAGAGAGCGAGGAGAGCCTTGTAATCGTCATCGGACTACGTCAACCGGAAACACCGAAGAAGGGCAGCTCGGAACGTCACCCACGATGGAAAAGGTGTCCAAGAATCCACCCAAAGGAACCAGTGTAGGGCATTTCCCTCCAAACAGATGACGACCGCTGCAACCTTGTCTCCATCAGCGACATGGTTGACCTAGAAATACTTCTCCGCCTAGCACAACCATCCGTAGGGATCCATACCCACGAAGATAGGAAGATTGAGTTTCCGATGATGAAAATCGGGTGCCGAAAACTCGTGTATCCCCGATCGGTGAAGGTTTCCCCCACCCCCCCCCCCCCCCCCCACTTCAGTTACTCGCGCCTTGCCTCCTGCCTCCCAGCATGGTGGAGTGCCCTGAGCATCTTCCCGGCAACGCATCCAATTCCGGATTTCCAACATATACTCCCCCATGGCAATGACGTTGTCCTGCATCAGACCTAGATCCTCCTTCAAGCTGCCAAACTCCCACGCAAGCCTTCCATCTCCCTTTCCATGCTTTCCGTTCTCTCCATTCGTGTCCTAACCATGCCCCTAAGTTCGACGGCTCTGATACCAAATGATGGAACTACAACTATAGCTCACTGATACGCATCAATAGGTGGATGAAGAAGAATAGGAAAAGTCTAGATCAATGGGTAGGTTACAATCAGAAAACAGATGGCAAATCCTACTGAGGAAATGGCAATTGGATCGGTTCCTCTTCTAGTCACCCCTGCCTTCCTTCTAGCCGGGGTCCCCTTACTTCTTTCTTTTCCCTCCCCACTTCTTCCCCCCCCCCCGCTTCCTCCTCCTCCTCATTCTCTTTTCCTTAACCGAATCCGTTTCCTCCCCTCTAGTTGTCACCCCTCTCTTCCACTTCTTCCGTAACTGAATTGGTTCCCCTTAACTGCCTGGCCTGGGGACCACTTTTCTTGAAGTATATCAGCCCAAAACGACTTGGCTTCTTTTTCTCCTTCTGCCCATCGTCGCCCCCATCACCCTTCAATGGAGGTCTCTTTGGTTTCACCATGTCGATATTGTGAGATAATACATTGAAAAGATAAATTGGCCAGATCTAATCCTGGTTGTCTTTACTTAAATATAAGCAACTCTAGTAAGTGATTTTGTTTTCTGAACAAAATCCTTCTTAAAGAAAAGATAACAAACAGGAGAGTAAATATTTGTGCATCAGCAAGGGGGACTTCATTTAAGATTTCCTTCATATTTGAATTTAGGCACAAGTCAATGTATGTCTCTCTCTTTTGCATGTCGCTAAGAACATGAATTGAAACATGAAATGCCTGCTAGGTTTGAGTGCATGTTTCAAAAGAAAATAAAAAAGGGAAAGAAAGAAAAAGAAATTCCTGCTAGGTTGATGTTAGAATATGCCTTCATCAAGATTCTCCACAAAGAGCTTTCTACTATACTTAGCAAGTCAAAGAATGTTGACATTTCAAGACGACCTCTCACAATTAACTACCAGGAGTAACATAAATTTGCTTTGATTCAATCACCACAAGGTAATTTCAAATTGTAAAAGAAAGATGTTTATAGCTTTTTGCCAATGGCAAGTCACCAAATAAACAACACTGTACATCCTCAAGTAACACACTGAAAAGAGCAACTGGGTATGCAAAATGAAACTTCAGTTGCTACCAGATTTACAAGAGACTTGAACTCATTTTCTTCGTTCTAATCCTATTTCAACTCTTACAATCAACATGACCTTAAAAAATGAACCTACATGATCAATGATAATCTTACTGCACTACAGGAAACATCTATTGGTTAACTCCATTAACTCATTTTGTTGTATAGATTCATAAGTTTCTGACGCAGGCAAATAATATGGAAGTGCAAGTTATGACACTGAGCCCATCAAGAACTCGGAGGTAGTGCATCCTGCTTAATGCAGTGAAACATTGCTCATGCATATTTTCTATGTTGTGAGCCCATTAAGTGCTGTGAGGTAGTGTATCCTCTGATTCCTACCAACAGCAGTGTCGAATCAGGTGTTCCATCAAAGGCATTGGATTTCTGCATTTTGAAGTACAACTCCTTTGAGAATGGAAAATGGAAGCTCTTGAGTTGTTCAACGCTGTTCCTGAAGGAAATTCCATCACTTTCAAAATTTAACTACGTCATAATTGCAGAAATAGTGCAAAATAATCGTCTGAAGTCTTTAGTGAAGGAAGCACACTAGTCTTTGGTTCAAATGACAAAAGAATCAAAAAGCTCGTTTCCTCAGTGAGGGCAACGGCATCAATGTTTGAGCTCTTTATAAAATGGCTGATAAGAAGTTCCCATCATACAGTCTGGTGTTGAAATATTTTTTCTTATTGAGAAGATGGTACGAAGAAACTAGGATGTTCGTTGAACGCCAGACATGATTAGTCCATATCAGCTCAGACCCCAAGAACACAGATGCATAGCTACTGCTAGATAGTATCTACCAATTTTTTGAATCATTAACTCAACCACACCCATGGTCACTTCCATGCTTGTTGAGAATGACCCAACAAAAATAGAAAAACTCGTACACTCAGCTTATTAGAATAAGTGGGCCGTTTACAACCTTGTCCACATCCTAAATGAGCTATGCACTGAAAAATCCCGGCCACTGTTTCTTTGAACTTTAAAATGGACTATACACAGTTTTATCATCCACTTTTCAATTTTTATCCAATGGATGAGATTTTTGGTACATAGCTCATCCATAGAGTGAACATGATTGTGAATGGTTCATATCTTCCAAACAATGGGCCCAGTTGGAGTTAAATATTGCTGAAGAGTGGATGGATGTGCACTTACTGAAAAAGGCACGCAGATATCAGGCACCCATACAAAGTAGGGTATAAAAGGATACCATGGCAGACAAGTAATAGTAAGAAGAGAGAGAAAGTTAAAATAAAAATAAGAGAGAGAGAGAGAGAGAGAGAGAGAGAGAGAGAGAGAGAGAGAGAGAGAGAGAGAGACAATATGATGGATACCACTTCTACGTGCAAGAGGGAAAAATGTATGTGTAACGTGAAATGCTAAATATTTCATCCTTTCAAGTGAACAAAGCTAATATTCACCTTTCTTGACATTAGGGACAAGAGAAAGAGGGTTGAAAGTAGCACTTGCAGCAAGAGGAGGGAGATGCAAAGGAACTGAAGGTAAGACTTTAGATAAAGAAATGAGAACAGTATCATAGTAAAAGAAAAATAAGAAAGAGAAGTTGGAGATTAAGATAAGGAGAAAAAACTTCAAATAAAACTTAAACATGAAACCTATGAAGAAGCAAACGATATCCCAACGAAGAATGAAAGACCATGCAAAGAGTTCTTTGGACGGATGATTTGAAATTTTGAGCAGCTATGAAAATCTCTTCCACTTGAAAATTTAAGTTTCAGACAAAGAAGAAGATTTTTTTTTTATTTTTTATTTTGGGCACAATCAGCAGACAGTAGAAAGACAATCTCAGTGATTCAATATAGCCCAACAACTAACAATATCTACAAAGATTTCTGAGGTAACAACTAAAATGCCCCTCTTTAAAGGCACTACTAGTATCAGCATTAAAAGCAAGTTCGGTAAAAATCATAGGTAATATCCACAAATAGGAAATGAATAGAAATCAGGAGGCAAAATTAAATACTACGAGCTCAGTACATTGAACGGTAAAGAAAAGAAGAGAAGACAAGTAAAGACAAGTAATTCAATTCTAAGGTCAATTCAGCAGAAGCATGAAGGGAAGATAAGTGAAACATTCATATGACCATGCACAACTTAATTTACATGTAGCAATGAGATTCTGCAGCAAGGAAAGATATGCAAGTGAAATTAGGTGAAGATGGCATACCCGTGTCATAATATCTGCATTGGGGTTCCAATTATTAAAATCTCCTATCAGAGACGCTGTCTGGAAAATAAATAATTACTTAATTAAAAGTATCATTATCATATGATAGGAAAAGGAAAAGGCAAGGCAACAAAATGCAAATTTGATCAAGAATGTTATTTAGATGCACCAAGTAAGGCCTAACAACCGGTAGTGAAAGCAATAAGCATCTAACAGATGAATCCTTAGACAGCTATATTCATGTAGCAGTCACCTGCTTTACAGGGAATTAATTCACCCTGAATATATAGACAAGCAATCAAAGCCATGGATAGCACTCACCATCCCTGAAAACATGCATAGTAGAGGAACAGGGAAGAAAAGAGCAAAGAAGGCACAGGAATGCAACCACAATGACAGCATCCTCGCATGGACCAGGCTTGGTGGCAAAAGAGACAAGCATATAAGCAAATAAATGGGACAAGTTACATAAATGCAGAGGCATCTTGCATTGCTATCTAGTGGATCAATTCACCATCAATGTACTGATAGCTGATAATATCCCTTTAACATCTGCAGGAGAGACTTGGAAGGGAAGGGCAAAAACCCTCAGGAACTGAACCAAAATTATCATATCATCCCATAAACCCATGTTGTGCTTCTGCTGGATATTCATACTTTTAATCATTCATTTACAGGTTCTGACTTTTCTGGAATTCATACCTTTATAGAAGAGTTTCAAGAGTCTGATACTCACTAAATCGATGCAACTGACGATTAGACCAGGTTTTTCTTAAAAACGGGAAACCTCCTACGGACAAGAAAAGAAAAGAAAGAAAAAGCATCCAAGGTCATCTTCATATAATTAGAGCCTGCCATGCTAACAGAAGTATAATAAACCAGATACTAAGAAAATACGATGGGACTAATACAAAATTAACTGGCGTAGATGTGGACAAGAACTGGCCAAGTACATGAAATTGGGTTTGAATATAGACATGGTTTTGAGTTAAACAAGAAGACTAGGAGACTAAAAGAAACGAAAGGAAAAGGGTATCCTTCAATAGGTTCCCATATTCAAACTGAGTTTCACTTGATCACAGGTAACTATACCATTAACCACAAAAAGATATGTGACCATCACTCAAAAGGGAAGGGGAGGGGAGGGGAATTATTTGTGTGTGCGCGCGCGCATGTGCAAAGGGAGTATATGATGGTGCCCATACAAAGAAAATTTTCATTGAATAAGCATCTTTTGAAGCCATGGAGATCACATACCTTGGCTCCAGGCACCCATTCCCTATAAGTTATACCTGCGGCACTGAGAAAAAAAAAGGTCTGAGCTACATGAGAAACTGTTTGATTGTAACTGTCATGATAAGTTTAAAGAGACAAAGGAAAATGGATTTAAAAGATGATGCAATGATAGTTGCCACAAGTGGCCCATAAATACAGTTCGGCAATCAAGACAAGGAGACAACAAGTGTTCAATTGTAATTGTCTTGACAAGTCTAAAAGCGGCAAAGGAAAATGGATGTAAAAGAAGATACAATGATTGATGCCATAGGTGGCCCATAAATACAATTCGACCATCAAAAAAAGGAGACAACAAGCAAGGGGAATAATTGTCATTGCAAAGAGCCAAGTTCCACAAATTCTTAACTCTCTCAAGCATATCCTTTAATATATTAGGCGAGGTGATTTCTAATTTTGGACTGCAAGGGAAAGCCTAATTGGAGAACATTAGTGGAGAACATTGAGTGTGCAAATCTAATTGAATATATCTGGTCAGAAAGCCTGCAAAGATCTCAACTTTAAGCAGAAATGTAGGTTTCCATCAGCTTCCACATTTCTCCATGATTTCTCCACTAAATGCAACAGACTGGCATTCTTCCAAAAGCCACTAATTGCTGCGACTACGTCATGCCATGCAAACTGATCCAAGAAACCACAAACACAACTTTCTGGTGACCTAGGTCAACATACCTCGTGCTAAACCAGACTTTCACAAACCTATACTTCATAGTGATGCCCTAAATTTCAATAACAGTCAAATTGTTCAGCTCACAATTGAGTTAAAAGGAAACACATGCTTTATAACTTATAAACCATCAAGAGATATGTGAAGAGTATACTCAAAGAGAAAAAGGGCATGTTTGTTACATTAAAGTATTTAGCCAATGGAAACTATTAATGAAGAAACAGGTAACAACTAACAAAAAAACGAAGAAACCTCCAATGAAAAGGAAAGAAAGAGTCATACCTACGGTTGAAGCCAAATTTTTCGTACCCACGAGAAAAAGCATCCAAACCACCTTCATACTTATCAATAAGCTCACACATGTTTCTATACTGGCTATAGCTGAAATTGAGCAAAATCCAGAATAAGTCGAATTCCAGTGATTTTTACACAGAAAAAGATAGGAACTAGGATAAATCCTCAAATCAATAAAACCATCAGCAGAAAAGCTACTAAATCCTTATGGTAGAGGGAAATATAAGGGTCAGGACTGAATGGATTGCTATAGTATTTAATCAAAAGCTACAAGATAACCTGAAGTAATTGTGATGCTTCCACGAGTGAATTAAACTAAAAGACCAAATCTGTGCCAATTTCAAGTGATTATAAGGATAAGGATAAAACAGAATTAAGAAGCATAACTAACGATAAATGAAGTTCACAAGGCGCGTACAAAAGAAAGTCTAATACTCTCCCTGCTTCCTTCATCTGCATGCAAGTCCTGTCCTTAAGTCCCAAATATGCATCATATATCCTTCCAATCATATGCTTTTAGTTAAGTAATAGCCGTATAACACTAATCTTTTACATCATTATGTTAATATTCTGTGCTGCCAACATCCCAAGTTTTTCTACCATATCATTATCACTTATAAAGAAGGGGAGCCTTGGCAAGTTATTGCTGTGTGACTTGGACGTCACGAGTTCGAGGCATCGAAACAGCCCCTTGCAAAATGCAACGTAAGGCTGTGTATTATAGGCTCTTTATGGTCCACCCCTTCCCCGGACCCTGCATATGCAGGAGCTACAAGCACTGGGCTGCCCTTTATCATTATCACTTACAGCCAAGAGAATTGTCCCAAGAAGTGGCCACATAACAACAGGAACATTTTACCATTCATGCAAGAAATTGCAATTCCTCTCAAACTCCTGTCTGCAGAATAATTTTCCAACTTCAGTGCTCCATTGATCTGATGGTAAAGCAATTCTGGGGGCGATACAAGGTAAAAGGTAAGTTAGATGACTCTTTTTTCTTTTCTTTTCTTCTTATGAAGATTCAGGGAGAATTTGGTAGACATCATGGGAGGAAAAACAAAGAAGTTAGAAGACCCAGTTGGGTAAGCTAAAAGAGATTAAATCTCATTAAACAAAAAAAGTTGACTGCAATTAAAAGAAGAAGAAGAAGAAAAAATAACCCTAAGATAATGGGTCAGATTTGGCCAAGAAGGTGATATGATGAAGATGGCAACAAAATTGTAAGTGAGCTTCTGGGTGTATCAACTGTCAAGTTTCATCTCAAACACAATGAAGATGCCTGCTGCTGCACACTTAACTAGCATATCAGCTATTAAGAGTATAGTGAAGTGAACTTCACACTAATATTAACAAACTCTTGTTCACAAGCATAAGCCATTTCTCATAGAAGTTCCCTCTTTATTTTCTGAAACAGTAGATATCATCAACCAACCCAAATAGATATAAAATAGAGAGGGAGAAGAGAAAGCCTTTCTTCTTAGAAATTAAGAGGTTAGAACAGCACATGGGTTTGTGCTTTCCGAAATATCAGATCCTTTTACCCTAACTCACGCTCTTAAATGATCAGTCACGCCTGAATCGTTCACTAATCTTGAATCAAGGGTGATGTCTATGTATGTCAAGCATTTTTAATAGTTGATTGGTCTTTAGGTGCACCAAAGTGGTACAACCATCCTCAACCACTAGATGAACAACAACTCTACTGTCCAATGTCATCTCCACAAAAGCAGAGAATGAAAAGGTAATCTACCAGTACTTCTCAATTTTATAAAAAAAAAATTCCCTCCTCGATGAGCATATCAGCTTCATGCTATCTGTGGGTTGCCAATTGTCTAGATGAGCAAAGAAGAGAGGAAATGCTTGAACCACTGCCACCACACATTGTCCATGGATGAATTAACAGTTGGGAAAGAAAGCAGGCAGCACATTTTGCAATTTTGACAACAGAAAAAGATAATGCCAAAACCAAAATACTTTATGACTTTAAGCACCGGCTGGTTCGTGGGACTTTACCTCATTGAACATCAGAACCGACTTCCACATTTTGGTTAAGCTTTCTTACACCTTCAAGACCCGCTGGCCTAACACCTAGCACCTTCAAAGCTCCATAGGTTTTAACTATCACTACATGCCAGTCATATGGGCCAAGACATATAAAAAGTAGGTTCCTGTATCTCAACCACGTAACTGTTACCAATCAGCTGTGTTTTAGTTCACTAAAAATTGCTCCTAACTTCTCCTTTTTTGCTCCTACCTTCAGTTTTTATCATTTTTCCATTTTTTTATGAATGGCAGTGTTAAGTTTTATCTGGAGATAAACAGATGACGTTGGTCGGTTAAGATTACTTTACCGAGCACTGCTCCTATCTTCATGAGCAGAATTTTCCATCTCCCCTCATAAATCCACCCAGAAGAAATTTATCCTTCTATTTCTTCATTTGTCCACATAGTTTATTTCCTTCCCAACTTGTAACTGTTCCACCAACCCACATGCTTTTGCAATTTCACCTTTGATGGTCTGGCAGATGAAAATATATTTCACCATATTCAACTTGTCAATAGTTCCTCACCTCTTGTCATCTTTGAGAGATGGTAAGTCAGTCTTAATGTAAAAGTCCTGTTTTCTATAAACCTACAGTTACAGACATATCTTCTCTTTCATTTAGCAAGTAATTCAGAGAGCTGTTGTGAAAAACCCCATTATACTACAGGTCTAACAAAATAGGATTGTGTTCATTTAAGTTCCCAAAGCTCATTCAGATCAAGCCGCCATCTTCCTGCTACATTCATGTCCTGTACTCTTCCACTTTTCACATCCATCATCAAAAATGGGATTTTTTCATCTTTCTTTGGTCTCTCCAAGCAGCTGGCTCTACTACATACAACAGGAACCTTAGGCTCTCATTTCAACAGATAAACCAGTTATTTTCAATTTCCAAATAAAGCAAAGTCTTCTTTTGCAGAAAAGGCAGTATCCACATTTTTTCCTTCCACATGAGTGAAAACTAGAACCTTTTTGGTTCACCACTTTAACATAATAGAAAACCAAAAATAGAAATGTTTCCAAAGACAAAACTATAAATCAAAATGCCACTAACATCAATGAGTGAATTGAAAGAGCAAAAGACCACTAAGTGACATGAATATAATAAATAAAAAAACATGATGTTCATAAAAATTTGTTCCAAAAGCCTTCATTGCTTGATTGCCTCCACACAGGTTCTTTGTGGATCTTAGGTCCCACATACCCATCATACATCCTTCTAGTCATAAGCTTTAAGTGAAGTCATAGCCACACACAAACAGATCTTTAATACTATATATAACCGTGCAGGCCTGCCACAGGGTCAAGTTTTCCTTAGGTCATTATGACTTACACCAACACAGATCTGCTTGAGTTAGGTGGCAAGTCTATGGCATCAACACATGCGGGTCAAAGTAGAACTGAAGGCCATGTTTTTCATCAAAGATAGTAAATAAAATGAAAAGACAGAGAACCCATCCAACATTATCAAGAAACTAAACACAAATCGGTAGCATAAAAAGCTCTTACCGATAATCAAGGTGAGCATGGTGAGCTCTCAAAAGTGGATCTATTTCATATATTTTCTGCCCAGTACCAGGTGGAGGAATGGATCTTTTTTTTAATTCAACCTTCCCCTCAGTTTGCATCGCTTGCTGAGAGGCAGTCTTGACCTCAACCTTATGATCATCACTCACTGACAATGAAATAGCAGATTCTAGTTCCACCTCCACCTTCTCATTGTCTTCTTCTGATAGACCAACTGCTTCTTGAATAACCTTCAGTTGTCATGCAAAATCAAAAACAAAGTTATGACAAAAGAGTACAGTGGTGGAAAACAATTTGTCCACTAGCACATCAATTTCAGATTCCACCCTGAAGCTCTTGAAAGGAAAAAAGGGCTTGAAAAGTTAGGAATATCAATGTGATCCTCTGAATGCAAAGAAACGCAAACTTTAGTAACAAAACATAAACAGTAAGAGATAATTTGAGACGCAAAGCACAGATTAATTTTATGATTGTCATTATTCTTACTATTTTCATCATAGACCAAGTAAACTGAAAAAGAAAGATGTAAGGCAACGAACAAACGAAGAAAGGGCAACATAAGACGAACAAACTATAAATTAATGGCATATGACCAAGATTCAAGAAGCCACATAACACTACAAAATACACAGAAATAGATAGGCACAGACAGCTTTTGCTGGGAACTAGAGCAAAATCCCTTACTGACTCTTTTAGCAAATGATGACCAAAATTAGAAGATTCCTATCAGTTTTATGACCAAAAATTTTACGTTTCTCTCTTGTATTTGTTTTGTATACCTAAGTCTATACAGGCTTTCCAACTGTGTACTTCTTACACCCTCTTCAAGATGTAAGTATATAGTTTTCAATTCTTTTCATTTCAGACTAACAGCCTCCTTATCGTCTTATCTATGTTGAGGTGTAAACAATAAAAGGCAAGTTTATAGAATTCATCTGCAGCCTGCATCACTATTCTTACGCAATCCCTCTAACCACATACAATTAACCATCATTGCATCCTTTTCTTCTATATGTTATTTAGAGAAGTATGACCCATGTACAATAACCATACTGGTTGTAAATGCAAATTCGCATTGTTTGTATATTATTCCACAACCATTCCCAAAGTTCTTTCCTAATTCTCCTAAACCTTTTCCTTGCTCAATTATTCCCAAAATCAAACTCTGTAACTATCGCATAATGGCAGTCCGTCCTTCCTCTTCATTTCTTCTTCCCTTCCCACTATACAAATTCAACAATCTTTCCACTTTTTCTAGTTATCCTTTCAACAATCATTTGAGAAAACAAAATTTTGGTACAGGGTTTTCCTCTTTTCACTTTCAGCCCTTCTAAAAACTTCCTAAGATCATAAGTTTTGTACCTTTTTTTGTGCTAACATAACATCTATATAAGAGAGATACATGTTAATATAGTTGCTTTCTAGCACCAATGTGTCAGATTGGGTGCACAGCAGCACCAGCGCAAGGAAAATATGACAGCTCAGCAAATTTTGAGCTCCCTTCCCATGCAAAATAGAAGCTGGATCTCTATTCTTGTTTTTTCTTCTTCAATAAGCACACAATATTCAGTTTCTCTTCCCAACTCTATGTTTCCATAAGCATTCACGTTTCTCCCCCTGCTACTATGGCCAATATTTCCTGTACATTGTCATCTTCCTCCTGTTAATCTATCTACACATCTTGCCCACAAACTCTCCAACAACACATTTTTCCCTCTAGAGAGCTCCTTTCCAACTTGGATCTCTAGCAATACTATCAAGAGTTTATTTGGAATTCAAGAGGGGTAGAGGACTGATTGAATATTTGAGAACTTTACCGCTTCCCAGCAAGGGAGTGAATGATTTACAGTAAGGTCCTTCAAACCTTTTACTTAAGCAGCCAAAAGATCATATCATGAAATTGTGCCCTAAGTAGCAGACATCAGATTGAAATCCTTTCACCATGAATATCTCGTCAAGATAGAAAGCTTGGACTGATTTGCTGCAACAACAGCCCTTGACGATCATGAAAAAATGGAAAAATGGATACTGCTGATGCCTATCCTACTCCACCAGATGCAGGGAAACAGTAGCATGCACAAAGTGGATTTCTTCCCGAACATGCCGCACATTCTTGCTTTTTTCCATCTCAACTTTATCCAGGTGCCCATAATCTGTTGCATTTTACCATACAGCAACCATGCTCTCAACCTTGAGAGCTAAATTGCTTGCCGACCTTATCATCCTACGGCTACAATAAACACAAACCTCAGCCTTTTAAAGTCTCACAACTCTCACCTGCTAACCTAACTAATCAGGCGGATGATAGTGTAGGTTGCCACATCTTTAAGAGGTTCATTGATACTAAATACATGAGACCTACGACAATATAGGGTAACTTCAGTAATCTGAGTCCCATCATTCCACATGCCTGCTCTTGCGTTCTTATGGGTGAAGGCCCCACTTCCTACATACCATATTCGTTTTCTGTCCATCCAGTATTCCTTTCATATTCTCAATATAAGTAATTTGAGGAATGCCAAAGCGCTCCAACTTTATGCTTCCCGAACATGGAGCACATCCTTGCTTTTTTCCATCTCAACTTTATCCAGGTGCCCAAGATCTGTTGCTTTTTACCATGCTGCAACCCTCCCCTCGACCTTTACAGCTAAATTTCTTAATGACCTTATCATCCTACAGCTACAATAAACATGAACCTCAGCCTTTTAATGTCTCACAACTCTCACCTGCTATCCTAGCTAATTAGGCGGATGATAGTGTAGATTGCCACATCTTTAAAAGGCTCATTGCTACTAAATACATGAGACCTACCATATTATAGGGCGATTTCGGTAACTGAATCCCATCTTTCCACATGCCAGCTCTTGCGTTCTTATAGGTGAAGGCCCCTCTCCCTACGTACCATATAGGTTTTCTATACATCTAGTATTCATTTCATATTCTCAATATAAGTAATTGAGGAATTTTGAATCAAGGCACTCCAACTTTTTGCATGAAAGGGCGCACCTATAGATGATCTACCTAATCTCATGGAACGGCTAGAAACTCTATAAACAACAATCTATATACAAAAACAAAAAACACGAATTTGTCACATGCCAATCTACAGTATTTTTGTATTAGGAGACATCCAAAGCCAAAGCAATTAGATGAACTAGGTAGATCATCTATTAGCCGATCCCTTATCGGGATAAGGCTTTGATGATGATGATGAGGTAGCTCATCTATAGATGGACCCCATCTTGCAACAAGTTGGTGCGCTTACGATTGCTTTGAGTTAGCATTCCTCTAAGTAATTTCTAGCATTCAGCAAAAAGTGTTTGTCTGATTCCAAACTTCTTCTGAGTTTTGTTATTATACTTCCACTCCCAACTTCTAACGAAGACATTTGTAAACCATCTTCAAATCTAATTCTAGTGTCAAAAACTTCCACACTAATTGAGATATTGTATGCCGCTTAAGAGTCTAAGTCCTTTATTTCTTTAATTATGTTGAGCTCCAAGTACGTCAACTTGTTAATTCAGCTAACATCTGAAATTACATTTTCATCTAATAATGCTATTATTAACTCTATCCCATCTTCACCTATTCACCCTAGTACTTGGAAGCTCCCATTATTTCTTGTCATTCTGGTTCTTATTTTATCTGATGTGTTGCTGACATAGTTAACTGGATTTCCTTTCTTAAGCATATATCAAAATTTCCTTATTTTCAAGTTTCTACACTATGGGCTTGAACATTATGCTACTCGTATCTCATACCTACAAAAGGATAGAGGTGGTGACTAACCTTATTGTTCTCGTATCACACATCAGCAATTTTAGTATCTGCACATACATCACAAAATGGTGCTGCTGACTGAAAGCACTAGAGATGGCTAGTCTCACTATGCTATTTATACTAGGCCAGTTCAGCATCTAGTAACAGAGACCTTGCACATGGCCACCAAAGCTGGCAGAACTCTCCATCTCAGACAGCCACTGGAACAAGTATAAATTACTTATCCTAGATCATAGAGTTTCATTATCATCTGCATGTTCTTTTCTTCAATAGTAAGAAGAAGCAGTTGTATCTATATGGAACAAAATGACGACAATAAGGGTTATGTGTTACAATATGTAGCAAGATTTCAGTCTCAAGCCACGTCTTATTTGATTAACATCACCTGCTCCAGCTACAAGATTCTCCTAACAGTCCAACAACATAGCAATATACTTAGAAACAAAAGTTGATGTAGAATGTACTTTGGATCTACCATATTAAGAAAGCCAATGAAGCAACAGACATGAACATCTCCCTAGTATTTGACTTCAAGGCAGAGTTATCAAGAGCTTAATACAACGCCTTTAATTGTGTGGAAAAATAAATCATGCATAGGCCTCCATATATTACAATTACCATTATGAAAATCCTTCATCTCAGAAAGGAACATCTTCTTTGTTTTATCACAACCCAAACAAAGCCAATGGTGAGAAAGATACAGCTAGGCAAAGGGTGGATTAACTAGGGATTTGTATTAGGCAAGCATTACCTCTTTGTCAATTCATTCTACTAAAGCTTTCAATGGCATTTTGTCCCCATTAAAGCCTCCTATATATCCATGTCATTTTCCTAGTTTAATATTTCTTCCGCATTGTAGAGAGAAGCTATAAACTCACCTAAGAAAGTGATACTAATTGTGTAGCTTAAAAAGACTAGGATAACAAGAATGAGGATACATTGTTCTTTATTCACAAACCTGGTCGTCATTTGAGACTTCTTCAGAGCTTTCCATTAAACTTGTATCAAGGGAAGAGTCATCAATCTTTCCACCAGGAACTAGTACTTTCTCAGATGATGCAACTGTTGTGGATGGGGAATCAGTATCATAAGATGGCTTTCCAGCAAAAACCTTCCCTAAAAAAAGCACCAGTAAGCTGTTGTACATATGAAAAGGCACTTATATATATATGAACAGAAAATGAACCCACAAACAAAAAGATGATGTGTTTCTTACAAGTATACTGAAGGGGAGAACTATCCAGATGGATTGATAAAACATTGTGCTGAAAACATCCCCAAGTTGAGACTTACCTCCGCTAGTTTTTCTTAAATTATCCATCATGAATGCATGTTATTCAACTTATTTGCAGATTATATAGTTTCAATTGATGAGGCAAGGAAGGGCATCAACACAAAGCCAGAGTTATGGAGAGAAGCATTAGAATCTAAAAGATTTAAAAACAGCCAAAATAAGATAGAGCATATGAAATGCAATTTTAGCAAGGGGTCATGGGGGAGTGGAGCACCAGTAAAGATTGATAACCAAGAAATCCCCCTAAAAGACCACTTTCGATACTTAAGATTTATGATTTACAAGAGTGGAGAGATTGAGAGGGAGGTTACCCAGAGAATCTAAGCGGGTTGGAAGAAATGGAGATGCGCCTCTAGAAGGTGCCACTCAAACTAAAAGGAAATTTCAATAAGATGGTTATAAGGCCGGCAATGCTCTATGCATCAGAGTGTTTGGCAGTTAAGGAACATCGTGTACATAGGATAAATGTAGACGAAATGACGATTTTGAGATGGATGAGTGGCAAGACATAAAAGGATAAAATTAGAAATGAAAACATTAGAGGAAACTTAGGAGTAATACCAATAGGTAACAAGATGAGGGAGATTAGACTTAGATGGTTTGGACATGTCCATCGAACACCAAAAACACCACTAGTTGGAAAGAGTGAGGTAATGCAAGTTGAAGGTTCTAAAAAGGCAAAGGGAAGGCCCAAAAGAATATGGATAGAAATGGTAAGAAAAGATTTAAAAACTTTGGGAATAAATGAAGCCATGATACTAATACAGGGAAATGGAGGAACAAGATTCATGTGGCTGACCCCTAATCAAGGTAAGGTCTTGATGATGATGATGATGAAGATCCATCATGAGTAAGAAAGGATCAGCTGCAAAAAAGAATTAGTGCCTTTCTTGTTTTATTTAAGCTTCTTGGGAACAGAACTACTTTATGGTACAATACAGGACTGAAGGTAAATCCCAAATAAGCCACCTAGACTGACAGAATATGTTCAGAATAAGCATCAGTAACTTTCCTGATCCAGAATTCTCCACAAAATTGGGC
This sequence comes from Warburgia ugandensis, assembly GCA_035236585.1. Taxonomy (NCBI): domain Eukaryota; kingdom Viridiplantae; phylum Streptophyta; class Magnoliopsida; order Canellales; family Canellaceae; genus Warburgia; species Warburgia ugandensis. Next base: position 12,867,115 of record CP141126.1, read on the forward strand.
GGTTGCCACTTGCATATTTAAAATCTCAAGTCTATAATATCGTGTCATGGAGAATAATATACAAAAATATTTGATATTGATTCACGGCTATAAATGCCAGGAAGATGGTAGATTCATGAACTTAGTTTTTGAGAAATCCATTTAAGGTAATGTTCCCCCTGTCGTAGAAGAATCATGGAAAATTGCTGCAGATCTTAATCTCCATTGCAGGAGTGGGTGGCTGGTGTTCAGCCCCTACTTAATTTCATCCTTTTTTTAGGAGCTCGTACTTGATTGTCTAAGATTTTTTTTTTTCTTTAACTGGTTTTATGACCCTTAAAAAGATGGTTTAATGCTGGCCGCACACATGGTTGTGCGTAAAACATAGTATCGGAAGAGAGTTTGAAAATGTTACTGTCATAATTATTGACAATGTGGAAACTGAGACTAAAATCAGTACCAAGATTGAGAAGAAGGCCGACTTTGGGTGAAAATCATAATGATTATGCCTGGCTCATAGAACCCAAGTTTCATTGAATTGGATGTGACAGAAAGAGATTGTGGAGGCCAGACAGGTTTTCACCATAAGATCAAGTTCAAGAAGGTTACCGGGCAAACATCCTCCAAGGAGATCTCTCAAGTAGAGTACTCGAAAGTAAGCTCAAGTGAGGTCCAAACGCTGAAAATTTTAGTTATTTCGACTGAAACGGGACTCAGCTAACTTGAACCAATACGAGCTCTGTCACTTGACATAGATGGTGCCTACGCTTAATAATTGACGGTACCAAAATTGACTTCAAAAAATTCAAAGGCAGAACAAACTGAAACCTGGTGAAGTGTAATGCCACGCGTGTCCAAACTAAAACCCAACCAGTCAAAAAGATGATCCAACTAGTCAGCAAACAGAAATCTGAAATTAAGTTATTTCCTGTATGCTTGGTTTGCAAGAAAGCGCTTTCCCCACTTCCACTACTTCTCAACAATTCCTTAATTAGCGTGAGGGTTTGATTTCCACCCCAACCAAAATTCCCTTCCAATCATGTAAAACTGGAAACATCTAACCAAACACACCCTAAAGAGAAGAAACTCAAACCCCACTTCCAGAGGAAGACGTTAAACAAACAAGCAATAACACCAACAACAAGAAACTTAGTCGGAAGAAAATCAGATTACGATATTAAAATAATCACCGTGCCACCTCCAAAGAACAGGGACAAGTGCCAGCACAAAACCATCACATTACCAGAAAAACAAACTAAATTACTAACCAAAACAGAGCACAAGAAAAAGAAGCAGCAGAAGTAGTGAAAACAAAGTAAGAAAACAGTCGCAGAAGAAACAAAACAGAGACATCAGGAACTCACAGGACATGGAATCCTTCTTGGAAAGCGAACAGAGACTCAGGTTCTTCCGATCGCCATTGATACCGGATCTAGATGAAGCAGAGACGGAAGCAACGGCAGGAAAACGGATCCCTGCAAGCGTAAAAGCCATCTCTCCGGAACCTACCTAGGGTTTCCAGAAAGAGTGAATCAGAGAGATCGAGGGACATGCAGCTGTATTATAGCAATTTGATGGAGTGGCTAGACGAAATAGACCGCGACAATCGAGGCTCCGGTGGCCTGAAGCGCTATTCCCCGCTACGTGCTCGACGAGTGTAGGCAGCAAAGCGCTTGGGCGGGTCCACTTTGGAGAGGAACTTTCCGGTCCCTTTGTATTGATCCCGCAAACAGACCCTCGGCCCACGTGGCTTCAGATCAGAAATGAAAGGCGGTCAGCCCTTTTATCCTTTTCGCTCCGTTGCACTTTTCTTTTGTCTTGCCCCTTTTGCCACATTCTCCTTTCAGCCGTTTTTTAACGAAGGAGAGCTTGAGCAACAGCAAAAGTTGTCGTGACGTGATCTTGAGGTGCGAGTTCATAAAAATAACTTTTTGCAAAATGCAAATTGAGACTGCTCCTGCATAGGTGAGAGCACAAATACACTTTTAATCTCAAAAGCTCCTACTCTTCGCCGCAAATAAGAAGTTAATACGTATAATTCCGTTTCACCCTTTCTTACTAAGATCTGAATACTGACGGCGAAGTTAGAGCCACCGCCGAGTTATCAGCCAACGTGGGTTGATGATAATTGCTGACAACATGCAGCAATCAATAATTGGTTTATCTCGTAATAAGCGTCGGGTTGGGTGGGCATTCTGGTCATTTTAAACTGTAAAGGCCTATTTGACAAAGCTACTCCCAAGAAGAAATCGGATAAGGGTGGGACCAGGGCAGTCCAAGTGGTGAGAAAATCCTCTTGGTTTTTCATTTTTATTAAAAGGAACCTTCTATTCGAGATCCGAATATCTCCTTTTTATTCGAACATCTGTCATCGTAAATATGGCTATTGCAATGCCAAAGTCCACCTCTAATGATTTCACTTATTGTCTCCGTGATCTGTATTTAAATGTTTTATGGATAAAAAACATTTATGTGATTTGAATGATTCCACCGTTTAAATTTATATTATGCCTAAAAATTAATAATTTATTTTTTATAAATCTATATATATATATAATTTTTTAGTAATTAGAATCATATAAATTCTATATTTTTCGATCTATAGATCAACGAGTTAAACGAATCAGATCACATGTAGGTGAGCCCCGATTAGTTGATTACACCGCATGGTGGGTCAGTTTAGCATTCCTGTATGGATATAGATTATAACGAAGACTGAAATTTAATCCACTTTATAAGCCTCCAAGTATGTAATATTAGAATGGTGCAATCTGCATGATTTTTTAGCTACAAAGTATCTATATCCGGAACCTGAAAATTCAGATGAACGGTCAGGATCAACCAAAGCCGAGACGTTTACATTTTGGAGCAAAAATATGAGGGAACTTGGGCGTGGGGCTTACACCTGTCAACGTGTCCCCTTGTCATTTGAAAGCAACAGTTTTGGGCGTGGGCCTTACACCTGTCAACTTGTCCCCTTGTCATTTGAAAGCAACAGTTTTGGGCTGTTGCATCCGTCCGGAATTGAAAAGCAGAAGACTCAGGCTTTCTGGGCCCCACGGATTGCCACTTAGAGGGAACAGGTTTTCGGTACTAATCTTCCCACCTTTGACGTCACACATGTTGAATGATCCTAGCCCTTGATCCATCGTTAGCTTCTCGTCGGAATTCATCCGATTGATGTTCATTTTGGCTGGAGACTACCAAGTGGCCTGGTTTTGGTGGTCTATATGATCATGATGCGAAGGCACCAAATATCAAGTGCCTGTAAATGGGGGACAAAGAAGAGGCCTGGATCATCCACCTTCGTTGATGTCCACTTCTCTTCTCAAGTACAGGTAGGCATAAATCACGTAATGCTAATTGTACGGCATCGAGGGCCCCTTCGGTCCATTCCTGGCCACCTTTGGTCCCTTCAAGCAGTAAAATGGACGGCAACGAGGGTGGCATCCAGCGGTGTCAATGGGTCATTCTAGTCCGGTTTAAGAACTCGATCAGTCCATGACTAAATGTTGGTTTCCAGTCTAGTCCTCGGTCCCAAAAGTAATTCTAGCATTTAAGCAACATAAAGACGATAAATATTGAGAGAGTGAAAACTTGAGATCCATAGTTTGGTAGAAATTTGGAGGGGAGCTTTAGCGCAATAGTAAAATTTGTCATCGTGTGACCTTGAGATCACGGGTTCAAGGCGTGGAAACAACATCTTGCAAAATGCAAGGTAAGGCTGTATACTTTAGGCCCATGTAGTCCGCTCCTTCCCCAAACCCCGCATAAGCGAGAACTTCATGCACTGGGTCTGCCCTTTAGTTGAGTGGAAATCTAACTTGAGAACATCTAATATGATTAGTTGTTCAATGCTTAAGTTCTTTTTTATCTCAAAGAAATTCTAAATGGAGGCAATATTGCATCCAACATAAAATATGATTATGAAAGATAATTTTGCATAGACATTTCATGTTTGGCATGAGATATGCAAAGTAACGACAATAGTTTATCATAAAAGAAAATTAAATGTAGGCCAATAGATTTCCTATTTCATAGATTGCACATAGGTTTCTAAATTACCTTGTTCAAGCAGTTCATCTACAAAGAAACAAATTAAATCTCAAAAAATGTTAGCTTTCAAACAATTCCAATGCTTTGATGCCATATGTCACAGACTGTTGTTGTGAAGCCCATAGCCTACAAACTTTAAAAGAGGTATGTTTGATTTGTGGCATTGGCTTAAAGGAATCAAGCCCATGTTCGTGAATTCATGGAAGAAGGCCTAGTTCTGGAAGGCCCAAATGATTAGGATCTAAAATGTGGTAGATTTTATATATTTTGTAAGAAAGTTCCAAAGAATAATCTAGACCATACACATGTAGTGATCCTAACCCTCCATTAGGAAGAATGGAAAGGAGGAAAGTACCTATAAATATAGGAGCTCTCGCATTTATAAGATAATCTCTAATACCCAACAATCTAGTATTCAAGAGTTGTAGTATGTAGTGAGCAATAAAGTTGGGGTTCTTTCTAAATTTTCCTACAGTTTCTCTTCTCCTCAAAGATTTTAGTTTAGCTTACTTGGTGCAAAGTGAGAAGTCAAGCTAAGTGTGGCACGGGAGATTGAGAAGTTAGGCCCATAATACATAACCATTATTAAAGATACGAAAGCAAAAGCTATATACTATTCATAGTTTTTTAGCTTCTGATGTAGGAGGTTTAAGAATATCTGAGGAAATCTAAAATTGAGTTTTTTTATTTTCTCACTATATTTAAGTCAAATGTCCATCGGCTAATATACCCTTGTTTATGTATAGGTCCATTGTATTTAGCTAAATGTCAAATATGCCCTCGTGTATTTATGAGTACTATTAATAAAATTGAGAGGTATATTTAGTCTTGTAAAACTCAAGGTACAAAGACTAAATTACTGTCAACTAAACTAAAGTTATGTATAAATTAACAGGATATTATAGACTAATTGTTCGGTCCATGATTTTGGTTGGCTCTTCTAAATTGGAACTAGACCACAATTAATTTTGTTCCACTGGCAAAGCAACAAAAGAAGACCACCGATTCTAATTGAAGGACTAAAACCTAATTTTTTAGTCTTATTCAACCCCATTCTCTAGTACTCTAGTCCTTGTTGATACCTCTATTTGCATCCATTTTGTTGCTATCCATTTTATAATTTTGAACAACAAGAACTATTGCATAGAAGCCTAAGTAAACCATTGGTGGCAGTGTAAGCCACTTCCATCCAGGGGTATCAATGTTCCAATTCCAATCTGGTTGCACCTAAAATTGAAATCACTTTTTTCACTAGGACCAAAACTAGACCAAATTGAAGTTGGGTTCCAACTCAAGGACTAAGAGACCACAATGTTTGGTTGCAATCCAATGATTGGTCCTTATTAATCCTACAATTAATTCTATCATCTAAGCCACATGAAGATGATAGGTGTTAAGGGAGCGAAAAATTAAGATCACAAACTTTGATAAAGATCTAATGTTGGAACATCTTATATGATCGGTTGTCAACATTGGGCTATTTTTTAATTTCAAAGAGGTTTTAAATGGATGCTATAACGCACAAAGGGAATAAATGAGTATATGAGCAACACAGCATAAGATATGCAAAGCAGCAGCAACAAGTGGAAGCAAACACAAATACTAGTATCTCCAATTTATTTGATTATAAAGAAAAATAAATGTATAGATTTTTATTTCATACAGTGCAAAATAAGTTTCCAAATTACCTTGTTGAAGTGGTTCATTTGCACAAGACAATATATGGCTACAGAAATCAATCCATCTCGAAGCGTACAATTTAAGATAAGAAAATAAAAGGATAAGAGACCTGAGTTTGTTTCCCATCAGGGAAAAGAGCATAGCCAAGCACCTTTAGAGCATCAATTTTCTCTACATAGTTTGTGGATAACAAAAAGTACTGCTAAAAACAAATAACCAGTCAAAAACCAAAAGTACAAGAGATAGGGACCCAAGAAGTCCATAATGCATTTAATCGAACCAAGAGGAACTTTTGCAGGGAAGATGACTCTAACTCCTAGCCTTTTCCTGAATCCTAACCCAATGAGCTTTACACAACAATTTTGGTAGAAAGCACTTGTTCTTGTATAGAATGACTTCTGTGCATCTTAGCTTAGATGCATTGTGCTAAAATATAATTACTGAAGATAGTTGAAACCAACCAAATTGTGCAAGGATTATGACATTTCTATCTCCAAAATTCAACCAAGCCAAAGTCAATATCTACGCCAACTGGTTTACATGATAAGAGTAAGGTTCATAATTAGTCTCGATGATGAATGCCTTTGAAAATTACAAAACTAGATATGTCCTCATATACAAACTCTTAATTCCCTATCTATTCATCTACTACAAAAGGTATCTACGAGAAATAAGCACCACAAAAGTCTCAGAACTTTTAATGATTTGGAATTACAAGTTTTTTTTTTATTAATTAATGCAATAAAGCTAGAACTTAAAGAATTGGAGCTAGCCAAAAGCTAGCGCTAGAATGCAATTTTATCCATCTGTGAATGTACACCCAATGGATTATTTGATCCATATTGATGCAATGCGATCTCATGGGTAGGAAAACATGTTCACAGATTTCGAATCGTAAAGGTACGATTTGTTTGACTATAAGAGGTATTTTGTTTTAAAGGGCCTAAAAAACTTGAAGAACAATTCATGTATTAAAAAGCTAAATTGTACCAAAACAAAACGATAACCACCTGTTGCAGGAGGTTCTTTTGGGCTCTGCAAACCCCTTTCAATCAGTGTCAACCTCTTGCTCGACCACTTCTCCGTTGTCCATCACCTGCTTCAGTGTCCCTCTCTTCATTCCATCATATGTCAGAAGTTTTTCCAGGGCCGGCCATCATGAATCCTCTTCGTCTTCATCAGAAAGACTGCTTCGCAGGAACGGATCCACCGGATTAGTCCAAGCTTTACGAAAGCTCCGTGCCGTCCATGATCTCCGGCTGCTAACCGTTCTTGCCAGGCAGCGATTCCCATGAATATGGCTAAGAGAAAGAAGCTGACTCTTTGCAGGAAAACAAGAAGCTGACGGAAGTGCTCTAAAAATGATGATCTCGACGCCTTTAGAACAGAAACCTTGGACTTCAAAGGTGGTCGAGTTTTATAGTTGTAGCTGCTAGGCAGTAACTTGCCAAAATTTGCTGGAAGATGGAATTCAAGCCTTGGCCGGAGATTCGAAATGTTTGCACTTACTTATAAACACGGTGGCCTCTGGAAATAATGGAACGTCAAATTCTCCGAGAGAAATCACCAAGTTTCTAGCTAAAACCGTGAGGCCGGATAAAAAAAAAAAATCATCTGGCAGCTGAACGAACACTGCAAAAGATCGCCGGAGAATTTCTAAAAACATTCATCAGCGAGAGTAATCTGTCTCTACATGATGTACACTTTCCCTGAAATAAATTGCTACCTTGAAGAGAAACTCTAACATTGCAGCGTCTCCGGAGAAGTCACTTCTCCGACCACCGTGTAGACGAAAAATGAAGAAGAAAGACGGTAGATTGGAAAACTGACTACGTTGGCTTATGTAGTCACAGAAGACATTTTTTCTTCATCTTTTTTGTCTCTCTTTTCGTTCATTCGACAGAATCATATAGGCTAAGCGGGATGGAGAAATTTTCAGGGCTTTTGATGGCGAGAGAAAGAGGAAGAGGATGGTGGTGGCGAGACAAATTAAAGCCTTCGGGAATTTTCGTTTTCTTAATAATTTGCTTTTTCAAGGACGAATAAAGAAAGCGGGTGATGAATGGGCTGATAAAGGGTAAGCGTGCGCTGCATGGATGATGTCGCCGTGGGATGTGGTGACAATCTGGATTTTTAGCCCCTTGTGGTAAAGTCTTGTAAGCCTGGAGCATGATTGGCTCGATCTTGTTGTTACCGTACTGAATTATGTTTCGCCACGAGTGGATGGTCTACAAGGCAGTCCTTGGCATTTCATATGTATATAAGTTTTAGTCTCATTTCATGCTGTTTTATTTGGGTCATCACATACGTAGAGCAATGTTAGCATTCTCAAGTTTATTCAATTCATGAGTTCATCGAAGCGAAATGTATTACAACTATGTTTTTACGTGCTTTCATAATTTTTGTAATAAATAACAATATACATGTAAATAATCATATGCATAAATTCCTTCTTATCAAAACATGCCAGTTTAATCTTACCAAGACAGCAAATCTTAATCCACCTACCTTTGATAGAGTGCTTCAGATTCAGAGATGTGAATAACTATTTGATTCACAAACAAACTTACCATCAACCACACATCTGTCATAATATAAAACTACATTTAGATCTATAATATAGGTTTCTCTTTAATTTTGTAAGGTCTAGAATTTACCCTAGGTTAGTCTCTGACACTGTTCGGTACAAGGTAATGTGATCACGCTCATCCATTGCACTGGTCATGTTTTATTAACTATTGATTGTTAATTGAATGATCAATGCTTATTGGATTATCAAATTCACTATGTTGCTCATTGATTGGCTATCCACATTTTCTCTTAAGCACCTAGAGTTTATAACCCATGAGATTGTAAGTTACCTTTGAGGATTAGTGGCCATAAACTCAATCCATGACCAAATCCAATCTTGGACCGTCGAATATAGCGTCCATGCACTCTTGATAGTCATAAGTGTTTAAATTTTGGATTTTCGGTCGATCCAACTGTTGGATCGAGTTTTATAGCATGTAATGGTGATTAACATATCCATTACATATGTATCTAATAGAAATCCAACAATCCACAGCCGTCAAGATCTCTATGAGAGGAATTAACCTTTAGGTCTAAGGTTATAGTTCTAGTTTGGTTGATCATACAATTTAAGGCACTAGATCTAACCTACAAGATCTTAATTATGTTTAATTATCCATGAAATTTCTAGAGATTTTACAAGTCACAATGCGTATTATGTTCAATTTGAAACCTGAGATAAATGGAGAAGATCTGTAGTGATCTTACTTGAAATCATGTTGATCCTCGTCAAATGGTTCGTTAGGAGCATCGGATTGTTGTTGGATGGCCACAGACCTGTACAATCTTGGCCATACAAAGGATTGGCTCCAATCATCAATTTTCTTTGTGGGTGGTTCATAACGGTAGGGCTAGAGGGAAAGGAGAGGAGGAAGGAGGGGAGGAAAAGCGTAGACGCTGGCAGGCTTTGGGTGCCTGCATCACTCGCACCTATCTGACCAAGAAAACTCATGTCGTCGGTCGTTGTAAGAAACCAGTGACGCCATGTGTTAGGTGGCTAGTGAAGGGGGAGGATGGAGAAAACGGTGGTGATTGACAACTTTGGTTCAGTCACCACCTCAAACCTCATATGAGAGGGAAACATAGAAGAATGGGGGAAAAAGGAATAGTCGATGTGAGCAGGGTTTCTACGTGGCTGAACTAGAGGAATAGAAGAGGAGGAGATCCAGCCATTGATTGATGGTGGAGCTCGGTTGTTGGCCGGAGGAGAAGGAAGAAGTGAGGGAGTAAGAGAAAGGAGAGAGATCTGATGGGTTTTGGTTTAGAAGAGGGGGTGTCAATATCAAAATGGCCTTTAGGCATTTTCATTTATTTATTTTATTTTTACTAAAGTATCCTCTGTGTTCAAAACATCTTAACTTCTTCGTTTGAATTTTATTTCTCACAAAATTAGTGTCATTAAATTTTTTTCAATACTTGCACTCCAAATATTAAGGTTTTGAAGGTCAACTAGGTGCCTTTAAAAAGGTCAATTTGCACGTAACTCAAATAACGAAACTCATCTCTTAACTAGGAAAAATATTTTTATAATCCTATAGATAGTTCATCTATTTATCCTTTACTTAGCGTCAATCCTTAGATGATGCATTATACCTAACCTTCATTTGGCTCATTTTTGTCACACTCTCATTCAACTTCGGATAAATTTCATTAATGATAACAAATGAGGGGTATAAGAAAATTAAAAAAACTATCCTTTTTTGTAATTGTAATTATTTATTCATTATAAATGAATATTTACATATATCACGAGAACATAAGAGCTTCTTGGGAACAAATGTATTAGTGCAAGCACATGCACAATTAGTTGATAAAACCATGAATATACTCCCCAATAGAATAGTGCTTTCACGTTCAATCATAGAGTCCACAGGCACATTGGATGACTAAGTTGTAAACCATGTCACCTAAGCATTAATGCTGTTAACAATGACAAAGGTGATGGCTAGAGAAAAAATAAGTGGCAAAGTTTAAGATGAAACGAAATTAACCTTATGGTATAAACGAAATTTTCATAAAGGTTAGGGTTTATTTGGTTAAAAAGCCCTAAATAATACCCATAAACTTGCACACCATTAATGTCTGAACTACATGGTTCTATGGTCTTTGGGTTAAGTGGGCATTGTAGGCAACTTTGGGGGTTTTGTGGGTGCTAGGGCAGCAAAAGATGACAACAATTGGACAACACGAGTAGAACTCAATATAAATTTAGCCGGTTAAGATTGAGTATTATCGTGTTTGTATCATTTTTAAGTTGACCAAAAATGACAAGTGAACAATCATGTTGTGCTTGGTCAATTCGTATAACTAAAAAATGATATAATTGCAACTCGCATAAATAAATAGGTCGTATTGATGCGTATGATCCACCTGTTAATCTAATTATATTATAATATATTATAAAATTTTACTTTATTACAGTCGTGCCGACTCACTTAGTAATCGGGACGATGTTCAAGTCACAAATTCTTGATCTGATTATTAATTGTATTTAGAAGGGAAGTTTTAGTGCAATGGTAAAAGTTATCTTTACGTGACTTTGAGGTCGAAGGCGTATTGGCGGGAGCTTCGTGGACGGGGGCTTCCCGTTATTAATCGCATTCGTAGGGGCAGCCCCGGTGCACGAAGCTCCCGCCTATGCGGGGTCCGGGGAAGGGGCGGGCCATAATGGCCTAAAGTAGGCAGCCTTACCTTGCATTTTTGCAAGAGGCTGATTCCACGCCTTGAACCCGTGACCTCAAGGTCACATGACGACAACTTTTACCGTTGCGCCAAGGCTCCCTTCTATTAATCGCATTCGTGTATAGTGTTAATCTCCATCTTGCCCATTGTCAAGCGACATCTACCCGGCTGCGTAATATACTTCGACGGGGGTCGTAGCTTTGTTTGACGACGAAGAGCTTTGTCACTGAACCTGGGGTTTGTCCATTTCTACCAGAGAGGGAAAAGATTTGGCCGCCATGGATCCCATGGAACATGAAGAATTCGTCGTTCTTGAATTCAGCGACTGTTGTTCCGTTCGAGGAGAAATTCTGCAGAAAGAGATCTCCATTTCAAGTTTGGAAATTGACGACTGGAATCTTCCTCTGATTTTCGCCTCTGAGAACGTTAAGATTCATGCGAATAGAAACAGGCAAGATAATTTTTCCATTTTCCAGCTCTTTCGTCGTCTATATTCAAATTGTCTGATAGTCTTATGCATTTCTTTTCGTTTTCTGTTTTGCAGGCTCATCCAGGAATCCTCATATTTTCGCAGTCTCTTTGCTGGAAGCTTTAGGTAGAAGTTGAAGGCTTATTAACTTGCATTTAAATTGCGACGTTAATTCTTGTTAATTTTGGGAGTTTGGCTGAACTCTGTCCAATTTGATCCGTTAGCTGTTAGGTGATCCTTTGTGTATACAATAGACGTTTCAGCTCATTTTACTGTTTGTATAGGTTAGATGATTTAATAGATTACTATGTTGGCTACAAATGGATGTTTTATTGATAAGCTGGTCTACTGCTCCTAGTATGAGGTCTACTTTTCTGCTTTCTGCTTCTTTTTCTTCCTTCTATTGTCAAAGATAATTTAGATTTTATTAAGAGGAGAACCGAAGCTCTATATTAGCAGTGATTACCCTATCTTCTAGTGGTTGCTTTTGGAAGCCTGCTCGTTATATCAGTTGCACTCTTAGAGATGCTGGAGAAAGAACATTACCTACTCTGTAGCTGGAATCATTGATAAAGTGTGCAAGAATCCACGGTTCTACACTTCCCTTCTGTGGAGGAAATGATTTTGCACGGTCACATCCAGTAACCAGTTTTACTGTCAATAATGTTGTTAGAAATCTGCAACTATAGAAGCTGTGCACGTGTTTCTTCCTCATTTGAGGAAATAGATCCTTTGAACCTGAAGATCATCTGATTTCACCCTTGACTAGAGATGGCAATGGGCCGACGAGGCCGGTTTTTGGCCAACCTGTACCGAATCTGTTAGGGGCATATTCAGACCCTGACCCACGTGCAACCTGTGGTGGGCTAGTGTTTATAAAAGCCATTATGGGTTAAGATGATTTAATGTTTATAAAACCCATTGCAAGTGAAGGCGAACTCTTTAGAATCCGTTTCAATCTGCCCCAACCTGTTAGATGGTGGCATAGTGGGGTTGGACGAACTCTTATAAGATTCTCTCTACAAAATATCAGTGTTTTATTTTCTCATGCTCAAGAGAGGGAGAAGGTGTGACGATGAGTGTAAAAATTAGAACGGGCATTCTTGGGAAGGAAAAGATCTGAAGGGGGAAACTCAAAGTCATAATACGAAAGTTCAACTTCTCTTCGAAAAGACATGAGCACTATCATCATCATCATTGTCATCATCATCATTATCCTCATCGTTAAGACCTTATCCCGATTAGGGGATGGCCACACGAATCTTGTTCCTTCATTCCCCTCTATTAAGTGTCATGGCTTCATTTAGTCACAAAGGTTTTAAATCTTTTCTCACCACTTCTATCCACGTTTTTTTGGGCCTTCCCCTTGCCCTTTTAGAAACTTTGACTTGGATCACCTCACTCCTTCTAACTGGTACCATTTTCAGTCTCCATTGGTCATGTAGTTATGAGCACTACATTAAAAAAAACTTCAAGTCAGGTTTAGGTCGGATCATTGGATAACTTTGACATCTATCTGAGCCCTCAACAGGTTATCTTCTATTGACCCTAACCCTAAAACCAATGAATCAAACGCAACAAATAGGGTCATGGATGGGGCACTGCCCACATCAACCAGCTGTGTTCCCATCCCTATGTTTGAAATTGCTAAGAGTGATCCTTGCACCATCTGAAAAGGTGTGCCCATGTTCAAATGTCAATGTTGTGTCAAGAAATTTGGTTGAGAAGACCACCAAGCTATAGTCTTCATTCTTGTTCTAGATATCTCTTTCTTGATCAAAGTACAATCTGGTGTAAATTTATTGACAGAAGGTGGTCATCTGATTTTGATGTATCTTTAAATATCCTCTTTCTCACTCTGCTTGCATTCATATTGCTCACATCAGTGCAAGTGGATCAGATACATGCAGTTTATGGTGGCCTGCTTGGTAAATCTTCCATTCTTCAATTGTGAAAATCTAGGAAACAGGAAGCACTAAAAGCACTCTGATAATACAGCTGGTTCATTTCAATGTGGCCCTAGCCATTATGTATAACAAATTGTCCTGTAACATATATTCAGTTTGTTCTTGTCGTATATTTCCGATTCTAATTTCAAGCACATCTATCCAATAGAAATTAGTTTTGTTAGTAATTTCGTCTTGTAACTTCTTACATAAGAACTAGTTAAGTCATTTATCAAAATTTATGTATCTTGTGTTATTATCTTTATCTTTAGCTCATGGCATGAGATGCCCATATATTGGTATCAGTTCCCAAATTTTGGAGAACATCGACTCATAGGTCATAGCTCCTTCTGTGCTTGTATCTCAATCTGTATTCATATCTGGGTATTATATGATAGGTCTAGTGTTAGCGGTGTATTTCTTATTGATCACACTTGTTATTGACAAATAGCCATTGTCCCAAGGCATGATTACTCAAAGTTAATAGCCAGTTCAGGATGTTACTTTGCTCGCCCTAAATTTGAATATTACAAGACAGAACTGATTGTGATATGGATATTGAATGGCGTCATCAACTTTTACATTTTCAGCGAATAAGTCTTTTGCTGTTCAAGGGATATTAAGAAGAATGAGAAATATTCCCTTGAAGAATGGGAGATTCACAGAAATGCTAGTGCTACTAATGTCCATCGCCAAAACCATTTCTGGAACTTCAATGGAAAACTTACTGTTATCGTCTATTCCATTTAGAATTGTAAAACTCTTTAGATGCAAAATCTTTGAACCGTATAGGTTGCCAAATAATCTAGTTCTCATTTCCATTGTTGGTTCTTGCAGTGAATCGAGTTGTAAATGTGTTTCAATCCAGTGGCATGTGAAAACAATTATCAGTATTCTGCAGTTCCTTTTCGATTATCCTTTGAAGCTTACATCTAATAACTTTCTTCCTATTTTGGAGGTAAGAATCACCTCTCTGTATGCTTTATCTATTTTCCATTCTGGTAGGTACTGACTTGAAACCTTCAAAAAGGATGGTTCTTTGTGTTCTGCAGGAACCTTTTCTAACATGTAATTCTCCCCAAAGTTGTCACTCTGAATATGTTCTTCATGAATTTTCCATCTGCAATAAAATGTACTTTTCATTCTGGACGTATTACTGTAGCATGTTGTGTAAGAGTCTCCAACTTGCCATTGTGGATGACATTCTTTTAACTTATGTTATTGCTCTTTTACCTTGGTATCAAAACCATGAAATTCTGGCAATCTTTAGTATAGCCATGATCGCACCACTAGTACCATCTCTTTGACTCTTATACCCATACCAATACTGTAATCACTGATGTAAGTGATACACTTTGGAATGCATTATGTCTTCTATACAACTCCAAAAATTTTGGAGTTCATTCTGATGCAAATACATAAAAGTTTATGTTTTGATGATTCTTATGCAACATTACCAGGGGGCACTTTTTTTTGGAGTGGAGAAACTTTTGTTGGAGTGCGAGAGCTGGTTCCATAAGGTTACTTGCACTAGGGAGCTTTCTTCACCCCAACTGCCGTTGGATGCTTTGACTGAAATCTGGAACTTTGGATTAGATCATGGTGAGTATATTTTTAGTTCCCGATATGGTATCTTTGTTGAGACTTCCATCCTGATGCTGAAGTTCTGATATGGTGGCAGCAATTGGTTTCATTCCTGAACTTTGCAAGGGCTATCTTGCACGAAATTTTGTAGGTACATAACTTCTTTTTCTATGTTGTTTAGGCCCACAAAGTTGCTTGCATGCTTCAGATATTGACATGTTGTTTCAAAAGTGAGCATTAACTGTCATATGTTCTATGCTTGGAGAAAGTAATCTAAAAGAAAGAGTAAATGTTGTCAGAAAGATAATTAGTTAATTACAGAACTATTGTTGTATACATCAATGGTGATTTAATTTATGAACATAGCTAGCAGTAGGCATATTGGCACATGAAAAAATGAAGTTTGACTATAACATTAAGACAATATTTGACTTCTTAACAGTTTGGATATTCATGCCTGTTCTGTTTCATTTGAGGAAGCTGACCATAGCTTAAATTCGCACAGTATATGCTCAATGAAGCAGAAGATGCATATGAATATGCCTCAATGACATCTGGAACTTGAAGTAAAGCCCTTCCTCATTACATCTTATTTTTTGTCATAAAGTGGTATTATCACTTCCATTATTTGTTAGATGTATTATCTATCTTAAACAAATCTTTTAGTGATTTTGCTGACTTAAGCATGTCAAGCATTGGTTTTTGAGCATGTAAGTGATGTAACTTTTAGGATCTCTTAGTTTCCCTCTGTAGCCTCTACTTATGTAGAGTTTAGAAGTTTCTCATATCCATGCTGCTATATGCTAGTTTGGCTTATGCTACTACTCTATGTCAAGGTGGAGATACTGCAGTAATTTACAATTTTATTTGCATTTGTCAATTGAGTTAGCTTTATTGTGCTTACCCTTTTTCTTTCCTTTTAATCCTGTCTTATAGAATATCCTGTCTGGTTCCCATCTTGTGCTGTGAGATATATCTAATGGTCATAAAATAGTTTTATCTGCAACCTTTATCTTTCCCATTTTTATTATGAAGTCTAATAGATGATCATGTACCCTTCTGCAGACATGGGCCGTCTCCTCTAGCTCTTTTGTAGACGTTCCATCTAATTTATTATGTTCTTGCTTAGATCATCCTCAACTGACTATTGAGAGGTTCGTTATTCACTCCAGTGGTCTGTTCTAGTTATTTGATTGTGCAGAAGTTTAGAAATCTTATTCTTTGTAGTAATACTCCATAGTGAAAGGCAACTGTGTGAGGCACTTCTACTTTGGCTTGCATCTAAGGCAGAACATCCACACTGTTTTTCTAGCAACTGTGAAGATGACCACAATGGCATTCTAAAAAGGGTATAACTCAGAAATTGTGTTATTTGAAGTATTTTAGCACCATTAATCTTACTAACTTGGGCAAAATTTATTACTGTTAATACTCATCCTTGACTGATTGTTTATTTTTCTTTATGTCACTTATATGATTGGAACCCTCATTTTTGTTTTCATTTGCCTTCTCTTGCTGAGTAGGGGAATGCTTGCAGCATTATTTGCACTCTCTCTCCTTTGTTTTATTTTGTTATTGGTTAATGGTAGCGTTTTTTGAACAGGTCCGGATCTGCCTTTTGCCTTTGGGTTTTGCTGCAGGTATTTTCTTTTTCAACATGCAGTGAACAGATAAACATTTTATTTAATTGTGCTCTTTAGACTTCATTAGCAACCTTTGCCACACGATACACTTTGCAGGGAGAAGACGGAATTGTTACTTTTCGGGTCTTGCAGATGAGACCATCTGCTCAATCTTTGGTCTGATAAAAGCCCCACTCTTCAGTGCACCTTACATCTCCATAGATGATGGATTTGATCGTTTTAAGATTCGCTTAACCAAATACACTGAGGTATTGGTCTTACGCATATTTTCCCCGTACACGCTAAATGTGCTTGTGATTTAATGAATTTCTGATTTAAATTTTAGCTTCATACTATTTTCTTTCTAACGTCTTATTTTCCTTTTTCTTTTTGCTGCTTGTATAAGATGGTGAAGCTTAGAATACATATACATTCTTGCTTCCATCATCCACATGTTAGTTTACCGGAAACTTCATGCATCAAGGTTACTAATAAAGTTCTGAAGCTTTAATGTTCTTACAGCATCCACACAACTGAATTTGGTGATAACTGATTGCTTCAATGTTTTCCTCAAAATTACATAATGGTAATGGGTCAATGAAAAGAAAGCTACTTATTTCAAAAGATTGACCTGTTATAAGGGAGCTCTATTTGTTTAACTGCTAGCATTTTGATACACACACACACAAATATATCCTTCACACTTTTTCTGATTGTCTTCTGATATTGTTCATGAGTGTAATGCACATGTTTTTCCCTTTCTGTCTCCAGCGAGTAGACCTTTCAGGTTGCCCCCAGATAACACCAGTCTCTCTGCTCATGTCTGTTCTTTCATCTTCATGTAATATGGACGCCAAATTTGATAAGAGAATGAATCAGTTTCAAAGTCTCAATGAGGATCAGTTTTTAAGGCTGCAAGAATCACTTCCAACACAATCTTTTGAAGCAGTGAATGAAGTGGACATTTCAAAGTGTCCTCGGTTGCATCTAGATGGTGTCATCAAATGCTTGCACACGTCATTCCCATCATTGAGAATATTTAAAGCAGCACACTGTTTGCACTTCAAGATAGCAACTTTGTTTTACTTGGTAACAAAATGCCCCCTCATCAGTGAAGTTGACTTATCTGTTGATACGAGTCCTGTTACACCCCTCCAAGCATCTATTATATCTTGTAGTACTGAAGGGTACCGAGAATCCAAGGCTACATCCTACAAGACTATCAAAGAAAGATCTTTATCATCAAATATTGCCAAGCTTACATTGAAAGGCCGAACTGACATAAATGGTAAGACAATCTTGTCAGTTTGATATTTTTCAGCTGTTCATCATTCAACCATTAACGACAAACTGGTTGTGATGGAGCAGTTCATCTTCAATTCTTGCTATTATATAACCTCCCTTCTCAACGCCATTTCGCAAATTTCTGCTTCTATTGTATAAATGGATAGACTATGGGAAGTTTTGTCTTCTTTTGTCAATTCTGCTTTGATTGCAACCTTGCAATTGCAGGTTCTCTACCGGCTTACGTAAGAAGTAAAACAAAAACAAAAAGATTTGCTTCTTTTCTTTAATAAGAGCACTCTGTTTTATCAGTATGTCTCATTTATCCTTTGCACTTGTCTTGTAAACGTAACTAATCTTCCTTTTTCATGACAATGCTAGATATGGACCTGCTGAATATCTCGATTATTTCTGGTTCGTTATCTTACCTGAACCTTGAAGGGTGTTCTTCCATAACTGACGTGGGTATATCAAAACTTATATACAAATGTGTGAATCTATCTGCCCTACTTGTTTCTGATACTTACTTTGGGAAAGACTCGGTTTTAGCCCTTTGTTCTGATTCCCCAGTTCCCACTGGCTTTCATGTTCTGCACCATGAGCAGAAGTACTCATCCACTGTGGCCTTTAGGCTTCAAGTGCTTCATATAGGTGGCTGCAAGAGTAAGTGCCGTTCATCGTTAATGCTTCATCTCTAGTGGATAGTCTATCAATTTATCTTATGCATACTTATGTTTTGTCCAACAGATGTGGACCTTAGTTCGATCTTTCAACTTATGGATCATGCATACTTGGTGAAGAGTTTGAACTTAAGGGAGACTCCTCTTCTTGACGGTGCTCTCTACAACTTTCGGGGTTCTTCTTTGGAGAGCCTTGATGTGTCTGAGACCATGGTATATTCTAATACTGGGTCTTTATGTCATCATGTTCTAAAATTATTCAGCATTCTAGCCAAATTTATCACAAAAGTAGTTTAGGTTTTTACTTTTGGCTTCTGTTTACTATATATTGGTGTGAGCAAAGCAATTTAGCTCTTTGATTTACGTTTCTGTTGCTTTCGTACTGGTTTCTTCTTTTTTAAGGAAATGGTGCACATTTGATTCTGTTGCTTTCTGCTAAGTGAATTGCTGGAAGAAGCAAGCATGAGGACAGATAAGACCAAGAACTGTAAAGTGGTGAAACACAGAGTTAAGAATAGGCCAATTTCTTACAAATAGAATATCTGCATCATCCCGTTTCATACCTGCTCAAGGTTGTTGAGTATCTCTGGACAAATATTTCTTTGCCTTTGGTTTATGTGTTCTTTGGTCCATCTTGCTGCTTTCAGTAGTAATAGTCATCTGCCTTCCTTGATGTGGGATACTTAAAGCCGCTTGTTGATTCTTCTGTTGATGAGATTGGAACTGTCTTTTCCACTCCCCACCACTGTCAACGATGGCTTCACAATAGCAGGGGTTTTTGAGCATTATATGAAACATTGCAGTTTTGAGAGGATTTGGTATTGTTCCTTTTGGTGATAGTCACACGCTTCCAGTACAAGATATGATGTGTTAGCAAGCCTATCGGATCAACTTATGATCCAACAGACCTTCTCCAACTATTATTGGATTCTCAAACTATCAGGACTCCTGAGTGGTAGAATCATATGCCAATTCTACCAAGTATCAGATGCAGATTATGGAGTTTGTACTATAATAGCTTCAGAGCTAAGGTGCATGAATTATTGGACATAAGTCCATATTTAAAATTGTAAATCTTACTTTGTAGAGAAATGGTGAAAAGGTTGGCCAGGAAGACATGGAAAAAATGCTTGCCAATCCCTTGCCTTCAAAAAATGATACCTTGACTGCATGCAAACATTTGAATTCTTATCTACCCTGACAAGTTGTGCAACTTGGTTTCATGTTTGCCTCCATTTGGTATAAGACTCAGTTTTGTCATAGTAGCTCCTGAATACTCAAGGTTTTCTGCTCTCTCTCTTTCTGCATGCGCATGCGTTATGGACTTCAACCAGATTAGCATTAATAATAAAATTTTCTAGTTTTGTGGTTCCAGTATCCTTATCAAACTGAACAGATAAATGCATTCAGACTAGAGTTTATTGTGAAAGCTTGTGGCTCCTATTTTTACTGATTGTCTTGCTATACATTGGTGAGTTTAAGGGGGAGAGATACAAATTATATTATGTGGATTAGTTCTTGATCGAAAGAAGAATCACTACATCCATGCTTGCACAAATGCAGGTTTCCAGTATTGCTTTGGCATACGTTGTCAAAAAGAACCCTGGGGTGAAGATTTTAAAAGTAAGGGGTTGTAAGAACTTCTGTCTTTCTGAAGGTGAGTCTGGTCAGAGTAAGCTTCCTTGCAAGGTTTGGCTGCGCCCAGGTGGCTCTGATGGCTGGGATCTATACAAGGAGTTATGCAGAAGTTGCATCCTGGAAGAAATGGAATTTGGATGGGGTTTTTCTCCTTTCTCACTAGAAAAGTTGAGACCTGCTGTTGGGACTTCAAGGGCAATAGTTGTTGGTCTTGGTGCATCACTAGGCCAACATGCATTGACCAAACTACCCGAGATATGTCCTTTGCTGGAGAGCTTGATTCTTAATTTTCAGGTATGTCAATATCATCATTCTATTTGAATGTAATGGAGGTTTCAGACTATTAACATTCCTGCTGCTCTTGACAGGTAATATCTGACAATATTGTGAGGAGTATCATGGAATCCTTGAAGCATTTGCGAGTGTTGGGACTTTGCTGCTGTCTTGGTGACTTGAGTTCAAAAAGCTTTCAGATGAATTTGCCGAACTTAAGAACATTGAAGCTAGAAAGGGTGACTCCATGGATGACAAATGATGATTTGGTTATCATGACCCGCAACTATCCAAGTTTACATGAACTTTCATTGTCAGGATGCAAGCTTCTCGATTCAGGTCAGCTAGTTTCCCTTTTATTTCAAGGAAAGAGTTTAGATGTTTGTTTCAGTAATTTGTTGCAT
The DNA here is from genome assembly GCA_035236585.1 of Warburgia ugandensis. Taxonomy (NCBI): domain Eukaryota; kingdom Viridiplantae; phylum Streptophyta; class Magnoliopsida; order Canellales; family Canellaceae; genus Warburgia; species Warburgia ugandensis. The sequence goes on from CP141126.1 coordinate 12,887,983, forward strand.
CATTCCTATTGTGTACTCTAGTTTATCCACCACAATCTGGACTTACTGTTATCTTCTTCGCAGATTCTCAACAAATTATGTCATCTGGATGGCCAGGCTTGACATCTGTCCATCTAGAGGTTTGCCTCTGTCTTGTCAAATTTGTTTTTTTGATAGATATGCTTCTAATGCAATTTGTTTGGAAAGCATTGAGAGGTTGAACTTTTTGATATCTCATATTTATATTCCCTAATATTGGCCTGTTCATCTCTTAATTTAAATGTTGGTGGCAGGAGAAAACTGTAGATAATGGTTAACACCTCACTGACATCGAACCTCATGTATTTCAAGGAAAGAATTGAAGTCTTATATTCAAGAGTTTGTAACTAAAATATTATGAGTAGTAGGATGACCCTGAGGATTTCAAATTTTTAAGAACTCAGGTACGTGGAAGCAATTACTAAAAGAATCTGAGAATTTCAACCAACCGATCAGGAAATGACAGAATTCGAGTTACAAACTTTGTGTTTTTTGAACTTTCTAGTTCTGGGAACTTTATATTTCAGGAAACTTACTATATCGGGAAACTTCCAAAAATATCAAATAAAATTCTAGTAATTCTCAAATTAGAAAGTTCTTAAGTCAATTAAGCAGTTCAAGGTCCAAAAAGGGGAGCTTTCCTGGTCAGGAAGCTTTCTAAATGCATAAGAGCATTAAAAGATCCACACATTAATCCAGTGCTTTAAACACTAGGGACAAACAATTCAACTTCCGAAATTCTAATGAGATTTCCGTTGCAAAGACTTGAAACGGATAAGTCAATCAACTAGAAGCAATATCAACCTACTACAAGAAAAGTTAGGTTTCTAAAATTCCTCAAGTAATTAATCTCAACTAAGGATAACTTGATCGAGGGTTTGGACTGAGCAAACGCCATTAATTGTTTCAAATATGATCTAGGGTATGAAAACTCAGGAAAACCCTTTTGATTAGCATTGTAGGAAAATCTGTCCACTATGGAAACTATCAAGAATATGAGAAGCAAAACTAAGTAAGAACAAAAGATGTAGACCTCAGGAACTCAGGAAAGCCATTCTGATTCACATTGTAGGAAAATTTGTTCACAGTAGAAACTGTCGAGAAAATGAGAAATGAGAAAATAAACTAAGTAAGAAGAAAAGACATAGAGAAGAAATAGAGGATGGATGAAGGGCTTTTTCCAAGAAGTCACTCCAATTGTTCACAGTAGAAATTATCAAGAATATGAGAAAAGAAACGAAGAAGAAAAGAGAGAGAAGAAATAGAGGATAGATGAAGGGCTTTTTCTGAGGAATCACCACAAGGATAAAGGATCTGATCTCCCAGTCTCTTTTTGTTCCTTTAAAATCTATTAAAGGGTTTTTTCTAGGAATCTCTGCAAGGATGAAGTACAAGATCTCCCGATCTCTTGTTGTTCCTTTAAAATCTTAGTTGTCAATACCAGTACTGCACCAGTTGGTATGCCAGTATTCCCAGTTTTGGTCCAAAAACCGATTAAAAAATCATGTAATACGTGTCCTGGAGAAATATCATTCAGTGGCCAATACTGCTTATACTGGCTGGTATTTGCATTCTGTTTTGGTATTGACCAAAATAGTGTCTTTGGAATATTTTTTTTTTTTCATTTTCTCCTAAGTTACCCCAATTAAACCTGTCTAATGGCTGAATCAAGGGGCATACATGTTGATTCACTGTCACACTGAAATGGGCACGATTGTTTTATCAAGAAATCAGCATTTTCTAAGGTATTTTCCCCCCTGAAACCCTAGAACTCACAGCTCAGTGAAGAAGACGACCCAAAAACCCTTTTAGCTGTAATTTTTTTGTGCAAAAAGTTCAATCGATCCATTATCATTTAAAAATGACCAAAATCAATCTGTATTTTGCATGATTTGGTGAAGATAATAGGCTGGATTTTATAATATCTTCATCTCTGCAACTATAATATTATAGATAATGAAGGAGACAAGCTGTAAGCTGTGTAAAATGTTTTTTTTTTCTTGGAAAAGAAGTTGAATAGAGTTCTTGTTTTGCAAAAACAATCAAGATGCACGGTTTTCTGGTTGATTTGGTGAAGTTTTAGGGGGATTCATCATGTTTTTCGTCTTTGCAATTGTAGCATCACATATAATGAATAAGACAACCCAAAAGCTCTTCCATCTTTGATATTTTGCAAAAAAGCAAAAGTTTAATAGAGTTATTTTCATGCAGAAACGACCAAGTTTGACCTTTTTTGCATGATTTGGTGAAGATTTGAGGATGTTTTAATAGATTTTTTCGTCCTAATTTTCATTTTCTTTTACAATCTTTCAGATTTTTGAGATTTTTTGGAATATTATTATTATTTTTCTTTGTGCCAGTCAATACCAGTTCGGTAGATCTTATTGCTGGTATATACCGGTTTGTGGCACATACCTGTATGATAGGTACAGTATTGACAACTATGTTTGAGATCTTGTCAAACGTTGCTTGAAATTACCGTTATCTCAAACTCTTTCTTCAAGAAAAACATGGAAATTAGTCCACAAGGCAAAGCCAATTTCATTCACTCAACTCTCAAAACTATAGAGAACCTTAATCCTTTTTATAAATGAAGGGGGAAAGATTTTGTTACCTTTCACTTTAAGCATTAAAACTCACCCTATTATCCTAACCATCACATATGGTGCTAAAAAATAGGGCCCACAACTTATTCACTTAAGAGAAGCAACTAAAAGTAAACCATTGCTGACTAATTTATATCTTGAAACAGAGAGTCCAACAAGGTCTACGCCTCTTTTCTAATGCATGATGAAAATTTTTTGGTAGATTTTAGCTGTTCATCATGTTTGGAATACCAAAAGTAGGTAACCCACCAAAAATCAATGCATTTGGATGATCCTGACCACGTGTTTTAGGTCTTTGGATAAATTAATAAAAATGTATGGTCTTGATTTTTGACCCAAAGAAACATAGGCTAAAAACATCCACCGGGCATGAAATATGATCTCTAGTCTATCTAAGCCATTACTAACAAGATGAATGGCCTTGGGAAAAAAAAAAACAAAAAGTTTTGCCGTACATAGAAAAAGGGGTGTGGACGCCTTCCATGCCTTTTAAGCTTGGATTCTTACTGGTGCTATAAAATGAAAGAAAATAGTAAAGACTGTCTAAATGATATCCACATCCTTTCCCAACATACAAAGAGGGGTATGGTCCCCAATTATATCTATATTCATTATAGGTTGTCATTGTATAGAACATTATCTCCTTTGCATTGCATCTATATGTTTTGATTTTCTGACTTCACATTATCTCCTTTTAATTGCATCTCCCTCTCTTTTGAATTTCTGACTCTTGTTGGCAGGATTGTGGAAGAGTAACAGCAGAGGGTGTTTCTTCTCTTCTGGACTGCAAAGCAATTGAGGATCTATCTCTTCGTCATAATGTGAGTTTTCAAGCGTTTGATTTTCTGGGAATCACTTCTGCATATGCAATGTTCTCACTCATGGACTGATGACTAAACCTCAAAAGACAAGTTCATATGCTTATTTCTGCATCTTTAGTGAATGATTTTCTAGTGGAAATACCTTTAAAAGAAGATTGCAATATCATTTGGCAGTCTAAATATCCCAATAAAGGGTCAATGAGCCCAAAAGAGAGGAGAAATCATAAATATAGAACTATAGTAAAACAACCCTGTATAAATTATTCAGCTGACACGACAGAAGTGCCCCTTACCAGGCTGCTGCTTGCAGTACTTCTATGAACTTAAGAAAATGCTTGAGATCTATGCCATTATTTATTATAGCCATTAGCTTTAGACATGTACAAATAGTCCATCATTTATTATGACAATTGGTTAAAAAAGCATTTTTTATATAGTATACAGATTGCCAAAGATATAGTTGAATTATGATCCTTCTCGATCTGGCTTCTCACCTTCAAATTGCAGGGTCAAGGGATTAAAAGGAATTTCATTGTTGATGCTGTTTCGAAGGTAAGCTAGTCAGATTCAGCATCACAGCCATTTTGCCAGGTTAAGCTATTCCTAGAACTGCATGCTGATCCCTGATCTCATACCATGATGATTGCAGTTGCCATTACTCCGAAGAGTAGCATTGGATCTATGTGATGCCAGTGATGGTGGCTTCGACAGCCCAAATGTAAGTAACATTTCCTGGGCAGTTTTAGTTGTAATTCAAATTATCTGCAGTTAACGTAAATCCATTGATATTAATAAGTCAAAGAACTTCAAAATTGCTCTAACTGAAGACATTTGAAGCCAAGAACGTCAGTGTGGATAATTGGCCATTTTTTCTGAATCGTCCATTTTTAAGAAAGAAACTTCTTCCAAAACCCTATGTAATTCCATTTATCTTGATTGGTTTGCTCTAGGAAATTAGTAACTAGAGTGCACTGTTTGGATTGCTAAGAATTCTATGATTTCTCTACACTCAATACCCTCTCTTCACCATCACCAAAAAACAGGTTAGCATTTCTTTTACTCCTAATTCTACACACAATTACGCCAGCTGTTCATAAGAATTTCATTTCTTTTACTCCTAATGCTATACACAGTTATGCCAGCTATTCATAGGAATTTTGTGTGCGCACGCGTGATTACTAGCTTTTTATTATTGCACCCCTAAAGGGCTGAACCCCATTTTATGTAATGATTCAGATCTAGTTTTCCCTCAGTTCTACCGTGTGTGCAGTCCTATTTATTCTTATGAATTTTTGTGTCTATTTTTTCTGTTTTCTTGCTCCTGGATAACTAGCAAGAAAATAAAATATGAGACTATTAACATCAGTAAATGAATGTAGAACACAGGCAGACTACACAGGTTGATATTACTTTGTATCCCAACTGATGTCTTAATGTGACTTAAGAACTACAAAAGCTAACACGGGTGGTTGCTCACAGCACTATATTTCTCAGTATGCTGACAGGTTTTCCTTGAGCATTGTGAAGATTGCCTGCTGCAAGTCTCAGAGCTGTGCATTTGAGCTGCAAAACTCAGGCACATGTAGCAGAACAATGCACCAGAAGAGCATAGTTTTGGAGTGGAATAGCAAAGAGCTGAGGACTACGATAGTGAAGGAAAGATTATAGCATAATAAGTGGACTGTATTAAAGCAAAGTTTGTGCAGTGGGGTTGACTTTTAAACTGGCACCTTTCTTTTTCAATCATGAATCCAGGGCCAATATTGCCTAAATAGGAAAGCTATGAGATAAAAGAAGATCATAATGTTGCTCTTCATTATTTCTATTCCTGTTCGAGGTATATGGTCAGAACTGATTTGGAGGATTTGTGCGGTGGGGTTGACATTTACACTGGCACCTTTCTTTTTCAATCATGAATCCAGGGTCAAGATATTGCTTACACAGGAAAGCTATGAGATAAAAGAAGATCATAATGTCGCTCTTCATTATTTCTATTCCCGTTCGAGGTAAATGATCAGAACTGATTTGGAGGACTTTCAGAAACCCTCCTGTTCTCCTTGAACGTCTCTCTTTCAATAGAAAATTTCCTTCTTGTTGGCGGGGTCTCTTCTAGTACAATTCCCACCAAATTTGACAAGATCTTTATCTGTGCAATCGTTTGTCCTACTTATCAATTCCTGTTCGATTGTTTGAGAACAAGTGTATCGTATCTGAGACGGGTCTCTGATAAAGGAATCTTGTAATGGGGCTGGCAGTTGTATATGTAAGCTCTTGTAACTTCTGTTACTGTTAGAGTATTTCCGCAAGATTAATGTCAAGTCTTTCTGATATCTAGGCTCGAACCGCCTTAACATGGCTGTAGTGGTGCTTGAGGTGGGACAGGCTGACCTGATATGACATGAGATCAGGTGTGGCCTGAGTTGACTAGCTGGGCTAAGATGACCTAAATTTGGCATGAGATGAGGTGAGCTGATTGAAAATATCACTTTAGTTGGGTTGATATGAGTTTAAGGAGATGAATTGAGATGAGATGGTTGAGATAGGTTTGAGATGAGCCGGAGGCGATAGTTGAGATGACAGAATATGGCTCATTTCTTTAACTTGCAAGAGATGTTTCTATGTGTTTTATATTAGATTTGGTTTGGAAGCGGATATTTATGAGCTTCCATAAGTAGGGAGTTAGAGGGATTTAGGAAAATGGGAGAATGGAAGAGTGAGTTAATAGGGGAAATTATAGGGTGGCGTGAGAGATGAAGTGTTGTGATAGGCTAAGAGAAGAAGAGAGTAAGAGAAATGCTAGAAAACATGGGGATGAAGGATAGGTGGAGATTTGTGATTGCTTCTGGGCTTAAGATAAGATAGGAGGGAGTTTTCTCTAGGTGAAAGAGTGGGAAAGAGAGATGGGAAAGTGGCATGCAGTAAGTGAGAGAGTCTTGAGGACGAGTGGGAGTTTGAGAATGTGGGAATGGTAGGAAGGAGATAGAAAAGGCGGAGAGTGAGAGACAGGGATAGAGTCCTTAGTTGAGATTTTGAGATGAATTGGGATTCTCCTAGAGTTGTTAGAGAGTTGTAATTATAGGGAAACTAGGCGCCCAGTTTAGGTTGGGTAGCCCCTTTTAATTTTAGAAAGGTGAGGCCCCTAAAAGTTATAAGAAGTTTGGACTCCAAGAGGATGTTAATTTCTAATGGGTCCTCTATATTTCCTTAAACGTGTTTAGTATTTTAAAATTAAACTCCTGTAGGAGATCTAATACTTAGTTTAGAATGTAGAACTCTTAAAAGACTATGACTTTAAGTGGGTCATACTTGTTTGTAAATCCCTAAAAGAGGTTAACATATTTTCTAATAAAACTCGTCCTAAGAGACCAAAAATTTAAAAAGTTTAGCATAATGGGACCCTTAAGTGCGTCCTATTTATCCATTTGTACTTCTCTAAAAGAGTTTTAAAACGAAGCTCTTGTAAGAAACTTAAAATCTTTGGAAAATTCATAGTGCTTGGAAAGGTAGGACTCTTAAGTGGGTCCATTTCTTCTATTTTCTCTCTTTTGATGAAATGGAATTTCAAGAGAGGCAAACGCACCCACTTTAATGGGTTCCCTTCTATTTTAAGGAAGAAAAAGAATTTGGAAAAGATTAGGAGTCTCATTGAAAGTGGGTACCTCCTTTCATTTTATCTCCTAAGTGGGTCTAAGATATGCATGCTAAACCTGTTCAACTAATTAGAAATGAGTTTAGAGTTTGTGGGAAACCCATAAGAGTTTCTTTAAAGATGAGAGACTCTCCATGAGAGAGTCCTAAACATCTTTGAATATAGGCTTTTTCATTTTTGTTGTTGGGCCCACTTGTTTAAATAAACTGGGCCCCTCTTTAGGCTAGTCAAGAGAGTCCTAAAGTTTTATAAGATCCTGGGAAGTCTCATTGAAAGTGGGTACCTCCTTTCATTTTATCTCCTAAGTGGGTCTAAGATATGCATGCTAAACCTGTTCAACTAATTAGAAATGAGTTTAGAGTTTGTGGGAAACCCATAGGAGTTTCTTTAAAGATGAGAGACTCTGCATGGGAGAGTGCTAAACATCTTTGAATATAGGCTTTTTCATTTTTGTTGTTGGGCCCACTTGTTTAAATAAACTGGGCCCCTCTTTAGGCTATTCAAGAGAGTCCTAAAGTTTTATAAGATCCTGGGAAATCTTTTGAGCTCAGACTTCTGATTCTCTCTCTCTCTCTAAGAGTCATAGGATTTAAAAGAAAAATCCCTAAAATTCCTTTTGAAAACCAATTAGATAGGCTCTCTCTCCAAGAGAGTCCTATATTGTTCATCTCAAGCACTACTAACAATGAGGTGAGGAGATATTATTTCATCTCATCTCAGCTCAAGTACCATTAATAGTGATATAAGCAATTAGTTATGGCCCCTGTTGGTCCTTCGATAGGGAGCAACGAGTTTCATCTCTTTCAAGATACGAAAGTGATAGATCTTGTTGAGTTTGTGGTGAGAAACAACTGTAGATATCAGCCCTTTTATATTGTCAAACATTGTCCTCCTTTTCCTACATATCATAGTCAAAAAGTTCGGATACGGGAATAAATCTATATATCCATAAAATTCGGCAAATATGCATTAAAATTTTTGAGATTTTAGTGAATTATTTGTGCAATTCAAGTTTTGTCAGGTAAAGTCGTGTTAATTTCTTGAAATTTACTTTGAATTTGAAAATTGTATAAACTTATAATTCGTACGAGAAAAAGTTGTGGCATCAAAATGTTGGGATTTTTTTAAAAAAATTTCAATTACTCGGAATTTTTGTGACTGTGGTACGGATATCAAGTCTGCTATATCATTAGATATCTAAAAGTTCTTTACACCTATGTTAATACGGATTCTGGTATTACTCTCACAAAGTCAGTAAAATAGCCTTAAAAGAAAAGGTTCCCTGTAAATATACACTTCAGTAATTTTGTTGATTCGATGAGGGAGCTGATATACAGTGCCACTATTTTTCTCCCCAACCAAGTAAATTGCTGGCTCTGGTTCGGCAGCGTCTGTACCAATAGTGTGCCGACCTTTTGATTGGCTGAAGCAGGTTGTCCTTCTGCATGGGCACCAACCCTGAGTCGACCATGTTTTTTGTCAAGCTTAAACTTCAAGTTAGCTCAGGTTAAGGGAGATCCAAAACCGTTCACAATCTGGGGCAAGGGCATGTCTTGGATGGGCCAACACCCATCGATCAAAGATGACTCACCTACCCAATAATCAGCGTCCCTTTTTCTTTACCTATTTTTGTCTCTAATTCTTTCTGCAAAAGAGGTGGCTGGGGAAAGAAAAGGGGTGAAATATGACCGTCTTAGAGAAAATAATAAAGAAGAGTCACCAAGAAAGCAGGAAAAAGGGGAATTCTTATCAATCATTACTGGCGAAATGCACTACACCTGTTGATGTTCTTGCTAGTGCAGCACTTTTTAACTGAGACGCACAATTTGTTGTCACTTGTAGGCACCAATGGAATTGTTTCCTGTTGATGGTTATGATTGCCCACCTCTTTCACATCCTTGGTGGTTGGTTAAAGGAAATGTCAGGGCAGGTGCCAGCGTGATTGTGCCAATAAAACTCGCGTTCTTTAGATGATTCCTCTTGAAACACTTCAATGCGGTGTACGCGTAGTCCATGTCTTTAGCTAAAAGAAAACGGAGTGGCAAATACCCGAAGCATCCTTTCCCAGTACATTCCGCAGAAAGTGAGAGGCTTAAAAGGACATGCGTGAGCGTATAACTTCTGATCCAACCGAGAAGCTCGCCACTCAGCTTCCTCACTTTTCTCTTGAGATTCTTGTCCTCCGTAATTGTGCCGTCATCATGTAGCCTATACAAGAAGAGCCTTGGCGTAATGGTTGGGTTAGTTGTCATGTGACCGGGAGATTACAGGTTCGAGGCGCAAAAATAGTTTCTTGTAAAAATGCAAAGTAAAATTATGTATGGTAGATCTCTTGCGGTCTGCCCCTTCCATTTAACTTGTACATGCAGGAGTTTTGTGCTTGGGCTGCCCTTTTATCTTTTAGCCTGATAGCCCCTGTGCCTCAAATTCTAATCTGAGGGATGAAATCTATCTACAAACAATTTTATTGCTGGGTCTACACCATCGTAATTCAAAAGCTTGGAATATCCAGTGAACGGGACTTTCTTGACTAGCTCTTCTAAGATGCGATAGGGTCTAAAAGATGAACGGTTTAGATAAAACCCGGTAGCCACTTCCATTTTGATCTGGTCGCACCATTGCTCGTGGTTATTGTGCCACTGACATAACCTTAAATGACCAACATTACCTTCCGTGCGCAGATGTATGATCAAGATAATTGATATGGAGTGGCTTCTCTTCGGGGGAGTCCCATCCTGTTGTTACTCGGTAAGAGCAATGCCTAATACAAACACTAGTTTGGCCATCTTAAAAAAGATGGTAAAATTATTGTCATGTGATCTTGAGATGAGATCACGGGTTTAAGGTGTGAAAATAGTCTTGTGCAAAATCTAAAGTAAGGCTGTATACTTTAGTCTTGTGCAAACATTAGTCCATCTCAAAAAAGGAAGCCTTGGCGTAATGGTAAAATTGTTGTCATGTGATCTTGAGATCACGGGTTTAAATGTGAAAATAGCCTTGTATAAAATTCAAAGTAAGGCTGCATACTATTGATTCTTGTGTTTTCCATTCTTTAGACTTCACATATGTGAGAGAGCTTCGTGCACCAAGGCTGCGCTTTGTAAAGAAGTCCAAGGAAGTCTTATTGCTGTAACAAGCTGCATGATCAACATGGATGGTTGGCGTCACTGGGCAACTGATTTGCCTGTGTGAGACACAGGAAGTACTTTCTTTTTTATGTCTCGTCTTTTTCTTTCTTGCTTTGTATGTCCACGACCATAAGAGTTTATAAAGGGCAGTCCCAGTGCACGAAGCTCCCGCTTATGCGGGATTCAAGGAAGGGGCAGACCACAAGGGCCTATAAGAGTTTATTATTCTAAATTTCTTTTTCAGTTTTATGCGTCTGAACGCTAAGACTCGTCGATTTGCATGCACAGCTTGTAATCTCAACTGACTTGTGGACAAGAAGTACTAGGCCGAAGGCTACACGGGGCTCTTTCACGGAAGAGGCCTTACATTTTACATGAAGGGAGCCCGCCTTAGGACGATCTTACCTGTGATTTCATCGGTTTTAGATGACTAGTAGTTCTCAAAGTGTATGGATTGGATAATTTTAGCATAAAAAAAATTGTATTTACATGAAATGCACGGTTAGAAACTATGTATAAACAAAGGTATAAATTTAACTTCTAAAAATATGGTTTTTAAGATGCTAAAGTCATCGAATTATTGCGATGTTTTATTTGTGAGATATCCAAAACCGAAGCAATCAGATGAATGGTTAGGGTCATCCAAAAGTGGCCTCCTCGTGCAAATTAATAAGCACTTCTAAGGAAGGAAGCATCCTATAGGGCCTAGAACATTGGTGTATAAATGTGTCTTTACATTCAAAAATTTTAAAAGAAAAAAAAAAAGTCACAGGGAAATCAGTTCTATAAAGGTGCAAAAGCCCTGCAGTAGTGGAGACAAAATCATTTAAAAGAGGGCACCAAAGAAAGCAAGTTCATGAAAAACCTCCACCGCCTGGCTGAGTGCAGCTATACTTTGATAGCTCATTCTTTGAGAAATCAAAGCAAGTGGGCGTAGGGGACAAAAATGGATTGTTCATTGCGGATTTTAGTCATTTACTTGGAAAAGCCACCAACAGCCAGGCCGAGTGGCTTGCCATTGATGCAGCAATTGTTTTAGCTTTAAAACTTAACATCTCTCATTTCCTGCAAGCAATCAAAGTGGACCACACATACTGGGAGGCGAATTAGGTGGCAGATTGACTGGCAACTAAGTTGTCGTCATGTAATTTTGAGGTCACGGGTTCAAGGCGTAAAAATATCATCTTGCAAAATGCAAGGTAAGACTGTATACTTTAGGCCCTTGTGGTCTATCCCTTCTCCAGACCCCACATAGGCTGGAGCTTCGTGCACTGGGGCTGCCCTTTATTGATTGGCAACCAAGTCTGCAAAGGAGTAAGCAGTGGAGAATGGATTTGGGTTCTACTAGCCTTTGTTATAAGGGGAAAGAGTCTTTGTTCGAAATTGATTATCCCTAAATCTGATGTGAGTTTTTCTATTTTGACTTGCCCCCTGCTGCGATTGAATGAGAATGGATAAGAGGCTTGTAGGATTAACGTGAGATAGTAGGGATGATGAACTTGAAGGCGAAGAATAGGAATGTTCAATTTACAAATTTTGGGAACTTAAAATGGTCTTCACAAGTCTTGTAGTCAAGAGAATGATCTCAATGTTGGTTGGAGTCTTTGCAAGGGCAGCCCTCATGGATGAACTCCCGCCTATGCAGGGTCCGAGGAAGGGGCGGACCACAAGAGCCTAAAGTACACAGCCTTATCTTGCATTCCACAAGAGGCTGTTTCCATGCCTTCAACTTGTGACTTCAAAGTCACACGACGACAACTTTTACCATTGGTTGGAATCTTGGTGATCTGAGTATAGTTGGCAGTCCAAGTACGAAGGACAGTTCTGCCTTTAATCTGAACCATGTACTATACTGATTAATGAAGAGACTTGTTCAAGAAAAGAAAAGAAAAAAATTCACAAAAAAAACCAAACAAATAAACAAAATGCTATTTAACATTCAGAAAACTGTAAAATAAAATGCATTCTAAAGTCGGAATATCACAAATATCTCTGTCCCGAACCATTATAAGGAAAACTATAACCGATATCGGCAGAGGAAAGATGTAGAATCTTCACAAGGATTAACTTTTAATGACTGCTATGGGCTGCATAGGATGCAAGAATCCTTGAGCCTGTCCATTTCTTAGCTAAACAAATAAAAGTATGGGTCCACTTGGTTTGGTAGGTTTTAGCCCTCAAGGTTTAAAGGTGTCTCCTAACCAATAAGGCTAGCTTCATTGGTCAATGTCCTCCATTAGATTTATCTAATAGATTCCACATTTATCGCACAAATACGTCGTTGAGTTGCTTCAAGAACAACCTATCGTGCTAACAAATGTCCAGCGTAGGTGGTTCAGACAACTCAACATCTTCTCTAAAGTATGTTCGATTATGGCTTTTTTCTTTGACCAAGAATGAGTGCGAGTGATTTGCTTCGTAATTCTTCGTTTCTAAAATAAACAAAAAGAAAGACCCAACTATCATTGTTTTTTTTTCTTTAACTGATTAGATCTTGAAGCTTCATCTTATAATGATACTGATTTTCTTTAATTGCCTTGATCTCCACCAATCACAACTTCCACGGTGGAAAATCTTTATTATTTTCTAACAAAAGTGAAAAAAATAAAAAATACTGGACCACATTGTCGGAAACAGACTTCGCTCAACCAGACGTCTATAAAAACTAGAACGTTTGTCGAACCGGCTATCTGCTCTTTGGATTTTTAGGCCGGTGGTTGAGCCGATGGATGCCGAAGTACGGGTGCTCTTTGGATTTGACTGTGGCCAAGAAGATGAACGGTTCAGATCAGCAACCACCTCATGCCTACTTTATTCTATAGGCTGATACAATTTAAGTAGACTAATGTCTTGTAAATCACATGGGCCCATTACTTTATCTGTCCCTTAAAAAAAAATAAAATTCTTGGGGCATGTCTAGAAAACTCTCTTTTAAAAAAAAAAAAATTCTTTATAATTTCTATTCATAATAGAAAAAAAAAAGAGTTTCCCAAACATACATTCAGCTTATAAATCCGTTTTTTATTGTTTTCTCTACTTTTAGGGTGTAAATAATCCAAATTGGTAGTTTTGGATGGTTGAGATAATTTTCTCTGTTCCGTGGGCCCCATTGTGAAGTGCAGTCAATCAGCACCAGCCACGCTTGCTGTAGGTGTACGACCGCTGGAAGGTTAGCGACCATCGCAGGAGCCAATTAAGGCGCGACATGCACGTGACAATGACGCCACCTCGCGAACCATCTGCGAAGATTACTAGCATTTTAGGGTTTTTATGGGTATAGCGAGGAGGGTACTTAAGTAATTAAAGACCAGAAGAAGGGTTGTTTTGTTGTAATAGATTTCTTGCACTCCAATTTAGTTCGTTCCCTCTGCCGGGAGGACATTTTCGGAATTTCAAGTTGGCTGTAATTTTCCATACTTACTTGGAGTTATCATGACATATATACCCCTAGGCGAGGAAAACGAACAGACAGAGTTCTGCAGCAGAATTCGTAATTACGAGAACAGTCGTGGGCAGTTACGTGTCGACTAAATCCTTCCGCAGTAAGTTTTCCCTGTTCCGACGGGGGTATTTTACTCCTCTCAAGATAAGTTCAGAAATGAGGGAAAGACATAAATGCCCCTCATGAATCAATACCAACGGCCGCTTCTTACTTTGTCATTTTCAAGAGGTAGGGTACGTTTGGTCTTTTCACTTTACACAGTGCCTGTGGAGTGTACTACGTCAGGGGCACTTTGGTCAATTAATTTCTGACCCGGTTGGTGCGGAGGAGATCCAAAAATATCCTTCACTCAGTTTAAAATCTTTCATAGCAGGCGCAGGGCCTCCGGTCTCGGAGGAATCGGACTATTCTTTATCATCTTTAAATCCGATCCGTTAACTTTCTCATCGACCGTCCCTATTAGTCGGCTGATGGTTGCTGCTGTTTCTAGCGTTTCCATAAAACCCTAGACGCAACTTCCTGCCTGCTGCAACTCTCTCTCTCTCTGCAACAAGAAGTACGTGAAATTTCGTAACTGCCGTAAAAATAAAAATCAGAAGGGAAAGGAAAAAACAAAAAAAGGAGAAAAAAAGAAGAAAATATTTGTGGATGTTTCTTTGATAGGACAGAGGGAGAGATCGCAGAGGCCTTTCATGGCAGTTTTACAGGTATTTTCTTTTGCGATCGATGAGATCTTTTCACTTGTTTTGTCGTCTTATATCTTGGATTTTGCGGCAGCGAAGGGAGAGTAGTTGCAGAGGTTTAAATGGCGGATTTTCAGGTATCCTTATCCGATCATGAGACGTTATGTACAAGCTAGAACGGCTAGGGTTCGAAAGTTGTGCGATTCCGAAGAAGAAGAGAAGATCGGGCATAGGCCAGCCGGGGAAAAGATATTTCCTTTCAGCGACTTGGCGTCGTCGATGCCGTCGGTTGGGACGAGGCGTTCGACGAGGGTTTTTGTTCCGAAATCCGTTTCGAAAGCTTCTGATGTTGATGCAGGTAGGGTTTTACGTTCGGGGAAGCGTCGATTCTCGTCGGGACCCGTGGCGGGAAAGCAGGAAGGAGATGAGGACGATTGGTTTCGAGTTCTAGGAAATCCTCGCACTGATGCGGTGGATTTAGGGCGATGTAAGAGAGAGAACGGCTGGCATGGTGACTCGCCGGCGGCGGAGTGCGATCCGGCTGGACTTAATTCCGGTGTTGATAGAGCGGTGGAGCCGATGTTCGTTCCAAAAGTTCACGACGATCTTCCGGTTCTTAACCGGGAGAAGATGTACGGGATCGTTTACAGTCGTAAACGGCGAAGGTCGCCAGAAAACATGGTTTTGCAAGATCGCAAATATGGAATTGCTTTCGTCCGAAAGCAACGAAGGAAGAAGCTCATGGTATTGAATCAAGAAAAGTGTAAAGAATGTGATATGAATGAGAATGTTGCTCCTTCAGAGGAAAAGGTCAGAGTTTCGATGGGAGACAACTTGCTCGATTTTGTTCTTGGGCGGGCATTGCTGGTTGTGTTTGTAGAATATTCGCATAGTAGTTCTTCTCGTTTTGTTTCATTTCTGGTTTCGGTTTTGAATTGGATGAGGAGGTCGAAAGTGAGACTGTCAAAACTCGCCGCGTTTTTGTCCTTCAGTTCTATTGCCAGAGTTTTCTCTCTGCATGGCGTGCATTTCTTGCCCACTCATGGTTCGAAAAATGTAAGTGTCTTGCATCTTTGGTTCTTATATTTTCCTTATGGTTTTTCCTCTCTGCTATCCTGATGTAGTTTATTGCTTATACTGTTTCCTTCTGTTCAGCCCGTTTCTTGCAGCGATGCTTTTCCTGGTGCTGGAATTTGCGGAATTTTTGGGGCGACACAGTTTGTTCCGTTGGTGTCACTTAATTTCGCTGCTTCTCCTTCCTATTTCACGAGTTTACATTCGAGTATGCTTCTTCGCTCACTATATCGCCCTGGCATAAATGGAAGATGCCTGGGTATTTCATTTGAAAGTTTCCCTGGGAATATTAGCCATGAAGAACACAATTTATGTGCTTCTATGGATGTGGGCTTTTCCGGAAAGAAGGGTATTTTTGGAAGCGTGGTTACTGATTCTGGAAGTCCTGTTGTGAAAAGGAGTTGTGTAGATTGTGCTGTTGAATTGAAGGACTTAGCTGCTCGAAGTTTCGCAGCAAAACAGAGTGGGAGGTTACGGAAGCATCAGAAGAGGAGGAGCTCGATCAGGTCTTCTAGGGTTCTGAAGAAATCATTGACGCCGGTTAGCAGAGGTGGATTTCGTCCTGAGCTCAATGGTCTCATGAAGCTTCGGTCAGCTGCTAAAGTTTCACCATTGCAAGATGGCTTAATGATGCCAAACTGTGAGAAATCCCTTGATGTGTATGGTAGTGATATTTTTGGAATTAGGGATGATTATGTGATGTTCGCTTCTTCAAGAACTAACAAGCAGAGGAAGTGCATCAGGAATAGTACCTCCGAGAAGTTTAAGGAATTGAAATTGTTCTTATCAGATATTAAACAGAACATAGATACACTAAGTTGCAGTGCGAATATTTTGGTTGTTGAATCTGATAAATGTTGGAGGGAATCTGGGGCAGAGGTTATGTTGGAATGTTCAAGCTCCAATGAATGGATGCTTGCTGTGAAAATGCAAGGCTCTATAAAGTACCTACACAAGGCACAAGAAATGAGACCTAGCACATGCAATCGTTATACACATGCTATGATGTGGACCGGTGAAAGTGGCTGGAAGCTAGAGTTCTGTGATCGAAAAGATTGGACTGTATTCAAGGAACTTCATAGGGAATGCTGTGAGAGGAATACACAAGGAGCTGCTACTGTGAAGATTATTCCTGTGCCTGGAGTACAAGAAGTGTTTGATTATGGTGATGGTGAAGAAGTTCCTTTTGTCCGACCTGATGTGTACATTACCACAGCAGATGATGAAGTTGGAAGGGCTCTAATGAGTGAGCATGCCAGCTATGATATGGATTCTGGAGATGAGGAATGGTTGGAACAGTTAAATTCCAAGTTTCAAGGTGATGAGAGTGGCAATGGTGGTCATATATCAGCAGACGACTTTGAGAAGTTCATACATGCATTTGAGAAGGCTGCTTATAGTCATCACGATGATGTCTCGGACGGGACTAAGGCTATCAATCTTTGTCTGGGATTAGGGAGCGGGGAAATGGTAGCAGCCATCTATGACTATTGGTTAAGAAAGAGGAAACAAAAAAAGTCGGCACTGGTTAGGGTTTTTCAGGTAACAAACAAATTAGTACTCAGTTCTTATTGTATCTGTGGTGTCTCAACTTATTATTGTGATATTGTCTCGCGGAAATTAGTCCCTGTGCAGTTGGCCTCTCTGCATATGTTTAGTCTAGTTTTTCATTTCATTAAAATGTGAACATGAGAATATCGATTGTTGTGAACTCTTAACGTGGTAATTAAATACCTGCATTAGTAAATGAAATTTCCAGAATGTATTTTCACCTTTGGTTGGCTTAGTCTGAAATTTCTTTACAATGACAATTAGAAAGCAAGGTAAGGCTAGGGTACTATAGCCCCTCTGGTCCACCCCTTCCCCGAACCCTTCATGTGTGAGAGCTTTGTGCTCCGGGCTGCCTTTTAATGATAATTAGAAAGCAACTCAGACTTTCTGCATAAGAAGGTCACTTGTGCCTGATTGTCAGTAAAGTAATTACTTTTTTCTTTTCTGATCATTTGCTTGTTCTTTAAGTTGCACTGTTTGAAAATTTCAAGCTCGTTTTTAGAATGTTAAATGAAGAGAAAGATGACATCTTCTAGCAGAGTTGTAAGTAAGAATGCACTCACAGTACCAAGCCAATGTCCATTTGCTGAGATTTCTGCAAGATATGCTGATTCTTATTCATGCCATCTGATGAACTTGAAGCTGTTAGTTTGGTGACAACAACCTTAAGCACACATGATTGGCTCACAAGACATCTACATGCATCGAAGATGTGGTTTTCTCAACCCACCAATGTTGATGTAATTTTGTTGCATTCCTAGTTCCAATTCCTTTCTTGTGGGCCTTCCGTTGTAGCCACTCGAACAAAAATTCTGGTGCTTCACTAATTCTGTATTGACTTCCGGCAGATTCAGCTTTCGGGGAAAATTTCATTTTTTTAAGAAGAATGAATAAAAGAGGTAAAATTCTCCTGACCTCTGAACCAGAATGTCCAAAACAGGGTTGAATGGACTGAATTTTATTGAATGATCTGGAAATTCTGGTTGGAACATAACAAAATTGACAACTTTGATTGTACTTCATTAAAGTTTGGTAACAATGCATTTCTCTGCTGGTTAAATCTACCATTTTTCTAATTCTGGTTAGGAGTATAAAGAAACATGCATGTATAAAAACCTAGTTTCTTTCTTGAACAGGAAGGATGTCCTTCTATTCAAGATTGTTCTCTCCTGAATTGACATTATATCTTTCAAAGTATTTTTGGAGAAAGCTTCAAAAACATTATGGACAATCTGAGAGGTTTCCTGTGTCTGTATCTGAAGAATGATTGCATAGAGTGATAAAATTACAGTCAAATTGCACCAAGACACCTTTAATTTCTTTGTAAATGCGATGGTTATGCATGTTTATGCAAAATATGTTGGAATAGTAGCATACTATGTTCTACATAATGACACAGTGCTTTAGTCTCTTTTGTTCTTTTGGTTAACATCTTTTACTCTCAAGGCATATTCATTCATTGTAGTATCATCCGTTTTGCTTGTATGCTATAATGAGCAATGACATCTTAAACTTTTATCATGTTGGACTGGCCTGTTTAAGTAATCAGGCCAGGACTTTGCTAAGGTAATACTGGGTTAATCTGATGAGTAGTCACGGTTTCATGCAACCCAGATTTTACTAAAGAAAACCTTGATGCCGTCAGTTTTTTCTTAACTTGGGTAAGTTGAAAAGCTCTAAGTCCATAGGTTAAAGGGGGTTGACTTGGGTGATTCAGTGACATGCTCTTGGAATTGCTAGACAGCGTGTCAGCCACATTTTGTTGGGAACTTGAATTTGCATATTTTCTTATTCTTTATCATGTCAATCTTTGTGTATGCACTAATATCTTCATTCCTTTCTACTTGTATCATATGTTTTTTGAAATTTCTATTTCGAAAACAAATCTTTGGAGTACTGTTTTACCTATAATAAGTTCTAGGAGCCATTTTTTGAGTTACAATAATGAAAGGTATCATCATTTGGAGTCTCTGAGGTTTGAATTTGGTTTCCTTTCATCTGCCATGGGCCCTGTTATGGTGGTGTGGCAGACTTAACTTGTAAATCCCCAACCCCCACTGAAGATCCATTTTGTTTTGTATCAAGTCTCTTGGATATAACATTTATCAACTCCTTACCTCTACATTTTGTCTGTAGTAAGTTACTATGATGTATCCTTGTTTTGGCACATGGACATACTGTTGTGGTTTTTGGCTTCAGCATCACCCTTGACCATTTTATGTTCGTTATGGCAAGTGATCACCTGTGGTTTTGGTGAATGAGACTAGGTAGAAATTGTATCCCTTTCTTCAAGTTCTTCAAAGACTTGT
Organism: Warburgia ugandensis; assembly: GCA_035236585.1. NCBI lineage: Eukaryota > Viridiplantae > Streptophyta > Magnoliopsida > Canellales > Canellaceae > Warburgia > Warburgia ugandensis. The sequence continues at coordinate 12,907,264 of CP141126.1, forward strand.
CATTACATGTAACCGTGTGACAAGATAGTCTACTTCTAGGGAAATGGTCTTTTTCGACTATTGATGGTAGTTGCTGTTAGAGACATCTTCCTAGTATGTTTGAGTAATTTGGGCTCGAAAATTTGGTATCATAACTTTTCCTAACGAGTCAGCAGCCCAGGAGTTTTGAGGTCCTGGCAAAAAGTGCTGTCAAATTTAACTTTGGGGGTTAGCTCCTCTCCTCTCATGCAATAGATCTAGCTATCATTTATCTTTGACTGGAAGCAGCCATGTTGTCATTGATGATAAAAATGAATAAGAAAAAGAAAATTTTTATTGTAAAAAGCTGCCTCTTTTGTGATACCTGATTGGAATTGGAGTACCTGTTTCATGCTCGCCTAACCGGTTATTTTATATTTCTCTTTAATTGTAGCTCTATCTGCAAGTAGGAGCTATTGTATTATTTTTTATTCACACTTTTGGCCATTGTACTCTAGGCCCTTTGTGGTCTGCCCCATCCCTGGACCCTGCATATGCAGGAATTTCGTGCACCAGGCTGCCCTTTTTTTCCTTACCTTTGGCTAGTATTATGAATGAGGTGATGAGTCATCTGCAAGTTCAAGTGATGGCCTTCATCAAGACAACTTTAACTTTCTGAAATTGGCTGGTTGTAGAATGAGCAAAAAAGCTCAACTTTGCTTATCCATATGTGAAGACTTTAAATATTAATCCTACACCTAGGGTACTGTAATTCCAAGAAGTCGAGAATTAATGAGGTGATACTTTAGTTGCTTGCACTCATGTGGCCATTTCGCTCCCATAGCTGTTAGCATACATTCATTTCAATCTTCCATTTTCAAATGTTTGGTAATGTTGTATTTTGGTGTAGGCCCTCTGCTACTGCTATAGATACATATTATAGTTTGACATGTATTACAACTTGTAGTAGTAATATGTTGGTCTAGCCTTTTCATGTTCTTTTCTTTATTAGAGCTCTACTCAGTTTCTCTCTTATCTTCTTGTTTGATGGTAGTCATTTATTTGTAGCGGATCTCGGGTGTAAAATATTGCTGTTTAACTTACCCGGAAGCTATTGTCCTGAGGATATCCTCGGCTGGATTTTATGAGTAGAATGCTTTTAAGAGCTTGTTTCTCAGTTTATGTAACTTTAAACTTTGTTGTGTGTAGGGAGGGTTTTATTCTTCTCAAGCTTGAGAAGATCATCTCTTCTTAATGTATCTATTGCAAACTGTAATGAAAGCTTCCAATTGACTCTATAAGATGTTCATAGAAATGATATGTGGGCTATCTTAGCTTGTTTGCCTTTTTGGTCGAGTGTTGAGCATATTTGAAAAGAATCTAGGTGGCTTAGGTACAAAACACTAGTCGCTCAGGAGATTCTGTGGAACAGTCTGCTGAGTTTTCTGGATTCCAAGCTGGTATTTGACTTCTACTTGTCCAGCTCTGAGTTTGGCTTCCTTTTCTGGTAATTCCAAAGTTCACACTGAAAGTGTGTTTTCTATGTCTAGGTCCCTAGGGTTTGTTGTAGATTGTTGGAGAAACAAAATGGTGCATTATTTGCAGTTCGTAGCACCATAGTTTCCTGGTGATTCATTATCGTTGTTGTAGCACTGGTGTGTTATAAGGAGTATTTATACAATTATATCAATAGTATCGTCATCTTTTTGGTTTTATTGTTGTGGACTAGCGTCAGTGTCAGTTTTTGAACAAAACACGTATGTGATCCTCTACTATTGACCCTTGTGGTCCGCCCCTTCCCCGGACCCTACATACACAGGAGCTTCTTTCACTTGGGCTGTCCTTTTTAGTTCTTAGGTTGGTGCTACCTTGATATTTTTTGTTAGCATGTTTTTAGTTTTTGTATATCTGAAATTTTGTAATGTTTATTCGGGAAGGCCTGATTTTGTTTGTTGTGATAGCACTAGTGTTTATCCATGGACTTAGTTTGTGTCATTTGATAACTCAAGAAAAATATCTATGCTTTTGATTCAAGTGTAATTTCAAATGGAGAAATTACAATGATATTTACAAATAGAGAATTTATATAGCTTGAAATGTTTCTGTGAACAGGGGCAGCCGCCAAAGAGAGCTCAGCTGATACAGAAGCCCTTTTTCCGGAAGAAAAGATCTTTCAAGCGCCACGCAAGCCAATTCGGAAGAGGCAAGCCACAACGTTTCCTGCAAGGTTGGTTTACTGTTTCCATGTTTCTCTTGATAGCACTTGCATATCCTGCTATGAATTTGCTTTCAAATGACTTGTTATGGCAATTTTTGATAAATGAATTCTTAGGCTCTACTACCGGCCGAGCAAATTGATTTGGCTGGGGTTTGGACGGTTAGTTTCAAAAACTTGTCTGGGTTTTCTTAGCTCAAGTCTCTAGTCAACAACAAATTGTTACCTCCAATAGGCACTTAAAAAATGCAACTTCCGTGGTAAGTACCTGTCTAAGCATCTGGCTGCAGAAAGTACTAGTACAAACTGTTTGAGATTGTGGCAGTTTAGATTCAATTGACTGAAGCGTTCTACAAGCACAATCTAGTGTTCCATACGTACACACTTGCTCAGCTAAGAGTAGCTCCGGCTATTCTCATCTCTTTTGCATATAGGCCGGTTAAAACGGCTCTTTTTCCGGAAATATGTGATATCTAATTGTGGTTTCCTTATCCTCCTTTTGCATACGGGCCTGTCGAGACAGCTCTTTTCCTGAAATATGTGACATCTAGACGTGGTTTTCTAAATGCTTCTCTTGGATCGAATGCTCTCTTTGGAAGACCTGTTTTCAGTTCGTCACTCATCCCAGTTTTCAGCTCGACAGTTATGAATTTTATCCAATCTGTGTTCTTTTGTGGTGTATGCAGCTCCGCCAAAGCAGGAGGAAATAAAGAGAGTCCAGGAAGCTGAGCAAGCGGCACACAGAGCCATGGAGATGGCAGTATTGAAACGGAAGAGAGCCCAAATGCTGATGCAGTACGCAGACCTGGCCACCTACAAGTCGGTCATGGCGCTCAGGACTGCCGAGGCTGCTCAAGAGTCTACTGAGGCAGCTCCAATGGTCCTTGGGTGAATGTTTGAAGATGGGATAAATGGGGATAAGTATTGAGAGCCTTTATAATTGCAGATATGGTGAAACCATCCGTGTACCATGTCGAGCTCATTTTGTTATCGATCTGCAAATTTGAGGCCGATTTTGGCCGCATTGAGGCCCTTTCTGATGCATCGGGTGCAAGATTCTATAACTGTACTTAAGAAAAATCTTTGATTTTGTATAGATGATGACGTCTGTAGATTATGTAATATAACCACACCAAAATTGTAACAGTGAAAATGTCAACTAAGCCTGGAAAGAACGAAAAAGAAGACAAATCGAAAGTCCATACCCATTGTAAGTGTGTATAGATGCAAAATAGTAGATTATGACCCGTAGTCGCAAAATAGTAGATTATGAAAACATTCTACGCAAATATATCCAATATATCATACGAAGCTAGAATTAAATCCGTTCGCTTCATTTTTGGTACAAGTGGAATTACAACGCAAGTTTGCTCGCACACTCTCACTCCTACCCTTTCTAGATCAAATCCCGGAATAAGTGGAGGCTCAAACCTAAGACAAAGCGTATTCGGGGGTAGGGGTGGCAATTTGGGTTGATGGGTCATGTTTGTGGCAACACGAACAATACTCAATTAGAGTTATGGGTCGACACGATTAATAGTTGTGTCAAAAACCTATGACTCGGATACGATCTGGTTCTTAAAAAAATAACACGACACAACCTGTGTAACACGATTATTGACTGAGTCGTGTTGGATACATGACACAAAATGACACGACACAATACGACATAACACGGCTTGATTTTCCTATTACGACTTGGTAAAAAAACTGCTCCTAAGTGGATGGAGCCATTGAGCGAACACAACCACAAAACATAGGATGGTTATTTTTCAACCGTCCTACATGATATGAGTTTTATACTTTTATAGGACGGTTGTGAAATAACCATCCTATGTGTTACGTTTTATAGGATGGTTATTTTTCAATCATCCTATATGATATGGGTTTTATACTTTTATAGGACGGTTGTGAAATAACCGTCCTATATGTTACGTTTTATAGGACGGTTGTGTCATTACCGTCCTATAAAGTGTAAACATAACATATAAGACGGTTATAAGATGAACCGTCCTATATTACACTTAGTAACCGTCCTATAGTCTTATATTACATTTGATAGAAGTCCTCCAATGAATTATCCTTCCAAATAAAGATGAAAAAAAAAAGGGCCAACATAGATGATTAAGTAAACTGTTACATGGACGACTACTCAAACTCCTATAGATCCAAATCGTCCCATGCCTCTCGCCATAGCATCAAGATCTTCAACTTCCAAAACCTTGGGCGTCATTATCCTCTCAATGATCAACTGAGCAATCCGATCTCCTTGCTTCACATCAAAATCAACATCAGAATGGTTGAACAAAATCACGCCCACTGAACCTCTATAATCGCCGTCAATCACGCCTGCACCTACATCGATCGAATGCTTCCAAGCCAGACCAGATCTCGGTGCTACAAATAACAAGCTCGTCCATAAGTATATCATCAAACGCATCAAAAAGGTTTTCTATTTCGAGCACATACCTATGCGAGCATAGGTTCCTTCGGGTATTCTTATGCTTAAATCGGTAGGAACAAGGGCTTTTCCTCTGGCAGGAACGGTTGTTGACGCAGAATTGGAAAATAAACAAACAATGCAAGATTGAGATGGGCATTGCTCAAAATCACTGATACCCAGATGGATTAAAGCATACATTACCTTGAAATATCATATCCTGCTGAGAGAGGAGAACCTTTTGAAGGCAAATTGGCATTCTCATAGAGCCTTTTTATCCTCACAAGAAAGAGAAGGTTTGGAGAACCTGCAGATACGCCTTTTTGGTTGGTTTTCTGAAGTTTTGGGAGGGGTTCATTGGTTTCAGGGCTTGTGATTTGATCTTGTTTTCCCATTTTTGATTTGAAAGCGCTGAAAATTCAAGGAAAGAAGGGGGAGTGGAAAATGAAGGCAAGAAGAGAGCCTTTAATAGAGGGAAAATGTGTTGAAGAAGTTGCCGAAATTTGAGCGCCATTTCTTCCCACAATATTTAAAATGTTTTTCATTTGAAAGGAAAGGGGGAGAAAGTGAATCCACTACAAGGACGGGTAGGCATCTGAAGTGAATCCACTTCAGCAGAAAGTAACATGTAATATTACAGGACTAAATGTAATATAAGACGGTTCCAAATGAACCATCCTATATTTTAATATAAGACGGTTTTTGAAGAACCGTCTTATAAACCTGGCCGGTAGTTGTTTGCTATAAGCCTATAACTATAAGTTATAACCTAAGACTTAACTACACCTGCACACTGTCTCTAATTTTCTTATCAACCATTTTAAGATTAGCTACACATTGTCAGTTACAAACTTACAAGTTACACTTAGTAGAAAAATTAGTTAACTAAGTTTTGTAACTTGTACAGGTACAAGTGAAGTGAGAGGCTAATTAACTGTCATATATTGTATAAAATTATAAATGCTAATGATTTTCTTATGTTAATTTCACATGTCATCACCAAACACTAATTGATCTAATATATCTCTTTTTCATCAAATTCATGAATATTATGTATCTAACTCATATAACCCAATATTTGTTTCTCATTTCTAACTCCCAATTGAGGATAATAGATTGAGAATAACTCATTCATCCATGATCCATTATTCATGTAGAGTAAAATTTAGTAACTCCCTTAGTAATATCATTCAACATTTGTGATAATTCAACACATAACTCCTATTTTCTATTCTCATTCTCATTCTCACCTCACCTAAATACCTAATGAGTTAATTACATAACTAATAACTATTCCCTTCGAACCCTTCCTATAATCATTATCCACTAATGAGATAATTGCATAACTCTTTCTATACTCATTTTCAAGCTAATGAGTTAATTACATAACTGTTTTTATTCTTATTTACTCATTCTTACCTAATGAGTTAATTACATGACTCTTTCTTTCTTTATCCTGATTCCTCAACAACTTTTGAATTGAGTATGAGTTATTTACATAACTTTGCTTTTTAAGCTGATCCTCAACTGAGATCAGATGACTTAAATACATAACACTTACTTTACTCATTCTCAACCTCAATAAAACAACTATTGAATTGAGTATGACAGTATGAGTTACTTACATAACTTTGTTTAGTTTTTAAGTTGATACTCAATTGAGATGAGTTAATTACATATATGCTCTGTCTTTTTATATGTGTAAAGCATGGTATAAATGGGCAGAGAGGGAAGGCATTCACCACCCACCAAAACTCAACTAGAAGAAGGTCAATGTATGGTTTACTAATTATTGATCTTTAGACTCTTTGATATAATTTTAAACCTGAACTTATTGAAAATTATATTTTAAACCTTTTCTATTGTCTTTGGTGGCATTGTTCTGCAGTGCCATAAACAAAAATCAGATTGGGAGTATGGATATTATGTTCTTAGATACATGAGAACCCTCATTCGTAATGGAGTTACAGTCTCACAATTGAGAAAGGTAACACTTGGACAATTAGACTTATTGACCAATGTTATTATACTATTGATTTGTATATTTCCTGACTGAATCCAAGATTATATATGTCTGATCTTTGAACTAAGTTATTATATGTTTCTTGCAGGCGGATTTGGGACCCAAGAATTACTCCCAGTTGGATCTAGACGATATTAGAATGGAATGGACAAATCATATTATGAATTTTAATTTGTAGTTTAGTAATGTAAATGAATGTATATTATCATTTATGTATATACATTTTACTCAAATATGATACAAAGATCAGTTCATTTCAATGGATGTGTTTTGTTTTTCTTTTGATTGAAGTACATTGTTTCAATGTATGTGCTATTTTTGTTTCAATACTGATATGCCAACTCTATGCAAAGGAGTATGATGGCTACTTTTAGTTATAAAATAGGCGATAAAATTTTTGACAATTTATTTTACCAATGAAGAAATCAATGGCTAGAATTATTGAATGGAAGATAATTTTGAAACACAAAACGTCTAATTTAAGGAAATCCGATCTTTAAGAATTTGGACCCATTTAGAGTTAGCATTTATTGCATTGCTTAGGGACTAATGAGTAAAAATGGGCTAGTATATTACTTTTCTCATTATTATTAATATTTAATGATTGTATAATATTATTATTTTTTAAACTAAAAATATTTTAATTTTAATTTTCGAAAAGGTGGGAAGTGGGAACTCAATTAAGGCTAATTTATCCTTTTCTATTTGGTCTTTTTTCTTGGAATATTTAACGGCTTCCTGGATTTGGGGGAGGTGGTGCTTGAGGAGGTTGGTTGCTCCAAAAGCAATTGCTTCGAAAACCTTCCCATTTTCAGGCCTTAAAACAACGCAAATACACTCTTTAATATGCCTCTTTACACGCATTAATACCCACAATCAACCTGTAACAATTCTGCCCCTTTTACTTAATGCCAATCTCTCTCTTTGCCTATCTTTCACTTCCAAGAGATGGTTGGATTGAGATGCTACCATAGTTCATGTTTAGTGTCTTTATGAATATAGGACAGTTCTGAGTAATATAGGACGATTTTGCTAGAACCGTCATGTTTAGTGTCTGTATGAATATAAGACGGTTCCAGTAGAACTGTCCTATATTACTTGTGAAAAACTTGAATATAGGACTGTTCTAAAATAACCGTCCTATATTACCTGTTGAAGAATATAGGACGGTTCCAAATGAACCATCCTATATTGCATTTGGTATATGACGGTTACAGATGAACATGAACCGTCCTATTTTCAACCGTAGGTTAGATGGATTAAGCATCAAGGTGATGAAGATGAATAAATAGGTTGCGTGTCAAACAGGTCGACACGACAGGTCACACTGATTGACCTGAACACAACATGATTTTTGCCGTGTCAATTTTGGGTTGACCCGAAAATGACACGAACACGATAAGACTCGACCCGAACCCGCTAAATTCGTGTCGGATTCGAGTCGTGTTATTGTGTCGTGTCATATTTTGCCACCCCTATTTTGGGGTAATAGATGTAGGGAAAATCTCAAATTTATTGAGAATTTTTGCTTATATCACAAAGGTACATGCAGTTGACTCTTTGTGGCTAGTGGCTAATAACTCTGGTAGAGTAATGTCATGATAAGGCGTAAGTCATTACTTCAAATCTGATAAAGGGCTTTTTAATGATGATTTGGGTTTTTAGGATGCAGTTTTTATAATAAACAGCGAGATCAATCTTTATTTTGAGGCATTACATTTTTATACGAAGCTCTAGCCTTATTCTTCATTTTTCAGTAGAGAATAGAAATAAAACCCCGTAGAATGAGTTCTAATCCGTTAGAATTAGAGACAGTTCTGGATTTATTCAGATAAACCGTGAAACTTAAAAACGTTAACAAATGAACCTGGAAATGACGTGGTCATGAGCACCGTTTGCATCTCATATGACGTGGTGTTCCACGTAGCAGCTGACCGATGAGATGGCTTTTCACCTTCATTGTGGAATTTTTAGAAAAAAGTGCAAAATGTTTGTTTTTCCACTTCTGCCCTCTTGTTCATCCAACCCAAAAACCCCACCCTGCGTATTCGTCCGACCAACATCGTTATTTCGGCCAGACGGTTGGTGGTAGAAAAGCTTGGATTTCCTCCATTTTCAGATTCTTTTCATTTCTTTTGAATGGCCAACACCACGCTTTCGAAGCAACCTCTGTACAGTAAGAAAATCACAGAAAAATTTAGACAAAGAAATTGATTTTTCTTCTCATGCAGTAGCCTAAACTGAAACTAGAAATTTGCAAGGTTTCTCCTCCTATGGGAAACCCCCAAATCCTCCACTCCATTGTTTTTGGTTTTTTGATCTGGTACTGTGATTCATGGCCTCCAAACTTACGGAGGTGATTAGGGGTTTTGGGTGTGGGTGTGAATTGTCGGAGTGAAGTTGGTGGAATGTTGTTTTGATGAAAATACATGTAATGGAATGCTACTACATGTCTCCAATGTACTAGTAATTCATGTAATGAAATTTGACTACCTGTTTTCATTCCTCTATTGCTGTTGTTGTCTTCTTCTTTATTTGAATGGTGCTGTTCAATTCCTCCTTGTTTCAGACCAATCCGCTAGGGGCCTAGGTATGACTTAAGGAACTAACACCACTTAGTCAAATTTGTGCAGAAACCAACACAAATTTCTGCAGAAAAGTGCCGTAATCTACACCATGTCATGGCTTATAAACATCCAAAAAGTGTCTCTCATAGCTAGAACTTGATGTCATGGTCTGAAGGACTTTGCCAGGCTTGAGTTCTGCTCATCAGTTTGAGCTTGGAAGGCTTCACAAACCATAGGAAGTTGTGAAAGCACTCTCTTTCTGCAGAAATTGCAGTTCTGTTTTTACGGACAGCAATTAGGGAATAACTCTTGAATCTTGCATGAGTGAGTTCTAGCATCTTCTAGCCTACACTTGAGTCACCTCGAGTGAGTTCTGGAGTGACCAATTCAACTTTTGGTATTCTGCTTTTATGATAACAATATTGCATTTAAACAAAAGGGTCTTCTCATGCCTTGCATTAGGAACTTACCCATTGCCAGTGTTTTTCATTCATCCAGATCTTCTATTCTTGTATGTTGTGATAATTTTTTGCCGTGAACATGCGGCAGCTGCTACATCTTGACAGTGTTAAAATAAGTCTCAACTGGTTACAAATACTGCTTCTACATCCAGAAAGTGTTGAACAAAATGCCAACTGGTTAAAGATAACTTGGGACGTATATATCCGTAAAGTGTTAAAGAAAACAACTGTTTGCAGGTAAATTCTCGTGGACTGAACATACCCAAAATCAATGCCCTTCCCCAAATGAAACCCCAACCCTTGGTCTATTTTCTGGTTCACTGAGGATACTATGACTGGCTTGGTTCTGTTAGGTTGCCGTTGGATTTTGATAGTCTTTGTCCTTGGTAAACCCTTACGGTTGATGTTGCTTGGCTGGGATTAAATATCAATCTCCTTGTCCTTGATCTCCCATATGCAGTAATAAGAATTAAAAGTGAAATAAATCAACACAGAAATTCAGGAACCAATTAATGGGTATAATTACAGGTCATATGGTTGGCTTACCATGTATATCTGGCTCCCTTTCGTATTGTTTGGGTTGTTGTCTGCCACCCCTATGGAAGTAGTTTTTCTCTTGGTTCCTAGAGAGCTATTGCTTGTTCCTGCTCGCCCTTGGTTTGCCTCTTTCTCTTGGTGGCAGTGGGATACATGGATCCTGCACTCATAGATATCAAGCAATTGAAGTAAATATGACAAGTTGTGACACACAAATTAAGATGACAGCCATTAACACACAAGTTAAGACTTACCTCTTGCTTTCTTGGTCTGTCCCTTGGTCTCTTTGGGGCTGCTCAGGAGGCTTGAAGTTAGGCTTGTCTTTACGAAGGCATCCCTTCTTGTTATGACCTTCCTCGTGATAATATTAGCATGTAAATACCCTACCATGCCTGCTTAACTTACTAGCACTCCCATTCTTCTCCTCAAATGAGTCCTTGGCCCTTCTAGTCTTTGGCCTGCCAAACATTCTCCTTTCAACAAGTGGTAGTACAACACAGCTTTTGTTCGGTGGCAGTCTACTCCCATTTAAAAGGTTAATACTATGGGCATAACATTTGGTGCCTAAGTATCTTTCTTGAACCAACTCTGCCTGTGTGATTCTGTGATCTCACTTTCGGTTCCAGGCCCACATAAAGGAGGGTTGTGTTAGGTGCCAACTGCCAAAAAATCTTTCAGCAAAGCTTATGAAATGAATATTATTTTGACATTTCCTAAGGTGAGGGCATTTCCCATAAGCGACATGCTGCATCGGATCCCTAAGGCAGTGAGATATGGGCAAGAACTTTTAAGGAATTTCCTTATGAGCGGTGCATTGTATCAACAGTGAGAAATAGTAAGGGCTGCTAGAGCATTCCCTTGAAAGCGACATGCTACATAAGAACCAAAGTTTAGCAGGAAGTAGGCAAAAGTTCTTGTGTCATTCTAGATGTGTGTGGCTGAAGAGATTAGCTTAGGATAATAAGATTTCGCATCACCACATGGAATATAGGCCCATTGACAAAATATAAAGTTAGTAGATACATTGAGATGTAAAAAGAGTCAACATAGCTTGTACCTAATAAACAAGTGAAAATAAGCTAAAACTAGAGAAATAGATGGATATAAGCACTGATGTGTAAGAAATGACAATAATAGAGATATAATAAGAATAATATTGGACAATGAATTAAAAGTTAAAGTTGTTAACATAAGAAGACCCAGTGATAGAATTCTGCTAATAAAACTTGTTTAGAAGAGGAGATCATAAATGTTATAAGTGCAATATGCCCCTCAAGTAAGGATAGAAGATTAAATTAAGAGATTGTTCTAGGAGATATCAATAAAGTAATATAAGAAATTTCCAACATAAAGGTATATTTATAAGAGTAAATTTAAATAGTCATGTAGAAAAAGGACAGGGAAGATATAATAGGGCATACGAAGGATATTGGGTTGGAGAAAGAAATAAGATGTAGGAAGCTATCCTAGATTTTGCTTCGATATATAACTTAGCTCTAGAAAACACATGCTTTAAGACGAAGGATGAATACTTAAAAGGATAGACTTTTTTCTAAATATAAATACCTAAAAATTAATATGTAAGGATTTCAAGTTGATACCTGACCAAAGTCTAATCATACAAAATAGGTTAATAGCTATGGGCATGTACATTAAGAGAAGGAGAAAATGTTTTATAAATAGCACTGTCGCTTTTAGATAATCTAGTATAGCTATCATGTGAATCTCCCAAGATGTGAAATATTAGAGGTAAACTTAGTGCCATACTAACGGTGCTGCTGGGATAATCTTTACCATTTATCAACTGATGCTTGTTGTGAATGTAACTTAGGCGTGGCAATTCGGGTTGGCGGGTGGTATTTGTGTCGTGTCGAGACTAACTCATTATAGTATATGGGTCGACACGACACGACTCTTGTAACATGATTAAATAAATGTAAAATAACTAATATAGGAAGGTTTCTGAAGAACCATTCTAAATTACTATAGTAATATAGGACGGATATATATCCTATATTTTCAACCCGATTGATTAACAGCTTGCAGGTTAGATGGGTCAACACGATGAATTAATAGATCGCGTGTCAAAAAGGTCAACATGACGGGTCAACATTGATTGACCTGAACACGACATGATTTCTAGCGTGTCATTTTTGGGTTGACTCAAACACGATAAGACTCGACCCTAACCCACTAAATCCGTGTCGAGTTCGAGTCGTGTTATCGTGTTGTGTCATATTTTACCACCCCTGATACAACTAATGTGACATGGGTCCATATGCATCCACATAGCATTACATATGGGTCCATATGCATGATGTTGAATATTGGTGCATAAGTCATGCAAGCATGATCTATAAGATAAATCATATGGATTGATGGTTGATGGAGTCAGTTCCACTTCTTTACGTTTCCATGGAGCCTCGATATGGATATTTGCAACTTTAGTAATTTAATCAATTTCCTATTTAAAAGAAATTTTGAAAATTAAATTAAAAAAATTTAAATGTCAGCCAGTGTAATATATTCTGCCAGCATGTAACTTTCTAGACCCAGGGACTTCAGAAAGAAAGCGAAGGTAAGGAAGCTCTTCGTTCGTTCTTCGAAAACCCTAGCAAACTTCTGTACCTTCTTTTTCCACTCTGCTTCGTCTTAATTTCTCAGCAAGATTTGGTTAATTTTAGTCTCTAGTAATAAATGTTTTCTAGCATTCTTAGATCAAGAACTTCTTCCCATTGATTCTACTCCTTCATTGATTAAACAGGCAGACATTTAGAGTTCAGATAATGGATCTAAGTATCTGTATTTTAATCTAAACGCAGCTGATTCGGACGTTATGTTTCATTTCTTTCTTATTTTTCCCTACTTCTATCTTTGAGCGATGAGAATAGTACTGAAAAAGTGAAGAATTAGAGATGCGGTTATTTGGTTTGGATAGAGGGGATTCCCTCTCTTCTGACGGCATTTGATGCTGGAAGATCAGTGGGTGGAGTTATTGGTATCTCCTTTTCTGTTCTGTGAAAACCTAGAGATGGCAAACTGTTATTTGGTCTTTGAGACCATGTTTATGAGTAAATCTCACCTTCATGAGTGTATCCATATATATGAGCTGATGATGGTAGGAAATTAATGATTATCATTTATATAATTCATGATATGATAGGCTCAAGTCTTGCTCGCTGTTCTTCTCTTGTTGGTGGAATTGCCAACAAGGTGGTTTTAGTGTTACCACTGGTGGAAATCTTATGAAGAGCTTAGTGTGTGTTTGGGAAACTTGTTTTTATTGTATTCTTTCAATAATTTCATAGTAGAAAACTAAACCGATTTTTTATGTGAAATAGAAAAAATACAATAAAAACAAGTTTCCCAAACATGTACTCAGGAATCATTTGGATATCCGTTTGTGCTTCAGTCGTCAGTCTACTTTTAGTGGAAACGAGTTTTAACTTGCTTGGGTAGGTATCATGGAAATGGTTTTTTCACACAAACACTGGTGGATTTTGCATCTGATCAAAACCAGTTTTAGTGAAAAGAATCACATGGTTCAACCTAGATCTACTTGATAGCATTTTTTCCCTTCTTTCCACTACGATTTTCCCACATCCTCTCTTCACCACTTTGCCCTATAACCATTGGGTGCTTTCTGAAAGCCAGTCTTCCCAGATCTTACCTCTTTGGATTGCAGGAAAAGATGGTCAGATCTGTGATGTGTCTTCTCATTTTCCAATGGTTACAGGGGCAGAATTGGAGTGTTTACTTTTCATATTGGAAAGATAAGAAGACAAAATAACATAGTTATTATATGAAATATCAAGTTTAGATGATTTTGAGGAACTCACATTATGGTTTGGTTTTATTATTATTTATTTATTTTGTCTTCATATTACTAGAGTTGGAGATAATTCAAAACATACGAGGCCAGTTGTAGAACTGAAGAAAGGGAAACCTATCTGCAAAATGTTAACACCGCAACAAATATGATCATGCTATTGTGGAATTTTTGTTCTATTGCTATCCATATTCTATCATTTTATCTCTAAATCATTGTCACAAGTAGTGAGAAGTTGTAGCCAATTCTAGAATTTCTGTTCTATTGCTATCCATATTCTATCATTGTATCTCTAAAACATTGTCACAAGTAATGAGAAGCTGTAGCCAACAGGCCCACCATGCACATATTGTACAACTGTTCACTTATTCTAAGTCCTCAACCTAATAAATATTTGTATCTCTATTACTTGGTTTATTCCTTTGAAGTACATATAATGTGCGTGGTTGAATTAATTTGCAGAAATTGATATCCCAAAATCACGTTTGTTATGGTTATGTCTCAAACCTTCAATTTTAATTATTGGTTGTGTACGGTCCTCCACATATCAGCTAATGTCTATTACTTGTGTCATCTGTGGGAGCATAGGAACTCTTCTAATTTTTGACGGTGAGAATCCCTCTCAACTGGTTCCCCTCCTGTCTTTAGTTAAGTTTACTGGGCTCCTTTCTCGAACCTAACCTAATCGGTTTAAGTCAAGTGCCAGGTTCTGGTATTCTCCCATGTTTAGATTTTGATATTGAAGATGATTTCGCAGCCAATGGGCCAGTCAACAGTACCTAAAAAGTAGGAAGCCAACCAACTGCATGAGTCATTGGAGTAGTTGGCTAAGGTTGCTGTTGCTGTTATGAATTAACAGATGGTAGAGGTCAACAGGTCTATAAATCCCTCCTTTTTTATATTTAATGTGAAATTTGGTTGGGAACCATTCATAACTTTCATGTCATCCTTTTTCATCGTACTTAATAAATATATATGGAAGATATATTCTTAGGAGAAAGCACCTGCTTTAGTACTTGGTGGAATTGGGAACAAGCTGTTGATCTTGGATCAGTGATAAGGGGCTTTAAGAACATGGAAAGTATGAAAATCAAAGGACAAGTCTATGTCAGTGGACTACCGGCTGATGTTATTTATCAACATTCACCGTCTCCTGCAAAGTTGTTGTCTTGAGTTATGTATCTTCGTGATTAAACTCATACCTGAGAAACGAAAGAAGTGTTAGCTACAGGATGCGAGTGGAATAAAATTGCAAAATGTGTTTGAAGTATGGAAGATGCGATGGGTTGCTTGTTAATCTAGAGAAATTGAAATAGACAGCTTGTCATTCAAAAAATTTAGTAATAGCATTATGCACTGGCATCTTTAGACTGATCTGATCATGGAACGGTTGTAGGAAGTGACCAACCCAAAAGATAATGTTCATTAGTATTATAAAGGGGAAATCCAATGTCTGGCTGATGAATTTACGCTAAGAATGGGAAACAGTTGATTGACGAGGACCCAGGGAGATGAAGAATAAAGTGAATATGTTTTTTTGAATGTAACATAAGGAATATGGAGGAATAAGAATGTGGATAGAAGTGGTGAGAACAGATTTAAAAACTTTGGGACTAAATGAAGCCATGATACTTAATAGAGGGGAATGGAGGAACAAGATTCATGTAACTGACCCTAATCGGGATAAGGTCTCGATGATGATGATGATGATGATGATGATGATGATGAATTTGGAGGGAAGACGGGTGTGTACTTTTTAGAAAGCGATATTTGTACACAATTTAGTGACCAATTTGCCCATTTTCCTGTAATGAACTTGGTCCTTTTATGGTACAATTACATTGGTAAAGTAACTTGGTCCTCTTTTTTATTGCTTTTTGAAATGTTGGATATTCATGCATTTAGCAAATTATCTTTTTTTCAAGAACGGTTTTTCTAGAAATTTGGTGACGGACAAGAAGGGTTAAATTTTGGGGAGAGTGATGTCTTATGCTTTGAGGGGTTTCAGGTGAAACATGTGACATGATTGTCAGTGCTTAAGTTACTTTCATTTAGATGCTAGCATGAAAATTTACACTTCCAGTCATCCCTTGGGCCTTTACAAGAAATAAGGTATGCGGAACTTAAGACTGCAAGGATTGCCATATAAGTAATTGGAATGGTGAAGAGGTAGACTAAGTCATAACTGAATTGTGGTAAGAGGGAAAACCTAACCTCCTTATAATTATGTTGAATTTGAATGACAACAAATGGGTAAATTAGTGCTTGCAGCCATTGTTTTGTGCAGAGACCAGAAGAATCTTGTGATCACACTTCATTGCAGTTCTTTTGGAGCGAACTAATGAAGCGAAAGCTTGTAACTCTGTCTTTTGTAAATGACCTATAAGGCAAACAATCTCTTCGACTAAGGCCATATGTCAGTCAGTTTTAATGATTGGTAGCTTATATAATCAGTTGTTTGATATGATAGTAGATCTAGGCATATCTCTTTCCAATATTAAAAACAAAAGAACAGACGCTATTATTTTCTTCTTTACTTTTGTCATTACTTATCAATAATTTTATATTTTCTCATTAGTGGCATTTCTGTTCTGTTCTCTGTAAAGGAACATCTACCGGCATTTATGTGGAAATATATAAACAATAAATGCTAGAGTTGCCGCATTTGACCTGGAGGTTGGGTTTCTAGGCATGGAAACAGCCTCTTGCAAAAAATGTAAGGTAAAGCTGCGTACCATAGACCCTTTGTGGTCTGCCCCTTCCTTGAACCCTACATACATGGGAGCTTTGTGCATCAGGCTGCCCTTTTTATAAATACAACAACTGCTAAATGGTGACTTTGAGGAGGCCACGTTTTACTTGACTAGTAATCAGGTAGATGATTCTCACATTTAGAAATATGAGAATGGGTGGAGCTGTGATTGTTTGGCTATTTTAGTCATGGACATTTTCCGTGTGTTTTGTTGGTTGATAGTTCTTTTCTATTGGACTTTTGTTGGATTTGTAAGCTTAATTTCATCTCTGTTTGATGACACAAGTATGACTTAAATTTTCACTGAAAATAAATCCAAAATTGGTTTCAGCAGCAAGAATGCCTAAAATTAAGACTAACCGTGTCAAATATCCAAATGGATGGGAGCTAATTGAGCCCACTCTTCGCGAGCTAGAGGCAAAGATGAGAGAAGGTAAGCATATTTATGTGTCATGTTTTGCTGGTTATATAATTTTTTTCTTATATTTGGTGAGACATCGCCAATTAACTATAGTTTGCATAGTGATACGAAATTCTGTATTCATGGACAGCTGAAAATGATCCACATGATGGTAAGAGGAAATGTGAAGCACTTTGGCCCATATTCCGTATTGCACATCAGAAAAGTCGCTACATATTTGATCTTTATCACCGAAGAAAAGAGATATCCAAAGAGCTTTATGATTTCTGCTTGGATCAAGGCTACGCTGATCACAATCTGATTGCCAAATGGAAAAAGGTTAGCTGTCTAGCTGATGCTTGTGCTCCCTTTTTCCATATTATATCTAGCCAATATTCTCACATATGCTTAGGCATCTTATGTATATTTTTCTCTAAACAATCTAATTAAAGGTGACCAATGTGATTTCTCATTACCCTTCCGTCCCTCAAAGCATGTTTGTTATTTCAGTGGTTCGATGTTTCCCATTCTTCAAATTTTCTTCTTCTGTTTTTGCTTTCCCCTTTCTGTTGGATGAGAATTTTCAGATATGATATGAATGCATTGGCGGGCATTTTTATCTTTTCATTCCTATGACACTTTTGACTGCATATTTTGTACTGATCCTGGCAATTATATCTGATTTGCAGCCTGGCTATGAGCGGCTCTGCTGCCTAAGATGCATACAACCAAGGGACCACAACTTCGCCACAACGTGCGTCTGCAGAGTTCCTAAACACCTCCGAGAAGAGAAGGTTATAGAATGTGTCCATTGTGGTTGCCGCGGTTGTGCCAGTGGAGATTAATCCTGTCTTGGAAGGTGTTTTCATTTATTTGCCTAACTCCATGTACCATCATCCATGTAAACTAGGTGTCTGAGATTGGATCACCCTTTGAAGCGACAGGTTGCTACGCTTCCTGTAACTTTCTAATTGATTAGCTACTAGAAGCTAGATTAACGAATCTATACAAAAGTGAGATAGAAAGTTGATTTGATTCGGTCATCGTAAATTTTACCTCCACTGGTCTCTGTCCAAGCTGCTAATTTCATTTTGGGAAATTCTAGTAGCTTTTTGCATAGATCAATCTGAATTTTGGATGGGTATGACTACTGAGGAAGGAACTTGCGCTTGCTTAAGGGAGAAGTCAAATCACCTAGTGTCACACGGCAATTTGAGGTTGAGTTTGAGGCATGAAAAGTCTTGCAAGAAGAAAAAGTAAGGTTGTATACTTAGACCCTTTGCAAAGCGGTGAAAAATATCGTTTTCCGCGAATAAATTTGGTTGGTTGTTATATTTGTTGGCGGCAAGACTTCTACTTGAGCTTCTCACGTTTTAAGGCTCTGGGCCAGTTAATGCTCTTATTCTCTATCTTATTTTTAGAGCATCCAATTTGCAGATGATTGTATGAGCCACCAAGACCTTTCTATCACCTGTATTATAATCCCTCATCATTGGTTTTCTACAGTACTACACATTTGCTCGCTTTTCCCTGGATGATCTTGCCACCTTGATCCATCCAAGAAAGACTCAAATGTTGATATCTTTTGACCATTAAAAAAAAATGCTGATGTTTTTGGCATGGAATCATAAGTCTGCTTGGCATGTGAGCCCTATCTTGATGGGCTTCGACATTAATAGTCTGGATTATGTACAATGCTTTCCTGTGGACTCGGAAGGTTCATCCTAGACAAGGTTGTTACAGTCTGCGTAGGTAGTCTTTTTTGATGTAGGGCTGTTCGTCGCAGATAACTTTGGCTGAAGATTATATTTAGGAACATGCATGAGTGAGAGCGTGTGAGTGATTTGTCTTTTAATTCTTTGCCTGTAATAAAAAATGGGAAAAATGGTAAACACAGAAAGGCTTAGTAGCGAATTACAAATCCAAATGAATTACAGTTGCCAAAAAGTGCTTCTCATTACACTTGGTGGAAGGTTTCAGGGCACTTTCTCCCTTGTTGGGGGGATTTCAAATAAATAGGAATTAGGATTACATGGTACTTTGTTCACAAATTGTCGCTGTAAAAGAAAAAATGCGAACTATAGTCATCTTAAATTTCAGGAGTTTTTAGTGGATTTCTTGAAAAATGGTGACTTGGCTGCATAGTTTGTAGTTCACATGCATAAGATGCTAGTTTCACCCTCGAATTTCTCATTCTTCAAACTAAAGCTAGTTTCTCCAATAAAATTCAGTACAGTTCAGGTCATAATGTAGTAGGAGACCGTCTCTACCTCACTTGGCCAACCCAAGCCACTAGACATGGACTTATAATGGATCAGGCTATTTGATGAAAGCTATTGGAGAAATGCTTGTCCAGAGTGACTCCGGAACCTGCCTAGCTAAGCTCTAGTTTTTGAGGAGCAGGAGAATTTACAGGAGAAGGGGATCTTTTCAGAGGAAGAATAAGCTAGCACAACTGTAACTTTGATGTCAAAGCAGGTGATGAAAATCTCTCTGAGATTCCTCTCTCTAGTCCGAGTCCAGAACTAGTGGTGGTAATGGTGGTGAGTTTGTGTCCTTATAGATGATTGAAGAGCACCCATGTGGTTCTCCAGTCGGGCGAATGAAAGAGATTAGATTATGTATCCACCTGCAGCGTGGGGCCTGCGGCTGCTGATCTGAACCATCATGTATTGTTCCTATAGAAAATTTTCTGCAGTGGATGATCTTAACCCTGCTATTGCTCATGAGCTTACCTTTTCGCTTTCCTCACCGTTCAAAAGATTTGGTGCATTGGCTATCCACAATGCGATTTAGAAGATGACAGGCTTGGATCACCAAACATATGGTCTTCATATCATGTACCTTTACTGCTGGTATACAGTAGATGCATGCATTCATTCCCATCACGAACTCTACTGCAGGTCCACTCGTACAAACTCGTATACAAGCGCAGATAAATGTATAATTGGGCCAGTTCTGGTTGACCCAGCACAATCATTGCACTAAATCTCATACATCGTCGACGAATACAAGCCCTCTAATGGAATCAATATTATCTCCACGATGGTTTAGAAGTTTGCTACTGTGGGAAGATGATCATACGGCTTTGGTTCATTGAACTGAACTTTGTGAACTACTAGTTACTCCCATTCCTCCTTAGTATGTTCCTGAGTGTGAAAGTCTGCCACCAATGCATGAGGTGGAAAATACTGAGTGTCGAAAGCCTGTTTAAAGGCTGCCCATGTCATCGTCTTGGTCGGATCTGGTCGGGTGAGTGTGAAAGTCTGCCACCAAAAGCCAGCCTCACCTTTCAACAGGTAGGAGGCTACTCTAACTTGATCATCTGGTGAGATCTTCATAGCGTCGAATGTCCTCTCCGCCTCAAATAACCATCGCTCGGCCTCCTCCGTGTTACCATCGCCATAAAAGGGTTTCACCATCTTTTGAAACCTTTCCAATAATTTGTCAGTCTTCTTAAAGTCACTCTTAGCATCGCCCTCCGTGGCTCTAGGTACTGATGGTTCATGTACTGGTTGTGAGGACTGAACTGACGAAACCATGGGTGCCACTTTAGGTGGTGGAATAGGGCTAGGGTTAGCTGCGTCAACAGCTGTCCTAACTTGCTGCTGTATCAGTGGTACGAGTCCTGACATTAAACGATTTAATAACTCGGCATCTCGATCCCCTTGATTAGAGGACTCAGCAGGTGGAGCCACGGGTGTAGCAGGGGTAGACCTTGTCCTTCTCCGAGGAGCCATCTGTCAAAATTTTACATGTCACTAAGTGTAAGTTCCTCTCTCATAGTTTCTCTCTTTACAACTATTATGGACTGTTATTCACATATAAATGGACATTCACAAGGATTATGATGGACTAGACTGGGCTCTGATACCAACTTTGTAACACCCCGGATTTTTAAGAATTTTTTTTTTATAATAATATTGGCATTTTAAATAAGAGCATTTGGGATCCCATGAGAAAAGTTTTATTTAACATTTTACTAAACCTATCTTAAAAACTCCGGGTGTTAGTTTTCCTTTCTCAAAATGGCGTACATGTAATTTAAACATAATAAATAATCCGCGTATAAATCAACGTCAAATAAATAGGCGCCTTTATTTTAAATCAAATAAACGTCCAAAAGACAATAATAATATGGCCCAGGGTCTATCCATCATAACATCCCATATAAATGTCCAACATATGTCCAAAGATCTAAATCACATCCAAATATAAAGTATGCAGTCCATAATAAAATTCAAATGATAATCCACTCTAATAACTCACATTACTGTCTAAAACTATAGGGAAAACTAGTCTTCAGCAGCTCTCAAGGTTTATCAACTGCTTTTCCTTTCCTGTTATCGCGCTCGAGATCTAAGGCATTGCAAAACAAAGCAATGCCTCAGCAAGCTATCGCTTGTGTAGGTACATAGACAATTAATGTAATAAATGCAAGAAATAATGAACAATATTGATGAAAAATCTAACATTTATGAAGATAGTGATATCATAATGCCATGTTCAATAAATGCCAATTTATTCCATATGCTAAAACATGAAATTCACGGAGTTAAAACATGACATGAATTAATAAAATGGAGCATACATCCAGAATAAGGGCATCCTAAGGTAATGGGTCCCACCACATCGCACTAACATCCCTGATCAGGAGTACACGTAGTCAACCTCTGAGTGTCGTCACACCCAGGCATATCATCCATAACCATGCTCATCATACATGCACACATAATAAGAATATGAGCCATCATGCTGCAGTGGCAACCCTCCATGGGTATCAACCACCGCCGCTCCCCGTCGACACCATAACGGGAGACTTAGCGTCTGTCCCCATGGAAAGGTTCAGACTGGTAGTGTAGACTATCCATGTTACCAAACCCCTATCGAATGCCATCTATGGGCAGGTGTCTATCATATCACAAACTCATCACATCATAATCTCGGAAGGTGGGTGGCCGGCCCTATCCCTCCTAGCATGACGCCCACCGGGCGAGAGCACCCGTCATCAAATATAAAACACGGAAATCATATGTATATGCTAAAACTCAAGAGCACTTATAGCTTGCAATCCCCAAGACATGCCCCTCATCCTGAGGTTAGCCTATAAAAGGACCAGCTAATAAGCCTATATTCTCATTTCCATGTAAATCTATGTATTTTCTATATATATACAATAATAAATAAAACTCTAATTAAGCATAACTAATTAACATCATACTTGTAAAAGCATTTTAAATAAGTTTATTCAGTAAAAGATTTTAATTTGGAATAACCATCCTGTACGCAATGTCGCATGAAATCCACGGTAAATAATAATTGCATTTTAAAACACAATCACACATGATGCTATGTTTAAACATGGTTCAAATATCAAGGCAAAACATTAGTTGTCGTCACCTACTTCAGTGTGAGACCACTAGCTTGCTAATAACTCCCTTTAACTGGTATATTCACGTGCACCTGTACATGTCACATCACTATTTTAATATTTTTCTAAAGAAAAAGTGGTCATTTCTAAGTTTTTAGGTTAAAACTAGGTCCGCGTCGTCAATACGGTCACAACGCCTCTTCCGGATCGTGATTTGGACCTCTCTAGCTCCCAAAAATCAAGTTTTAGTGAAAACTACCCTCAAATGGGGCCTGCCGGACCACCATAAGGTGGTTTAAACCGGCGGCACCCTTTTCCGCCAGTTTACACCGACGTACACTGGCGCACGAAGACGCATGCCGATGCAGACGCCGAACGGAACGCGCACCGGTCCCACCGCGACAGCCAACCGAGGCCGTCCTGCACGCGCGCGGCGCCGCGCACGCGTGCGACGAAGACGTCGTATGACGTCGTCCTTGGTGCGTCTCCGAGTGCGTCCTGGCGTCAGCGCCAGGGCGCCGACGCCGGAGAAGACGACTGGATTCCGATCGCCTCCGGCGGAGCTACAGAGCTCCGTTTTGCGTGATTTTTGCGCCATTTTCTTCAGAATTCTCTCTAGAATCCATTTATGCCCCCCTTTTGCACTAATTTTTCCAAAAACCATGGTTTTTAAATGATTTTTTCCAAGTTCCTAAAATCATCCCTAGGTATTGGTTTTTGAGTTTTCTGGAGAATTCCACCGTTGGATCACTCCCAAATTTAAAGGGTATGCTCTTGGGTCTCATGTGCACTAGTTGGACGGTGCGATTTTCAAACGAACAAGGTTTGATCTGTGAAATCATGCTCCAACAGTAACGTGCACAAAGCCCCCAAAAATCTGATTTTTTTTCTTAATTTTTAAATACTTTCCTAATTAATTTTCTAATTAATAAATACAGAAAAAACACGGATTTGAGGCTTACCTTGTGCTTGATCGGGGTTGCTCGTGTTGCCGGGGCTCCACTCGCCGGAAAATTCAAGTTTTTACGGATCTAGGGTTTTGCGTAGCATTCATGGAAAACGCTCGAAGTGGAGCGTTTTGGCTCTAGAGGAGCATAGATATAGGGTTTTAGAGTCTTGGGGAAGAGAAACTCTTCCCCACACGGCTCTTCCCACGTCTCTCCGGCGATTTCGCCGGACTGGTAGAGACGTGTGTAGACAGGGGTGCCGTTATCAATTTGGACCCCTGTGTAACACGTTTCTGTCAAAAGACCATTTTGCCCTTACAACTTTGACGGCTCATAACTCCCTCGTTTGAGCTCCGTTTCTCGCGTTCTTGGTGGCGTTGGATTCGTATCGACGAGCACTTTCTAATTATTATGTTTTCAGGAAATAATTTCATCCATAAATTTTTATTTTAATTTATTTAATAATTTCCTATTTTTATCTTAAAAATTAAGGATATTACACCGGGGCTCCACTCGCCGGAAAATTCAAGTTTTGCAGGGCTAGGGTTTTGCGTAGCATTCACGGAAAACGCTCAAAGTGGAGCGTTTTGGCTCCTAGAGGAGCATAGATATAGGGTTTTAGAGTCTTGGGGAAGAGAAACTCTTCCCCACAAGTCTCTTCCCACGTCTCTCCGGCGATTTCGCCAGACTGGTAGAGACGTGTGTAGACAGGGGTGCCGTTATCAATTTGGACCCCTGTGTAACACGTTTCTGTCAAAAGACCAATTTGCCCTTACAACTTTGATGGCTCATAATTCCCTCGTTTGAGCTCCGTTTTTCGCGTTCTTGGTGGCGTTGGATTCGTATCGACGAGCACTTTCTAATTCTTATGTTTTCAGGAAAAAATTTCATCCATAAATTTTTTATTTTAATTTATTTAATAATTTCCTATTTTATCTTAAAAATTAAGGATATTACAATTCCCAAACCATTCTCCACCCAATAACAATGCAACTCCTTCAGTTTTGTACGGTGGACCTACCCTACTTCCCATTGATTCCCAATGTTTGTCTAATTTTCTAGTTAACTTTTGATATCTCATGGCCAAAAATCATACTAAAAAGACCCAGTAGCATCAGCAAATTGTGTTTTAGGAGGGTTTCATGATCTCGCGCCCAGTTTCAAGGCCAGATAAAGGAGGAAGGTTGCATTAAGTTGTCAATCAATGTAAAATCTTTTGGTAAATCCTATGTTATGAATCTAAAGACTAAGACATTCCTTCAGGCTAGGGTGTTCTCCATAAGCAACACACTGCGTTGGATTCTGGATGCACTGAGAAATGGCAAGGTTATTCCCCTATAAGTAACCTGCTATATTGGATTCTGGTTGCAGTGGGAAATGGGTAAAGTGCTGATAGAGCATTTCTTCAGAAGCGATGCACTACATCTATGACAGCCCAGGTTTTCCAATGCCTTTTTGAGAATTATTTTCAAAAGGCAGGATTTTTATTTGAAAATTTCATTTAGAAAACAAACAGAGAAAACAATTTTACTTTAAAAAGACCTTTCAGAAAATCCCAAGTTTTATAAGACCGATCAAAACATATTCATGAATTCAAAATTTAAGCATTTTTACATTCAAATATGACAAGTAAAAAACTTATCATTTCCCATAAAACTGTCCAATTACAGTCCATAGTCCAATATGTATTAAACATACTTATACATGTCTAATTGTTGACAACAGTTATACAACTACTAAGTTATAAAATGTAGCTCTCTCTCTCTCTCTCTCTCTCTCTCTCTCTCTCTCTCTCTCTCTCTCTCTCTCTCTCTCTCTCTCTCTTTGTGTGTGTGTGTGTGTGACTAAAACTAAAATCATCTGTGTGACTAAAACTAAAATCATCTGTGTGACTAAAACTAAAATCATAAATATAAATCAATGCAAACTCGCATTCATGCACTTACGCACACAATGAAACATTCTTATGTATCATTCCTAAGGCTTATTAATAATATAACATTTGCATGCTTTTCAAACATTCCATTTAATGTTTTAAATCATTGGAGTACAATACAAGTGTAAGAACAATATGATATGTTGACATCAAAAGAGTATTCATTAAATAAGTGCACAAAATCAACAATAAAGTAGTTAAGTGTTAAAATCTCAATTTAAACAACATATAGGAAAGTTTTTGGCTGTTTATGTCAAACATATCAGTTCTCAACACATAAATATGAATATATCAAATCTCAAATCATACAAGGCATCGTCAAGCCTTAGAGGCCAGGGTATCTATGACCCTATCACACGCGTATTGCCAAAAACTAACCTGTGACTACTGCCCTATAATAGGACACCGCAATACTATAGCAATTGCCCAATTATGGGACACTGTAGCAAAAGAATATATTAATCACTATATTGCGACAATTACCCAATAGTGGGACATCACATATTCAGAAGCTGACACCAACTACGTAAGACTTATCACCATCTTGCATGTGAGGAGAACGGATCGTGCAATGCACCCTTCCTATTATGTTATACTCGAAATCTAGCCACTTGGGCCTAGTGTCGAAAAATCAACCGTCAGAAGGTGGGTGGCCATCCCTATAACCCTCATATCATAATGTCCACCAGGCGAAAGCGCCTGTTTAAAACAAATCCTCAACAATCAATGCATAAAAACCTTAGTGAAATTAACCTTATATTTTTAATTTGACAGAGTTTCCCTCGTTTATAGGATAATACCCATTTAATGCATGTGGTGCATATCACCTGATAAACATAATTTCATATTTAAATAATAATGGAGACTATGTCTCTTGATAACGCTGAATAATGCATAAAGTTCCATATCTTAAGTCATGAAGATGCTATTTAAATCTTCAAGATAATTATTAATTACAGTTATATGTAGTAATTACATGTACGTTTCAAAACAGAGCATGAGTGAAATAAATATGAAAACTTAGCAATTTTTGAATTGATTACCAGTAACTTGAGATGTTGCTCGACTAATAAGAAATTAAGGATCAGGTCATCAACTATGAATCAATTTGAGAAATATGACATAAAAATCATAATTTCGTCTCTTAATCATGGATTCATACATTAATATTCTAATTTGAACGGTTAGATTGTCATTGATCTGTTGTTTAACTTCAAGTCAGATATCTTAGAGTGTTGGAGAGTTTAATTTCATACATCGGTCAATCAGATACGATGTTCCAGGCCTAAGTTACTCAGATCTAAGCACTGGAATGATCAAATCTATAAAGTAATGGTTCGATTAACATTTGTACATTTAATAGGCTTTTCATTTATTGTTTTCAATTTACATTGTCCCCCACATGTAATTCACATCATCAAATTCATAGATTTATTATCTGATCTAGTTTTCAACGGTCAGATTTGTAGATCTAGGGTTGTTCATGCACCATATTTAGATCAAAATTTCAACGGTCAGATAATTTCTGATCAGATTTTCATTGACATGGTTATGAAGCTCACTCAGTCAAGATCCCATCCATATAATTTTTAAAATTTTTACCTCGCCAAAAATAATCGTCAGGGCCGAAACCCGGTCACCATCGCCGGAGAATACAACCGGAAAAAGGTCGTCGCCGGAGACTGTAGCAGTGTCAAAAAAGCCATTTTTTCACGAAAATAAAATATGGGTTTTGTAGATCTCTACCTTACCTTCATTCCCTTTTAATTTGGAAGAATGTCACCGTCGTTTTCCCTGCAAAAATCGCCAAAAAAGTCACGGTCGCCGGAAAACTGTTTTTGTCCAAATCTCTTCTATTTTCACTTTTGAAGTTAGATCTGAGATGGGTTTTCTCCGATCTATCTTCTAAACTTATTCTCCACACGTTTTCTGTTGATTTCAACAAGATCTCTAAGTTTTTCCACCGTTTGCTACTGTGCGTACAAAAAATTACAATCACCAGGTGAGAAAACGAACGGAAGAGGGAATGGAACTGCAGTGTGGAAGAAGGATGGGAGATAGGTGAGGAGGAAATCGAGGAAGAGGGAGGCGGTGGCTTCCCTGGCTCCTCCCCTGCGTGACAGACAACCAGGGGTGGAGCTCCACGCGTTGAGCTCCTCTACGTTCGTAGTCGGTGGGGTTCATCCATAGTGAGGGGGCGCCATTATCAACTTGGTCCTCTTGTACTTTTTTAAAACTTGTGGTTCTCTTGAACAATGTTTTGCTCAAAATTAGTGTTGTTGAAAAGCTCTCGTCAGGTACATTCTGATTTTAAGGTTTCAAAGTCAAATTCAAAATAAAAATTTTAAGTTTTACACTTAAACTTCTCTTTTTTAATTATATCAAAATGTTTGGTTGTTACAACATCAGAATCCATGTGTAGTAGAAAGAGGTAGGATTTTTGCAAAATTAAAGATATGCACAGGTAAAGAAACTAATTCAGAAGAATAAGATTTGTCTTACTATATGAAATATAGACACATTGACATGTAATAATATATTATTAGTAAATACGATGAAATGTAGAATACTGGTACATATGAAAGAATAATAAGTACATATGAAAGAATAATGATAGAAATGACGTAGTGATAATAGTGGATAAAGTTATAGGATAAAATTATAAATGTTAGCAGAACCAATGATAAAATTTTGCTAATAAAACTTGTTTCAATAGAGAAGATTATAAATATTATAAGTACATATATCCCCACAAATAGAGTTAGAAGATATAATTAAAAGAAAATTTTACAAAGTTATAAAGAGAGTAGTGCAAAAAGATATGATAGGATAAATGAAGGGTATGATATTGGAGAAAGAAATGAAATGGTGAAAGATATCATTGATTTTTCTTTGACATATAACTTAGTTGTAACAAACACATACTTTAAGAAGAGGGATGTATACTTATTAACCTTTAAAAAGTAAATTATATAAAAGCCAAACAAACTTTTTTTTTCTACTTACTAATATCGAAACATCAATGTGTGAGGATTGTAAGGTGAAACCTAATGAAAGTTAAATTACACAGCATATGTTAATAGTTGTAGATATTTACATTAAGAGATGAAAGAAAGGGAATGAATTTAATAAGTATCCAAAAGCTAAGTGGTGAAACTTAAAAGAAGAGAAGGTAACATCTTTTAAAAACAAAATGATGGTAGAAGGAAAATGAAGCAATAAAACCGAAGTAAACACAATGCAGACTAATATGACTAAGTTCATTAAGAAAGTTGTAAAGGATGTTCTAAGAGTATCTAAAGACAAAAGGCAATCAATAAAGAAAATGTCATAAGAGAGTGAAAAAGAGTAAAAGGTTATTAAAGAAAAACAATTGTCTTTTAAATCATGGTAGAGGACTAGAAATGACAAGAACTTTGAATAAGATAAAAATGTTAAAAAGTTTGCTAACAAAGTAGTAAGTTATGCTAAATTCAAAGAGCATGATGATCTTTATAATAAATTATGGTCAAGGGAAGCTAAAAAAGATGTGTTCATATTTGTAAAGTTAAGAGAGCATAAGAGTAAGGACTTAAACTACGTTAAATGTATTAAAAGTGATAACTAAAGTGTACTAGTCAAAGATGACAAGATCAATAAAAGGTTAAAAAAGTTATTTTCTAAAATTTCTAAATGACAAGTATTTTAATAATATAGAGATTGAAAGAATCATAAAGCCAAATAATATTGGACTACATAGATATGATTATCAGATTAGGATACCTAAAGTGAAAGAGACTTTGAAAAAGGGAAGGGCCTTAGGGTTTGATGATATAATGATAGATGTTTGAAAATTTATAGGCAATACTAGAGTAGTATGATCAACAGACTTGCTTAATAAGATTCTTAAATCAAATAAAATTTCAAGCAAATGAAAGAAAAGCTCTATCATAACAATCTATAAGAATAAAGGAGACATACAGAGTTGCACTAATTATTGTGGATCAAACTTATGAAACATACTATGGAACTTTGGGAAAGAGTGATTGAGAAGAGGCTACGGTATGAGATGAATGCATAAGAAAATTAGTTTGGTTTCATGCTTAAGAGGTTTACCATAAAAGCTATTTTCCTACTTAGACAATTAATAAAGAAATACATGAAAAAAAGGATGAAGGACCTCAACATAGTCTTTATTGATTTAGAAAAAGCTTATAATTGGGTTTCTAAAGCATTAACATTGTGAGTGTTGTGTGATAAAGGAGTTTCACGGAAGTATGTTAAGATAATCTAAGTACATGTATGAGAGAGCAGTAACAAATATTAGAACCACTAGCCGAGAGACCAGTGATTTTCTTATCACTATAGGATTACACCAAGGATCGGCATTGAGCTCATACTTTTTTATGTTGGTTATAGATGAGTTAACAAAATAGTTGCATGAGAACATTTTGTGGTGCACATTATGCAGATGAAATAGTTTTAATTGGTAAGACAAGTGAGAGTGTAAACACAAAGCTAGAGGTGTGGAGAAATGCTGAAATACAAGTTGATATATTTGCTAAAATTCGATAAGTTACAATATCTGCTAAGCTCCTCAAGAAGGCTTTTGTTGCTTGTCAAACATAATTGGAGACTCACAAATAATGCTGCAATCAATTTTAAGGAGGGAGAAGAAGGCTCGGATGTGGAAGAACCAGAGGCTAAGGCATGCGTGTATCCTGATCCTAAGTAGCTTCCATAGAGTCCTTTATTAAGTCTGCTTATGAGGAAGTCAATAGGGTAGTTGATGTCTTAGCAAAGAAGGCTTCTAAATGTGAGTCAAATGAGTCATGGGTCCAGCGTGCTCCCACTTGATATTGGGATGCAATTGTGTTTGACGCTCAGGGTTTTATGCCATCTAGGAAGGTATAGTTTATGTTTTATTTGATTTCCTCGTCCTTTTAATTTGGGTCAGTGTTGAGTATATTGCTTTATTTGATTAAAGAAAACTTCGACAAAAAGAGAACATAAAAGTAAACAATATATAGATAACATAAATCGAGTAATTTTTCACCAACAAAGTTTATGAAATTTGAAAATTTAGAAAGGAATAAGACGACATTGGGGAACCTTAGAAGACTGGTAATGATTATTGTTTGGACTTTGAAGGATATTTTAGACCTCCCTCAACTCTATTTTCTAGAATTTGATTGGACACTTTGACCCGAAGAAGGAAGTGAAATATGAATGGATTCAAAATCCCTTTGCTTTAGGCTTTATTTCTCTTTTGCGCATGGGCCGAATAAAAACCGCATAATTCTCATGATTCAACATGATTAAAATGCTCGACAAGTTGGGGATTCAAATTCGTTCAAAAAATTAAAAAAGGTTGGTGATTCAAATAAGATGTTAGCGAGTTATAACCTAACTCTCTAAAATTTTAACTATTTTATGGGGAGAAATATGGGAGTATGACCTATCCACAGTGTCCCTTAGACATGAACGCTTGGCACATGTACTATTATTTCTCTATTTACCCCTCCCATCACCTTATATGGTTCATCTTGGTGTGTGACTGTGATATGAGCCAATAATGTGCCAACGAAACATTGGGGACTTGCTGAAAATCGGGATCTATTCCTTTACGTCTGAACCTTTAGGAAACTTAAAACGGATGGGAACTTTGATGAGCTGGTGTGGCAGATTTAACTATTATCGGAAGCCATATTCATATTATCGTACAAGAAGCTTACTAACATTTACATTAAAAGCTACCCGTTCCAACCAAGTGATGGGAAGAAACAGCACATGAAAAAGACCATTCACAGTATTGTTACTAGAACAGCTCAAACTCCAAATGCTCATCGGAAGCCCTGAATCCCACAGATTTAATGTCCTTCTTCAGGGATACAGCAGCCTGAGTCCTGAGATCTCCCGATTTTGGCATCTCAGGTGGCGCAAGACAGCGAATCAGTGCCCAGTTCAACCCCTCAAAAAATGGATGTTGCCTGATCTCAGCAGCCCCTCTGACAGATCCCAAACGGTTTTCTGGCTCCTTGATTAGAAGACACCGGATCAAATCCCTTGCTGGAGGACTAACAGCCGGACTTTCTGGGAATTTCAGGCTCTGGGACACCACGTTGGCTAAAGTGTCCTCATTTCCTGAACCCTTGAAGGGAGTTTTACCAAACAGAAGTTCATAGAGAAAGATACCAAAGGTCCACCAGTCAACAGCACTTCCATGACCGTCTCCTTTGATGATTTCAGGGGCCAAGTACTCATGGGTGCCTACAAAAGAGTTGGACCTGGCACTGGTGGGCTCCGCCACAAGCTGTGGCAGTGGGCTGATCTGAGTGGCTAAATCACATTTCACCTTCCGCGCTTTTGAGGTGGAGGATACAAGCCTGGGTGTGAAGCATGACATTTGAACCCAGGATGGCTGAAGGCAGAGAGGATGAATGCAAGACTCAGCGCAAGGTCCTGGTGCTCTTTTTGCAGGCTCTTCACACGGTGATGATGATTTGAGAAGAGTCGGGCTAACAGCACATCTGAGTGATAGGTCAAAGTCGGATAGCATGATATGACCATCCTCTCTAACTAAAATGTTCTCTGGCTTGAGGTCTCTGTAAACCACCCCGAGCATGTGCAGGTACTCTAAAGCAAGAAGGACTTCTGCCGCATAAAACCTGCAGAAAAATGTGGGATGAAATTAGTTTATATGACATATCTGTATGAGGCAAGATGTCATCCCAAACTGATTACAGATCCATTGAATGCAGTGACCACTGACTTAATATGAATCTATCAATTATACTAGGATATCACATAATGATGTATGCATCTTTTGGTGTTTTTTGAAAGGGTTGGAGTATCATGACAGCTTGGATCAGCATTTTCTTGGCAGTTCAGGGTGTTTCTGCAGACCTGTAACTGTTGTGCTCTCCTTGAATAATTTATCAGGTCATGGTTAAAATCAACCTTTCTACAATGGCTTTGATGAATAGGAAATCATATACAAACTTCTATGGTATGGTATAGCCACTTCATGCCTTTCATGAAGGAACAAACAAGAAGTGTCAAGACATACTGCAGAACCAATATACATCACTCGCAGCAAAAGGTTGGATCAACTCCAGGAGCTGCAGAACTCACCTTCTGTGCAGCGTGAGCAGTTTAACAGATTGACTTCTCCTGGGAGTTGGGAAAACTAAGTTCCCATGAATGCCAACCACGGTGTTTCTCAGACAGCCACAAATTGGGAACCAAGAACGCTAGCCTTTGGCTTGCAGTTACAGGTCTCCTCAGCTCGGGTGTTGTTCCCACTTTCAATTCTTATAGTTCTCCAATAACTGAAGTCATATGATAGCCGGATGCTTTAGGTGATGAAGTGACCTCCATGAACTACACACTACGCAAGGAATTGCTACGGGTGCTCATTCTCAATAAAATTAGGGATGTCTAAGAGGACTAATGGTATTTACAAGATGCTAAATCACACATTGAGAAAGAGCAAACCTACAGGAGCCAGCCACTATAATCATGAATTTTAGAAAGGATAGTTTACTGCCCTATGATTCACATCTTCACATCTAGATTCTGGTATGAGAAATGAAAAACAGGTAGGATGCCTTCTAATTTACGAAACAAGAACTCAGATAATATATCTAGAAAATGTGTCCTTTGCTGTACTTCTCCAGCATTAATCCCAGTAATAAACCACTAAATTCTATTCTTCTGCACGTTCAAGTGGTAGAGATTTAGACAAATCCATATGCCACGCAAACCAGCTTGAACACAGAAATGGTTCATGCTCCTCTTCAGATAGGCTACCAAACACATATATAACAATGCTTCGAAGTTTGGGAAACCATTCAGAGCTTTCCTTCATAGTACATAATTTGCACCAGTTACTTGAATTCTAGTGATCCTCCTCTCCATCCAATGACTCATACTTAACAGTCAGTATGCAGTGGTATGAAAGAGCAGAAGGATTCTGTTAATTACAGTGCATCAGCCTACAGGAATAGTTAAAGGTTGCAGGGATCTTAGTTAAACAAGCATTAGTGTGTTCCCACTTTACACCAACACGGACTTGTGCTATCAAGGCAATGTTTCCAAAAATCCCAACGGCAGAAATTCTGCAGAAACTATGACTTGATATGTCGGCAGACTGGGAGCAAAATCTACAAACTAAGACCCGACAATTCAGATATGGCCACACCATGGCAGATTTTGAGAGTAGAATCGTGCATCATTTCTTCTCGCAATGATAGAAGTTTTAAGGGGAATAATATAATAATTCTTCTGTAATACAATTCTTTATAATAGCAAAGGTAGAAATTAGTACTAACACAAATGAATAAAGCCCCTTAATTTAGTTTGGTTATATACAGTTGCATGGTGTATTAGAATTAGCTAAAACAGGGAATATATGAAGATGGGATCCAAGGCTCAAAAGAGCATCTGCCAAGCAAGAGTAAACGAATAACTTGAATTGACCAGTAACAATAGAGTATAAAGGCAGACGAAGGTAGCTATTGTTGGCAGAATTTTATCTTTATTAAGCTGGAAATAGATAAGCAGAACTGAAGTTCTTAGCCCTAAAGTTTTCACAGGTACTATAAATAAATCCATCACAAAAATACAAAAATAGGAGGTTTAGCTTAGTGATCTTACCGAGCTGCTTGTTCAGAGAAACTCCTATTGGGCTGCCTCTGTCGGAGGGCATGCAGATCCCCACCAGGACAGTACTCCATCACTAGGCATGAGAGTCTATCAGTAGTGAAATGGGCATACAGTGTCGGTAGGAAAGGATGATCCAGCATCTGAAGTATCTGTCTCTCTGTTTGAGCCCTCAACATCTTCTTTCTACTTGCCAAGAAATCATTACACATAACTTTCAATGCAAATAGGCAATCTGTACCAGTTAGCTCAGCAAGATACACAGTCCCAATATCTCCACAACCAAGCCTTTTGAGCAGCTTGAAACACCTTACTCCAAAGCTTCCATGTAGCTTCTCGATCTGGTGTATAGCTTCCCATCTTGAAGCTTTCGACATGTGTGGCCTGTTGCCATTACCACTGGAGCCACTTAAACTGCTCTCCTCACTAATGCTAGTGCTTCTACTATATTCACCAATGCTACTTTTTGAGCTTTGGGAGCATTCACACTTTTCTCCTGATGTTGAGCTTTCACACATCTTCACACTGACAGCTCTGTCCTTGTCGGAGCTATTTGAACTTAACTCAGTTTTACTATTAACATTGACAACACTTGAACTTACTTCTGCAGTAGGACAAGATTTACTTGTACAAGGGCCTGCAGAAACTCTATCAACTGCAGCACA
Organism: Warburgia ugandensis; assembly: GCA_035236585.1. Classification (NCBI taxonomy): domain Eukaryota; kingdom Viridiplantae; phylum Streptophyta; class Magnoliopsida; order Canellales; family Canellaceae; genus Warburgia; species Warburgia ugandensis. The sequence goes on from CP141126.1 coordinate 12,942,008, forward strand.
TGTATTAGAGCTTCCAGGGCTGGAGTCAGAAACCTGCTTTCCTTTCTTTTTCACAAAGATCTTGTTCCTGAATACTGGCTTGATCACATGGGAACTTCCAGTGGAATTGTTCATCTCTGAGCCAGTATTGGTTAGAGTAACAATAGAATTCATCTTACTTTTCCTCCGCAGTTCAGCAATTGATGTTTTACATGCAGCACCTGGCAAAGCAGATGTAATAACATCTTGAGGGGACTGTTTTGTCTTTACTGCATTTGAAGGGGTTGCATCTGCACAGCGTGGGAAAGAAACAATACTTTCATTTGACGACTCTGACTTACACACTTGCAAGGAGTCATTTGTCCTCTCAGATGAAGTGGGGGTGTCTTTTTCTGGTACGAGGGATATTTCTACTAATCTGCCTTTATCTTCACTCAGGGAAAGTCCAGATTCATTGGCCTGCACAACCACTGATCTGTACAATCTTTTAATGGTTCCAGCTTCTGAGACACGAGATAAACCTGCTGGCTTAGATAACCGCTTCATAGCTGCCATTTCTGATGCCTGAGAAATGCATAACCCTCTCAACGCCTGCTTCAATGTTACAGACTCTGAAATTCCAATCCCCGATGCCTGTGATTTATCAACCCGAATTGGTCTTTTCTGGGTGTTTTTCCGCAATGTGCCCACACCCGATTGATGTGAAGTACTCAAACCCCTTGATGAAGTTTTGAGATCAATTGCCCCAATGAGATGGTTAATTTCATCTTCTACTGAATAATGTTCTTTCATAGGCACCTGTTGCTTTCCAGATCTTTCATCCACTCTTGGTTTAAAACTTAAAGGTCTCAATTCTTTAGAACGAGGAACCAAATCGAGTTCTTCTTTTGATTCAACAATTTCAGAAGTACCAGCTAATGAACCCATTTCTCAAGACAAGAACAGCTGTCACCTAAATGTGTCTAACATGACAAGCTAGCAACGAGATAGAAGGTGCAACAACTGCAGTTTGAGCTAACCCATTTCTGAGAAAACTATTTTTGATATAGCAGAGAAGAGAAATAGAAGCACAGCGCAGATGTCCCTTATGGTTTTCTTCTGGCATAGTGAGTCCTAGATTTGAAATATCTTTATCCACATCAAAATGGACCACCAAAATCCTGCCATGACCATTAAGCTTTAGATAAGCAAATGCAGGATTGCTTCAAGAAACAAATGCATCAGAACTTCAAAAGCTGATAGCATGTCAACCTATATGCCTTGAAATAAACAGCATTAGCTAATGAAAATAGATTGAGAACCTTAAAAAGATTAACTAATATCTACTACTACAGACATTACTATCCAAAACCTTAAGTCATAGAACAGCCAAGTCCCAACTTGAAGTAACTTATACACATAGCTGCTTGCTTTGATCAAGGTCAACAACACACCAGCCAAAACAAGAAAAAGGTCAAAAGCACAAAATTAAACTTGGACTCGAAGAGAGCCTAACTCTTGCTGACTTTGGATTTGATCAAGCTTCTTATAGAGCACCTAGGAAAGCCTCAAACAATCAACATAAGTTATTTAGTATTAGCTAAGCATTTTCAGGTATCGAAAATGCAAGTCATGCGGGTCCTAAATAGTTGAGTTCACTCAGTGTATTGTTGAAGTATTTAATTAAGTTTTAAAGAACCTCCTCATAATGAAGCAAAATAGATCTCTCTTAGCTGAAGCAAGCAATATATTAGCCTCCAACTTTTGATTCATAAGCCCCGTACTAAATTATTGGAAAGCTATAACTCTAGGTGAGCCCAGGTTTACAACAATCCAAATGGTTCACAATATTTTCCTTAACTTGGATGGTCAGACACCGAAATTCTCATCCTTTAGATGACACTAGCTTATTTTTACTTGAGTTGCAAAATGAATGGTCAAAAGTTTTACCATCCAATTTATTACTAAAAGAAGCGTGCCTAGGATCATCCAATGGATGAGAATTTTGGAGCTTGGCTCATCTAAGCCAAGGGTGACATTATGAACAATTTAGATCTTCATGAATCTTGGCCCACCAAGAGTTGTATCCATCCACCATGTAGTACGAGGCTAATAAAAAAAATGGGGGGCCAATGTATAACATCCATCAGCTAAAACATAAGTTTACTGACTGAAATTTCAATTGTAGTAGCCAGAATCAAAGATTGATTAAAGATTTTGAGTTCATTCAAAATTCATAACTTATGGGGTCCCTAACAAGGGCAATTTTGTCTGGATTGGCCTGCTTCGGTTCATTCAGTTCAGGACATTAAATTTTTGTTCCTGCACTCCACTAATAAAATTAGAAAGTTTTATAAATTCGTATTATTTGATGACACTTGAATATTCATTTTATACCAAGGATTTTTACAATTGTGATCACTCAAGATGGCAAATAGATTGTTAGATTTACAAGTAGCCTTAGGCTCTAAGGTTCGAAAAAATTGAGCAAATTTTATTGTTTACCACTTTAACTCCCATACCAAACATATTCAAGACTCAATAACAAAATTGACTACTCAGCTAAGTAGGCACAAATAAGCTATTTCATTGAAAGAACATTAGCTAAGTACCTAAGCTCTCGATTAAGCAGGTCAGTTCGCATGGGACTTTGTAAATTTTATGGAGGAAAAAGTTCTATTACTCTTTTCTTTTCCCTCTTTATTGTGGTAAAAGAGTTCAGCAGTAGCAAAGCATTGCCTTGTGATTCAAGCAACTGACAGTACATTATGTTTAAACCTTCATTCTAAATAAAAAAAAATGCAAAGTATTCAAGAAGATATGACATCCAAAACAATCCACGAAGATTGAGGACATTTTGTAGAGAAGAATAATGAACCAGTAAAACTGAATCTCTCGGTTTCAACAAGTTACCAAATAACAGATAGTAGAACGCCAAACAAATTGGAAATTATGTTTCATAACAGTAGATCTCTGAGTCATAAAATGTCTCAAATTAGTTCAAACGTTACGAGAAATAATTTAGTTCTAATCCAAAGCCTCCCGAGATTTAATCGACTGATTGATCAACAACATAAACTACCAAACCCCCTAAGAAAATTTCAGGGTAGATGGAATGCAAAAATTAGGTTCGGAGCAACTAAAACGAGAAACGAAATAGCACATAGAATGAAGTAGTGTTCCAGCGATCGCGCTTTATAAAGGCAACAAAATCAAATCAATAGCTCAAAAAAGAATAAATAGATCAATTAATTAACAAATTTCTCAAACAAATGCAGAAGCTTCACACAAAAATGACACAGCAGAAAAACATACGAAAAAACAGAGAAACCACATCAGATTAAATCACGAAGCAAACATTCAAGACTAAAAGTACATGAAACCAAACCAAATGATGGCGTACAGCAGAAGTCAGCAAATCAAATCACTTCACACCCTTAATCCAAGGAAAGAGATGACAGCAGCAAAACAGAATTCTATACCACAGTCATAAACAAATATTCCTTTGATTTAGCTAAAACCATACACCACGAAAAAGAAGAGAAAATCTCCAAAACCAAAGAAAACCCGACTGCATCAACGAGTTTAATCAGCGAAGAAATCCTGAAAAAAGGAGAGAGAAAAAAAAGAGCAGCTACCTTAAACGGGAGACGACGAATCCTATCCGAGAATCCACTACTCGTAAGCGGAATCCAAGATTAGGAAACTGGTGAAGTAGAAATGTAGGGCTTATGAATGAACAGTTAGGTACAGCGGAGGGGAGAAATTAGGGCACGGGAATGGAGGGAATACGGTGGAAAAGCTAAAGGAGGCGAGAAAATGCAAATCACGAGAAGGAGCAGTCTGCTATCCACCCCAACACAACACAACCCAAGCTCAACTCAACTCAGCTGAAATATCTTAAAAAAATACGCTACAGGAGCGCGGTAGAGTCGGGGATCGACCTGATCGTCGGTTTCGGGTCCGGACAAGCTTTTTTGTGATAATTACGATTGTACCTGGGGACTTTTTTGTCTTTTTATTATCCCTTTTTTTCTTGAAGAGAAAACCAAATAATTGATGAGCGAGAAAATGTCGGGCCGGTTAGTCAGGGGCAAGCAACGGCGGTGTCCGCCGGTGGGAGCCATTCTTGCAACGATCCCAACCCTTCCTTTCAAGGGCAAGGGCGGGGACATTAGCTCTCGGCTACATGAATTTTATTCTTTCATTGTCTTTTATCAAAGATCATGATCTCGTTTAGTTTAAATATTTTCTCACTGCTCTTATTCATGTTATTTTGAGCCTTATCTTGCCTTTTAAAGCATTTAATTTGGATAGAATCGCTCCTTTGAATTAATACTACTCTTAAATTTTTTAATATTTTTATTTATAATTATATCTTTTCTTTTTCTTTTTCTTTTTTTTGTCTTATCACTTGTCTATTTGAACATCTTCTGTACGTGTTATTTCTTGACTGTCCAACATTCTAATTTTATCGCCTCATCATTCATTTTGTTTTATATTGTTGGTGGTTTTTTAGATCACATCGATTACGACAATCGGCCCGATCGGCAAGGCCCACAAAATCCGGCTATTTAGCTTTGTGATAGCTGCTTGATCTGCAAGGATTAAAATGACTAATCAAAATTACTTGATTAAGACAATTTCATATAAAGCCTGTCTATCTTCTAACATAAAACTTTTATCAATTGGTCTTGCATTTTATCAGTTTTTCTGTTTCAGAATGATCTCTGTGGCACAACAGTAAAAGTTATTGTCATGTGATCTTGAGGTTATGAGTTCAAAGTGTAAAAACAGCTTCTTGCAAAATGTAAGATAAAGTTATGTGCTTGAAGTCCTTGTGGTGCACCCCTTTTTCAGACTTGCATAGGCAAGAGCTTCTGCCCTTTAATGATCTCTCCTATTTGCTCGGAGCTTCTTTAATGATCACCGCTTCAACCTACAATCCTAGGCTAATATTATTGTGGGCCAGGCAATATAGTTTGATGTGGGAAAGGAGGAATAGATATTAATATTTTTTTAGATGGCATTTCTGTACCTCAAATGAAATCAAGGGTTATTTGAGAAGTCTAAGTAAACATCGTTTCCCCCTTTTTCCAAGTCTATCTAGCATTTTACCTTTTAAGAGAATAAAATAAAATAAAAACAAAGGAGAAAAAATCATGAAAAAGAAAAAGAAAAAGATTATATGATGATAAACAGTAAAAAGCATTTTTTCCGACCTCATGCCTACCATGAGAGGGATTGTGGGTGTTGACTGCTAACCCACACCCGAAGGTAGGCCACAGAAGTGGAAAAGTTTATCTTTTCACGCATATAAAAAAAAATTCCTCAATGAGATATTCAACTCTCAAGATGAATTAAAAAAGAAATCTTTATTAGTTCTACCTCTTATTTTTTATAAAAAAAATGAATCTTTTTATAGATAAAAAAAATAATTCAATCTGGAATGATTTGGAAGATCAAAACCAAAAAGAGTAGCTTATAGTGGTGTTTAGCGGTTGCAATCCTCGACGGATTTCCTTAGATCATTCTGGTCCTGATATCAATGCTTACACATGAAGCATTAGAGTATGCAGGGTTCGAGGAAGGGGCAGACCAAAGAGTCTATAGTATATAGTTTTATCATACATTTTTAAAAGAGGTGGTTTCCTCACCTTGAATCAATGATCTCAAAGTCATATGATGACAACTTTACCATTGTGCCAAGGATCCCCTTCTAACTTTTGATGTCTCTTGGCTTAAAAATCATTCCAAAAGAAAATCACTGCTTTCCAACAAATTGTGTTTTAGTTGGTCCGTATGTAGCAAGATGAAAATACCATTTCTTGGAAAAGTAGAAGTACTTCGCGCATTGTAAGCGTGTTGTCACTCTTTATACCAGCATTCCTCACCATTTTATAATCAACCCCCCAAACAGAAATGCAAATTCAGTGACTCGGGAGGAGCATCAGGTAAAAACACCGATTAAAATAAAAGAGGGGTAGCCCCAGTGCACAAAGATCTTGCCTATGCAGGGTCTAGGAAAGGAGCAGACTACAAGGGCCTATAGTAGGCAGCCTTACCTTGCATTTTTGCAAGAGTTTGTTTTCACTCCTTGAACCCGTGACCTCAAGGTCACATGACAACAACTTTGGACACATCAATCTCGTGGCACTGCAAGTAACCCCATGTGGACTAATCAATCTCTAGTAGTCTATGTTGATATTTTATGATCAGGGGAGAAGGTCTAAGCTTTCTAGCCCTATCTCTTGGGGTAGGATAGAGATGGCAAATTGGTGGTGACCAAACGGGCTTACATTCGAAGATGGTAATGGTTAAAATTCAAAAAATGAAAGGGAAAGAATATTTGACGTGTCTTGTCGTTTGGTGCAATTGGAACTAGGGTGGTTGGGGTTGTTAGACCTTCTTGCAAATGAAGGTGACTTTTGGTATCTTGTATCCCAAGTACCGTGTGATTGGATGATTTTAGCGTCTAAAAGATGTGCTTATTAATTCTAGACCATTCTTTTAACAGTGTTTCCTATTGTCTCTGTCTCTCTGTGTTACAAAGTGCATTTCTTTTGGATTCTAGACTCATTCAATCCACATTGTTTTGGAAGCAGAAGTTATTCAAAGTCAGAGAAATCAGATGAACATGTTTGAGCAACAAAGCTGGAACCCACTATGTAAAAGCGGAAGGCATTTGACGCGCATTATACTAGATTTAAAATACCTGTATCAACAGCAGTGGCAATAAGAGCATGATTTGGTAATACCCCAATTTGGTTACTATTAGTAATCCCGGGGGGGGGGGGGGGGGGATAACTCAATTTGTATTTGTATGTCTAACCCTTTAAAACACAAAAGAACCCACTTAGGATTCGAGGTCATAACATTTGCTTGTCTAGTACTCCCCCTCACGTAGAAGACCCTTTATTAAGGAAATTATATATTTAAGAGAAAATTTTATTCTTAGTGATGGCAAAAAATAAAAAATCAGTTTTTACTAGTGGTAGAAAAATCTAGTGTTTGAATATTTTCCGAATACCCTTTCTCCTATTCTCAAAATGCCCTTCTTTGTAAAACAGATATATATTATATATTGCATTTTCATGGGTCATAAGATTTAAACTCATGACCTTTTGATCAGTAAGGCTTTAATACAATGTTGGATACCAATCAACCTAAAAACCTAAGTTAACAAGAAGTAGACCCACAATATTTATATAAATACCCTCGAATCCCAAGCCAAACAGCTATAATAATGTCTCTCTTAGAGCCATTAGATCCTTAATTCAACAGAGCCAGATGTTGAAAAACATACTTCATGTGAATTTGATCTTACAAAGAAAATTTATATAAATTGAGCAAGACATTTAGTAGCTTTCTTATTTTTCCTTTTTAACTTTTCATATGGAGTCCTGCTAAGGGTACACACCCCTTGTTTTATTCATCGTAAAATTATTATTTTTAGATCTAAGCCATTCATCATGTTAGGAATATCATAGATAAGCTAAGCATTGAATTTTATGCCCATTTGATGGTTTTAGCCTATATTTATTTAGGTAAAAAATTATGTCCTTCTACTTTTATTAATTTTTTAAGGACCCAGTAAATAAGACTATAAACACATTGATTTCTCAGGCGTTACCTTTCTAGAATTCTGAATATGGTTAACAGCTTAGATCTACAAAAAGTTTTACTATGTATGAAAAAAGTTGCTTGCACACCTTCCTCTGCTCTAGGGCCTGTACTATCATACGTGGGAGCTTTGTACACCGAGGCTGTCTTTTTTAATGTTAAAGAGCCCACGTCCTTTGTGAACCCAGGCATGGATCGTGGTCAATATGCCACATCCTGCGAACAAACAGATGATGAAGTCTGTGCACGACAAGCGATTTGCCGTGATACATGTCCAGAAAAACATCTGGATCTCCATTCACCACCAAGATATCACCAGACTTGATGATATTAACTGTAGATCCCTTTGAAAATGTCTGTGGTTCTGTTTCATCTCTTAAAAGAACTAGATCTGACCAAAATAAATTGCATGGAAGAACATGTCGGCAGAAAAACGCCAAAAACTGATGCACATTCTCAAATATGGAATCAAAGCATCACCCAACGTTGCAAAAACGGCAATCTTCATCTGATCTTGAACCCCGGTGAACTGCAAATCAAGAAGCGATTGGAGAGTAACGTCCGGGCCTCAATTGCCACATTATGGCCCTCAACACTTCGGCCAACTATCTCGAGTTAAATATTTCAAAGCTTAAGTGGAACATGACAGCAAGTAGAGAAGCCTGTGAGGATTGTTGGATCGGGCAAAGTTCAGAGGGAGATTAGATGGCATCACCAGTAGAGGTTTGGAACAGAAATGAAGAAGAGAAGGGCAATTCAGACCCAATAATTGAAACAGGGACAAAGACCATGGTTAAGGACCCTATTTGGGAAATGACTATCAGCATATCTGATCATGGGAATAACTTTTTTATGAAATATCTAAAAAGGGCAGTCTTGGTGCAAGAAGTTCCCATACATGCAGGGTCCGGAGAGGGGATAGACCATAACAGTTAATAGTACCCAGCTTTACCTTGCATTTTGCAAGAGGTTGTTTCCACGCCTTGAACCCATGACTTCAAAGTCACACCATCTACCATTGTGCCAAGGCTCCCCTTCTTTTTGTGAAATATCCGGGAATGGAAATATCCCTGTCCTTTAAGTAAAGAGCGTGAGAATGATTCTTACGAGTCACCCAGACAAAATTCTTTCAGTTAAGTCCGTCGAAGTGATTAGAGCAAAACCAGCTCTCAAATCTCCAAGTACTTGGCTCTAGTCTATCAAAGCTCCACCTCATGTGCGGGCCTTTACTTGGACACTCGCTAAAGAAGGGATTCTTTCAGCTGATAACTTGATGAGGAGGTAGAACTTTCTTTCAATGTGTGTACTCTCTAACAATGCATCTTAAACCCTTCTCGCCTTGCTTATTCTCTGTCCATTCTATGGAAAAGTATACTTCTGCCATTTGAGACGTCCTGGGTTCTTCCTTCTACAGTCTCTTCAATGATGATTCAGTGGACTGTTAGGGAATGTACTGAACTCTTTAAAGCAATGTGGAAGTTTGCCTTTCTAGCTACTGTACGGGCTCTTTGGAAAGAAAGAAATAGAGGCATCTTCAACTCCCAAGTTATATAGGTACTCCCTCTCTTCGAGAGCATCAAATCTGAAATCATTTACGCTCTCACATAGTTTTGATACCGTCAGTGCTTTGATTTGTTATATCATAATCAATCGTAGGGTTGAGTATTTCCAATTTTCAGCTTTAGAAAGGGCAGCCCCGGTGTACGAAGCTCCAGCACATGCAGGGTAGGGACCGAGCAGACTACAAGGATTAATAGTATGCAGCCTTACTTTATATTTTGTAAGTGACTGTTTTCATGCCTTGAACCCATGACCTCAAGGTCACATGGCAACAACTCTACCGTTACGCCAAGATTCCCCTTCAATTTACAATTTTACAAAAAAAAAAAACAATACTCCTCAGGAATTCAAAAACTTGAAGAAAAGTTCTCTAATATAATTAAATACTTCATGAAGGTAGATCTAAAATCTTATGGTACAAATTCAAAGACCTTTGGCTACTCATAGAAACAAGACGCTGAATGCTTCAGCGACAGGGCTTGTTACTATGCGTCACCGAATCTTTTTCCTGAATTACTTCACCTTTGCTTGATTGGCCACAAGGGTTTATGGTACGCAGTTTTACCTTCCATTTTGCAAGAGACTATTTTCATGCCTTGAACCACATGATGATACCTCTATTGTTGCACCAAGGCTTCCTTCACACGTCCTATGTTTCTTTGAGATCCTGTGAATTACAAACATAGCTACCGAAACCTTGGATGCTCTAAGCATGTCTTTTCTTGCATATTTTTTGAAACAGTGCCCATCTAAAGTGCCCCCGAATGATGAATGATTTTGACACCGAAATTGGGCCTCATTTGATTAAAGTTTGCACTTTTTGATTCGCCAAGTACCATATACTTCATCCTCTTCATGATGTGATACAAAATGAGCAAAATGTTTGCTCGTTTTTCAATTGAGCCATGCACAATGTGGAGACCTATTAACAGAGGCTCTGCAACTATCTCAGTCCTAGGGCCAAGTCCATCAAGATAAGCTATGAGGGTGAATGTGATCTGCGTAAGATAATTTGCTATCATGTCCTAAAATCCTCCATGTAGATCAGCACTTCTCAAACCCAAACAAGTTGGGAATTATCTTTTGTAATGGCTTAGTGGATGTCGCATGTGAATAAGTTGAGGAATGCCAAACAGACGGTAGCTGCTACATGGAACATCTAATTGTACCACCTTTGGTAAAGCTCATTTTTGCACGATTTGACTTGCTCATTGGATTACTCTGGCTGTGGATGATGTCTTGTAGATCAAAAAGTACATGAACTTTAGCCTATTCTTTCTTCGAAGTTTCTAAACCATACGTTTCCAAGCACAACTTTTGAGATGCGAGAATCATCCGACCAAGCTTTTTGATTTACAAGACGTCCACAGATGGACCACTAGTGTAATTATGCAAAAGTGAGCTCCACCAAAAGTGGTATACTTGGACGCTCTTACACGCTTGCTGCGCCTAGAATTCCTCTATCTATGGGCTGAACATATAGCCAAGTTGGTCAAGTGCCTAGCAACACAGATTATTTGTTGAAGTTTCTGATCTTGCATAAACAGGGAAGAAGGGAGGCCATTATTTATGGAATTCTTATGTGGCATTCACAAATGTCGAGTTTATAGTTTATGCTCGCAGTTTAAAGTTAAAAGGGGAGTCTTAGCGCAACGGTAGAGTTGACTCACAGTTCAAAGTTCATATAGGCGGCTAAGACAAACTTGATTTGTGTTGTTGAATCATGATAAATAGGCCATTCCTCCTGCATACTTGTGACCTAAGAAAGTGTTAGTGTAAATCTCATTATTGTAGTGACATAAACCAATATGAATAGATCTGAGAGTTGAACAACAACATCAGTAATAATGTCAAGAAATGAGTGGAGCACAGAACGATGGAGAAGGTATTTTTATCAAGGAAAGGTTTGGATTTTATTGATTTTGGGAGAGAAAAGCCGTCCCGGTGGCCGTGCAAAATTTGGATCGAGCTGATCACATGTTCATAATAAGTGTGAAAGAAAATAACCATTAACACCCGACACTACCATTAGAAGTATCGAATTCTCATCTCCTGGAGATCCACTCCCTCCTCTTTTGCTAGGCAATCTGCCGTTTCATTTGCCAATCTTAGTGTATGAGTGAAGGAGACCTGGGCATGTCCCATAATGTCTAGAATATCGCCTGTAACATTCCAAAATCTCCAAGGTGAGTCCCTTTGTGATTCATCGAAGACAAAACTTTCAATGAATCTCCTTCAATTGTTGACCGAAAAAATAGTTAAAGCTCTCAGTCTGATGAGTGCACATATGAAAAGTGGCAGCTCCTGTGTACAAAGCTCCCACATATACAAGCTCTAGGGAATGGGCAGACCACAAGGGTCAATAGTATGTAGTTTTACTTTGAATTTTGCAAGAGACTGTTTCCACGTCTTAAACCCGTGACCTTAAGGTCACACGATGACAACTGTACTGTTGCACAAGGCTCCCTTCATGAGTACACATGTGAAGTCTACCGATATTCAAAAGCTACCATGACGAGAGGGAGATACGCTCGAGTATGCATGGAAGTTGAACTGGAGAAACAATTACCATCTGGTACATTAAGAGGCCCGACAATTAAAGTTCCATGGCAGAGACTTTCGTATGAATTTCTGTCCTATCTGTGCATCAAGTGTGGGAGCAAGAACCACCATTCATCTCAGTGCGCCAGAAAAGATAAAAGGCCTGATTGTGCAAAAGCTTGATCAACAATGAATGGGACCCAAATTTCCCAGACTCGAATACAATTGTTCTTCATCGGGTTGCATATAATCATAATCCACTTATCTTGAATACATACATTGACAAGCCAATAGGCAAGAGAGGGTTCGCATTTGAAAAAATGTGGGTATAGCACCCTCAGTACGAACAACTTGTTGGCGCGGTTTGGTTGGATCCACTGGATTTATATTAACCTAAAAGCCCCATTTTCTCCGAAAAGACCTCATAAAATGGAATAGAGACCACTTTGGGGATATCAATAAGAGGGCGGAAGTGTTAACCGAACAGCTATCACATACAAAAACACTCTCACTCTTAGACATTGAGAACGAAGCAAGGGTCCTTACGCAGATTCATGAGGCCTTAAAACTCCAGGAAATGTACTGGAAGCAAAAAGGCCCGAGTCCATTGGCTACAGGAAAGTGACTTAAACAGGAGGCACTTCCATGTAACCACCAATAATAGGAGAAGAAAGAATGGGATCCCGAGCACTATAGACAGTCAAGGTAACTGTGTCTCTGGGCAGCGAAACATGGAAAGTTTTCTGGGATCATTTTATGAATATTTATGCCCCTAAAGTTAATACTCAAAGGCTGTCCCTCATTGATAACATACTGTCCAAATTAACTTGGAGCCAAAAGGTTTAGGGCCAGAGCCCTCAGAGGAGGTATGAAAAACACTCTTTTGAATTAATGGGAATAGAACTACTTGTGTAGATATAGCTTCTATTTTGCCCAACATTCTTGGGATACAGTGGGAGCCATACTACACAAATCGGTTTCAGAAGCTTTTAGAAATGGATTTTTCCCCATAGTCCTATACCAAACCCATATTGGCTTAATCCCCAAGGGCAAAAGGTGAGCTTACTGATGAGAAATACAGGCCCATAAGCCTATGCAATGTCACATATAAGATCATTGCAATAGTTCTCGTTAATAGAATCAGACGCTGGTTGGCTGGGCTTATTGACAGAGCCAAAGCAGCCTTTGTCCCAGGGATACAGATGTCTGACAATACACTTTTGGCACATGAAATCATGGTCCACCTCAAACAAAATAACAAAGGAGCAGGCGACATGCTTACCCATCTTGACCTAAGGAAAGCTTATGATGCCCTCAGATGGGATTTCCTGCTGAAAACTCTGGAGAAAATGAAATTCTCACGTGCAAGCATCGAAATACTCATCTTCTGTATCTCATCAACTACCTTGTCGTAATACTGAAGTGTAGTATCAAGCAGGGGTACCAAACATCCACCTTTCTTATTTGTGCTAGCTATGGAAGCTGTGTCAGCCACTTTTAATCTTACGGCCAACCAAAATTGCCTCACCTTCTAAACTCACAAAGAGAAGCCCCCCTATGGGTCGCTCTTCGCTAACGACCAGAAGGTCCGTTGTAACGCGACCTTACCAACTGCCAAGCTCTGCATACCCTCTTGAATGATTTGTGGCCGCTGGCTGGCCTTTCTGTTGTAAGTGACAATTCTTGGTTGCCTTTTCCTCTAGTATCCCCATAGATGGACAAAGAATCTTAGAATTGCTCTAGGCATAAATAAGGAACTGAAGGGTGAACTTTACCTGACCCCACCAATTTTGGATAATAACCCATATAGTCAAGATAAACAGTTCCTTATTGACAAATTTGATAAGAAACTAGGGGCTGGAACAGTAACCTCCTATTGCGAGCCAGGAGGAGGGTTAGCAAACTATGTCTTCCACGTCAATTCCTAAAGTAACAATTTTTTGTGAGTGTGGAGCCTTATTGGCTTGATTCTATTGTGCTGGTATTGAATTGTGTTATGTTACGAACTGGGGGTTCAGGGGATGAGCCCCCATTACTATGATTGTATCTTTTGCTAGTGTGTGTGTCTATAAATATATTCATGACCCTAAATTATCTCATGAATCTTATGATGGATATTTTCTTGCTGCAGTGAATGTACCTCAATGTTAGAAGGAACTATGTAAATCTATATGATTTTCCTTATTTTCCATCTTTTTTATCTTCATAACACAATTGAAAAGTGTGAAAAGAATACAGGAAGTTTTTATGGGCCCACGGTGGTAAAGAAGATGGCCCCAAAAATTTTGGTGGGTTACGAGTAAGGTATATGACTCACAATGACTTAAATTTCAAATCGAAACTACGGTGGAGAATTTTGGAAAAGCAGGAATCATTGTGGGTCCAAAACTGAAACTCCAAATCCCTAGCAAAGTGTTCTTTCTTACAAGGAGAAAGTAGACCCAGGACTCCCCTACGTGGAAAAGGATTCTCGAGGCTAAAGACCTACTCCAAAAGTGGCACAATGTGGTCAGTATGAGACTGCACAAAAATAAGAGCCTGGACTAACCCTTGAATTCACAAGAAGTCCTAAAATCATTTGATTGCTCTACCCATAAATGAGGATAAATCATTTCATGTGGTAGCTGACCTTATGAAATCACAAAAGTAATTAATAGGTGGGACACGGAAGTAAGGAATCACATAAAGGAGATTGGCATCTACACGAAGCAAAAAGATGAGCTACTCTGGTCCCATCATCGTACTGGCAAGTTCTCCCTCAAATACCGAAGTAGGGAAGGGGGTCATAGAATAAAATACGAGCCTCTACCTGTAGTTCAGAAGTGAAAGCTTTTCTGTGACTAGCATGTCAACGTCGGTTGCCAGCTAAACTGTACACTAACTGGGGTGGCCATGGTGGCTCATCGTGCACAAGGTGTAAGAGAAAATGAGGAATCCACCGATCACGCAATACTTCAAAGCCCCAAGATAGAACGTGCATAGCCAACATTCCCGCACGAACTACAAAGGCAGAACAGAACAGTACTAACATTTCCACAAAAGTTAGTAGTATGCAGTCTTAACTTGTATTTTGCAAGAGGCTGTTTTCACGTCTTAAACCCATTACCTCAAAATTCCACTTTAACATTGCATCAAAACTTCCCTTCATCTTGGTTTCAACAAGCAAACAAAATTTTACGAATACAAGCCCACAGCAGATAGTCCTTGCATACATGGCGTGGCTATGTTGGCGTCACGGGAATGAATGTGCACAAAGGAAAGATCACCATAATTGATTCCAGGATCGTCAACTGGAGAGTAGTTGCTACTCAAAGCAGAATTGCGTCCACTCACTCTAAACTTTCACCCGACATTATGAACCATTACCTCAAGTAATGGTTCTGTAGTCGCAGCCAAATGGGTTGAAAGCGCCAGGACTCCTATCATATGTGGCTGATTTAGTTTCATCTAGTTTATTTGAAGTTTTATTACTAAAAAAAATGAATATCATTTACTTCTTCCAAAAGGTAATTGGAAACTTTTCATTTGCAATTCCAATTAATCATTTTGTGGTCGGACAAACTTTTGCCTTCAAATTCCGTAAGGATGACACTATTTATCTAGTCTTTTAAAGGAATTGGCATCTGTGCTACCATCTTTTCAACATGGCATTTGACTTTCTATTTAGAAAAAATAGGAAAAAATTTCTAACTGCTATTTCCTCTAATTTTTTTTTTTTAATTTCTAGCTAATTAATGCACCCCATATATATATATGTATATACATACTGTGCAAAAGATTATAACTATTGAATGATTCTTAACATCCTAAAATACTTGGTTTTGGGAGTTCTAATTAGACGATTGTTTATGCAAAGTCTTATGCCATAGTTGCTATTCGTGTGGACATAGAAGCTGTCATTGTCAGTGTCTATACAAGTTCTGGTCTTTCCAAAAGCAGAGACCCATCTCTAATAGCAGATAATAAGCTATTTGGAAAGAACCTTTCTGGTGTTATAGCCACTTTAGGACCCATTGGCTGCCCAACAACAAGGAGGCAGTTGATGCTCTAAATGTCTCTTCCTTTTTTCTTTAATAAGAAGCACAAATTTTGGGACGTCGGCATTATCCAATCTATGTGCTGTTTTCAGAGGAAGAAACTGAAGAGATGGACGGAGAAGAAGGAAGCAAATCGTTTCCTCGATCCATAGCCAGATTCCTAGAAAAAAAGAAAGCCAGTGAGTATGAATGTAGAGACCAGGCAAGAGCCCCCCTTGGCCCAAGGCCAAAGCGGACTTGAGCTATTTTCAGAGGAAGAACACCCGAAGCAAGCACACGTTAGACTGGTTTGGCGCGACCACGTGTTTGGAGATAATCTTTTGTTTTCTTTAATGAAGGGGAGTTTGGCGCAACATCAGGTCACAGGCTCAAGGCATGAAATTAGCCTCTTGCAAAATATAAAATAAGACTGTCTACTATAAGCCTTTGTGATCTGTCCCTTTCCTAAACCCCACATAGGTGGGAGCTTCATGCACCAGGCTACCCTTTTGTTTTCTTTAATCCAATTTGAATCTTTGAACGGAGAGAGTCAAATCACAGATGACTAGAAAGTTTTTGTATCATGAGACAAAAGGGGAGCTGCAAGTTGTTGCCAATCCACCTGCTTTGCTTCTTTTTTTTCGGCTCTAATGTTTACAGTTAAGGAGATCCTTGTGCTCCAATAGAATTGCAAGGGTGTAACTTTAAGGTTACGGGTTCGAGTCGTGAAAATAGCCTCTTAAAAAGAATGCAAGGTAAGATTGTCTGTCCCATTCTACTGCATATGCACTCTAAAATTTTAAAACTAGAGGATGTGTTTAACTTGATGTCCACTAAAAGAGACCCAAGCACTTGTAATTTTGATTGTCTTGAGCGAAAATAGGAGATAAAATATAGGGAACCATCCAAATGGATGCATGTGTTGGCTATCTAAGGATTGTGCCCCTTCCTAAATGGTAGGGACGGGTAAAGCCTTGGGTAAGGTAGATTTATGAAGATCTAATTGTTCACAATGTTATCCTTGCCTAAGGTGTAAAATGGACTGTAAAAGTTTTAACTGTTCATTTCACAACTCAGGAAAACAGCTGCTAGACTCAGCCAAAGAACACAAATATTGGAACATCAAACATCTAAGTTGAGGATAACATTATAAATGATTTAGATCTTCACAAACCTGGGTCTGCTTAGAGTTATAATTGTCCTTGACATTAATAGCCCTTAAAGTGATTGGGGCTGAAATTTAAATTCCAGGAAAGAATTTGCTAAAATTCCCAAACTATGTTGACTAACCCAAGTGCCTGAGTAGACACACCGTTTTTTTATATCATGTCTTAACCTTTTGACCCATCAAACCTTGTTAGGGTTTTGAAAAGTTCATCGTTTTCTTCTGAGTTGTCATCATGTGACTTTGAGATCACCGGTTCAAGGCGTGGAATTAGCCTCTTGCAAAATGCAAGGTAAGGCTGCCTACTATAGGCCCTTGGGTCCGCCCCTTCCTTGGACCCCACATAGGCGGGAGATTCGTGCACTGAGGCTGCCCAGTGAGGCAGATTGTATATCTCCATGTGTGCTATTTCATATGACAATTGGACGCAACCCATAGATATAGACCAGCCGTGCTACCAACCAGATAGAGGATTGAGCACATATCGTTTCCCTTTGAAATGGTAAGAAAAGCTCCAAAACCCTCCCATTCTTCACCCCCTTTCCTCACACTGTCGTCCTCTTCCTGTCGTGCCCAATCCACCCATTTTTTGTTGGAAACCAACCGTCCTTTAAAAGCACCCCATGAAGGACTTGGTCCTAGTGCAGTTGCAGGTTCTTACGCCTTATCAGTAGTTTGATAATTCTATGCCTTAGAAATATAGCTTTCACAAGTTCGAATCTAACCCTGCCAGAATATATTCGGATTCAATGATCCAAGATGAAGTAGATTTGTATCCGTAACCTGAAGATCAGTTTATAACGGTGAATTTTTTACTCAAAAGTGTTTGGCCATTCGACATTAGTATTGAGAGTAGATTTTAACGAGGAAATTGCTACAGAGACGAGCAAAATGTTTCTACGGGCTATTACAAGGGAACATAATGTATCAAATCTTCACTGGCTGACACAGATGAACATTGAGAAGCATGATAGCAACTGAAATTGTCACAACACACAGTGGAATAAAAGCTACAGGGTTGGAGGATGGGGCTGACTATAAGAATCTATAGTACATGGCCTTATTTTGTATTTTTGCAAAAGACTGTTTTCACACCTTAAACCCATGACCTCAATATCACACGACGACAATTTTACCATTGCGCAAAGACTTCCAATCATGCTTGTGTGCATGTATGTGATGTGTTGTGTAATTCTTAGCATGTACCAAAAAGAAAACAATGAAAAAAAAAGAAAGTTAGACTATTTGTACTAATTATAAGGCCAGAAGTGTGATTCAAGCTTTTGGGCCCAAAATGGAAAGAGTCTCTTTTATCAGGACATCACAAACAAAAAGGTACACTAAAAAGGATGCCATCAATGTAGGTCCTAAATTTGGGCCATTTAAATTATTCATTTTATTCAGTCTGCTCTATTTGGAATGTGTAACAAAAATTTATGCCTAATGGAGGGTTTTATCTTCCAAATTTTTGGTTAAAAGCTTAGATGAACATCATTTAAAAACACAAAAAGGGCATGGCTCAAATCATCCAACAGGTATGATGCTCATCCACATACCAATTTAAAGCATTTGGAATGTGTAACAAAATTTATGCCTAATGGAGGATTTTATCTTCCAAATCTTTGGTTAAAAGTTTAGATGAACATCATTTAAAAACACAAAAAGGGCATGGCTCATATCATCCAACGGCTATCATGCTCATCGACAAACCAATCTAAAGCAGACCAAATATGATAAACGAATCAGATCATCCAAAAGTGAAACCCAGCTAGGTTACGTCCTTTTTGGCATCTAGAAAGCATTTTACAGACAAAAATCTCCATAATTAACCGAGACATACAGGCAAAACTTCTCTTTTGGATATCTAAGCTCCACAGGCAAGATTTTCTAATGTGTGAACCAGTGGACCCTCTCCACATACAACTCATTCTTTCTAACATTTATGCTCAATCCAAATTCAAATCTAAGCAGTGTATAAAACTTCCTACCCTGTTTCAAATCCTTTTGGTGAATTCTATAACTTCTTAACTTATTAGGAATGACAATGGGTTGGGTCAATCGAGAAGAATTCACCCTACTCAATTGTAAAGTTTAGGGCTAAGGACGGCAGAATATTTGTGACCCGAGTAGGACTCAGATCAATGATGAAAAACATAAAGGACTCAAGCATCTTATATAGTTTATGTTAAATGAAAAAAATGTCTCAACAATGCAGGTGATGTCCCCATTGACCGTTCAATTGTTTTCAAAGAGCCAAAACAACGGTCTTGATTTTTGATGCAAAGAAGCATAGGCTAAAAGCATTTGATTGTCATTAAATTTGACTTTTAGCCTATCTCATTCACTCAAAACATGACAAATTGCTTACATCTATAAAACACAATCACCATGATTGAGAAAAGATAACCTCTACTCCACGATCACTTCAGAGCATCTACTCCTACGAAGACTCTTAAAAGAATTCTCCCTCTTTCAAGGAGTCATTGGCGCCTTTTGGTTTTTAGTTTGATTTTGATGATGTCCATCCCCATAACTATTCAAAGATTCCTGCAAGATAAGGAATAGGTTAGAGTTTGATTAGGAATCCTAATCAGAGAAGCAAAAGGAGATAGAATTTGTATTCTAGTAGAATACGTCTAGCTCTCCTCTAATCTCTACAAATATGATTCAGAAGTAGAGCCAAAGCTATCCTTGAGTTATAAACCTTTCTCCTATAGTGGATTGTCCCCCCTCCTCCTCTCGTGGATGTAGGCTGTACATAGCCAAACCACATAAATCTCTATGTTTTTTGTGTGCTTCTGTGACTTAGATCCTAACTGCGCATAACAGATTTTGGGCTACTAGATATTAGAATTTGGGCAACTCAAATGAACAAGATGATCAATGATATGTGGGCTTTACCCTCCAGATCTAAAGAAATTACTCAACTACAAGTTGTTGTGGTTTTATAGGATTTCCTTGGGAATTGGTTTTGGATGTTTTTCATAAAAATTGGAGGTTTTTGTAGTAAACCATAGAATTTGATATAGAAATTTACCTAGGTCATTTTTTTCTCCTATAGTGGTTTTGGTGGATATTGATGCTTTTTCATGATATTTTAAATAATATAAAAAATAAATAAATTACTAGTTGTGAATGGTAGAGTTGTCGTCGTGTGACCTTGAAGTTATGGGTTCACGAGTGTCTTGCACAATGCAAAGTAAGGTTGTGTACTATTGATGCTTGTAGTCTGCCCCTTCTCTAAACCTTGCATATGCAGGAGCTTCTTGCATTGAGAATGCCCTTTATACCATATCTTTTTCTGGAGTGCTGTCTAAATTTGTTGATTCTGATCATTGGAAACTTTGATGCTCTATTGACCCTTTAATTTTTCTTAAAACTGTAAGCTCTGACTTTATAATTTGAAACAACAAAGGCTAAGATCATCAACGGATGAAATAGTTGGGGCAGGCAATCTGTGGACAATGCTTCCCTTATGAGTGTGGTTTAGACTGTGGACACTCTAACCAATAAGAGGGCCAATAATGGATGGAATCACTTGAAAAACTTGGAATGAGCCCCATGAGTACAACAGGCGAGTCGACTAGAACGAATTATTTCAGATAGGAGGAATGGTGCAGTGGTATTGACTGTAGCCGAAGAGGGACTTTTGGTCTCGCTCTGGATGATTCAAAATATCCCTAATTTAGTATTTGATTGGAGCATCTAGACCATTAATTTTAAGATTTTAAATCAAATATTTCATTTTAGCTTTAATTGGTCATCCAACCGTTGAATTGTAAAATTTAGTGGTTAAATGACTATTAAAGCTAATGGACGGTTTAGATTTCGCTAATTGAGTCTTGTGCATTGTAGATCAGTCAACTCAGGCATGGACGCTCCAGATTGAATCATGGAAAGAGACTGAAGACTTTGAAGACTTGCAGAGTTCTAGCAAAACTAGGAAAGCTAGTGGACCCCACCTATCTCCTCTTCCTTCTCTTTCTCCTCTCATCTCTCTTTTTCTCTTATCCCTCTCCTTTCTTTTCTCTCTCTCTTCTATCTCTTTTTCTCCTTCTCTTTCACACGTCTCTCTCTCTTTTTAAGTCCTCTTCCCCTCTCTCTTGAAAGGACGTTTTTTTCCTTCTTTGGGAGGTGAGGCCGTGGTTCTCTCTCTCTCTCTCTCTCTCTCTCTCTCTCTCTCTCTCTCTCTCTCTCTCTCTCTCTCTCTTGTTTTCTCTTTCACTCCCTCTCTCTTGTTTTGCCAATTCACCGCATCAGCCCCCTTCCTCTTTACTATCTCTATTTCGCGTTCACCAACGCGTCCAGCACTTTCTCGAGTACCACCGACCAGCCATTGCTTTACTTCTGCTTCTACCACAACCATCTCTCCAGCCCAGACCAGGAGTTCCCTCATCACTGGCTGCATCTCTTCACCGGCCCGACACCCAGAAAGGGTGCCGTTTTTCTGTCACCGGAAGAGCCCTCCACCGGCCAGGAGCAAGCCAATCAAGTCCAGCCTGACCGTGCGAAGCCCAGATCGGTTTCCACGCACCAAGCGTCATCTTCCTCTGCCCAGAATTTCTCCACACACCATCGCACTCCCCTGCTTCCCATCATCTTCCACGCGCACTAGGCATCGTTTTTTTCCTTTTCACCTCTGCTCCTCCAGAGCCGTGTGACGCAGCATTGCTCTCGACCCAGATCGGGTCTGTTGCATCTCTCCATCAGCCCTGCCCCCATTGCTCTGCACTGCCTAGTTCTTCACCGGACAACCCAGTGAGGAAAAACCCAGATTGGGTTTTCCTCGATCTTCTCTTCATAGGACGCCCTGGGAGAGAAAACCCAACTCGGGTTTTCTCCCCTCTTCCTTCTCTCCTTCCCTCTTCTCCTCCTTCCTCTATTCTTCTCCTTCTTCTCCCTCTTCCAGATTTCTCCCAAAAACGTGTTTTTCTGGTTTTTTCGTGAAAAACCAGAACCTGAAGAAATTACAAATCTGCACCTGCAGATCTCAGAAATTACAAATCTGCACCTGCAGATCTCAGAAATTACAATTCTGTCCTATTTCAGAAATACCAATTGGGTCCCCTGTTTAATTACAACTGTGTCCCTATGCTATTCTGGTTTTAACTTATCTTCATTCTGACTATTCGTGACAAAGGCAATCCAGGACAGACTATTCAAGGACAGACTAATCCAGAGACAGTGCAATCCAAGGACAAGCTTATCCAAGAAGCATTTTATTTTTATTTTTTGTCTTCCTTGGAATAAATATTTGTGAACATTGGAACAATTGAATAAATCTGGATTTTATTTTTTTAGTTGAATTTTATTTAAAACTCCATAATTTTAAATCAAGTCCTCGTGGGATCGACCCGTATTTGCATAGCTATACTACAATAGCTCGTGCACTTGCGGTTAAACAATCAACAAGTTTTTGGCGCCGTTGCCGGGGACTTGAAATGGAGTTTTTATAAAATTTAATTAAAAATCAAAAAAAAAATTCAAAAAAAAATTCAGAAAAAATCCAGAAAAATACAAAAAAATTAGGAATTGCATTTTAGGCATTCTTAGGTGCATCTTTAGGCATTTTTAGTGCATAATCACTTTATTTCTTGAATTTGGTACTAATTGTTATTTTTCTTTTTTAGGAAATTGGAGTGGAGCATTATCAATTGATAGATTTTTCTTGCTTTCCTAGATTAGAAATTTTATTTTTGAGTGAATCTTGTAGTGAGGCCCCTTGTAATTTGCATTTTCAATTTCAATTTTTAAAGGGTTGTAATAATACAGGGCAAGTGTGGGACAAGGTGGCCCACACTTGATCTTCATCAGAAACCTCACTGTAAGTCTTCTCACTCATTTATTTTCTAGATTAGGGTTTGCATCTAGAATAATTTGCATTGTTTGGTACTTAATTGCATATAGAAAGCATATGTTATAATTGTTGCATCTTAGGGTTTTGCATTAGTTTATTGCTTTCAATTGCATTTTAGGACACGTCTAACGCTTTAAGGTGGATTATATGTTGATCGATTGCCATGGTGTGTGAAATTTAATTAGTAAGGGCACCCTACCCCACAAGATCAAGGGTGGATTTCATCACCACTCCTTGGCCCACCTAGGATAATCATCTCAAGCGCGCAACCTCTCCTTTCACATTAATTTAAAATCAATCAGAAGAGACCTATAGGGTTATCACATGCTCGTAGGACCCTCTTAATAGGACATGAATTATTGTTACTCTGGTTGCTTTTGATCACTGTGGTTATTGGGGGTTGTCTAATAGAGCCTCGCTCTTCCCCTACCTCCTGTCGACGTTTGTTGAGGTCTAAACGCCTCCTTACACGAGGTTTGTATTAACCGCTTTGGTTAGAACCTAACTGGTAAGCAGTAGTCAACTCCTAAAGAGAGTAGGAGCGTTAGAGTAGGTTAATTAAAAGCATTGTCCCCATAGAAAATCAAGAAAATCAAAATATCTATGCTTGCTAGCCTAAGGGGATTGCTTGATTGTGTCCTGTTTTGTGCATCATTTTAGGCATTTAGGTTGCATCATTTAGGATAGAAAAAAAAAAAAAAACATAAAAAAAAAAAACCAAAAAGATCTTTCATTGTATGCCCTTTTGGATACGCGACGAAACCGATAGGTTAGTCTCGTACGACCAAAAAGACAGACCAACAATGACTGATCAACGATCAAGGGGTAACTCACCCCATGGTAGAATTAGAGGTGATCAAGCTCCACTCATCATGAATGAGGACCCACCACCTCTAATTGATGATGAATATCAACCTCCACCAAGGAGGAATAATCATCAACAAAGAAATTGGAGAAGGAATGAAAATAGGGAATGGGACCAACAGAGTGACCATGGAGAAAATGATGTTTATCAGAATCCTCATGGACGAACCTTAAGAGACTACCTTCAACCTACACGCACCAGTACACCCTCTTGTGTCATTCTTCCTCAAAATGCTAGTGCGTTAGAATTAAAAACGGGAGTAATTCAATTACTTCCCAAATTTCATGGGCTAGATAGTGAGAGTCCTTATTTGCACCTTAAAGAATTTGATGAGGTTTGTAGTACCCAAAGAACCCAAAATATAGGTCTAGACACTGTCAGGCTTAAGCTATTTCCTTTCTCTTTAAAGGAAAAAGCAAAAATGTGGTTTAATGCATCGCTACTGTGTTCCATAAGGACTTGGAATGAAATGACTAGGGAATTCTTGAAAAAGTTTTCCCTACACATAAAACAAATACACTCCGTCGTAAGATAATGAACTTTACCCAAAAAGATAAAGAATCATTCTACCAATGTTGGGAAAGGTTCAAAGATCTGTTGCTTACTTGCCCACATCATGGCTATGAACCATGGCGCATTATCAGCCTCTTTTATGAAGGACTTAATTCTGACATGCGCCAGTTTGTAGAGATGATGTGCAATGGTAACTTTTTGAATAAACAACCAGATGAGGCGGAGGAGTATTTGGAATGGCTAGCTGAAAGTGCACAGACCTGGGCTGACTCAGAAAGAGTAGAACATTCAGATAGACCTAAGCCCACTACCACATCTACTAGGGGAGGCATGTATGCCATGACTGAAAAAAATGAAATCAGTGCCAAAGTAGCAACCCTAGCTAGAAAAGTAGAAGCCATAGAAATGGGAACAAAAACCTTAACTAATGATGAACAAGTATGTAGCATTTGTGAAAGTACATCACATCTTACTCAGGAATGTCCTACCATCCCTGCATTTCAAGATGTACTTCATGATCAGGCTAATGCACTCAATAATTATAAAAGACCTTTCTCCCCATATTCTGAGACATATAATCCCAACTGGAGAAATCATCCAAATTTCAATTGGAGAAATGGACCTAATGCAAATGTCTCACAATCAGGCCCATACCAGAGTCATCAACAACCAAACCAAGGACTACTTGCTCCACCACCATACCAAACTCATCAACCTCATTCTCCTGGACTTTACTTGCCCCCACCTAAAAGGCATGTAGAGGATAATCAAGTTAATCAAAATCAGGAAAGGAAAATTTCTCAATTAGAAAAGTATGTGAATGAACTAAAAAACATGATGAGTCAAATGATGCATAATATGGAAAAAGGGAAATTCTACTCAACCTCAAGCAAACCCTAAGGGAGTGCATGCGGTTAGCATTAATGCATCCGATGAAACATCTAGCTCTACCATGGAACAAACTAAAGCTGTTACTATTCTTAGGAGTGGTAAAATAATTGAGAAAGATGAGCCTAAAAAGATTGAAAAGGTAGAAAAACCTAAAGAAAAATCTAAAGAAAAGGACCATGTTTCACCTGTTGAGCCATGTCCAGTCCCTGCTCCATTCCCTCAAAGGTTGCGCCAAGCCCCAAAGTCTGCATCTAATGATGAGATTTTAGAGATTTTCAAACAAGTCAAGATCAACATACCGATCTTAGATGCTATAAAACAAATCCCATCATATGCCAAATTCTTAAAAGACTTATGCACCATCAAGAGAAAATTAAATGTCCAAAAGAAGGCATTCTTGACTGAATAGGTTAGTTCTATTCTTCAACACCATACACCACCAAAGTACAAGGATCCTGGTTGCCCCACTCTTACTTGCATTATTGGCAACTACCAGATAAATCAAGCTCTTCTTGATTTAGGATCTAGTGTAAACTTATTACCATACTCGGTATACGAACAGTTAGGTCTGGGTGAATTGAAACCTACATCTACTATGCTCCAGCTAGCTGATCGTTCTGTAAAAATACCGAGAGGGGTAATAGAGGATGTGTTAGTCCAGGTAGAACAATTTTGCTTCCCTGTCGATTTTTTGGTTCTAAATACACACCCGGTGGTGAATGAGTAGAATGAAATACCAGTCATCCTGGGACAACCATTTTTGGCTACGTCCAATGCCTTAATCAACTGTAGAAATGGTGTGATGAAATTGTCCTTTGGCAATATGACAATAGAACTTAACATTTTCAATATCTGTAAGCAACCTGGTGAAACTACTGATGATTTGCACTGTGTTAACATGATCAATTCAGTTGTGCAAGATCAGTTTCAATCATCTTCCTTATCGGACCCACTTGAGGCCTGTTTGGTCCATTTTAATGAGTGTAATGAGGATGCATTAATAGAGGAAGTTAATGCCCTCCTTGATTCTGTTCCTATCATGGAAACAGAAAAATGGAAACCTCCTTTCGAGGACCTTCCACTGAGGGAGTCCACTCCCCTTCCATCATTCATAGAACCTCCTAAGCTTGAATTGAAATCTCTACCATCAGATTTAAAATATGCCTTTTTAGGAGACAAAGAGACTTTTCCTGTAATAATTTCCTCCCAATTAGAAACATCTCAGGAGGACAAATTAATAGACACTTTAAAAGAACACAAAGGTGCGATAGGATGGACCATAGCTGATATAAAGGGCATTAACCCTTTAATCTGCACCCATAGGATATATCTAGAGGATGAAGCTAAACCATGTCGTCAAATGCAAAGAAGGTTAAATCCTAATATGAAAGATGTGGTTAGAGTAGAAGTCCTAAAGTTGCTTGATGTGGGAATGTAACACCCCGGATTTTTAAGACAATTTTTTTTTTTTATATAATAATGGCAATTTAAATAAGAACATTTGGGATCCCATGAGAAAAGATTTATTTAACATTTTACTAAACCTATCTTAAAACTCCGGGTGTTAACTTTTCCTTTCTCAAAATGACGTACATGTAATTTAAACATAAATAAATGATCCGCGTATAAATCAACGTCAAATAAATAGGCGCCTTTATTTTAAATCAATAAACGTTCAAAAGACAATAATAATATGGCCCAGGGTCTATCCATCATAACATCCCATATAAATGTCCAATATATATCCAAAGATCTAAATCACATCCAAATATAAGGTATGCAGTCCATAATAAAATTCAAATGATAATCCACTCTAATGACTCACATTACTTTCTAAAACTATAGGGAAACTAGTCTTCAGCAGCTCTCAAGGTTTATCAACCGCTTTTCCTTTCCTGGTGTCGCGCTCGAGATCTAAGGCATTGCAAAACAAAGCAATGCCTCAGCAAGCTATCGCTTGTGTAGGTACATAGACAATTAATGTAATAAATGCAAGAAATAATGAACAATACTGATGAAAAATCTAACATTTATGAAGATAGTGATATCATAATGCCATGTTCAATAAATGCCAATTTATTCCATATGCTAAAACATGAAATTCACGGAGTTAAAACATGACATGAATCAATAACATGGAGCATACAAAGAAGAATAAGGGCACCCTAAGGTAATGGGTCCCACCACATCGCACGAACATCCCTGATCAGGAGTACACATAGTCAACCTCTGAGTGTCGTCACACCCAGGCATACCATCTATAACAATGCTCATCATACATGCACACATAACAAGAATATGGGCCATCATCTGCGGTGGCAACCCTCCATGGGTATCAACCAACTGCGCTCCCCGTCGACACCATAACGGGAGACTTAACGTCCGTCCCCATGGAAAGGCTCGGGCCAGGTAGTGTGGACTATCCATGTTACCAAACCCCTACCGAATGCCATCTATGGGCGGTGTCTATCATATCACAAACTCATCACATCATAATCTCGGAAGGTGGGTGGCGGCACTATCCCTCCTAAGCATGACGCCCAGGCGAGAGCACCCGTCATCAAATATAAAACACGGAAATCATATGTATATGCTAAAACTCAAGAGCACTTATAGCTTGCAATCCCCAAGACATGCCCCTCATCCTGGGGTTAGCCTATCAAAGGACCAAATTTAATAAGCCTCTATTCTCATTTCCATGTAAATCCATGCATTTTCTATATATATAATAAGAAATAAATCTCTAATTAAGCATAAATAATTAACATCATGCTTGTAAAAGCAGTTTAAATAAGTTTATTCAGTAAAAGAATTCAATTTGGAATAACCATCACATGCGAAATGTCGCATGAAATCCATGGTAAATAAAAATCGCACTTTAAAACACAATCACACATGATGCTATGTTTAAAACATGGTTTAAAATCAAGGCAAAACATTAGTTGTCGTCACCTACCTCAAGGTGAGATCACTAGCTTGCTAATAACTCCCTTTAATTGGTATATTCAAGTGCACCTCGTACATGTCACATCACTATTTTAAAATTTTTCTAAATAAAAAGTGGTCATTTCTAAGTTTTTAAGTTAAAACTAGGTCCGCGTCGTCAATACGGTCACAACGCCTCTTAGGATCGTGATTTGGACCTCTCTAGCCTCCCAAAAATCAAGTTTTAGTGAAAACTACCCTCAAATGGGGCCTGTGGACCACCATAAGGTGGTTTAGCCCGGCGGCGCCCTTTACCGCCGGTTTATACCGACGTACTCTGGCGCACGAAGACGCACGGCGTCGCAGACGCCGCATGGGGACGCGCGCGCGCGTCTTCGGCTGCCGTGACGCACGCGCGCGCGTGCGTCACGGGCCGCCAGACGCGCCGCGTCCCGGCCCCACCGCGGCCGGCCAACGGCGGGCGTCCGCACGCGCGCGTCGCCGCGCACGCGTGCGACGCGCCGGCGTCATCCGACGTCGTCCTGCTGTGCGTCCCGCTGTGCGTCATGGCGTCGCGCCAAGGCGCCGACGCCGTTGACAACGCCGAGAAGACGACCGGATTCCGGTCGCCTCGGCGAGCTACGAGCTCCGTTTTGCGTGATTTTTGCGCCATTTTCTTCAGAATTCTCTCTAGAATCCATTTATGCCCTCCTTTTGCACTAATTTTCTCAAAAACCATGGTTTTTAAACGATTTTTCCCAAGTTCCTAAAAACCTCCATGAGGGTTTTTGAGTTTTCTGGGCAATTCCACCGTTGGATCACTCCCAAATTTAAAGGGTTTGCTCTTGGGTGTCTTTTGCACTAGTTGGACGGTGCGATTTCCAAACGGACAACGTTTGGTCTATGAAATCACGCTCCAACAGTAGCGTGCACAAAGCCCCCAAAAATCCGATTTTTTTCCTAATTTTTAAATGGTTTTCTAATTAATTTCCTAATTAATAAATACAGAAAAACATAGGTTTTGAGGCTTACCTTGCACCTGGCCGGAGTTGCTCGTGTTGCCGGGGCTCCACTCGCCGGAAAAGTCAAGTTTTTACAGATCTAGGGTTTTGCGTAGCATTCATGGAAGTGGAGCGTTTTGGCAACCTGGGGAGGGTAGATATAGGCCTAGAGTCCCAGGGGAAGAGAACCTCTTCCATTCACGCCTCTTTCCACGTCTCTCCGGCGATTTTTCCGGCACTGGTAGAGACGTGTGGAAGACGGGGGTGCCAGTATCAATTTGGACCCCTGTCTAATACGTCTCTATCAAATGACTAATTTGCCCTTCCAACTTTGACGGCTCATAACTCCCTCGTTTGAGCTCCGTTTCTCGCGTTCTTGGTGGCGTTGGATTCGTATCGACGAGCACTTTCTAATTATTATGTTTTCAGGAAAGAATTTCATCCATAAAATTTTATTTTAATTTATTTAATAATTTCCTATTTTTATCTTTAAAATTAAGGATATTACATTCTTCCCTCCTTATAAAAATTTCGTCCTCGAAATTTAGCTACATACCTCTATGTAAATAACTCTGGATGTATCTTTCGCATCTCCTCCTCGCCTCCCAAGTAGCCTCCTGTAGTGAATGATGCTGCCAAAGGACTTTGACCAAGGCAATGGTCTTATTCCTTAACTCCTTGACTTTTGTATCTAAGACGCGCACTGGTCTCTCCTCAAATGTCATGTCAGCCGTAGCTCTCACGGGATCTGCTCCAATACATGTGAGGGATCGGCACGTATTTCCTCAAAGCATAGACACGTGAAAGACGTCATGCACATTTGCTAGCTGTGGTGGTAAGGCTAGCTGGTATGCCACTGACCCAACTCGTCGTAAGATCTCGAAAGGTCCAATATACCTAGGACTAAGCTTTCCTTTATTTCCAAACCTCAACACCCCTTTCATAGGAGAAACTTTCAAGAATACATGCTCGCCCTCAAAGAACTCTAAGTCCTTTCGCCTCTTGTCTCGCATAACTTTTCGTCGACCGTGAGTCGTCGCAACCTCTTCCGAATGAGTTGAACTTTCTCTCGCACATTCTTCCACTAACTCAGATTTCACCACGCGTCTTTCTCCTACGTCACTCCAACATAAAGGTGACCGACAAGGTCTGCCATAAAGTGCCTCATATGGAGCCATCCCAATACTAGCGTGATGACTATTATTATAAGCAAATTCCACCAAAGGTAAATGATCTTCCCGCCTACCCTTCCAATCCATAACACAAAGCTCGTAGCATATCCTCAATAGTCCGGATGGTCCTCTCGCTCGTCCGTCTCTGTCTCGAGGATGGAATCTTGTGCTAAATTTCAGTCTCGACCCTAATGCCTCTTGCACGCTCTTCCCGGTATTTTGAGGTAAATCGCGTATCTCGATCCGATATAATTGTCAAGGGAACGCCATGTGGTGACGATCTCCTTAACATATAATTTCGCTAAGCTATCCACGGTACCGATTTTGTCTCGATAGGAAGGAAATGAGCAGACTTGGTCAACTCCGTCCACAACAACCCATATCATGTCGTGGCCGCTAGCGGTCCTCGGAAGACCTAGAACGAAGTCCATGGTAATATGGTCCCACTTCCACTGGAAGGTCCAAGTCTCAAGTAGTCCCGATGGACGCCGATGCTCGGCCTTGACCCGCCGACGGGTCAAACATCGTGCTACGCACTCTCCAACATCCTTTTTCATACCATTCCACCCGTAAATGCCTCTTGAGATCCCGATACATCTTCGTACCCCCAGGGATGAATTGTATAAGGGGATTGGTGTGCTTCTTGAAGTAACTCGCGCTTCAATTTGTCATCCGCCGGTACTACCAACCTTCCTTTAAATCTAACTCCTCCATCGGTCCCCTCGAAAAATCATTCTTATCCGTCGGATCCTGTGTTTCCTTGTCTTTGCCTGTGCCTCTAAGATCTGTCAAAGAACTTAGACCGAGTCGTCAAATTGGCAATCATCACACCCGCCTTCCTACTCGGGGCATCCGCAACGACATTAGCCTTCCCGGGATGGTACTTGTATGGTGAAGTCGAAGTCCTTGGGATTCTCCATCCAGCTGCGCCCCCTCATATTCAATTCACTCTGAGTAAAGAAGTACTTGAGGCTCTTGTGATCAGTGAATACCTCAAATCTCTCACCATAAAGATAATGTCTCCAGGACTTCAACGCAAATACCACGGCCGTTTAATTCCAGGTCATGTGTTGGGTAATTTACCTCATGTGTCTTCAACTGTCTAGACGCATAGGCAATTACCTTCCCATGTTGCATCAACACTGCTCCTAATCCCTTGCCAGAGGCGTCACAATAAACTACATAACCGCCGCACCGGATGGTAAGGTCAATACTGGAGCAATAGTAAGTCTCCTCTTGAGCTCTTGGAAGCTCTCCTCGCAAGCCTCGGTCCATACAAATTTAGTGTCTTTCCTAGTCAGGGTGGTCAATGGTAATGCGATCTTAGAGAATCCCTCTATAAAACGACGATAATACTGCCAAACCGAGAAAACCGCGTATCTCACCACCGTCTTGGGCCTCTCCCAAAGGTAGTACCGCTCTACCTTTGTTGAATCCACGGCCACTCCATCTTTAGATATGACGTGGCCTAAGAAATGCACCTGATCTAGCCAAAAATCACACTTACTGAACTTGGCATACAACTGATGTCGACGAAGTGTGTCTAATACCGTGTGGAGATGCTCTCTATGTGTCTCATGACTAGGCGAATAAATCAAGATGTCATCCACAAATACAATCACGAACTTATCCAAATAAGCTCGAAAGACACGGTTCATTAGGTCCATGAACACTGCAGGTGCGTTCGTTAATCCAAACGGCATCACTAGGAACTTATAATGACCATAACGACTCCTAAAGGCAGTCTTCGAGATATCCTCTTCTCTAACCCTCAGCTAATGATACCCTGACCTCAAATCAATCTTGGAGAACACTTGTGCTAATTGGAGCTGATCAAATAAATCATCTATGAGTGGCAAAGGGTATCGGTTCTTTATAGTAACACCATTCAACAACCGATAGTCAATGCATAGTCTCAGTGATCCATCCTTTTTCTTCACGAACAGACCGGTGCTCCCCATGGTGATCCACTCTACTCGATAAAGCCCTTATCCAAGAACTCCTTGCAATTGTACCGAAGTTCTCTCAACTCGCTGGAGCCTTCCTATATGGTTTGTTGGTTTCTAGGGGTTACTCTCTGATATTTTTAGGTTGATCTTTATCTAAGAATGTCCTGCATTTTATTGTATAATTGGGTCCGTGTCAAAATTACGGACGCAACGGTCCTGTTGGCTTGTCAAGCGGAGTTATATAGGCTCCGAAATTGGATTTTTCAAGGTCGCGCCTTAATGGACGACCCAATTGTAGTGCCTAGGGTCCTACATGCCGCGGTTCTAGAATGCGCGCTCTACGGTTTCTAGTATACGCGTGCGCCTTAGTTGCACTGCAACCAGGCTCATGTGCATACGTCCGAATAGTGTGCGAGGTGAGTGTGAAAGTTCCGCCACCGTAAGCCGCCTCACCTTTCAGCAGGTAGGAGGCTACTCTAACTTGATCATCTGGTGAGATCTTCATAGCGTCGAATGTCCTCTCCGCCTCAAATAACCATCGCTCGGCCTCCTCTGTGTTACCATCACCATAAAAGGGTTTCACCATCTTTTGAAACCTTTCCAATAATTTGTCAGTCTTCTTAGAGTCACTCGTAGCATCGCCCTCCGTGGCTCTAGGTACTGACGGTTCCTGTATTGGTTGTGAGGACTGAACTGACGAAACCATGGGTGCCACTTTAGGTGGTGGAATAGGGCTAGGGTTACCGCGTCACGTGTCATAACCTCGTGTCGTATAAGTGGTACGAGTCCTGACATTAACCGATTCAATAACTCGGCATCTCGATCTCCTTGATCGAGAGGACTACAGTGGAGCCACGGGTGTAGCAGGGGTAGACCTTGTCCTTCTCCGAGGAGCCATCTGTCAAAATTTTACATGTCACTAAGTGTAAGTTCCTCTCTCATAGTTTCTCTCTCTACAACTGTTATGGACTGTTATTCACATATACATGGACATTCACAAGGATTATGATGGACTAGACTGGGCTCTGATACCAACTTTGTAACACCCCGGATTTTTAAGACAATTTTTTTTTTTTATATAATAATGGCAATTTAAATAAGAACATTTGGGATCCCATGAGAAAAGATTTATTTAACATTTTACTAAACCTATCTTAAAACTCCGGGTGTTAACTTTTCCTTTCTCAAAATGACGTACATGTAATTTAAACATAAATAAATGATCCGCGTATAAATCAACGTCAAATAAATAGGCGCCTTTATTTTAAATCAATAAACGTTCAAAAGACAATAATAATATGGCCCAGGGTCTATCCATCATAACATCCCATATAAATGTCCAATATATATCCAAAGATCTAAATCACATCCAAATATAAGGTATGCAGTCCATAATAAAATTCAAATGATAATCCACTCTAATGACTCACATTACTTTCTAAAACTATAGGAAACTAGTCTTCGCAGCTCTCAAGGTTTATCAACCGCTTTTCCTTTCTGGTGTCGCGTCGAGATCTAAGGCATTGCAAAACAAAGCAATGCCTCAAAGAAGCTATCGCTTGTGTAGGTACATAGACAATTAATGTAATAAATGCAAGAAATAATGAACAATACGGATGAAAAATCTAACATTTATGAAGATAGTGATATCATAATGCCATGTTCAATAAATGCCAATTTATTCCATATGCTAAAACATGAAATTCACGGAGTTAAAACATGACATGAATCAATAACATGGAGCATACAACAAGAATAAGGGCACCCTAAGGTAATGGGTCCCACCACATCGCACGAACATCCCTGATCAGGAGTACACATAGTCAACCTCTCGAGTGTCGTCACACCTGTGCATACCATCTATAACAATGCTCATCATACATGCACACATAACAAGAATATGGGCCATCATGCCGCAGTGGCAACCCTCCATGGGTATCAACCATGGCTCCCCCGTCGACACCATAACGGGAGACTTAACGTCCGTCCCCATGGAAAGGCTCAGACCGGTAGTGTGGACTATCCATGTTACCAAACCCCTACCGAATGCCATCTATGGGCAGGTGTCTATCATATCACAAACTCATCACATCATAATCTCGGAAGGTGGGTGGCCTACATCCCTCCTAAGCATGACGCCCACCGGCGAGAGCACCCGTCATCAAATATAAAACACGGAAATCATATGTATATGCTAAAACTCAAGAGCACTTATAGCTTGCAATCCCCAAGACATGCCCCTCATCCTGGGGTTAGCCTATCAAAGGACCAAATTTAATAAGCCTCTATTCTCATTTCCATGTAAATCCATGCATTTTCTATATATATAATAAGAAATAAATCTCTAATTAAGCATAAATAATTAACATCATGCTTGTAAAAGCAGTTTAAATAAGTTTATTCAGTAAAAGAATTCAATTTGGAATAACCATCCTGTACGAAATGTCGCATGAAATCCATGGTAAATAAAA
Source organism: Warburgia ugandensis (assembly GCA_035236585.1). Lineage (NCBI taxonomy): Eukaryota > Viridiplantae > Streptophyta > Magnoliopsida > Canellales > Canellaceae > Warburgia > Warburgia ugandensis. Next base: position 12,976,515 of record CP141126.1, read on the forward strand.
ATCGCACTTTAAAACACAATCACACATGATGCTATGTTTAAAACATGGTTTAAAATCAAGGCAAAACATTAGTTGTCGTCACCTACCTCAGTGTGAGATCACTAGCTTGCTAATAACTCCCTTTAATTGGTATATTCAAGTGCACTGTACATGTCACATCACTATTTTAAAATTTTTCTAAATAAAAAGTGGTCATTTCTAAGTTTTTAAGTTAAAACTAGGTCCGCGTCGTCAATACGGCCACAACGCCTCTTCCGGATCGTGATTTGGACCTCTCTAGCTCCCAAAAATCAAGTTTTAGTGAAAACTACCCTCAAATGGGGCTCTTGGGACCACCATAAGGTGGTTTAAACCGGCGGCGCTCTTTTCCGCCGGTTTATACCGACGTACTCGCGCACGAAGACGCACGGCGCCGCATACGCCGCATGGGACGCGCGCCGCGTCCCGGTCCCACCGCGACAGCCAACGGCAGGGCGTCCGCACGCGGCGTCGCCGTCGCACGACGTTGCGGACGCCGACGTCATCCGACGTCCGTCTCCGCTGTGCGTCGTGCAGGCCATCATGGCGTCGGCGCCAAGGCGCCGACGCCGTTGACAACGCCGGAGAAGACGACCGGATTCGGTCGCCTCCCGGCGGAGCTCTGAGCTCCGTTTTGCGTGATTTTTGCGCCATTTTCTTCAGAATTCTCTCTAGAATCCATTTATGCCCTCCTTTTGCACTAATTTTCTCAAAAACCATGGTTTTTAAACGATTTTTCCCAAGTTCCTAAAAACCTCCATAGGTCTTGGTTTTTGAGTTTTCTCAGCAATTCCACCGTTGGGTCACTTCCAAATTTAAAGGGTTTGCTCTTGGGTGTCTTTTGCACTAGTTGGACGGTGCGATTTCCAAACGGACAACGTTTGGTCTATGAAATCACGCTCCAACAGTAGCGTGCACAAAGCCCCCAAAAATCCGATTTTTTCCTAATTTTTAAATGGTTTTCTAATTAATTTGCTAATTAATAAATAGAGAAAAACATAGGTTTTGAGGCCTACCTTGCACCTGGCCGGAGATGCACGTGTTGCGGGGCTCCACTCGCCGGAAAAGTCAAGTTTTTACGGATCTAGGGTTTTGCGTAGCATTCATGGAAGTGGAGCGTTTTGGCAACCCTGGGAGGGTAGATATAGGCACAGAGTCCCGTGGGAAGAGAACCTCTTCCATTCACGCCTCTTTCCACGTCTCTCCGGCGATTTTTCCGGCACTGGTAGAGACGTGTGGAAGACGGGGGTGCCAGTATCAATTTGGACCCCTGTCTAATACGTCTCTATCAAATGACTAATTTGCCCTTCCAACTTTGACGGCTCATAACTCCCTCGTTTGAGCTCCGTTTCTCGCGTTCTTGGTGGCGTTGGATTCGTATCGACGAGCACTTTCTAATTATTATGTTTTCAGGAAAGAATTTCATCCATAAAATTTTATTTTAATTTATTTAATAATTTCCTATTTTTATCTTTAAAATTAAGGATATTACAGGGAATCATCTATCCCATAAGTGATAGCAAATGGGTAAGTCCTACTCAGGTGGTTCCAAAGAAGTCTGGAGTGACAGTAATAACTAACGCCAACAATGAATTAATCCCTACCAGGGTTACTACTGGTTGGCGTATGTGTATCGACTATCGAAAGTTGAATGCTGTTACAAGGAAGGACCATTTTCCTTTGCCCTTCGTTGATCAAATGTTAGAAAGGGTTGCAGGACACCAGTACTATTGTTTCTTAGATGGTTATTCAGGGTATAACCAAATAGAAATTGCACCCGAAGATCAGGAAAAGACCACATTTACATGTCCTTTTGGCACTTTTGCTTACAAAAGAATGCCATTTGGATTATATAATGCTCCTGCCACATTTCAACGTTGCATGTTAAGCATTTTCAGTGATATGGTGGAGAGAATTTTAGAGGTTTTCATGGACGACTTTTCTGTTTTCGGTAATTCATTTGAAACATGTCTTGAAAATCTAAGAAAAGTCTTAACTCGTTGTAAAGAAAAGAACCTAGTGCTTAATTGGGAAAAATGTCATTTCATGGTTCCTAAGGGAATTGTCTTAGGTCACATTGTGTCATCTAAAGGTATAGAGGTAGATAGAGCTAAAGTTGATCTAATTTCCAATCTACCCATTCCAAAATCTATTAGGGACATTCGATCTTTCCTAGGTCATGCGGGATTCTATCGGAGGTTCATTAAGGATTTTAGTGCAATATCTAGACCACTATGTCACCTCCTCACAAAGGATACTCCTTTTGAGTGGACTAAGGATTGTCAAGAAGCATTTATAAAGTTGAAAGACAAGTTGACAACTGCACCTATCATGCACCTTTGATTGGAGTCTACCCTTTGAAATCATGTGCGATGCCGTGACTATCTTTGTAGGAGCCGTACTAGGACGAGAGAAAAGAAAAGAAGCCATACGTCATCTACTATGCCAGTAGGACCTTAAATAGCACCCAAATGAACTATTCTACTACGGAGAAAGAACTCTTAGCAGTTGTCTTCGCATTGGATAAATTCAGGTCTTACTTGGTAGGATCTAAAATAGTCATATTCACTGACCATTCGGCCCTCAAGTATCTTCTTTCTAAGAAAGATGCTAAGCCTAGACTAATTAGATGGATTCTCCTACTCCAAGAGTTTGACATTGAAATAAAAGATAAAAAGGGAGTAGAGAATGTGGTAGCTAACCATTTGTCTCGCTTAGTCCTAAGAGAGGCTTTAAATGAGTTGCCAATTAAAGACACTTTCCCTGATGAGCAACTTTTTCATGTTTCCCATCCTCCCTAGTTTGCTGATATTGCAAATTATTTAGTCACAGGGAAAATTCCGGAACATTGGACTAAACAAGAAAAGAAAAAATTCTTTTCCAATGTTAAGCATTATTTTTGGGATGATCCATACCTGTTTAAATACTGCCCAGATCAAATCATTAGGAGTTGTGTCCCTGACTTAGAACAACATAGTGTTATCTCCTTTTGTCATTCAAAAGCATGTGGTGGACATTTTTCTACCCAGAAAACAGCGGCAAAGATTTTGCAAAGGTGGTTTTTATTGGCCGTCGTTGTTCAAAGACACACATGTGTTTTGTAAATTATGTGAGCAATGTCAAAAGTTAGGAGGAATAACCCGTAGGAATATGATGCCTCTAAATCCTATTCTTATCATAGAAATTTTTGATTGTTGGGGTATAGATTTCATGGGTCCATTTCCACCTTCTTTTGGCTACATTTATATCTTATTGGTAGTAGACTATGTTTCAAAATGGATTGAGGCTATCCCATGCGAGCATAATGATCACAAAATAGTTCTTAAATTTTTAAAAGAAAACATTTTTTCTAGATTTGGGACTCCTCGAGCCATTATAAGTGATAACGGTACACATTTTTGCAACAAACCATTTGAAGCACTAATGAAAAAATATAATATTACACATAAAGTTGCAACACCGTATCACCCACAAACAAGTGGACAAGTAGAAGTATCAAATCGGGCCATCAAACAAATCCTTCAAAAGACTGTTAATCCAGATCGTAAAGATTGGTCTCTTAGACTGACTGATGCGCTCTGGGCTTACAGGACTGCACATCGCACCCCGATTGGTATGTCTCCCTATCGTATTGTATACGGTAAGGCTTGTCATTTGCCTGTGGAATTGGAACATAGAGCTTATTGGGCAAAAAAGACATTCAATTTCAATATGGATAAAGCAGGCTCACATCGCAAGCTCCAACTTAATGAGTTGGAAGAGATCAGGCAAGAAGCTTATGAGAGTAATAGGATATATAAAGAAAAGATGAAAGTTTTTCATGATAAGAACATAATGAGAAAATCCTTTACTCCAAGCCAAAAGGTTCTACTTTACAATTCTAAGCTCCACCTATTTCCTGTAAGCTTAGATCTCGATGGACCTGGTCCATACATAGTAAAAGAAGTTTTTCCATATGGAATTTGTTGAGATTGAGAATACTAGGACTGGTCATTCTTTTAAAGTGAATGGTCAACGTTTAAAGCCTTTCCTAGATTATGAGAATCCAGAAGTTGAGTCCACAACTTCCTGAGGATCTGTTTATCAGGATTGAGTGAATTTGATCTCTTTGTACCATATTTTGTATTTTGTTGTTTTCTATATCACCCATATTCATTTTAGGTCCTACTTTTTAAACATTGAGGACAATGTTTCTGTCAGGTTGGGGGGTGTAGAATTCTAACAAATTCTAGTTTTCTTTTAGTTTTTAGGTGTTTTCCTTGGTTTTTTTCCACAAAAAAAAAAAAAGAAGAAGAAAGAAAAATTTTAGGTCATTTCCTATACCATGATGAGAATTGGATTGTCTAAAGTATAATCTGGATAACTTTAGCTTATTAATGGAATGGAATATGATTAATTCATCATTTTACCCATTTTCTAAAGTATTCCATGAAAGCAAAGTCTCATATTACATCTGTACACGCAGTTGCATATAGATAATCTAGATTGATAAGTGGCTATAACTTAGAAATTCTGAAGAAATTCAGTGGAGACCTATAACACAAGTGAGTTTTAGAGCCATTCATCCTTTTTGAGAGATTATAAATGTTCATAATTTTCTTCAGCGTGCTTAAAGAAAATTGATCCCAAACTCTTAAATTTGGCTAATTACCTGAATAATTAGAATACTACCTTTAAAATTCTGAAAGTTCATTGAATTTGATAGATTATATGAAACCTAGAAAATGATTTAGGCCATCCTTGTTATTAACCTAAAGACATAAAGCCTACCCAGAAGTATTTTTACCACTAGTTAGCCAAGTTGAGCCTTGAATATAAAGCCATTTTCTTTTGTCACCCAAATTACCATTTACCCATATTAACCCAAAGATAAATTATCCATTACCCATTTTTCTTTGAAAAATAAGTTAGAGAAGAAGGAAAAAAATATCTTTTAGTTGCAACAAAAGTAGAAAAGTGGATATCAAGAAAAGAAATATTCTTCAAAGTGAGTCAAAAATATGAAAAGAAAGAAAAGTGAAAAAAAAAGAGAAAAATATATATATATATATTTTGAAGAATGCAAAGAAAAATGGAAAAAGAATATTCACTTCAAAGAAAGAAAAGAAGCATTGTCAACTTTAGTAGAAGACCTCTACTTATTTTTTTTGAAGAAACTTTGAATACCCTTATACCCTTTCTTTGGTACCCTGTCCTAAGCCTATGTTTCGTCCCAATTAAAGACCTATTGATTCTAGGATGAATATAGTCTTGATGAGGAAATGAATGGATAGGATTAAAAGAATGGTATTTCTAAATATTCAAAGGTAATGGCATCCATTCCAAAGGGATCAATACAAGTAAATTCCTTAGTAACTCCCGTTCTTCATGAGTATATGTGAGCTAAATTTGTTTTTATTGACTCTGCTCACATAATTACAAGAGAGATATGATTTGAACCCTCTATCAGAGAGATTTTATTTTTGAGTGTATGCCATTAGTAAGGATTGAGGTCAAAACATATTTCAGATGGAGTTCAAAAGTTAAAAGTCTACTTAGACATAAAGATTATTCTATGTGTAAACTGTACGCACACACTCACTCTGAGATCTGAGCTTAAGTGGAATATTTTTAGCATATGAGTAGGGTTTTGAATTCCTCAGTCATCTTTATTAGTTTGCTAAAGTGGAAAGATTTATTTAAAATAATTCTCTCGAGAAAAAATGGAGATGACACGAAAAATAAAAATTGGAGTCGATTCTTCGCATCTTCTGCTAGGGACTAGCAAAATGCTGGTTGGGGGTGTGTTAAGTATTCAATTTTGGTCAAAATATCCCTAATTTAGTATTTGATTGGAGCATCTAGACCATTAATTTTAAGATTTTAAATCAAATATTTCATTTTAGCTTTAATTGGTCATCCAACCGTTGAATTGTAAAATTTAGTGGTTAAATGACTATTAAAGCTAATGGACGGTTTAGATTTCGCTAATTGAGTCTTGTGCATTGTAGATCACCAACTCGTGCATGGACGCTCCAGATTGAATCATGGAAAGAGACTGAAGACTTTGAAGACTTGCAGAGTTCTAGCAAAACTAGGAAAGCTAGTGGACCCCACCTATCTCCTCTTCCTTCTCTTTCTCCTCTCATCTCTCTTTTTCTCTTATCCCTCTCCTTTCTTTTCTCTCTCTCTTCTATCTCTTTTTCTCCTTCTCTTTCACACGTCTCTCTCTTTTTAAGTCCTCTTCCCCTCTCTCTTGGATGGACGTTTTTCCTTCTTTGGGAGAGGTTTCTCTCTCTCTCTCTCTCTCTCTCTCTCTCTCTCTCTCTCTCTCTCTCTCTCTCTCTCTCTCTCTCTCTCTCTCTCTCTCTCTCTCTCTCTCTCTCTCTCTCTCTCTCTCTCTCTCTCTCTCTCTCTCTCTCTCTCTCTCTCTTGTTTTGCCAATTCACCGCATCAGCCCCCTTCCTCTTTACTATCTCTATTTCGCGTTCACCAACGCGTCCAAAGACTTTCTCGAGTACCACCGACCAGCCATTGCTTTACAGCGTCTACCACAACCATCTCTCCAGCCTAGACCAGAGTTCCCTCATCACCGGCTGCATCTCTTCACCGGCCCGACACCCGAAAAGGGTGCCGTTTTACGTCACCGGAAGAGCCCTCCAGAGCCAGAGCAAGCCAATCAAGTCCACCGACCGTGCGAAGCCCAGATCGGTTTCCACGCACCAAGCGTCATCTTCCTCTGCCCAGAATTTCTCCACACACCATCGCACTCCCCTGCTTCCCATCATCTTCCACGCGCACTAGGCATCGTTTTTTTTTCCTTTTCACCTCTGCTCCTCCAGAGCCGTGTGACGCAAAGATTGCTCGCGACCCGGATCGGTCCGTTGCATCTCTCCATCAACCCCGCCCCCATTGCTGCGCACCGCCTAGTTCTTCACTTAGGACAACCCGGTGAGGAAAAACCCGGATTGGGTTTTCCTCGATCTTCTCTTCATAGGACGCTCGGGAGAGAAAACCCAACTCGGGTTTTCTCCCCTCTTCCTTCTCTCCTTCCCTCTTCTCCTCCTTCCTCTATTCTTCTCCTTCTTCTCCCTCTTCCAGATTTCTCCCAAAAACGTGTTTTTCAGGTTTTTCGTGAAAAACCGTAACACGAAGAAATTACAAATCTGCACTGCGGATCTCGAAATTACAATTCTGTCCTATTTCGAAATACCAATTGGGTCCCCTGTTTAATTACAACTGTGTCCCTATGCTATTCTGGTTTTAACTTATCTTCATTCTGACTATTCAGGGACAGTGCAATCTAGGACAGACTATTCAAGGACAGACTAATCCAGAGACAGTGCAATCCAAGGACAAGCTTATCCAAGAAGCATTTTATTTTTATTTTCTGTCTTCCTTGGAATAAATATTTGTGAACATTGGAACAATTGAATAAATCTGGAATTTATTTTTTTAGTTGAATTTTATTTAAAACTCCATAATTTTAAATCAAGTCCTCGTGGGATCGACCTGTATTTGCATAGCTATACTACAATAGCCCGTGCACTTGCGGTTAAACAATCAACAATGATACAAATAGGAGAAAGGATTCCTATATGTGTACATGTTGCAGATTGTTGTAATAAAGGGTAGTTCCAATGTATGAAGCTCTTACTTATGTTGGGTCATGGGAAGGGGCAGACTATAAGGGCCTATAATGAGCAGTCTTATCTTGTATTTTTACAAGAGGCTGCTTCCACGCCTTGAACCGGCGACCTCAAGATCACACGACGATAACTTTTACCGTTATGCCAAGGCTCCCCTTCGCAGATTACGGTAATAATAGAGGAATATTTAGAAAGGTGGAGCTACGATTTTTAGATGTGTTTGGAGAGTTGCATTTCTTTCAATCTTATGGATGGGGACATTTTCGATTCACATTTTGCTGAGTGAATTTAATTTGAGGAAGTTCATCAAGATAATTCTATAATCATTTAATAGTGGAGAAACGAACGGTTGTATGACCAAACTCGAGTTGGGCCCCCTCATCGATCACCCTTGTCCAAACAATATTGCATCTCGTTATGTTTCTCTCTCAAGAAAAGCAAATCTTTAGGTGGAATTTTTAGTAGGAGAAAAACATGGTTATTTTACGCTATAAAATTTTCAGATTTCACTTTTTGGGTTTTTTTTTTTGCACATGTAACCACTGCAATGGAAGTCAAATATGTAAAAAAACCACCAAAATCCAAGCCCCCTCAATCACTTACATAGAATTTTTACCAAATGTTCCAAAATCACAGACCACTTATATAATTTTTTGACAAAAATATTTGAAAACCCCACAAAGAAAACTTTAAAATCACCAAACACTAAAAGGGTAGCCCTGCTCCCGTGCAGAAAGCTCCCACTACACCCAATAAAGCTATTTTTTCCTTTGGAAGTTGGTGGGATCAACACCTTTGACCGTGACGTTTAGACATGGAAGCAGAGCATTTTATCACTAGGCTACATGCTCATTCTCCTCCCCTTAATGGCCACAGTGGAGTCTGACTTGCTATATCCACAAGGAGAGAGACTTTCTCCGAGGGAAAAAAAAGCTTTCCGGGGCTCTCGTATATGTCCTGATCACACCCTTAATCTCTTAGCTGAGGACTAGTCCATCCCATTGACGTTGATTTTGTTTGGTTAGATCCTTCTACAACCTTCTGTCAGAGTTGAACAAAACCTAAATCTTTCTCACTGTGTATTCTTCATTTACACAGTGATCTATTATATATTCATGAATATGTACAGATTGGTATGGATGTGATCCCTGTAATCATTCAATCAAATCGGAATACAATTCCTGAAATCTCTCTAAGATCTTCGTCCATGACTCCTTGTTCAGGGTTTTTATGGAAAATTTAGACTACATCTTACAGATGAAATATGTACTTGGCGTTGGGACCAAAAGCTCACGGGTCTCTTAGTAATGGTCGGCAACTTTAACATTATACATCCACACATAAATTATCTTCATATGTGGACCCCCAGAGTGCCATTTTTCAGTCAAAGGGGACAGCTACTGAAGTTTCCATCACAGAATTAGCTGACCATTCTTCTTGCAAAAGTTGCTGTAATTGAAGGTTTTAAATGTTCCTAAATACTGCAGTTTCGGATCACTCTCATTTGATTTAGTAGGTAAAACTTATGATTCAACAAGAAAAGCTCCACTAGTTGAATGATTAAGACTTCCATTATCATGATAGGCAGGTAAAGCACATCACTGGTAGGTCACACTGGACTCCAAGCCCAACCACCGGCTCGATCCCTTTCGTGTAGCAAACTACTATTGATCTCGTTCCTATCTCAATTTCCATCCACATGGAAATATGCCGTAGGAGATTATGGCATGTTTATGGCATAATGATTTAGACCACATGGACTGCAGAACGTTTGGAGAAGAGTAAAATACTAAGATTTTCAATTTTAAGAAGGCCCCTAAAATGTAAGCGGGTCTAGAAGCCTTCCACAGTTGTATCTCAAGAAGCTACATTCAACGTTCGTTATCCGGTAGTTTAGGCTTCAGGTGCATAGCAAATGAACATCTAACATGAATGTTTCAGATTATTAGAAAGATGGATCCCCCGCCACGAAGGCCAAATGAGGGTGTGCAGGTAGTTCTGAAGGAGAGTGGAAATGTTTGCAAAATGCAGGATAAGGTTGCATACTATTGACCCTTGTGGTCTGCCCCTTTCCCGAACCCCATATGCAGGAGTTTGGTGCACCAGGCTGCCCTTTTTAGAATGAAAAAGGGATGGAGAGGGTGCCCGTGGGAGTAGCAATTCCGTTAGAGAAATCCGCTCCTTGAGCAGAGCCAAACTAGAATGGGTCTTATCCGTGCAGGTCTTACTTGATTTTGTTAAGCAGAGCCAAACATAAATGGCGCAACAGTAAAAGTGGTCGTCATGTGACCTTGAGGTCATGGGTTCAAGGCGTGGAATCAACCTCTTGCAAAATGCAAGGTAAGGCTGCCTACTATAAGCCCTTGTGATTTGCCCCTTCTCCAAACCCCGCATAGGCGAGAGCTTCGTGCACCAGGGCTACCCTTTAGCCAAACATAAATGACGACTCCCTGACCTCAACCAAGGCATTTAGTTGTATGAAAATGTCAATAGTACAGAGGATGATAATTTTCCATTCGTTCTCTCAGTCGTTAATGATTCAGTGGAGCGACGTTCAGTTTTTGCTTGGCCTAGAAGCCTTAACGGAGGGTCCATCTTTGGGTTTTTATGATCTAGCAAGTGTTACCACTGTTGCACGCGCCTAGCTCCGGAATGGGCCACGACCAAAGACCCTAAATGCTTCAGGAGTTCTCAGGTACCCTTGGGGTCAAAAACAGATAATTGCTAACTTGGCAACTGCAGTAGAAGATTGAACAACTAGTCTGGAAAAGTTTTCGGGTGGTACTTTTTGTTCAAGGATCGAAATCCAAGGAGCAAATTATTTTCATCTCAAGATTGAAGACATTATTTATTTATTTATTACTTTTTCTTCCGTACTAATCCACTTTTTTGAAAGTAAGAAAATACTACACTAGTATACCTCTTGGAGGTGACACGAAGTGGGCTAGAAATATTTAAATTTAATAAATGAAAGCTGTTAGGATTTGGACTTATGATTCCTTGATCAATAAGGCTCTCATACCATACCATGCTAAATTACAATTGGACAAAAGTTTAGGCCGATAAGAAGTGGACCAACAATATTTATATCTCTAACATAGAATGTCCCAGCATTTGGCACTAATAGGCGTACCTTTGAATGATCTAATATGTTGATGTCATTGTTCCCCGTATTGATAAGTAGTAGTTTAAAGAGCAGGGTGATTGGATAATTCTAGCATCTGAAAACTGTTCCCTTTTAAAGACAAACAATGAGAAACATTTTACAAGAACAGTGTAAATTCGATTTTGAAAAATATGATTTTTATGATGCTATAATCACCCAATCATAGTGAATTTATTTTTGTTTACTAGCTATCCAAAGCTGAAAAAGTGAGACAGATGGATCAAATCATCTAAAAGTGGGCCCTATAATGCTAAATGCTGGGCACTTATGGCTAATGTCTTTTTAGTGCCTTCGGCTTAGCATTCTTCTAAGAACTTTTTAAATGAACATTCTAGTAAGCCTCTTATTATTATTTGTTTAACAAGCAAAGAATTACAAATTAAATTACTCACAAAACACTCTTAAATCTAATTTCTAAGCAACGAAAAAAGTGTCAAGTTAAACCTGCAACCAAGCATATTCTAGAAGAGATGTGAATTGTCTTAGACCAACTGCATTATCCATTTGTTGGTCTCCTATTGATGCTGTTTTCTAAGGTCCATAATAGTCAAGAATCACACCTTTCTTTTGTTAGCGTTGGAGATTCATATAATTCTTGTGAAGTCATGACTTTTATAAGGGGAAGAAGTTAAAACATCTTGAAGTTACAGAATTTTAGGCCATTGGAGGCAGTAGATATGGATCGTTTTAGTTACAAAATTCTAGCCCACATATGTCTTTTGCGGCACAATAAGTTCTTGTCTTTGCTGTAAGCCCTTGTCTTTCGTAGTGAAATTTGAATCATGATGGTATTTGCAAGGCCATGCGGGTAGACTTATTAGCACCAGAGAAAATAAAGACAACTTTATAATAAAATATCCGAGGAGGACTAGAGATTAAGCTCTTATGTACATGTGGATAAAACCTTGGCAGTTCTCAGCTAAGTTCCTGAACACCTACATCAAAACTTCTTTTTCTTTCCAGATCTCTCCTTCTGGTGACACATAAACGTTTCTTACCAAAGGATTTACAGCGTTCAAACTTAAGAATAACAGAGAAGACGCCCCAACAATCTTCTGTATTTGTTGATTACTTGTACTATAGATTGCCTATTGCTGCTTTTTTTTTTTTCCACCACAGATGCTAGAGCAACGGCGGTTAGGATCAATTGATGAATAAGATTGTCAGTGCGTAGCCAAATGACGATGTGGTGCAGAAGATGAGTTCAAACATCTTAGACTCTAGAGACCATGCAGGAGCTCACTTTAGGCACCCCTTAAATTGAGTTCTTACACACTCTTTATGCATGTATAGGTCATAGTATCATGCACATGCAATAAAAGCAGTTGTTAGACCCTAGTGGTTGGTCGCTCAAACGGTTCATCTCCTTGGCCACATCTTAGCTATACAAGAACTCAAAGATATTCCCATTTGGATGATATTAATTCACCATCAAACTTCTCTCTTTATTTTTTCCTTTCTATATATTATGATAGTAGATAGGATGGTGCAGTGGAGATGTTTTTGGTGCACGACCCACCTAAGAAGCTGCCCGGAAGATTAGCAGCAGGTTGGATCCCCGAACTTTAGGCCATATCTGGGGTGCTCGCCCTCATTTCCTCTTTTATGAGTACAAACCACCCAGTACGCCATCTCCTCCTCCCCCACCCATTCTCTCTCTCTCTCTGACTTCAACATTTCTCTCCTACCATTGTCAATTCTCCCACTACCAATCCACATCTCTTTTTCTCATATTCTTCCTTGTACGCTTGACTGACTGGGATCTTGACCTCGGATTAATGGAAGAAAAGGGTTTGGAAGATCGGAGATCCTATCTTAGGGACAAAAGCTTCGAAATAAGAAAGTGACAGGACTGAAAAATGCCACTAAATAAAACCAGTTATCTTCTCAATGCTTTTACTACTTGTTATGGGCCAATAAACAGAACCGACAAGAGGAAACTATGGTCGCAAAATAAGAAAGCCAACGTGAAGCTGATCGAGATTAACTTGCTGAAAACGAGGCCCAAGACAAAAAGAAAGCAGTCCACAACCGTCCATGTGGGATTCTATGTTCAGCTCTAAAGGAAGACAAAACCCATTAAACAAGGATAAGGATACATCCTTCCATAATCTTAAATATCATTATTTTAAGAATACAAGTTCACTGTCTGAACTTTTCTGTCTCATGTCCACGCCAATAGAAATGAGATATATGGACAAGATTCAGACAGTTTCTGTGGTGGGTCTTGTGATTGGGGGGGAGCCCTTAATCGAAAATTTACACGACTCTACATTGAGTGCTGATAATTACTCACCTGTGGACATAGTAGTTTGCAAAAGTATTGAACGGCAAGGATAGTCTAACTGTCTAGGGATTTTTTTTGGCTATGGCCCACAAGAGTTGGAGCTTTTTGATGAATGGTCAGTTTTCAAAAGCAAAAAGTGATATAAACAGTAAACCTTCTGTTGTTTAAATGCTTTGATTGAACCATCTACCCATGTGACGGCAATGGTCGTGTAGCATATGGTTTTGCCGGTGCTAGTACTTCAATAATCTCTTTGAGACAACGACCCTTGATTTACTAAATCCTTAGAAAGTGATTTAAGGTTTTCTTCCTTTCTCCTTGTGATTGGAAAGAGGAATTCAGAAGGCAGAAAGAGATGAGAGGATTGTTGACTCAAGAAGATACAAGAGAGAGGAGCTAAACCCGTTGACGCCATCATTTTGTGGAAACATTGCAGAGAAGTTCTGCAGAATGATTAAGGTGAAACCATCATTTGTCGCATTTTACTTCATCTAACCTCTCCTTCAGTTGTAAGCATAATTACAAAGTTTGGATTTGAGAATAAATCAGCAACTTATATTCCGAATATTTAGAAAAAAAAGTTCCAAAAATGTCAGAAAATAAAGCAGGACCATGATCCAGACGAAGCATAGGAGGGCTTTTCTGAGCTGTAGCACCACTACCGTAGAAGAACATTATCTTTGATCTGATAAACTTGTTACTTCTTACTTTGCAAAATACAAGGTAAGGCTGTGTATTATTAACCCTTGTGGTCCGCCCCTTCCCCGAACCCTACATACATACACTGGAGCTTTGTGCACCAAGGCTGACCTTGTTAATTCTCTCTCATTCTTATCGTGAAGAAAATTTCCAATAGGGGAACAATATACCTTCTCCTTTAAGTATTCTTTAGGTTGGCACCAATCATGATCAAGTTTGGCACAAACAATGGGGGGGACCGCACATCTAGCCCAAGGATCACCTTCACGGGCCAACACGGGGATCTATATTTGTTGATCCTGTGGAGCATCGAAGGGAGACTAACAACTGAGCTCCATCGTTTGATTATGTACAATAGACTCAGCAGACTCAGCAGCTGGCTCATCTTTCTTATATCTGAGACATAATGGAGCAGATGACTAGAAATGGAAGCAAAGGCAGTGGGAAGAAACAAACTTAGCAGATGTTGTCACAACCAAGACATGTTTTTAGATGGACATTAACCCCAAATTCAAGGAACTTTGAATCTTCCGTCTGATCTGAGATGCTTTGAACACCTTGGGTATTTGGCTAATTGTTCTGTATTCGTAGCCCAGCTAGAACTTTTACTAGACCAACCAAGTCTAAAGAGAAGAAAAATGCGTGATTTATGGCTTATGAACTGATTGTTCTAACCATAATACCAGAGTTGGAAGTAGAGCCAACTGGGTCAACCACCAAGAAAAGCAAGGTTCATTAGTAGCAAAATACAAATGAAATAGTAAACTGCACTCCACAAGATAATGACCTATAATAGATAGAAACACATTCTTTACTTGTAAATACCAGATGTAGCAATGCTAATATCCCTACGTTTAGATACAAAATAGATATAATGACAATTACAGAGACTACCATGATGTGAAATCCCCTGCAAATGTGGCAGCAATTCGACCACAGGTGTGGGAAGCCTTCTCACAACGGTCTAGTCGTCTTGTGACCTTGAAGTTACGGGTTCAAGACATAGAAACAGCCTCTTGCAAAATACAAGGTAAAGCTGCATATTATTGACCTTCCCCGAACCCCTCATACGTGGGAGCTTTGTGCACTGGGGAGCTGCCTACGGTTGAACAGTCTATATCTGAAAGTTAGGATTCTTAACCTCTGCCGAGCATAGGTTTAAGCAAGCCTCTCCAAACTCCCAACCTGGATAGAGACATGTCTTGGCATCAAGAATTTTTGGGTGCCTCATGTTCTAGTGCACATCTTCCCTTGAAAAATGAAAGTAGTGCTGGAGACCGCTAGTTTGATCTTTTCTTGTATAAACACGATCTGAGTAAGATGGGCCCATGGATTTGCTAATTCCAGCAGAACGAAAAGCATTTTAGAAGTTTGCACACTGAACGAATTATCGGATACAAAGCATCATAGCGTGATCATGATCCACTGGGAGGTCCAAATTCAGCAATCAAGAGGATCCCACCTTTGATCAGTTAATGATAACCGTCTAATTAACAAATTTGGCAGTTAATTTTGAGACATTCCTCTATTGACTCTTTCCCTGTTGACCTTCGTTTGCAATATCAAAGAACGTATCCATCCATGGCAATTGGACAACCAGGGGAGGACCCCATAAGTGGGTGCTGCGAACCAATCAAGGTGAGGCCTACATGTGCGGTTGGACGGATACCAAAGTGTATTATAGGCATCATTCATCAAGAAATAAACAAGAAGCTTGCAGATATGGTGATTGTAGCTGTTATCTAGTGGGCGACCATGCAAACAAGCCATGGCCAAGATGTTGCAGCAGTTGGACATTCCAATTGTCTGATCAATGCAGACTTCTATTCGATTTTTGGGTGGTGGATCAGATCAGTCGGTCTTCCTCAAGTTTTCTCCGATCATACATTTGCATTAAATTGATCCAATCGATAAGATGGTCCGAAGATAGTAACTGTTGGATCTGTGGACCATCCTTGAGAGGTTCCTGTCTGGGATTAACAAAAACCTCTTTGTTTGGTACTAACCATTCATCTTGGAGGCCCTACAAGTATGTTGGCACATACCAAAACCACATTCCCTTCAGACAATCCTGGGGGTACGACCCATAGAGAACGGCCAAAAACTAAATGGCGGTGATCATAGAACAAATGGGTCCCACTAATGCCGGCCTTTGTGCACCGCACCACATAAATTAACATTATCATTATAGAATCACAACCATTACATTAATAAGAGCCAAGCAAAATAGAGGGACCACATTTTCAGTGATTTAAAGCCGTTCATCAATTGAATCCGATTATGGATGGGCCACGTCTCAAATTTTCAGTGAACTTTCCGAGCCTTCCATGTTCCACTACCAAATCATGGTGGCTACAATCATTCAATGGTGATTGTTCTTGATCATCCCCTAAGATGGGGCCCGGAAGAGGATGCAATGATCTACACCGTGCAAGCACCACAAAGCAAATATTTGAAAAGGGTAATAAAATCCCCACCCTTGGTTTGCACACAACCACTCCTTTATCTTGCACTTTCTAGTCTACAATTAATGGCCAATTACTATTTGGACAGCCAATCAGAAAAGCGTTTAATAAAGTAAACAACGCCATTATGAAAGAAGCCACCTTTCAACATCGTTTCCCTTTAAGAATGATCCATCGCAGTGTCTTAATCCAACGGTGTCGCGGGCTTTAGTTTTATCCCCTCATTCCGGCATTTGGTTCCCTCTGGTTGCGCCACTTGGCCCAAGCCCATCGTGCCGGCCCAAACCCATATGCCCCACTTCCCCAACCTTGATAAACACCCCCCGCCCCTCTCGATCTCGATCGCCATCTATTCGACCATTTCTCCCACCCAAAATCCTACTTCTTTTTCCCCCTTCTTTTCTCGACTCTCACCATGCAGCATCCCTGTCTCGCAGACGATCTCGCGGACGATCTCCAAAGCATAAGCTTTGGGTCGTCCTCCACCAACACCACCACCACCGATATCAACCACTGCAGCACTGCCAGCTCGGGGTCCGACTTGGCGTGGGCTGGCCCCACCCGCTCCCACGCATCAAACGACGGTTGCTGGGATGGAATCCGGCGGGTCAGATCGGAATCCGGTGGAGCCCTCCTCCTCAGCGACTTCAGATTTGTGCAAAGGCTCGGGAGCGGGGACATTGGTAGTGTCTACCTGGCGGAGTTAAAGTGCACTGAGGGGTGCATGTTTGCGGCCAAAGTGATGGATAAGAAGGAGCTCGCAACCAGGAATAAGGAAGGGAGAGCGAGGACTGAGAGGGAAATATTGGAGATGTTGGATCATCCTTTTCTGCCCACACTTTACGCGAGCTTGGAGACCAGTAGGTGGTCGTGCTTATTAACGGAGTTCTGTCCCGGCGGGGATCTGCACGTGCTCCGCCAGCGGCATCCCGGAAAGCGGTTCGACGAATCGGCCGTCAGGTGCGCACGTTAGCATCAATCCCTTCGTTCTCTCTTTCATTTTGATACTACAGATCTGAGATTGAATCGGAAACGCGTTTTTTGGTAGTTCCTTTAGAAAGATCTCCGCACCCTTCACAAAGATTACTACTTGCACTTGCAGGATTTCCTTTTCTGCTCCCACTGCGCTAGGATTGATCGCTGATCATGTATTTTCTGAAGCAAAAATTTCCCAATTTTGGTTAATAAGTTTAACTAATTATTGTATTTTGTTTAGTTTAAGAGCATTAAGCCTACTCAGTACACTGCCTTTAAAAAAAAAGAAAAAAAAAAGAGTGTACGAGTACCATAAAATCTGCTTAAAATATGAAGTAAAAATAGACTTTCGGGTCTGTGTAATTCTTTTGAGAAATTCGCATTATTTTTGCAAGAAGACACCCCAGATTTTGCATGAATTTATGCAATCAAATGGGATTCGCAGGAATCTCCGGTTTCGTGTTTGGGTCAGTTTGTATCGTAATTCTCTGATTACTAACTCAAGATAGTCTGGCCCACTCTCCACGGACCACACCCATGAATAGAACCATGGGCCCATCATTGATACGTCTTAACCATGACTTCTCACCCCTAATTGGACCCATCGCCGTTGAGATTTTTCCGACGTCTTTAATGGAAGTTGATATTCTAAAACCTGGACTTGTAGAGGCAAGTCCAATTTTAGAAGAGTTATAATCAACCAATGGCAGGCCTGTTCAGTGCAGACGACTATTGTAATCACCAACACGTGCGTAGTGGAATTCTTGGACCACTAAAATACCACTTCCGTATAACCACCACGTAGAAGTTTGAAGCTGACTTTGCTGGAGTTCACAAGTCAAATCGGCGAAACCAAAAAGATTCCCAACATCAGAATTGCTTTACAGACCCAGCTCATCATGTCAGGTCTTCTGCCATCGAGGTGCATTTCGGCCTCTCCTTAACCGATAAGAAGGTAAAATCAAAGCTGGGTCTGTAAAACGAGAAGCAACTTAATGGGCACCGATACATGCAGCACCCCCTTCTTCCCCCGGGCCACCTCTTTTTGTGGAGACTATAGAGTGATGGAGGGAGGAAAGGGTTGGCCGGTGGAAGAAATGGGGTTAGTAAAAAGCCTTCCGCTTACTTTACCCAACTTTCTTTCTACAACTTGCAATAATTCAATGGCAGAAATACTTGTGGCTTCGAGTCACTCTCGACGAAGAGGGCATGTCGCCAGGTTCCACCGCAGATGTGGCTGTAAAGTTGGAGGCTTCCATTTGTTGGGTCCCAATTTCGGATATGGTCGGAGAATAATCCCCCGACCAATCCGACGATCTGGAAAAGGTCTCGTGGACGGTCCGGATTGTTCGAACGTACTGCCATACTTGACTGCGATGGGCGAAGAGAAACCCTTTTTCAGTTCGTTGCATGATTTTACCATGTTTGTTGTTAGCATTAGACGTGCTCGTCCTTAGCCAGCCATTACGTACCACTGAGATCCACGGTCTATATTTTTCCAGGTTCTACGCATCGGAGGTGGTGGTGGCCCTTGAATACGTCCACATGATGGGGATAGTCTACCGGGATCTGAAGCCGGAAAATGTCCTCGTCAGATCGGATGGCCACATCATGCTGACAGACTTTGATCTCTCGCTAAAATGCGACAGTCCAGTCTCCACCCCTCAGCTCGTCTCAAATTCAACCGAGCCATCTCCCGCTGCCTCCCATGAGTACTCCACCGACCCGCCTCAGTTCTCCTCCACGTCCTGCATTCTACCAAACTGCATTGTCCCTGCGGTCTCGTGTTTTCATCCCAAGTGGAAGCGAAAGAAGAAGCAGAGTCGCCTTCGAGGGGTCCCCGAATTTGTGGCCGAGCCGGTCGATGTACGATCGATGTCATTTGTGGGGACCCACGAATACCTAGCACCAGAGATTGTGTCAGGCGAGGGCCACGGTAGCCCCGTCGACTGGTGGACCCTGGGGATATTCATATTTGAACTACTGTATGGCGTTACACCCTTCAAGGGAATGGACAATGAGCTAACATTAGCTAACATTGTTGCTCGGGCTCTTGAATTTCCCAAGGAGCCATCCGTGACCGCATCAACTAGGGACCTCGTCTCGGGGTTACTCGTTAAGGACCCGGCAAGGCGGATTGGATCCACCATGGGCGCCACTTCAGTCAAGCACCATCCATTCTTCCAAGGTGTCAATTGGGCGCTGTTGAGATGTACGCCCCCACCGTACATTCCCCCACCATTTGCCACTAGGGATCTCTCCGACGATAGCTGTCCCGGTACACCAATGGAGTATTACTAGAAGAAGAAAAGTGAGGGAATTGAACAGTTTTACTGCTAATTAGCTTTCCCGGGAAGATCGTCCCACAACACTCTCAGCCATGAAAAACTTAAATACTCTATGTGACGACGGGCAGTCAACCAAATCTGAACGATAAACAGCTCTATTAATGATTTTCATGTACTTTGGGGTGACAATTGTTAAGCATTTACAGGAGTTAGGATTTTTTGAAGATGTACCATATAATAATAATTATTTTTTTCCATTTCCTACCTCATTTTTAGACAATTTTGGCACCGTTGACCAGGCAACGTGGGGGCTTCCGATGAGAGAGTTGCATACGTTGTTTGTATTTGTAGTGTCCGCTAGTGCCGGGCATGCCGCACCCACATGTGGTGTTTACTCTATACACAAGGGGAGATGTTCTTTATGGCGTTTACAGTTCGTCACATGCATTCATTTGAAGTCCTTGATTTATTCCATTTTATTCAATTGAAATTGTGTGTGGTTTTCTAAGTTTTGTTTAAATCTTTTAGGCCTTTTATTTTATGTGGTGGGTGGGGGTAATTTCAATAGAACTTTCTCCTGTTGTAGCTAGAAAACATGATAATATATTAGGTGTAATAATGGTGTCGTTTGCTTTTTAGATGCATTCATTTAGAGTTCAGACTGGGCCGCCATCACAGTGAAAGTGGATCCAAATCCTTTGCTATTTTTAGTGAATGTTTGATCAAGTAAATCTTTTCCCCGTGCGATGAGTATCGTATGGTGATGGAAATCTGGAGCCAGTAGGTACTCGAAATTCGGAGAAACTGAGACCTTGGACTGGACTTTTAGAGGAGTCATCTTGAAGCAGTTGTACTGGGTGACTAGGGCCATATCATGCCGCTTAGAGAATGGGTATTGGGAGTAATAATTCATGGGGCCATGAGCTTACTGTATATTGTCCCACATGAGCGATGAGTCTTAAGATAAGACAATGATCAAGAAAACACACAGCCTGTCCCCCAGTGATCTTCGGCGCCATTTCTGTTCGTAGACCATGAATGTGAATTAGAAGATCGGTTGGTGACTTACTGACACCCATACCCCCCCATTCGTGATTGGAATTGGCTTTAATCAAGAGTAGACCCCACTTGGATCGTTCATGAGCAAAATATTGCTGATTTCGTGTTTAGTGCCAAGGATCCATTAATATGGATCACCGATGGCTTCTTGTATTTTGTACTCCATCCAGCTACTGACTTGTTCTGAGCTGCTGCTTACCACAAAAGTTCCAAAATTTAGAGCAGAGATTGTGAAATCACCATTTAAGAACAGCTAGAATGAATCGTCTGGTTTTAATCCCCATCGCCGTGCCCAACTTTCTAAGACCGTGTAATCTTAAGTCATATTAGAAGTGTACGAGGCTTTCTAGTATAAGAATGCTTCGGTGGATATAATAAAATTAGGGTGTGAGTTTAAGCAAGACTAAGGACCTGACTGCCAAGGCTTATATAAGCCGGTTTATTGGATTATGTTGGATTATCCTGTGTAAATTTATTTGGAAGCATAAACCAATAAACTGCGTTTTATAAGCCTTGCCAATCGGCAAAACAAACCTGGAGTTTTTCTTACTGTTCTTAGTTCAAGTTGTTTTCTGTCTAATGTGAGAGTTGCTACATACGCACTATAGATTGTCAAACCCCCATCTGTAATGCATTAGTGCCACTCTTTAATACAAAGCAGTCTCAATTTTCTAATGAAGTAATAAGAGGGCCCAAACATGCAAGCACTAGAGAAGCGTCATATGATGTTTTCTGGTGACTTGCTTTACCTGACTACCACTGAGCGAATATGTTTTATAATGTTAAGAGGATAGTCCATTAATGCAAGCACCAAAGAAGCCTCATTAGAGGGCCACTAAGAAGATTCTTCTGCACAAGATATTCAATAATTAGGCAAATCCCAACTTTGTTTCCCAACTGAAGATTGCATCTAAACAATGGGAAAGCAGGTTCCAGCTTGTAAAGGTGTCATTTGAGGGTTTTTCATCTAGTTTTTGCCATTTAAATAGATGAGAGAGCGTCCCAAGATTACTTAGAGAAACTGAACAGCAAAAGGGACTCTAGATTCGGTTCCAACTATATATGTTATGTTGGCGTTGTTAATGAGCAGATATATATGGAATGGAGGCTGGTTATTATTTGCATTAGATAGAGAAAACGTGTAGGGGAATTTACGGCTTTCTCTTCTCTGCTCTGAACTCTGGTCTACGTGTGCTAACAACATACCATTTTGGACATGCATACCCAGACAAAGAGAAGCATTTAGTGAATGATTCTTTTTTAATAGAAGTGAATAATTACAAAGCAAATCACTCACACAAGCTCTTGAATCTAATCCTCAGCCAAAGCAAAGCAAATTACTCATACACGCTCTTAAATCTAATCATCAGCCAAAGGAAAATGCAGCGGCTGTAACCTATGACTGAGTGTATTCCAAGAGAGATGCCAAGTTCTCTGGGACCAATTGCACCAGATATTTGTTGGTAGTTTGGCGCCTAGTTTGATTCAGTAAAGTATGATTTGCCTAAATCTCTGCCCCATGTGTGCAACCTTTAGCTATCGGGACCTATTAGTTTGGAGGGCATACTGTGATCTACACGACTAATGCAGCTTTGGACGGGCCACTAAGTCTGAATGGTAACCGTAATTGTTCTAAGGTCTACAATACATATTGGACAGGAGAAAATGGCATATATGAAAAATGAAAATCTCGAGCTGCTAGACAATTAAACGTAGAATTACTTATGCTTGACACCTCAAGCTTCAGTGGTCTTTTCTGTTTTCTTGTCTTGCTACCGAATGGTCCCAAACTTCTAATCACCAAAAAAAGTTCCCAGCAAAAAGCAAAGATTGCGAGACAACCAGTCACCAGACAACTTTTGAACGGTAAGGCAGCAAACATCAGATTGGTCCTAAAACATTATGAAGGTGCACTCCATGGCTATGGCCATAAACTTATTGGGAAGATTTGATTAAAGAGGTAACTGTTGAATGGTGGAGCAGCAAACAGCAGATGGTTCTAAGAAAATATTAATGTGCTGCTCCATGTCTAAGGCCATAAAATTATTGGGAACTTTTGATTAGAGACAAATGCATCAAAGCATAAGCCTATCTTCATCCATTATCAACCAAAAATCCTTAACCTCTTTTAAATTTTTCAAAAGAAAGGCTTCTAGGTATTCAGTATTCCACATAAGAAAACCTAGTTTCTATTTGTTTCTTACTCGGTATTACTTTATGTCCTGGAAGATATAGAACATAAATTCGTTATAATCTGTTTTGTACTGCTTAGTTACTAGATCTATTCCCAGGAGGAGAGCCATCCTAGACTTGAACCAGGGAAACTAGAACTGTATTTTGTGACTGAATGTAATTGTTTTCATGCAGTCTAAATTCTGAAACTGTTTCCAGTTTCCCCATTTTAAACTAGAGCAACTTGGGTTACTAGTACCAGTTCAAAGTCCTTTGCCGCTATTTTTCCATCATTCTAGTAGGAGTCCAATGTCATGGACCTAGCTAATTCTTCTGCTTTGTGACCGCGTGGAACTTGTACTAAGCCTTCTCCCTTAGCCCGAGTCAGCCTAGCCAGCTCCTAGGCTTGCTCTTTCATCATCTAGGACGTAGCCACACCTCAGCACACAAGGAGATCCTATAAGTATACTTTCTCTATTATTCTATCTTTGAAGTCTAGTTTACAAATGAGGAGCTCGACCCTATATGTAGACCTCCACCTATTCAATGGCTAAGATTGTCCTCTAGAATACTCTTATGTAAATTTCTCCCAAGAATACTTTGGACTTAAGATATTTACATTGAATACTCTATATGCATTCGAGACATTAGGCCTTCCTAAGTTAGGCCATGCACCACAGGCCTCTCTACGTGGGCCTAATTCATTGGGCTATCCTTCACTCGTCTTAAAAAACGGGCCTAACTCCTTAGGGTAAGTCTATGAGCATTGTGGACCAACTTACCCAAAAACCTTGATCCACCACAAGGGTGGGGCTAAGGAAGCATCCATCTTATCACTTCATAACACCACACTCAAAAGCGTGGTGGGAGTCCAGACCAACATTTTCCTCTCTTTTCTTTGGAAGTTCTAAGCTGTTTGTCTTGTTTGGAGTGCCAAAATTGGGTAACTTGGTTGATGATCCTAACCATTTGTTGTTGCATGTTTGAAATTTCTATATATAGGAACGGTAATTTCAGCAAGGAGTTGCAGTTGAAAAGTGCAGGTGATGTTTGATTGGCTACAAAAAAGTTTCTAACTGCCATTTCCTCTAACTTCTTTTGTTTTCTACTTTTTTTAACAATATATGTGTAGCCTTGGCACAATGGTTGAGTTGTTGCCACAGGTTTGGGGTGTGGAAACAACCTCTTGCAAAAAGTGTATATGGTCATGATTTATAGCTCATAGAAACATAGGATAAAAACACTCAATGGGCATGAATTTTATATGTAGCCTATTTATTCCCTTGTGAACATGATGACACGCTTAGATCTACGAAAAATCATCACAATGAATGAGAAAAACCTGTTGCGGATTCTTCCACACTTTTGAGGCTGGACTTTTACCAGGACACTATATATTATAATGATGGTAATAGCTACTGTGGCTCTGGTTCAGCTTGTAATTGATCAGAATTTATTCATTTATTATCCAGATTAAGGAATGACTAGCCCTTCATTCTCCCAGTGGCAAATGCAGGGCCAACACCAATGTATCTCAGTTTTTTATGACCATGTTGCCACACTGTGGCTAATAAACACATGATCTTTTGTAGAGCTGTAAAGGGAATGAATGTTGTCCAGATAGGAAAACAATGTAAATTTCACGTAGCACCTTTGTCTGTTCCTGTGGCAACAAATAAAGATCTTGGATTTGACTGTTCCAAAGACCTAAATCTTGCCTCTTACACAAACACCTCTCTGTTACTGACAAAGCTTCCTTGTTTGAAGGCATGTATTCGATGTAATCGCTGGTTCTTTTCCCTTCCACACACTGTTACTATAGTTAGACTATTACAAAATGAAATACACTTGACAAGTTGGGGTTATAATTGATTTTATCTTTTATTGTCTCTTAAGCCAATGCTTGTGTGATATTCTAGTTTGTTCTACACCTGCGGATGTTTCTGAAATCCTAAACAAATCAAACCCAAAACTAGCTTATTAATTTTACTTGTTGCTGCTCATGTTCTGGATTTCAGCTCATTCTTGGTATTTCTTTAACACTGCCTGGCCTTATTTAGCTTCAGTGATAGCTGATTTATTGAGACATTGTTAGAAGATTGATGATGAGCAAACCTTTTTTACCTTTGCCTCCAAAATGAGAACCACAGTGAAGTACATGCTAAGATTGATATTCATTTCTTTGTTAGATGCTTCTTCCTTGAAATTTTTGTTTTTCCTTGGTCCATGCAGTGGTTGATTTGTACCTCTAGTTTCTAGTTTCTTCCTGCTGCTGCTTTTTTACCTTTCTGATAAATAAACTCGGCCTTGTGGACTTGCATTTACGCATTGGCTTATGTGGCTTCTTAAGATAACCTTGTCATGCAATTAAGAAGTGAACCATTACTAAGTTTACTTAATCAGGTCCCTGTACGTCAAACACAAGTGATGTGGATCATTGTGTTAGACACTTAAACCTGCAAATGTATGTTCCATATTTCTAGTCATTGTGCACGCCGGGAATACGTGGTTATCAAAATATAGTTAGGCGACTATTATTCCAAGACTACCTTCAATGTCTATTTGCTGTTATGATGAGAAAAATTCTTATACCTGCTATGAAGAGAATTAAATATCTGGTTTCTTGGAAGAATTTGTAACTCTCCCAAGAGTAAACGGATATGTCAGACGGAAGAAAAGTGGCCAGGAGCCCACCCTTGTTTATTGTTTTAAAGATTCAAACTGTTCATCTGATTCTGCCTGATCCTGATGGCTAAAGAGACCAAACCTCACATCTAACTAATACATATTTGACCTTCTCTCTCTTGTGATTAGAAAAAGGACGGTGTAAAACAGAAAAAACTCTCACCTTACACCGTCTATTTTATGACCATAAGAGACCCAAGAAAGGTCTTATAAATATCCGTTCGATCCGAGTTTTGGTCTCCTGGATCAGGCCAAATCACATAAATACTTTAGATCTTGGAAAAAAATACAAAAAAGTGGGCCTGCTAGCGACTTCTCTTTCTGCCTGACATATGCTCCTGTTTACTTCTGGGAGCATCATATAAAACTGGGCTCATTTGTTCCCGTTTATCTACAAACCTGTAATGGCACTATAATATAAAATAATTTTTGTTTAACATAAAATAACTTTCTGATTTCATCATGTGTCCCCTACTATGAAATTTGCTGAAGGCACCAAATATTCTTGAGCTAATAGTAATCGGCTTCCATTGTCAGATTATGGAACCTTGTTCTTTCTTGTGTTTGTAAGTCTGAACTTTTAGCAGCTGTCTGAACACGAGACAACAATCCTTGTGTTTTTGAGAGTTAGGTTAGGTAGAAAGTTATTTCAAATCGATTGTGGTGATTATACATGCGGCATTATTGCTTTACAATTTTCCACCTGCTTGCATTGTTCATGTTAAATCTCTTTAATAGATCTTACCCATATTTTTCTTTTCTTTTTAGTTATTTGTTTTTTGGTAGGATTCCTTTTTTCAGTTTTCTTTACTGATTATATCATCCCGAATGATCATGCTAATCAGCCATTATGGTTCCATTAAGTCAAAAATGACTTCCTTACAGTCGAAGTATTTACTGGTTTTCAAATTATTACTTGTCCATCGGACTGGACGATAACAACCATATAGGAGTTCTATGTAGCTACATATGATCATGAAATGCCTTCTTTTTTTCTGGTTCCAATTCCTTAGATGGTGTCAATTGCTAACTATCTTTGGCTTCAAAATGCCATCCGTTCTGCTGATTTTGCGGTGGATAAGTGTTGGGCCTGTTGGCCGTGGAGATTTAACGCTAGTAAAAGTTCCATTTGGCTGTTCCAAGTAATATCTACTGACCGTGGAAGATCACTTGTATCTACTGCATTTCCTTCGTATAAACCAGTGTCCGTACTTAAACTTTGTAGCCCTTCTCAGTGCTCCATTTTTCGTGGGAGTATAACGGACTGATCTTTGACTGTTAACGCCCACAAAATGTTTATTTATGGAATTTATTTATGGTACTGTTAAATGACTAGAGCAAGCATTATAAGGAATGTGGAGGATTGCTTCAAAAAGACATGCCCCTAGTTCCGGGTTTTGATGCAGTCCACCTGAAGCTCCACAGGGATATCCAGAAGCTCAAAAGTTGCACTGATCAAGCGGTAAGGCTATCTCTGAGGTCGTAGTCTTGGTTTTGGTCATATGCATGGCTGTTATACAACCTTTTGGTTGTTCATTTTCAACGATCGAAAAATTATATATTAAAATGGATTTTATACTTGTCCTGTTTTGGCGTAACTTTTGGCCTTCTAATAGGATGGACCAGTGAATGGTCCAGTCTCCTCAGACTTATTATTTTACTGTGGAGAAGTTGAGGGCTGCAACATGAAGGGGGTTTTCAACATTGACTCCACCACCGACGGGTTCGAGCAAGTGCATTCCAGAAGCTGTTGACTGAGGATATATCTTTCCTTGCTCAGTTTCCTCTACTGACGCCACTGCTTACAAAGAAATGGTAGGTTCGAGGATTTGGTCCACCCAAGTGCTTGGCGGAATGCGGCCGGCAGTTAGTGTGTTCTTGTGGAAGTACAGGGCCGGGAGATGTACAGACTGTTTCTACTACACTCCGCAAGTTATCTTCCCTATGGAGTAAAGATGAGGGGTAATTCGAGGATTCACTTGCCTCAATTTCTCAAATTTACACAGCCGGGATTAATTATCATCCAAACACCAACTCACTTCTATCTTGTTTGGTTGGTACAATCAAAGAATAACAGAGCAAAGTCACTTACAGCCTCTCGTAGTCTCTTCCTAAATCTAATCTCTGGCTAGCCAAGAAAAGCAGTGGTTCAAACCTGCAACCAAGTTACTCCAATGGGGATAGCGAGTAGTAAGCTACCAGCTCCGTTAAGAGTTTGTTGGCTCAAACTTTCCTCAGTTCAGTCGATGGAAAAATGTCTACTTCGTATCATTATTATGCTTGCGTCAATTCCTCAACTACATCACCCAAAGGACGACGTGTGGTGAATGAATACTTTTCAGAAAGCCTTAATTATTAAGTGTAATACCGAAACTTCCAATTACTAGGAAGTAACTATCGATTCCTGGACATTGCGGTCATAGATAAGTTACGAAGGGGAAGGTGAGCCTGGGTGCATTGGTAAAATTGTTCTTGTGCGATCTGGAGGCCACGAGTTGAAGGCATGAAAATAGCCTTGTGTAAAAATACATTGTAAGACTGTGTACTATAGACCCTTGTGGTCCTCCCCTTTCCTGAACTCGCATACATAAGAACTTTGTAGAACTTACGAAGCGATTAATTACCATCAAAGGCCAAAATCCATCATACAAGGAAATGAAAGTACCGTAGCTTCTCTTCCTTTTATAATTTAATCATGGGGAGGAAATCCTACCGAACAGTTGCTGAGGAAGCGTAGGAAGTGGCTGTAATTAGGTAAGCTTCCTCCTTTAAAGTGCCCACTTGGTCGACCAATTCCTCAAGCTATACTTGTATGGACAAATAAATATAGTAACGTGTATTGGGTGAAAGTTGTCTTCATGTGATCTTGAGGTTACAGGTTTAAGGCGTGAAAACAGTCTCTTGCAAAATGCAAGGTAAGGCTGTGTACTATAGGCCATTGTAATCTGCCCCTTCCCTGGACCCCACATAGGAGGGAGCTTCATGCACCGGGGCAGCCCCTTTTTTTATATTAGGTGAAAAGAATCACTTAATATTGACAAGAAATAGCAACAAATATGACAATATGTAGCTGATATAAATAAGACGAAAAGGCAGCATTTTTAGGGATAAATTAGGAACGAATTGCAAGCCATATAATTAATGTAACCATGGGCATTGGGCAAAAGAAATATCATCCCTTGTGAAATCCAACTGAATAGTTAAAAATCATGTAACCACGGGCACTAACCACATAATTAATGGATCACAGCTTCCCACCAAGGGTTCATACTAGGGCTGTCAATTGAAATGGATTATTCTCTATCTCAACATAATCAATTCGAACAAAATTGATTTTAAATATCAGCATTTTTTTTGGAATGGATATGAAATGAAGGTTACAATTCACATATTGTGTGGGGTGTGTGTATTGGGACTAAAATACTTCTAAGATGTTCACTAAACTATAATATTAGCTAGGTAAATTAGTCAATTTATATGTCAAATATTTATAATATAAAATGTAGAAATTTCAACCTAATGAGAATTCAGGATTTACAACTTTTACACCTAATATAAAAAATTTCAATCTCCTTTCTTTTCCCAAAGTCTCAACTATTCTAATTAAGTATAATATTCTATTATTAAAATTCAAAGAATTTTGATTTAGCTCATCTATAAAATTATGCTTCCAATTTAAAGAATGAAAATGCTCATGCTGAATCATCTATAAGATGGCACCTTCATCTTCATTATGCAAAACTTATGGAGGATGGTTAGTATTTCAGTGATTGAAATGACAACCAGTGGTTCACTTGATCTTGCCCAAATCAAATCATCATCATTTTCAAGACCTTACCCCAATTAGGAGCCAAATATTACCAAATCAATACAGATTGATGGTATATGAATCGTGTTAGATCTTTTAGCAGTGCTAGGTCAGATCATATTCTAGGATAACTTGATCCATGTAGTTTCTTTGTATGACCCACCCAGCTGGGGCCAGACTTTAGGTTCCACCGCATCAATAGAACCCGAAGTTTCATGACATTAGCTGCTTCCGGCGAGTGCGACTAGCATTGCTGGCTAGCTTTTGTTTTGCCTTTTGCGGGGGCGTTACCAACCATAATTGATTTGACAATAGAAATCCGGGTCATGTGATATCCCGGCGTATCGGAGCGCTGTCGTGGCGAATCAATCCTCAACAGTGAACGGCTCATCCGGCCGGATGAATTCCACTCTGCCCGAGCATCCATGGTCAGCCAATCGCGGGCAGTCCACCACTATAAATCTCGACCAATAGCCGTGTCGACATTCCACAGTCCCACGGGCCTTTGCATCGGCAGAACAAATCTCACATTTCTCTTCTTTCCTCTTTTCAATTTATCTTTCTGCCACGAACTTGGAAATCCGTCCATGGCGGAGAAGCATTTCAAGTATGTGATCGTCGGCGGTGGTGTTGCAGCTGTAAGTGCTTATCCATTCTTTCGTTTTCTTTTGGACTATACATTGTGGCCTTGAATGGTTTCTTGTTTCCTTGATTGATTAGATGCTTGATTCCCTTATGGTCAATCGAAGTACCGCTGCTAAGTTTTCTTCCTTCTGAATTCCATTATCCGTTTTGATTTGCCGACAAGTTAGTTTGCTAGGACGACTGGATGCTGTTTTTGGCGTATATAGATATGGTCTTGGTTTTGTAGTGTTTTGAAGGCTACGAAATCTAGGGTTGATGATAGCGAAAAGTTATTCTCCGTCGCCTGAACGATTTGAGGTTTCGGTGATCGTTGATTTCCTTCTCTTCTCATGTATTTTCTAGGAAAATGGTAAAATTAAATATATAATAATTATTATTATTATTTTGATTCTTCAGTTTCATAATTTTACAAAAGGATATAGGTTGTAAAACGCTGGATCATTATTAAGTTTACAATTAAGCAATCGTTCTGGTTCCATCACAACAATCGCCATGAAATTAAGTCGGGGGTCCTTTTTAAGTTTGTTAGGAAATTAGATGTGCAGATTGTGGATTTTATATTTTGTTGAAAAATTCAAATAATACAAAAACTCTAAATTACTAAGAAAATAATAACGAAGTTTACACTTAAGTTGTTATGGTGCTTTCACTACTATCGCCACAGAACAAGTTGCTTCTGTTCAATTATGAGAAAAGTTCCAGAAATGATCTAGGAAATATTTTTTTTATTTTCAGGAAGGTTCTACGTATAATCACTATTCTCTTCTTGCAAATGTTTCCAACCTCAGTGAGCTTAGCAAACCACGTTCAAGATTTGGACTGTCAATCTAGTGGTGCCCATATTGGGTAACCAAAAGAACTGTGGAGCATTAGCTGATTAAAAATAAAGACAACTGAAAGTTGCATTGAGTTTGTAAAGTCCTCCATCGTGACGTTAGGATTATATCTCCAGTGTGAAATTTTAGGTATGGCACCTCGTCCATGGAGCCTGGATGAACATCCCATTTTGTAAAGTCCCTTATGCTTCTCCACCATGTACGTATCTAGAGGAAAAAAGGGTAAATATAAAGAAGACTATTTACTAGTTAGGATTATCAATGACTTTTGAGAATAGTCATGAGCTTGTGTTGCTTGAGGACATAAATGCTCCACTGGCATGACATGTAGCGCAATTCTTTTTGTCAATGTTCTGTTGTAGATATCTTGGGTTATTTCTTATTGGCTTAGTTTCTCAATAAATTGCTTTTGTTATTACAATCTAGTATTCTTCTGAGCAATTCTCAACTTCGTTGAAATATAACTCCTTGTTGTTTGATCTGAAACTGTGATTCATCATTTGTCTGTGTGGAGCATAATCTCTTTATTCTATCTGAATAGGGATATGCTGCTAGAGAGTTTGCTAAACAGGGTGTAAAACCAGGAGAATTGGCAATTATATCAAAAGAGGCGGTATGCTCTTCTTTCCTTTTTATCTGCTACAAATATACTACAATATTGAGGATTTGTTACAAACGTGATAGTGCTTGTCAACATTTGATGTTGTTTTAAGTGGAATTTTAATTGATTCATTATTTGGAAACTATTTGTATGGCTGTATTTATTTATATCTGAGTTTACTATTTTGTTTGCAATATGTAGTTTTGATCAAACCATATATGCAATTAATCATGATGCAAGGCACCAAGTTTTATAAATTGCAAGTAAAATTATAGGAGGAGAGTATTTCAAGGTGGTTAATTGCCCTACAACCGGTACTTCTCATTGAATAAACCCATGCTTCTATGTTGTCATGTGATAATTTGTTTGTTAAGACATCAGGTCTACGGTTTCATGCTCAAAGCTTTTAAAGGAAATATCTATCTGGACTTCAATCAATGAGATATTTTATGGGATTTCAAATACTATAGTTCTATTCCTCTCTAAATGGTATTTTTCTAGTTTATTTCAAATGTGGGGTGCCTGAATTTCTTTCATCTCCATAAGAAATTTTATAGGATTCAATTAAAAAATTTATGTCATAATGCATCTGATAAATGCCTATTTTGTTCTATTCCAAGAAAAAAGTCCATTTTCTTACTTTTATGCGTTAAACTTGATGTTGCGTTTGCTAAATTTCAACTGAATATTTACTAAGGCTATTGGAGAAAATATGTTTTTGTTCCTCATTTACTTAAAAGCCTAGTATTTAACACTACTGACATATGCTTTTCCTTCAGGTGGCTCCTTATGAGCGACCAGCACTTAGCAAGGCTTACCTTTTCCCCGAGGGTAAGTATGGTTTTACTTTTTGTTCTTTGTAGTATGAGATTCTTTATGTTGATGTATAAAAGAACAGACTCTGCTTGATTTCACTGCCGCGATTAAATTTTGTTCTCAAATAAAAATTCCATAGCTGCTTCTATAAGTTCAGGTTTTCTATTTCTTTTCAGAAATCTAAACTTCTATAGCTCATAAAGAGAAGATAAGAGACCTGGATGTGCACAAAGGATGGGTAGCTCAGTGTGGGGGAAGGTTCTTGGTATTATCATTTATCATGAGAATGAGACTCGTGCACTTTGCTAGGAAGTCGCAGAGGAGGTTTTGTCTTGAAAAGAGCAGTTTTGGTGATATGTTGCTACGGAATCCCATCTTGATGTCAAAAATGGAGCACTTTTATGGGTGTTGATTGATGGAGATCTGCTATGGATAGATGTTCCCCACATTGATTGAGAGCTTTAGACAACCATTAGGATTTCAGATAGACTTGGCAATAGAACTAAGTTTTGGCTTGATTCCTGCCTGCTTTACATTTTCCTTGCCTCTTTTCTGTTGCATCTGAGGAGATGCAAGTTTCTTCCATCTGCAACTGGAATCCTAGAGGTCCATTCGTTTCGGAAGGGACTGCCGCAAGTGGGATATTGAGCAATGCTGCTTTCAAGCCTTGCGTTAGAAAGACATACATCCAACCTTATGGGGTAAGTCTGGGTGAATTAGAATTCGCTTTGTCTTTCTCACTGTTACCTGCTTATCATAACCTTGTCCCTCCAATGGGATTCAGTGCATATCTATAGGTTGTAGCAAACTCTTACTCCACCAAGGCCCTTGCGTTCTGCTAGATTAAATGCATGGATGAGATCATTATTGGTGGATCATCTGATTCATCTGATTCAAGTGGAACTCCCTGCCGAATGGAATGGTTTTGGCCTTGGAGTCCTGGCCTGGCTGGTATGGTGGCACCATGAGGTATCACAGGTGGCCAACAATGATCACTTTTTCTGGTCCTATTGGGGTTGCAAGTGAAGTATTAGCCCATAAGACTGGTATTTTGAACTTGTCCAGCTCTCATTGAACCATTGGTCATTGAGGAGAAGGCTAGTAACATCAGTCAGTCAATGAGGGTAATGAGGTTTTCCCACGAAGATTTTGTTACAGCATTAATGAGATTACTAATTCCTTTTTCTGCTACTTTTTCATCTTCTAACATAAGAGACAAATTGGCTCATTAGCCAAGTGTGGAATCCAAAGAGATCTGCTGCTGATTCCTGAATTTATCCTCATAAGTTGTGATTTGCATTCTGTATTCTGTTTTTATATATTGTTCCTCAAAATTTAGCTAGCTGGACTTAGGCCTTTCTGCTCCTATTTACATTGTAATATCACCACCATCTTAAAAATAGAGAGATAATACAAGAATTCCCATTAGGAGTGACAGAGCTAAATAAACATAGATTGACCTATAGCATACCTCAACTATCCAGCTATTCCTCACTGGATCGTTTTCTATACAGCCTATGTTATTACTGTGAAACCTGTTGTTTGGACTGTATTTTCAAGATAGCTTGCATGATGCATGCTATTTCCAGAACGGCATTTAAAAAAAAATTTCTGTAAAGTACGAGTGCCACACCAGCAATCAAGTTCAAAATTTCTTTAAAAGAGAAGCTTTTGTTTTGTCTGTTTACATATATACTTTATGTGTGGAGGGTAAGGCTAAGTACAGTTTAAGTGTCTACTGCATGTCTTTTCCATAAGTGATTCTCCTTATGGCTAATACTGGATTTTTTCAGGGGCTGCAAGACTCCCTGGTTTTCATGTCTGTGTCGGGAGTGGAGGCGAGCGACTACTTCCTGAATGGTATACTGAGAAAGGTAATTTCTGTTTTTTTTCCATATTTATGCACAATTGTATGTAATTTTTTATGAGATGAATGCCATTTCTTATTATATGCTTATGATATTTGGGTTATTAGTGGAAGCTCCTTGCTGCATTGCAGAACCTCAATCTCAATCAAAGGATTGATTCTAGAAATTTTTTCGACACATAAATTGTAATGTTCAAACTTGTATCTGCAGGTATAGAACTGATTCTCAGCACCGAAATAGTAAAAGCAGATCTTGCTTCAAAGACACTAACTAGTGCAGCTGGAGCAACGTTCAAATATGACATATTGATCATTGCAACTGGTTCCACGGTATGCAGAGGAAAGGAGAAACCTTAAAAGTCATTTTTTTCTCTTTTTGGTTTTCTTCTAATTTTTTCCCTTTTTAAAGTGTGGTGAATCGATTGAAGCCATAGCTTTGCTCCCCATGTATATCCAAGTTCACATTCCATCCCCGGATTTATCCTGATGTGTGGTTTGTGGGTGGCTGCACCTATCTGCAGGGTTCAGGCCTATCCCAAAGGGGTTGGGACACCCTATGATATCAAAAAATGCAAAAACATGAGGACCAAAAATAAGAATGAAATGTGATAGTATTAAAAACCAAGATAAGCTGTTTTCTTTATCATTTACTGTTCATAAATTATCATATTATCCAAGTCAAAGAATTAACACTTTCCCTTGCAGTACTCAGCTACAAAGTGTTTCCAGAAGATGGTTTGAAGCATAATACCAACCAGCCCTATCTGAACTTTCAGACCACCTAAGATAACCTTCCACAATTATTTATATGAAATTATGACTTCTGTTTGCAGGTTCTTAGGTTGTCTGATTTTGGTGTTCAAGGAGCAGATGCCAAGAACATATTTTATTTAAGAGAAATTGATGATGCTGATAAGCTCATTGAAGCAATAAAAGCAAAAAAGAATGGGAAGGCGGTGATTGTTGGCGGAGGATACATCGGTCTTGAGCTTGGAGCAGTTATGAAAATCAACAATTTTGACGTTTCTATGGTGTACCCTGAGCCGTGGTGCAGTAAGTTTCAGCTCATTTAGAGCATTTCCTGGCATTCTAGCTCATGCCTGCTGCCTTTTAATTTCAAATGCTATAAACTTTAAGAATAGTATTGTCACTTTAAATCTACAGTATAAAAAGGAATATGCTGTCTGATACCACTTTGGGACATGTCCGTCACTCAAACACCTAATGCAAAAGCTTCATTACTTTGAGGCCATATTTTGTGATCTATCTTAAGAATTTCAGATACCTATATAAAATAATCTACAAATGCCAAACATATAGAAACAACTAAAACACCTAATGCAAAAGCTTCTCAAATACTTCCTCCCCTTGATTACCAATTGCATTGTTTCCAAAATGCACTCACATCTTACAATGACAAGTCACCATTAACTCTGAATTTGCACAGAGAGAATTTGGAGTTCTGTCTACATTATCTATCCAAGCAAAGTATCCACCCTCAACTCATAGATTTACACCCATGTAGAATACATTTTCCTTGCATAATGCATCGAGCAGGAAAATAAGAAACATGAAATACATATCATTAGTGCCATCAGAAATTCAATTCCTTCTAACAGTCAGCAAAATCCCCAGCACGACTTATTGGTTTGTACGACTGTCATCCACAAGGAAAATCCTCAAATTTTGACTTCAACCTTTTATTCTGCAGTGCCAAGGCTATTCACTTCAGGAATAGCTGCTTTTTACGAGAGTTATTATGCGAACAAAGGAATTAAAATCATAAAGGGGACAGTGGCAGTTGGATTCGATTCAGATGCTTCTGGAGAGGTAAGCTGCTATATATCTGATCAACATTAGACATGGGTGAAATTGAACCACTCCGGGGAGATTTTCACTGAAAAATCACTAAATTAGGCAGGGCATTCCTTTCCAGTCTCAATCGAGTGCTCAACTACTTTAAGCTGTAATTCAAACACAGATCCTTGTTTCTTGTGGAGGTTCCAACTTGTTAAGCTTCGCTTATAGGATACAGTTACATTCCAAGGTTTTTGATTTTGACATTGAACTCATTCAGGTAAAGGCGGTAAAGCTGAAGGATGGTAGCGTACTGGATGCTGACATTGTTGTTGTAGGTGTTGGTGGCCGGCCCCTGATAACACTCTTTAAGGGCCAAATTGAAGAGGAGAAAGGCGGAATTAAGGTAAAATTCATTTCCTGCTCTGCTTCTTTCAAAAGTCAACCGTACTTCTTTCAAATTGTTCGCACAAAAATGTACAAATTCAGGCTGTAAACTCAATCTAATCACTCTAGCTGGGTAAAACAGAATATTTGATATCAATCAATGTTGTTTGTGCCTTGGTCTATTTGATTGTGGTAATATACATGTTTGAAAGAAAGTTTCTTCAATCTGCACTAATCACTCGTGCATATGCAGACTGATGCATTCTTCAAAACAAGCGTCCATGGTGTGTATGCTGTGGGAGATGTGGCAACCTTCCCTTTGAAGTTGTACAACGAAATGCGGAGAGTGGAACATGTCGATCATGCCAGGAAATCGGCTGAACAAGCTGTTAAGGTATGTATGTATATATGTCTATACAATACCTTGTATTATGGGGAGTGAAGCGTAAGCTGTAGGGCCTATATTCGTAATACTTTGAGAGATGTTCGTCTGTGCCTACAAGCTTATGAGGACACGTTGAAACATATTTCACTGATTTTGCTCATTCTGACAGGCAATTATGGCAAGCCAAGAAGGGAAATCAGTTGATGAATATGACTACCTTCCCTACTTCTACTCCCGCTCATTCGACCTAGCATGGCAGTTCTATGGAGACAATGTCGGGGACACGGTGCTATTTGGCGACAATGATCCAGCTTCGCCTAAACCCAAGTTTGGATCGTACTGGATCAAAGATGGAAAGGTGGTAGGAGCCTTCCTGGAGGGCGGGTCTCCTGATGAGAACAAGGCCATAGCCAAAGTTGCGAGGGTCCAACCGCCAGTTGGAAATGTGGACCTCATTAAGGAAGGTCTCTCATTCGCATGCAAGATCTAATCTGAATCAAACAAGAGGCTAATACTGCCTTTACCATCTATGTGCTTATTTTGATAGTAGACTGACTGCTTCTGTTCCTTGATCGATGCCTTTGAGCTATGAGTTTGAGCCATTCTAACTCTCTCTCTCTCTCTCTCTCTCTCTCTCTCTCTCTCTCTCTCTCTCTCACACACACACACACACACACACACACACACACATTCACACTGGCATGCCATCGCAACAAGCGCTTGTGGACAAGCAAGAAGGTACTTTAAAAATACCACAGACAACAACGCTTGGTTACAGAAAGGCATTAACATATACAAAGAGAAACATTTGCAGTCTGGTACCATATGCATTACAAACCTGAGGCCTCTGTGGGATGTTTGATCTGGACTGCGTCATATCCACAATTAGTTCCCTTGCAATTAATACTGAGAGATACGGAATGCAATTAATATCTTGGCAAATATTAGCCGGCAAAATGATGATTCCATCTTTCCAATCCAGACTCTACCTATGAACTGCACTAGTAAACTTCAAATTATATGGCATCTAAACCTGTTATATTTGGTCTTAAAGGATGGAAAGAAAACACAAAAGCAACTACCTATTTTCTTTAGAAAACCGTCCAGAAATCAAAGTTCTATAATC
This sequence comes from Warburgia ugandensis, assembly GCA_035236585.1. Lineage (NCBI taxonomy): Eukaryota > Viridiplantae > Streptophyta > Magnoliopsida > Canellales > Canellaceae > Warburgia > Warburgia ugandensis. Next base: position 13,014,225 of record CP141126.1, read on the forward strand.
ATACTAGGGACAATTAACGTACGACGCGTGCACTGTCAATTTGCCAGAAAAATCGCAGTTTGGATACAAGTTAGGCAGTGGAACAACAAACCTTGAATTGAGTTAGCAGCCACTGCGGTCTTTACACTTGAATAAAATTAATCGGGCATGGATAAAATAGCATAAACCTCTCATTTACCCCTTGCTTGTTCTTAAATAATTTCATCTACGTTATAAGTACGAGAATATCAAGGGAAATTCACTCGTGGTTTGTTGTCCCCGTGCCATACAACCCAAAGGGATTCTGGATTATTTTATGGCGCAATACCTCGACAAAGCCATGATTTATCCCAGTGATGAATGCTTCAGCGTGTGCTCACAGATACAAGCTAAGAAATCTTTGAGAAATACTATCTGGACTGTTTTCAAGACAAACCCCTCCCACTCAGGGCCCCAACTTTCGTGCTCTCTAACTGGATAAGAGCAAAGAAATCATCTAGAGAAAATAGGGTGATTTGTAATAAAAACCCACAAAATTTTGCAGTTTTTTCAGTTATGTCTTAGGCTTTCATTTTTCTCTACTGCTGCGCCAAAGCTCCCCAACTAAAAATGGGCAGCCCTGCGCATGAATCTCCGGTGTATGAAGGGTCTAGAGAGGGGCGGACTACAAAGTCTATGCTCTACCACAAAGGTCTTTAAAGGCAGTTTCCTGATTAACTCGCAGTTACTGCAACATTGACATGGATGGACACGTGTCAGCTTTACTTCATTTGACTTATCGACTACCAAGCTGGTGGAGAACCCAAAACTAAATAAATTTCCCAAGTCCGGCAAAGTTGGGATGGCCAAAAGAGTAGACCCATTTGGTTGCAATCCTTCCTCTTATCTTGTTAAAGATTCCCAGTGCTACTTCCACTTGCCATTTTCTGCAAACCCCGTTAACAGTGTTCCATGACACCAGATTCCTTTCGTACTTTTCTTCATAAACCTGGCAAGGAGTCGAACCCAATTTGCAGTACATCTCCATCAATTTGTTGAAGATGAAGATACTGTGTTTGGATGGTGATCTCATTACATGTTCATGAACCCTACTTTCCAACTTCCAGCACTTCAATCTACACAAGTTTGAAGCATCAAAACGAGATTACTTTGATCGACAGTAGTGCCATGATTTTCCATATCACCTAGGATCTCAAGAGCTTCTGTTACCTTTCCCTCCCTACATAAGTTCTGCATATCCAAGTTCAAATGATTCCTGCCAGGTACAAATACGACTTCTTGCCCAATGACTATGGGCAGAAAATTCTGGAAAGTCTCTAGCTAACTTCACTTCCTTCCCCACATCACCAAAGACGTTTGGAAATTGGGCTTTCACATAGCACACAGCAATTGCTTCTAGTCTCTGAGAAGAACCAGCATAACGATCAAATCCCTGATCATTCTTCAGGTAAGAAGCGAGACCAATAAATTTGAAATTTTCACCTTGGCAAGTGAAGAGCAACTCATGAAATCAGACGTTGGAACCCCTTGAATCATTGCACTCAATTAGCAAAAGTTTCACCAAGGTGGACAATTTGTATGCCCAATGAATTTTTCCCATTGACAATGGACTGTTGCTGATACTTGTTTCCGTCTCTGCCAATGGATAATGACAATTAGAAGATGCCCTTGAGAAGTTTTCTTTCATTGCTAAATGGATGACTATCATGGTGATCAGACAATTTGAGTTGCTTCCAAGACGGTTCCAGCATGTAATTCTTGCCTAATATAGGAGTTTCGTACAGTATGGATATAACTGTCAAAACTGCAAAATTCTTACCTCAGACCGTTAAGTTAGGTGTCGGGGAGGTCTTGAAAACGGTAGGATAACTGAAAAAACTGCATAATTCCAGTACGGTGACAATTTCTGTGCAATTTCCAGTAAGCAATTGGATTGGTCTCACTTTTTTAGGACGAGCAATTCCACCACAGAGTTCTTCTGGTAGGATGCCGGAAATGGATGCTGAAAGGACGCCTCCTAGATAGGTCCCAACTTTTGGTGATCTGAGCTGTTCAGCCTGCCCAATTTAGGCTGTGTACATAAATTCATGCCATTGAATTTATCAGACTATTAGCTTTTTCGGTTAAAATTTTCTATTTAAAAACAAAAAAAATAGCATGCCCAATCTAAAGCAGGCCGAGCATGATAAATGGATCAGATCATATAAAGAAGGGCCTCAGCTGCGTTGCATCCTTTTCCCCATCCGGGAAGTATTTTCCTTCCACAAATTGGAACATAGATAAAAACACAAAAGACAATAATGGATGCTACAGAAATCCTGGTGCGCTTGAAACATAAGACAACAGTTTGGCAAAATCTCAATATATGGAGCTCTAGGTTTACCTGCGATTGTTTCCAAGTCTTGGAGCTACAAAGCCGTGGCATTTTGTTTTCTCACGCCATCTTAGTATATCCTACAAAATAGAGAAAAACTCAAAACCCTAACATAAAGAAAAACTGAGCACCATCCAAGAACCACCTAATCGAACAAACTGAAGCCCATATCCTGCAGCAAGTAGAACAAAACAAACAGTATCAGTAAGATAGTTTGTTTTTTGCATGGAAGACAGTATCGAAAGTAATTCCATTTGTAATAGAAAGACAATCGGGGCCAGAGTTGTCATCCTTCATTGAAAAGTAGGGTCCTTTCCAATTTCCATGACGCTGTAATTGAAAACTGAACTGGAATTGATGGAGGGGGGTTCTCAATGACAGAGGACAACACTAGTAGGTGGATCACAAATTGGCAGGTGTTTTGGATGATTGAAAATTTCAAACACCGGCATGCTTGGGCATTAAACTCTTCTAACATGGCCCTCGTGCACGGTTGATTCCAATAAACCTTAATGTACCATGCGTTCAAGTACTAAAGCATATGGTCATATAGGGTTAAAATTATATCTTTTCCCCAAGCATGCATTCTCTCATAAATATACTGTTAATAACTTGTAGTCTAAAAGAATTATGCCAATGTGATTATTGATTTAGTCAAGAACCTGAAACTGAACTTTTTCTCATAAAATATGGACTTACATCATCAGACTCTTCCTTCTCTTGAACTTTCTCCTCTTTCTTTGACTCTGCGGCTGGGCCTGGTGCAGCAGAACCACCACCAGCAGGAGCTGTACCCACTAAAATGGCACCACCGCCACCACCAGAAGGCACTGAAGCAAGCTTTTCCAACCCACAAGCAACTAGCTCCTCCAAAGTATTACCCTTAATTTCAGACAGGAGTAGCTCCATCCTATCATCATCTGCTTCAGCTCCAACTGCATATCAAAGATGAAGTCAATTTTAGAGAAAATGCCAAGAAATTTTATTGTAAACAGGCTAAAACAACAAACCATGACCCCAAGTTTGTGAAAATCTTGAGCAAGGAATGCAAAGGGAAGCAAAATTTCTACCTCCAGAAAGGTTTAAAAAGAGAAACCCTGAACACTCTATTTCCAATGATTTGAAGAGCCCCTGGGATGATTCCAACTAGATTATTTCATGTGGTGAGGCACGTAGAGGAACTTTATTATAAATTCTTCCCCCAAGACTCTGTCATGCGTGCCAGTCATCCATTGTTCAGTATACCCAATTAGGAAGAGTTCTAGGGGTTATTGGTTGCTGAATTATTAGTCACTACAGAGCTCGTCCTGGAGTCATAGTAAGCAAAGATAAAGTGGTGTCTTAGTGTGCTTTTCAACTTCTCACTCCTATTAAATTAAGGAAATTTTAGAGGTAGCTTCAAAGCCAAATGTATCCAGTTGTAATTCGAGGGGATTTAGAGATGACCTGTGGTATAAAGCCTTCTCAAGAACATTACCAACAAGGATAAGGCAAAAACTTGTGCTCTTACAGCCATATTGTGCAATTCAAGGAGAACTTATCAGGCTTTAATTTGTCAAACAGTCATTAAAATCATCTCCTGGGCAGCATAAAGAGAGTCAGGTTCTTAAAGATTGACATGAATGACATCCACCACACTAAGGTCTTTTTTCTCGTCATTTCACCTTTATGCCTTTGTTACTGCCAAACTCTCCATTATTTCACAAGCATAAAAATCCAAACGCTGCACACATGTCGATCAGGGGCCCAACTGGTCTGAATCATTGCCACAAGCAACCATTACAAGGTGATTCTTGAGTGATCGAGACTTTGATCGAGACGCATACTTTGTGTCAATGAGTGCTTAAAGAATAATAGTGACATTAAAATATGATATACCACTTGTGTGGTTGAACAATATTGTTTTGCTGCAAACAAGGACACACTCATGAGTCAATGACATAATTATGTTGTAATATATCTTACGTGCATGCTTATAAACATACCCAATGTCATCACGTCTGGTTATCATAACACCATCAAAACAAGTTTGGGTCCTCAAAGAGTAGATGAAAACCTATACTCTTAAGTCATTTCTAATTTCGATATGGTTGTCTCCAAAGAAGTTCCATCTGCTATGATTTCTATCTCCAAGAATCACAATAACTTCAAAAATAAGAGGTCATCCGAGAATAACCTCTGTTTTCTGAAGGAGATGGTTAAAATATTTGCGTGCATTTAGAAGAAAGAGAAACAGACTGAGAAGGTGGAATAGAAAAGATGGATAAACAAAGTAGTTACCTGATTCAAGAATACTCTTCAAATTATCAGCAGAAGGATTGCTATTTCCTCCCAGTACAGCAAGCAAATAAGCAGCAATCAGCTTCATCTTCACTCAAATATCTGGGAGCGAGAAACACCCACAATAAAGATATATTTACTTCCCGATCAATAACAATAAGTGAATTAGCAGTCCAACTGATTTCAGCCCACAAGTGAAATGCAAATCTTATGTTGGATATACAGATCTGAATTCTGAGAGGAACAGAAAGTAGAAAGGCAGACAAAAATTGACCAAACACCGAATTGCTGGAGAATGCAATGAAATAACGGAAAAAAACCCAAAAGCATTTACCAAATTGTACATAACCAACTGTTAATCAAAAATAGAAAAAAAAGGAAGAAGAAAAACACACACACAAAGGTAGCGAGACTGAATAGAGGAAAGATCAAGCAAGGCCTTCTACCTAAATGGAAAGTGCCCTCTCAACAGACAGCAAGGATCTCAGGTTCAAGGTAACTCATGTCTGTCCGAAAGTGTACATGATCGTTCATGGTGATGGAAGTGTCTGTGTGGGCGTGCGTAAGTATAGAAAATGCAATGTATTATCAAATAAGAGAGTAGAAGATATGAATGCAAAGACTTCACAACAATGGTCACTAATCACAGTCTACCATGTGGAGAAAAGAACGTAAGCCAAGCAAATGTAACCATTATATGGATGAACTTTGTCACCGTGAACACTGACCACTCATTACAAAATAATTAGGACCGTTCAGTCAGTCCCTCCTTAGACTGGAGGCACCGATCAACTCATAGCAACAAGTCCATTTACTAGCAAAACTAAGACATACATTTGATAAAATAGAAAGTGCATGCTGGAACTTTGCTTATCTGATCGATTCACTGCAGCAGATATGTAACAACTCTTAACGCAGAGTGAACAGAACCATATGAAAAGCCATGAAATCTTGCACTAGATCAGAGATTTATCTTGACAAGACCCAGTACGGATAAACAAAATTAACAGAACGCCATATAGCAGCCACAAAAGAAACGCAGAAACAGGACCCGGGAAGAACAAGAGAGAGAGAGAGAGAGAGAGAGAGAGAGAGTCCTAGGAAGAGGACAGAGAAATGGTCGTGAGATCCGAAGTTGGCCTCCTCTGTTTTGGAACGGAGTGAGAGGGAGAGAGATTTTATTATAGAGTTTCTCAGAAGAGCAGAAGGCTCCCTTCTACGGCGCGTCCAAACTCCAATAACCAGGCACGTTTAGGAAGGCCAGCCAATTTATGGAGTGGGCATTACGATTTCAGCGCGTAGGTCCGGAACAACTGAATTGCTACTAAGCCTTGTGATCCGCTCTTTGTCCGGACTCTGCATATGCAGCAGCTTTGTGTATTAGGACTATTTTTTTTAGGACTAAAAAATCACCGCAGCAACAGACGAGTGGACTCATTCACTGTTTGTAATGGATTGGAATTATATTGAATTGTATGTCCTTTGTTAAGTGTTAGTTATATTGGCATTTGGGAATAATATACTATTTATTAAACAAATTTTTTCTCTACTCTTAAGCATGATAAAAAACTAAATTTGCTATATTTTTGTTAAATTTTTTTTATATAAAACTTGTCCGAAATATATGTTCTTACTAAAATTATTTAGATTTCTAATTTTTAAACCTTTTGTAAGTATATTGTGTCATAAATATCAACTATCGTAACTCTTTAAATCTCTATTAAATTTGTTTTATCTTTTTCTATTTTTCATCACACTTTTAGTTTTACCTTAAAATCTCTCTCTCCCTTTGTGTTTTGGCTTTTAAAAACTAGCTATGTAATTTCATTTCTACTGATCCTGGGTGTTTATCTCTTCATTTCTCTTTTCTTATCTTTTTTCACTTGCGTAGTCATGCAAAGTATGTCTTCTTTTCTAGTAATGTCTAAAAAAACTCCTTGTTTATAAATATAAAGTATATTTATCACTTTTACTCATTAATGAACTATAAGTGTAATATATGAGAGAAGAAAGGAAATGTCTAATAAGAGACATTTTATCATTACTTTTTGTAAAAGAAATTGACATCACTCCTAGCCCCTACCTATTTTTTTGGGCACTTGAGATTACTTTTATTTGTTTTGTAAAGTAAAAATGTCAAAGCTTCAAGGACTTCCATTTGAGTTAGAAACCTAAGGATGAGTTCCACTTAACCCATCTACCATTTTCTTCTCTTCATTTACAAATGAATGAAAATAGAAAAATCCTAGTTTTTTTTTTATTCTCTTCCTTAATGTCACGGCTAGTGTTCGCAAAATGAATAAAGACGATCAGATTCAGTTTGATCTGCATAGATCTGAATCTAAATGGATTGGAGACATCAAATTTGTTTTTTAAAAGGACTAAAACACCCCAATATGTTTCCAATCCGGGTGTAGATAACCCATTTTTACTAATAGTGTAACCTTATGGATTAGGGTTGACACTGAGACTTTGAATAAGATAGGAAAGAGCATAAGGAATTTGGGAAGAGAGGGAGTAAAAATTAAAATTAAAATGGGAATTTTCTGTTCTAGAACTTGAAGTTTCTCCTGGACTTTTTCGTTTCCAAGTTTTCATTTTAAACGAGTATACCAGTAAAAATGTGCCGATTACAAATTTAATGGATTAGATTGCATTTGATCCAATTTTTAAGTGAATCTCATTTTTTTAGTCCATATTCACGTTTTGTACAGATATCCATAGATTTTGATCCGTTTTGCTAACAGTAGTCATAGTGCCTATGTCATGGGATGACTTAAACTAAGCCATGATGCACTTAATCTGGCAATGTTCTTATGATAGCAAACTTATTTCAACCTCACTCTAGGACGTGTAAAAGGTAAATGCGGAAAACTTTATAAGGGAAGCTAAAGAAAAGAACAAGTGGGTAAAAAAGAAAGCTGTCTATAGCTCTCACTTGTTTGCAACTTGATTGCTTGGTTACAAATGAACACCTAACCGTATATGCAAGGTCTCAAAGAATGAGTAGCCATGATCTTGCCAAATGACTTGGTCCTACAAGGCCTTCTAGACTTCACTACAAAATATCTAGATATTTACAAGAACTATTCCAAAAACTTTGCCTTCTAAAACTAGTCCATGCTCCATGGATCTTCAACAACGAGCATAAGTCTCTTGGGCCAAGTCCACGGACTAGATGGGCTCCTTTAAGGCTTGCGATTGTCGGTCAAGCCAATGACATTTTCCCTTACCTATGTCGCAGACGTCCTCATCACGTCTGCTTGGTGAACCTTTCAATGTGCTCCTTGAATTACCAGTCTCTTGGCAAGTTTCTAGCTTACCTCACTATAAGATCCCCTTTTCATTTGACAAGATATTTGTGACTTGGTGGATAGGTCTTCCTTTGCAATACGGAGAAAATTGTATTGTTCCCTACCGAGACAACGGACACTCTCAACGGATCCCCCATGCACTCGGCATACCTCTTCTGTGCGTTTTTCTCATGGCGGGAAGAGAATGTACTCCACCTCCCGATCATGAGATAGCCTAATGCCAATGGGTGCAGGCTTTGAGTCTCCCTCATTTCGATCTCCTTGTCTTCATGGTATGACTTTAATGACTTACATTGAAGACATGATAAGAATTCTTCATTATGGGTAGGAATTTCAGCTTGTAGGCCTCTTTGCCTACTTTCTTCTTGATGTGAAAAGTCCCTTGAACCTGCAAACAAGCCCCTTGTGTAGTCCCTTAAGCTAAGCTAATTAAAAGTCTATTCTAGCTTTGTGAAACTTTGAGAAAAGATCCTAGTACATGCTATAAGGGTGGAAGTTTTCTAAAGTTTTTTTATGAGTTGTTATTCTTTCCTTTATTTAATCTGTAGGAGATTTTTCATATATTGTTGATAAAAGAAAAGATCCCTAAGAAAAACTTTGTCTGTGGTAAAATTGAAATTATGCGGGGTTCTTCGGACCACAAGGCCTAAAGTACACAATTTTACTTTGCATTTTGCAGAGGTTGTTTCTACGCCTAGAACCCATTACTTTAAGGTCACACAGGGGCAACTTTTATTGTCGCGCCGAGTCTCTCCGTCAAAATGTTCAGAGAAGCAAAATTAATGTCCAACAAATTCATTACTTCTCGCAGGTTACTTCGTTTTTGTACGCCAAAGGCTCTGCCTTCTCCGCCAGCGAAAATGGAGGTGGGTTGTGGAAGTGTAGACTGAATGCCATTATGTAAGAAAGTCATGACCAATATCATCCCCTAAATAAGAGGGATTGGATTTGGAGGAAAAGAACATTGAAAGCCAGAATGATGGTGCGTCTCAAAAACAACGAATTACGTAATATTACTGACTTTACTACTTCCATTAGTAGCATCGCTTGTCTCCCAGCCAGTTGCTTGATTCTATAACACGAGAAAAGATGCCTTACAGTTTCTGCTGCCTCTTTAGACTTGGTATATCGTATGTTTTTCTCTCGCCTTTTGCGCATTTCCGGCGATTTAAAATGCATTCTCGAGGGAAAGATTATTCACGGCCAAATGATTACATCTGGGTTTCTTCCGGATATTGTTACCAACAACCGTTTGATTGTTATGTATGTAAAATCTGAGCGTCTTGATTATGCACGCTGGGTTTTCGACCGAATTCCGGAAAGAAATGTAGTCTCTTGGACGGTTCTAATATGTGGGTATTCAAAAGCTGGACTCGCTGAAAATGCATTAGATTATTTCAGATTAATGATCGAAACAGGAATGCCCCCGAATCATTTCACTTATGTGGGTGCTATTTCTGCATGCGCAAGCATTAGGGCAACAAGAAATGGCAAGGAGATACATGGAAGGATTTACAGGGTTGGACAAGATTTGAACAGTTTTGTCAGTAATTCTTTGGTTAACTTATATGCAAAATGCGGTTTGATGAAGAGTGCTCAGCTTCTGTTTGATGAAATTCGATATCCGGATTTAGTCAGCTGGACGTCACTCCTTTCGGGTTATTGTCGGTGTGGAGAGAATGAGGAGGCTTTGCGAATTTATTTGCTTTCCAGGAAAGCAGGTGTGGGGGGTAACGAGTTTGCCTGTGCTACTGTTTTGGGTGCTTGTGCTGGCATGGCGGACATAAAGCTTGGGAAGCAAGTTCACTGTTATGTTATCAAGTGTGGGATTCGATCGGATCATTTCGCGTCAACAGCGCTAATCAATTTGTACTCCAAATGCGACGAATTAGATGCTGCATACTTGTCCTTTTTAGAGTTGAACGACCCAGGTTTAGCAACCTGGAGCACACTTATAGGAGGGTATGCTCTCCAGGGCGAGGGAGAAAAGGCCATTGATCTCTTCTGCAGGTTGCATTCTGCTGGTCTGAAACCAAATGAGCATGCTTTCTCATCTGCTATTGCCGCTTGTGCCAATGCTGGTGCCATTCAAGAGGGGAGGCAAATCCATTCTTTGATACTAAGACTAGGAGCTAAATTGGTTGCCTTCGTTGGAAATTCAGTTGTAGACTTCTATGCAAAATGTGGGTTGCTTGAGGACTCTTCCAAACTTTTCCATGAAATGACAGAACATGATTTGGTATCATGGAATGCGCTGATAGCCGGGCATGTTCAGAAGGGGCATTGTGGAGAAGCAATCAAATTACTGAATCAGATGTTGCTAGAAGGCATGCGTCCAAACATCTATACATATTCTAGCATTTTGAGCCTTTGCAGTGATCTACCAGCCACATCCTGGGGGAAAGAGACTCATTGTTGCATAATAAAACCTGGATTTAGTAGTGACGTAGTAGTTGGGAGTGCACTCATTGACATGTATGCTAAGTGTGGAAGACTGAATGATGCACGTAAAGTTTTTGATAACTTAGTTACTAAAAACTTGGTTTCTTGGAACACCATGCTTGTTGGATATGCGCAACATGGATATGGGAAAGAAGCTTTAGAGATATTCAATGAGATGCAGAGAAATAGAATTAAGCCCAATGGAATTACCTTTCTAGGTGTACTATCGGCTTGTGGGCATGTGGGTCTTTTAGAAGATGGATATTGCTACTTCGTGTCCATGACCAGAGATCACGGCCTAATCCCACATATTGATCACTATGCTTGTATGGTCGATCTATTTGCACGAGGCGGGCAGGTTAGAAGGGCATATGAATTCATAAAAAACATGCCTCTTGCACCGGATAAGGTTGTATGGCGCTGTCTCCTGACTGGCTGTAAGAACCACAAAGACCTGGCTTTGGGAAGACATGCTGCAGAATGTATTTTGAGAATTGATCCCAAAGATGTTTCGGCCTATGTCATGCTATCAACTGTATATGCAGATGCTAAGATGTGGAATGAGACAGCTGAAGTAAGAAGGGCTATGAAGGAGAAGGGATTGAAGAAAGAACCTGGCTGCAGCTGGATTGAGGTAAAGAACAGGCTTCATTTCTTCAATGTCAGCGATGTTGCACACAGTTATGGGCAAATTATCCATGAGATCATGAATGGATTAACAGTACAGATGGGGGATGCAGGATATGTGCCTAATGCTGTTTCACACCATGATGCCGAATAAGGATAAAAGTGTGAAGACGTGTTCTGTTATACTAAGTTAGCTGGAATATGGTTGCCATTCCACTAAAGTTAATGTTGCATGACTGTGTGTAGTGGTCATTTCTGTATCTTACTGATGATTTATTGCATAGAGTTTACACTCACCCGTACAGTTTTTTTTTACTTTTCTCTCTCTCGTTCTTCCCTGGACCTTGCATAGGCGGGAGCTTCGTGCACGGGGACTGCCCTTTTTTTTCTCTCTCGTTCTTCATTCACAAGCACACAAAATCAAGAGTCGGCATTCTCATGATACTAGAGCACGTCTCATCAGTTTCCAAATCTAACCAGTTGCCTCTAAGCTTTCTCTACCACTTACTTTGGTCACTTTCTTTTTGACCTTTCTCAAAAGTTCTGAAGTCCTAGTCTACCATCGGTCTTCATTTCCTCTCATTTTCTTCTTGCTCACTTAATCATTTTCAACATTACAACGTAGCTTTTATCTTCTCCTCTCTCCCATTTGCATGGTCTCTTCATTCTTTTGCGAGGAAAACATCTTATCAACAGGCTAAAGATGTTCAATGGAATCTTTCCACTTGAATGTCAGTGTCGGAAAGTGTAATATCCTTAAATTTTAGTATAAATTAAGAAATTACTAAATAAATTAAATTAAAATTTTGTAGATAAATTTTTTTCTGAAAACTTAAGAATTTGAAAATGCTCGTCGATAGGATTCCAACGCCACAAAGAAAGCGAAAAACGGAGCTCAAACAAGAGAGTTAGAAGCCGTTGAAGTTATAGGGGTATTTTAGTTATTTGGCAGAAACGTATAACACAAGGGCCCAAATTGATAATGACACCCCCGTCTTCCACACTCCTCTATCGGATCTGGGAAAATCGCCAGAGAAACCAGTGAAAAGAGGCGTGAAGGGAAGAGTTTCTCTTCCCCTTAGACTCTTAGGTCTATATCTACCCCCTCAGGTGCCAAAACACTCCACCATTTCTCCTCTTTTACACTGAGTTGCATCTAAACCCTAGCTCCGAACATTTCAATTTTTTTGGATACTGGAACTCTGGCAATGTCCACCAATGTCTAACAAAGCGAGGTAAGCCTTAAACCCTGATTTCTGTATTAAATAAATAGGATATATAAATAGGAAATACTTGAAAAATCACGTTTTCTTGGAAACTCTGTGTATGCTACTGTTGGAGCGTGATTTCATGGATGAAACGATATCTGTTTAAAAATCGGACCGTCCATCTAGTGTACAAGAGACCCAAGATCAAACCCTTTAAATTTGGGAGAGATCCAACGGTGGGTTTCTCCAGATCTTAAAAATCAGTACCTATGGATGTTTTTAGGAACTTGGAAAAAACCGTTTAAAAAAAACATGGTTTTTGACAAAATCAATGCAAAGGAGGGTATAAATGAATTCTAGAGGAAATTCTGAGAAAAATGGTGCAAAATCGCACAAAACGGAGGCCTGTAGGCTTACCAGAGACGACCGAAATCTGGTCATCTTCTTCAGTGGCGGCAACCCCATCGGTGCCCTGGCGCTGACACCAAGACACTCAGCAGGACGTCCCAAAGACAACGCCGAACAGGAGTCTTCGTGACGCCAGTTTACGCCGGTATAAACAGGTGTAAACTAGCGCCACCAGCATAAACCACCTGTGGTGGTCGGGCAAGCCCCATTTACGTATATATGCACTTAAAACTTGATTTTTGGGAGCTAGAGGAGTCCAAATCATGATCTGAAAGAGGCGTTGTGACCGTATTGACGATGCAGACCTAGTTTTAACTTAAAAACTTATAAATGACTACTTTTAATTTAGAAAAATTTTAAAATAGTGATATGACATGTACAGGAGCACTTGAACATACCAGTTAAGGAGATTATTAGCAAGCCAAGTGGTCTCACATTGAGGTAGGTGACAATAATTAATGCTTTGCCTTGATTTTAAAACCATACATAAACATAACATCATGTGTGATTATGTTTTAAAGTGCATTCATTAATTGCCGTTAATTTCGTGGGACTTTGAGTACTTTATGATTATTACACATTGAAATATTTTATTGAATAAACTCATGACAAATGTTTTTATGAGCATGATATTAATTAATAGAGACTTCTTTCTTATTATATATTGAAATTGCATAGATTGGCATGGAAATAAGAATAGAGGCTTGTTAGCTGGTCCTTTTATAGGTTAACCCTAGGATGAGGGGCGTGTCTTAGGAATTTCGAGCTATGAGTGCTCTTGAATTTTAGCCTATACATATAATTTTCGTGTTTTTATATTTGATGACGAGTGCTCTCACCTGGTGGGCATCATGCTAGGAGGGATAGGGACGGCCACGCACCCTTCAAGATTGTGATGTAATGATATTGTGATATGATAGACACATGCCCATAGATGACATTCGGTAGAGGTTTGGTAATATAGATAGTCCACACTACCGGTCTAGGCCTTTCCATGGGGACAGTGCTAAGTCTCCCGTTATGGTGTTGACGGAGAGCGACAGCAGTTGATACCCATGGAGAGTTGCCACTGCGGCATGATGGCCTATATTCTTATTATGTGTGCATGTATGATGAGTATGGTTATGGATGGTATGCCTAGGTGTAACGATACTTAGAGATTGGCTATGAGTACTCATGATCAGTGATATTAGTATGATGTTGTAGGACCCATTACCTTAGGGTGCCCTTATTCTTATTGTATGCTCATTTACATTGATTCATGTCATGTTTTAACTCCGTGAAATGCATGTTTTAGCATATGGAATAAATTGGCATTTATGTTGGCATGACATATGATACTGATATCTTCATAAATGATAGACTTTTTATTTTATCAATACTGTTATTCATTTATTTTATTTCATCACATTAATTGTCTATGTACCTACACGAGCGATAGCTTGTTAAGGCATTGCTTTGTTTTGCAATGCTTTAGATCTCGAGCGTGATAACAGGAAAGGCAAGGCTATTGAGAAACCGTGAGAGTTGCGGAAGATCCTTTTTCCTAGAATTTTAGACAATGACGTGAGTCAATAAATAGGATTATCATTTGAATTTAATTATAGACTGTATGCTTTATATTTTGGATTTGATTGAGATGTTTAGACATATATTGGACATTTATATGGGATGTTATGATGGATAGACCCTGGGCCATATTATTATTGTGTTTTGGATATTTATTTGATTCAAAATAAAGGCGCTGATTCATTTGACGTGATTGATACGAGTATTGTTTTAAATTTCTTATCATAAAATTTTAATTATGTTTTAAATTATATATATGTCATTTTGAGAAAGGAAAACTAACACTCGGAGTTTTTAAGATATGTTTTAGTAAAATGATAAATAAAACTTTTCTCATGAGATCCCAAATGCTCTTATTAAAAATGCCATTATTATTATTACTATAAAAAAAAATCTTAAAAATCGGAGGTGTTGTAGAAAGTGCTTATAGTACTCCAGTGATGAAAGGCATATTACATGGTATTAATGGTGATTGAGATGATTTAAGCTAATGTGGAGGTGACATGAGATGAGATTTAGCTTGACATAATTTGAATTTGGTTAAAATGACCTAAATTTGACATGAGATGAAGTGAGGTGAATGAAAATATTAGTTAAGCTGGGTTGAGATATGTTGAGTTGGAGGGGATGGTTGAGATGACATGATATTGCTCATTTCTATCTCAAGCAAAATACAACGGTGGGGCTAAATTTTGATGAGAAGGAATGGCTCTCTTTTACTCAAGGATGGAACTATGACTCAATTTTGGAAGGGCCAAATCAAATTTGGAGTGGTAAATATTCAATTTAGGGGAGGCCAAAAGTAAAATATGTATTCTAATGAGGTGGGAGCCACACCAAAAAATATATATAAGAAACAAAAATTTTCAAAATTTAGGGAGGGCCATGGCCTGCTTTGGCCCTAAGATAGCTCCGTCCCTGCTTGTTAGGAATGAGATTAAATGACTTGAAATGAAAGTGACATGCAAACTAATAACAATGAGCTCAGATGAGATTGGGATTTCTAATCTCATCTCAAGATTACTAAACAGTGAGTTGGGATGAGGAGGTTTTCATCTCATCTCAGCTCAAGCACCACCAAGAACAATACTGCCCATATCATCTCAAGTCAGATTATCTCATCCCAAGTACTAGTAATACCTTGTTAGTCATTTTGTGATTGTTTATGAGATGATTCTTTATATTAATGTACCTATGTGATGGTTCATGGCACAAAAGTTATACATCCATACTTATCATTTTTCTGCTTCTCTCCTTACCTTTACGTAGAGGATTACAATTTTGATGATAAATCACCAGAGTTTTGTTGTACAATACATGGGGTTACGGTGGATGTAATTTATACGGACCCACAACTTGAAAGCTAATGGTTAACTATTTACCTTTCATTTCTCCCTTTCCTAACCAAGGCGTTCAAACAAAGTGCCAACATCAAAGCGCTGACGCTTTAGATGTCTCCTAACAAAAACACGAGGTTTGGATGATTTTAGCTTTTTTAAAAGTGCATTTTAGGTCGTTGAATTTAGACAATTGTATAATAATGTTTCTAGCCGTCCATTTACCAGGAAGAAAGGGACAGTTCGTTAGATGTACGAATCATCCGGAAGCTATCTTTAGTAGGAAGCATCAAAGTAAGAGGAGTCAGATGGACCGGCGGCACCACCAAAGGGCGGTGCCCTTTTATGCCAGAGACAAAAAGGGCCAGTTGGTTTACTATTATTTTTTGGAATCGTTAGTAGAATCGAAATGACCCCAAGGACAGGATAAACTGACAAGGTCAATCATTAACTTTCTATACAAGAAGTCATTTCAAAGATCATCTGCTTGTCAATCTTCAAAGTTAATTTTCCGGCAGTCAGTTATCCTGTCTCGGACTCTCCGAAAGGTGAACAGAGAGTCAGAAACTAGTTCCTGACTTCAGTTTCCCGGTTCTGATAGGGGCGAGTGAATCTGAGTTTCATACTGACCACCTGTCATGATGGTATTCAATCAGTTAAGAATTGTAAATATGGATGAGAAAGGAATGCAGAGTCGACGAAGAAATTTCAGAATCGAGACCAAAGGGTACAGAGGTTGAAACCAAACGAGAGGAAAATGAATACCCATTCAGAAGCTACGGATCTATTAACTAGTATCAAAATGCACCAGAGGCAGCAATCCCTGGCTTCCAACAAAGCATTTCCGACAACTTAAGCTTTTGAAAATGAAGAAGCTACTGTCTCCTAAACTTTTGGCGAGACTTGGCAGTGACAACATTCCTCAGAAGGATGAAACTTGGTAACAGAGATGTGGAATTTACATAGGTGAAAGTACCACTAACTGATGCCAAATCAGATGAACCGATGGTAATTTATCTAGACTCGAAGGTCATCTCAGCACTAGAGAGATCAGGTGGGCAACTGCATGTGGGAGATGTAAAACCGGGGGTACTCATATGCTGAGAACTGTCCAACGTCCGAGGTGTAGGTGCAGTTCTTGGAGAGAGATTGACGAACTCCAGAGCTTGCATCCTTAGTTCGATGGGATAATCTTTCACGCATCCAATTCTTGGGCCAGCGCCGGTTGACCATTTTGAGGACAATTGATGACCCAACTGATACGAACTTAAAGCCTTCTTCGAATTGATTCTCTGCAGCAATGATTTTTGAGGCACCTCTGGTTTTGGGCTTTGAAGACCTCCAGACAAGGTCCTTTTGTAACTGCCTCTAACTTCATTAACTAGTACTTCTTCCGTCTGTGTAGCTGCAGTTGTTTCCAAGGGTACATCCTTTTCCATTTCATCACAGTTCTCAGGCTGGTAAAGTCCTGGATCTGTTGGGACTTCAGTCATCTTTTCGTCTGGAACCGCTTTTGTGTCATCATAGTAGTCTTCATTAGATGTTGCGCTAATCTACATCAATTCAAAAGAATTATAGACCACGTTATGAGAACCAAGTCTTGCCATTACTTGCCAGAGAATGGAAGTTGATGCAATGTAGAAGTTATGGATGAAATGTAAGAAACAATCAACTGGAGGGCATTCTCAGAACATAAAAGACAATACCTGAACTTCGTCAAGGTTGACTCCATTCTCTGCAAGGAAATTTTTGAAGCTGTTGAGGTTCTCATCACTAGGACGGTAGTGCCCACTGTAAGCCCACATACGCTGCAACAAAAGCAAGGGTTTGCAGATAAACTATAGGATCTCAAGATTCAGCCTAAGTTCACTTATCACAAAGACCGCTTGAAACTCTAATAGACTAGAGAGAAGTATCTGCGGTTAAGATACAAAAATTCAAGGTCCAATCATTTGGTTCACCTTTGGAAATGGGAATCACCGTTAATTTCTACATGGAACTGCTTCTGTAAATCAATGACATTTCAGTATGAAAATATTAGTTGTGAAAGTTAGGTTTGTAGCTATGCATGCGTGTTTATTGTGTGTGCATGTGAGTTATGCATGTCTTTGGGGGCATACAAACACACCACTCCTCCTTAATGTGTCTGAGATGCCAAGAACAGACTAATGTTTTGAACTAGTTACTAATGGTGTTTCTTGGACAGGCACATCTATTCTGCATTGACCTGACCTGCAAGTCATTGGTTCCTCCGAGGGGCATTACCAGGTTCAAAGTAAAGCGAGTTAAAGAAGAATGCTCGAATACCATCAACAGCATTCTATTTAATGACATCAAGAATGTGTGCAACCAACAGCATTCTATTTACTATTGCAAAGGAGAAAAAAATAAATGAAAACATAACAAGTCCTTAGCTTATTAAACCCATACATTACCTTAAGCACCCCATTCTCTGCAATAAGCCGTCCAGCTGCTAAAGCAGCCCCGCCCGCAAGGAAGCTTGAATGATGAAATATTCCTTTCTTTTTCTGAGTATATGATAAACAACGAAAGACAATTATGTTTTGCTACATATCCAAATTTCAGCATCGTGGAAAATAGAAAACTGTTAGAATATCATTTTCCAACTGCTACCTGACCAGCATAAAGCTTCTTAGAGGTGCTCATCACGAAAATCCACTTGGCTTGTTCAGACACTGTATATGTATTCATATACTCTCCAGTTTGTTTGTGCACAATTTTTCCCTCGACAGGTACATATTCATAGTTCTCTCTCTCTTGCTGAAGACAGCAAAGAGTCATTATAAGCATAAGAAGGCATATTAAAGAACACAAGATATAAAAGCATTGAAACTGGCAAACTGGCAACTCAGTCATGACTCTGAATTGAAAATGCAAAATTGTCTGAAATATGATAGAATGCTCTCGTTTCTTATATTCATACTTTGACCAGTCTATAGTTTATCATGTCTTAGACAATATGAGTAATTGCCTTCACATATAGGTGAGGTTTTCACAGAAATTGCTATAGCATAAGTCATGTAATAACTTATTGTTAGGTGATTGGCAATCCATCACAATCTAAAGATCAGCATAGCAGAATTTTTTTAGTATGGTCCAATCCAAAGTCCAGATTTTATGTCCTCAAAGTGGACCAAGAATTTGCATTATCTTCTGAACATATTTAGGCATGCAGATTTCAGTAGTATGTTTTGATATTAATGTTGTGAGAATTCTAAAAATAATTCTGTGAATTCAGATATGATTTTTTCCCCCTTTTTCGTTACTTCTGGAAAGGTAGAAGTATATTAATGAAGAGAAATTACATAGGGGCAGAGATTGTCCCTCACACAAACTATCAGAAATGAACCCTCTTATAGCTAAGGAATCCTCAACATCATAGATGATCTAAAGTGAAACATTATTACAACTTGATAACTCATGAATGTCATTGCTGAAAGAGGCAAGCTGCCATGACCTTGAGGAGGACTTGCTCACCCAGGAGATGGCGGGATATGACATATCAAATCCTGAAGTCAATGTTTGAGCATTGTAAAAGTGTATGATAACTGGATTGATTCAAATCGTAAAACATCAGTGAGCTCACTGGCGAGCATAGCTACATGTGCACAATGC
This sequence comes from Warburgia ugandensis, assembly GCA_035236585.1. Taxonomy (NCBI): domain Eukaryota; kingdom Viridiplantae; phylum Streptophyta; class Magnoliopsida; order Canellales; family Canellaceae; genus Warburgia; species Warburgia ugandensis. Next base: position 13,033,399 of record CP141126.1, read on the forward strand.
GCAGAAGACACACATGTGGTTAAAGTACATGCACAGCTAAAACTGCAGAAAAACATCTATGGATATGAGAGAGTAAGATATGGCCTGTTCAATAATATTTTAGCATTCCGAAGCTGATTGCTGAGAATTTCATGCATATCAGAGTGTTTCAATGATGGATTGCAGGATCATAGAGACCAATATGTGCGAAAGGAGATTGGAGATGTCAAATAATCCCTTGTATCACAGTTATGCATGAATCATTCATAAAGATAGAAAATCTAACAGTAATTTTTTAATAGAAGGGACGACCATACTGTTATATTCTGAGCTAGCCAGATCATTTGTGTACGATCATTATCATATAGGATTGAAATTCAATCATGAAACATTTCCTAACGGTTTGTATTTGGGTCTGTTGATTGAAGCAAACACACAACCACTCTCCAATGCATTTTGAGGGTCTATTTGTAAAGTATAAAAGCTTGAATTATGAACATCTTTGAGCATTAAAATGGAGAGACATGAGATTCAGATTTAACATACCGGACCCAGATATTTAACACATTGTTCTCGAAGCACTGATCGAGGACATTCCTTAAGATCAACATCCCTGCCCTCTCCAATGTCCAACCTGAATAAAGAGAAAATCAGGATTTTGTAATGGAATTTGCTAAACATAATGACATGATGTAGCATATTACCATAATGAATATTTCTCTGTATGCACTTCTTATTTTATCAATTGATGTTTATATATGCAAGGAAAGTGGAAGTCGCTATGAGACAAAGGCCACTTACTGTGTAGAATAATAAGACAGGAAAGACATGATATGCAAACATCAACTAAGAAATAGTATGACATGATTGAAACCAAATAACCAGATGACAATTCTGTCATAAGACGAGTAAGCACATTATCAACTAGACTAAGCAACCATGTAACACCCAATGTAAAGTCAAAGCAACTTAAGATAAACAACATAGATCAACAGTGAAATCCAGGCCCATTTTTAAAAGTGTAATTTGGGAAAGATGGGTAAAGGTAGGGATTGACTTGAGATATTTATGCAACTAAACTAGGGGTTAAGTGGAGAAGCAAGATGAGTTTGAGTAGAAAGATAAGCAAAGTTCCCATGTTTGTGTCACAATTTTACAGACACAAATTTAACCCCAGATTAACTACTAAAAATAAAATAAGTAGGCGAGGTTCTTGATTCCAGATTAGGTTTTATTTGCCGAATCTCTGCTGACCAATTTTAACTACAAAACTCTGGTTCAGAGAAGTTGAATTTGATACATCAGAAGCACCACCACCAATTTTGTGCATCGAGGTAAGCATACTTCTGTGAAAATCACATGACTAGGGGTAACTACATAGAAGGCTTTCTCAACTTCATCTGAAGTTTCACTAATCGTCTAAGAGAATGGATGTCCCGTATCCAGGGGAACTCATGCAATCACCACTAACTTGCCATCGATCATTTAGATATCAACCATGGTATTCACATTGCAATCCACTCTAAAGCAGCCCACAAGAAAGTCATATCTACAGAATTACCAACTATGGCTGCTTGTGACATCTTCTTTCATACTCGACATTGTAGGCAGTGCCAATGCAACCAGGTCAGATCTCTCTGTGTGCATTGGTTTCCAGTTTCAACTCATCAACAACCAAGAAGAAATGATTAAAGATAAAAAATTCAGAACAATGTCACAGTTATTCCAAGGTCTAGTCATGTTATTCAAGGAACCATGTTGTTGAAGACTAAACACATCTGTCAGTTCTCATATCACAACGGAAAGCTAGCTATTTTAGTGATAAGCTAGCTATTAAGTTTATTCTGCTTCTGTATCTTTCCAGGAGTCTAAATATTGATTCACTCTCAGCTAAATCACAGGTCCAGATAGCTAGACATCTATCAACTACCTTTTTCAATTATATTAAATAACTTTAAGAAAAATAAAATACATTGTATTACAGGATGCAGTTCAATGTTTTAAAGCAATCAACAACCAACAGTTTAACAACTGATACAATTTAGAGAAGCATGAAGCACAGAGCGAAACTTGAGGAAGTTTGCCCATCATATTACAAGAACGTGTTTCCAAGTCTTCAAAGCAATCAGTAACCAAACATTAAACATTGAATCAATCACCAAAGAACAGCTATTACACATCTAGAGGGCCATTTTGACTTTGCTTCACTGTTTTACACAAATGCATAATCACCCTGTGCATTATGTAGAGAGGGATCTTTACTGCTGTTTCTCTAGAATCAATTGTGGTCTCATCAAATAATAGTCAAATTTAATCAAGCCCAATCTTCGGTAAGGCTTGGATTCACCAAAAATGAATAATAAAAAATTGATTCAATATTATATATAATTATTTTAAAATAGTTGAAAGAAAAATTCCCTATGAAATTGAAAATTAAAATATTCAATTAATAGAATAAAATCAAGGAGGAGGTTATTTCTGCTTTACTCTGTCTCCCGTGTTGTATTTTAACAATTTATAGTGTTTATAATAATGCGAATGACATTTTGAAACCGTTTCCAGTATTACGATTGCAGTCTGTCTTCCCCCTACTTGCATTCAACCTCTTTTCGTTTGCCTTTCATTCCAAACAAAGTCATTTGTAGAGAAGACAAATAGAAATGGGTAGAGAAGTATAATTTGCCATGTGATAGAAGACAATGGTTCCAAACATTATTAGAATCTGGTTTCTTACATTGCAACCCATGCAGAAAATTAATAGGAGAGTTTCAATAAGGTTGAGGACCAAAGCATCTCTCTAAATCCTGCTGAACTTAAAGGTGACAGATAATTGCTTGTTGATATAATCCATTACTCATGTGAAAGAGGGAAAAAGCTTCGGCTCTGTGCGAGTCAAAATGTTTGGTAAACAGGGCGTCCAATACTCACCAGTAGAAGAAGGGTTGGCCGGCGTTGCCTTTGCACCATTCTTCGTAGTAGAAATGCAAATTATGGCCGTACCGGTGTCTCGGGTCGATCTACGAATAGGAAAATGAGTGAGTTACAAACTAGTGAATAATCTACGAACTGCAATCATCATACAGACGAAAGCCAAGTAAAGACAAAAAAGAGTAAAAGTCACATATTTTTGGACTTACGGCTTCAATCCAGTGCTGAAAAGCCAACTCCTTTGCTTTCACGTCTTTAGATAATCCCTTGCCTACCTGTTGAATTACATCACGTAAAAGGATTAGATCCACTACCTACAACACCTTAACAACAGAAGAAAAGCAAGTATAAAAGCGTGACGATGAAAGCGGATTTGCTGGAGACGGATGAAAACCACATACCTTGGAAGCATTCAAGACAACTCGATTCCATCGCGAAACCGGCGTTTCAGGCTTCAAATAATCGAAGAAAGAAATAGTACTGTAATTCAAACGGGCGAAATCGATCGCTTGCCACCTTCAAGAAAGTATTAAAACCAACAAGAAAAAAGAAAGAGCATCAGAACAACAAACGAAACAAGAACCTCAAAGTAAACCACGCAAAAACAAAAAACAAAAAAAAACAAAGAGAGAGAGAGAGAGAGAGAGAGAGAGAGAGAGAGAGAGAGAGAGAGAAGCAGGAAAATTTTCCGAAACCTACCAAAGCTCTTCAGCTACAACAGCGGAATCAGCTAATCTACGCCGTGTGCGGTAACTCCTGTAAACCTTCTGCAGTTTCACTGCAGCTATCGACTGTGAGGCGGCACATTGGGAACTTTTGACAATCGCCGTCGTCGGCTCCAACACCGGAGCTTCTGAGACAATCTCGGTCGCACACTGGAGTTCCGAGACCATCACCGGTTTCGGTTCCACGTCGAATTTTATAGTGAACTGAAATGGAGAACTTGACTGGCTTTCAAAGCTCCGAAGTGTTGCTTGCTGTACCTCCATGGAAGTAGGTTGAAGAAGGTGAAGAAGCAAGAATTTGCAGAGCAGAGAGAAGAGAAAACCCTAGAATCCAGGGACAAGTTGGCAGTCGAAGCAGATGATTAGCCGGGCCTTAAATATATGAAAGATCCCGGGCTTCTTTTTTCTCTCTGTCTCTCTCTTTTTTTTGGATTTATGTTGTTTTATTGTGGGGGAGGGAAGAGGAGAAGAGCGGGGCAGGTGAGTAGACAGAAGGAAGCGCATATTTTCCTTTCATCAAGCTTGTGGGCGAAATTGGTAGGACCCACATGCCAGTCAGCCAGCAGTAGACTAGACGACGGCTAGTCGAGGATAGAGGATGGCGGGCTGAAGAACAACCTTAAAATTAAGATAAAACCCCCCTTAGGAGTCCCAGTGAAGGAGTTCTCATCACGATTCTATCATGCACAGTGACTTTCATCGCGTTCAAGTGACTTATACAAGCTAAATATAAATTTTATTCTTATTGATTATTTTAAAATTTATCAAAGATACCAAGTGATTAGATCATCCAAACTCATGGATTCCCATTAGAGTACTTAATTTTTATACTCTAAATCAAGGAAGGGGAGCCTTAGCACAATGATAGAGTCCTCATGATGTGACTTTGAGATCACAGGTTCTATGTATGAAAATAGCATTTTATAAAATAGTAAAATAGCATACTATAGATCCTTGTGATATGCACCCTCTTAAACCCTTCACATGTGCTGGGCTACCCTTTTTCAAAAATATATCAAATAGCCTTAAAAGCTTTAGGATGTTTAAAAGGGCAGCCCAGTATATGAAGCTTATGGGCATGTGGCCTAGGGGCAAGGAGAGACTCAAGAGACTTATAATACATAGCTTACATTTTTGCTGGTTCATGCTTCGAACCTGTGACTTCCAAGTCACGTGGTGACAAGCAAGGATAAAAGTTATTATTTTAAAATATATAATTTAATGCCTCATTTTTATTCCCCTCGCCAACTGTCCCTTCCAATTTATTCTATACTGTCCAGCCTGACAGTGACCGGATTTTTTTTTATTATGAAATTACCAAACTACCCTTACCGTCCACAACTCCATTGCGTGTCATCTGCCCACAATTGGCGTTCTGGTTGACCAGAATATGCGGGGTTCCACGCCGGTCCTTACATCTCCAGTCTGCCATGCCCGTGAAAGGGTCCAGTCCAAACGAGCGAACCACCGACAACCAAATTTCTACTCGGTGTCCGGGCAAATTACTACACATCCGCTGTGCCACATCTCTGGTCAGGAACAAGTAAACGTCCCCATCGGATGCTCCTCTGTGGTAGAAGTTGGACGGCTTAGAAAGTCCAATGGGCAAAATACTAGCAGATCGGAGGGTTTAACATCATATAGACGACATTTTTGGAGACTAACAGATCGATGAAGGCCAGAGAGAGAGAGAGAGAGGCAAATGAGACAAGAAGATAAATAGCTTGACATTAACTTGTTTTGGCGAGAACAGTGAATATAATTAATATCGCATATTCTCTCGGTGGACTGGGAGCCTTGGTGCAATAATATAATTTGTTGTTGCATGATCAAGAGGTCACAAATTCAAGACATAAAAATAATTTCTTATAAAATATAAGATAAGATTGTATATTATTGATTCTTTTAGTTCGTCCATTCCCCGAAACCCTGCATATACTAGAGCTTGATCCGCCACTTTTATATAATCTCTTTGTCCTCTTTATGATGGATACGCCAGCTCCAACTACTACAAATTGAAAGCAAGTACCTAGCCATAACTCGCTTGGCAGACATTAATGTTCCCTGTACATTAGGGAAAGCCCGACAATGAAATGCTAGGAAAAGCTCATAAAGACTAGCCATTTGGCTGATTTTAAGTACACACTTATGGACCTACGGGTACCATAGGCATCTGATCAGATCTGTCGATTCAACCATCGAGCAGGAGCCTGAACATTCTTACCGATCTAGCATTGGTGGAGTGAGTTAAGCCTCGTTTAAGGTTTTCTAGAAAAATTATAAATGGCTCCTTAGGCTTTAATACTACAAATAGGATGATCGTTTGGCACGGGAAACAAAAGTGTAGATAACATCATGGTGATCTACGGGGTAGATGAACGGTGTCAACTGTACTACGATGGTTGATGGGTCTCAACAGTACCATTTGTGCCATCTAACTCAATCCATGTTACAGGATTGCTTTTGAGAGTTAGCAGAGGCAGTTCAACCATGTTTATTGGAGATAACACCGAATCAGAACATTATTCATAATCAGATCAGTTGACCTCCCATTATAACCGATCTAATTACCTGTAGTTATTCTAATGTTGTCCTTCCTCTTTGATTTGTGATTTGTAATTATGCCCACCCTTCAAGATAAGGGCTCACATGTATATATAAATATGTGATTCATTCACTATCAAAGCAAGCAATTACACAGTTCTTAATATGTTTACCTCACAAATGGGGCAGGCTTATTTTGTATTTTTTTAAGAAGTTGTTTTCATACCTTGAATGCATGTGACCCGTAGCTCACACGACAACAACTCTACCTTTTCGCCACGGCTCCACTAATGTTTACCTTACAAATTTTGTATAAAATTTTTGGATCCTTAGTGTAATTCAATTATAAAGCATAAAATAATTTTTTCAAAAAATTCCATTTATTATAGAAAATCAATTTCCATCCATTTTCTACAAGACAAATATACCTAGAAAACATTTTGAAAGAAAAACAATGTTCACCATAAATAACGAGAAGCCTATATAAAAACTGATTTGTCCCCACAAAATAATATGAAAGTGGATTTTTTTTTTTTAAAAGTTGTCGTCGTGTGACCTAGAGATCACAGGTTCAAAGTATAGAATCAACCTCTTGTAAAATGCAAAGTAAGATTATCTACTATAAGCCTTTGTAATTTGTCTCTTCCTCGAACCCCGCAAAGGAAGAGCTTCTTGGACCAGGGCTGCCCTTTTAGCTCAAAGATCCGTGTTGGAGTAGTATGGTCATTTAGAATCGCACGTGTTGCGCGTGACGATTCTCCTTGCTTTTTGGTGCTACAGACCTTGTCCTTTTCTTGCTCTTACGACGCTGGTGGTTGTCGTAAGTCCGGCGGCGTTGATTTTGAACGTTTATTGCTTAAATGCTCTTGGCACGTGGATGACTCCGGAGGAGGTTGACTCGATGTCTTCGTCGATCACCACGAAATGGGCACCCCGGTGCAAAACGTGAATTCGGCCAATTTCAACTTCGTGGGGAGCAGCACTTGGTCAACGGAAGTGGTTTACGTCAACACCAGTGGGATGAGTTGGATGGACGGGCTTTCTCACCGTCTTACAGGCTAGGAAAGAGAACGGAAGGGAGGAAGGTGTGCAATTATGAAAGCGTGGATAGCTAGGGTGGGCCATACGAAGAATGCTCCTTCACTTAGACATTGTGAGTTTATGTCCCTCCGATTTGTGGAGATTCTTTTACGGCATTAATCGGTTGAAGTTTGGCGGTGGATGCATGACTCATCCAAGGCATGTAATTACTTGCCACATAATGGGTTGCGTCATTCCATTTGTGCTTAATTGCTAACTCGTATTCATTCCAACCAAATATGGACAAACCTCAACACACTAATCACAATCACAAGGTTCTCTAAATAATTGAACTTAAAAAATAAAATAAAATATTTAGCCTTTTTTGCAGCGGAATCATATGTTTTTTATTTTTCAAATTCAAACTATAAAAATTAACATAAATTTATCTAACAAATTTCAAATTTCACAAAAATTATAAATATGGTAAAGATGTAGGGCCTGAGAAATGTCATAAATCGATTTATATTTCGAGTTTGCCATGAGTTTTTCTCGCTCAATTGACACCTGATGCAAAACCCTCTTCATTTATCATAATTTGAGATTGACAGCCACAAAATCATATAGAACTAAAACCAAACAGATGGAGTTATCAGCTAGGCTGGCCTTGTGAATTTAGAGTCTAGCTGATCATTAATGAGGTAACATTAAAGGAAATAAGACAGCCACTCTTACTTGTTTGGGGACCTCTACTTGAAGTAGACAGACAGTCTGCTTTGAATTGTTGTGACCCTCATCACCATGGACTGTACCATATTTAACATGGATTATCTGAAATACTAGAAATAAAATTCATACTGAGGAAATACATGATTAAATATCACTTACTGTTGTGGCGATGACAAATATTAACCAAGTTTTTGCAGGATATATGAAAAAAAAAAAAAAAAATCAACTTTCTTCAAAGATGACAACAAAAAAGAATGTTCAAATGGGAGAAAAATGCAAAAAAATGTAACATGGATGCCACCTGATGATGAGATGGTAAAACTAAACTTTGAGAGAAAGGAAATCCCAAGGAAAGCTGAGAGGAGGAATCAAGATATAGTACGTGGCCCCGTAGGTTAAGTTGCGGGTGTTGGAAGGAAGATGAACCTCCATCGGAGGATGAATTTCTGTGCATCTATGAATATCATTCCCCTTCCACATTTTGGAAACTAAATTCGCAGTAGTTGGCAGGACAAACCTCTATAAAATAATTTTGATTTTGATTTTTCATTCAGCGAGATCGTAGAAGGGGAGCTTTGACACAATGAAGGACTTGCTGTTGCGTGACCTCAATGTGATCTTGAGGTCAGTAGCTCGCCGAATGGAAATAACCTTTTTGTAAAATGTAAGATAAAACTACATGCTATAGACCCTTGTGGTCTATTCCTTTCAGGGCTATCCTTTTCATCCAACCAGATCATACTAGATGATCTGTGGCTTGTAAGTCTCTAGATCAGAAAATCCAAAATATCTGCCTATTGACAATTTGGCATTGAATCAAACAGTTGACAGTGATAAACAGCCCACGTTTAGGATGATTTGGGTCATGTATCTACTATAGGACTTTTGATGAAACAGACCAGATATCGCCATTGAAGGGGAGCTTTGGAGCAACGGGAAAATTGTCGTCATGTGTCCTTGTAGTTACGGGTTGTAAATATAAAAATAGCCTCTTACAAAAATGTAAGATAAGACTACATACTATCAACCCTTGTACTCTACCTTATCTCTGAACCCCGTGTAGGAGGAAGCTTCGTAGGGTGCCTTTTTACCAGATATGCCATCACCAAGCGGGTAGGTTTAGATTTAAAAAAATGGCAAGAAAAAAGTCTATGAGAGACGCGTGGAAGATAGATGGAAAAATATTAGGAATATAATAAAATCGTACAGCTATATGATAATGACAAAAGTGGATAACAAGTCGCATGAGAATCATTTGAGGCTATCATTTTAAAAAGTGATACAAAAGTACCTATGGAAGTAAATTATAACCCCATGAAGTCAATGCAGATTAACATGCATAAAGTATGGATATAATTAACTTTCTCAGCATGTATTCTGCCTTTCTTTTCCCTGCACATGAATCATATGCTAATTAATGCATCCAATTCCTTCTCACAAGCCTAATTACTGTTAGCAACACTAAACTACATGCAAGTGGACAAATATTCATGCAGATTTGTTAGTATTGCTTGTTAAAGTGATTGGAACTCCACAAACATTGGGTCCCAGGAGTATCTTCAAATTGCTGCTGCAAGAGGCAGGTTAGGAGTTGGTGAGTGGCGCTTATAATTTATAGTAAAGAGCATAGTTTAGCCATGTGAGAACAAACAAAAATATTTTCATGTAACCACACCATTTGCCCTCTTATTTAGATAACATCTCATTATGCATATGGGTTTTGCAGAATGTTCAGGTCGAGGATGCAATCGGATCCATTAACTTAACAGGTGGGCGCACATCCATTAAGCTTATTTGGGATAAAAGGGCAGCCTACATGCATGAAGCTTTCACCCATATGAAGGGGTGAACTACAAGGGTCTATAGTATGCAGTCCTACCTTGCATTTTTGCAAGGGGCTGTTTTCAGTCCTTGAACTTGTGATCTCAAAGTCACACGATGATAACTTTACCGTCACACCAAGATTCCCTTCAAATTCATTTGGGATCCACCAGATAAATAAAAATTACTGGTTTTTGTGAGGTTAGATCTTGCAAAGGGACATCCACTCAGCATTGAACCAGAACATGTGGGTTGCCCGTTGATGATCGATTGAGCATCTCCAATGTAATGTTCACGTCTTCTGTCTCTGATAATAACAAATTACAATGATAACAAACAAAGAGAAGTCTGGGAAACAATCATTGATATTCAATTGAACTGATCAAAGTTCTCAATTGCATTGCTACTTTTCTAAACTTGACTTAGAAATAAAGAAAGTAATATTCAGTTGTATTGTACTATTCTCTCCTACCCATTTGAGTTTCAGGCATGCATTATCATTAACGTTTGTATTAGATACACTTACGGTGTATATGTCGATTCTGCCACCTACTTCAATGAGTAAATGACTCGAGACACTTGAGTTGTAGAAGGTAGAGTTGGGATTGTTCCTAACGATATATACTTACAATTTACAAAGTTCAGATTCGGAAGAAATTGATCGGCAAGGCGAATATTAGGAAGATTGGGACAAACTTTGGGAAAGAATCAAGGACAAGGTTAGGAAGCTTGAGTGCATGAGTTTGGTGCAACCGAGTCTCGATTGTAAGTTCACGAGTTTGAGACTCCTAAAAAGTGTGAGTGTGAATGCACATGTCCACCATTTCAAAAAAGGGGAAAAAAAGGTCAAGGAATTTTTAGCACGATGGAAATTTGCTAACATTCTAGTTGAGATTGAGGAATTTTTTAGACTTAAGGCAGTTTTCCATTAACCGCGTTCATCGCGCTGATAATGACAGCCGACTGCCAGTAAGGGAAGGCGGCCAAGCACGGGGTTTGAAAATTACGAATGATCATGGAAAGATATCACTCATTCTCGAAATAGTTCGTAATGTTCTATATATATCTACTTTTCCTTTGCTTATTTTAAGTTAAGAAGTCCTCTAGCAGCCAGCTACGTCCACTGGACCGCCTACTGTCTCTAAAGAGGGGCAGACCTGGTGCACGAAGCTTCTGCTTATGCGGGGTCTACGAAAGAGGCGGGCCACAATGACCTAAAGTAGGCAGCCTTACCTTACATTTTGCAAGAGGCTGATTCTATGCCTACTGTCTCTAAGACTTTCTATTCTTGAGATTTTTAGGTTTAAAGTAACTTATTGAACCTTTTGTGATATAATTTTATTAAATTTAATTTTAACTAGGTTTATGAATAATATTTAAGAGTTTGACAAATTGTTTATGAATTCTGCATTTAACTATAACTATATATAGTTAATTTGGTAAATTTCATTTGAATTCAAAAACTTGAGAGAAGTTTGAAATATTCAGGTTTAAATCCAGATTTAAAAAGTTCAAACTTTTTTAGAAGGAGAAAAGGCATCTTGTTGTCCGCGGGCCAACTGCACGAGACTTTCATGGCTAGTTCATGAGAATGAACTTTTCCGTCCGCGCAGAGGGATGCAAGCTGAGGCTAGACTGTGGGTCTTACAGTCAACCACGCAGCAAACCGCATGGTCATGGTTTCGTGACTCTTGGTTTGTGGCACAAGTTGGTGACAGTCCGGTTCCAATTTCGTACTCCCTAGAATTGCATGTCGGTGCTGCATACTTCCAAACCTAGGAAGCTACAGATGCGGACTTATAGCTAGGAAGAATTGACTTATAGGTATTACGAGGATTCATGAACATACTCTTCTCTTATGGTGGGATCGAGTCCAAATTAATTCTACAGTAGTAAATATACAACTACCTGCCATGTTTCAGAAATAGAAGATTTTCTATTGTTGGTGTACGTGGCCTTCGAGAAACCAAATTTGTTACTCTTAGTCTCAACCCATCTCCAGCCCTTGAGAGATCTGCTGTTGCGCAAGTTTATTCTGGAAGTTCGGTCTGTGAGCACAAGCTTCCCAACTAACCTCGTTGCTTCTGTTTTGGACAAAGCTGTTGTGTCCCGTATCAATCACGTACATATAGTCATTAACCTTACAAATTATTCACATTGATCCCACAAAGCATTTCCTAGCTTGTCAAAGCAAAGGGAGACAGAAACGCCAGTTCGTAACAACTGATAGGTTGCTAAGGAATTAGCCTGAACCATGATTTGTGGTTCCTAGAAAGTGACACCTCTGTTTGCACGCATTATGACCTAGCCACATCTCGTGGACCACGGAGCGGTATTTGCTACGTCAATTCACATGGCCCGGTCGCTTGCAAGCGGACGTCGCACTCAGATTAAAGTTCAGTAATGGTTAACTATGGTAAGTATGTTTTCTTACTCTAATACGCTAACATAGTTTGGTACACTGAGGTTGGATTGCACCATGTCAACACGGACCACCTCTATCTAGACAGCAATAATAGTCTCCGTTACCACATTGACATGGTGGGAAAGGATTACTATTCATGAATAAGTCTTTTTATAGATGGCTTATCTAAGGGATCTTTCTGGCCTAGAAATCATTTATGTTATAAATGTCCTTGTATTGACACATCCAATATGGAGGGGTAGGAACCCATGAACGATTGACACAGTGAACTATCCCCGTAAACGACCCATTTCATCTGTCTCTTAGACGCCTCTTTGTTAGATCGAGAGGAGTTTATTCCCATGTATTAAACTATTGAACGGTACTCTCTATATCGTGCAGAGCTCTAAGAGTCGCATGTCTAAAACATATTCTGAATGCTAGCATGGTGTTTCTCGGACCTTGCACCGACCCGAGTTTATAAATATTAGCACGTATAAACAAGTAAGAATTTATACTCTGTGTGGTGGATAGCTAGCTCTAATAGTCATAATAACGCGGTTGTTGATACGTAGTCTAAAGCTAGCATAGTTTCTTTGAAGAAAAAGAAAAGGCTAGCTAGCATGGTTTGAATGCTAACATGGCAGTGCTTGGACCTTGCACCACCAAACTAGACGTTCGGGAAGGAAAGGTAAGACTTCCTAGTTTCTACGATTATAAACAAAACGAAGTGGCTCCTGTGTATCCTTACGCTACATATACATAAACCGAAGAAAATGACAATTCATGAAGGAGACGAAAAGAGGAATTTCGCCAATTTAATTGAAGTAAGTTCGTTTGAGAGTGAAGGAGAGCCTTGGCACAATGGTAGAGTTGTTGTGGTATAACCTTGAGGTCACGGGGTTAAGGTGTGAAAACAGTCTACTATAAAATGTAAGATAAAGCTGCTTACTATTAACTCTTGTGGGCGACCTTTCTCCAGACCTTACATATGCTGGAGCTTCATGCATGGAGCTGATCTTTTGAGTTCGTTTGAGAGCCTTGGTTGTTTTGTTATTTGTGCAAACTCCAGTGTCATGTCTGCGCCAATTTTTTCAGTCAAATCGTATAGGAAAAAATAAACGAGTCCCTGTATCGAAATTTCATTTTCATGATAGACAAACAGCAAAAAGACGATGAAGAAAGTGGGGAGAGTCATTACCAGATGGATCAAGATTCAAGGTGGCAGGGAACTCATTTCCCTATCAATGTTGTCCGTTTCGACTTGTTGCCACAGGTTGACGAAGGGTATTTCTAGAAATGAGGAGGCTTCTTCTTTAGCTGCGAGCTCCAATGAAATACAACCGACATTGGACCTGCCTCTGATGAACAGTGTCTGCAGATTGACCATACATTTCATCTCCACCGTCACCAAAATCTCGATGTAGACATCTAACAGCTTGTCTCTGGGAAATCCTAAAAGGATGGTCCTCTAAGGCTGTTTCGTAGAAATCACTCTGGCCGGCATTTGTCATGTGAACCTACCTGATTAACTCCGGCAAGACCAGAAGTCCATTAAGTTGGATGATCTAGCCCCTTGATCCATCACTGCTCTATCCTACTGTACCATAGAAGTTGAAGGGTTGATTTTTGTTGGGCTTGAACTCCTTTCAGCAGGGGCAACAAGCCATACAGTTTGCCTCTTACTAATCTGCAGTATTTTGTAAGCAATATATTTGCTTCGCGCTGGCCTATATATTCATTGATCTAAACTACTTAATGGTTTCTATTTCTTTGAAAAATAATATGATTCAAGTAGAACTTATTTCTTTGAAAAATAAGAGGTTATTCAAGTGAGGCAACTGGGTAGTTATATATAAAGAAAGGTATAGTATATAGGTATTAGGGAAGACTAATGGAAAAGGAAGAGGAGAGAGAGAGAGAGTCCTGTGGAGAAGAGTGGATAGAGATTCTTATAAAATTTTGTTTTGTATATCATAATATACAAGAAAGATGCTAGTAAAATGTAAAAGAAGTGACGCTTTGGTCCTTTATTTGGATGATCTAACCCATTCATCTAACACATGTTCTATTTAGGTGACTTAAGAAAATTCATGCTGATTGTATGCATATAGCTATTAGTTTATTCAGACCGAACGGTCATGATCAATAAATCCAAAACATAAAAGCTAATTATTCAGCGATGATGAGTTTTAGTGTCTACCTACCTAATCTAAGGCAGGCCAAACATGGTGAATGGATTAGATCAGGTGTGTGTGTATAATATATATATATATATATATATAGAGAGAGAGAGAGAGAGAGAGAGAGAGAGAGAGAGAGAGAGAGAGAGAGAGAAGGATTCCTCAACAGGTCTAAACTAGTTGCGTCCTAAGATGAGAAAAAGGGGAAAATGGCCCACTATTAAGAGTCCTACTAATACACAGAGTTGTCTTTTTGGAAGGATCAGATTTCGTCCTATAACAACACAAGAAACAAACGGTTGGGATGATTGCTCAAGTGGGTCCTCAGTTATATAAATATATATTAATTTCCTTAAATAATGATATATACACCCTTTGTTTTATGTCAGATATCTTTTTTTACAGAGAGAGATAAGAAGAACTAGAGGAAAGGGATGGCCCAAGTAGAAAAAGTTTATGAACCTCACCGGACAAACCCCTGGTGCCCCCATTTCTAGAAGGATTAGTGGGGACACAGAGGTACCGCAGCTGAAGTACATGTTAGATCACAAGTTTGGTGGTCCAGACCGCTGGTTAGGCTGACTGGCTGAGCACCAAGAATATTCTCCATTAGACGATGTTCCCCACTAATATTCTACGGTGGAATGAATGGCTGGAGAAGTCTTAACGAGTGAAAGGGTTAAATCATCTAGTCAAAAGATAAACGGTTTGGATCACCACTTTTCATCTGCACTCCGTACGGTTCTTGGTAGACTCCATGTGATCTCTTCTCTTTCCATATGAAACCCATTCATCATATATACATGTGAAAAAACCATTTCTGGAAACCACATGTACAGTATATATGGGTCCAGCAGCTTTGGTCACATCAAGAAAACAGAATTAATTTTCAATTCTTTTGGTCTTGTATTTTGTAAAAGGTAGCCTTGGTATATGAAAATATTTTTTTACAAAAATACAAGATAAAATTGAGTACTATAAGCCCTTGTGATCTGTCTTTTTTTTCCAATCCCAAATATATAGGAGCTTAGTACACCAAGACTACCTTTTTTATGCCCTTGTACTTTGTTCGTTGCACCCTAGTGAATAATTCGTTGCATCCCTCACAACCCAAGCAGCTTCCTCAGCCATCTTGTTTTACCTTTTTCTTCTCTACATGTGAAAAAAGATCAACTTCTTCTCCAAAATGAGTTAGATGGATTGGTTCGAAGCTTCGGCACGGGAACCTTTTTCTTTGTCCTCTCTACCTTAAATGCAAAGGAAACAATATATTATGATAACACCAGGATCCAGAATATACATTATAAGATGAAATCTGGAAAGATCCTGGATAAGGCCTTAAAGCAGATGATTCGAACTTCCAAACATTCCCCTTTTTATAATATGAAAATACTAGAAAGACAGTGGCAGGCTGGGCTCTTTCCTAACAGGCACTTTAATGGTGTGAGCAGGTCTGCTTTCTCCTGCCATTGAGCGACCCAACCTATAAGATCTCCACCAGAAAAAATATGAAGAATCTATCAGACCTCCATCTCTGGTCCTACAAAATGAAGTGAACCATTTATGGGGTAGGTCTTAGGATGGATCTGACGGTGTGGAGTGTAGTATATGCATCTCATTCATGTAAAAGTTAATCAGCCATACATGAAGGAAGCTGACTCCTCGGGCAGACGGTCATATTCCAGACTTTCTTTTCCTGTATTATTTTTCTTTTCCCACGGTCTAACCCACAGTCATATGGGCATGGCCACTAGCGCAGGGGAAATTGACTGGGGCGATTACCCACGTTTGTGCGATTAACAAGGAAACCCAAGGACCAATAAGCTTGGGTGATTAACAAGTAGGGAAACACAAGAAACAATGCAAGATCCAGTTTGGAAGTAAGAGCTTAGCATGAGACAAAGGGCCGTGAGACCGTCTGGTTCACGTACAATTTACTTTTGGATACGACAAGTTAGATGCAACTGTTGAACACTTCACATTACCAAATGCATGCCATCTAGAAGAGGCCTACCGACCTATTCGTAGGGGATTCTGTAGTAGGCCCTATCACATGAGCGGTTTGGATCAGTCATCTGTCGGCACCACCTTGGAAAACTGAGCGTGCCTTGATGTATTGTGATGAGGCAGGGTACTGAAGCATCCCTGAGAAGGCCAACAATATACTCAATAGAGGATAGTATTTTGCAAAGGATGTTAAGATCGTTCCACTGCTAGCGGCATCCACAGATGACTATGGATGCTCCCTACGAAAGCCAAGAATCTCCTATAACATCCCCAGAAGGAATGGGAGGCTGACCGGTGGATGAGTTAATTGTGTGCAAGGACAAATTCCAGCAAGTGTCTGCTCACTGCCACATGGATTCGATTGTGTTCGACAAGTCGCACAATGGGGTCTGTCTGGCATGAGCATAACAAGGCCATGGATTGAGTTAGTCGTGGATACTGGTTTATTTCCCTTCTGTTTTCATCCGTTGAGAAGTGACAAACAAGGATAAAGTTCCATCTGTAAGACTTGAGCTGCAGGTAGCAGGGAAGAAAATCTCTACCCGTTGATAACTCAGTGCCAATTGTTTTCATACGAGTGCTATACGTGTCAATTGCAAGCCCAAGCCCAAGACCATGGTTCGCTATGGCCTGTTAACTTGGAGAAGAACTTTGGGGCTTGATCTTTCCAAGTGAGCCCAGAAGGTGAATGACTCCAGTGAACCGTCCAAACGTAAAGTACTTCAGCCTTCCGTGTAATCTTTTGGGCCTCACAATTTCACAAAGACAATATAAAGGCACATAGGCATCTTTTCCAAAACATAGTTTGGTCAAGCCCTGAGGTGATCCACGGCATTCTAGCCCCATTCTCTAAACACTACCATATATCCGGACCTCAATGACTAGAGCCCGGCTAGCCCATTACACTGTCGTGCTTGTTTTTATCAATTCACTAGAGTCACCGACAATCGGCAAGGATTCTTCTTCTGCTATGGCTTTCTTACAGTGGTCCACGAGATCGAGATTGTCATGTTATACGTTTCCAAAGCAGGGCTCCGAACATAATTACAAGCTACAAATTTTGGGCACCCAAGTAACCCTGCAAGGTGAACGTTTGGGAAATACGAAAACAAAAAGTCTTTGGAAAGAAAAGAGCACTAAAGCCTCTTGCTGTAGTCCGCACCTCTTTATATGCATGATCGGTTCCCACAGTCATTGATCAGACTCATCCACTTGATTTCTCCACCTTTGGCTGACTACTGCTCCAGAAAAATTAGTGACTGGATAAGTCTGAATCAGAAACTGTTCTTTTGATCACACAACATAATGTGTGTTAAACATTGTTTAAAGAACTGTCCATATTCAACTAGAGGCAGATTTATTATTAGTAGATGTTAAAATCATCCAATCATCTTGATGTTTTGTACACGAGATCTATTATGAGGGAAACCAGATGGACAGTCATGATCAAACATTGGTATAATCCACAAATATTAGTGGGGCGCAATCCTGCAAACAGCAGTAACCTGGAGTGTCGCGCACTATGCCGTCATTCCTCAACCATGAATGATATGTGAATTCATTGTTTTACCTTTGAGTTTACAAATAAGGTTCACAAGTAATACAGAGAACTGGATGAATTATTCACGAGACTCATTTATAGTTCATGTTCGGCTCAGTGTTCTCTTCCTTACTTCAAATAATGCAAATACTTTGAATTATTCGAGGTTTTTTTAAGTTCAAAACACCACATCAACCATATTTCCAAAAAAGAAGTTCACTCACCATTCAAAATATAAATAAACAAATAAAATAGATAACCACATTAGAGAGTCCCATTTTTCTAAAAAATGTTTCAAATATTTGGAGAAGATCTGTCCACCTAAACGCAATCTGATTCTGCACTGAAGCACATTCCATCCATCCAATTACTAGCAAGAAGAAGCACAACAAATTACCTGGCATGACCCAAATATTTGAACCTGCAATCAATGGTAAAAGCGAATCCATATCCTTAATTCCAATATCAAATAATAAGTCAGATTTTCCAGCTGATACTCGAGCTGTTATAATGGTTTCTTTATTGGTGGAAAAGATCAAGATGACATTTACAAGAATCAAAGCTAAAACAACCATGTAGATGTGACTCCTATGAAACAAAGAGAAAGAAATACAGAAGAAAAAGCATGGGGAAAAAGGTAGATCACAAATAGAAACATCTTGATATACGAAGATCTAAAGACACCCTCTCACTTCAGTCACTCCAGTTATCCTGATCTAGAGACATCTGTTCTTTTCCGCTTCCCTCATCCTGCATGTTTGTTGAGAAACAATTAGTAAATTGAATCCCAAGCAAGGCTTGAGAAATGAACACCAGATTATGATATTGCTTTAGATATTCTTATGATAAATACAAAAATTCCAGTCAGAAGGTAGTCAGTTGTGGAGCAAAACACTTGAGCATTTGTTAGTTGGTACTTCTCACATCTGACAACTATTCAGCCTGCGGCTATGAAAATCTCTAAATAACTAGATGCCACATCAATTCATTTTGGTTGAGCACTATGTTTGGAGTTATCTGTTGAGGTTCTCCGTTTTCTACTTTCAATAGAGATTGTACGGTGTGCTACAAAAGTAAGTATCCACGGTTGGAGATCCAAACCAATGATTATCAGGGCCATACATCTAGAATGGTGATACATAATAATCTTTGGTCTTCTGAACCCTCTGGTTGGTTGACCATAGATTTAAACTTTATGGCTTTGTTCACTGCTGGAAAATAGTGATTAAGATCATCCAATGGAGGACATTTTTGGTTCATTGCGTATTCCACAGTGGTTAGGATCATAAATATTTGAATAATGAGCCTTTTGCTGGGTGTAAATTCATATGTTGAGTTACACAAGTAGACACCACATAAAAGCTAAACTTTCAAACTATCAACAAGAGTAATAACTTGAAAGACGAGACTCACAGAAACAATCATTTTGCTTATAGCATCAGACTATCATGTAAAGCTACTTGCATGCACCAATCATGCACACACAGGCACAAACATATACAAAAACACCTAGATACCCACACCCAGAGAGAGAGAGAGGGAGGGAGAGACCATTTCAGTAAGCACTGCATTTGGTGGTGACCAGGCCAGTATTTGTCTATCATTGCTCCCTGTGTATAATTCCTGCAACCATCAGTCCCAAAAAATCAGTATGAAAGAGCTGGTGTCCTACTTACTGACATGTTTAAGTAGATTATATGAGGGCAGCAGCATCAATTCACCTGATCCTGATGACTGAACCAGCAGCAGTTTATGCACTCATAGTGGCCTTGAAATGTCATGGATGTCCTACCCGACCACATGTCAAACACCTAACATAACATTGACAAAGTTAGATGACATAAACAAACCTTTTGGTTTTCAAGTTCCAATGATCTAACAGCTTGAAGGCAGACTCTGGTATAGAAACGAAAAAACTACCTTAATGGTTGTCATGCATGGAACAAAAACAAGTGATGAGTCCTCAGTGATGGCCATCTGCAGTGCTTTGCTAGTTTGTAGTCGCATAGCTCCAAAGTTTACTAATGTATTGCACCCAGATTCAATATCCCATAACCTTAGCCTTGAATCAGAACCTGAAATTCAAAGCAGGTTCATTTTATTCCACAACCTTAACATAACTGCAAAGAGCAAAAGAAATAATAGCTACTATGGATGTAACGGCAGAAACTGAGAGGAAGACAAGCTTTAGTTGGTCTGTTAGGATTCAACAAGAATTAAGAATCTGAAAATCTTAGTCCTGAGTCCATGCAGACGCGCATAATTGAATATCAACTTGAATGAAAGTGGAATTAGCCAAGGAAAAGGTTTGACTTTGAACAAATGATGTGCATAGTCAGTCAATGTAGCATACAATACCAACCCAAAGCGAACTGTCAAGTTGGAACAAGGAACAGTTTTCTAACTTTAAGCCACGTTAGTTCTTCCATAAGTCAAAAGGACCAATGCACAACACCAAAGATAGTGGCCGTTCTGCCTCAAGCAGGGTGAATGAAGTTTTCTTATTGATATGCAATCCACTTTTACAACTCATCTTTAGAGGGCAAAGCTGGGAACTAATATTATTACTTGACTAAAGTATCAATAAATAATCTTTGTCATTTAAAATTTCAATTTTATGTCCAAGTATACGAAGGTGGTCATTTGAATATAGCCACAACCATCTTTCAGGAAATCAAGGAGAGACCACCATGCTTATTTTCTTTTTTCTCTTTCCTTTTGCAATAATAGAAAATGAATTGAGAAGCACAATACAGCTAAGGAGACTTATGACTCCAATGCAGTAACTAGTTAATTAAGGATATGTATGAGGGAGAGTTAACAAACATTAGGACCACTAGCCTCCGAACTGTACGTGGGACAAGTTTCTGCCTCATATAGCTTGGGCCGAAGACCAAAGGAAGTTTAGGAGAGATGGGGAGAACCAACAGCTGTCAATCAGGACAGACAAGATACCGGTGATTTTCCTATCACTGTAGGATTGCACCAACGATTGGCATTGAGCCCATATCCTTTTACGTTAGTTATAGATGAGTTAACAAAACATTTGAACAAGGAGATTCTATGGTGCATGTTATTTGCAGATGAAATAGTTATGATTGAGAAGACAATGGAAGGCATAAACACAAAGCTAGAGTTATAGAGAGATTCATTAGAATCTAAAGGACTTAAAATTAGCCAAACTAAGACAGAATATATGAAATGCAAATTTAGCAAGGAAAAGAGCAAGAATGGAGCACCAGTAAAGACTGATAACCAAGAGGTCCCCCAAAAAGACCACTTTCAATACTTGGGATCAATAATTCATGAGAGAGGAGAGATTGAGAGGGAGGTTACCCACGAAATCCAATCAGGTTGGAACAAATGGAGATGCGCCTCTAGAGTTTTGTGTGATCGATGGGTGTCACGCAAACTGAAAGGAAAATTCTATAGAAGGGTTGTAAGGCCAGCCATGCTTTATGGATCAGAGTGTTGGGCAATTAAAGAACGACATGTACATAAGATGAGTGTCGTCAAAATGCAAATGTTGAGATAGATGGGTAGCAAGATAAGAAAGGACAGAATTAGAAATGAAAACAATAAAGGAAACTTAGGAGTAGCATCAATAGGTAACAAGATGAGGGAGATTAGACTTAAATGGTTTGGACATGTCCAACAAAAATCCAAAAAAGCATTGATTAAAAGGAGTGAGACAATCAAAGTTGAAGTTTCTAAAAGGACATGGGGAAAGCCCAAAAGAACATGGATAGAAGTGGTGAGAAAAGTTAAAAACTTTGGGACTAAATGAAGCCATGACACTCAATAGCAGGGAATGGAGGAACAAGATTAATGTTGCCGACCCCTAACCAGGACAAGGTCTTGATGACGATTCACTCTTATAACTTCAAGCACCCTCTGCATAGCTAAGGAGACTTACGACTCCAATGCAATAATCCATTAATACTCATTCTTATAACTTCAAGCACCCTATGCAGTTTTACATTTGAAAGGACAGTTCCTGTGGTTGTTCTACTTGTGAAGTACCATCTAACAAGAGAGACTAATTTTTATAGGAGGCCATCATGTATCATGAAAGGAAATTCTAGCACCAAAACATTAAAATATCACAGGGTAACATGTGGCAGCTACCATCTCATTACATGTTAGAAGCATCTACTGTTCACTAGTAAAAGATATTTCACCACTGAAGGTATATGATGATTAGGCCATCCTGAGTGCAAGTACCTACCCGTGATAAGATGCACTGCTCCCCAACCAAAGGTTGCGAGTAGAAGTCCTCTCACCGCCAACCTTCAGAAAGAGACAATTAGGCAATCCTCAGTAGTATCAACATGATGCCTTTTCTTTTCTTTTTTTCCTTTTTCCTTTTATATATGTTTTGCATGGTGGTTGGCTTCAATCGAAGAACGGGAATGAAGATGATCCCCAAAAAAGTACAAAAAATGATTAAAAATGATTATATTCAACACATGAACATGAAAACCACAGAGATTAGCTAATTCCGGTTGGTTCAAAGTATTCCAATCCCAAAACTCGTCTATCAAACCCCTCCTATGCAATATGATCAGCATTAGCATTTGCTGATCTTAAACATGTTGAATTTTGACCTTGTTTTTCACACACACACACACAAGACTAAAAAGAGAATTTACAGAGGGGGCAGATATTTCCCCATAAAAATCAGAACACACAACTTCACTTGTTGAGGGAATCAGCTACATCATTAGCAGACCTAAAAACATCCTTAAAGGCAATAAAAAAACCACTAGAGATGTGGTGAATCCCATAAATGGACGATTGTAGCACACAATATTCCTAGATCACTGCACCATTTCAACGAGCATCAACAGCCAGAAAAGACCTGGTCAGAATTGATGCAACAAAACACAGTGCACTCAGCCAATGCCAACAGACCTCCAAGAAAACTAAAAGTTACAAAGCCACAAGGTGTGGAAATTGACCTGCACTTAACAGATACATGCCATCCGAAGTTGCTTTCAGGCTGGTCACAGCACCATAATGAGCCGTGGCCCGATTATGACTGGACATCATGCCAGGATGTAGCCTCTGAATCATAGAGCCCTTGTGTTGATTTTGACTTTTACAGAATGCTGGTGAGTGCTTTGTACCACTACCAGATCCAGTTCTCTTTTGTGGAGCCCTCGACTTTGCAGAGGAAGACTGGCCTGCAGACAAGTGTTTTGATTCTGATACCTGATTAAAGGAAAGAAAGATGCAGATTTAATAGCAGAGTTGCACACTCATTTGCGTTGTGTATTTAGAATAAGTACCAAAGAACTATTTTACCAACTAAATATCCAAGGGTTTTAAGATTGGAGTTCTGAATAAATCTCTGAACATCCAAAGATTGTTTATTAGTGACAAGAAAGTCAAGGAAAAAGAAATAAAGTTCTTAATTTAGAGAGAAAAAAATAATTGCCACCTCTCTTTTTAAGAAATTTCAAGAGCCCGCCTCGCATTTTTAAAATTCCAAATAACCACCTTCTATTTGGACTTAAGTTACAAGTCTACAACTGCCAACCAACAGAGATGCTGGATGGAACTTGTGATGTCTGGTAATTTTAAATGTCAAAAGGCTATCCCTTTAATACCCCAAGAATCTCTAGATTTAAGATTGGTATATTCAGTAATCCTGTGCTCTCTCTCTCTCTCTCTCTCTCTCTCTCTCTCTCTCTCTCTCTCTCTCTCTCTCTCTCTCTCTCTCTCTCTCTTTCTAGAAAGAGCCAATTAAATAACCCAGTTCCTAACCTGGACTTTCCAAAATGGACGAAGAAAAGCTGATGGAACATATCTTCCACCTGAAACTAACCTCCAAATCCCAAGTCAGGGTGCCAAAGATGTTAACAAGAAGAGAAATTTGAGAAAGGCTAAGAGAATAAAAGCATTGACCAAAGGCAAAATGGATGGAGCTTGACTCTACAGCTAAAAATGCTTTGATGCAGTGATAGCCACCCGGGAAGAAAGATTAGTCTCCCAAAGCATCAGAAAGTTGATGAGAGGAACTGCAAAATCGCTTGATGGGTTCCCTTTGTGAGGAAGCGAACACGGAGAAATTTCCTAGAAACTGATAAAAATGATGTGTTTGTGAACATAGAAGTGCAGCAATCAAGTCCCAAGGAGATATAAACGGTTAATGATTAGTTTGAAAACTGAAATTGTGGGAGGGACTGGAGGTTTCAAGGGGAGGGATAAAAGGGGGTGGGGTCAGAGTCAGTAAGGCAAATATAACCAACCTGCCTTATGCTAACGGTTTTCTACAACATATGGGGGGGCCAGAATAAAAAGGGGTGCATACATCATCACCTATATACAATTCCTTAGTAAGATACAATGAAAATAGAAAACACTACAAAGCTGAACGTAAGGCATTGACCTGGCTGTACAAAAGAACAAATTCAATTTATTCCTGTCTACTTTTACCAGAATTATTTATTATGAGACGGATCAAAGATGGCATACAGAGAACTAGGTAAACAGAACCTGGGGGAGGGGGTGCGATATCTCAGAGAACTTTACAATAGAGAGACATTCATTACTCACAAACACAAACGCAGTGAGTGCTTCTGTTAATTACAAATTACATACAGGGGTTTCTCGGTGCAAAAACAGAGAAATTGAGAAAAAGAAAGGGTGGGGATGATGGAGAGAGAGAGAACTCACCTTTGCATGACTTTTCTCAAGGAGTGGTGGTCGTCTCCCAAGTTGAGACCGAGACTGATCCAAAACTTGAAAGCATCCTGCACGTCGAATGTCCCAAAAACGTATTGCACCATCACATCCCCCAGTCATCAACACCCACTCACTTGAGGTTGACCATTCCACAGCCATTACTCCATCTGGCATCATAGAATGGATATACATAAGAATGACGTGTTCTAAGTGTGGAATTCAAGAAGCAAGCAAAAATGCATGAGAAAAGTAAATATCTCAATCGTGAAGGCCACGAGTTTTATGTGTCTACCATTAAAAAAAAACGGAAAAAGAAAATGATAAGTTGGGTATCTCGCAATTTTGGAGGGCACATTAGTTAGTTCAATAAAAAATAACAGAAAATGTCAAGTAGATATCTGGTGCGTAATTCCATTCATCACCTATAAATCTTTAACAAGTCTTATCTCAAGGCCACCAAATCCACTCAAGTTACACACACACCCCCAAGCCACAAGATGGGTCTTCCTTGTACCATAATGTAACATTCACTATTTTAAATTCTAGAATAATTAATTTTATGAATTTGAGAAATTTGAGAAATTTAGAGATGGAATTTCGAGTTAAAACCTCAATATTTGAGATGTGCTCAAAAAATGGAGTCCAATGCCACTAAAAAAGCTAAAATCGGAGATCAGAGTAAAAATGGCTAATTATTTTAATTTTTATATTTAATTAAAATTATTTGGAAGGGCAGAACCTTCTTTTCACAAGCGGGGCCCACAAAATCATCACAGCCATCTATGTTAGTAGGGTGATGATTACCAGCATTAAATGCTGGTAATCATATAAAATAATTAATAATAATAATAATAAATATATATATATGCATTTAAGAGGGGGGTGCCTTGAATGCACCTTCCCCCCTCTCATTTCGCACATGTGATGAGTGTGGTTTGCCTTTGTAATTCCTGGATTTTCATAACCCGTATTTCTTGGACTCATAGTATCCTGGAATTGGCATTTGTTTGCAGAAGGACAAATCCTTCAGACTGCGCTGCATTGCAGCTTTCTTGCACATCTCCTGCAGACACTGGGATCCAGAACCTGTCGGGCCAGAACCTATCTACTATGAAGATGAAGAGCCTGACGATTGGCAAGAAGCATGCCCTATACTCGCCAAATGGCTTGAAGACGCACCCAAGTACGACGATTCTGATGAAGAATCCAGTGACACTGACTTATTTCTTCGTACTTTCTTATTCTGACTTATTTCCGGTAGGGATTATACCATGATCTATGTGTTTTCATGAAAACTTGTTGAATTTATGCATGATAGTTCGTAGCTAGTATGGCATTTATTTAGTACAAAAGTCGTTACACTCGGCAAAAGACTGGAAATACCCAGAGAGGAGGTGAAAGTACGGGTGAGCTGCCGTAACGTGAGTATGAGGTAGATGCTCATAGTTTGTTTTTGATTATCATGTTATGAGTTCATCTAGGTTTGAACAATCTATTATAGACTGGTATAATACCCGAGGAAATAGGTTGGAATATTTGAATTTAGAAGTCCATTCTCCCCCTGAATTAAAAGAATCCTCTGATAATCATACGCTCTATTGCTTCGGAAAAGGGAAGTATAAGTTTCATTCTGAGAACAGTCAGCTGAACTGTATAGCTGATTTGAGTTCTCATTGTCTGTACAACCAAGATCTGTTCTACGATAGGCTTTCTCTGTTTTCCAGAGTTTGTCTTAAAAATTTTAAGGTCTTGGAAGAAAAGCAACTGTCTCTTGAAGACAAGGTTGCAGGAATTAACGGCCAATTAGCCAAGTTCAAAGTTTCTGTATCTCAGGAATTGCAGGAGATACAGGAAAGAAAGCCCTTGACTAAGGTTGAGGTCAAGGAACTGGTGGCTGAAATTGCTGAGTTGAAAGAACTCCGAAAGGAGAAAAGAATCACTGCAGATCTTGGAGAATCAATCACTGATCTCCAGAAAAATCTGGACAAATTATCGCTCGGAGGAGACGATAAAGGTAAAAAGCCTGCGGTTAAAAAGAAAAAGGCACCGCTATTCGTATACAAAGACCCGCTAAAAATCTTCGAAGAAGAAAAGAAGAAGATCCGAAAATGAGCCAGAGGCAGTCTGCCTTTGAGCTTCCGGTAATGGAGGAAGTTGGATCTAATCATACACCCACGGCGTATGACCAGATCCGTGGATATCGATGGGGACAGCGAATGAGGCAAGAAGTAACCAGCAGGGTTACCAGACGAAGATCACAAAGGTTCAGAAGGAGCCTTGAAAGTCAGATAGATCCAGATGCAGAGCTGCGTATGTCACAAAGATGCAGAGCTGCGTATGTCACAAAGACGCAGAGCAAATATGGTACCTGCAGAAACTCTATATCAAGCTGGATGGTCAGAATCCAGGCACAGAGTATACCAACACTATTCGGAGGAAAGAATCCGAGTTACTGAGGAAAGACAACAGCAAGATCTGCCTATGAACTCTCGAACTATGATGGATGATTCTATCAGTATGCGATTCACAGGGCATCAAATTCGCCAGCCCCCACAACAAGCCAATCGGAGTGAATCCGATGATGAAACCGAGATCGCAACCGAATTCGCAGGAGCTATGTGGGATTATTGCGAAACAAACGAAGGACCAATCTGGGATACTCTTGGGGAGCCACAAATTTCTAATAGCTTCGAATATTATGTGGATTACTCGGCACCGAGCCATTCATACATCCCGATTGAGAATATTCAACCAACTGGATGGGACAATCCAGATGATCCCTTCCCTGAACCTGCACAAGATCCAGAGCCAATCTTTGGCTGGGATCCAGAACCTGTCGGGCCAGAACCTATCTACTATGAAGATGCAGAGCCTAACGATTGGCAAGAAGCTGCCCTATACTCGCCAAATGGCTTGAAGACGCACCCAAGTACGACGATTCTGGTGAAGAATGCAGTGACACTGAGCTCGATTCTGAGCATGGTGTTAATCCACTCCATCAGAGTGCTGCGGAGCGTGGTGGGCAAAACATCAGATTTTCACTCGATGACTTCGACGGAAATCCTATCGAAGAAGATGAATCGGCAAGTGATACCGACGCGGAAGAAAAAGAAGGTAGTCCAAATGAAGCCTTCGCAATCAATGATTCAATCCTTGACGGATTGGATTATCCAGCGTTGAAGAAACTGGCAGAAGAATCAGCCTATTCAGGCTCAGCCAGTAACTCAACACTCTATGTTCCTCCACAAGAACCTACTATGGGACCAGTAAACTATCCACCAGCTACAAGCTCTGCCCCGGTTGCAGATATATCTGTGGATGATATCCGATCCAGGGTCGGAGGATTCAGTAAAGGTTATGCTAACCGAAGGGAAGAATTTAATCTCCCATCAGCACAGGCTACATCAGGAGCAATTTTGGTCCTACCAACTGATGCAGGCCTATATGAAGAGGTGATATCAAGATGGGAATCCATAACTCTCAACCTACTCAGTGAACGACAATGGCTTGATAACCGTGAAAAAGTGCGGTATACTGAGAATCTGTTAGGAGAATTGGAAAAGAAGACGTTCATCCAATGGAGTATGGCGTTCCCAACAGAATATGAAGCCATGGTCGAAATGGCAGAAGATCCACAGAATGTGATTTCGCAAATCAGACAGATCATAACCTTGGAAGATCCATATCAAGGATCAACTGAGGAGCAAAACAGGGCGTATCATGATCTTGAACGCCTGAGTTGTACACAGCCAAAAGATCTGCTGCAATACATGAACGACTAAAAGGTCCTTGCAGCCAAATCTGGGAGAATGTATATGGGGCCTGAACTTTCAGAAAAGTTCTTCAGAAAAATGCCCCCACTTTTCTGAAAAGAGCTTGAAAAGCATTCTTGGAAAAATATCCCGGCAACACAATGGGAGTACTTCCGAGAATTCATTTCTCATATCAGTGTCTGCAGGAGATGTGCAAGAAAGCTGCAATGCAGCGCAGTCTGAAGGATTTGTCCTTCTGCAAACAAATGCCAATTCCAGGATACTATGAGTCCAAGAAATATGGGTTACGAAAATCCAGGAATTACAAAGGCAAACCACACTCATCACATGTGCGAGTTTTCAAGAAAAAGCACCAGGATAGAGTGCGAAAATGTAAATGCTTCATTTGTGGTGAAGAAGGACACTTCACACGGGAGTGTAAACGCAAAAATGGCAACATCGCTCGATCAGCAATGATGGATAACCTTGAGCTTCCTGATGACTACGATGTAGTATCCGTGGATCTCAATGAACCTGATAGCGACGCAATCTGTTGCGTTTCGGAAGGAGAAGCTGGACACAACAGTTCAGCAAAAATAACAACTGAAGATTTACCATGGGATACAATCTTCATGATGTCAGCAACGCAGGATCTTGGATGGAGGGTACTAATAAAGTTACCTCAGCATCAAAATGACTGTGAACATCTAAATGTTCAAGTCAATCAGAAGATCGAAGGCGTTGAGTACTTGAAGTGCGCCTACTGTAAGATCAGGACCAATCAACGGATGAGAATCCATTGTCCTGATTGCCTGCTCACAACCTGCCTACTTTGTGCTAGATTTTATTTACAGTTGGATTTCAAACCAGAAGTCCCTGGAGCACAAAGTTATACTAGCAAGGATGGATTAATTCGGGAATTACTCGGATTTGTCCAGTTTTTACTTGCAGAAAATGAAAGGTTAGAAACCGCTCTAACCAGGGATTTGGAGCGAGAAGAAGTGGAACTCGCAGAAGCTTTTGCAGAAGCAGAAGCTAGCAGAAAAGGTAAAGGCATCACTATTTGTGAGCCAATACCGGAAGAAGAAACGTTCGTCTGCCCAGACGAGTATGTTCAGAAGACTGAACAAGAAGAAAAACCACAGCCGGTCTTCAAGAAACGTCAAGTGGTCAATGACCTATATAACTTCGACGTTCATTTCAGTATCTCTGGAGCAAAAGAATTTACAGTTAGAGCTATTCTGGATACTGGAGCCATGAAATGCTGTGTTAATATCGGGGATGTTCCAAATGATGCAATTGAGGATTGCAAATACCCCGTCAGGATCAGTGGAATCAATTCTGATTCCATTACAAACAAAAAGCTGAAGGAGGGATATATGACGCTTGGCGCGAACAAATTCAAAATCCCCTTCACTTTCTGCTTCCCGATGAAGATGCGGGATGGAGTGCATATGCTGTTAGGCTGCAATTTTATTCGTGCAATGCAAGGTGGTGTTCGGATCGAAGGAAGAGACATAACATTCTACAAGAACATTACAAATATTTGCACAGAACAGGAAAATCTGACGGCAAATGCAGTGATCATCAAAGATCTGGATATTACAACAGAAGAATATTTTAATATCCGGAGAGAATGCGGATTCTCTAGTGAAGTTAGCTTCAATTTTAAAAGGAGATTCGCTAATTTCTTAAAGGAGCTTGAGGAGCAGGGATATATCGGTGATGATCCAGTAAGACATTGGGGTAAGAATCAGATTCTGTGCAAAATCGATGTGATCAATCCCTATATCACAATACAGGATGCACCCCTCAAGCATATGACACCGAGAGATCTGCATGCTCTGAAACGGCATGTCAAACAGCTCCTTGATCTGAAGGTCATTAGACCCAGTACCAGTCGACATAGAACAAACGCAATGATCGTACAATCTGGTACAAGTGTTGACCCGATCACCGGAAAAGAAGTACGTGGTAAAGAACGAATGGTGTTCTGTTATCGAACACTCAATGACAATACGCACAAAGACCAGTACAGCTTACCAGGTGTCAACGGGATACTAAAGCGAGTAGGCAATAGTTGCATCTACTCCAAATTTGATTTAAAAAGTGGGTTCCATCAAGTTGCCATGGAAGAAGAGTCCATACCTTGGACCGCATTTTTGGCAGGAACTGAACTATATGAGTGGCTAGTAATGCCATTTGGCTTGAAGAATGCAGTCCCAATATTTCAACGAAAGATGGATAATTGTTTTCGTGGGACAGAGGCATACGTGGCAGTATATATTGATGATATACTTGTCTTCTCAGACAATGAAGATGACCACGTCAGACATTTGCAACAGGTCTTAGAGATCTGTAAGAAGAATGGGCTTGTTCTGTCTAAGAACAAGATGAAGATTGCAGTGGAAGAAATTGAATTCTTAGGAGCAATACTTGGCAAGAAAAGAATGAAGCTGCAACCTCACATTGTAAAGAAGATCGTCACCTTCGACGATGAAAAACTGAAAACAAAGGAAGGCCTTAGATCTTGGCTTGGCATACTCAACTATGCCAGACCCTATATTCCAAATCTTGGGGTCATGCTTGGGCCATTTTATCAGAAGGTATCACCACATGGTGATAAGAGAATGAAGACATCGGATTGGGATTTGATCTCCAAAATCCGAAAGATTGTGCAAAATTTACCCGATATGGAAGTAGCACCTAAAGACGCGTATGTCATCTTGGAAACAGATGGCTGCATGGAAGGTTGGGGTGGAGTTTGCAAGTGGCGACCAAAGAAGGGTCGTCACGATCAGAAGAAAAAGTCTGCGCATATGCGAGTGGAAAATTTGACGTAATCAAATACTCGATTGACGCAGAAATACATGCGTGTATGAAGACCTTGGAGGCTCTCAAAATACACTACCTGGACAAGAAAGAGATAACCCTAAGGACTGATTGTCAAGCCATTATCAGTTTCTATAACAAAATAGCGGCTAACAAACCATCTAGGGTTAGATGGATGAACTTCACAGACTTCATCACAGGATGTGGTGTTGAAATTAGATTTGAACATATTGACGGTAAACTGAACGTTTTAGCTGACGCTCTTAGTCGTCTGGTTAATCGTTATGTTTTTATTTCTCCAGAATCATTATGTCCAGTTCAAGCTCAAGCGCTAGCAACATGGGAGCTTGCAATCAAGGAAGTACTTCATGGAGGCGTTTCGCGACAGAAACTCACTCAGGACCGCAGGGACCTTCTCTTGAAGGAAGCAGTCCGCAGACTACAGGTGGTCCTCCCAGACCACTCACGGATGAAGAATGGGAGTTCCTGTACTCGAACTCTCAAAGATACATGTTGATGATGCAAGATGACCGAGCTGGTGATATCTTCCGTAGAAGTGGTGTACGTGGAGATATCGTGGATGATGAGGAGTACCTGAAGCGGGACATTGATGTCAAATTGAGGATGCTTCACTGCCTCTTCAACATGAAGCGCAAGTACAACCTCCCATACGCAACACGTGATAACACGTATGGTGATAATGTTGATGCTGCTGAAAGGAGCATCCGTCTCATTCAGTGGATCCAGCACTCGATGAAAGAAGTCTGAGTAGCAGACACCTTTTGTCTCAGTTAGGCAAATAATTGGATACGTCCAAAGAAGTTTGCTTTTGCTTTTTACTTTCGGTGGAAAAGAGATTCCTTTGTCAGGCATCTACTTTTCGTACCAATAATGTATGATTTACTTTCCACGAGTAGGGTTACAAGATATAATCAAGAGACAGTTTTGGGAAGATATGGAGGAAGTCATGCAAGAAGTTCCCAACACTGAGAGAATCTTTATAGGAGCAGACTTAAATGGCCATATAAGAAAAGATAAGGAAGGATATGATAGAATAAACGGAGGGTATGGTATAGGTGAAAGAAATGAGATGGGGGAGAATATCCTTTATTTTGCTTTGTCATAAAACATGTCCATTGCAAATACACTCTTTAAGAAAAGGGATGAACACTTAATAACCTTTAAAAGTGGTCTTCATAAAAGCCAAATAGACTTTTTCTTACTTAAAAATAATGAACGATCTATATGTAAGGATTGTAAGGTAATACCCGGTGAGAGTTTCACCTCACAACATAGGTTAATGGTTATGGATATCCATATCAAAAGATGGAGAAAAAGAACTAAACTTAATACACATCCAAAAACTAAGTGGTGGAACTTAAAAAGAGAGAAAATAACCTCATTCAAAAATAAGTTGATGGTAGAAGGAAATTGGAACTATGAAGCAGTAAATACCATGTGGACTAATATGGCTGAGTCCATTAAGAAAGTGGCAAAAGATGTCTTAGGAGTATCTAAAGGTAAAAGGCTATTAGAAAAGGAAACATGGTAGTGGAGTGAAACAGTGCAAAAAGTTATTAAAGAAAAACGGATGCGTTTTAAAGCATGGCAGAATATTAGAAATAATGAAAACTATGAACAATATAATAATGCTAAAAAGGTTGCTAAGAGAATAGTAAGTGAGGCTAAACTTAAAGCATATGATGAGCTCTACAATAGACTAGGAACAAGAGAAGGTGAGAAAAATGTATTTCAACTTGCAAAAGTAAGAGAACAAAATGGTAAGGACTTAGACCATGTTAGGTGTATTAGAGGTGATGATCAAAGAGTATTAGTCAAAGATGATGAGATCAAACAAAGGTGGGAAACATACTTTCAAAAATTGTTAAATGACAATGGCTCTGAGAATATAGGGATTGAAAATACTATAAATTTAAATAACACTGGATATTATAGATATGAACGTAGGATTAGAATACCTGAAGTAAAAGAGGCCTTGAAAAAGATGAACTCAGAAAAGGCCATGGGGCCTGATGGTATACCAATAGAGGCTTGAAAGCATATGGGAGATATTGGAGTAGTTTGGTTGACAAGGTTGTTTAACAAAATTATAAAATCAAAGAAAATGCCAGATGAGTGGAGGAAAAGCTCTATTGTACCAATCTATAAGAATAAAGGAGACATACAAAGCTGCACTAATTATCGAGCGATCAAACTTATGAGTCACACTATGAAACTTTTTAAAAGAGTGATTAAGAAGAGGCTACAACATGAAACAAGTGTATCGGAGAATCAATTTGGTTTCATGCCTTGGAGGTCTACCATGGAAGCTATTTTCTTACTAAGACAATTAGTAGAGAAATATAGGGAGAGGAGAAAAGACCTCCACATGGTCTTTATCAACTTAGAGAAAGCTTATTATAGAGTCCCTAGAGAGTTAATATGGAGGGTGTTGGGTGGTAAAGGAGTTTCTCAGGGATATAGACATAATTAAAGATATATATGATGGAGCGGTAACAAATGTTAAGACCACTAGTGGGGCGACTGGTGATTTTCCCGTCACTATGGGATTGCACCAAGGATCGGCATTAAGTCCATACCTTTTTACATTGGTATTGGATGAGTTAACAAAACATCTGCACGAGGAGATTCCCTGGTGCATGTTATTTGCAAATGATATAGTCTTACTTGATGAGACATGAGAAGCATTAGAATCTGAAGGATTGAAAATTAGCCGAACTAAGACAGAATATCTGGAATGTAATTTTAGCAAGGAGAGTAGGAGTAGAACACCAGTCAAGATTGATAACCAAGAAGTCCCCGTTAAAGACCACTTTCGATACTTAGGATTAATGATCCATGAGAGTGGAGAGATTGAGACAGAGGTTACCCAGAGAATCCAAGCGGGTTGGAACAAATGGAGATGTGCATCTGGAGTTTTGTGTGATTGACGGGTGCCACTCAAACTAAAAGGAAAATTTTATAGGATGGCAATAAGGCTGACCATGCTCTATGGATCAGAGTGTTGGGCAGTTAAGAAACATCATACTCATAGGATGAGTGTAGCATAAATGAGCATGTTGAGATAAATAAGTGGTAAGACAAGAAAGGATAGAATTAGAAATGAAAATATTCGAGGAAATTTAAAGATAGCACCAATAGGTAACAAGATGAGGGAGACTAGACTTAGATGGTTTGGACATGTTCAAAGGAGACCAACAACGGCACCGGTTAGAAGAAGTGAGGCAATACAAGTATAAGGTTCTAAAATGGCAAGGGGAAGGCCCAAAAGAACATGGATAGAAGTGGTGAGGAAAGATTTAAAAACACTGGGATTAAATGAAGCCATGGTATTTAATAGAGTGGAATAGAGGATTAAGATTCATGTGGCCGACCCCTAATTGGGATAAGGTCTTGATGATGATGATGATGATGAATTCAGGGATCCCGCCTATTTTATAAAAATAAAATTTTTACTACTACTATATATATTGGAAAAAGATTTAGAAAATCCAGGGTGTCACACATAATTATCTCCTCAAAGGAAATCAGCTGGTCAAGCTCTATCCACTTGATCATAGTAACCAGCCAGATGAAAAGGGAGGAGTAATCAGGATCCCACCCAGTACAGGAATCATAAACCTTCTTAAATAAAAATACAGTAGCCCATCCTCAATGTAGATGGCTTTATTTCTATTCTTTCAACTGTGGGTGTTGTTTGACTTATCCCGCCCAAGGAAGATGCACTTGACAAGGAAGAGATCTCAGCTACATCTGTTCACAGAGAGAAACTCTCTCACTAAACCACTGTCTACTATAATCCATCAAAGCCAATTCAGTCAAATTGCTCGACATGACCTCACAACAGCTAAGACCACTTCCATCTTCAGATGAAATATCTATTCAAGAGAAGCGTCACAGGAAAGAACAGTTTCATCTACAAAGGGGAGATGGGTAGTCCAACTCAAAGTCCTTAACAAGACAAGTACACTTTGTTCACTAGTCTGGTTGAAGCCTCCAGCAACCTCAGAGTAGAGAAGATAGGGGAAAGGGCTCACAGAGAAGGGCTGAAAAGTTCTAGAACAGTAGAAAAGCAGGCTATCAAAACACTCCATTAGCCATCGTCTCCATGCCAATTCAAAACCCATTATGTCCATCAGATAATCCAATGAAAGACCAATCAGTATAATCACCAGCTTTCTTAAAATATGTGAAGCTGTCTAACACACTTAGATGGTTGGTACAATTATTAGGATCACTCCTGACATTTCCAGAGTGTTGGAGATGGTCTCACTGCTTAGTGCATTTCAGCATGTGAAAATGGTTGGAGCATTGGGATATAATCTCTAACGAAATATGCCTGTATATCAAACTTCATTAGGCAATTTGTTCTTTATTTTCACGGCAAAAACTGACCTTAACAATGTTTTAGAGTTCAAATAATTGGGTGGTTATAAATGCATTGCCACATAAATGAATAGTAAAGCACAATTGCTGGCATAATATGAAACAATCATATATGAGAACAATATTACCAAGCAGCAACAGTAATTTCATCCATCTTCTTACCACGGTGGCCAGATAATGTGTGAGTGAATGCACCAGAAGCAATGTCACATAGACGAACTTGAACATCTTCAGTGCCAGCAGCTATTAGCATGTGAGACGTAGCTATGGAAGACATAGCAGTTCCATATACCTTTCCAGGCATTTTGAAATTCATTTCCACCTACAAGAGCATTGCTAAAATAAAACCTCAAACTGCACATCCAGCAGCAATGTAACCAAAAATATGCAAGATATGAGAAGCCCCTCACTTGAGTTGTATTAGTATCCCACACATTGATGTAATGGTCGAATGAACCAGTAACAAACAGACCCGTATCAATGGGGTACCAAATAGCTGATGATACAGCATACTTATGCCCATGCTCCCGTTGCTTGTCAACAACAAATAGGCACTTGTGTTTTGCAACCAGGCCACTTCCTTCATAATCCGTGGTCCGTTGAACATCAAATATAGCAGTTGATCCATCTGATGCGCCAGACAACAGATACCGACCCTCTGTCAAATCAACCTGACCTTGTTGTCAAATTATATGGACAATAAATTAGATAGTGTTTGGATGCCAATGCAGATGCAATTTGGCCTTTACAATGCCGGTTAAAATGACCTACAAAAGGCCGTAATTGCACTCAAAATGTAAATTGGGTGCAATCTCACCCTTGAGAAAGAAAATTATGTCAAAAGCAACTGATAGTCAGAATATAATGAGAGGTTGACAACAGAGATTAGCAAGAAATATAAAGACCATATTTAGTTCTTAATTCCATTAAGTTTCCAGTAAGGACACCCTACGGATTAACGGTCCTGTTCACCTACTTGCAAAGAATCTCAGACAAATCATACAGCCAAAGAAAAAGGTGCGTCTTGGACAAATATGACTGCAATTTGGCATTTCTAGTTAACAGTAAGAACAATCTAAAATGCCTAACTGCACCCAAACTGCAATTTACTCTCCATCCAGACTCACCCTTTACAAGAAAAAATATGCCAGAACCACAGGTAGTCAGATTAATCAAACTTCAAATCTCTTTGCCGATTAATTAGATGTTGCAAGCATACATTAGCATGGAATATAAAGACTCATTTAGTTGTTTAAATTTCATTATCTTTGCCAGAAGAAATTTTCTATATTAAACGGGTTGTCAAACAGCTAGACGGTTTGAGAACATACAAGAGTTCTTGCCGGCATCCACCAAGTATATGATGAAATAACTCGGAGAGAAAGGGAGGGCAGGGAAAGGAGAAGTAAACATCAACCTGGAGACTGTTAACTGCACCCCGATGAGGGCTAACGAACTCCTTCCGATTGGAAAGCTGGAGAGTGGCGACGCGAGATGAACGGACACGATTGGCGAAGGAAAAAGGGCGGATTCGACCCACTTCTCGATCTGCAACCTCCTTCCACATTTCCAGCGCATCTTCGGCGGGGCTCCGGTAGGTGGAATCTCGGAAAACTGACAGTCTCCGGCGAGTTTTTGAAATTGGGAAGGAAGATGCAGATTTCTAGCACTCTTTGGCGTAGGAAGTGGAGGATCTGAGTCAGGTTTTTGTTTTTCTCAGTGGTTAACGAATTCTGCTAAACCCAGATGAGACGGGTCCATTGCGTATGACCAACGCTCACGTCGCTTATAGTTGCAGGATCTTCTAGCGGGCCTTTTATTGGTGGGACTCGCAAGGGAAATCACCTTCTCCGGTCTTATCCAAACCTGAATGGCTTGATAGAAGAGTAATTAGCCCGAACATGAGCATTAGGGGCGGCAAAATATGACAGGACACGATAACATGGCTCAGATCCGACACTAATTTAGTGGGTTTGGGTCGAATCTTATCGTATTAAATGACACGCCAAAAATCATATCATGTTCGAGTCAATCAATTAGACCCGTCGTGTCGACCTGTTTAACACACAACCTATTTACTCATTACCTTGACACGATTCTAACCTATGGAATTGTTGAAAATATAGGATGGTTCCTGAATAACCGTCCTATATTACTAAAAATTAG
The DNA here is from genome assembly GCA_035236585.1 of Warburgia ugandensis. Lineage (NCBI taxonomy): Eukaryota > Viridiplantae > Streptophyta > Magnoliopsida > Canellales > Canellaceae > Warburgia > Warburgia ugandensis. The sequence continues at coordinate 13,071,126 of CP141126.1, forward strand.
ATTAAATGCTAAAAATTAGCTAAAAATCATTAATACATGAAGATTCAAGCATGAGTAAGCTATATATGTTGATAAGAATAGGTATTAACTAATAAATATAAAAAAGAACAATTTTTTTCCTAATTTTCGTAACTTATTTTTTCAAAAAAATTAAAAAATAACACTAAATTACAACAAAAAAGAAGAAGGTGAAAACATTATCACACATGAATACACAACATGGGAAAGCTCTATATGTGGATAGAAATATGTTTCAATGAAGAAATACAAAAAAACAATGACTTTTTATTATTATTTTCGTAACTGATTTTTTCGAAAAAAACAGTAAAAAACCTAAAAACAAACTCAAATATACAGCAAAGAAGTATAAAACTCAAATGGAATATTTCTTATACACATAGAACTAAAACCCATCAAGATCTATGGAAAATAGTTAACAAAAAACAAAAAAATTGAAAAAAATACATATTGTAAAATTCATAAATAAATGCCTTTTTTTGCTTAGATCTATGAAAGATCGAAGAGGAATGGTGGTTTTCACCTTCTCAGACTAAAATCCATCAAGATCTATGGAAAATAGTTAACAAAAAACAAAAAAATTGAAAAAAAGGTACTGGTTTTTACGTTTTTTACAGAACTGTATACATATTGTAAAATTCGTAAATACATACCTTATTTTTCTTAGATATGTGAAAGATCGAAGAGGAATGGTTGTTTTCACCTTCTCAGTAGTTTGGACCATTGAAAGATTGAAAATTTAAAATTAGGGCTGATCAAGGTAAAAAACGATATATAGAACAATATAGGATGGTTATTTAAAAACCGTCCTATAATATATATAATGAAATATAGGACGGTTTTTTTATAACCATCCTATAAGTTATATAGGATGGTTATTTTATTTATTAGAAAGGTACAGGACGGTTGTTGACATGTTGTTGCATAACCGTCGTATAAGCTATAAGAGTTATGTATTTAATTAATCTTAGTTGAGGATGTGCTTAAATAAAAATAGTTATTAAGTATAGAGTAAAGAAAGAGTTATGTAATTAACTCATCTTAATTTCCTTAAAGATGAACTTAAAAAGACAAGGCATATATGTAATTAACTAATCTCAGTTGAGGATGACTGGATGAGTAAAGAAAGAGTTATTAATTAATCTTAGTCGAGGATGTGCTTTAAAAAAAATAGTTATTAAGTATAGACTAAAGAAAGAGTTATGTAATTAACTCGTCTTAATTTCCTTAAGGATGAGCTTAAAAAGACAGAGCATATATGTAATTAACTCATCTCAGTTGAGTATCAGCTTAAAAACAAAGTTATGTAAGTAACTCGTACTGTCATACTCAATTCAATAATTGTTGAGGTTGGAGATGAGTAAAGTAAGTGTTATGTATTTAACTCATATGATCTCAGTTGAGGATCAGCTTAAAAAAGCAAAGTTATGTAAGTAACTCATATTCAATTCAAAAGTTGTTGAGGATAAGTAAAGAAAGAGTCATGTAATTAACTCATTAGGTAAGAATGACTGAATGAGAATAGAAACAGTTATGTAATTAACTCAGTAGCTTGAAAGTTGAGAATGAGTATAAAAAGAGTTATGTAATTATCTCATTAGTGGATAATAAGTATAGGAAGGGTTCGAAGGGAATATTTATTAGTTATGTAATGAACTCATTAGGTGAGGTGAGAATGAGAACAAAGAATAGGAGTTATGTGTTGAATTAACACAAATGTTGAATGATATTACTAAAGGAGTTACTAAATTTTACTCTACAGGAATGATGGATCATGGATGAATGAGTTATTCCTAATCTATTATCATCAATTGGGAGTTAGAAATGAGAAACAAATATTGAGTTATACGAGTTGGATACATAATATTCATGAATTTGATTAAAAAGAGATATATTAGATCAATTGGTGATGACATGTGAAATTAACATAAGAAAAGTATTAGCATTTATAATTTTATACAATATATAATAGTTAGTTAGTCTCTCACTTCACTTGTACTTGTACAAGTTACAAAACTTGGTTAATTAATTTTGTACTAAGTGTGACTTGTAAGTTTGTAACTGACAATGTGTAGCGAATCTTAAAATGTTTGATAAGAAAATTAGAGACAGTGTGTAAGTACAGCTAAGTCTTAGGTTATAACTTATAGTTATAGTAAACAACCAACCAGGGTAGGGGCTTTAGCTTAAGACTTATAATTCAATTGGATTTGGGCTTACTTACATACAAAAAGACAAAACAATTGCCTTGAGAATTAGTATTGAAAGAGTTATGTAATTAACTCATTAGGTGAGGTGAGAATGAGAACAGAGAATAGGAGTTATGTATTGAATTAACACAAAAGCTTATCAAGAGAGAATTAGAGGGATATTGATATGATGATGAAACTAAAATTAATTATGGATTGTGGTCTATACTCTATAGTGAAAACTGAAAAGAAGTGGCATTGATGGTAAAATGAATAATAATCATAAGGAAAAAAAACAAATGTTGAATGATATTACTAAGGGAGTTACTAAATTTTACTCTACATGAATGATGGATCAATGGATCATGGATGAATGAGTTATTCCTAATCTATTATCATCAATTGGGAGTTAGAAAAGAGAAGCAAATATTGAGTTATATAAGTTAGATACATGATATTCATGAATTTGATGAAAAAGAGATATATTAGATCAATTGGTGATGACATGTGAAATTAACATAAGAATGATGGATCAATGGATCATGGATGAATGAGTTATTCCTAAACTATTATCATTAATTGGGAGTTAGAAAAGAGAAGCAAATATTGAGTTATATAAGTTAGATACATGATATTCATGAATTTGATGAAAAAGAGATATATTAGATCAATTGGTGATGACATGTGAAATTAACATAAGAAAATCATTAGCATTTATAATTTTATACAATATATAACAGTTAGTTAGTCTCTCACTTGACTTATACTTGTACAAGTTACAAAACTTGGTTAACTAATTTGCTACTAAGTGTAACTTGTAAGTTTGTAACTGACAATGTATAGCTAATCTTAAAATGGTTGATAAGAAAATTAGAGACAGTGTGTATATATAACTAAGTCTTAGGTTATAACTTATAGTTACAGGCTTATAGCAAACAACCACCAGCCAAGCTAGGGCGCTTTAGCAGCTTAGCTTTAGCGTAAGACTTCAAATTCAATTGGATAATTGGATTTGGGAATTGGGAATTGGGCTTACTTACATACAAAAGACAAAACAATTGCCTTAGACTAGATTGACTTAGTAGGCCTAGATAATTATTAATTAGTTAAACCTTTATGTTTTCAGTTTTCATTTTGTTTTCCCGCAACTACAAGGGGGGCCCACACATCGGATCTAACATCAAGGACTCAAAATATTTGACAAATGATTGAAGTGTAAGTTTCATTAACTCCAGTTGCCACTTGCCAGTTTGGAATTGGAGAAAAGAAAACTATCTGTCCCTGTCAGGCAGGCCAGCGCCAAGGTTAGACCGTTTGTCGGCACAGGCAGATTGGTCACTGGAAGTCTGGCACATCACAGTCACACTCACAGATTGGTAAAGTACTAATAAGCCATATCCATATGTGTAAAATAGGACGGTTAGTCCTTAACCGTCCTATATTCTTATGTAAAAATAGGACGGTTAGTGCATAACCGTCCTATATTTAGACAATATAGGACGGTTAATGCATAACCATCCTATATGTTACAAATATAAGACGGTTAACCGTCCTATAAAACATAACTTATAGGATGGTTATGACATAACCGTCCTATAAAACGCATAACATATAGGATGGTTATTTTACAACCGTCCTATAAAACATAACATAACGGTTGTTTCACAACTGTCCTATAAAACACATAACAACCATCCTATATGTTATGTGTTTTATAGGACCGTTGTGAAACAACTGTCCTCTATGTCATGTTTTATAAGACGGTTGTAAAATAACCGTCATATGTTTTGTAGTTGGTTTGGCTCCATTCACTTGGGAGCAGTTTTTTTACTAAGTCGTAATAGGGGAATTGAGTCGTTTCATGTCGTGTTGTGTCATTTCGTGTCGTGTATCCAACACGACTCAATCAATTAATCGTGTTACACAGGTCGTGTCTTGTCATTTTTTTAAGAACTAGGTCGTGTACGAGTCATAGGTTTTTGACACGACTATTAATCGTGTTGTGTTCGTGTCGACCCATAACTCTAATCGTGTCGTGTTCGTGTCGCCACAAACACGACCCGTCAACCCGAATTGCCACCCCTAATGGGCCTCGATTCACATACCCATAAGAAGAACCAATAAGGTGTGTAGATTTGGAGAGTGAGATCAACTGGCTTCTACAAGTTAATAGTTTATCCATCACATAAATTACGTTTGATTGGCAAAAAGTTTGTGGTGGGGAAACATCATGCTGTGGCTTATCAAATAATAAACTCGAGTGGTTTGGACCATTTCCTTCATGATCTACTTGATGCTGTTGGGGAACCCCGAGCCCCAGCCTAAACTTCAAACCCAATCAACAAATGGATGGGTACTTTTCCTAATAGCTGAAGGGAGTCTTGGGTAGTCAAGTAACTATGAGAAATGTACAGAAATCTAGTCCCTTTTTGGCAGAGTCTATTGGATCCGATGTTTTTCTTTTACTTAACCTCATTGTAGTTTTATGTGTTCTTCATTGCCTAGCTCATAAACCGTAGCATAGATTACAGCAGAAGAAGAGCACTAAGAATCACTTTACTTAGTCCTGATTTATAAAGGAAGAATAAAAAGAGTTGCATTATTAAATCTAAGGGCGCTAGATTTCTTTCTTTTTGGTGAGAATAATGTATAATTAGGAAAATGAATAAAAGGGCAGCCCCGGTGCACGAAGCTCCCGCCTATGCAGAGTCTGGAGAAGGAGCGGACCACATGGGCCTAAAAGTAGTCAATGGTGGTAACCAACTATGTTGTTTAGTTTCTTAATAGATCCTTCGGATTGGTTTGATGTCACCTTTAGAATGAAGATAATGTCATTAACAGATTTAAGAGTTCGTTTGATTGCCAACTATACTGTTATAAGCTGATCTAACAAGATGAATGGATTTGGACTGGACCCCCAAAAAAAAAAAAAATTTGTTCTGGGTAGGCTTCGCTCTTAATTGTGTAATATGTACTCTCTTTTTTCATGTTATTAATCATTAGATGTGAAAAATAACTTGCATTCTTCTCATTTAATGAGAGATTTACCACGAAGAGATTCAGGAAATTCAGCAAAGTAGAGTGGTGCCTGAATGTCATGACGCCAAACACCAAAATAGAGAACTTAAGTATCATGATTAGCTTAGGCGGGGCCACGATGGCTCCTTTTTTTCAATTTAAGCAGCGAAAAAATGCAATGGACCGAGATGCTCGTCCTTCGCTAAACAAGGTTTTCATGGTGAAATAAACCTCTCATTTTCCCCAAAAATTCAGTAGAGTCCCCTCTATTTTTGGACTTAGTGTCACGGACTTGCATTGTAGGGTCTATGACCAATGCCCATAAACTTCAATAGAGGCTTGCGTAGCTTAACTTGAGAGGTTTAGATCCATCAAAGGGATCCATAATTTAGAAGGCTCAAGTACATCATGTAAATATCTTGTTTTTAGAATTCTCCATGAGCATCTTGAATGTGTTAGAACCAAAAACTTGTATAGAGACTTCTAGAGAGGATTCTAAAATAGTTTCCAACCGTTGGATGGTTAACACTTATAAAAATCCCCACCATCCATTGAGGAGGTAGAAGGAAGTAAGCACCTATAAATAGGGGAGCTTCCTCACTTGCAAAGCATTCAAGACTTGTAAGCATCTTCAAAGCAATAAAGCTAGAGTTCCTTCCAAATTCTTTTTCAGTTGTTCTTCTCCTTTGGATTTTTAGTTAGGCTTACTTAATTGATTCATGACGAGAAGTCAATCTAAATGCCACACGGGAGTCTGATTAGTTAAGCCCGAGACATTAGGCATTTAACGTATGCCCTGTAATTCACTTGATAAACATTATGAAATTCAACGAAGACTCAACCTCCTCACTATTTCAGTCAAACATCAATTTTTTTATTTCCTATTTACAAAACTAGGAGTTCTAATTGCATCCACTCAATATACTCGTCAATCAAAACAGTAATCAAGAGAACCATACACATTGCCCTTCTCATAAAAAATAAAAAACTATACATCTCAAGTTTACCAAAATACAAGTATAAAAAAGAATGATGTAATGAACAGCAAGATATGATCAGAACATCCAATCAAGTCTCATTCACCTATCATCGGTGCCTTTTCTCTATCCCCTCGACCTGTAGTTGTAAAATGATAGGATGAGCTGTAAAGCCCACAAAACCTTGTACGTATATTCCACTGTTCTTGTTGAGTCTAGCTCAACCCCATTTCTTTGTTCAATCAGGAAACATTTCACATATTTTATCAAATAATCATTCATCTTGGAATCTCATTTATTATACAATTTTCACAATAATACAATAAGTATAGCATTTAAATACTATAAACATGCATACTTTCAACATAATTATCATACTAATCCAACAATATTTCAATGCAAAGTTAGCATCATGGGTGTTGTACACCGTCATCCTCCCGAAGACCAAGTCGTCTTTTACCTTAATATTACCATCTTGGACAGCCCCACCATGGTTGTGGTCTTCCAAGTAGCCTTTTCCCTTCTCTCAAGCCCTTCCTACCATACAAATCATGATCGACTCCATTAAAAGCAAGACGCATCAGAACTATAGGCCCCACACAAAAAAGACCCCATTTAATAAAAATCTTCCTATGGCTCTAGATCTAGTAGAATTCAAGCTACTCTCACCAAATCTAATGATCAATTTCAAAATCCAATGGTCTAAACTGAAAATCAAATGTGAACTAACCTAGCAACACTGAAACCACTTTTATAATTATATTTAAACAAGGTTAGGAAAATCTCACAAAACCAACAGAAAAGGAAGGATATAGAAGGGGGTTTAGGGTTATTACAGACCTATTCTAATGCTATTGATCGGCAAATAAAAGGAGGGAAAGGACCGAGACTATTGGAAATAATTTGTCACCGGAGAATTGTATAATCACTGTCAATCCAAATTTTGACAAAAATCCAGTAATCAGTCATTGGTTGCCAGTGGGTGTAAGAGAGGGCATCTTCATCGTCCTCTGCCATCGGTGAAAATCTGGTGATCGAATGGCAGGCGAGCAAGATGGAAGAGAGAGAGAGAGGAGGCGTTGCAACGGGTAAGATGCATTCTTCTTGTCATTTTGCCATTTTTTTTTTCTCCGGTGTAGGCGAGTTGAGCTCCACATGGGGACCTTGACTCCCAGTTGTTGGGCTCCTCCGTATGAGTGGGGTCACTTAAACCAATCTACTTACCATCGGCTGCCTGTACAATTGAAGTACCAAAACCAATCTACTTACCCAGCGTCCCATGTACAAATGTTCCCTTAGTAAAGGATCTATGATCAGTTCAATGATCTGAACAATTCGTACACCGTGCTTTGTCCTTCGACCAGATGACTTTAGTAGATTACATGTTTGATAACGGGCAGCTCCAATGCACGAAGCTCCTGCCTATGCAGGGTTTGAGGAAGGGACAGACCATAAGGGCCTAAAGTACACAGTTTTATTTTGCATTTGCAAAAGGTTGTTTCCACGCCTTGAACCAGTGACCTCAAGGTTACATGATGACAACTTTTTCCGTTGCACCAAAGCTCCCCTTCAAGTGGATTACATGTTGATAAATGTCAATAATTGCTCTTCCAATTTTCTATCCTTCATCTAGATGCCATGATAGAGGGGTAAGGTTTGGTTCATTGGTTTGAATTTTTGTTGCATCAATAACACATTGTAGTCTGCCTGGCCAATGTTGGCTTGCCTATCAAATCCTTACTATCTCATATTTTTCACTCCCTTCCTTTGGGGAAACAGGGACGAGACATCAAATAAATGACTATTTATATGGTAAAGTAAATCTTGGAAGGGGAGCCTTGGTGCAATGGTAAAAGTTGTCGTCATGTGACCTTGAGGTCACGGGTCAAGGCCTGGAATTAGCCTCTTGCAAAATGCAAAGTAAGATGGCTACTATAGGTCCTTGTAGTCATTCCTTCCTGGACCTAGACGGGAGCTTCATGCACCGTGACTGTCCCTTTATAGTAAAGTAAATCTTAAAAGCAGTTTACAAAAAAGACTTTATATTATGTATACTAAGCCACAAATAGGTTCAATTGTGAGAGAGGAAGGCCGCCAAATAGGCTTCATGATATGCAAAGAGGCCTACAAATATGTTTTATGACATGCAATGTGGGCTCACAAATATGTTCTCTTTGAAGGTATTACTTAAAGCCTACTTAGGTTAAGGTTATTTTAATATATAATATTTATATAAAATTCTAGTTAAACATGGTCAAACTTATCCTAATTCAAGTCAAACTTACCTTGGCTTTTTTTCTTTTGTTCGAGTGGCACTTTCAAATTATATAAAACATCAAGGGTGCTTTTCCATTTATTACAACCCGCTTGGATTCTTTAGGTGACCTCACTCTCAATCTCCCAACTCTCATGAATTATCGATCACAAAGATAAAAAATTTTATTTTAAGAAAAATTCTTGGTTATCAATCTTTACTAGTACTTCACTCCCACTCTTCTTCTTGTTCAAATTATATTTCATATTTTGCCTTATTTCTGCTAATTAATTTTTTTTATAGATTAAGCTCAACTAAATTAATAAAAATAAAAATTTATACTTAGTAACTAGATAGATAAGGCTGGGTCTCGTCAAACCAAGCTTGGGCAAACTGAGGCTTGATCGAGTTGGCTCAACTTCACTATGCTTGGAGATTGCATGATGGGTAACATTTAACTTCAATTGTAATACGAAGAGGAGTGTCAATATCAAATTGGATCAGTGTTGATTTTTACTCCGCCATTGAAGCTTCAAGACCGAAATCTGTTCCGTTTCCCGGTTGCAGGAGCCTTCTTTCCCGTAAGCTCTAAAACCCTAAGCCCCATTATGGTTTCTTTTATTTTGCAATTTTAATTTCATAGGATTTCCTGTTGAATCGAAAATCATCCACATAAGAACGAAAATGCTTTGATTTCTTTTCGTATTCTATCGCAGGTTAGGTTTCTAACCTATTCCTCTAGTTGTAGAGCTCCCAGAATTGGTCGTTTTCTGGAAATCTAGAACTGTCTCTGTACAAAAATCACAAATGTGGCAAAACAAAAATCAGGATTTTCAAACGACACTAGTAGTGTATGCTTGATATCACTGTCCTAACTCCAGTTATTTTGTCAACTGGTGGTTGGAGGGTGAGCGAAGATTCAACCGGCCGTCATGGATGGTATGTGAAAATACATTTTCTGGTTTAATAGTTTCCATTTTTCTGTTGAAGATAAAGAACCCTTTTTTGTGCCCAAAGGCGTTGTTTATAGCACCAAAATTTTTGATTCCTTGATGAATAAACCAAATCTCAGCGCTTCATCTTCTGAATATCTTGTGAATAATCGCAAGTAATCAATTTTGTGATTTTATCCTATTATTTCAGTTGATTCACAGACATCAATGTAGGGAAACCATCTTGGTCGGCGACGACCTTATATGGGCCCACCATCTCCGATCTACCTCCAGAAATTGCATCTCACGTACTTGCAGGCGTCAATTTATGTGATGGAATTTTGAGGAATCATTTTATTGTGTAAGTTTTCTTTCCGTGGTTGCAATCCTTTATTGTACTGCATGTAATTGAAAATCGCACTATAATGGTCTTCACAAGGACTATAATGAAGATTCAAGGCGTGGAAACAGCCTCTTACAAAAATGCAGGGTAAGGCTGTGTACTATAAGCCTTTGTGGTCTGCCCTTTCCCCGGACCCTTCATAGGCGGGAGCTTTGTGCACCTGGGCTGCCCTTTTTCACAAGGACTAGTTATTTGAATTTTCATTTTAACCTGCGATCAGGATTTTGATGGCAATATCTTCCTATGGGTCTGCAAATTAATGACATTGAGCCATTCTGTGAAGATGAGATTGTATTATATCGGCAGTGTGCTGATAAACGGGTTGGTAACCATTGTACCTGGTTCATTTTGATTTTGGAATACTCTTCTAGCTTCTGTTTGAGTATGTTAATTTTGTATTATTTCTGATTTTATTGGTTTTGATTGGTTGACTACGTGGGTTGATAAAATAAAATAAAGAACTAAGGCAGCTATTAAGAGACAATGAGTGGAAACTGGGGTTGTCGATGCCTTTAAATGAAGCAAAGGAAAGAGCTGATCAGCTTCAATCAGAAATTACATCATTGGAGAGGTATGAACCTTGAAGTGGGTAATACTCATTGATGCATGCTCTCTCTCTCTCTCTCTCTCTCTCTACATAGTTGTGCATGTGTACACATGTAGGATTGTATATATGATGGATAGGTAGATAGATAGAGGCGCTTAGAACCATTTTTTACAGTTTAACTGAAGTTTTCATTGATTTTCTTGTTTGATTGGGGTTGGGTATTATCTGCTGTTCACCTAAAAGTAATGAGTGTTCAAACATAGTATAACCTGGTTGTTTTCTCTTTCGTCAAATGACCAATATTATGGAAGAAGCTAGAACATGGGGGAATGTATGACATATTCTGTAGGAACTTTTCTCTGTTTTGAGGAGGAGCTTGCTTGCTTCTATTTTAGAATCTACATGGAAACATAGTTAATGAAGGTCTGATCCATTCAGGTAGGTAAAATATTTTCAACATTTTAAGTAAAAGCATCACAGGCATCCCTCTAATGCATTTGAGGTGGTCATATATTCAGATGAAAGTATATATATTCTATTCTAGATGGATGCTTTTATGGCAGTCTCTGAAGAAATGTTTGCTCTAAGCCCATTGGGCACACACCAGATTTCACCTAAGTACCTATTGGAAGAATTTAATGATGCTTTGAGATTGATAATTCTAATTCTAATAATGTGTTTTTTCCACAGGCACATGATTCTTGCAAGTGGGATTGAAGGAATATAAGGATTTTGCCAGAGATGGAGTCTGCATAGATGCCTTGAAGATACCAAGTATGTCTGATACATTTTTTTTCCTTTGTCCAAAATGCTTTTTCTAGTTTTTAGCATATAGAAGAAATTTGTGAATTTTCAGATCACTGGTGCATGCGCTTTTGAGCCAGAAATTAGCTCCTTGCCCTCTTATTGAGACTTTCGATGCAAATTCTTGTCATTTCTTGATCTATGACAAATTACTGGCACAGGTTGTTTCGTGTCCTTTTCCTTCCCTTTCTCGTATGATAGTATCCTAATCACAGTCCTTCTAGTTCTCATCTTAAATTTGGTTGCAATGAAGTATTTTGAAGTTTGATCTCATTGTATTTTTTCAGATTCTGAAGTCTGCCTTCTGCAAATGTGCTTTTTGTGCGATTGCTAAGTAGTGGATGCATATTACACTCGTTTCCTTTTCTCCTCCTCTACTTTTAATTATATCAAGTTCCACCCGGACATCATACCATGAACTATGTATCTGTTTATAATGCAATGTGGTTAGACAATGAATTGCTGATCATGTCTTGCCTTCTGTTTGCTCCTGACATTCTTGCAACTATGCCTTCTCCTTGAAGGTTGATCATTGGGCTTCCAATACCAGTTATCAGTAGTTATTGTGCTTTTAACTCTTCATGCCCCGTTTCCTCACCTTGAGCTTGATTATTCTTCCCTCGGAGGAATAGACAATGATTTGGAGAGTGTCTTGCAATAGATCAGATCTTGAAAATGCATACGACTCCATACATGTGACCATGAATATATTCTCACTACCATCACAAGGCTCACATGTAGAGACTCGTGTTTCTTGAGTTTGCATCCTATCATCCAGAGTATTTCATGGGTATACTGTCTGAGAACTCGCTGATCAACAAAAAGCTAAATCTGAACTAGTTCATATGAGCTAGTATTCAAGCACCAATCAAAATTCAGTTTGATAAGCTGAGTTCGTTTGAAATTATTACAGATACTCTAAAGAATACTCCAACAGCCCTAGGCATAATGGAACGAGTCAAGTCAATTTGTTAAACTGATGTTTCATACCATTAGTGGGCCCCCTTATGTCCCATATCACGAATTGGCCTCACTTAGGATCATAACACACCACCAAGCTTTCGCGGCTGATGTCTTTGGTGGCCCACTCTGGATGGCTCACACTCCAAACCAGGTAGCCCTCTCCACTTTTTGTGATAGCTTTCACTCTAGCACTAGGTAACCCTTTCTATAGATCGCCTTTTTGGGATTCGAACCCCTGACCAGTTGATTGCTCTAATACTGTATGTGAAGGACTTAACCAATATTCCAAAAGCATTAGGAGTAATGGAACTGGTCAAGTCAATTTCTTAAACTAATGTCCCATGTCATCGGTGGCGCCCCCTTATATCCCATACCACAAGTTGGCCCCACCTAGGATCATGACATACCACCACACTTTTGGGGCCGATGTCCATGGCGGCCCACTCTAAGCAGCTCACTCTCCAGTCCAATATGCCAAAAGCCCATGGCTAATAGAACAGAAGTCAACTTCTTAAACTAGTTTCCTATATCATTGGTGGGCCTCCTCATGTCCCATACCACGAGTTGGCCCCAATAAGAATCACAACGTATATCCTAGGCTCATATATGAGAAATGGAACATTACCAAGTTCTGTTGAAGTAGTGACATCTTACTAATGTCAAGATCTTAATGATCCATTAAAAATTTATATTTTTCATCTAGTTAATGAGCTTTTGTTCTTCTCTGTAGGACGAGATTAGAATCCTTTAACGAGGGAATGGCAAAGAGGGCAAGGGAAGAGAATAAAGGAAGCTCAGTCAACAAGAGATGATTTTCTAGGTAAAGCCTCTCTCTGTTTCCTTGATAGATTCAGTAAGCTTTATCTCTCATATAGGGTTTGAGTCCGTAGAGGAAGATATATACATGTAAATAAGCACTATCATGAACCCAATAAATAAACTTGAGTTACTTCAACTACTTAAAACTGCCCTTCTTAGTAGATTTGACCTTGTTTCCGTCAGTATAGCTTTATTCCCACTCTCCCATGTTTGTGATAGCAGAATGCTTCTAAACAAACAAACTGTCCTTGTTCCATTTACGAACTAGTTTTAACTTTCTTGTTCTGAACCTGAAGACCCAGCTCGATAAGCATAATGATACAGCTAGCTATATCCACATAGTATAATAAAGCAAACTTTGTCCCCAACTGCCCAGAAATCTAGCTGATCTGTTTATAACTTTCCTTATTATTTATTGATTGATCAATTATTATTCTTTTCTGAGAATCTTGTGGAGTCTGGATTACCAATAATATAGTATGATAGTTTGGAACCTGGATCACTCAATCACAGTTATTGAGCAAGTGTTAGTGTCAGCCATGCATGCTTTGTTACGTTATAGCAAAATTCTGTTGTAGCATCAGATCATTCTTGTTGATTCCAACGGTTTTCTGCCCTTGGAATATCCAACCAAAGTACAATAGCTGATATTAACACAAGGGTTTTCTGCCCTTGGAATATCCAATCAAGTATAGTAGCTAATATTAACACAAGGGTTTTCTGCTCATTGTTATAAGAATTAATTATGAGTTATAGATCACTGGTGATTGCTTTTTTGGCTGTTTGAATTTTGCTAGGTAAGGTGCCGTCATGAACATCAATTGTTGATGCTACCGGCCTGTTAATGCATGCTTGACGCAAAGGCCAAGAGATTTCCGACTACACCGCCAACTAATATTGGCTTCCTCACGTTCACGTTTAACTCAGAATATTGGTTATCTTCTCTGAAATAGAATGTATATATACGAAGTACAGGCGGCATAGTTATCATCTCAGCTGATACATGAACATCGATAGAAAAACAATTGCAATATGGTGACATTGCTATGGAATTTGTATTTTTGCCCGTCTGAAAAATGGAATCGACATATCAGGAGGAAATTGCTGAAGTAATTTGCATACCTGCAAATCTCCTTGTGGATGCTTCTTCCAGTGTGAGAACAAATTGAAGTTGGTCATTAGCAGCAGACGCCGCCTATTTTGCTTTTACTAAAGGTGATAAACTTGCTTATCGTTTCCATTTTGAATGCAAGTTGTTATTGTTGTGATTGTCGTTGAACTGATTTACTTCCTCCAAAGATGTTCTTGCTTCATGCTGCCCTGCCGGGACCGATACACCAAAATTCTGGTTGGTGATTCGTATTTAGTTCAATGGACCTTGAATATTGTAGAATGTAGGCTCTCCCATGGCTGACCCTTGGACAGCTAGCATGGCATGGCTTGCCAATTTTGACACATGGACCATCGGATAAGACCCCTTGACAATTGATTAGCAAATTGTTGTCTATCGTCTATTATGGTCCAGTTGTTCCGCCCATCGCTTTAGTTTGTCCCACAGTGAACCTATAGTGGATGAACTTGGAGCTCATACACCCGTGAGGAGAATCCACGGTAAAATTTTCGCAAGTAACTTGGGAACAACTGGTAATCAATTCTCTCAGCTGCAGCCATTAGGTGAGATTAATATTTGGAGAATTTTACTCACGGACCCCCCAAAATCAGCAGAGGTTTTCCACCGGTTGAGACTCTGAAGGGTTCTCAACCATTGAGATCAACATCGAGCTGTCAAGATCCTCTTGTTTAACAACGAAGTGAGTCTCTTCCCAATGACATGTATTCAAGTGGGGTTCACTTCTTTCTTCGGTCAAAGAAAACGATTACATCCTTAGACGCGGTCCTAGCTGTGTGCGTGAGGATCTTCCTTGCAGCCTCAGATGGAAAATGCTGATAGCAGATGGTAGAAGATATCGGCTTGCCAGAATATCTTTCCTTGTTGCTGGCGTACAGGTTGATGTCAGAAAAATTCATTCAACTGCTGCCCGGCTCTTGTCAATGCGGGATCTGGGGCTTCCATGCCCCTCCGACTACGTATCAATATTCCTCGCCATGAATGTCGACGACCGTTAGACCATAATAATTAATAGAAAAATAGCAGCAGTCTCTCCCATCTGTCATTCCCTTCTCTGATGAGGTGCTAACGACAGTTTCCGGAGCAACAAATTCGCAAAGAGGAGAATACTTCTACCAAGGGTTAGTGAAAGTTTGGTTCCTAAATTGGTTTATGCTCATAATATATGCCCGGCATATCATAATCGGATAATTTCTGGCTTGCTGGCCCTTCTGCTCACATTTTCTGATGGATCCAAAATTCCCATCAAACACACACACCTCTTTTAGCAGGCCTCCACTTGAAGTGTGGACGAGACTCAATCAATATTCTGTTTTACGTTAACACTGTTTACACTTTAATGGGAGCCTTGGCGCAACAGTAAAAGTTGTCGTTATGTGACCTTAAGGTCATGAGTTCAAGGCATAGAATCAACCTCTTACAAAAATGTAAGGTAAGACTACCTACTTTAAGCCATTGTAACCCGCCCCTTCCACGGACCCCGCATATGTAGGAGCTTCGTGCACTGGGACTATCCTTTTTACTGTACACACTTCTACACACTTCAATGAGCAGGAGCCAACCTAACTGGTAGCGGGTGGATAAGATCGTTGGTGCCCTTACATCTCGGGGAGCATTGTCTCGTCTACAGAATGGGTCACTAAGAAAAGAGGGAGGGGGCTTGCTTAACCCGCTTATGACTTTGGTGGCATATTATTATAGGAACCCGTGAATTCTCCAGCATATCAGCCTCTCAACTTACCTTCAGTCTACAGCAGCACGAAATGACCACTTAACTCTGTAACCAGTCGTCTTGCGCTCCAGTTCCCAAGATTCCCCATTTTAGGCCCAGGGCATTGACCATGTTGGCCTTTAACCTTGGATGAGATGCCATTCAGCCAAACCTAAGTTCGGGTAGATTGTCTCATTATGGTCGGCCACACCAATCGGTCCTCATTTGAAGTCTCATGTAGGACCCAGTGATGGCCCAGTGATGGCCATAAGCATTCCATCGGAGTATCCGTGCAACTGGACCCAAAGAACAAATTAATGTAGAATACAGATAGCATGTTGCGCGCTTGCTTTTCCAAGCAAAAAAATACAAAGTAGAACTGTAGAACTTAAAATCGGCACGAGAAAGCATTTAAAACAAGGCTCCTTTCAAGCACAAACACAACAAACATGCCATGTATTTGAACTAAGCTGCAAACACTAACACTTTATTATGATTTCTGAATCCCATTAACACTACTATTTAGAAGCAAAATTCTGAAACATTGGAAACTCTATATGACTTCTTTTCCTCACATATTTTAGGTGACATGCATGTAGACTGGGTATCACTTTTGTTGCTTGCTTTCATAGGCCTGGATCCTCTGCTCAAGCTGCACCAAAGACCATATAAGAATAAGGAGAAAACATTCAACCGACACCACTATAGAAAGAAATTTAGCCAAACAGAAGGCCAGATGGCCGAAGAGTGGATTATACAAAAGATAATAAGGGGTGAAGGTACGTCATGAGTGAGCAATCAGCAGGAGAAATTATAACATTAGGCAGCTGTGTTAAAAGCCATTAAAAGGCCAATTTGCAAATATGTACAGACGCTGCAACAAAAAAGAGGGCATAAAGTTACTTGAGTTAGAACAGAAGTCACAGAATCACAATGTATGATGGGGCATACGGAAATCCAAGTTATGGATATTAGACACAAATTAAATCAGCAAAGGTGCTTGAACAATACAACAGCAAGAAATGCACGTTGACAATCGGAAAAGTGATAAAGAAAGAACAGAATGGCACTCCATTTCCGAGTGTGCTGAGCGCATGACAAAGAAATCTGATTTAAGTCTTCATGTGAAATTAAGTCTGTCCTTTTTGGTGCTAATCTTTTATATCTATCCAGTGACATTAACAGTTATCCCATTTTCCTTTTCACCAAAAGCAGTAGTTTTTCGTATGATCACTGTCATGGCAAGTGAAGTGGCTGGTTCTCTTAACCCACAAGCTCGTATGCACTACCCATTATTTTTCTGTTGTAGTAGTTTTTATAACCATAGGTTCTATCAGTAACTAAGGTGAAACACTCTCTTAACCCGCAAGCTTATAAGCACTATCCCAATAGTTTTCCGTTATCGTAGTTATAACATTAGGGTCTATCAGTAACTATGGTGAAACATTCTTCTCTGATCCATACTAGAACATCCAGGCCAGACTCTAACACCACTTCTGGTGCTTTGTGTCATTGGGACTTCTGTCGATTTCCAGGAGAGAGATTATGCTAGTCAGATACCACCTCAGGAAGGCAGAAGCAAGACAGCCTGTGGCAACATCTTCACTTCATTCTGTATCTAATGAAGCAATATCTATCAAAAGCAGGAGGAAGCGGCAAAGCTACCATGCACTGTCCCAGCTGTGCGTTTTCATTAGTGTTTAAATATCATTTTCCTTCCTAGCAGGTTACATCGAAAAAGTGAAGCTTGAGGACACTGGGAGACAAAAAGCATGTTATGATGCTGCAGAAAGCTGAGTTCAGATTTGGCACTTGGGTCGATTGAGTTAACCCATAGAGATTGATTTAGCTAGTAAATGCCACCATATACTTATTAAACTAAAAAACAAAAATATTTGGTAGAGATGTTAAGTATTTTGCAGGGATCAGACAAGCTCTTAGGAAGAGAAGAAACTATTCACTGAATTTAGAGCAATAAAAGATTACCATTTGAAATCAGAAAAACAATCACTACAGCATCAGTTAACAACATGTTGAAGTAAATTCATGATGAATATGGCAACTGGTAAAATAGGTTGCTAGTTCAACTAGAAGTAGGCTTATCTTCTGCGATATAATTTATTTGGTTTCTTTGACATGAACATGTAGAGAAGATTCACACTGTACATTTCATTTTACCTGAATCATGGTCTCAAATTTACTTCGCAAGTTGTAGTATTCATTCTTTACCACATGCAATGCTTGCAGGCACCTGAACAGAAAACACATTTCTATAAATGAAGAGGTTTGAACAAATCAGATAGTCGTGTCTGATCAAAAAAGCTGAAAGCAAGGAAAGAAAACATGTAATAAGAATAATTGAAAAGACAAAGACCCACTGAGAAAATTCCTCTGAAAGCTGCTTTAGCTTCTCAATGGTTCTCTACAAAAGAGACAATCTATAATGTAATGCAGCAATTGTACAGATAAGGTTCAAGGTGATGAATTTTTTCAAGAACCCAAATTTTAACATTTCTTTGTTTTTGAAAAAGTTGGACCAGCTCACATACACACATGCGCGCATGCACACACACCAATGCACGGCCTTGAACCTGGTCACCCAGGTGATGGACTCAGTTGTAATTTTGTCTTTTCTAAACAATTTTGCAATACTGGCTGGGGCAGTAGCATTTGCGGTAGCCCGTTAACAATCCTTTCTGTCATTGTCTCTCTGTCAACCACATTTCTTGTGTCTCAGGACCACGTGATTGACTGTGGCACTTCCTCATATAAATTGGAGGACTTTAGAGTCAATACACAAAAATGGAGAAAATGTCGGAAGCATGAATTTAACCAATGCCATTCCCTGTTTCAAGAGAAGAATGAACTAAAGGTGATCAAAGAAGCAAGAAAAAACGAATCTGAAGAAATGGCATGCTGTAGAAGTATCAATATGGACCAAGATTTCATTGTACTGGGATATGGAATCATATTGGCACCTAACATCTTTGCAAAATGTATAGACGTCTTCACATTAAACATGTTTCTATTTTATCAAAATAGCACAATTCTGTGTGGATATCAAAGTACAGGAAAAAGCTTCTAAATAGTCAGAAACAAGAATATCACAGAATCAGCTGCAAGAAAGGAGTATTATTACAATAATTAAAACGAGCTCACCATTATGTTAATAAATTGGTCTACTGCAAAACTAAGGCACAACAAGTAGAAGAAAAGACAAGAAACTCGGCCATCTTTAGAAAAGGATGCCTCTAAAACAGGGAACACAGAAAACACAAAAAAATAGAAAAAGACAGATCACCCAAAGAAGAATCTGTGTGATCTTGTCTAAATCTCTGCAAAAGGGATGCCAGTTGAGAATGATCTTTCAAATGGGTTAAGGTGATCTTTCCATGAAAAAGCAGCAAAGTTATTTCAATCAAGATACCACCCAAATGATTGCAAAAGCAAAAGGCTTATCTGTAGTGATAAATTTTGTAGAGTGGAAAGGAAAAGGCAACAGAAGATAGATGAGAGCATTGCACGGTGAAGCATATCAAAGCTTCCCAGATAGCTTCAACAAACCAAACTAGAGACATAAATGGCACCTAAGCCTTCTAAATATGGTGGCACAATGAGGAGTCTCTCAGCTAGGGACCAGGATTCAAGACTGTGCATGGGGGTGTGTGAGTGTGTGTCTACCCTAAAAAAAAAATAGAGACATAAATGCAAGCAATCAAGTTACCTGCAACTAGAACGCAAATTTTATTAGAGAACAGGTCAATCTCACATTACATAAGTGCTTAAGCAGAATGAGCTGTATGAGAAAACAAAAACAAAGACAGATGCCATAAATATCTGAGACTATATGACAGAAAACTTGGTTATCTTTATTTAAAATCTAATACATTTGAGAACTTTGTTTCATACCCTTCTCTGTTGCTGTCCTCACAGTAGCGACGAAACTCAATGCAGGCAAGTTTTATGTGCTGAGCACCAACGCTGCAAACAACAAATGCAGCAAAATGAGTAAGGTTACATAAAAGGCAGTTAGGTGCTCGAAAGACTGTGATGAATAAGTAATGCAGAACCTCGTAGGAAGCAACCTTACTACCATCTCTATGCTACTAGGTTATTTATGGATGCAATCATGAAGCCTTGAACATTTGGTGGCATGTAAATAATTACAATAACAAGGACAAGTAATATAGTCCAGTGGGCAGCTCTACACTACACTTGGGCAACCCCATACACGATAGGGCATTAGTTGCTCCATGTTTGTGCTTGATTGTGGCCTAGATCTTACAATATAGTAGGAACTTGTTCCTTCCCTTCTAATGACCATGTTAGAGGCATACCATCTTCCATTGCTGTTGTGACAGATACATCAATACACCTTTCATGATATAAGTTGTACTCTAAAAACCTTTTGTTTACAGTATTTGACCATATTATTATTCAGGTTCAGTGCAACACATTTGGTCAAGGTTGACATGTTATGCAAAAAATAACTGTCACGTGAACTGCACAGCCAGATGGTAAAGGTGACAATTAAAACAACCTAGCCTTATGACCAACCCTCAAACTCGACTAGTTAGCAGTTATTCTGATTATGAACACAAACTTTTTAGTTGGTAAAATTTGCAAACAAGAAGAATAGGAATGACCTAACAGGTTATGAACCAGAATGAAGGATGAGAACCACTCCTGAAGTAGAAATTCTCACCCAAATTTGGAGATCAGAAATACCAATATCATCACTTGTTCTGTCTCTTTGAATTGATGTATCAGCAATTCTACATCTAACTAAACTAGTGTGCGATGCAAATAGAAGGGTAATATCCGGTCGCATATATTATACTTTACATGATTGCTTGAGGATTAAATAGAAGTTCCATAATCCAGCCTTCTTAAGCAAACGGAGTAGTGAATTACCTAGAGCTGCTTCCCTTTAGTTGGTGAACATAGGCATCCACCTTCTGGTAATCAACAACAGCCTGATCCCTGAATATAGAACATAACCAGACAAATAATAACTAAACTCCAGCATATAAAATGAAAGCATCAAAGCACATTAGGTTTCAATATACAGTGATTTGGACAGTTCAGCTAAGATCCTCTCCGAGTCATCACAGAATAAGGAGATCACTTCAGCCACAAAGCCAGGATTGTTTGCATCTTGCAGCATCTGAAGTTGGGTAAATTGCTCGTCCAGAAACCCCTGCAGCATGTAAGATGACAGAGCATGACTCAATAGCTCTTAGCTTAACAGCAAAGAGAGCATGTATGAGACTAATTTCCCCCGTGCATGCTACCGTGCATGTTAACTGTTACATTGGTAAAGAATGATTCTTGCCAGAGATTGAGTACCCCAATGATCAGTTGATCACATACTCGATAGCACAAGTAGGCCCAGGACTGACCGTTGGCAAAATCTCCTATTCAGAATGTTAGGGGAGCATTTTCATTCTACAAGCATGTCGGCTATGCTTCAAGAAATAAACAAAATTCTGAATCCACTCAAATCCTAATCAGAGTAAACAGAACAATCGTATGCAAAAATCATTTAAAAAGAAAAAATGAAAAAATAAGTACTAGGAAGACCAAAGATCTAGACCAACTTAGCTACTGAAGATCTCGAGTAAGAACTGACTATCCAAGAACAAGCGAAGATCCACCCCAAGGCCCTAAAACCAATCTAAGACTGCCAAAAATCTCCAAACAATCGATAAAGAAACCACGAAATCAAATTCCCAACAAACGAAATCAGAAAAGAAACAAGCACGCACCTTTATACCAAAATTCTCCATCAGAATTGAGAAAACCTTAAAAAGAAAAGACAAAACAGAAGGAAGATCCACCGACAAACCGAATTCATCAATCTGCTTAACCGAACATAAAAAAGCAATCAAAACCTTATGAAGTCCTACAAAACTAAATCCCTCAACCATCATAAAAACAAGAAAAGAGAATCTACCACAAACACCACCAACCAAAAAGAAAAAGTAACGAAAACCAGTCGAAGGGCAGATTTAAAACCTCGCGGAACATGGAATTGACCAGTCCGTTGAGCTGTTCGTTGAGAGCAGCAGCTGCCATGGAGGAAAGGAAAGGAAGTACAGCCGGAAAATTCGTCGGAAACCCTAAGTGAGCGAAAGGTGGGAGGAGATCTCCGGTTTGCAGCCAAGACGCATTTCTCTCTCTGCTTCTCCGCCACTCCGCTGCATTTATAGATGGGGGGCCGAGTGGAGGATGAGGAGATCGGAATTTTCTTTTAATTTAAAATATTTCCTGAGTCGATCGGCATTCAAAAGCTTGGATTCGGAGAAGATATGAAGGCGACGAGATCTCTCTCCCTTTCACTCTCGCTGTTCTCTCTTTCCTCTCGACGGCGATTGCCACTGCGGGTTGTGAAGTTACTTATTTACCCTCCTATTTTCTTGAGAATTTAAGATATGCCACTGCTCGTTAAATTTTGCCACAATACACAAGCAACCTATTGTGGCTGGTAGTCCTGTTGGGGCCCAGCTTTTTCATGATCCAAACCATTTAACTCGTACAAAATGTAATCTCCTTGAAGATTTAACAATTTTACTGTGCCAAGATTTGTCCACACTGGGCATGTCGGGGTCGGCAAGAAATTGAGGAATTCTCTTTGAAAAGTAGTTTCCCCTTAGGCCACAATTTCAGGGCACAACCCGGTTTCCCGGAGAATTCAATTCCCGTCCATTTCCTATCACGTAGTAGGTGGCAGAGGCTAGGCTACAATCATCCAATGGACACGATGGCGTGTATTGTGAGGGTCCCACTAGATGAATAGTTTGGGAATCTTGTACCCTTGTCGGTCGGCCACCGCACAGAAAGGAAAGAAAAAATATTATTCCCTAAGGGGCACGCATAGTTGTCCAACGGAAATCATTAGCCAATTATGTTCAGGAAGAGGGCGGTGATTAATCCAGTGGCATTTCAGTAATTATCTCCAAAAATAATGGTATTTTTAAAATATATTTAGGCATATGTATGGTACGCCACATCTCCACCCCATTTGCTGTGATCCATCAACAATCCAATTGAGTCGGCCGAATCGGTCCGGCTCATAATTTGCCGTCCAAATCCAGCTGACAAATTAGAGAAAATTAATTATATTCCAAAATAAGAGTACATTTAAGACGTGGAGAATGGAGAAAATATTTATAGAAGCAGGTTCACATTGCGCTCAAAAAGTAGTATAAAAGGCAGCCCAGTCCACAATTAGCTCATGTACGTGGGCTATGGGCAAGGAACAGATCACAAAGGATTTATAGTATGCAGTCTTATTTTGCATTGTAAGAAATTTTTTTCATGCTCCAACCTGAGACCTCAAGATACAGTAACTCTACCGTTACACTCGAAAAGCAATATATGAAGTATTTATTTTAATTTATTTTATTCATAAAAACGTGTTTTTATTTAAAACCCATCAATAAGCTTTTAAATTTCTTCTCTAATTCTTGTTTGATACCAGATGCTTGATCACGTTGGTCGCTTGTGGTTTTATATGATTTTGGGAAGATTTTTAGGAATAAAAAAAAGTTATTACTTAATATTAAAAAGATCTAATTTTAATTCTATATTCCTGTAAAGATTTTGACCGGATTTTTTGCAATACGGACGACGTATGCCCGAACCCAATGTCTGTAGTTGTTACCAAGCTTCTCGTTTAGGAAAATGACAGTAAGACAACATTTAGTGACACTCTCTTCTCACGGCCAATTAAGCCCATGTTCCTGCCCTTTTCTAGAGCAAGAGAGGGATTTTGTGGCTCTATATGTATTTTAGAAAGGAAATTGTTATGGGAATGCAAAAATGGAGATACTGCTTGTCAAGCAGTAGTTGATGCATCCATTGAACCCTACCCCTCAATGGAAGCCCCACCAAATCAGAACTTGCAATGGGATCCTTAGGCAGTGTCCTTATATGTTATCTAAAGGGCAGCCCCGATGCACAGAGCTTCCGTCAATGCAAGGCCCAAGAAAGAGGCGGACCACAAGGATTTATAGTATGTAACCTTACCTTGCATCATTGTAAGAGACTATTTTCATGCCTTGAATCTATGACCTCAAGGTCACATGGCAACAACTTTACCGTTATACCAAGGCTCCCCTTCGGTCCCGGTATGTTATATCCTGTCTTGAAATGATAAACTGAGGCTCTTTAACCTAACCTTAAATTGAGCCTCAGCCTTAACCTGCTATGAGTTTCATTTATCCTTAAGACTCTAGTTAATTGTGTTCGACTGATAGAATACACTAACCACTTACTTAAGTTAAATAAGGCATGTGTCCTCTCAAGAGAGAGCCTCTATTTGTGACCATTTTATAGAGCCTCAATATACCACTCCTCTTGTCTCTACATAACTTAAAAAACCTTTTATACAAGAATCAAAAGATAACGATTTGCTTAGTTGCAATAAATTAAGATGGCAGAGACAAAAGCCCTTTTTAAGTGATGATCCAACTATCTTTTGATTATCTATAGGTCGCCTCTCTTTTTCTCTCAGTGCAGGAGTAGAATATAGGAGAGAGTATCTTGAGGGCAAAGTTGGCCATTGGGCTTCCAAAAGTTTTCTTATCATCTTCTTTATAAATTCATTTTTTTAGTTCTCAAACGATGGGGTAAGTGGAGAATGAAAGCTTTCTTCTTTGAGCAACAAGAGAATGATGATCCTTCAAGTAAACTCCACCCCCTCTCAAGTTGCCACCTCATAATTTTGAGCATGGCTAAATTTTATTTTCTATGATGTATCATGTAAGATAAGGCTGCCTACTATAGGCCCCTGTAGTCTGCCCCTTCCTTGGATCCCACATAGGTAGGAGCTTCGTGCATTGGGGCTGCCCTTTTTTATCAGGATTTTTTTGACAATTTATTAGGGATAAAAATTATTAAAAGCATGAGACAAATAAAATTATTGCATTTTCACAATTTTTATCCATTGTGATCTCTTAATACCCAATATTGTGTTTTAAGTCTTTGATGATCTAAGGTCTTTAAAATGGAGACGTGTGGTGATATTGTCAAGAAACTTAGGATAAGAAACGAGTTGCTTTCCTACCACAAAATTAGGAAGTTAAATTTGTGGAAAAAATTACAAGGAAAAAAAAGAAAAAAAAGCCTAAATTGGTGTCCTTGCTATTGAATCCCTTTATAATATTCTAATGTTTTCCTTCTTCTAATCTTCTCTTTTTATTTTTTATTTTTGTAAAAATGGAAGTAAAGAGATAAGTAGTAAAGTTTGTAACTTGAGGGATAATGATGAAAAGAATAAAGATGAACAGAGGGAAAATGACTAAAAGACAGTGAATGACTGCTCTTTTGCATTACGAAGTAATTGAAATGCATTATGACAATACCATGATGGTTAACTTGACCTCGTTGCTACGTTTGCTTTAAGACAAATGCATCCTCTTTAGTCATTTGTTTGCCAAAGTTTATGGGTGCTAACATCAGTGAGAGAAGTGTTCTTAGTCTTCCTTCCTTTTCTTCATATTCTTCTCTTTTCTCCCTTCTCTCCTCTTGCTTCTCCCATTCTCTCTTCTTCTTCCTATTCCGATGTTTTCATTTATAATGGTTTCTCCCCATTTCCATTCATGGTTATCAAGCAAGCAAGTGAAAGGGCCAAGAGATACTTTATGTTTTTATGAGCAAATTGTATCTTGTTTGTGCATCCATAAAAAAGAAGTAATTAATACAAATTAGCTCCCCACAGTACGTTTTCCCAAGAGTTTTTTGGTGAATCCGAAGATGTCACTAATCAAATGTACATTTTTTGTAATTTGGATCTGTACTCGTTTATCCAAATAGAAAGTCTGTAGATATTGTCTACCTTTTCAATTCTCAGCTAGAATCGTTGTACATAAAACCAAATGATATCTATATAGTGAAAGATAAAACATATTCCAGAATTCAAGATAGAATTATATTTGAACACCTTAGAGTGTGCTAAAATACCAACAGGAGCAAGGCATAAATTGTTGATTGCGTACCGTGGAACTAAGTTGGGTTAGTCAGTGAAAGGACTACTACTACAATTAAACTAACATTGAAGTGGTGGTGGAAGTTACAGCCTGATTTTTCCTTCTTTGATGCCACTTTTGTTACTTAATTTGAAGTAACTCCCTTATAAATAAAGTTCAAATTATTCCACGTATAGAAAAGCCACTCAATCAGCCCTTGGACGAGTATTTTACGACCATACAATTAATGTATTGGCATGTGGGGACTGATCATAAAGTTTTTATCTTTTCAAGCTTTTCTTTGTTTGGGCTTTCTTACCTATTTTTGCAGGTGACGGATGCTTGCTGTAAGTAGGAAAGACAATGACATCGGATTATAATTCTCATTCCATTCTCATTCCATTTTCATTCACTTTGCATTGATTCTCCAACAAAGAAAATTCTACGATTCTGCTTGTGTTATATGAATTAGTTTAAGCGATTACTCTGTGTAAAGTGTCAGAAGACGTGGACTGTAGTAGGGGTTCATGCTTAAGATCAACCTTTAGTTCTAGCACGAGGATATGCATGCATACTGGGCAGTTGAGACTTGACCACGGTCTTGACAAATGGATACTCCATTAACTTGTTGGATTAAGATATATGGAAAACAAAGGTTTAGGATTAACACGAAGAACCCTACACAAGGTTTGTGAATCAAGGAGTTGGGTCAGTGGGAATAGAATTGGACCTGCACTCGCCAAACAAATAATTGGACCAGATCATGTCCATGGTAGAACAAGTGAGGCCTCGCTAGGAAGAGGCTGTCAAGCTGAGAGGATCCCAAAGGCAACCGTCTTTCTAGTTCTTCTAAAACTCATGTATGATTATCGAAGAAAGACGATGCATCGACCTCTCACCAGTTGATCCTGAGTGCTGTTGACATTTCCTCTGCAGATAAGTTAGAACAATGGGAGGATCTGCCTCTTCATGCGTGATCATTGAAGCGATCAATGCTTCCATCTAACAAAAAAGAACAGCCCTGGTGCAGGAAGTTCCTTCATATGCGGGGAGAGGTGGACCACGAGGATCAATAGTAAGCAGCTTTACCTTGCATTTTGCAAGAGGCTATTTCAATGCCTTGAACCCGTGACGTCAATGTCACACGACGACAACTCTACTGTAAACGGCTTCCCTTCTAATGCTTCAATCTAACAACAACAAAAAATCCATCCATTAGCAGCTGATTTTACCCATATCAGAAACCCGTGGGTCTCCTGACCTGTTGATGGTCTACAATTTTCAGTCTCGTTACACGTATGGTTGATCCCCGAGCGTGGAAAGTTGACCATGACGCTAGATGGAGGAAACTAGTGAAACTAAAGTGGTCATTTTTCACGGATGATGACTGCACAATCTTAAGCAATTCTAACCTGCTTTTCAAATCTAGATTTGCTAGTCTTAGCAGTTTTTTCCGGGCAAGGAACAAATTTCTGGGTCCGAAATCTCGGTAGAGAAATGAGAAGATTTGGAGGTTTTCCTGTGTGGGATCTGGATTCTGATCGGACAGGGGACTGTATAATTCTGACCCAAGGAGAAGGCACGTTGTCCTTGAATTTTTATATTAATCTGAATTAGGAGTTGAGGAATGTTAAACTTACCACGGGTGCAGTCTAAAGAACACATTTAATCCAGCCCACTAATGATCTGACTCATTCTTCTCATTGCTCTAGATTTAGATGTCTTGTAGATCAAAAAGCACCTGGTTTGAATAATTCTAACATCTAGAAAGTATTTGAAATTTTGTATTAAAAAGAGACACTTCAAAACTTCATAAATAATACACAGTTTCTTAAAACCTAAAATCATTCAAACCATATGAGTTTTGACTTATATAAGAAATCTAAAATTAGAGCAATGAGATGAACCATTCATATTATGCAAAGGTGACCTCATATGAAGCATTTTAGCATCTCCTAACAAGAAAAAGTCTTAGCAACAAAAGAGAAAAGAAAAAGGAATTAGCAGCACCGGCTGTGGCTTCTTTTTGTCCAAACCAAGAAACTGAGAATTTGTAGAATTTTTGTCGAGGTCACTGGTATGGCTACCTCCTATTTCCAGTGGAAAATGCCCCATGTCAAATAGCACTAGGCTATTATTTGGTTAGCATCTCATCCATTTGATCATTTCCCTGTGCGCGAAGAAAGTTTCGGGCGATCAGCAGTGAACATTAGACTAGCTTGATTTCTGTCTTAGATAGGCAAGTCTTAATGGCATGATTTCAGCATTCGGCTTGTATTATGCCTCTTTCAAGATTTTTTCAATAGAAATACTTGCGTGAGCAAGACCTCTGTGAAATGGATCGATTGCTCCTTCAATTTCTCACTCTCGGGATAAAAAAAACAAAAAAAAGAGGAATCAATGCTTGATCATGTTGTGCCAATATCGAATTATGTTGCAATACAAACCAAAATCCCAAGGTACATCCCTATTACAGTTTGAGCTACGCAGTCAACTCGCCTGGGGTGCAGGGGTGGTGCATCCGTACTAGAGACTCCAAGGCTGAGTCTCCAATAAAAAAAAAAGAAAGTCAGTATATATATATATATACACATGACCATAGGTTTCCATAGTGGGATGAAAAAATCTTCTATGCCTCCTGAAGGCTATTTTCTAACCTTGGAAATAGTAAAACTAGTGTGAGCCTATAGACATATCTTCATTTAGGAGAAACCACATAAATTTATGTGTTTTATATCTTTTATAGTTTTTTCAAATTTTACATCATCATAAAATATTTTTCAGCATATTATAAGCCAACTGCATCACACAGCCCATCATATCAATACATACCATGGAAATTTACATGGACCGACAAACTTTCAACTTGTCCCCCAATTAAACCTGAGCAAAAGGCACAGATGGTAAAACCGCAAGTGGGTATCAGCTTTCTTCTGATCTAAAAATGCTTCTAGATCCATCTCAAAACAAGCCAGGCCGTAATCCTTTTCCTTCAGATGCTGTTTTCATTGTTCTTTGGTTTACAAATTGGCCAGGAAGCTTTCTTCCTCTTCGTTCTAAACGTCAGAACAAATCAGTGGGTTAGACTGACTTTGGCAAAACGAGAGTTTCGGGTGTTTCTGTTTCAGCAGAAACCGGAGTAGGGTGTCAGCACGAGTTTTAAGCACCAAAGCAGAGAGGCAAATTGGGAGATGCTTCTCATTTCTACAGGAGTAAGAATTGGCTCTTTAATGTGTTTTTGGGCTTTAGAAATAGAGACAGTAATCGTTGCCAAACACAGCCCTAATGTCATTAAATGAATAATAATTCGGGGCACTACGAATCTAAAGGGGACAGAGAACATTGACGGCTTTGGCTTGCAATAAAAAAGGAGACCCAACATTGAAATTTAGCCTTCTAGCATATGAATAAATAGATCATTTGTACGGATAAATCTCTTTCCAATTTCCGAACAAGCAAAATGCTTGAGCTGATATTCATAAGAAAATCAAACTTGGTATGAAATTTATGTTGACCCCAATGACCTTTGGCTTTGTTTTTCTACAATAAAAGGAAACACCCACATATACACGCATTTAGATATGAGAGGGCAAATATCGTGTACGACTATGTTTTCCCTACATATATTGTTCGCTTATAACTAAACAATCAGAAAGCACCCAAACTAAAGCATAGCAATTAAGACAACAACATCCTTCACCAAAGCAATTGAAAAGAAGGTACTACACAGCAGCAGCAACAGCCTCTTTTGCTTCAGATCCTGCTCCTGCACCTGCTTCTGCTTCCCAGAAGGTAGTTTTCTTTCCCGTCTTTGACACGGTCTGAAGAACAGCCTCAGGCTGCACATTGCCTTTCACCGTGACTTTCTGCTCCTTCAAGTCAACATCAAATGACTCAACACCTGAAGCAATCACAAAGGACACTAATCAATGACTACTTGTATGAATTAGACCATATTTTTACATCTGACCATAAGGAACGTTTATATAACTGAAGATATGGCCACATTCAAGCAGAAGTGTACATAATACTAAGAAGTCAATTGCGCTTGTTAAGTAAAATTTTTAGGTTCAATATGAAATTAACCAAACAATAGTCTATCTTGCTCCTTTACACATCTGTAGAATATTTGTTTCATCTTGCTTTCTATCACCCATATCACTTTCTTTTGTTTCCAATCTTTTAGGGGGAAAAGAAACATAAAGAGGGAATTTCTATTGAATTCCCCATGAACTTAATATTTCCCATTCTTATCTCTGAAAGCTGACACATTTCTTCTATTGGATCTTGAGTCTTCTGCTCTACTCCAGCCCTAATTAGCAACAAAAGCCAGCAGATGTGAACACCTATCATGAGCTTTAAAGACATGATTGCAAGTCATTGCAGCAGAATTTTTATTCACAAGTCCATAACTAACTGACTTTCAAGTGTGGTTTTGGCATTTAAACAGGAATTTCATTTCACCTAAACACAGTCACTAAAAGTACTCTCCCCATGAACCCACTGAATTCTCAACAAACTAAAATCCTACAAAAGGCAAACTTAAAGCTTCTGATAGCCAGATAGAAAATGAAATGGCACTGATACAGTGTGTTCCTGGAGTAAATACTTTATCATTTGAAGTATTAGGCGCCGGAGTAAGAATGCATGCTCCACAATTCCCCAGTAGCTCATACTGAGATTGAAGCCTGCCTAATGGAGAGAAAAATCTCTTAGAACAAGCTTAAATATGACAAGTTTCATCTTAATGTTCAAATCAAGGGCCATAAGGAGAAGTGCAAATGTTTGCAAATGATCTCATTCAATTAGAAGCATCTATTACAGGACTTTTTGGTCAAAATACTCTAGCTAACTAAGAAACTGCAGAAGTCGGTACACACAGCACTTTTGTCATCTATCCACACTTCTTGTAACTGCTTGGCATTTTCACTGTGAACATCTTGGTTCGGGTTAACAAACAAGTACATGCTCTGCCCAAGTTAAGAAACCTTGCACATGAGACACCACTACACCCACACACAGACAGACAGAGAGAGACAGTGACATGCAGACACACGTGCGTGTGCACGCACACATGCATGTCCACAATACATGCAAGCAACACCCCACATGCACACATATACAATATAGTCAGTTAATCCTGCAGTTCAGAGTTGATTCTCTGTCTATAGATTTTAAGCTAGTTGGCCATACAAAATGTTGAGGAAACAGTATCGCAGCTTCGTAGCATCTCATACTTAGCAAAGTTTATGCTGAATGCCATTGGTGTTATCATTGTAGTTACGGAAACTGGATGTTCCTATAGCTACAATGGAATTATGGTGCCCATAAGTAGATTTTTTGAACCAAATTTCTCTCATATGAAGCAGGTTCCAGTTCCAAATTCAACCAAATTTCTAAAAGTAAGAAGCAAAAGATGCAAATGAATAAGAAAAACCTGAAGTAAAATATACATATTTAGTATAGGAATCACATTATAGTATTGAAAAATATTCTAATGAATAACATCCCAGAGAGAGAGGGAGGTGGGATGGGGGGCTGGGTTTAGACTTCATGAGAGGCCCACACAATAACCAAATAAAAACTAAGAGAAAAGAAAACAAACGAGAAAAATGACCAACAAAGAATGAGGTGGAGAAGAGTTCACTGTTCATTTCAGTACATTAGTAATGTAGGAAAGGACCCAGTAAAGGATAACTACCTTCCATCTTGGTGAGGACCCTCTTCACGGCCCCTACACATCCTTCACAGGACATACCAACCTTAAGAACCACCGTCTGCACATGGAACAAAATGTTCAGATTAAGCTTACCCTGTCACCGGTCAAAAGAAAAGAACAGACAAAGGAACTAATCTGAGACATCCAGAAAATTTTATTCATTGGCATTTTCAAAACTGGTATTCTTATCTTCTCATTCGACCAAAAACTTTGGTTCATTTCATGGTGCCAGCAATACGTGGCTGATTATTGCCTGGGATCGAAGACTTGCATTGAATATAGATATCAATGTTAACTAGACAAGGGTGTGTGTGTGTGGCACAGAGCAAGTCTCAACTGTGAAGGTCACGAGTTTGAAAATCCTGAAGGGTGTGTGTGTCTTAGAAATAGCCTGAATGTTTTTGAATATTAACCTGCACCAATTGCTTTCTGACAGGGGGAAGGACCAAAAGGAGCGAGTCAATCCAAGTCACATGCTCTAAAAAGGCAGGGGGAAGGACCAAAAGGACGGGGTTAGAATTGGTGAGAAAAGATTTATCTAACCCCAAATTGGAATATGGATGGCTTATGTTCCAGATCATAACAAGAAAGCCACAGATGGATATCAGTCTACACCTTTTCAAACAAAAAGCTCTAGTACACTTGTTTGGCTCAATCAACTATCTGACTGAGCCTCAAGTTGGGTTAAATCTTAGGGTCTGAAAAATTGAATTTTGAGATTGAGATCTTACGAGATGTATATAATTCAGACAAGAAGCAAATCCGTTTGACTATTCCTGATCATTATGCCTTTGATCCATCATGTTCTACTATGTCTAAGCTATGCCAGAAACAACCTTATTTTCTAATTCTACAATTTCTTCTGCAAAATCCAGCAAAATCATAGGATCTTCTCAATCATCCATATGGCCAAAAGCACATTTAAGCTATTTGAAAACTGGTGGGGTTAGGAAATCACATCGTTGATATATAAGTGCATTTCATCTCTCATAAGAGGAGAGTTGAATTGACTGATACAATATACTGCCCATATTAAACCATCAAAGCTTCAGGAAACATGAAAAGACATGACTTACTTCTCAAACCAGAAAATATGAACTTTATGATTTTCCTGCTAAAAAGACTTAAATATAAGAGTTATTATTCCTTTTCGATCTTTTACGAATATAGCCATAATATGTACACTCAAATCAATATGTTCTCGAAATGACACCACCCGGTATAGATGATAAATTCATATTTGTATTATTTGACCAATGGAAGTCTTTACCTGACCCACAAAATCAACTTCTTTTCCTTACATGATAGACGTCAACCTTTTTGGACGCATCAAGGGGACTGATTTATGTACTTTATTTTCCATACTCGAATCCATCATCTTTTCATATTTGTTATAAAAGAAACCAGGACAAAGAAGACGCAACCCAATTTCTTTCTCCTATCACTATAACCATGCACTTAGATAAAAAAACAAGAGCAAGTCCTGAGATAGGACAGACGTTAACCAGTGAAAACGATATTCTAATGATCCATAATAGTTCCACAATTTAACGAATAAGCTCATGGACAACCGCCAGATAGTCTAGTGATCTATAAAAATTCTCACATGCTACAGCTATCGAAAGGAAAGGAGTTCAATCTACATCTTAAATTCCAAATTCATAGAGATTTAAGCAAGTGGAAGTCAATTCATAGTTCAAGAAAAGGTACAATCAACATCACGACAACCAAACCTTTGGGAATCGTAAAATGTATAAAGATTTCTGCTCCTATACGGAAAATATATGCGACACCTAAATGAGACAAAGAAGAAGTCTGATCATGATCTCAAACCGAACGGTAAATCATAATCAGCTAATTTGCAGAACCAGATCGGATCATCTATAAAGGAAAAAATTCAGCCGCCATTTCCAGAAACCTTATCAAGGATGAAACTAAAACAACCGCCATCGTAAGCAGAGATTGCATTGAAAGATTTCGAACGAGGAGAAAGGCATTTTAGCATGATTTAACTGCAGAACCAGGGGACGATCGAATGTGATTATCTCCCATGTTATAGAAACAAGAAAGCTGAGTCGATTACGAAACCCTAACTGAGAGTTTGAAAGGAAGAGAAATACCTGAGCCATGGCAAGATTTGTTCAACGAGAGAGAAGAAGCAAGCGCCAATAAAGAAATCGAAAAGTTTGGTTAGGGCAGTTATATAGGGGGAGGGGCGGCCGGATATGATCAGCACCCACGTCACGTCAGTTGCTATCGTGCACCGAACACCTGAAAACTCTTATCGGGAACCGGCATCCCGCGGGTAGAAAAATAAAAGAAAAATTCTCGCGCAACCTTTTCTTTGTCCCTTCGGAAATTTGGTCAAGCCAGATTTCTCAGTCAACTAAGTGGGGTGGGCCCGCTTGCCAATGATCGGGACCGTGCGTCTGTTTGATCTGTGTGGAGGAATGTACATAAATCTCGATCCTCATCTAGTCATCTTCGGGTGGGTTTGTTGATGAAATTAGGTTTAGATCGATCTTCCGATCGTCCAATCGGAAATTGGTGAATTGCTCGTCACCATGCAATAAAAGACTTCACAGGGTGTAAAATCAGGAGCATGGGGGTCAGAATTTGGAACCAACAAAGAAGATTTTGCAGCACGGTGACCATATAAAGGGCTCTATTAGATCCTTCTGGTTGGCCCACATAGATGATCTCCTTATAAAGTGGGCCACCCTCTCTCTCTCTCTCTCTCTCTCTCTCTCTCTCTCTCTCTCTCTCTCTCTCTCTCTCTCTCTCTCTCTCTCTCACGATCGTTATCCATCCGGCAATCAGCTAGAAATTGAACGATCAACCACAATCCAAACAGGCTGATATCACCTTAAATGGGGCCAATAGTGGTGGTCCCTAGAGATCTAAGAGCAAATGAAAAAGAAACATAAATTAATAAAAGGTAAATAGCAGGTGAATGGTTTGGATTATTCCTTGTATTTTCATCCATCCAAATTTTAATAATGCAAGATGTGGTTGGGCTTCATACAACCATTCCTGAAACAGAAGCTAATCAGTTAGTTGATCAACAATGACTTAGACTTCTTAACTAGCAAGTTCATGCCCTAGCCTAATTAGAGAAGTCCGTGCACGAAGCTCCTGCATATGTGAGGTTCAGAAAAAGGGACAGATCACAAGGTTCTATAGTACTCCACCTTATCTTGTATTTTGGAAGAGCTATTTTCAAAAAATGACCTAATTAATTTGTAATATATGCTTGTCACAGTAAGGATGTAATATCCTTAATTTTTAGGATAAAATAGAAAATTATTAAATAAATTAAAATAAAAATTTATGGATGAAATTATTTTCCTGAAAACATAAGAATTAGAAAGTGCTCGTCGATACTAATCCAACGCCACCAAGAACGCGAAAAACAGAGCTCAAACGAGGGAGTTATGAGCCGTCAAAGTTGGAAGGGCAAATTGGTCATTTGATATAGACGTGTTAAACAGGGGTCCAAATTGATACTGGCACCCCCATCTTCCACACGTCTCTACCAGTGCCGGAAAAATTGCCGGAGAGACATGGAAAGAGACGTGTGGGGAAGAGTTTCTCTTCCCCAAGACTCTAAAACCTTATATCTATGCTCCTCTAGGAGCCAAAACGCTCTACTTTGAGCGTTTTCTCTGAGTTTTACGCAAAACCCTAGCCCTGCAAAACTTGGATTTTCCGGTGAGTGGAGCCCCGGCAACACGAGCAACCTACGAGTGACTCTAGGAAGACTGACAAATTACTAGAGAGGTTTCAAAAGATGGTGAAACCATTTTATGGCGATGGTAACACGGAGGAGGCCGAGCGATGGTTATTCGAGGCGGAGAGGACATTCGACGTTATGAAGATCTCAGTAGATGATCAAGTTAGAGTAGCCTCCTACCTACTGAAAGGTGAGGTTAGCTTTTGGTGGCAGACTTTCACACTCACCCGACCAAATCCGACCGAGACGATGACATGGGCAGCCTTTAAACAGGCTTTCGACACTTAGTATTTTCCACCTCATGCATTGCAGTCCATGAAGAAGGAGTTTGCCACCCTGGAGCAGAGAGATATGACGGTTCAGCAGTACCTGAACCGATTTACACGACTGAGGAGATTTGCACCTCACGCACTGGCCTCAGACACGGAGGCAATTGACAGATTTGTGGATGGGTTGACTCCTTGGTTGAGAGATCGCGTGATTTCTTCTCGACCCACTTCTGTGCGAGATGTTGCTGATATGGCGTCCATGCATGAGAAGAACTCTCTCAGGAATAGAGGGAGTGCGTTCCAGCCCTTTAAGGGCAAGCGGCCATTTGGTGCTATGCAGACACATGGGGCATCAGGTCATCCACCACAGGCCAAATTTAAGAGAGACACTGAGAGGAAGAGATGTGATAGGTGCAAGGGTTGGCACCCTGGGCGAGGGTGCAATAGATTCGACTGACCAC
Organism: Warburgia ugandensis; assembly: GCA_035236585.1. Taxonomy (NCBI): domain Eukaryota; kingdom Viridiplantae; phylum Streptophyta; class Magnoliopsida; order Canellales; family Canellaceae; genus Warburgia; species Warburgia ugandensis. The sequence continues at coordinate 13,107,043 of CP141126.1, forward strand.
AGCAGCAGAGGCAGGTCCAACCACAGAGACAGCTCTATACACCTTACCAGAGACAGCCATACAGGTGTTTCAACTGTGGAGACGTTGGTCATTTCATTAAGGACTGCCCTAAGGGGCAGAGGCAGACGGAGATGGGAGCAGAGGCAGCTAACGCGCCACGTATCCAGGGACGAGTATTTGCCATCTCATCAGGACAGGCACAGGCATCACACCAGGTCGTAGAAGGTACTCTTCTAGTCTCAGATAGACATGCTAAAGTTCTTTTTGACACAGGGTCTACACACTCTTTTATATCATGTATTTTTGCATCTTGCCTTGATGTATGTGTACACAAACTAGCATTTGGATTAGATATTATGACACCTGTAGGAGAGACAGTAGAGACTACAGAATATCTTAGAGATATACCTGTAGAGATATCAGGCGTGAGTATTGACACAGACTTTATCTTACTAGACATGGTAGACTACGATGTTATTCTTGGGATGGATTGGTTAGCCAACTATGGGGCTATGGTAGACTGTCGAAAGAAGCGAGTCACTTTTCTTATACCTGGGCAACCAGAAATAGTGTTCCAGGGTAGGGAAGATCAGGCAAGTACATGCATCATTTCTGCTATGAAGGCGGCACGATTTTATGCACGAGGGTGTAACGCATTCCTCGCATATGTGACTGTTGAGGAAAAGGAGCAGCCACAGCTTGACGAGATTGATGTTGTCCGTGATTTTGCTGATGTATTTCCTGAGGAATTACCAGGATTGCCGCCAAGTAGGGAGATTGACTTCACCATTGACTTGGTGCCGGGTACATCGCCTATCTCTAAGGCACCATATAGGATGGCTCCGGCAGAGTTGAGAGAACTTCAGGTACAATTGCAAGAGTTACTGGATAAGGGCTTCATCAGGCCGAGTGGATCACCATGGGGAGCACCAGTCCTTTTCGTGAAGAAAAAGGATGGATCACTGAGACTATGCATTGACTATCGGTTGTTGAATGGTGTTACTATAAAGAACCGATACCCTTTGCCATGCATAGATGATTTATTTGATCAGCTCCAATCGGCACAAGTGTTCTCCAAGATTGATATGAGGTCAGGGTATCATCAGCTGAGGGTTAGAGAAGAGGATATCTCGAAGACTGCCTTTAGGAGTCGTTATGGTCATTATGAGTTCCTAGTGATGCTGTTTGGATTGACGAACGCACCTGCAGTGTTCATGGATCTAATGAACCGTGTCTTTCGAGCTTATTTGGATAAGTTCGTGATTGTATTCGTGGATGACATCTTGATTTATTCGCCTAGTCATGATACACATAGGGAGCATCTCCACACGGTATTGGACACACTTCGTCGACATCAGTTGTATGCCAAGTTTAGTAAGTGTGATTTTTGGCTAGACCAGGTGCATTTCTTAGGCCACGTCATATCTAAAGATGGAGTGGCGGTGGATTCAACAAAGGTAGAGGCAGTACTACACTGGGAGAGGCCCAAGACAGTGACTGAGATACGTAGTTTTCTCGGTTTGGCAGGGTATTATCGTCGCTTCATAGAAGGATTCTCTAAGATCGCGTTACCATTGACCACCCTGACCAGGAAAGACACTCAATTTGTATGGACCGAGGCTTGCGAGGAGAGCTTCCAAGAGCTCAAGAGGAGACTTACTACTGCTCCGGTATTGACCTTACCATCTGGTGCAGGCGGTTATGTAGTTTATTGTGATGCCTCTGGCAAGGGATTAGGAGCAGTGTTGATGCAACATGGGAAGGTAATTGCCTATGCGTCTAGACAACTGAAGACACATGAGGTAAATTACCCAACACATGACCTGGAATTAGCAGCCGTGGTATTTGCGTTGAAGTCCTATAGACATTATCTTTATGGTGAGAGATTTGAGGTATTCACTGATCATAAGAGCCTCAAGTACTTCTTTACTCAGAGTGAATTGAATATGAGGCAGCGCAGATGGATGGAGTATCTCAAGGACTTCGACTTCACCATACAGTACCATCCTGGGAAGGCTAATGTCGTTGCAGATGCCCTGAGTAGGAAGGCGGGTGTGATGATTGCCAATTTGATGACTCGGTCTAAGTTCTTTGACAGGATCTTAGAGGCACAGGGCAAAGACAAGGAAACACAGGATCTGACAGATAAGACAGATTTTTCGAGGGGACCAGATGGAGGAGTTAGATTTAAGGGAAGGTTGGTAGTACCAGCAGATGACGAATTGAAGCACGAGTTACTTCAAGAAGCACACCAATCCCCTTATACAATTCATCCTGGGGGTACGAAGATGTATCAGGATCTCAAGAGGCATTTCTGGTGGAATGGTATGAAAAAGGAGGTTGGAGAGTGCGTTGCACGATGTTTGACCTGTCAGCAGGTCAAGGCTGAGCATCAGCGTCCATCAGGACTACTTCAGACACTGGACCTTCTAGAGTGGAAGTGGGACCATATTACCATGGACTTCATTCTGGGTCTTCCGAGGACCATTAGCGGCCACGACATGATATGGGTCGTTGTGGACAGGTTGACCAAATCCGCTCATTTCCTTCCTATTAGACAAAATCAGACCGTGGATAGCTTAGTGAAATTATATGTTAAGGAGATCGTCAGTCTACATGGCGTTCCCTTGACAATTATATCGGATCGAGATACGCGATTTACCTCAAAATACTAGAAGAGCGTGTAAGAGGCATTAGGGTCGAGACTGAAATTCAGCACAGCATTCCATCCTCAAACAGATGGACAGAGCAAGAGGACCATCCAGACTATTGAGGATATGCTACGAGCCTGTGTTATGGATTGGAAGGGTAGCTGGGAAGATCATTTACCTTTGGTGGAATTTGCTTATAATAATAGTCATCACGCTAGTATTGGCATGGCTCCATATGAGGCACTTTATGGCAGACCTTGTCGGTCACCTTTATGTTGGAGTGATGTAGGAGAAAGACACGTGGTGAAATCTGAGTTAGTGGAAGAATGTGCAGAGAAAGTCCAACTCATTCGGAAGAGGTTGCGACGGCTCACGGTCGACGAGAAAAGTTATGCAGACAAGAGGCGAAAAGACTTAGAGTTCTTTGAGGGCGAGCATGTATTCTTGAAAGTTTCTCCTATGAAAGGGGTGTTGAGGTTTGGAAATAAAGGGAAGCTTAGCCCCAGGTATATTGGACCTTTCGAGATCTTACGCAGAGTTGGAGCTGTGGCATATCAGCTAGCCTTACCACCACAGCTATCAAATGTGCATGACATCTTTCACGTGTCTATGTTGAGGAAATACGTGCCAGATCCCTCACACGTATTGGAGCAGATTCCAGGAGAGCTACAGTCTGACATGACATTTGAGGAGAGACCAGTGCGCATCCTAGATACAAGAGTCAAGAAGTTAAGGAATAAGACCATTGCCTTGGTCAAAGTCCTTTGGCAGCATCATTCACTACAGGAGGCTACCTGGGAGACTGAGGAGGAGATGCGAAAGATCCATCCAGAGTTATTTACATAGAGGTATGTAGCTAAATTTCGAGGACGAAATTTTTATAAGGAGGGAAGAATGTAATATCCTTAATTTTTAGGATAAAATAGGAAATTATTAAATAAATTAAAATAAAAATTTATGGATGAAATTTTTTTCCTGAAAACATAAGAATTAGAAAGTGCTCGTCGATACTAATCCAACGCCACCAAGAACGCGAAAAACAGAGCTCAAACGAGGGAGTTATGAGCCGTCAAAGTTGGAAGGGCAAATTGGTCATTTGATATAGACGTGTTAGACAGGGGTCCAAATTGATACTGGCACCCCCATCTTCCACACGTCTCTACCAGTGCTGAAAAATTGCCGGAGAGACGTGGAAAGAGACGTGTGGGGAAGAGTTTCTCTTCCCCAAGACTCTAAAACCTTATATCTATGCTCCTCTAGGAGCCAAAACGCTCTACTTTGAGCGTTTTCTCTGAGTTTTACGCAAAACCCTAGCCCTGCAAAACTTGGATTTTCCGGCGAGTGGAGCCCCGGCAACACGAGCAACCACGGCTAGGTGCAAGGTAAGCCTTAAAACTATGTTTTTTAATATTTATTAAATAGAGAAAATAATTAGAAAACCATTTAAAAATTAGGAAAAAAATTAGATTTTTTTAGGAACTTTGTGCACGCTACTGTTGGAGCTTGATTTCATAGACCAAAAGTTGTCCGTTTGGAAATCGCACCATCCAACTAGTGCACAAGAGACCCAAGAGCAAACCCTTTAAATTTGGGAGTGATCCAACGGTGGATTTCTCCAGAAAATCCAAAAACCAGTACCTAGGGATGTTTTTAGGAACTTGGGAAAAACCGTTTAAAAAAACATGGTTTTTGGAGAAATCAATGCAAAAGGATGATAGAAATGGAAACTAGACAAAATTTGGAACAAAATGGTTCAAAAACCAAGTGATTTGGATACCTGTAGGGTCACCGGTGATGACCGGAAGTCGGTCGTCTTCTCAGGCGCCGGTTTCCGCATCGCCGGTGTAAACCGGGTTGCCCGTGTAACCCAGTGTACACTGGGTGCCGGTGTAACCCGGTGTAAATCGGGGCCCCCGGTGTAACCCAGTGTACACTGGTCGCCGGTGTAACCCGGTGTAAAGTAGGGCCGCTGGTGTAAACTAGTGCACCCGCCAAACACCTTATAAATTAATATTTATTAATTTATGAAGTATTTTCACTTAAAATTGATTTTTGGGAGCTAGAGGAGTCCAAATCACGATCCGAAAGATGCGTTGTGACCGTATTGACGACGCAGACCTAGTTTTAACTTAAAAACTTATAAATGACCACTTTTTATTTAGAAAAATTTTAAAATAGTGATGTGACATGTACAGGTGCACTTGAATATACCAGTTAAAGGGAGTTATTAGCAAGCTAGTGGTCTCACACTGAGGTAGGTGACGACAACTAATGTTTTGCCTTGATTTTTAAACCATGTTTAAACATAGTATCATGTGTGATTGTGTTTTAAAATGCAATTATTATTTACCATGGATTTCATGCGACATTGCGTACAGGATGGTTATTCCAAATTGAAATCTTTTACTGAATAAACTTATTTAAAATGCTTTTACAAGCATGATGTTAATTAGTTATGCTTAATTAGAGACTTATTTCTTATTATATATATAGAAAATGCATGGATTTACATGGAAATGAGAATAGAGGCTTATTAGCTGGTCCTTTTATAGGCTAACCGCAGGATGAGGGGCATGTCTTGGGGATTGCAAGCTATAAGTACTCTTGAGTTTTAGCATATACATATGATTTCTGTGTTTTATATTTGATGACGGGTGCTCTTGCCCGGTGGGCGTCATGCTAGGAGGGATAGGGCCGGCCACCCACCTTCCGAGATTATGATGTGATGAGTTTGTGATATGATAGACACCTGCCCATAGATGGCATTCGGTAGGGGTTTGGTAACATGGATAGTCCACACTACCGGTCTGAGCCTTTTCATGGGGACAGACGCTAAGTCTCCCCTTATGGTGTCGACGGAGAGCGGCGGTGGTTGATACCCATGGAGGGTTGCCACTGCTACATGATGGCCCATATTCTTATTATGTGTGCATGTATGATGAGCATGGTTATGGATGATATGCCTGGGTGTGACGACACTCAGAGGTTGACTATGTGTACTCCTGATCAGGGATGTTAGTGCGATATGGTGGGACCCATTACCTTAGGGTGCCCTTATTCTTGTTGTATGCTCCATTTTATTGATTCATGTCATGTTTTAACTCTATGATTGCATGTTTTAACATATGGAATAAATTGGCATTTATTTGAACATGGCATTATGATATCACTATTTTCATAAGTGTTAGACTTTTTATCAGTGCTATTCATTATTTCTTTCATTTATTACATTAATTGTCTATGTACCTACACAAGCGATAGCTTACTGAGGCATTGCTTTGTTTTGCAATGCCTTAGATCTCGAGCGCGATAACAGGAAAGGAAAAGCGGTTGATAAACCTTGAGAGCTACTGAAGACTAGTTTTCCCTATAGTTTTAGACAGTAATGTGAGTCATTAGAGTGGATTATCATTTGAATTTTATTATGGACTGCATACTTTATATTTGGATGTGATTTAGATCTTTGGACATATGTTGGACATTTATATGGGATGTTATGATGGATAGACCCTGGGTCATATTATTATTGTCTTTTGGACGTTTATTTGATTTAAAATAAAGGCGCCTATTTATTTGACATTGATTTATATGCGGATTATTTCTTTATGTTTAAATTACATGTACGCCATTTTGAAAAAGGAAAACTAACACCCGGAGTTTTTAAGATAGGTTTAGTAAAATGTTAAATAAATATTTTCTCATGGGATCCCAAATGCTCTTAATTAAAATGTCATTATGATGAAAAAAAAAAATGTCTTGAAAATCCGGGGTGCTACAAAGGAGCTTCAGGTTAATAAACTAAGTTTGACTAGCTTAACTCTTATTAATTTAGTTAATTGGAAAGTTGGTGGCAAGTAATCCAATCAGGTGTTTTATTTATTTATTTAAATGGCAGTTGGCCGACCAACACCATCCACGGTTGAGATTGGCAGATAAAGGTAGAAAGTGGGCCACTGCCCTACTCCCATGCTATGAGGTGGACTGTATTGCCATGGTGCGCACGTTGGAACTAGAAGGGATCCTAGCCAAATATCCTTGTACCTCTTACTGTTTATGGTGCGTTCTAGACAACATATTGTGAGTCACCTTTGAATGATCTGAATTGTTCATCTCGTTAATTTAAATTTAGTTTTTTAATAAATTAAAAATTATATCATATGGATAATTTTAGCTTCTAAAAAATTGTTCATTGTTTATAAAGTTTCTAACCGCTCGTTTTTAAGCACACTTTTTGACATGCTTTTTAGATGCTAAAATCATCAAGTCATATGCTTTTTAATTGAAAAAACATATAAACCTAAATAATGAGATGAATGGGACCGGTCATTCAAAGGTAGACTCCAGAAATGTGCTCGGTAGACCACACCCATAGTCTAATCAATTTAGCATTTCTCTCTTTTCATGTGCTGACCCTTCTACCCACATTTTATGGTGATCCATTTCATTCAATAGTGTTGCCATCACTCAGTAAGGATGGCAAAAAATCCCATCTAATATGTGCTCCTAGGGTAGACCCCCTCATGTGAAGGGTGGAAAGTGCTCAATAAAGATTTTATTTTATATTAACACCATCCACACCTTAAGGAATGGGGGCTCATTAGGATTAAAAAGTTAAACTAAATATTGTTATTTACCAGACTAATTAATCAACTGATTTTTTTGCTTTTTATTTTATTTTTTGAGTTTATCGTATTTGAACCTTTATTTTAAAGGGTACATAGTATCTACCTAGGTTTACTACGTTGATATCTCAATGGAAAGTTTCTAGCCGACCATCTTCAAATGCCTCTCTTATTTGGCATGTATTTGAGAAATGTACTATAATAAACTAAAAAGGTACAGCCTATGCGAGGTTCGGAAAAGGGGCAGACTACAAGAGTTTACAATAAGCAACCTCACCTTATATTTTTACAAGAGGCTATTTTCATGTCTTGAACCTGTGATTTCAAGGTCATATGACGACAACTTTTACTTTTGCGCCGAGACTCCCTTCAAATTAAAAAAAGTATATTTTATTTTTGAAAACTATTCACTTACAATAAAGTTAACTTTGGGCGAACACTCATTATATTTATATTTTTAAATTACTTTATAATTGACTGGTTTTCATAAAAGAAAAAAAATCCAAAACCCATCTTTCCCTTCTTCCCCGGATTACAAGGAAGCCTAAATGGAAGAAAATGTACGGCCCGTTCTCTTGGGCTTTGGCATGGAATTAAACAGAGATGGAGAAAGCCCAATTTACAGGGAAGAACCAAAAGAAGCAAAAACAGCTACAATTTTGCAGAAGCAGAACAAGTGACAGGGTGAAATCACCAACCTCACTTTCTGGAACTGGAGAGATCGGAGCGTAAACCTCATCAGAAGCTGCCTCAGACTGAAGAAACCAGTGCAAGATCAGCACATTTCACCCAAATTGTAAATTCCTGGAAGGGAAACAGAAAAACTCGAAATCAAACAGAAATTCATCAACAAAAAGAGGAAAATAAAGCAAACACACGTGAAGTTTCACGTCGATTACATGGCAGAGAATGTTAGTAGGAGATCATAAACAAGAGCAAAAAAATCGGCCCCTTCCTTCAAATGCCCTAATGGCAAAACTTCCTTTCTTAGGAAGAGAGATAAGTAGACCTGTACAAGCATGCCAAAGCTCCAAACCAACAGAAGGGTTTGTCAAGAAATTGTGTAGTAAAGGGTTTCCCAGAGCCGCATCATGTCATTTAGATTAATTTCCATCTAACCCAATTGAGAAAACACAGTGAATTGATTTGGGTACGCTTGTATTTGCGATTTGACCAACCTTTCATGCCTGTATATCCAAGGATGCAGAAGAACAACAAGCTGTAGCCCCAACTAGCAAGCCTTATAATCCATCAAAATCCAACTTGCCTTTCTAGAGCAGGTAAAAGCATAAAACTAGCCTTTGTCTTGCAGGCTGATTTTAAGCCTTGTTAGGATTCATGGTTTGGCTAAACTCAGCCTATGATGGAGAATGATTCTACTATCATCTTATCAAATTCAATAAGTGAGGAGGATGAGGGTCAAAGCCTCTGGATCATATGCAGATCCATCCCAACAAGCCTTTCCTTGTTGAGTGTAGGGTGTTATATTTGTATTTCTCTAACCAACCAGGCCCCGAGTCTAAGCCTTATAACTCCTTTTAGATGAGTCCAATGTTTGTTTCATGAACTGCAAGAAAGATTTGCTGGATTCATTGGAAACATTATAGACTTATCCTGTAACTCACCAATTTTTTATGACCATCTTTTTCTTATTCATAGAGAAATGAACTTCTAGATATAAGCCAATCATCATGTTTGGTGTACTTTCCAAGAAATTAATGTATTCGGATCATCTTAACCACATGTTAACTCAAGAAATTATTTGTTAAAAGCATCTAATGTATATGCACTTCTATCTCTAGCCCATCTAAAGTACACTTAACATGATGAGCGTCATAGATCTTCAAAACTTATTTCAACGTGCATTAGAAAAAGGTGAATCCGACGTTATCGGATTCTAAAAGCATCTAACTCTTATCAGGACTTGTAAAAAGTGTCTCACTGAATAGTAAGAGAGGACTATAGCTCTAAGAAGGCCTAGGTTTTCGAAGAACCAAAGAGTCCATAATATTGTGCATGACTTAGAATATACTTCAAAATTCTGGTCCACTAGATGACTCTAGCCAGTATTTTCTTGAGTAGTAAAGTGGACAATAAAAACTTTTACCATCCATTTAACAATTTAAAATAATAAATGAGAATCTTAAGGCATGACCCATCTAAGTCAAAAGCAATATTATGAACAATTCAAACTTTTAAAATCTACATTTACCATAAATTATAGCTGTTCATATCATTTGGCAAGGGTCACACGAGGAAAAACAAGTGAGGCACCTCCATGCAAAGCCAAAAGGGGGCACTTCAAGTAGACTCAACTTATAAGAACTTGTTAGGTGTTCCCTGTTACGAAATATGATATGACAAAATGCTAGTGCAGTACATTTTTTTTTTTAATATTCCATAATAAGCCTTTATATATGCATTTACAAGCAAAAAGTAGATTCCCATTACTAAACCCATTACTACAACTAACAAACCACTACATGCATAACTTTTTAAGTGCAACCACTACTACAACTAATAAACCACCACTACCACTACCACTACTACAACTAACAAACCATCACTGCCACTTGCATAACTTCTCACAACTAACAAACCACTACTACTACATGCATAACTTCTCACAACTTATAAACCACTACTACCACATGCCCACAACTAACAAACCACTACTACCACTTGCATAACTTCCTGCAACTAACAAACTACCACCACCACATGCATAACTTCCTAAGTGCATAAACCACAACTAACAATCCCTCCCTTAAACTAATTTTTGCAAACATTTAGTTTAATACAAGATATGAAGCACCCTCTCTTAAATATGATTTTTCAATGTACAAACACCCACCCATTTTCTTAACTTCAAAAATGTATGCAACTTGAGAGGCTTCATGAATATGTTAGCAATTTGATCTTCATTCCTATAGTAGATGAGATCAACTATTCCATCCCTTGTGAGATCCCTTAAGAAGTATACTTCACATCTATGTGCTTACTCCTTTCATGTATAACAGGATTTTTCGAGAGTTTGATTGTTGAGCTATTGTAACAAAAAATGACCATAGGTGGTCCTTGTTTCTTGAAATGAAGTTCTTCTAGAATCCTTTTCAACCATATAGCTTGACATGCACATGAAGTTGTAGCCACAAATTTAGCTTCAATAGTTGATAAAGTGACAATTGCCTGCTTCTTTGATGACCATGAAATAGCCCCTGAACCAAGCATAAAAACAAATCTTGAAGTGCTTCTTCTATCATCTTGATCTCCCACATAATCACAGTTAGTAAAGCCAATTAAATATGACTTTTCTCCCTTCTTGTAGAATAGCCTAAAATCCATAGTACCTTTCAAGTACTTAAAAATCCTCTTGGCAGCTAGAAGATGCTTCTCCATTGGGCATTCCATGTATCTGCCAATAAGACTTACATCATACATTATGTCAGGTCGGGTTGCAGTCAAATACATCAAGCTCCCTACAATTTATTTGTAAAGAGTGCCATCCACCCTCTTTCCTTCAAGATCTCTATTTAATTTCAAACCAAACTTAGTTGGTGTGCTCACATAATTACAATTCTTCATTTGAAATCGGTCTAATATTTATCTAGCATATTTCTTTGAGAACTAAAAATTCTAGCGTCAGATTGAATTACTTCAATGCCAAGAAAATAATGCATCATTCCAAGATCAGTTATATCAAACTCAACCGTTATAGATTCCTTAAATTTTTTGAACATGGCATTATCATTTCCAATGAATATAAGATTATCTACATATAAACACACAATGAACATTTTTCATTCATCTCCAATTTTGATAAAAAGTGTATGTTTATATGGGCATTTTTTAAAACCTTCCTTCAAAAAATAAGTCTCAATGCAACTATACCAAGCCCGCAGGGCTTGTTTTAGTCCATATAAAGCCTTCTTTAATTTATACACTTTATGCTCATTTCCTAACTTCACATAACTAGGAGGTTGATTAATGAACACCTATTCTTCCAAATCTCCAAGCAAGAATGCCGATTTCACATCCAACTAGAAGATAGGCCATGAGTTTTGTGATGCCAATTCGATCACCAATTTCATTGTATCAAGTCTTACAACAGGAGTAAAAACTTTTGTATAATCAACCCTGTACTCTTATTTGTAGCCTTTAGCCACAAGCGCACTTTGTACTTGTCGACCTCGATGTTCTCCTTCAATTTTGTCTTATAGACCCACTTAACATCAATATTCTTGTGCCCTTTTAGAAGATTAGTTAACTCCCAGGTATCATTTCTTTCAATAGTTGTAATTTCATCATCCATAGCCTTTCGCTATTTTGATTCTGTAGGGTCACAATCTGCAAATAGAGTAAAGTGTGTAAGTGGGTCATTAGATTGTTCAAATTTAGGTACATCATAATCAATCATCCATGCGGGTCTTTTTCTAATGCGTTGGTGTGGTTATTGTTCATCATTCACTACTGTTGTAGCTGAGCTTTGACTAGTTGTTGGAATAATTTGCGTGCTTGTTGGTTGTTGAACATCCTCCATAAGTTGCATCCTTTTCTCATCATTGTCACCATCAAAATCTACAGGAATACATTGTTTTTGTCCAACACTATTTTTGCTCCGTGGCCAAGTGCTTTCTTTATCAAATACAACATCACGACTAATAACAATTTTCTTAGTATTAGGATTATATCGCTTATAAGCTTTTGATTGATCACTAACACTAAGAAAAATGCATTTTTCTCATTTATCATCAAGCTTGGTCCTTCTCTGGTTTGGAATATGGGCATATGCAATACACCCAAAAAATTTTAAATGGTCTACAGCTGGTTTCAATCTGCTCCATGCTTCTTCAGGTGTCATATTTTGAACAGCAAGAGTGGGACTTCTGTCCAATATATGAATGCATCAATTAACTGCTTCAAGCCAGAAACTTTTTGGAACACCGCTACTTGACAAAAGGCTTCGCACCATATTTAGAATTATGCAATTTTTTCTCTTGTAAACACGATTTTGTTGAGGTGTATAAGTTGCTGTAAGTTTCCTCTTAATTCCATGAGTCTCACAAAAATTTACAAATTCATGTGAGTTGTATTCTCCACCTCAATTAGTATGAAGAGTTTTTATTGGACTGCCAACTTCTTTCTCAACAAGCATTTTATACTTTTGAATACTACAAAAGCTTCAAATTTTTCATGCAAAAAGTACACCCAAAATTTTTGACTATAATCATCACTTAAGGTAATGAAATATCTTTTACCTCCATTAGAAGTTAGGTTTAGATGTTAGAATGGATAAGCTCCAAGGCCTTCTTTACTCTCCATGATTTTCCTTGTAGAAATTGATTATGAGGTTGTAACGACCCAGGTTTTTATAATACATTTTTGTAATTCTTTTTTAAATGTCGGGCCCTACATATTTAGAAAACAAATAGTGAAAAACATTTGTCATGAAAAGACCCTTTTAAAAACCCTGAGTGTTATTTTTCTTTTCTCAAAAAGGATTATCGAAAAAATTAGTGCTACATTTCTACTAAAAATTTAGCAGAGTTTCCTCTTTTTTTGAACATTAGATATTTAACTCATGTCATTGTGAAGTACTTATGTAACATCCTGAGGGCCCCGCACACAACCATATTGTCCGCTCTCCGCTAATGGTGCCCATACACCGCTTCGCAGTCACATTTTTGTTCCCACCCCATAGGGTAAAACGCGTGGTTGCATACAAAGTCCTCCAACCCTTTATCAGCAGCCTAGCGACCTCCCCTCTAGAGATGTGAGACTAATCTTAAGGTCTTTTGGCTCCGTGCACCTTGCACTAACCTCACCCCTCACCCACCCTAGGGAACGAACGACCTCGTTCACCGCTAGCCCACACCGGGTCAAGGGTCAGCTCTGACATCACTGTAACATCCTGAGGGCCCCACACACAACCATATTGTCCGCTCTCCGCTAACGGTGCCCATACACCGCTTCGCAGTCACAGTTTTGTTCCCACCCCATAGGGTAAAACGCGTGGTTGCATACAAAGTCCTCCAACCCTTTATCAGCCGCCCAGCAACCTCCCCTCTAGCGATGTGGGACTAATCTTAAGGTCTTTTGGCTCCGTGCTAGGCTTGAGAGTTTAGTCCCACATCGGCTAAGGAAAAGGTTCCTGGGCATTGATAAGGGTCTGGGAGGGCTTTAAACAATAACAACGCGTTTTACCCCGTCGTGGGTAAGAACAAAACCGTGTGGGCCCATGGCCCAAAGCGGACAATATTGTTATTGGGGAGCCCAGACCTCGGGCTGTTACAAGTGGTATCAGAGTGGGACCCCGACCCCGAGGGTGGCAGGCTAACCCCACGCGAGGTCGCGTGGCCCCTAAGGAGGGGAGAGGGCTAGCCTTGGCCGATGAGGGTGGGCTGATGAGAGCGGGCCAGGAAGGCTGGTAGGCTTCTAGGCAAGGTGAGGCTTGAAAGTTTAGTCCCACATCGGCTAGGGAAAAGGTTCCTGGGCATTGATAAGGATCTGAGAGGGCTTTAAACAATAACAACGAGTTTTACCCCGTTGTGGGTAAGAACAAAATCGTGCGGGCCCATGGCCCAAAGCGGACAATATTGTTATTGGGGAGCCCAGACCCAGGGCGTTACAACTTAATAAACATAATTTTTTTATAAAAACAAGAATAAAGGAGACTCCATCCCATCACATTTACTAGTGTGACTAAGTGTTTTGAAAATCACAATAAATGAAAACCAAAGAAACATAGTGACTTAAAAATATGCCTGCCAGGATCAATTCAATCATAGTCACAGCTACACAACCATGACTTCAAGTTACATGTCTACATATCCATAAAGTAAAGTCATATTAGATCGAAGTGTTACTTCAGTCTACTATTTAAATTAACCATAATGCAAACCTAATTGATATACCTAATTTGTCAGCTTGAACTCTCGAACACAGTCCTCTGCTTCATTTCCCTTGTTCTATTTCTTCAACCTGAGACATTGTAAACAATTTACAATGTCTCAGCAAGCTTGCGCTTGTGTAGGCAGTTTTCACATCTATTTTACCAAGTTTTTCATGCAATTCTAAACAGCATCTCAAATCCTTTTCCATGCAATTTCTAAAGAATATGATAAACAAATCAAAGATAAGAAACATGATTAAAATCGTTTTTCAATCTCAGTTCTACAGTTTCATGTTAAAATAATTCAAATAGTATCCATATAAAACATGTACGACTTTAAACATGCATTTTTCAAATGGTTGAATTATCATAGTAATCTTAAGTAAATTTGCAATATAGAACATATCCCAAAATCGCAAGTAAACATAACTTGAGAACTATGTGAAAGATCTACTATCTAACTTGATAAATCAAACATCATAAGGTTCTCAAAGTATTAAAGTAGTGATCGGTTAAACCGTGAACGTCGGCAATCCCAAACTGACAACATCATCACGTGTACATAAGCACTATGGCAAATACATCAGCCGGTTGGTCATAAGTACTCATCTAAAGACCATCATCAAGCCCATCTACGTGGGTTACAAAATAGAAATCCTATGACACACTATGCTTACGACCAGATCACTGAATTGTGCCTCACTAGTATCTAGAGAATAACTACTACAGCCTCTACAACGACTGCGGATACGTCTCGAAAGGGTGCCGTGGCCATCTCCAATGGTTATTCTTACTACAACAATAGAGAAAAACGATGCCACTTTGGGCATAGATACCTACCACCTTTGGTGGTTAGAGGCTAGGAGGCCACCCCGTACAACCTCTTAACATAATGCCCACCAGGCTCATAAGCCTGAACAAGGAGATGT
Organism: Warburgia ugandensis; assembly: GCA_035236585.1. Lineage (NCBI taxonomy): Eukaryota > Viridiplantae > Streptophyta > Magnoliopsida > Canellales > Canellaceae > Warburgia > Warburgia ugandensis. The sequence goes on from CP141126.1 coordinate 13,122,137, forward strand.
CTCAATTTCGAAATGATATTAAAACATATATCATATATCTCATGCAATATTATGCATTTCTGTAGCTCATCTCAAAATATGAGATTGATGCAATTTTAATTATAATAATTTCTTTCAAAAACACACAAGAGGGTATAACAAGTAATATCTTTTTCGTTTCTCACATAAAAGCATGTATCATGGCTATGAAGATGTATAGTTATAATTCTCATGCCTCGTTTACAAACATTGCATTTAAAAAAAAGCATAAAACAAGGTATCATGATGAAGTGTAAATTCTATGATACTTAAGTAATCTCAACTAGAAAACATGATAAACTAATATTTGATTATTTAAAATCTCAAACGCAAATAGATGTTAAAACCACCTATCTCTTAGGCGAAATTCCCAATTTGGCTACATTCCTTCTTCAACTCAACTTATAGGTCAATCTCCTATGTTGATGTTACAAAGATCTTGTCAATGTTGAATCATATACAATTGAGTACATAAGAATTTTGTTTTAATCAAAGTCTGACGATTTAGGTTATCATAAACTGCTTAACTTTTCATTGACCATCTATTCTATAGAGGAATACATGATCAGGTAGGTCCTAGATCCATCATCCATTTATCAATTGGTGATCCACAGTTTTAGATTTACACTTACTATTCACTTAACCTCATTGATAAACAATTCTAGATCCGAAGGTTTAATCCAATAAATCATGATAAACTGACTTAGAATTTCAAGGTCTAATCCTTATCCTCATCTCTCTGTTAATGATTTTTTAAATATAGTATTATGATCTAAATTTCAAGGATGATTGCCTAGGATGGAAATGTGTATCATCTGGACACCATTCAAAATCGTTCGGGAAGAATCTGATCCATCAAAGGCTTTGGTTTGTTTGGAACCATTGGTCAAAAGTTACAGATATCTAAATTTAGGATTTTACCACAAGATTAAGTGGTCAGATCTTTATCTTAACATGTTATTAAACCTTGTTAGCCAATGAATAAGTGGAATATCTCTTCTTATGTCAATTTAAGTTTTGGAATGCAATGGTGATGTCTAATCACCGACTAATCATCGCTAAGTTCCTATTTCCTCTACTGTCTAACCGAATGGTTCAGATTATTCGATCACTTTTTATCAAAATTTCAGAATTTCAATCACATTCTAGTGAATTCAAGGTTTTAGAATTTATCAGTGGCATCTTATCATTGATCAGATGTCACAGATCCACTATTTAAATAGTGATAGATCGGATGGCCTAGATCATCCGATCTGTCTCACTTCCAATTCTTAAAATTTTGACTCATCCTATCGTTTTAAAGGATGAGGAACTTACTAGTATCATCTGATCATTGATCAGATGTTGCTAGTCATTGTTTTCACAGTAATAGATTGGACGGTCCAGATTGTTCGATCTGTTGTCTAATACAGATCAACATTTTAGTCAAATCCTAACCACCAAAGGTCTATGCTTCACTGTTTTTATGCATAATTTATAATTTAAATGGTCGGATCAATGCGGATTGAGTTTCAAGAGTCGGATAACTCCTGTTCGAGCTCCAATTGGATGATTGGAACCTTAGATAGGTGGATCAGCACTCCTACAGTGCTGTTCATCAATCCTAGATCAAGCAATTTTAGTTCAAATCAAGCTAATCTAAGGTCTGATAATGTTTTTCAACAAAACAATTGAAATCTGCATGTAAATCAATCTAAAACCCTAGATCTAACATAAAATAGCTTGAATCTACTTAAAACATGGAATTCACTAGTTGGATTTTGGAATTCCTACCTCACATTGGGTCTCTGGCCTTCCTCCCTGAATATATTTGTCGGATTAGTCATCATTTTCCAATGATGATCTCTGTGTTTGTTGTGCGTCAGTCTTTTCTCCAATTGACCACCAAGAACCACTCGAATCACTCAATAAACATAGGGTTTTGGTTCAACTCATCGTGCAAAGCAAAATGATGGGCTCAGATCATCGATCCAAGCTGTCGTCTTCTCTCGCGACGACTGCGAAATCCTGCAAACCCAGAACCCTACCCCTTTCTCACTTGCACGCCTACCTCCTAAGTCATCTCTCTCTCTCTCTCTCTCTCACTAGCACGACCTAGGGTTTCCAGGCATGTCAGGTTTTCCCCTTACCCTTCCCCTTCCCCTTCCCCTTCTCCTTCTCTCCTTCTTATTATTATTATTATTATTATTCTTCTCCTTCTCCTTCTCTCTTCTCCTCTTCCCTCACAGTGTCAGGTTTCCATTGCCCGACATTTTTTTTTTCCATTTTTTTTTCTCTGGTCTATCGAGTTTGGAAGAACAGACCCAACAACCGCATCGGGTACTCTTTAGTGGGGGGTGCTTGTATCAATTACAGTCCCCTTGTTTAAGGCCTTTTGTTTATGTTTTTTTGTTTTTTGTTTTTCTATCTTATTTTTACCAAAATGCCCCTCATATTCAAACATCTATATCTCCTCCATCCAAACTTTGATTTATGCAAACTTAGTGTTGCTACAATCGTTTTTCCGAGTATAATCCAAATATAAAGGTATTAGGGTCTAATTTGACGTATTTCAAAAGATAAATTCAGCGAAACCTAAATATAAAGATTCCCCCATTTATATTCATCAAAAATAATTTATAATCCTTTAAAATTGGATTTAAAAATTAGGATCGCTACGGAGGTTGTTTGCTAACAATGGATTCTTCACAAACTTGAGAGGAAACTAAAATTTGAGGAAGACCTGTCACCATAATTTTCTGTTGTAGGATTTTTAGTCCACAAAAATTCAGTTGACCATAGCGAAAATGCCATAACCATGCCTCACCTTTTAATCTTGTAGAGAAGCATGATTAAGTAACGTGTTAGAGATGCAATGCAAACATTCGGTTGACTATCACATTGACTTGAGCTATTAAGCCCAATTTCTCATCTTCAATTCTATAAACTCTATCTTTGATGGAGATTTCATACCCCTTTTCTTGAAGTTGACCAACACTAAGCAAATTTGTTTTCAAACATGGAACAAAGAGAATATTAGAGATAGTCTGTACAGAATGTCCATTTGTTTGGATAATTAGCTTTCCTTTTCCCATTATAGAGACTTTAGAATTGTCTCTAAACTTTACATTGTCACGAAAGGTGTCATCCAAATCGAAGAATTCATATTTGTCTCCACACATATGGTTGTTGTAGCTAGTATTTAAGTACCACAAATTATTGTTAGTTTCTTCCTTGGTATGACAAACCATCAATAATGATACCTCTTCTTCCTTTTTTACAAAATTAGCCTTTCCATAATCTCCTCTAGTTAAATTAGTACGACATTTTGATTTATAATGACCATACCTGTGACATCTGAAGCACTCAATATTGGATTTGTCTATTGACTTTGGTCAGTAACCACTTCGACCTCTTCCTTTCCCTTGAGAATCATTGAATTGAGCATCTCTAGATTTTTGATGTGGCTGTTTGTAATTCTTGATACCTTTGTCTCTTCCTTTTTCTCGATCTGTGTTATTTAGTGGCAAAGATGAATTGTTGGTGGAGACTTGTAAAGCTTGCTCTTCTTTGTTTTGATGGATCATTTTCTACTCATGAACCAATAATGAACCTTGCAATTCATCAATCGAAAAATTATCAAGAACTTTTGATTCTTCAATTGAACAAACCACATATTTAAATTTTGGTGTCATCGATCGAGGAACTTTTTCAATCACCATCATGTCCTCCATCTTCTCTCCATGGAGATGCATTTTGTTGATAATTGCCATCGTTCTTGAGAAAAAATTAGAAAATGATTCTTCTAATTTCATTCGAAGTGTTTCAAATTCTGAACAAAGGGCTTGAAGCTGCTGTCTTTTTACTCTTGTTGATCCTTGGTATTTCTTTTTCATTAAATACCAAATTTGCTTAGAAGCTTCTTTGCCGAGAATTGTTTCCAAAATAGACCTATCAATTGCTTAAAAATGACAATTCTTTGGCTTCAAATCCTTTAGCTTATAACTCTACTTTTTGTGCATTTGTCAAAATAGTATCGACCGCTAGCTCTGCTATACTGCCATCAACAACCTTCCAATATTCTTTGGATCTCAAGAAGTTTTTGCAGCAGTATGCTCCAATGGTCATAGTGACCATCAAGGCGAGGAATAGTTGGCTGCACAAAATTTTCTAAAGCCATGAATGAATTATTGCTATTGCAATGGAAGAAAGTTACTACTATACTCTCTCACAGATCTCACCTTTGTTTTGACACTCATAATTTTTTTTTTTTGGCACTCAAGCTCTCTCTTCCCTCATGGTGGGTTTGATACCACTGTTGTAAAATATGAGATGACAAGATGCTAGTGTAGTACATTTTTTTATATTCTATAATAAGCCTTTATAATTTATAAGCAAAAAGTAGATTCCTATTATTGCAACTAACAAATTACTACATGCATAACTTTCTAAGTGACCATTACTACAACTAACAAACCACCACAGCCACATGCCCACAACTAACAAACCACTACTACCACATGCATAATATCCCACAACTAACAAACCACTACTACCACATGCATAACTTTCCACAACTAACAAACCATTACTACCATATGCATAACTTCTTACAACTAACAAACCACTACTACCACTTACATAACTTCCCACAACTAACAAACCACTACTACCACATGTATAACTTCCTAAGTGCATAAACCACAACTAACATTCCCCTTCAACATAACACCAGCATAAGAGAGGAATGCCAAAGGGACATGCTCTGACTTAATGCATGAAAAAGGTCTATTCTTAGGTGATCTAAATTGTTTATCTAATTGCCTATACTTTAAATATTTTGTAAACAGAATATAAAAATATTGGCATACTATTTTTAGGTTACTGAACATAAAGAGTTATTTACAAAATTTCTAGCTATCTATCAAATCAATAACGTTTTAGATTTGCACTCCATATATATACAAACTTGGAAATATAGAAAGGAACTAGGCAGATCATGGATCATTTCCAGGTGAAACCCTCATGGAGAAACTTAGTTGCGATTTGAGCCAAGCATTGATAACCGCTTTGGTTGAGCATTCCAGGCTGCTGGGGCGGCTAGCATTACCATAAACGAGATGGAAAATGCTTTGGAACGGTGTAAAGATGACTAAAACCAACTTCGTCCATCTACTTAGGTCTCAAAATGCAGTCCCTCGTTTGCCCTTCCTGAAGGGCCACGTTTCACATAACTCTTTGGCTCACGTAAACTCCAGGCTCGCATTCTCTCGGCTGCATGCCGGCTGTGTGACCGAAGTGGCCCCTATTCCACGTAGATAAATCGCTAGGTGGCAGATCTGCATTCCCAATAGTCGCAGCCGGGTCTCAGTACTGACTTGGCATGCCGGGTGGTGGCCAGCCGGGGCTCAAACCAGTCGCTACTTTCTCCCTCTCCTCTGCTTCAGTCATGGCTGGTACTGAAAAGGAGGAAGAGAGTGGAGAGGTTAGGATTTGGAGAAACGTTCGCCGTGGCCAAAATACATGTTCTACTTCTTTTACGGTTTCTGGAGGTATGGATGTGTTGGTCCAGCCCCATTTTCAAGCGGCACCCGTATTCAACGGTGGCGGGCGCAGCAGTCGGTGCCGACTGCTGACTTCAACAGTGGCGGGCGCCGCCGTCGGCCACCGCCACTGACTTTGTGTTAAATGTGTTGAAAAACAGGCCCTAAAATTTCCTATAAATAGGGATACCATGAGGGCAAGGAGGAGAACCCCATTCCTCTGTAAAATTCTCCGCGTATACCTCTGTGTAAAACCTTGTTTTCATAGTGAAATTATTTTCTTCCGTGGACGTAGGCTTATTGGCCGAACCACGTTAAACTCTGCGTTTTTTGTGTGTATGATCTTGGGCGGGGACCGAAAATCCCCAACAAGTGGTATCAGAGCTCGGTTCTGCCATGAAACAGAGGCAGAAAACGAATTTGCAGTTCCGCCGGTCGAGAGGAGGAAGAAAACTATTCCTGCTACAGTAATCATCATTGCTGCTACAGTGAAAAAGCGCGTTAACATGTTGCTATAGTAAAAGCTTCATCATTACTGTCGGCTACAGTGATAGCTACAGTACTACTACAGTACTGAGTTGGCACAGTCCCAGGTGGGTTCCAACAGTTTGAGTGCAACCGTAGCTGAGTTGCAATAGTACGAGTTGCAACAATGATTCGACTGGAGTAGACCTATTTTTGGCAGGTTTTCAAGGGGGATAGACCAGTTCTTGGCAAACGCAGTGGTGTTCTCAAATTTGTAAGATTTTCTCCTGAAATTGCTGTAAGTACTCTTTCTTTACTTATGGAGGCAAACATGAGCAAAATGATTTGCTTAAATGGTACTAACTATCACAAGTGGAAGGGAAAAATGAAAGATCTTCTTTTTGTGAAGAAATTACATCTACCTGTTTTTGCTACTCAAAAACCGGAAGATAAGTCCGAAGAAGAGTAGGCTTTTGAACACGAACATGTATGTGGTTTTATTCGACAATGGGTAGAAGATAATGTTTTGAATCATATTCAAAATGAAATACATGCTAGAACTCTATGGATCAAATTAGAAACCTTGTACGCGTCGAGAACTGGGAATAATAAGTTATTCCTACTTAATCAAGCGATGCACTTGAGATACAAGGAAGGGAGTTCTATTTCCGACCACTTGAACGAGTTGACCGGATGCTTTCAGCAACTATCCGATGTTGGCGTCAGGTTTGACGATGATATCATGGGTTTATGGCTTTTAAATACTTTGCCTGACTCATGGGAAAATTTTCGTGTTTCTCTAGCTAATTCTACTCTAGGTGGTGCTGTGGCATGGGAATCTGCGAGAAGCGCAGTTCTAAATGAAGAAATGAGGCGACGAGCTCAAGTTGTCACCACATCACAGTCTGAGATTTTGATCTCAGAAAATCGAGGGAGAAGCAAGATCAAAGGACAGGAGAAGAATAATAGAAGCAGGAGTAAATCTAAGTCCAGATACAAGAATCTGGAATGCAATTATTGTGGCAAGAAGGGTCACATTAAAAGGCAGTGTTACAAATGGAAAGCCGAGAACAAAACAGAGAATGCCAAGCAGGAGAGAAGAAATGATGAGGGGAATGATTGTGTAGTTGCCACTACTTCAGGCCTTGTTGTGGTCTGTGATGAAAATGAAATCAACCTAGCCTCCAATGAAATTGGATGGGTTGTTGACAGTGGTGCTTCTTTTCATGTTACCTCGAGGAGAGAGTTTTTCACCTCGTACACTCCTGGTGACTTTGGAGTGTTGAAGATGGGTAACGATGGGCTGTCAAAGGTTGTTGGTATCGGATCCGTCTGTTTGGACACCAACAACGGAACAAGGTTGATTCTCAAGGACGTTCGACATGTACCAGATATCCGGTTGAACTTAATATCAGCCGGAAAGCTTGATGATGATGGGTACTGTAGTACCTTTTGCGATGGACAGTGGAAGCTCTCTAAGGGAGCTCTTGTGGTTGCCAGAGGGAAGAAATCATCTAGCTTGTATGTGATGCAAGCTTCGATTCCTATTAACTTTGTGAACGCAGTTGATGTTGCTGGTTCTTCAGAGTTGTGGCACAGGCGGCTCAGTCACATGAGTGAGAAAGGACTAGGTTGTCTAGTGAAGAAGAATTTGCTTTCAGGGCTCAAAGCTACAAAGGTGAGCAAATGTGCTCATTGTCTTGCCGGGAAGCAGCAACGAGTTTCCTTCAAAAGCCATCATTCTTCCAGAAAGCCAGGCGTGCTTGAATTGGTACATTCAGATGTATGCGGTCCTATGAAGGTACGCACATTTGGTGGTGCATTATATTTTGTCACATTTATTGATGATTATTCCAGGAAACTCTGGGTCTATGTTTTGAAAACTAAGGATCAGGTGCTTGACAAGTTTAAAGAATTTCAAGCTTCTGTTGAGCGGCAAACGGGGAAGAAGCTGAAATGCATTCGCACAGACAACGGTGGCGAGTATTGTGGACCTTTCGATGCTTATTGTAAGAAGCAAGGGATCAGACATCAAAGAACTCCTCCGAAGACTCCTCAGCTAAATGGTTTAGCAGAAAGGATGAACAGGACATTGATGGAGAGGGTCAGATGCTTGCTTTCTGAAGTAAAGCTGCCCGGTTCCTTCTGGGGTGAGGCGCTATATACAGCAGCCTATGTTATTAACCTATCTCCAATAGTTGCCTTGAATGCAGATGTTCCTGACAGGCTATGGTATGGAAAAGATGTCTCTTACAATCATTTGCGGGTATTTGGGTGCAAAGCGTTTGTACATATACTTAAGGATGAGAGGTCCAAGTTAGACGTCAAGACCAAACAATGCATTTTCATCGGCTATGGGCAGGATGAGTTTGGTTCTGTGCTATATAATCCTGTTGCAAAGAAGCTGGTTAGAAGTCGTGATGTGGTCTTTATGGAAGACCAAACCATTGAACACATCGACAAAGCCAAAGTATCAGAAACTCGAGTTACGATACTCGACGCATTTAGATCCAGTTCCTGTTTCACATACGCCAAGTGTAGATGGCACCAATGACCATGGTGGTGCTCCAGTTGATGTTCAAGATAATCAGGCTGAGGGAGAACATGAAGCTGCTGAAGACATGGATGTTTCGTCAGAGGCGATGATATTCGGCGGAGGTTCCTACTGAGGAACCAGCAGTTTCATTGAGACGGAGTTCGAGAGATCGTCAACCCTCCACTCGATATTCATCAGATGAGTACGTACTCCTCACTGACGGGGGAGAACCTGAGAGCTACACAGAGGCAGTTGAAAGTGAAGAGAATGTAGAGTGGATTGCAGCTATGAAGGATGAGATGAAATCCTTACAAGACAACCACACGTTTGAGCTGGTAAGATTACCTAAAGGCAGACAAGCTTTGAAGAATCGGTGGATATACAGGGTGAAGTACGAAGGTGACACTTCACAACCACGATACAAAGCTAGACTTGTCGTGAAAGGCTTTGGTCAAAGGAAAGGTGTTGATTTCGAGGAGATATTTTCTCCTGTTGTTAAAATGTCTTCAATCCGAGTTGTATTGGGTTTGGCCTCAAACCTTGATCTGGAGGTTGAACAGATGGATGTGAAGACAGCGTTCCTCCACGGTGACTTAGAGGAGGAGATATATATGGAGCAGCCAGAAGGGTTTGTTGCTAAAGGCAAAGAGAAGTATGTCTGCAAGCTGAAGAAGAGTTTGTATGGCTTAAAGCAGGCTCCCAGACAGTGGTACAGGAAGTTCGAGCAGTTCATGACCCAACAGGGTTATCGAAAGACTACTTCAGATCACTGTGTGTTTGTGCAGAGATTCTCAGAAGATGATTTCATCATCTTGCTACTCTATGTCGACGATATGCTTATTGTTGGAAGAAGCTCTTCAAGGATCAATCAGTTAAAGAAGGAGCTGAACAAAGTCTTTGCTATGAAAGACTTAGGATTCGCGAGACAGATTCTCGGGATTTCTATCATTCGTGACAGGAGGAATAAGAGGTTATGGCTGTCTCAGGAGAAGTACATAGAAAAGGTACTTCAACGATTTCACATGGATAAAGCTAAAGTGGTTAGTACACCTTTTGCTACTCATTTTAAGCTTAGTAAGAATCAAGTTCCAACAAGTGATGCTGAGAAGGAATACATGCAAGATGTTCCTTATGTTTCAGCTGTTGGCAGTCTTATGTATGCCATGGTATGCACTAGACCAGACATTACATATGCAGTTGGTACAGTGAGCCGTTTTCTATCAAATCGAGGAAAAGAACATTGGAATGCAGTGAAGTGGATATTGAGATATCTACGTGGTACTTCTAAGTTGTGTTTGGGATTTGGCACTGGCAAGCCCGTGCTTGAGGGCTACACTGATTCAGATATGGCTGGTGATATTGACACGAGGAAGTCTACTTCAGGCTACTTGATTACTTTTGCAGGGGGAGCTGTGTCATGACAATCAAAGCTACAGAAGTGTGTTGCCTTATCTACGACAGAGGCTGAGTTTATTGCTGTGACAGAAGCATGCAAAGAGTTATTGTGGATGAAGAAGTTCGTGAACGAACTTGGCTTTATGCAGAAGAGGTATGCGTTATTTTGCGACAGTCAAAGTACTATACACCTTAGCAAGAATTCTACTTTTCATGGAAGGTCAAAGCACATTGATGTTCGATATCATTGGATACGTGATATTTTGGACTCGAAGTCGTTAGAGCTTGAGAAGATTCATACTGACGATAATAGTTCAGATATGATGACAAAAGCATTACCTCAGAGCAAGTTCGAGATTTGCAGAGACTTGGTCGGGATGGGCTTCTGCTAAAAGTCCATACGTGAAGAAACCTCCTTCAGTTAATGGGCCTGGAGGGGGAGATTTGTTGGTCCAGCCCCATTTTCAGGCGGCCGCCGTATTCAACGGTGGCGGGCGCAGCAGTCGGTGCCGACTGCTGACTTCAACAGTGGCGGGCGCCGCCGTCGGCCACCGCCACTGACTTTGTGTTAAATGTGTTGAAAAACAGGCCCTAAAATTCCCTATAAATAGGGATACCATGAGGGCAAGGAGGAGAACCCCATTCCTCTGTAAAATTCTCCGCGTATACCTCTGTGTAAAACCCTGTTTTCATAGTGAAATTATTTTCTTCCGTGGACGTAGGCTTATTGGCCGAACCACGTTAAACTCTGCGTTTTTTGTGTGTATGATCTTGGGCGGGGACTGAAAATCCCCAACAGGATGGCACATAGCAATGTGGTTCCGATCCCAGGGTCAAGGCAGAGCTTGACTCTGCATGAGTGCTTGCAGATTTGGCGCAGGTGGTTTTGATCGAGAATCGAAGCGATAGCAGTGACAAATTCGGGAATGAAGGTAGATGGTCGAGGAAAAGGAAAAGGAAGGAGAAGGTGCATTCGGAGAAAAGTCTGCCTGATTTGGACTTCTCGTGCACAAATCTGAGGGAGACAGATTTCGTTCACGTGAGTCGGTTGTCCTGTTTAAATTTCAGTTCAGGTGCTTTTTCACTCTGCAATTTGGTTGTCCTCCTGGCATACTGATGCATTCTTTCAGAAAATATAGCATCAGAAAGGTTAAGAAACAAAAATTTGGGAAAAATACAAGCAGTCCAAAATACAGGAACTCCCGCTTTACCAGATTAGCTTCTCCAACTAGCAAGTCTGCAATCTTGCAGAATACAGGGAAATTTAAGTGTTTGCTGTGCAGTTTGCTAATTAGAAAATATCTAACATTTCATTGACAACCAAAGACTGAACCACGGACTAGCTTCTTTTGCAAGTTTTGTTTTTGTTGAGTGCATGTGGGCAGCAGAAAAGATTAACTGGAAGAGAGGCACAATTATGTACTTACATAAGAAGTCGAAGTTTCTATTACATTTCTGTTAGAATTAGTTGTTTCTCTTCACAACAAAGGACAATCTCCCTGGCCTTCTACCTCAGTGGCCCAAGAAGGGGCTTTTCTGTGCTAGGTAGCGGTTCAAATTGCTTGCTGGTTTAGGGTTATCCGTAAAACTCGCTTGTCTACCCAAAAAGGAGGGAAAAAGAAGAAGAAGGACAATCTCAACTTTTGGGGGTGATTTGTAACAGTGCTTTCAAGGAAACTTGCTGCTCATTTTTCATGGGCTTTCTGAACACTATAACATGTGTTCGTGTTTGTTTCCATACTCTTTACAGCTATATTGAGATTGTATAACTCCTTTGTGGCTTCATTCTGTATAGAAGAACTATCAACTAGAAGGTCACCAACGACATAGAAAGGTCTGCAAGTAGCTAGCAAGAAAAGCTGTGGAAGCTGAACAGGACTCTGAGTTGCCTAAACCAAGCTCCAAGTGTCCTACAGGTCATGTGTCATTTTGTGCAGGAAAATCAAGGCAGACATTAACTGAGGTATAAGAATTTTCAGAATTTGTCTTCTTGTACTTTGTATTGCCAGTATTTGCAGCTAAGCTTTCCATTTGTAGGTTGAGAGAGAAGCGAGGAGACTGAGGAGGATTCTAGCAAATAGAGAGTCAGCTTGACAGACAATTCGCCTAAGACAGGTAATTATTTGTCTAGTTAGTTGAAGAAAAGGAAATCCTGTTAAACTTCAACTACATATCCTAGAAATCGTCTTCTAAACTCACATGATTGGTTATACAAAAGTTGAGCGTGGTAGATTAATAATCAAATTTATAGGAATACATTTTCAAAATTTCCTTCAGTACCCAATGATAAATTAATATTCTAGGTAGCAAAATGAAAAAAATAAGTATGCCTTGTGCTAGCTGCTGGTTAAGCTTAAAATTTCTAACAGGAGAGAGAGGGAGGGAGAAACTACCAGGATAGAGAATAGGGGAAAACTAGGGACTAAGGTGAAATACATATAGGCTGAAGAAAGAAAAAAAGAGAGATAGGCTTGGTAGTTTAGAGAGAAAAACACATGTATTAAGAGAAAAGGAAAAGGTTGAGATTTTTCAATAAATAATACAAACAACAAGGGTCCCATATATTTTTATAAAAATAAAATCTTGCTATTTTCATAGAAAATATTTGGCCCCAGGCTAATAATTTATTGGACTTTTACTGGATGTGCAGACATTTTGATATTGGCGCATCTTCAGTTCACTGTTACTGACTGCTGGAATTCTCCAAACAAATGAGTGCTTATTGAGATCAGAATTGACATTATTAGGAGAAGAGTGTGCTGGTAGAGAGGGTTTTACTTCAATATGAAATTGGATTCCATTCACTGGAACTCTCTCTTGCATGCTCCTCAATAAAGGAAAATCTCAATATTTCTAAACATAAGTAAAATCTGATGTCATCTTCTTTTTCTCTTCTCTAGCGACTCTCACATGCATCTTTTTCTTCAGAAAGATAAAACCTTATACGAGGAACAGAAAATAAATGAAAGTACAGGTTGAATTACTGAGATGGTTGTCAGGAAAGGGATGGGCAAACAAGACGATCATGAAAGTAAGGCTGGAATTAGTACACTGTACTCAGGTCCTCATCCACGATAAATCTTCACTAACTAGAAAGGTTTCTCATCTTAATATGTAATAATATTACCTTTTTGTTTCATTAACGTCTTCGACACTGACTACGTGCCAAGGGACTAGTTTGTTTGTTTTTCCCTTTTTCTTTTTTGGCAACAGGAAAGAGAAACTAGTTGAACTTATCGACATTATGTTCAACTAGTTTCTCTGATAATCTGCACAGGTATTTGTCCTGTCTGCAATCCGCCTTATAGCAATAAGATAATCTTCCTATTTAATAAGAGGATAAAGTCTCAGTTTTATCTCTACCTATTTAATAAGAGGTTAAATTCTCAGATTTATCTCTTAAATTTCTAGATTGTATGTTCCAAGTTCTCACGTCGTACCAGTAATTTTCTTGGTTTACCGTGCCGCCCTTGTGTATTTGTTTCTGTTTCTTATGTTCCTCTGTTTTCTAAGGCCCTTAGCGAGGAGTTGACCGAAAAAGTTGCTGAGCTAGGATGTGGCAATGAAAGTATGGAGCAGGTATGTATTTTATATCTTCATGATTTTGGTCACAGTTATGAGAGTGCCAATATTTTCATTTCCTTGTTTAGGGTAAGGCTTCAGGAAGGACATCTAAATCTGGATCTTCTGGAACCCATTGTTTCAAATCACTGCTAGTTCTTCCACTGCAGGCGATTTGACTATGTCCTTACCACATGTAGTACCAAACGCATCTAAATTTATTTCTTAGCCGTGTCACCTAATTTTGTTTCTTGATACTTTAAAGCTCTTCATATATCTAGTCTATGTCCAGCCGAATCCTGAATTCCCACTTGGCTACAAAATGAAGAAAAAAAGACCTAGATAGCTGGTCTGTTTCTTGTTTCTCAGATTGGTCGTTCGTATTGTTTGATCTGAAATGATTAGAATTCTAAACTAAGATGTTTTTCAAGTGCCCATCCTATAAAGACCCACTGTTACTTTTAGTTCTGGTTGCTGTTATGCTAGCTCGTGGAGTTCTTTTTTGGGCGATGTTTGGCATGGAATGGGAAAAAGAGTTGGTTTTGAAACAGTACCAATCACTGGAGGAGAGAAACAAACGTTTAAGAGCACAGGTAGTATTTTGACAACCCATTAAACCGCTTCCATCAAGATAAGGCTTCCTTCAGGCGTCTCTTTCTAAAAGCTTTCCCATCTGTTGCAGTTTGTGAAGACAATCAAGGGTGAACTGAATGAAACACCATCAGAAGCCATTCCCACGTATGTTAAAACACAAATATCTTCAACTCCAACATCTTCATCTAATCAATTGCCATCTCGTATGTAAAATGGAACTCCTTTTTCACCTTTCATCTGGCCTCCCGTCTATTCTCCTCCAATGCAACTCATGCTGCAAAACCAATGACTGGAAGGATTTTGCATACTCCTGCATGATCAATCCATCACAAGAGTGGATAAGTTCCGGGAGATTGGTATTAGTAGGCCAAGAATGCCCTTTTATGTAGTGCCCTATCCATGGTTTTTTCCATTACCCAACCATATGTCTGGATCCTACCACCTGGATTCCTGTGCTTGTGGAGAGAGAGACTCGGACTCCAGCAATAGCCAACATGAATTTGTGTTGCCTGCAAAAACAATGGGACCTGTGGGGAATGCATCTCTTCCTGTCAAAGTCAAAACTGATACTTCCAGTTCAACTGATATCACGGAAAGAAAAAGGCAAGACGTCCAACATCATCTCAGGGACTTCTAATGAATTACATATAGATGGAGGAGGTCAGATCTTAGCATCATATATAGAAGGCACGATCCTTATGCTTAGTCCCCTTAGGAAAATAACACCCCCTTTCACAACCAATGTGAGAATGTTCTACATCCAGATTCAGATTCAAAAGATGGCATTTCTTCAGTAGCCTCTTGTACTGTTGGTACTCCAGAACAATTACACGGAGCATGGAAGCATTCATGCAAGAACATGATGGATGCAGCGGCAGCAGCAAAAGCTAGAAAGAGGAGGAAGAAACTAACAAAGCTGAAAAGCCTCCATGGTCGGCAACTTTGATTATCTTGTTAAGCAACAGAAGAAGTTTTGGTAGGTACTGATTAGTGAAAGTGTCATTATACATGATCCATCAGACTGATGACATGCAATAGAGAGTAGAATCAAATCTGCAGTGTACAGGAGAACACATTGGATCCTTAAATTGTAGGATGGACATCAGAAGATTCGACAATGCTAATATTTTCGATGTTGCAACCGTGCTGTCAAGATTCAAATGTGTCTTTTGAGGAATATTTATCATTTTCAGTTGTATCTCAGAAAGGAGTTGCCGAGGCAAAACAAGGGAAGGTTAGATCTTCTTCCATAAATCTAGTCTTTGTATATTCTAAATCTCTCTGAAGAGGATTATTTTCATATATATAAAAATTTCACACCTTACACAGCTCTAAATTGTCTGTTCCTGCATTAGATGTTTGATGGTAAACGCTAAAACTCTTGACGATATTCTGCTCTTGTGGGTATACAAAATTTTGGGAACAGAAGCTGAAGGAAACGAAAATCCAATTCATATATATGAGTTTATCTTTGTCATTCAGTGTCTCCTTGTGCTTTTAGTTACAGGTGGAGGTTCCCATGTAATGTTGGGATCACGCTATTTGCTCTTCTTATCATGGGTAACTATAGGGCGAACTTGTCCTTGCTCATCAAATGATCCGGTGCCTGGTGGAATTCATTCGTCAACTGTTTGACTGTCCATTTCCAGGCGCTTGAATCAGCATTTATCTTTGTCTCATTTGAGATCCAAGGTGGGTCCAGTTATGCTACAAGTATTTTCTTTTCCCGAAATTAGTACTTGTCAAAAGTGAATTTAGCTGTTCCTCTCTGCTAGATCAAAACCTTTTAATCCTTGCAGACATGCTTTGCTGAGTCTTTGAGTTTTTTCAAAATCACGTGGACCTTTCCTCTTCTTCACGAGGAATGCTAAACTAACCGACCACATTTTTTGGAGCCTACTTTTCTATGATTGGAATCGTTCATCTGATTGCTCCAACTTAAGATTTTTTATAGTTTAAAAATCATATGGAGATGGCACGAATCATTTTGGCTTCTAAGAAACTGTTTATTGTAAACTAAGCATAGTTTGTCAGATGCTTTTAGATGCTAGACTTATCCAAATCACTTGCTTTTTAATTAGTACACCATCTATATCTGGAGCAATAACGAATGAATTTGGTCAGCTCCAAAAAAATGTGGTCGCTAGACTGCACAATTTGGCTTTCCTCTTTCATTTAACCTCTGTTTGGCAATACACGTTATTGTTATTGCACCTATTGCTTAATTTTCCATGAGAAATGCTTTCTAGACTGAGTTTCAGGATTGAGTTTGTAATCCCTCTACTGAGACCCACTTTTTGGATGATGTGACCCCATTCATCACCTATCCCTAGATAGGCTATCTGCAGCTCATGCCCATTGGTTGGTTCAACCCACTAGGTTTCTAGTTTACTTGGTTGAAAAACGCAACTATCCTGATCAAAATATTTTTCAACTCAGTAAACCACTAGCTAGAAGCATTCGTTTGCAGCTGGCATACCTAGGGAGGACGAAGAAGATGAACATGCAGATCATGTTAGCAGCATTCAGAGGATATGAATTTTTGCAGCTGGCCTAACTGGGGAAGATGAAGAAGATGGGCAGATCATCCAAAGGCTTCCTTCCTTCACCAATTCCAGGTAGATGTGGTAGTTCTTGGACCAAACATTTAGAATTAAAAGTTCCATCCAAATTTCACATTTTTGCCAGTGGGTCTTCGCTAGTGTAAGGGGCAGTTCCGGTGCATGAAGCTTCCACCTATGCAGGGTCCGTGAAAAGGGCGGACTACAAGGGCCTAAAGTACACAGTCTTATTTTGCATTTTGCAAGAGGCTGTTTCCATGCCTTGAACTTGTAACTTTAAAGTCACACGACAACAACTTTTACCGTTGTGCCAAGGCTCTCCTTCTCAAGGTCTTCGCTAGTGTAAGTGTGAAAAAAAAAACCGAATACACAGGAAAACCCACCCCGCTCTACACAACGTATGGCTATTTCAGGTGCCCTCTTCCTGAGTCCTACTCTATCGTGGCTCTCAGTCTAACCTCACCTTTGTGTGAAATCATAAAATTGGAGCATTCCGGTTTGGATGTCCAGTAGTTCAATAAGCTTGTGGAATATATGATTCTAGAATTTTAGAGGGTGCACTTTGGATCACAATGGTCTTAATTCAAGTCCAAAAAACACAGTTTTTAAGACCTAGGGTTCTCCAGTCATTTTGATAATTTTCTTTTATAGTACAAGACACCCATCGAAACAATCAAATGAACAGGTCCAATCAGCTAAAGGTCAAAAAGCTACTTGAAAGTCGTCTATCTCGTGTGGATCTCCGTTTAGCAGTCCTCTGCCTAATTGATGTGGCGTTGTCTGTACAGAACCCGTCTCTTAGTCATTACTCTTTAAACCTTCCATTGGTGATAAAGGCCAGGATTAGGCTTGATTGGGAAGGCTGATATTATGGAGGTTAATGGATTGTGATTGGTTATTTTGTACAAATCTATTTAGAAACTCTGCAATTTCATAATTCGACTTATAAAAGCCTTCCATTGGGTTCTAAATCTTTTAACTAAGAACGTGACAACCTCAATCTTTGTTTAAAACTTTGGTTATTTACATGAAGAGAGATGGTATAGAACTTATTTATTTATTTTTGAACTCATAGCTCACAAACCCGATAGTTTCTTATAAACCTTTTTTATCAGTATTCTGCCCAAACATATCTCCAAGACACTCTTTCAATGTGCAAGCACTCTCTTATATCTCCTAAAAAGGATATGATGCAGTACCTCAAACTTGTGACCTATTTATGGAAAGAACACGTGTAAGATTAATTACTGGGCTATATTTGTTTATGCACCAAGCGTTATCAAATATGTTAATAGAGGAATGCTAAATAGACGATCCATGTGAATTCATCAATGACCACTTTTCCACTTTTACAGTAACCACCTTTGCATGATTAACTCATTTATATTATTGCTCTAGCTTTAGATGTTTAATTTATAAGAAAATATCCGGGCACACCCCAACTGAATGAAGTGACCAAACAAGGAATATATTATGATTGAAGTAAGAAAAGAGGCAAGAAAGCATCTTAGAAATAAATAGAAGGGTATTTTAGATATAGACAAGAAGGTATGTTAGAAATAGGTAGAAGGTTGTTTTAAGAATAGGGTTACTTATAAGAAAAGCCCGGTGCCTTATAACTTGGCCACGTCCCATTTCTTTAATTTCTATTTGACACTAATAAACCCTAATATTCAACATGGAGATCCTATGTGGCGTTTGACCGCTTACATAAATGGTTGTTTTCTTACGACCATTTTGACCTGTCTTAAACGATGCATAAAAGGGCATTCTTATCATTATTATTTTTTCTTTTCAGATGATTTTATTAATAGGGCAAAGATACTTGCAATATGATCGAGGTAATCAACACAGAATACTAGAAAAGCAACGACAAAGAGGCCATCAACCACGACAACGCAAGGCTATCAACCACAAATATCCTAGGAACCCCCCCACATGGAACCCTCTTTTGGCGACAGAATCTGCTACCTCATTAGCCATTCGTGGAATTGACGGAAGTAAATGAGTTTGCCATCAAGATTACAACGAATATCATAAAAGATAGGAAGTTGCCCCCAAAGGATGTCCCCCTTACGACTGAGCCAACACAACATGAAAGAAAGAGAGGGGTTTTCCTGTCCAAAATCCAAAGTAAAAACCCTTTCTTTTTTAAATGAACCCAAGTAAACTCTATATTTTATTTCCATTAGCCTAGTTAACCTTATTCAGTAGATATTCGTTGCCGTAAGTACGTTTAAGGAGTTAAATTGAATGCAAGTGTTGATCTCTCATTTCCTGCGCAAAGTTGTAAGAATCATTCCAGTTGTACTCTCTCGTGAACTGTGATCATTGCTGGGTAACCCTTTTTATTGATTGACTAGTGTTAAGAATCAGTGAAATATTATGGGTTTGTGTTCTATTCTCAAGTATAAACTGTTGGCTTGTCTAAATTAGGGCTTTATGAGCTTTTTAGGTTCCTTGTGTGTGTAATGTCTTGTTGGGTTAACATATACCTAGTTTACCATTATTAGGTTATGCAATATTTTGTTTATTCTTATTATGTAAACTTTTTGAATATTAAAATTGTTTATAAGTTCACTTTTTTTGTTTTGTAACTCGTTATTTGAATGTTAAGATTGTTTATGCGATCTGCATTTATATGTGTCTATCTCTCTTTGATTTTCACTCAGTTTATTCTGCATTTGTATGTGTCTCGTTCTCTTTGTTTGTTTTCACTCAGTTTATTCTGCACTTGTATGTGTGCATTTGTTTAATCATGGCCTTTACAATAGCTTTAAGTTTCATTGGTTTGCACTTCACTTAGTCAACCAGTATACCTTATTACTAAGTTAGCCTTGATTGACTTAGCTTGAATTATCAGCAAGTATGTGTTTGAAGGGGTTTGCGGCAGGGGGGGGAGGGTAGGGGTGTTGCGGGGGACCTAATATCTTACACGTGTAATATGTGTAGAATTGGGGAATTCATCGTTAAGTTCTGCCATGGAGAAAGGTTTATTAGTGAGAAGGATGTCCATTATGAAGAAGGAAAGGTGTCCAAATTTGATAATTGTGATGTAGATGGATTATTTAAGCTCAAAATTCTAGAGTTTGTAGAGAAGCTTATTTATAAGAAAGAAGATGTGAAATAGTTGTACTATAAGTCGCCTAGAACAAGTTATTTGTGCTTGAAAATTGACCAAGATGTCTTGGATATGGCCAAACTTATTCCTAGTGGTGGTTCAATTTGCAATTTTCGTGGAACACACTAATCCTCTTCCATTTAATGATGTTGATGGTGGTCTAATTGATGTGGAAATTGATGGAAGTGATGTTGGCAGGAAAATTAGAGTGCAACCTTGTCAGATAGATAGTGTTTCTAATGATGGTGATTAGGAGTATTAACATACTACTTTAGAGGATACTCTATACAGAATAGGAGACATGTTAGGTTCACAAAATCTTAAAAGCACATGATGGTTAAATGGGGCTTCTAAAGGATAGTCCTAGAGGGTGCATGCCTCCTTTAACATGAGGAGTCAACTTTTCAAGTGAAGTCAATTACCAACAGTCATGAATGTGTGAAGTCTCATAGAAACATGCAAACTTAATTTCACCTACCTAGCAAAGGCCTTTATAGATAATTCTAGGAAGAGGCCAAATGTGAAGTTAAAGAAGTTAAGAGATGAGATTAGAGAAAAATATGGGTTTAATGTAACCATAAAGAGGCTTTGGGACTAAACTTGTGATGTGAGGGCCAAAAACCTTGCTAGCTGCATAGAGATTATAGTCCATAGACCAACTCCTCATGGCGAGATGAGATTAAAGAGAAATATGAGTTTGATGTAACATTTTGAGAGGCTTTAGGACTATATTTCTCTAAGGGAAGCACCAACTATAAGATAGAAACAGGGATGGATTCCAATCATTAGGTTGGATGATTGCTTTTTAAAATTGTTCTGCAAAAGGAAGATCTTGTGAGTAGTGAGGAGGGATGCAAATGGCCATATGTTCCCCAATTGCATAGGCTAGAACTAGTTGTAAATGTTGAAACTTTGAGCTCTTGGAGTTTCTATTGAAGGATTTAGGGATTGGTGGTAATGGGCTTGGACTAACTTTAGTTAGTGATAAGCAATAGGTAACTATAGTACTTCCAATTGTCATCTATTAATTAAAGCGTTATCATCTTTGTTTAGACACAGTTTTTTCTTCCAAGTGTATGAGTCATAAAGAATTTTTTGCATGTGATATCTACAAAGTTTTGTTAATAGATATGACCAAGTGTATGAACTTCTAAGTATAGGGATTTATGTAATAGACATTACCTAATTTTATGGAAGTATTTAATAGACATGATTGAGGGTTTGAACTTCCAAATAGCAATTATTACAAGTGTTTTTGCTTCAAATCACTGTCTTGTGTTTCTTTAATATAATATTGCTATCTCACATTAATTGACTCACATCAAGTTTTTTTCATGAAGTCTTAGCTTACATGATAAAAAAATGAGACTATCATATATGAGCTCAGACAAGTACTCCCCTTGGTTGTTATTTCTTGATTTCAAAGCAACTTGTGGTGCTTTTGAGTCTTAGCTCATGTGATCAGAGACCATCATATGGGTCTATTTGATTAAATGGCTAAAAAGATAATAACTTAATAACATAGGGTCAAGATTGTAATTTTTATAATTGGTAGGACTGGTGATGTAGTTGATGATGAAGAACTTGATTATATTATTTACCTCTTTGATATTGTCTATTAATGTAGCCGGATGTGTGGGATGCCCCTAATAAGATTATAAATTGCTTAATTGTGTAACAAGTAAATCAATGGTTGACTAATATTACTAAATTTGGTTAAGAACTATTTAGGCTAATTTAGTGAAAAAAAAAATACCTAAAATTAGAAAAACTAAGAATTCACATATTAACTTGTAGTAGAAATTAAAAAGTACGAATTAAATTTAGAGAAAAAGTAGCTTTCAAATTGTGTGAGACACTAATTGGAAGTATAGTGGGAGTTATATATATAAGGTTGCACGCCCCATGTAATAGAGAATTTTTGGAGAAAAGCCTAAGCTATTCCAAGTGAAAAATTGGCGACTTGAGTGCTATCTCTAGATGGATAAAAAAAAAAAAAACTCTTCTAGTTTTAGTTGCTTTCATCTTTTAGTTGGAGACCTCTACTTGAAAAGCAAGACCTTGACCATTCCTTTCTAGTAAAACTAGAATTATTATGTAATATGAACTAATGATTAAGATTAAATTAAAATTGAGCATAGATCTTAGATTGAGTCCAAATATTTTGCTAGGGCACAACCTTTAGGACACATGAGTTATGATGTTGATTCCTCCATCTAAGATTCAACTATCCAAAAATATTACAGAAAAGAACAAAAAACCACTCATCAAAAGCTACACTATTGCCCCGAAAGAACAAAATAGCTCTTTTGAAAAACCCTATATCTATTAATTCCAATGTCTTTGTGAAGGGTTCCCTAGAGTGAGCAGAGGGATTCTATTGCAAAGAGAAAGAAAGATAGATAGAAGCTTACAAATCTCTTTGCCTATCTGCGAATTCCAATTGGAAGGAGAATGGAGAAAAATTGTTTTGTCTTAATGTCAGGGAAGAGGATGGAATGTAGATGAAGCCCTTTATTTTATATTTTAGTTACTTTATTTTTTCCTTTTTCTTTTTCTTTTTAATTATCTTAAGAAAGAAAAGTGACCATCCACAGAGGTACTCAAACACCACATATGCATTAGACGTCGGATAAAATGTAGCAGCTCGAGTGCTGAGTAAAAATAGGGCGTGATTGTTAACCACTACTTAAATTAGGGATCAAAATTAAAATTTAAAGTACGAATGAAAATGTCAAAATGTCCAAGGTTTTTTGTATAATTGAGTTTTAAGAATAATAAAAATTGACAGCAAAATTCATAAATAAAAAGAGGACCAAGGATATAAGCGCCAAACTTGTTGGTAGAAAAATATTTTACTAATTTCACACTATCTTATCCTCTCTCTCTCTCTCTCTCTCTCTCTCTCTCTCTCTCTCTCTCTCTCTCTCTACATTGCAGCAATGTAGGTGCATGTGCACTTGTGACTAGTAGGTAAAAAAACATACCGATTGGATGATTCTAACCCGTCTGTTCAAAGTTTTAACTCTCCATGCTCCTTATTCTAACCTGTAAATGGTTTAAATTGATGGGACAACAGGAAGCAATAAGTTGTGCTATTAGAGAGGGAAATCAAAACTGCTAGAAAGAACAAGTAGGGCCTAATGTAATGAACAACATTCATTTTTAAACCCTTTCTTAAAAGGGTCAAGCCAAAATCATCTCACCTATACGATGATCTTGACCTTTATTGTCCTGAGGTTTAAACTGGAAAGGAATGCCATTTGCACGTAAATTTTAAGAACTGAAACAACTAGGAGAGGAATACCGTGTAATTTCTCATTATCTCGGTCTGGTGGAGGAAAAAGGTCTTGGACAAAATATGTGGGAATAGTGATCTTATTGCCCGCAGTGGCAAACCCTAAAGTACAGCGACAACCTTCAAATATGAGTATAACAGCCCTAGAACCTTATTCGTTCTTAAATAATTTGATCCATGTTTTAGGGTTGCAAGTAGCAGGGGAAAATAACATCAGTCCCCATATGTAATGTTATTAAATTGTGCTAAACAGCCATATAAGGATGACTTTCATATGTGATCCTTCTATCATGTTAAGGACCTCACATGAGTATGGGTAGTACAAATTAAGGGTCCTGATTTTGGATGGTCCTAGTGTTCTAACCACACACCTTATATAATACTGTCTCAAATATGACATGCCAAGAAAATCTCATCCATTGGACTTAAATTATTCGATATCTGGGCCTGCCTTGTCCTTCTAGCTTCCTGTATCACACGGTCTCGGGCGTATGATCATGTTGCCAGAGACTATCACATAATTGTGAACGCGGGTGAACTTGTCTCAGAGAGAGAGAGAGAGAGAGAGAGAGAGAGAGAGAGAGAGAGAGAGAGAGATCCTATAAAGTCGACTTCCCATTAGTCGAATTTGACAAGTGGTAGCCGTTGTGCTATATGTAACGCCATGTCACGAGAAAACGGCACTCATCGTTTGGAAGAAAACGAAAATCTGCTAATAAACATGGTGGGAAACAAACGAGCAAAATATCAGGGAAAAACGCATATATAAAGAAACCAAAATCCACCAAAAGAACCGAAGAAAGGCTAATAAAGGATTTTAACTCTTCCCGCTGCTTCTACTCCGGGTCTTGCCTACTCACGGGAAGAATGGGTACAACAAAACCTTGCCCTTCTTCTCACAAGATATTACAGTGCAACAGTCGATTCTGCGGAAATCATGACTGACTCCACTCACTCACTGGACTTGAAAAGTGGCTTTATGGGGTGTTTCTTTACCTCGAAATGACACATTTCCATTATAAAAAAAAGTATGAAAACCCTCCAATTTCAAACTGTATAAAGGGTTCGAACTCCTCTTTCTCACCACTTCACATAGAGCTAGAGCTGCTTTCATTGATAATGGCGATGAAGAGCTTTGGGCTTTTGTTTCTTTGCTTTGTCATGCTATGTGTCTCTGTGTCTGGTCAGAACCCCTCCAGTAGAGGTAGGAGAGTGAAGTGCAGTTTAAAGGAGTTCCCACGTTGCCACCTACAATGGAAAGCCTGCCCTTTGTTGTGTCCTAGCAGTTGTGTAATGGATTGTACGACCTGCAAGCCCGTTTGCAGTAAGTGAGCTCTATTTCGCACTTCTACGGCATGCATGTCCGTGCAATTGATTTGTAATGCCATTGTTTTTGTCGTGCATCTTCCCCAAACAACCACTGATGTTTTCATCATCTTGCATATAAGACATCTGGAGTGTCCACCCTCTGGACCCACCTTGAATTGGCCTTGGTTCAAGTAATTAATCTGAAGGTTCTGACAGCTTCTATTGATTGAAATTTTGCATCACTACATACCAGTAAATTCTACAGTGCCCCGCTACATGGATGATCTAGAATCTATAAGCAATAGATGGGGGCTGAACCAGTAAGTAAGGATCCATTTTAATTTCACCCCGTGCCAAATACGGGGACACCAGTTTGGATTGAAAAATATCTGGTTCATGCATTTATGTTCAATGGCTGTGGCCGTGGGAATAAGTACCAGTTCCATTTTTTTTCATGCATAATGATGGTTTTCCATAGATCTAAGCCATTATCGTGAATGATAAAGTACGTAGGAGAAGGGACGCTGTTATTTTCCTTTTCCTTTTTTGTTGAAAGAAATATTGATTTTCCCTTTGTTATAACAAAGAAAAGAAGCGTGTATGAAATGTTCTTGTGCAAGTGTGCTTCTCTTTTCCCAGATATTAAGATTGTATTGAGAGAAAATTATCTAAGTTGTCTATGCATGTGTGTAGATGCCGTAGAATAACTTCACCTTCTTCTTGGTGCTAGGTTGCGACCGTCCAGGTGCTGTATGTCAGGACCCCCGCTTCATCGGAGGGGATGGGATCACCTTCTATTTCCATGGCAAGAAAGACCGAAACTTCTGCCTTGTCTCCGATCAGGATTTGCACATCAATGCTCACTTCATTGGCAAGAGGAACCGCGGGATGACTCGAGATTTTACGTGGGTCCAATCCATCGCAATACTCTTTGATCAGCACCAAATGTTCATTGGAGCCCAGAAAACATCGACGTGGGATGACTCGGTTGATCGATTAGCAATTAGTTTCAATGGACAGCCGATATCTCTTGCACCTAGTGAAGGCACGAAGTGGCAACCAGAAATTGCCCCACATGTCTCCATTACACGGGCAGATGACACCAACCAGGTCATAGTCGAAGTGAAGGGAAAGTTTATGATCACCGCTGCGGTCGTCCCCATTACTAATAAGGAATCAAGGATCCATGACTATAACATAAGCAATGATGATTGCTTCGCTCATTTGGAGCTGGGTTTCAAGTTCTTCTCACTAAGTGAGGATGTTCACGGTGTACTGGGGCAGACTTACAGGGCAAACTATACGAGCAGAGTGAAATTGGGGGTTCCAAATCCTGTTATGGGCGGTGATCAAGAGTTTTCTACGTCTAATCTATTCGCAGCAGACTGTGCTGCTTCTCGGTGGAATGGCAACCGTGCAGGTGATGGCATAGAAATGTCCAATGGCGGTGAAGAGTA
The DNA here is from genome assembly GCA_035236585.1 of Warburgia ugandensis. Taxonomy (NCBI): domain Eukaryota; kingdom Viridiplantae; phylum Streptophyta; class Magnoliopsida; order Canellales; family Canellaceae; genus Warburgia; species Warburgia ugandensis. Next base: position 13,147,973 of record CP141126.1, read on the forward strand.
CACGAGCTTGCAATGCAGCAGTGGAACGACTGGGCTTGGAGTGGTATGCAAGAGGTAGACATAAGAAGGTGCTAATGAAGACGCAATAATAAAGCCCGTAAGCTTAAGCCCTTTATCAAGTTTGACTATATATAAGTTAATGTGGAAGTACCTAAGATAAGCTACTGTGTTCACCTATTATTCTACATCTATAATAAAATGTCTTTGAGGTTGTGTTTCTACTGTTTATTAGTTAGACGATTGGATGATTTTTGCTAATTTCTTAGTGGGCCATTCAGATCTTTTTCTTTCTTCAGAAAGACGCAAGATTTTTTTTTTTTTTCCTGCAAGGTGATGCAAAACTGTATTAGTAAGAGGATTAATACAAAATGTTGGATCAACCTGATCAATAATGGAAAAGAATAGCCATCATGTCCAAAAACATCCAAAGAGTCATATAACATGAAAGACAGCCAAATAAAGCATCTGGCACTCCGAAACACAAACACAGAGTGCTGCTGCTTATAAAGATGTATTGACAGCATGGAACAAAACAGCGAGACCTGTAGCGGAAATTTTCAAATCGGCTATATCAGGGGGTTTTATGGGAAATAGAGATACATCGGCTGATATAAAATAAAAAAAGGGCAGTCTGGTGCACAAAGCTCTTGCATATGTGGGGTTCAGAGAAGGGGTGGATTACAAGGGTGTAATGTATGCAGTCTTACCTTACATTTTGCAAGAGGCTGATTTTGTGCCTCGAACTCATGATCTCAAGGTTACACAATGACAATTCTAGTGTTGCACAAAGACTATCCTTTTATATATCGGCTGATATATCTAACAAAATATTATATCAGCTATTTCACTGAATTGATATATCAAGTATTAGTGACGGATATTTTATTCCATGATTGATGGAGGATAAAAATATATATAAAAAATGACAGAGAAACCCATCCATCCATTAACATATCTGCAGAGCGTGCAATATTCCTGTTTGCTGTGATATATGCGCCTGAAATCTCATGTTCCTAGCAATGTTGATTCCTGCGTTAGCTTCTATGTCAGCGTCATTATTGGCAGATCTATATACATGCTGAACTATAATGTTTTTTCTTCCTTCAATCTACTGGCGAATAAGGTTAAAATAAGTCTGAAATCACCAAGGTAGTTCAGCAATCCCCTTAAGCCATTGAATAGTGTTGCAGGAATATCCTTCTAAAAGAAGAGGTAACAACTGACGTTGGTTCCATCATTTCAAGCAGCAAAAAGCTGCAGTAACTTCTGGTTCGTAGAATCTACCCAATCAAGATGACTAGCAATCTAAAACTAATTTTCTCCTAAGTGGTTTACTCATCATTACTCCAAAACGAGCCATCCTGTGTTGCCTCTACTGGCACCACTGAAATTAAGTTTGGACGTTCCTGCCATTGGAGGGATTCATGTGTTGGCTTGGAAATTCTGTGAGTGGAAGCAGCAATCGACGTCCAGTTGTTCAAGAGCTGTGTGAATATAAATTCATCCAATTTCATGATATTTTTATCTGAACGTGAAGAAGCACCTTCTACTTCTCTCATTCCACTAGTGGCCCACCAGATCAAGTGTCTGAATTATTTCAAATGCACGTCACATGAATTATGAGTGGCAAGGAAAGTGAAATTATGAGGGCATTCCCCACACTTTAATAAGCAATTTGTGATTTGCTTGCGGATAGCATTTTGAAGTTATAACCTTTAACGAGTCTTAGGAAAGTAGAAGGGAATCAATTAGCAGAAAGAGACTCTAGTGAAAGAAAATAGGAGACAGCATAGCAAATAACAAGGCCAAATCTGGAAAAGAAAATGCAGAAGGGCCAAATCACTTTTTCTTAACAATTATCAATTTCCCGATCAAAAGCAAAAATTATTGTTAAGAAAAGTAATTAAGTCTTACAGCCGATTAGCAAGGCTTATATTACTACCACTTATTCCGTATATGATTACGTGGAACAATCCAATCCGCGCATAATCACATGAGCCGGATATTGATTTCCATATTTTTTGTGTGCCACCAAGTGCCTACCAATAGGCGGATGAATAAGTCTGTGAATTTCCTACAGTTTATTTTCATAACTATGTAGTATTCAAAAAATTTTATGCTTGTATTTTTTCTGTCTCATAACAATCGATGGATAGTGATTTTTCTCCTTCGGCTATGTAAAGTTGCAAACCATGGATAAAATAGTAATCAAGCCTTGGTCAAAATAGGGTCTTCTGCACAGTGAGCAAATAGTCTTTATTGTTTTTGGTAGGCAAGCGAGGTTTTTTCCTGGATAACCCACACACACCCCCATGACCTAGCGGAGAGTCCCTTCTTGATCCACGACTAGGCCGTTGCTCAAAGCAATCAAATATTGTCAGATCTTGCTTAGAGTTAGAACATATGGTTCCTTCACATGCTTGGCAGAGTAATGACAAAGAAGGAGCAATGAGCTGTAGATCTTTATATTGTTGTAGCCAAATTCGGCTTAAGCCTCTAAACTATTTGTTCCTGACTAATTAATATAGGAACGGTGGAGCAAATTAAAGATGGAAGCAACTTAGACCCTAGTTTCTCTTTCTTTTATTAGAAATCCTTAGCAGTCTTGGGGAAGGGACAGGTCGCATACCTTGCTGTAGGTTTTTTACTAGGATGGAACCTAAAATTAATATGTAGGAAGGGCAGTTCTTTTATGGGCACAGCATCTGATTTTGCACTCGATCTTGTTCCGCTCCCACATTTTCCTGCTACTTTTTGCATCTTTGTAAGCAAACCAACTCCAGCTCAGAGTTGGAGTACACTATACTTCTAGATGTCAACAGGATTCAGGATTGAAATTTACTCATTTATCATTGCCTTTCAAATACATATTAGCTGCTTTATTTTGAGTTGTTTGGTTCAGAGTGGATTCCTGATTCACGTACGGTTGCGGCTTCTGAATTAGCCCAACTTTATTAGGCTAACGAAAAGTCTGGCTGGTGAACATTTAACTTGAAGAGCTTTTAACCTGGGAATAGTTAAAAAATTGGTTGAATTTCACACATTGGCTTCTTGTGCGTCAATCAACTGAACTAGTCATTCCCAATTCAAACTTGCTAGATCGACAATGCAAGGCCAATTATTTCTTTTCTAGGTTGTATGAATTTGTAATTGTATTTAGTATCATGTCTAAGTAAGGTAGATAGAATTTATTCGACCAACTTTGGACCTCGTGAGTCCTAATGTTTAACAGAGTCCCGGATCCCGATTCAAGCATTTTGGATGACAACCCAAACATTAATGAAGTCGTTTACATGAATGACATGCAGACGATACAAAGGTTACTGGTCCCACTGTTTTTTCCAAGGAAAATTAGAAACGGATGTAGCACAACTTATGGCAGGACTCCTACATAAATATGTTCGCATGGCCAACACAAAGGACCCACATTTCATGCACGCAATGAGGCCTCTAACTTCATAAGGAACCAAATCAATGCACCTCCGTAAGCTTAGGCTTTTGCAACAGAACTCCTCAACATTTTCTCGCATTATTTTCGCTCTCACCCTTATAAAAGGTGGGAGAGAGGCAAGTGCTCCTCGCAAAACAAGCTAACCATTGTAATTGGCCACCTGAGGCGAGGGTAGTGAAAGCGGTTTCAATGGCTCGAATCTTGGTAGGTTTAGTCCTTATGGTGGCGTTGGCAGAGGCTGCTCCACCTTATCGCAAGAGGGTGAGGTGCACGGACCCAAACTACAGGGAACGCCACAACTTGGAGCACTGGTGCCCCAGACATTGTCCTGGTGACTGTGAGGTGGAGTGCCACTCCTGCAAGCCCTACTGCAGTAAATGCTCATTTTCACCTTTTTAGTAACATCGTTCTCTGTGTTTGTGTGTGTGTGTGTGTGTGTGTGTGTGTGTGTGTGTGTGAGAGAGAGAGAGAGAGAGAGAGAGAGAGAGAGAGAGAGAGAGAGAGAGAGAGAGATTTGGTAACCTTAATCCTCTTATATGCTCAAATGGTTAGTGCAAGTAACTACTGTGTTAAAGTGGCAGAGGTCAACGCTGCCAATTTCAAGTTAGGAGACTTGTAAGAACTAGATTACTTTTCTGGATTCCACCTTGATACACCCATGGGTCGAAAGTCACTTTGCTTGGATGGTTACAACCATTCAATCGATGGTTTTCCTTTCACCCTTCATGTTCAATTGCCGTCTCATTATGTGCTAGGGGCTGAGTGTGTGAGCAATCAATGTTATCTTGGACCGAAGAAAAACAAAGATAACCAAACTAAGGTCCATGCGTGGAATTCACGAGGAAACAAAGCTCGATCACTTCATGAACAACGGAAATTTATATAGTTTGTTTTGCTTCTGGGATAAAAAAAGCAGTCTACGTACATACACCAAACAAAACAAGCTGATGATCACACCGCCCCTTTTAAATGTATGGATCCAACAGGCACGCATCCAATATTCTTGGACCGACCCTGTCACTAGAACTGTCAACTATTTACTTTTATTCTCCTCGGTTAAAATTAACTGACTCAAAACATCCATTTTGATGTCCCTGCAGCATGCGACAGGCCTGGCGCAGTGTGCCAAGACCCACGCTTCATTGGCGGCGACGGCATCACCTTCTACTTCCATGGCCGTAAGAACAGAGACTTTTGTCTTCTTTCCGACTCCAACCTCCACATCAATGGCCATTTCATCGGCAAAAGAAACCCCGTAATGAAAAGAGACTTCACATGGGTCCAATCCATCGGAGGCCTCTTCGACGATCACAAACTGTTCATTGGTGCACAGAAGACCTCCAAGTGGGACAACGCCATCGATCGCCTCTCTCTCACGTTCAGTGGGGAACCCATCTACCTTCCACAAGAATCAGGCGCCAAGTGGCAATCATCCAAAGTTCCAGGTGTATCTATCGTCCGATGGCGTGATGCTAATGCAATCGTTGCGGAAGTTGAAGGTATTTTTAAGATCAAGGCTGCCGTTGTCCCCATCACCGAAGAAGAATCGCGAGTGCACGGATATGGGATCACCGAAGATGACTGCTTGGCACACTTGGATCTCGGATTTAAGTTCTATTCGCTTACTGGCAATGTGCACGGTGTTTTGGGCCAGACATATGCCGAGGGTTATACTAGCAGGGTGAAGATGTCTGCGGCAATGCCAGTGATGGGTGGAGATAGCGAGTTCTCTTCGTCTGGTCTTTTCACAACTGACTGTGCAGTTGCTCGGTTTGGGCAAGGAGAGCTCGCTCAAGTGTCAGAATATGCGAGTTTGGAGTGTGGTAGTAGTTTCGAGGGGCGTGACATTGTCTGCAAGAAGTAGAGCGGTTAATTGGTTTGTGTTGGTGTAAGTCAATGTGTGTCAATAAGGACGTAGCTTTGCTGGGTACTGTGAGAACACAGATCTGACGAACAAAATTGATTCTATCTTTAAGAAAAAAAAAAGGTATGAAATTGATGTCGTCAATTGATTATGGTGAAGAATTAAGAAGTGAAAATGGTTTTTATATAACTTGAAACGAACTAGATTTTTTGCAATAAGATTTGGGAATTTTCTCCTTTATTTGGATCATAAGAAATTGACAAATTATTCATGAATTTTTTCTTTAATTCGGTACATTTTTGTCTCATTCGCTAAATTTAGTAAATATGAGAAAATTTTGAACTATTCTGGATTAATTAAGTTTAAAGTCCAGATCTTTACCACTTGCAATAATGTACCATTAACAACAAACCGTTCACTGATCAAAGGCTTACAATCACCCAACAGCACTCAATCTTATTTATGAGTCATCTACAGTAGGCTCTAACAGATAAATGACGTGGCTCATTGAAAGAGTGGTCACCACCTGTACTTTTACCTGATCATATACGCCAAGTTTAAGATACACAAATCAACCATGTGAGAACTCCTGTACGTGTACGTTGTATTGGGCAATATTCCCCGATTGTCTATATTCGGCAACATCAACCGATTGTTTGGGGAGATGTTTTGCAACCCAAAAGCTAAAACGTCCATTTCCATATCTAATGACTCTAGCACTTGAATCCCAAGTTTGCCTTACCTATCAGGGCCCTTTGCTTTCACATAGGGGTGACAATGGTTCGGGGTGAACCGGGATTTCAGATACAATGCCCAGCTCTATGATTTGATTTTTATTGCCCAGCCCCACCCCACTCCATAAGATATTTCTTTTTCTTCTTTTTTTTTTTTTCCTTTCTTCTTCTTCTTTTTTCTAAATATGCAAGAAAGATTCTAGTTGCTGCTATAGTTAAGAGTAAAAACTTCTAAATAAGGAGGCTTAATAAAAGGGAACATATGAGCTAATGAATTATCCTCTATCATATAAGTGGTAAGAGCATTCTTGCTTTGTGTGTGTTAGAGTAAAGGCCTTTTAGGCCCTCCAAAGTAAGTCAAGTATATGGGGCTGTTTATGGGTCAGTGCGTGACACAGAGAATTTGCTCACCAATGTACCTATACTTAAACTGTAACAACTTAATTTTTTTTATAACATAAATATTTATTTTGCATAAAATTAACAACAAAAGGTTAGTCTATTTTAGGTTAGTTGTTTAATTGTAACATGCGCACTCTTGTTCTTATTTCATTTTGGATCTCTCATTTAAAAGCATGCATGCTCTTGCTCTTGAATTATTTTATTTTTCATTGATCTCATGTCGCAAGGGGGAGCCTTGACGCAATGATAAAAGTTGTCCTCGTGTGACCTTGAGGTCATGGGTTCAAGACATGGAAACAGCCTCTTGCAAAAATGCAAGATAAGGCTGCGTACTATAAGCCCCTGTGGTCTGCCCCTTCCTCAAACCCCGCATAGGAGGGACCTTCGTGCACCAGGGCTACTCTTTTGATCTCATGTTGCACCCACTTATTTCCTTAAACCATAGATGTAATCCATGGATTTTTAGATCTAAACACCATGCGCACCCATTAATGGGCTAGATCTACGCGCACTAATCTAGATTGTAGCTGGTCTCCATTTCACCGCTGCACACTACTGTGTTATTAGATGCACGCCA